>CM002491.2:15558941-16808941 GCA_000573905.2 Oryza punctata | reverse complement strand
ATGCAACTGGAGACAGGATCCAGGTGTCCATCGAGTGATCAATACCTATATACATTGCCTAGAAGCATGGATGGCCAGTAACGTAGAGCAAATCGCCTTCTATATTGAAGCAGTCGATTTTACAAGTTGTAAGGCTAGCTGCTTAGCGCAGTACTTTGAAGTGCTACTTCTGCGAGTTGGGTTTTCCTCTTTGCGTTGCCTTGTGGTGTTAATAAACCTGGATTCCTATGTTAGTTCGAATAAAAGAAACTTATCATCAGGGGCTTTAGAATGTTCTTTTCTGCAGACCTACGGCAGAAAATACCAGGGACCATGACCAGCAAACTTCTTCAGAATCAGTCATGTACAAAGATCAAATAGCAATGCCATATTGCTATGTGCTATCAACATGAACCAACTGATCATCACTGATTGCGACCATCGGACCATGCATGTATCAAGGACCCCAGCATAGAAACAAATTTTGGGCACGTGTGCCATTCTGTATACACATCACTGTATCGAAGAAAGGTACAGAATTCCAGTGTGACACTCTGCCAAGTTGTCTAGCAGCAAGCTTCAAAACGTCTGTTAAAAAGTTTAGGAGCATCTCGCTAGACATACAGATTTCTTACACATGCTTCCATAAAACATGCATCTTTATTTCTTTTTATTAGGTCGATAAACATGCAACTTAAAACAGAACACATTAGCTAATCGTGATCTCTATGCTAAAGACTGTAATAACTTGTTACATTGTAGCACATGCTTTGGAGCCATTTCTGCTAGGGCTTGCATGCCACAAAAAGGGTCCTCCCTATTTCTCTTCAATTTACAAAGGCTCCCAGCCTGCGAGCACACAATTTCATGTCAAAGGAACACAAAATCCGGAATTCAATAAAAAAATGTTCAACTGAATCAATACTTACAAGCATGGTGGAATGCAGTGTAGGATGCTGACGAAACAAGAAAGACGGAAATATGGAATATACATGGCATATTATTTCAGTTCATAAGAAATACTTCATCCTGTTATCTCTTCTCATGGCACGGTACACGGCTTGGACCTGAAAAGAAACAGCCAATTCCTCAATAAGTCAAATTGCATGCAGAATGAAATGAAAAGTAAGATAAAATGAACACTGTAAATAGGCAATGCAGTTTCCTGATAAACTTGTATCTGATCATAAGGGGAAATGTTGGGTACCTGCTCACTGGAAACTACACGAATTGGTCCAATCTTTACAGAAACATATTTCCCCCTAGAGGACAATTTATGAGATACCTGGCCCTGTACAAACCAATTTGATATATAGATTAAAAGAATGCAATAGATAAAACAAGAGAAAGATAACAAAATTCTAAAACAAGAATTGCTTAAGAATATAGTAAGTACAAACTAGACATTGGAGTTCAGCAGCCCCTAAGATAAGCTCATATGCCAAACATATTCTATTTTTCATGTCACATGGGGAACAAATTCTTCATGGAACTGTAGTTTATATTTCTGAGGGAACCATTCAAAAAATTAGGCAAACAACAAATCAAGTGAAATTGAGCTAAACTGTTCTACCACTTATTACTGGTATAGCTCATGCATTAATATGCTCCAAAATTGATCCTACACAAACAGCTAGCAGTCTGATAGTACTATGGAATTAGTGCATTTCTTTTTCTGTACAAAAACATGGACATAAATAAAAGAATGTTTCTAACAGCTGCAAATTCTAACCTTGGGAATGGGCTCTTGAAGAACAGATTCAACCGCAACAACCATTGACTGGACAAAATCATCACCTCCAGTACCAATTGCTGTAAATCCTCTATCTGTGGGGTATGAATTTACCTGCGGAACAGCATGGCATAGTGTGTTAAGAAGGGCCAAATGCAAAGGGAATAATTCTGGTGTTTCAAGATTCCTTCTGAAGTTCTTACAAAGTGGACCAAAGCAAACTCAAATAAAGAAATTAAATTCTTTGCACAATTATAGAGGTAACATCAGAACGCAGAACCAATTACCATGGTAAATGAAAGACTGCAATGATTGTATTTAGGCATTTGTGCCTGTGATGCTCTTAGTTACATAATGTTCCTCACCATATGCTTAACACTATCCGTAGTGTAAAATATCATAGAAAACATGTAGAAAAAATACATGAAATGAGCAAATGACTGTATCGCGCAGTGACAACTGACAAGTCACACGATCTGCCTACCCATAATTCATCACTTCAATATATCAGGAGAACTAATAAATCAAAAGGCGATCAATGCAATATTACTGATGTGTAATCTAGCTTTGAGTTATTTTAATGAAATGCTGACAGAATAACTTTCATATATCAAGGGAACTCATTATCACTGAATTGAATTTCTTAAATCCTGTTTCATCTGCCACTCTATAGAGCCTATGTTAGGTCCATCCTGCTACATTCAAGCTGAAACAACAGAGATGGCGATTGGATATTTAAGACACACCTTCTGATCCAGAACAAGCCATTCATCACTTGCATCATCTGTCACAGTGCCGCCAAGGACCATGTTTGTTGTGAGTGCAACCCTTCCTTTAGACCTGGCTACCTCTGTTTTTACCAAAAAGCGTAATTAGTACGAATTACCTCAGTGCAAACCATTTCTTTAGATTAAATAAATTAACAGGAAAAATGTATTAGTCGAGATCACAGTATCACTATATTCAACAATTGATTACAATTCCAGTTCATCAATGTGCTATGGGTTCACTTGTTCTGTTCCGCAACAGAGAAAAAAAGATGGCTATGTATTTAACTGATGCTGTTGAATATACCAACTTTAACTGGAATATTTGGAATCACAAAGTTATTGTTCTGAAATTCAAGAACAGGAAGTGACACATTTCTTATTTAGTGCGAAGGATTAGGAGCCACCACACTAAAACCCCCAAAATTTCCATACGACAATACGATACATCGAATAGTTTAGATTGGCCAGAATTAAGGACGGAACAATTCGGCGAGACTACTATACAAACTGTACTTGCAAGATGAATAAGCAACACGCCTAAACGAAATGGTCAAGTGGGGAGTTTTGGAGGTGGGAGGGGAAGCGTCTCACTGGAGATGGCCTCGAGCACGGCCTCCTGCGGGGGCTGACCCGGGTCCCCGCCGCCGCCGCCACCGGAGCAGCAGCGGAGGCGGCGGGGCGGGGGCGCCCTCCTCCCAGCCGCCGGTTGCGCCGCGGCGGCGGCGCGGGGGTGGTCGGGCACGAGGAGCGAGCGAAGCGCGAGGGCCCGGCAGCACGCCATCGTGCGATGCTGGGTTCGTCGGATCCGTCGCTGGGCTTCCTTCCGGCCGCCGCGGCCGCGATGGCCTTCTCCTCTCCGGCGAGTCGGCGGGCGACGGATATTTTCGCGGTTGCGTCTGCAGACGGGAGTTGTCGTTCGCTGCCGCTGAGCCTGATTTCGTGGAAGGGCGACGTCCGATGAGCCGTTAAAGATTTTTGTTTTGTTTTTCCTTTGATTTTTATTAGTATATATTTTCTGGATTTGTTTTCCTTGTTTACAATTACACGACAACAATATCACTAAAATCCTAGTGAAAGTATATCTACACATGCGAAAAATTATAGGCACCAGGATTTAAACCTTGATGGAAGGAGTCATGAATCCACGACTCTATCACCACACACATACTACTGCTCCTTTCATCCGTGTATTCTTTTTGGAAAGATCATTTTTATTGTTTTTCTATAGTGACTTGTGCATTGTAGCTCGAAGAGATAGAGTACAGCCGTACAAGAGAGTAATCCCAATTTATTTTTTAAGGTTCTGGATGCGTGACTCTTTACCTAGTGAAAGTTCAGGTAATTGATTTTCTTTTAGTAAAATTCTTGTAGTATGTAAAATGCTAGCTTCAATTAAGTTGATGATATATAATGGTGATACGCAGGACCTAGCTAAGAGGTTATTTGCTGAAACTTTGAAAGAGAATTGGGTTATGAATTGAATTACTGGCTATCGGGTTATTCCAAGGTCGATGAAGATTTTATTCAGCGCATTAGAAGCAACTTAGGTTTGAATTAGATTCCAAAGAGAATCCTCATGCATTGTCCAAACTGCAGCCACACAATTTTCTCCTCCATATACCATAGTTCACACGCAGAGCAGAGAGAGGGAACGACGAGATCTCATCGGCGGTGAATCCTAGCGTAGCCGTGATGCCTTCCTTGCCGTTTTGTCCCGTAGTTGGTGTCCTTGAAAGGCTGAAACTGATGTCATCTCTAGCGGATGTGCATCAGTCGTCTAAGACGTCATGATGTGTTTTGTGCTTTTTTGTCACGCAATGACATATCCGACAATAGACGGCAAGGGGAAGAAAGGCTATTCCCTCAAACGGGGGATACAAGAATAATATTTCTTATGACTCTCAGCAAAGCACCTAGTGGCAGTACAACCATGGGGTCGCTTTCATCTGTGGGGGAGGTGGTAGAGACCTCTCTTTTGGTAACCACCAGCGAAAATGGCTCTCGCAGACGG
This sequence comes from Oryza punctata, assembly GCA_000573905.2. Taxonomy (NCBI): domain Eukaryota; kingdom Viridiplantae; phylum Streptophyta; class Magnoliopsida; order Poales; family Poaceae; genus Oryza; species Oryza punctata. The sequence goes on along the minus strand of CM002491.2, from coordinate 16,804,449 downwards.
TCGACTTAAGCCCTCGCCTAAGAGGTATATTATCGTTGGTTGAGACTTAAGCCAACTGCCAGATAAAATGACCCCCATTATATAAGACAAGGTCCAAGCTCTGCTCATTTCTATCCCAATTTTCTCTCTCTTAAAACCAAAACATACGGATGAAGATTTTAAACTCGGTTATATTAATTAGATCTTTGCTAACTAAGGTTAGTTCTACCTTATCCTACTCTATACCTCAAGTATTTGATTTGTAAATTGGAGCTCAAATTGGTCATAATATTAGGCAATCATTGTGCAATGTTGTTTTACCACACACAATTTATACATTTTGATAGATTCCTGAATAGTATAATCAATAGTTTTGCACGTGGGCATAATTTAGATCTAGTTTGAGGAGAGATGGGAGAGAGAGAGGTGCTCGGCAGAGCCAATCCGAGCCATGAGCTTCCAGGTTTTTATCCACCCTTATTTGTGTGGGAGGCAACATGTGTGGCACGATGCTAACACATGTTTTATTTGATGGCTATAAATTCTAGTGAAAAAAAAACATTTTCAGCATGATGACGGCTAGACAGGCTCTTAGGCTGTGTTCTTTAGTTAATATTCTCAACTTCACCTCCCACATTTTTTAGAATGCACGCTTCCCAAATGCTAAATGATTCTTTTTTGTAAAAAAAAATTCTATAGGAAAGTTGCTTTTAAAACATGTTAATCTATTTTTTAAAAAGTTTTTTAAGCTATTACTTAGTTAACTATGTGCTAATCCGCTACTCCGTTTACCATGCATGGAGGATTAGTTCCCAGCCCATACTAAAGAACGCAGCCTTAAATTAGTTGTTAAATTTATTTCTCAAAATATTTAATTTATCCTTACAATTAAGTAAATAATCTATAACAATAATCTAAATTAAACTTGGTCTCGGCCGCACTAGACCATGTGCAGTAATATAGGCATAGGCTAAGTTTTCTCCCCCCAAGTGACACATCAGCAAAGGCTTATTTTTCTCAAATTTTGTTTCTTAACCATTTCCAATAAGATTGGGGCCAAGCAGATACGGTTGTGAATTTGTGGGTAGCACGGACGGTTGCAGCATTGGAGGTCAAGCTGACAAGTGGGGCTACGAATTTTTTTGTTAAGCAAGACTCGAATGTCGAATGTAACCCCCTCAATATCCCTGTCTAACCGGCCATGTGTATGGGCATCTGTGTGGTTCTTGTGCCGGGGGATTCTCTTGTTCAAATAATCGAGAAGTTGTGACATATTTGCTTTTATGTGCACAATATTAAGATACCTCGATAGACTGTGATGCAAATCTGTAAGTAGGGATGGAAACGGTTCGAAATGTTTTCAGATTCCGGACGTGTTTTCGGAAACGGAAAGTGCCGGTCGGATTTTTTTCGGAAACTTTCAGAAACGAAAACGAATTCGGAATTTTTTCTCTCAGAAACGGAAATGACTATGATAAGGCTACTATCCGTCGGAAATCGGAATTCGCCAGAAACTTTTCGAAATGAATTCAGGTTTTTTCTCGGAATGAGAAACGGAAAATTTCTCATATACAACTGATTAGCTTCAGCCTCCTCTACTCTAAATGTTTAGATTTATACTATGTATTGAGGTGCTAAATTAAATAGAGATATTTTTTAGTCTAGTACTTTGGATTTTATTTGGCTAATGGCTATTTTTTAATTTTTATTAACCCATGTCAACTACTTGTATTATTATTAATTGATAAAATATAGAAATATTAATTTATTTTTTTATAAAAAAATATTTAGCTATATCTTTTCGTTGATTTGAGAAGTTCAGTTTAAGTCTTCTTTATATTCCGATAAATATCTGTTACCGTATTCGCTCCGATTCGTATTCGCTCCGATTCGTATTCGCTCCGTTTTCGTATTCGATAATATTCGATTCCGTTTTCGTATCCGGGGTTTCCGATTCCGAAAAAATATGGAAACGAAAACGATAAATGTGGTTTCCGTTCGTTTCCGAACCGTTTTCATCCCTATCTGTATCTGTAAGGAGAGGATTGTACCAAACGGTGGTGGTGTAGTGGTATACCATCAAACATTCGATATATTTTCTCGCGTTGAAAAATTATGTAGTGAAAACCACATTGTCGTAGAAGTGGCAACGGGAGTTTCCATTCCCTCGGATGCTCAGTGCTAGGGGGTTGGCAGGGCCCATGAACTCGGTTTAACTGACACATTGCACTAACCGTAGGGTAGTTTAAATTTGGTGTACAACTCACTCGCATTATGGAAGATGTGGTGCTGCATGGCACTCCTTGCATGCCCACGTCGCTCGGAGAAAAAGGGGGCCCAACGTGGCGCGCCCTTTGTGCCCATCTCTCGAGGCCACTTCTACAAGCGTGGAGGTTGACTGGTGAGCCCAAAACAGTTGGGAGAAGTCTTTCTTGCCTCTGCTCCACTCGTCAATCGGTTGGTAAGGCAATCACATTCAGCCGACTTGTTTGGAGAGACATGACAAGACTAAGTATACCAAATTCAGTGGAGTGCGTTCACTCCTGCATGCATGCAATGGCATTGTAGACTCCCATTTACGTATAAAAGGATGATCCATCCTACCGGAAAAGGTGTTTGCATTCATGAGAGATAGCCTAGCCAGAAGCTAAGTGTGCAACGTTACTCGTCTCCTCACTTAGAATTTTTCACATCGCATATTGTAAACTCATTCCCATCATCCATAGTTCACCCCCATAGCAGTAGAGTATTACACATCCATATGACCCGAATATGTATACTTGATTGTGTTCATCTCGCTCTCGTGATAAGGACCCAAGCTTGAAAAACTTGCACCCTGTCCAAACTTACATAGGGGGAGTGCTTAACTTCCCCGCTAGATTAGTTCCATACTCCGACACACATATATTAGAAACTTAGAAACACCGTATGATTAAAAATTAGATGTCTAATATTTATACATATACCATAAGTAAAAATTTTACTTCAAAATTTAACCATGAATAAAAATTTTACTGATAACGTGGATAAATCACATACGTCAATACATCTATTTGTATATCCCACGTAGTTTCCACTACATATGTGATTTTCACTGTATATTTCCCCGTTTTGCTTAGCCTCTTGTAAAGTTGTAATGCAATGTTTTAGCTCCGGGTTGGGTTACAAAGGCTAACAAGTCTTGGCTCCTTATTTTGGAACAACATTGCACATGCCTATTAATGCAAATGTTTAATTTTTTTATACTCATTACTCCAATCAATTACAGGTGATAAGAGATAGAACATCTGCTTGATGTTGGAAACGGTTTCTTTTGCCTTTCCACATACATTGCACATATATCATCCCCTAATGCTGTTACTTGTAGTACCAGGGATTAGTTGATGACCAGTCACTTTAGTGAAGCCCATCACTGTGGCTTCCACTATGCTGTGGTCTGCAGTTTGCATGACACCAGCACACATCATCACAGGTGCTGTGCCTTTTAAGGGCCATATCCATCATCACACTTCGCAGTGAAAAAAGAAACATATACAGAGAGAACAGATCATATCAGCCCTTGCGTCACCATCTCTGCCACCACTGGTAGTTGATCCATCACCCTCAGTTAAGTAAGCAGATAATCATGCACACTGTGATTAAGCTGTTTCCAACTCTAACCTGCTGTCTGTTAAGATTCTGAAGGATGATTAACTTATGCAGTCAATGACACTGTGTGCCGGGTATACTCATCACATTTCACATCCATCAGTGTGTTAGGTCATGAGCTTTGCTTTGTCTCCATGTAGTTAGCCTTTCAGAGATTGAACAGCGCCTGTAGCTGTAACTGTGCATCGCACATGCAGGCATGGCCCCCAGGCAGAGGCAGGCAAACAAAGCAGAAGCAGAGGCAATGGTTGGTTTGGTTTGGTGCAATGCAAAGCTCTCGCATGCAACAGCACATGCAGGGCTGGGCTCTGCCTGTTCATGTGTGGACGCCACTCATCTGCAGAGATCAATATTGCTGTTCCTCATCATGCTTAACTACATGCCATTTCGCTCTCATTGAGCAGATCGATCAGTACGCCTTGTTGCAGTTTATTCGGTCTCAATTGGGGACAGATTACCTGTTCTTGCTTCCGATTCAGCTTTTCTTGTCATGTTTTTACCGGATATCGATTGCCATTTCGCTCTCATGAGCACATCGTTGCCTTCCCTTATTATTCTACTGTCAGTGTTATCACCAATAGAAGTGATCACAGGCGTTGAGTTGGTAGTATTAATATGTATGATCTATTAGATTAAAAAATATAAACATCTTAAATTGATTCTACTATCAGTAGAGACCATTCTAAAATATCTATTCTGAAATATATATATTTATACTTTGGAATTTGGACAAACCTCCTATACTATGGGGTAAAATACTAATTGGGACATCGCAATTGCGAGAAGTCTCAGTATCTTTCCTTCTTTGTTGTAGTTTACAGAATAGTAGGATGGTACTTCACCACTTCACTGTATATATACATGCAATGGATCTGTCTACTGAGAATCTTAGTTCAGGCTAGCTAACTTTGTTTCTTTCCCTTGTCTTTTGATAGGAAAGCTATGCTAGCAAATTATCATCCTTTAGTTCTGCGTAGGAAACTCCTTTTTTGGATCATGTATGTTGTCATGTTTCCCCTATACCCTCTTGTTGAATAAAAAGATCAATGATTCTGAATTTTGGAAGTACAGACTGAAACACATAGTCTGATTGCATCATTTACCTTATCTATAAATGTGTATTTATTTCCTTTTTTTTCAGCAGAAATCGCAGCAATAATTTTGAGATTTCAGTTAGGTGATTGATGAAAATGATGCCAGATTTTTCATTCTGTGATGGCTGATGGCTCCAATTCTGCTGAAACGATGGCATTGTACAGAACAAACAGCTTTAAATAGTGGAATTATTTGCCATAACAACTTTGCCTGTCCTTCGACAGCAATTTCGCAACCAAGCATAAAACATGAGTTCCAGCAGGACATACTCAAATAGTATTTTACCATAATACTGTTTGGAAATTGCACAATTTTGCACTGTACTGTCTAGTTATGCATTTTTTTCTGGCTGTTCCACTCAACGTATAATTCAGTACAACACGTCCTTGCAAAAATGAAAAGAAAAAAAAAAGGAACAAAAAGCTGTGCCCTACATTGCAGGATCACTAGGGAGAGAGTAGGATTATCTGGTACCACAATGTGGTTACCAAACCATCTTACATCAATGATAAGGGCAATAATGCTGTTATATGCATGATTCAGCAATCTTTGCATTCAGGGATCAAAAGACTTGGGGGAGGTTAAAAAGGTGAGGCTGTGAAAAACCAGGATATGAAATTTTGGTTCGAAATTTCGGCCCCACCGGCAAACACAAATCTCCCCGAAATTTTCGGTTTTTGTCAAATATTTGTAAATTTGGTCAAAAATTTTTCAAATTCAGTCAAAATATGTTAAATATTCAAAACGTTTCGGTCCGAAAAACCCGGAAATCACGAATTTTTTAAAATTTCGGCAACCAGCGAAATTTCCGAAATTTTGGTGGCAACCGAAATTGCAAACCCTGTGAAAAACACACAGAGTGGATGTGATTTAACAGTAAGTAGCATCATCATTCCCTCATTGACATTACTCATATGTTGTACCTTCTGAAACAAAGTCAGCAGCCAGGATACATATGTGTAGGGAACCGTTTGCAATGAGAACACTGGTGGTAACTTTTGTCTGGAGCTCCTTTTGTGGCAATTGCCTGTGGTCCTAGGAGATGATCAGATGAGATGACCTATGGATGACAATTGACAAAGCACCCAGAGCGTTGTGTCAAGTGTGACTCAACTAGCTTCATACCTCTCTGAACTTTTCACTGAAAATGAAACACTGCTAGATCGATCAATGCCGCGCAAAATTCTACTTCGGAGATATTTGCGGTCACATTTGTTTCATAATTTTAAGTGATTTTTTCTTTCGGTAGCTTGTTAGCAGTTTTCATGCAAACCAAGATGATTGTCAGAGTCAATCAGGGGCATGGTTGCATTGATCATAAGCTGAAATGTAAGCTGACTGAAACACCCCCCACCCCTAACTGGTGAGCGGCAACAGAGCTGGAAATCAGAAAGTAAGAGCACATGGGTATCATTTCAACTAGTAGTACTGCCTGTGATTGTTCTTTTGGCCATGCATCTGATTGGTCTCTGATGAAATGCCACATGAATCAAAGCAACAGCAAGAGAGATGTTGTCACAACCTGTTGATCCTAAATAACACTACTAGAAAGACGTTTTTTTTTACCAACAATGGCTTTTATTTTTCCAGATGGAAAAAAAGAATACTCTTATAACCGCTTACAAAAATAGCTAGAGATCTTTTTTTAGAGAAGGGTAATTTTTACCCGGTCTCTATATCCAACCGGATATACACAGTCTTTTCAAACAGGAAACTTAGCTCTCAAATAACCTAATTTAAAATTCGCTCCAATGAAGATCTGAACTCAGGATTTTGGGTGCTACTTAGGTCGCTGCAACCACTAGACTACATGCCCTTTCACAGCTAGAGATCCTTAAGAGGTTTTTACGGTGGAGCCTTAAGATGTGCGTCTAAGAAAACTGATTTGACCAACTAAGAAAATGATTTTTTCTAGTAGTGCAACCTTAAACCCAATGGCATCATCACATCATATCATGCTTTCTCAATCATTTGACCCTGAATCTGAATGACGCTTGCATATACTCCATGAACAAAACACCTCTCCCTGGAGGCTGCAGGATTTTAAAAAACCTTACGGCGCTTTGTGCTCATGCACTGAAATCATGGCGTCGCATTCATGGTACTACTGGTGTACTGCCACCGTATTCCCGGTCGACGAATCAACATCGTCGTCGTCGTCGTCATGGCCGTCGTCGTCTAGCTTCCTCCTCTGGGCAGGCCGGACAGGGCACAGTGCCTGCAGCCTCCTGCAGCTACCATCCTTTACCTGGCACTGTTCGTTCAGGGGCAAACCTGGGCTTGCTGCAGAGTCTGTATATATGGATACAGATATGCCTTTGTCATAAGTATACCAGTAGTACTGGTGTACTGTTATGTAGTAATTGCTCTCTTATTTGCAGTTCATGTGATGTCTAGTCCATCACCCTACACTGCATTTTGCTGCTTGTTCTTTGCTCTATTATTGCTTTTTTTTTTCCGTTTTTCATGTACAGTTTCATTGATTCTTGATGTTCCTTATTAGTAGTAGCATGGATCAAAGAAGCTGTGCTGCTACAGAAATCTGAACATGTTTTTTTTCGATGATTTTACATCGATCCTTTCACACGCTGACGACATGCATGAATAGTGCGTATATTGTTGTATAGCATATCGTTTTAATTGTTTCCTCTCTCAACAAGCTGAAACTGTATATATATAGCATTGTGATTGGGCACCATGTATGATGTATGCAGTGGCTCAGGGGCAACCTTCAGGCACCAGCGGGCACATGGCTTAGAGCACCAACCAAACAAACCCAAATCCAAGGCGTCTAGCATTCTCACTGTGTGAAGAATGTGATCTGGCCTTCTCTGATCCGCTCACTCATCTATGCATGGTGCACACTTTCAAAAAAAAAATCAATCCTAATGTGTCTAAATTCATTTTCAGAAGATTAGGTTCTTTTTGGGATAGACGGAGCAGTGCTCTAGCATCCCAATGTCTGTCGTGAAGCATGCCAATGTCTTAATTAAAAAATATGGTACCCGTCACGGTTCCATAATTCTTGACGTTTTAAATAAAATTAAAGTCAAACAATTAAAACTTTGACCATCAATAACCATTAAAATATATAGTTTAAAGACACTGTAATACGATGTATATATTAGTTTTAAAAATTACTTTAATAAATTTAAATATTTACTTATTTTTTATATATATATCATAATGGAAAAACCATAGTCAAAGATGTTTCAAAGATTGTGTCGTTGTCCAAAACATAGAGTTATGAAATTGAAGGGGGTAGCAGCTAGTAGATGATTGTTTGACGAAGTTTATGGTAGAAGCAGCTCATTGGGAAGTTTTACTCTCAATAGCTATGAATCAAGAAATGAACTAGGGGTCAGAACCTAGGTACGCTCGTTGGATCCTCACAGCTATACATTTTGGAACCTCCAGCTCCACAAAACAGGGCTAAATCTAAACGAACAACTATATATTCATCCTATCCAGTGAAAATCATAAATACCCTTATTAGTACTTTTTAAGTAGAATATTATCAGTAAAAATGGTAGTAGAAATTACCAGGCAATGATTTGGACAGTTACCCCAATATAAAAAAAATCTAGATTGTTTCTACTTATAGTAGAGATCACAACAAAAGTAATTATTGCCTCTGGTTTTTAATATATGATGTTGTTGACTTTTGGATATGTATTTGACCATTGTATTTTTTTAAAAAATTACATGATTATTGTTTATTTTGTGCTGATTTGTTCTATCGTTAGAGATATTTTAAGCATGACATATATTTTGCATACTTGCACACAATTTTTGAACAAGATGAGCAATCAAATGTAAAAAAATCAATGTTGTCATATATTAAAAACTAAAGATAATACTTTCTAAATAGACTTCACAACAACACTACTCTAAAAGAAACTTCTAGATCGGAGATTACAAGAATTTTACTCTTTTGGTTGGTCAGCACAATTCAAAAACTAGATCTAATTTTTGGATAATTATCGATCGGTTTTCACTATATGTTTGAAAGTAAATTTTATTGGAAATTTCCAGGGAAATGAAAAGGATATTTTCGGTCCCCCCACTCAGTACTGTAAATTTCAAAATTTTTTTCTTTAATCAAAAAGCCCATGCATATCTCTCTCCATTATACTATACTATATTTTCCATGTCTACATAGCTTAGCTGCAAAGGGCCAAGGAGCTATATCTAACTAAATTAATTAACTCAATTGTTCTTGCCTGCCCATGTTAATTAATTTAATTTAATGCAGGCTAGCTGTAAATTAATCAAACATTTACACATGGAAGAGTAAGAGAGAAGCAAGAAGAAGAAGAAGAAGCCTTGTGTTGATTCATGCATCCAACCAGACGATCACCATCGATCCCAAACTGAACATGACATGTGGCGCGCAGCCATGGCATTCACAGCAGCTAGTAGCTACCAAGCTAGGCATATGCTACTAAAGTGTTTGTTACAGCAACAATGGCGACCGGCCGGCCGGCCGCCACATCGTCGGCGGCGACGACGACGACGACGACGACGACGACGAAGCCTACGTGCATGCGTCACGTCGTCGCCATGGCGGTGCATGAAGCTAGCTAGCAAGCTAGGTTTGTAATGTACCTAGGGGTGGAAGCGCTGCATGCAGGCGTGGCAGGTGATCTCGAGGGCGGCGGCGGCGGAGGCGGCGGCGGGGCCGATGCCGAGGCGGCGGGCGGCGATCTCCTTCATGCGCTCGACGCGCTCCACCTCCTCGCGGGCGCGCTCCCAGATCATCCTGGCGCGGGCGAACTCCTTCTCGGCGAGCTCCAGCTCCACCCTCGCCATCTCCCTCACGCGCTCCGCGTACGCCCGGTGCGCCGACGCCTGCCTCATCTGCTCCGCCGTCTGCTGCTTCACCGCCCGCACGTCCACCGCCACCGACACCGCCACCTGCGTCTGCTGCTGCCTCGCCGCCGCCGCCGCCCTCCTGCCCTCGCTCGCCGGCCGTGGCGGCGACGGCGACGGCCGCACCGGCTGCCTCCTCGTCGGCCCAATGCTCATCGACAGGTCCAGGTCCAGCGCCGCGCTGCTGTCCACACCTCCTCCTCCGCGACCAGCGCCCAGCCCCGCCGCCGCCTCGCCGGCGCGCAGGACACGCGACGCCGCCACCGCGGCGGCCGCGGCCGCGGCCGCCGGGAGCAGCAGCTGGAGCTCTCTCTCGCCTTGCTCCTGATCCATGGGAAGAAGCTCGCAATCGCGCGCGTACTACGTATTTGCTGCTTTGCTTTGCTTTCTTCTAGCTCTAGCGTATGGGTGTTTATACTCTAGGTGAGTTGAGTGAGTGAGTGAGTGGGTGTGAAGTGACCGAAATGCCCTCGGGAGTAGGCTGCAAACTGAGAGCTGGTGCCCTTTGTACTCTAAGCGTACGGGACACCCTTGGTTTTATAGTTTTAGGCTGCAGATCAACACACACCGGTGTGGTGGACCACAGCAAAGGCATCTCCAGACATGCACCCTTGTGGATGCAACAGCTGCCCTGCATCCAATCAAATTTACCTTTTTACCTATGGTAAGGGTGGAGTGTTAAATAATTATCGACAGCGTAGCAAGTCAGATTTGCGCGGGCTCTAAAATTCTAGGATGCATGTCGACCTGTATAGTAATACATGCGTACCAGTGCTCATTGATACGTGGACCCCACAAACCCTTGGGTCTATATACCAGTGAGTATTGCAAAGGATCTCAATTAAAAATTCTACGGTTAACCTACTCCAGTAGTTTTTCTAATTGACAAACCTGATCGACTCATGCCAAACAGAATCGAGATATACACCAAACTAGCTATTTTCGACATAGTCCTTTTAGTATAGGTGTTTTTCGGTTTCGCTACTAGTGGTTATATAAGCCAAACGGTTACTTTTTTTTCGCGCCACTAATTAACCGGAGCGTAAAGTTAATTAGCATCACACGTACGCGCACCACCATTGGTGGTGTGGTTTTGGGAGCCTGGTGATCTGAGGTCGATCTGGAGGGGGGAGGATCGATATCTGCCGACCAAATCCGCAATGGGGCATAGGGGGTGAGCTGAAGATGTTCTTTCATGGCTGCCTTTTCTTCCACATGCTGCATGCCTCTGCTTCCTGCCTCCTCTCTCTCTCTCGCGATAGCTTTACGGGTTGGCAATGGCGCAAATTATTTGGCATGCATGCACATGTGTTCTCGAGCTGTGAGAGAGATGAGAGATGAGAGAGAGAGAGAGAGATTAAAGAGAGAGAAGTTTCATGGCCTGTGTAAGCGTGTAGTAGCGAGAGAGCTTTATTGGTAGGCCTTGCTTTGTCCGCTCTGTAAAAGAAAAATAATGGTCAGGATGAAGAAGATGAGAGAGAGAGAGAGAGAGGAGAGGAGAGGCAAAGAAAACTATTCGGCTACAGGTGAACGGGCTTCTTCCTTGGACCTTCGTTTAATCGATCTCCATTCTCTTGATCTCCTTTTGCAGCTCTGGTGGCTGCATATGCGTTTTGTATTGGGATTGTTAATCAATTACTATATATTGGTCATGTCCTTGATTTTTTTTAGAATAATCCGTTTTGTTCGACTGCCATATGGATATGGATATATATGTCTAAAATAATATAGATTGGATATAAAAATTAATAATCCCTCCATATTGAAATATAAACATTTGTAGGATTTAAAATTTATATCACAACATAAAAATTTCTTCTATTTTCTCATTTGAGTCAACCACAACCATTTCTGGCCTAAGCCTAATTTCTACTAAGACTAAAAAAAAAAACTTATACTTTGGAACATGGAGTAGAAAATACGGGACAAATGTGTATACCAGAGAGATAGTACTATATTATTTTCTCTGTTTTTTTTCCATGTTATCTGAAATTTTTGGCAGATCGTTATCACTATATAGTCAACAGAACAAACTATCTAGACATAAAAGAGTCACGTTAATTGGAGCAAATTAAAAGAGTAATTGTATAACACGCGCTATTCAGTGATCACCTACTTGAACAGAGAATCCAGTGTGACAGGTGTGCTGGGGTCATGGGAGATAATGAAGGGGCAGCACAGCCCAAAAATGCATGGACCGCATACGTCGCAAGCGACGGGAACAGAGGATTTCTTGATGGTTGCTTAATTATGTTGAGGATGAGCATCAATTAGATACCCTAGAGCTATCAAAGACATTTGTTTTTATGAGTCCAGGATATAATCTTGCGGATTAATATATAATTAATATTAGATATTTGAGACACAAATTAAAATGGCAGCTGACCATCCATGCCCTATATATATATATATATATATACATATACATATATATATATATACATATATATATATATATATACATATATATATATATATTGGATTCAAAATTGCATCTAGTTCCATGGTAGATAAAGAAATATAATCAATCAAGCATAACTAATTAAATTTGTTTTAATTTTTTCCTTGATCTTTTGTGTGCAACATTTTCTCCTTTTTATTATTTTCATTAAAACCTATAGTACTTCTTAATATATATGTTTTAGTTTACATAATCTCATTTCGATTCTTCGAGTACTAATGTGGTTAGACAAAATTAAGTTGGGTCTTGTTTTGAGTTCTTTGATCTCTCTTTTATCTAGGGGCTCATATTGAATATACAACTAGTTTTTGCGCCATTATAGGATTTGACTATGCATCGACTGATGGACTTATGAGATATATATAGCTGTAGCTAGTGTACAGAGTTGCCCGGCCCAAACTAGTAGATATTACATTGCCCAAGCTGTTAACTCAGTCATCAGTCAGCTTTGCATCAAATCACCAAAGCTAGTTTTGGGTGCTCCTTGAAGCAAGCATTTTTTGGGATGTACTTATGAAGAAAGATGCATGCATTATATACTACTCCTACATTGTGTTGCCCAAACAAGCAGATATTACATTGCCCAAGCTGTTAACTCAGTCATCAGTCAGCTTTGCATCAAATCATCAAAGTTGGCGAAAATCAAGATCACTACTGCCCCCCTGCCCCCTGCCCTCTGCATGCATGCATGATTTTCAATTTTTCCCTGGGGATCTCTGCTTGCTATAGCTGATGCATGCATACTGATATATATGTGTGTGCTGGAACTACACTGCTAGGTTGCATATTCTCCCAGAGAGAAACATACCTTAGTGGCGAGAAAAAGATATTGGCCGGTTGATATGACTCCAATACTTCACTAGCTAGGCTAGTAGCTAACGGCCGGAGCATCACTGCTGCAAACATGTACACATCTGCATGCATAGAATGCATGAAATGATCATCATCACTCATCGCATCCATCGCCTAGATATACATGGGATAAAGCTGCAGGTAATTGGGGCCATGCAAATGCGATCGAGGAGATGACGTCAACATATGCAGGCATGTTGTCAGTGATCGATCGGATTCGTGCAAGATCCTAATGTTAGGGGTAATACAAGCAGCACACGTGGCGCAGATCTAGACGTGTCGATTATATATATGCATGAATTAAACCTTATTAGCCTGTAAAAAAACGTCTACTGTCTCTAGCTCCTGCCGGTTCTTTATCGTTGATGGATCGATGAAACTGAGTTTATAGCAATTATTTGAGACATAAACGAATGAATTAAATATCAGAGAGTTGAAAAGGTTGATTTAAAAGAGTTTTCTAAGAAATATCTATAAAATAAGTTTCTAAAATTAAGATCAGCTTGGAAATCCATAAACTTTTTGGAATGGGGCCTAAGTAGTATATATATGTGGATGATTCTGAATAACTAAGCAGTCTATGATTCCTCTCTGTTTTTAAGCATATATACTTGATCGTTTTTAAAGAAAAAAAACATGTATATATCGGACCGACTATGCATATATATAGGTTCGACTATTTTCTTAATAAAAAATCATAAGTATAACTGCCATCAACCAGTGTCTCTCTGGATGCCCATCTAATGACCGATAGCTTTTCCCCCTGATGAATGCTCCCTCTGACTCTAAAATACTATTGTTTTAGCTAGTCAAAGACAAATTAAACAAGAGGTTTAACGAAGAGGATGGAGTACTACTGGTCGTTACTATTGGTTTGATGGTTAAAACGAAAAGAAAAATCAAATTAAAGTAGTATTAAGAGATCTAGTGGACCCCACTCTAAAAACAATCTTTGTGGGACAACTCTGAAGCTAAAAAAGACAGTCTTTTAGGTATGGATGAAGTACTCCCCTTCTCACACTCCACCTTGGTGCCCTAACTCATGATCTCTCTGCTGTGGAAAAACAAGAGCAGGGAGAACGAGTCTCACCAGCTAGCTTCTTCGATAACGATTACTAACTTGGAGGTCCAAGAAGCAACTAGGTCATATATTGGATCTTTATCTTATTAATAGGCTAGGGGATGTGAGCCATATGACTAAGAGTTGGTCAAGTGAAAATCTGACCTCTCGATTCTAGCATTTAGCAAAACTATGTATACATATATAAAAATATGCAATCTCAAAACAATACCCTTTCCTCGTCATTTTGAAGAAAGCATGTGCATCATGTTATGTGCAGTGAGTATCTTCTAGTCATTCCATGTTGGAAACTGCAGATTTATTGAAATTAAGCATGAAGCAACATTTCACCTCATAGCCTACTTTTGGCATATCATACAGCTATGTCTGATAGTCACATGAGTGAAATGTGTGTTGGCACTGACAACCAATGGCCCTAACTAAGCAGGGGATAACCAAAACCGTGCAGGATAACTGAGAAAGAGCATGAAAAATCACACTTTTTTGTGCAGTGGCTTTTTGCTGGGCATTGGTAAAGGAGAATTGCTCTAAGCAAGGGTAAAAAGATTATTAAAAAAATGCACAAGATCCAACAAGTGCATCCAAGTGCTGATGCATGAGAGTTTGTGGCTTTACTTTGTGTGGGAGAAAAGCTGGGACCAAAGGGGAATGGAGCATGTCAGGGCAGAGGCAGAGGCTGCCCACCATGTTCATTTGTATGCATGCATCATCAACAATGCATGCATATATCCATGTAAGCTATACCTAGGCCATCAGCTTTTTTTGGTCCTTGTGCTCTCCACTAACTGCATGCTACTGATCTCTACTGGTACAACAATTCTACTCATAATATACTCATGTTATACATCTCATCAGTAGTGTTACTATTGTTTTACATTTTGGTATGAGTTGGGGACAAAGACCCCCTCCTTTTGGACAATGATTTATGCATCATGGTCTCCCACTATTGGCCAGCAGCAGCCCAATGGAAGAGAAAGAAAGAGAGAAAATAGCCTTTGGTCACCATGCATGACATGATCAGCCTCAAGACAAAAGGGTGTCTTGCCCACTTCCATCTTGGACTGTTCCTTTCCCTTTATCTTCACCTAGCCCCTTTGCTTTTGCCCTTTCATGCTCCAAAGCCACTACTTTTGGCACATCACAGCAGTAAAAATTGTTGTGTAGATTCATGTTTGGGTGATGAGTTGTCAACCTTTGGAGGCATCAATGGAAAATGTCATAGCTAGGTGAGTCGCTGACCTATAGCTTACACTATAGTCGAGTCTAGCCTAGCTTTTGTGGCTTTGGGCTCTGCTGTGGGCTCTTGGAATCTTAAAGACAGCATTAGTTATATTTGTGATACAAGATTTTTCAGATGGAACTGCATGATAGTTGTTTAGTATTACTTCCCTTTTTAATATATGTTGTTGTTAACCTTTTAGATACGTTTGACCATTCATTTTATTAAAATAATTATGTAGTTATCATTTATTTTGTTATGGCTTGATTTATCACTAAAGGTTCTTTAAGCATGTCATTTCTTTATGTTTACACACAAAAATTTGAATAAGACGCATGATTAAACGTTTATCTAAAACTTAACGGTGTTATATATTAAAAAAGGAGGAAGATTTTTTAGTAAATAATTTGTATATCCCAATTTTTTGTTGTTTAATCTTTTATTGCGAACTCAGGCCATTTAATGCCCAATTATCAAAATGGTTTTGAAAGATCTATGCTCTAAAGTTGCCTTGTAAGAGGAGATTAAAATATCTATGACCCTAAGAGCACTATGATTGCTTTGGTGATTAATGACAACCCATTGTTGGAACTAACTATTTCTATGAGTTGACGTGAATAGGTTGAGTTCCTACATCAAGTCAAAGGATTGAAGTATATGTTGATGAAGAGAGAAGAAAGGTAAATTGATGATCCACATAAAGATGATGTGAGAAGCTAGAAGTGGGCATTATCCGTTGATGAGATGCAAGTCAAGGAATTGACAATGAGGGATATGAAGTAGCTATCTATGGTAAGACAGTGAAAGACAAGCGAGGCTTGTCTACGATGGACCATACGATGGTGAGGGCGACCAAGCACTTGGCGACGACAGACCGAATCCCTACACATTCATCCATCCATCCCGGTTGCATCCAGAAGGAGTACACAGGCTCGACGAGCAGATATTTTACCTACATTTTTGTTGTTTCCCTGGAGTGATTAGAGATTGTGTTCTTGGCATCCCCGATCAAATCCATGGAAGCGAGCAGTAAAAATCACATATTTTTCTTTGTTTGCTCCTGATTTTTGTTTGGTTCCTTCCTGCTCGAGTTCAGCTTCGTGCTCTTGTTGAGCTTGTCCATAAACCAGTAGTGGCGGTCACCAATGAGCTTGCAGGTAGCGACAACAAGCGCACATGAAGAAATACCTCACTGGTGAGCTTGTGGACATCGTCATCGACACCGCCTCGCCATCGGTGACGCTCACCTCCGTCACCTCGTGGAGCTGCTTCATCTCGATGAGCACGGCGACGATGGACAACACCAGCCCGACGCCTATGCTCTAGGGTCGCATCAGGCCATGCAGGTTGCCGAGGAGGCGGCAAGAGATGGGGACAACGATGCAGTTGTAGATGGGAACGGTGAGAAGAATGGAGTTAACGAAGAAGAAAGTTAGGGACCCTGTCGGAATCTGGAAGGAAGCATCGATGTGCCTATCCATGGTGGTGACTTGGGAGATAGAGAAGGTGGTCATCTGGGCTATTGTGTACTCCACCATGGAACATCGCTCGAGTGGAGCGCAGGAGGAGGGAGGAAAACCTCAGCACTACCTCCTGCTTCGAGGGAGGAGGGGATGAAGGAGAGAAGATGAACAAGAGAGAGAGGGAGGGGATGAGGAAGAGGACATGGGCAATTTGGTCCAAAATTTTTAAAAATGTGTTCAGAGGGTAAGTAATGGCATATAACCAATAAGTGTGAACTTAAATGGTATGGTTTCAAATAGACGAATGGTAATGGCATTTTTTAAAATAGGCAAATTTGTAAAGGCATGGATCCAATCAACCTATCATTTAAAGAGTTCAAGATGAAGTGCCAAGGATCAAGAAGATGTGATTTAAAGTGGGCATTGGTCAAGGCAAAGGTATAATTGATTTGGGACTAATGTGCTTAATAAGTTGTAGGTGAATAGTCCCAATGGTGAAATGAAGTTGATGTTGGCCACCCTAAAGATGAAGCAAGAAGTGGCATGAAGGCATTCCTAGTGGTATAGCTGTTTTGTTTACATTTGAATATAGAAATGTTGTACTATTAAGAGGAATGCAACATTGATGTCTTTGATTATGTCTCGGTGCTTAAAGTTACCTATCCTAGTGCTACCTTAATATAAACTCAATCCTTAACCTAACCTATGAGTAGTTTTAGAGTGTGTTCTCAATTGGGTTGGGTATCCCTAGCTTTTCATAGAGCCCAAGATCATCGAAAGCGGAATCTAGAACAAGGAGTTGTGACTGTTTTTGTGAGTGTCAGGAAGGAGCGGAGTTTATGGTGTTTTCGACCATTTACTTCGATCGGATCATGATGGTCTGGCATAAAAACTGGACTGTAGTGCCCGATACTTGTAACCAGGGTCTCCAATACAATTTGACTATCTGGTAGCGAGAACTGACCAAAGTCTCTGGTGATATCGACCGACTACTCCGGTGTTCGACTATGTGAGTAACAACTAGTTTTTGAGGGCTTGGGTATTTAAACCCCTCCACCCCCTCCATCCTTTGCTATTGAGTTTAGCCAAGAGTAGACCTATCCATAGTGCTGATGCAAAAAACACACACTGGCCTGAGAAATTTGCTTTACTCTAGTGCAGGTCCAAAATAATGATGAGATGCGAGCGTGCCAGTCAGTTTGATCCTGCAACTGACAAGATATATAAATATGTTGATCACCAGATAGTCGATCAGCTGACAAGCCGATATAGTAAATCCAACCGATGCTGATACCAGCCGATGTAGATAATGGCATAAAGATGACCGGTTGATGACAATGTAATGAATCAATAATATATTCCAGTAGAAACCAATCGACTAGTAATGATAGATTGAATAAGCGTCGATCCAAAGGTTAAAGTATACATCGCCTGGATGTACGATGTCAATAAATCCAAAAGATTAGATGAACAATGAAACCTTTGTTGTCATCGGCTAAATCCAACTTGTATGCAATCCTTATAAGCTGATGCAACGTCCAAATAACTCATCGGCTGAAACCCCGATGAAACCCTTATTGGCAATCAAGAAGCAGGCTAGAAATTATGATTCTAAGCACGACTTAGTAGATCAAACTTAACTAATGTAGCACTAAGTATGAAAAGAAATATAATATCTAGACAATCAAGCCTTTGACTGATTTTCAGGGTGGTTGATACATTATATAGTCTAAGCCAACAAAGTAATCTAGCCGATATCGACAAAATCCTAGATGGAGATCGGTCGATGCAAGTAGAAAACATTGTCAATCTAGATTATATAACGTATATGATAACTCATCGGCTAATACTCCGATAAAACATTAGCATGAACCTATCAGCTTAACAAGATTTATATTATCAATAACAATCAAGTAGGTCGAACCTAACCGATGCAGCACGAGATTGTATATGATAATCTAGTACTTGATGACCTGATAGATCTATCTAATGTGATGGATATAACAAATCTATTTAAAACAACATTGTGATTTTAGAGATATATCGGCTAAGACAGAAGATCAGACCTAACCGAGACAATCCCAACTAAACCGATGCGTCTCTAAACACAATGTAATTAAAATAGAATTGAGATATCAGGTAGGCAAATATAAATCCACCGAACCAGAGCGATCCAAGAGATCGAAGCGATGCAGCCTTGAACAACACCAATGTAGCTGATATATTCACCACGGCCCGACGGAGCGTAGGGCTTACCCCTTCGCCGGAGATCGAAAGCCGATGCAGCCCCGCGTCAGGTGCCGCCGGTTGATAAGTAAAAACCTCAGAAAGAGGGTGGCAATGCGCCGAGAATAGTTGTATTGATCGAGAGATAATTTACATGGACCCCGGGTGTACATATTTATACCCATGGGTAGATACTAGTCCATATCGGACACGATTGAAACTTTCCTAAAGATAAAAGGAAAAACATAAAGTCCTTATCGGACACCAAACACATTTTCCTAAAGATAAAGAGAAACTAATAGACTCTTCCTAATTAATAGATAAACTGCCATGCCGCATCCTTCTTGAACTCGATCTCTTTTGGATAAGTTTCCTTTAATAAATTAATTTCCTTAACCGAATTTAATAAGAATCCGACTGTTGGTGATTCATAGCTTCCATCGGCCGATTCCAGAACTCTGAAGCCGATACTGACTCTAGGCCGATGATGACTTCGAGGCATACCAAATGTCGTCGTTAATACATAGCCAAATAAGCCCTCCCAACTCCCCTACCTTAGTGGTAGCTCTTTGTGAGTGTGATTTGGAAGAGAAGAGATTTGGGATTGAGAGCAACTAAGCAAATGAGCTTCACTCTATCCTTTGAGCATTGAGTTCATAGCAAGCAAGTCGTCTTTTGCATTTATTACTCTTGGAGATCAAGGTCTCCAGGATAGCTAGGCGTCTCTGGTGAGCTCCCAAGGTTGTGATGAGCCATTAGAAGTTTGTGAAGGTCTCCTCACCTCCGCAAGGGAGGAGGTAATCTAGTGAAGCCCGAGCTCGTTTCTAGGGTTGGCTTGGTAGAGCAAGTTTCATCGGAGGAAGGTGTGGGTGTTTTATCCTTGAACCTTGGTGGTTAGAAAACCCACTATTCCTTGGTGATAGCTTGGAGACTAAAGCCTTCTCCTAGTTATTAGCTTGGTGAGGCCTAGGATTGAAAACAATCTGACCCCTTAGAGCCCCTCAACGGAGAATAGGATCATTGAGATCCGAACTTCGGTGAATAATCATTCTCCCTTTGTCTTTGTTTGATTTCTTTGTGATTTCATATCCTTGTTATCGTAGTTTACACACACATTTATTGCTTATTATCCTTCCATCTTCCCCTCTCTATGTGAGATTGTCCTTGATACACGCTCCTTGAGAGGTGCTGTCAAGGGACCAGAATATCTAGTACTTGAGACCGGATACTCTGGTGGAGAAGTAAAATCCACTGCGAGTATTGTAATTTTCAGGAACGCCTATTCAACCCCCTTCACCAAGGCAACATCAAGGTTCTTTCAAATTCAACATGCCTATCCTTTAGTACCATACATTAGAAACTCACCAAACAATAACATCTTGAATCACCAATGGTAGCTATACCGGTGGTTCCCTTAGGGCTTATCAATACTAGTTGAGTTGGCAGCTACTAGCTACAACCTACAGAGTTAGCAAGGATGTTGTCGACAATGAGCAAAAGAGGCGGGGATGAAGATGTTGGCGAGCGGAGGAGATTGGAAATGTGACACTAGCAAGAGATAGAGAAGGATATAGTCGACGAAGCTAGTGTTGGGCAGATCAGGAGTAGATGAAGCAGTTGGTAAGAAGTAGAGGGGGTGGAGTTGTGGAGTATGCAAAAATATGGTGAGCAAAGAAGTGGGACAGTGGAGAGCGGATGTGACGCCTAGGTGTCTATGTTATAAGGACAATGTATGTTGGGACTTGGGAGGAGGACCAATGGCAATGGCGAAGTAAATAGCGGTAAGTTCAGTTCGGTTAGCCAACAACTAGCCGAAGGACAAGAGAACCTTTGTGCTAGAAAGAAGAATGATCGATTTTTTATGTAGTTAGAACATGTGTAACATGCGTATGATGTTTTTACAGTTATTTGTACTATAGTTGCAGTGTAAATGCGTTGTTTTTACATTGTAACTTTTAGGTTTTTATGGTTTAGGTGAATAAATAATTTTGGATTAACGCTTAAGTGTACACCGATAAACATGTGCATGCAGGTCGTTAACATGAAAGATATACACCAACATGATAAAAGAATGTGGCAAACATTTAGACATTGACCTTTAATCACACCAACCAAAATTCAATTGAGATATTTTATCGGGTGTCGTATAGAGAGTCCCTGATAATTAAATCCAGTCACTAGTAATCCGACGGAAGCAAAACTGACAGTTTAAAATAAGTTGTCTAAAGAATGTAGTAGAAGAAAGTTTTTTTTAAAAAAAATGTAATTTTGAAGTATGGAGCAAACAAACCTTTCAATACAATAATCAAATAAATAATCTGAAAAGAACATGCTGGAGAATGTGGGCCCCTTTTAAACAGAGGTTGAAAACAAAAAGGTTGAAAATGGATGATTAGCCGCATGCAAAATGAGAAATGTGATTAGCATATGATTAATTGAGTATTAATTATTAAAAGTTTGAAAAATGAATTTATTTGTTTTTTAAGCAGCTTCTATGTAGAAAGTTTTCGTTTGAAATATACTATTTAGTAGTTTGAAAAACCTGCGAATGGGAATCGAGAAATTAGCCAAGCTGACCCCCACGTATGAACCATTCTCATTGCTAGTAATGAAGTATAATGTGAAAGGAAAGCTTTGAAACAACTCTTACCTCCGTAAACTTGTCCACAAGGACAACATACAATGCAGGAATTCACTTTTGCTATTTTCAATACGGTAGCAGAACAAGAGAAATATGGGGGAAATGTACAAATTAAGTAAATACTTGTGAATTGAACCTACAGATTGCACAACGGAGTAAACAGTTGCTAGCAACTAATTTCATTTTTCAAACAGAAGATGCGTGCGGGCAAAAAAACCGGCCCAATATGCATGGTCTGCCCTGATCAATATGGAGGCCCATGTTTCAGATTACTTGATCTCGCAAATCACCAGCTCAATAATAAAATCCAATGCATTGAAAATACGCGACATATATTTCATCATTAAAGCTGGTAACTAAAAAATAATTTGTATCTGAAAAAGTACACTAATTAATTTGCAGGAGAGTACACGTTATTGATCGATAAGGACGGGACAGTAGTGTGGTACTACTTCCCTCCATCGAGTGGTGGACGCAACTTTAATATATAGATGGGATGGAGAACGAAGATGTTTACTCGATAAGTGCAATCGAACACAACACATATCATATTTATAGTTCAATCGTATAACTACGTGTGTGCGTACATGCGTTGTGAAGATACAGACTAATCTGTTGAACGTTCATGCTTTGTTATATCTAATTTTGATAGTTCATGACTATTATAAGAGGTTAAGGAGGTTTTAGGGGTGTGGGGTGACCCGTATCGTAGCTGGGGCGGTCGACCCACCCTGCCTAATGGGTAGATCCGCCCCTACCTCTATCCCATAATACTATATAACGTTATACGCTTTGCTGGCAAGATATATTAATGAATATATGTTAAATATTGTATAAATGATGGATGGTTTTGAATGAAATATTTGAAAAATGATTTAAGGATGAGAGTTTTAGAATTCAATTAATTGTAAATGTAATACTATGCTTGTATGTTGAGTTTTATGTGTTTAGTGGGTCGAATGGGGTATGTTTGCATGCTAAGATTTAGGAGTAGTAATAAATATTATGCTTGCAGATGAGATTTAGGTGTTTTAATGGGTTGTAATGGGTTGTAATTTTATAGAAGGTATAGATAAGACATAATCAAACTTGATATAGTCTTCAAAACTAATCTTTAGCTTATAATTTTTATAAAAGTATAACCACATGAAAGTAAATTCAAATATTATTTCAATGATATTATTTTCAGCAAATAAAATTTATTTTATATACAAATTATTTATTAAATGTTTTAGAAGTTAAATTTTAAAATATGAGTGTGCCTTATTATGGAATGGAGATAGTATATATCAATGACACGCATGCATGTATAGCAGGGGAGAGTGACGTTCTTGATTGAAGTAGCTAGCCAACCTCGATTGATTTGCTTGTTTATAGAATCACTAGTGATCATCTGCAAATCAAAGTTTGCAATTTGCAGCATAAAGGTAACGTTGATTTTCGGCAAGATTTGATCGAGCCACAAGACAAAATCAAAGGTGATTAAGCCATCGCATGGGTAAACATGCAACGTGTACTGGTTGCCTCATTTCCATTTCTTCTATTTTTAGTAGCACCATGATGCACTGTCAAAAAGAGATCGATGAGAGTCATGAGATCCTGCATGTTTTCGGCAAATACATGATCCGTCTGATTCGATCCGGCCGGTGAGCACAAGTGAAATGAGCTGTATTATATATACCAGAATGAAATTTTAAAAATAAACAGTAACAAAAGCTGATCAAAGAAAGGCATTCGAATCACGAATGGATTTGTTTTGTTTACATTCATGGACACGGACAGTGGATGCTTTCTCTGAATTCTTCCCACAAAGCTAACAATTTTTCTGTGACTGCATGCCAACACATGCAACTTGTAAATACCACGTTGCCAAAATCTCAGAAATCAGTGTTGTAATTACTTGCTTTCGTCTCTGTCGCGCAAGTGGCTATACACTCGTTCAAGCTCCATATAGCCAGCTATGCCAAATTCCGTTGCAATAATTTGCAAGTTGTATATGTAAATCAATACTATTTTGGCAACGCCGGATCGGAGTATCTCGTTTTAGGCAGGATATATATTATGTAATTAATGGTGCACTTCTAGCAACCAAATTTTGTCTGACAATGATAGATAATATATGGGGCCAAAACATATATAATTCAAGACAAAAGTGCAAGCGTATATATGTAGTGCCACAGATCGAGAGGCAATGCCATTTCGTCCTTGCGATTAATGACCTTTTGTAGCTCGTGCCAAACCTTGCTTAATTTGGTTGCCTAGCCAATTGCCGTTGTTCTGTTTTGGAGTAGGTCATTTTTCTAATGGAGAACTTTACGGAACAATATATACTATGCTGCCATTATAACCAAGGGTATTTGAGTATTTATAAAATTAAAAGAGCATTTTAATAATATCATGCTCTAGTCCCCAGCCTCCTTATTACACATAGTTCATGGTTCACGTATGATAGAATAAAGTCAAGTATGGTGCATCTTATATGTAATCGAATAAAATAGCTGCATAATTTCCGTACAAACATTTTCAAAAGAATTGCATATCAATTATGGACAAACAGCCCTCTAATTTCTCGCAGTCCAGATTAACTACTGAACGCACGTGCGTTTAATTTGTTTTCATAGTAGATGCACGCACATACGTCATTGTTTCTTGATTTTCGCATGTTGTATGATGTATATATACACTGCATCGATAATATGATTGATTTAGACAGAAAATTAGTACAACCTCGTTTCAAAAATAAAGTACTACCTCCTATTGCATCAAAATAGTCATAGAGACACTAGTTTGACGATTCATTACTAAGTATGAAACATATAAAAAACAGAGCAAAGTTATATTGTTCTAAAACTATTTTAGAACCTAAATTTAGCCATACCAAGTTGAATCAAAATATCCAAAGAGATATTAGTAGTTGTCGGCATCATGGCTCATGGCTAGGGGTCCCTCACTTGGCCAATTTCCTTAACATGAAATGCAAGTTGTTAAAGTATTTTAGAACCTAAATTTAGCCATACCAGTTATAAAGTTGAATCAAAATATCAAAAGAGATATTAGTAGTTGTCGGCATCATGGCTCATGGCTAAGGGGTCCCTCACTTGGCCAATTTCCTTAACGTGAAATGAAAGTTGTTAAAGCCGTGTGGGTCGTGGGCCAACGCTTCTCTAGCCTATACCAAATTCGAGGTCTTCCGGGGAATGTTCACATGATGTTCTCTTCTGCTTATTGCCGCAGTGGTTGTAGCTATGACGGTTGAAAATAGTTGTCGGCTGCAAAAACTCTTAGCTATTGCAGCCGCAGCTGAACGACGCCTAGGTTACAAACCTCAAGAACGGTTGAACATCCGAGACTATTAGGGTCAATCGACTCGGGTCGAATTAAGCCGTGCCAAAGGAGCTGCTAAGAGGCAACAATGTGTCCCATACTGCCATGAGGTGTTGTATGAGGACAACTGGCTGACCGCCCAGGAACTAGGTCGTGGCGCTGATTCAAGATAGAAATGTTGACCCTTCATATTGCAAAATGTATTTATCTGTGACCAGAGTAAGTAACACATTTTCATGTTCTTTTCTGATTTTGGATTTTAGATTTTTATTTGCACGCTGCACAAGCACCTAAACGATGCATTCCGCACAAAAAAAATATGTGTATAATTTTTTTGGACTGCTTTTATAGAACAACTTTTTAGTTTGTAGTAATCGATTCATTCGTTGATATCCTCGAATAGCTATCATAAAAATCAGATAATCCATCAATCTATAAATATTAACTATCTTAAATGTGTCGATATAGAGTCTCACTCCGGTAGTAGAAAACAATCTGAACCGTTGATCTCATTTGATCGAATGGTTCAGATTGTTTTCTACTACTACCCTAGTTAGCGGTAGTAGAAATGTAGAGAGGTATTATTGGCTCAAAAAATAGGGGTATAAATGTTATTTAGCAATGACTAAATTTTTTTCTTCTTTTTTGGTTTTTTGATGGAATATGAGCAATGCTAACATCATGGATAACCACGTATCGATCTAGCCGGGAAAAAACATAAATGACAAAGTTACTCGTAATCATTGTATTATTAAATTACTAATTTATTATTAATATTACTGGTAATATAATAGTAAGTAGAGAGTACCGGAGTATTGCTCGTCGATAAAATGTCTTATGCATGCAGTGCGGGGAACCTTTCGTGCGTAGGTACAACCCGCTTCAATGCAGAATACAGCAGCATATGCTATAACCAGGATTATTGAGGAGGAGCACGCATGGATGTATCGATCGGTTTGATGATCGATGTGGTTTGGTTGGTTGGTTGGTTGGAGGTCGGCTTCGGATTCAGCGGCTATCACCTGCACTGTTCAATGATGCGTCGCCTGAATTGGCCGACCGATGCGTCCATATGAACTGTGAACGTTTCCGACTTGTTTATCTCACCTAATTCAGTGGATACATATGATTCAGATATATTGTTTCTCTTTTCCAGGTTATTCGCTGAAGAAGAAATTGCGTGGATAGTTCCAGCATAAGTGGACTGAACAGTGGCGGACGTAAGATTTTATCCATTCCGTTTCGAGGAAAAGATACTGCCCTTTTTATTTCTGCGATCCGTGTTAATTTAGAACTTATTTCTGTGATCCGTGTTCATTTGGAACTAAAAAAATATGGATCATCTATAAGATTAACTTTTTCTCCTTTTGAGAGTGGAAGGTAGCTGGGATTCTTCTTGTGCCACTAGTGGTGGAATTCGATTAGTTGGTCTCCTAAAAGAAGAGGAGAAAAAAAAAGTAGTAGTGGAATGTGATTCTTGAATACCATTTTCAAGATCTCACAGGACCAGATGCTGTTGGGCTGTTCCCCGGGGTTGTCGATTGATGCAGACGACTCAGTTTAATTAGTCAGTTCACACTTCACAACTTGATCACTCAACTATGTATGCAACTGCAAGTGGGGGAAGTAATTTACTTGCTGGAGAAGTTGCTCAACATGCAGTAAGCTAGTAATCGGTCTTGACTTGGTAAATTACTGAATTATTATGGCATAGCTGAACTGAACACTCTGCAACTCTGTCAAATTAAGATGTTGCTGATGGATGAACACTGTGTTCACAGTTTGTTTCATTTCTCCACTTTTGACAGTGAGGTTGGATCAAGCTGAAGCTGGACTAGCATTTCAACAGCAGCCTAATTGGCTGGCATGAACAGATCAGACAGACACAGATCGAGCCTTGGTTGAACTAGCTTGCTAGTGCTACTACTAATCAAGCTAACTAATAATAATCTTCTGCTAATCTAGTCCTCTGAGCGTCATGCATGTCACAGCTCATCTCTGAAGCTAAGCCTGCCTAGCTCGGAAGCCGGCGGCGAGCTCGACGCCGGCGGATGGCGGCGAGCCTGGGGGGTTTGATTTGATCCATCGATCGGCGGCGACAGCTTCCGATCCGGGTCACCGTGGCGGCGCGGAGGAGACGCGGACGGGGGCGCGGCGTCCAGTGCCTGAGCCGCCGCAGCTCCGGCAGGGCGCCCGCCGCGCGCCGGCGCACGCGCGGCAGCCGGAGCAGTCCCCCTCGGAGTCCGACCACCGCGTGCACAGGCGGCACTCCTCCCGCCCCGTCCCGCCGCACGTCGCGCACCGCGGCGCCGGCGCCGGCGCCCCCCACCGCAGCAACGCCGCCGGCGACGACGATGTTCTGGTGCTGCTGCTCCTGTTCGCCATCGCCACGCCCGCCAGCATCCCCAGCCCCGCCGACGCCACCGCAATCGGCGCCACCACCACCACCATCGCCGTCGTGATCGTAGCTAGCTAGCAAGCTCTGCTGGATCGATCGATCGTTCGAGGGAGAGAGAGATGGGTGGGTTTCTTGGAGATGAGGCGAGGGGAGATATATAGTTGGGTGGGTCGTCGCGTGGGCGTCGTCAAGGCGGGCGTCATGGCGACCATGGCATAATATGGTGGGTGGGTTTTGGAGGGTAGTGATTATTTTCATTGATTATTAGTTTATTAATTAGCTAGGGATGAGGGGGTATTGATTAGAGATTACTTAGGCGCGTCGGATTTGTCGCTTTCCTAGCTTAATGGGGTACATTATTAAAATTTCATATATATTTTTAACTTTTCCCAAAATTTTAAAAAATAGGCCCTTGATAAATTGCAAAAAACACCATATAAATTATTTGAAATTTAACATTCCATCTTATATTATTTTATTCTAAATACACACCCTCATGCTTGGTTTTATTGAAAGAACACCCAGTTAAGGACGTGCTTAATCGAACCCGTCTGCTACTACCACTGATGTAGAGCCTTCACGGGTTAAGCTAGCCAAGTCAATTTTGTTCAAGTAATTGTATTTGATTTATTCTTCATGTATCATTAATTTTTTATGCACATAGCAAAACTAAGTGCGATAATGTTTAAGCTCTAATCAGTAATTCTATTTGTGAAATCTCTAAGAAATGTGTGAAGGACTATACTTCTATACATATTTAATTTTAGTAAAGATCACATTAGTGACTCACAATTTACAAAAAAATGTTGATTATTTTTTTTCATACACAGGGTGGCCAAACCATTGCACGCGCGACTATCTTTCTTGACACGGTTAATTTGGTCTTGCCACTCCACATAGGTATTCAACCAAAGCGTTTGGATCCAGAAAGTGCAAAATTAACTTTTGACAAATTAGAAAAAAATAGGCTGAAAAGGTAAATTTGTTTTCCTAGAGTGAGGCTATCACTGGCTTAGCTTCACCTCATATGTTAAATTTGCTCTCGGGTGATCCAAATTCCTGGAAATTTCATGACACAGTGAACATCATATCTATTTGTGATATAGATATGTAGGGAGGAATCCTTTTTTTAATAAAAAAAGTAGGGAGGAATCCAGAGTACTTTATAAATGTGCATATGGCAACAGTGCAGACGTGAGATACCTCTCATTGCCATGAAAGTATGAAACATCTCTTCTAGTCTTCTTTCTCGCTTGTCCTTTCTACATGTTTGATGGACATTTTTTTTTCTCCCAGCACACACAAAATCCTTTCACCTTTGCTATTATTATTCTTTAGGCAACCGAAAAACCAAAAAAAAACTAGTTGAGTCTGCTCACAATCGATTTTTACACTATGAATTGTTCTCCCATCAACCGAGTTCTTGGTAGTGGCTTTTTCACCGATGAGAGTGACAACGTGTGAATTAAGTTTTACGATAAGATTGGGGAATAAAAAAGAGGGAGGATTTTCAAGCTTAGAGGGATAGCGGAGATGGTGGTGGCCCGATAGTAGGTGGCGTTTAGGACTAGGTGGTGAGGCAGCGGTGATGTCACCAGTGGCGGATTTAAAGCCGGACTAGTCTAGGCAGTTGCCTGGACTCATGTGCCTGCAGTAGTGGACCTACTACTTGTTATCCATCGAGAAAACCACCTCCTCTCCTAGGCATGCAATGTGTGGATGAGCCCTAGGTCTTTAGTGCCGACACATGCTCATGAAATCTCCTGGATCCCCTGTTGGGCATCACCTTGGCTGAGGGAGAGGGGGACATCAATTGTCTAGTGTTATAGGCAAGCTGGCGGCAGATCTACTAGAGTGGTTGGACCTGGGGCTTCTCATGCAGCTGCTCTTTTCTCCTTTTTTAGCAACTTCACATTTCTATTAATGGAAATGGAGGGCTTCGCCCCTTTGATAAAAAAAAAAATGACGACAGATCTGGTGGCAGGATCCACTAGATGAGAGAGGATAGGCAGGATTGGGAGATCTCACCGAAGATACTAGGAGGTAGGGGTAACACTGTCAAATCTAGTGGCTCAGGGAAGGAGCGGTGCAATAAGAAAATATTGTTGCAGATGGCTCATTGACACTGAACTATTTGATGGGAGCTACCCATAGAAAAGATGACGACGCGTGGCTAAAGGTGGCGGCGTGTAAGTGAAGGTGGGAATGGGGCGCGGGGAGAGAGAAGGGGGAAATGGTTTTAACTCTAGCACAAATCTCAATGTGATCATGACTATTGAAGTATTAACCGATGGCTTGAGCATTTTTAGGCGACCGTTCAATGGTAAGCCCCTTACCCTTTTTACACGGAACAAACCATTTTGATATTGATGGTTAAAGCATAAATAGATCGTTTGTCTTTTTTCATGAAATTATTTCTTTAGTGCAGTATACCAGCTCAAGTTTTTAGCTGAACTGATTGATGCATGGTACTCAATACTGTTTGCAATTTGCCAAACAAGAATCAGCTTTGCTCGAAACAGCGTCTGGTTTAGATTGGGGAAAGTGGTTTTCCATCTTTTTAAGTTGGCACTGAGGTGCCCAGATTCAGACACGAAAACGACAACCATATGATCGATTGGAATTGCTGGTCCTCTTTAATTTTCTTAGGGATCAATCAATCAATCAAGCTGCTGAATTATCTTCGCCGTGTAAAAGGAATTGCTAGCTTAGCTAGCTAAGCTATTCCATGGACCGCAGTGCACTTCCTCTAGTAGTGACCAGAAGCTTCAAGCTAGCTAGTCAAAAAGGTGTTTTTTACACCCTAGAAAGTAAAAAGAGCTCAATTCGAAGATACAGGACACAATGGTAAGTGACGTATGATATCAACCCTATATTCTCGCGTTAGTCCAGGCAGCCGTCCATTAAATTTTAATATTAATGAGTAAATTTATAATAAAAATTTTATAGCAAATACTAGATATATTAAAATTTATCTAAGCTTAAAAATATCTTTAGCTCCACCACTATTCAGTAAGGTCATAATTTCTTCTTAAAAAAGTTTGGAGAGACGTATTTCCCTCCAAATCTCTTTTTTTCAAAAAACCCAATTTATTGATAAGAATGAAATTC
Organism: Oryza punctata; assembly: GCA_000573905.2. Taxonomy (NCBI): domain Eukaryota; kingdom Viridiplantae; phylum Streptophyta; class Magnoliopsida; order Poales; family Poaceae; genus Oryza; species Oryza punctata. The sequence continues at coordinate 16,774,079 of CM002491.2, read as the reverse complement.
ACTTTATTCCAACTTGTGTGAACGTATAACTTTCATCCATCCAGAAACCACAATTTCCAGCGAAATGTTTTGCTTTCCAATTACACGGAAAGTGCACACGGACGCGTACACCACCACACTTATACTCCGAGATATGCCACACGCAAGAAGAAAAGAGTGTACCCTCCTTAACACGTAATCAACAAACTAATACTGAGAATATTTCCAATAGAACCATAGAGTTAATTCTTACCAAGTCACGCTCACATGCGCGTGTGTAAAATATGATCACACTAGCATTTGAACCATAGTGAATACGCTTGCTGCTCTACCATGCCAGAGATGTTTGGGAAATGGGAATTGCTGGAAAGAACCGATTTTTGGATAAAATAATCTTAAGATATAATTATAGTATAATTTAAGTGTAATTGTAACTATAATATAATAATAACGTAATTACACTGTTCTATGTAAAGTTACGTGTACTTTTTTAAAGTTATAATATAGTTAAAATATAATTATCCTATAATTATATTGTAGTTATATTTTTTTTCATAAAAAAATGTGCCACCTTTTTAAAAGTTCCTTGGAAAATAATACGACCTATTCAGTGAACAGTTTTTATATAAGGTTGAAGTTTCGGTCAAGCTAAGCAAGTTAATTAACTAATGTATCGTGTGGCGGTCGACTGATTCACTGACTAAACATAAACATGGTCAGCCGTCAGAGTGTTAACAATCAGTTGTTAATTAATTAAGCTAACTAGCTCCTGGAGAGAGTGGATCGACTGGGCCTGCAGAGGCGTGGTGGAAATTAAAGAAAGCAAAATCGAACAGTAGAAGGTTAGAAGAATATTAGTATGATCGATGGCGATAGCTAGCACCTCGTGCTCTCTCCGTTGAATCGAGACCAAGTGTGTGCTGCTTACTTGGAACTTGGACTAGATCATCATCTTCTTTGTTCTCATATCCAATTCTCAACAGCTTTGCTCTGATCTTCAGTTGCATCTCCATGCCATCACCATCAGAGGCCTCGTTTATCGATCGCGATTGCATCACGCCTATCTAGAAGCTGGAGATATGCATCAGTGTTTTGGACTCAATACTGAATCATGATTAATTCTTCTCTGATCTCTCTCCTTTTTATATTGTTTTGTTGATCACAAGTCACAACAGATTCAGTTCAAGCAGTGAACAGATTAATTAAACTGCTGCAAGATAAGATCGGCGGAACATCTGCAAGATACTAACTTTTAAGATCTTGGACCAATTTGCAGCACTTTTTCTTTTTTTTTTTTGGGGGGGGGGGGGGGGGGGGGGATCGGGATCATTTTCATTTGGAAGGGCAATTGGAAGAAGCTAACCTAATTAATTAACCTTCCTAGAAGCGATCGAAACACTATCTGATATGGACTAATCACAATTTAATATAGACAACAGCGCGTCCTTGGTAGCTTTTAAGCCAGCCGTTCCCTGTCGCCGCCGGCGGAGCCAGCTTGGCCATTGCTGGCTGTGCCGGCCATCCAGCCGGGTTTCCTCTTGTCACCGACGCCGCCGCCGCCGCCGCCAACACATGTCGTCCGGCCGGCCGGCCGACATGTTGCCTACTTGCACGTGGTCCATAAAGCGGCGGCGGCGGCGGCTAGAGGAGGTGCATGCGGAGCACGACAGGTAAGCCTCCGACGCCGACGCGGTTGGATCCGATCGATCGGGTGACGTGTGCCGGCCGACTTTTCTTTTTAACTTCTCCTGTCCCGTTAGGATAGTTCGATTATTTATCGGATTAATTATTTACTCCAAAAGTCTATTTTTTATAAAAAAAATCTTATACTGTATTGCTTGGAATTGTAAATTATTTTTATTTACTAAAATATTTAATTTATTCATATAATCAAGTAGATAATATATACACATCAACAATAATATATTTCTGCTGAGACATAGATACGGAGTAATGTGATAATGTAGTTACAAGGTTTAAATATATACTGCACCTACAATTATGAAGGTACAGTAGGTGTGTTTAAGTAAAGCGATTAATTTCTACCATATCTCGTAGACTTAGAGAGAGGTATATGCTAGTGGGGTTACAAGGTTTAAATCCCAGTACCCACAATTACTCATGTGCAGTATGTGTGTCCAGCGGTGCGAGTAGTCACTGCCACGTCCACAAACACGGAAAGCGCGTGGTGTGGTAGTGGAGTTATAAGGTTTAAATCCTGATATCCACACTCATGTTAAACGTAGTATATTTGTTTAGTTGTGTGAGTAGTTGTTGCTACGTCCCACAAACGCGAAGAAATGTGTATCTACAATTATATAAATGCTGCAGTTGCAGTATAGTGTTCATCGCTACGAGTAGCTGCGGCCACCCTGGCTACCCTTCCGGCGAGCGCGGGTGGTGTGTGCCGCGGCCGAAACGGCAAGATCAGTCACCTCCATGGAATGGGAAGAAAATTATTTCTGCAAGTCCAAGTTTAGTTACTACCACTCCTACCTGACATGAAGTGACTTGGTCAAGATGGCATCAAACCTAAGCAAATATTTATGCAGCTCTGGTCTTCGTCACATGGCTCAAATTGATCATTTTCTTAGCCATGGTCGACGGTCTGCACGACTGCACCAACTTAATTTAGGAAGGTCTGGGGGGCCAGCAATTATGTAGAATAGAACGAAACAAGATTTGATGGATCGCCATCCGCACAAACAAATGCAATCATGCACCAAGACTTTTCGTCGTCCGGCGGTGACCGGGCACCGATTTGGCCGTCTAATTGATTCTGGTGAAGTGTGAAGACGGTGTATTATTATTATGTGTACTACTCCAGCAATGAAAAGAAAAAACAGGAATTAATATGTTGAAGGAACCTTCGAGGTTTGGTTTGGAAGCATGGCCCGGCCGGGGGCCCGGGGCGATGTCAGTTCACTAATCCATTCATTCAGGTTGAAAACATGTAAAATAATATAATTATTTTATAGAATTTAAAGTTATAAATAATATATCCTATCTCATCTGTAAATCAAACACATAAAATAATTTTAAAATTTAAAATTAACAATTTGACCATAACGATGACTTCTCTAAAGGGAATCGTTCACTTAAACTAGTATTTTCTAAACAACCTGTGAATACATATATTGAGATGAAAGGAGTAGTTTTTTTTCCTAACCCATTGTTTTAGCTGGAACTCCTAAATGCCAACAAAATCAAAATCTTAGTAGCTTGGAAATGTTCTTGTCAACGTATTCACCAGATTATATCCACCCTGGAGCTTAGAAATTAATATAGATATACTCGTCAGCTTATTCACCGAACTGTTGCTCCACTCTTCTAGAAAATATAATTTTCTTAATAACTTTCTTCTACTGTAAAATGCACCGTTTGTGTTAAGCTGTTTGGGTGTTTTTTAAAATATTTTTTATCTCTATAATTAAATAAGATAATCCACGTCCACGTCCATAATTCTGTGATAGCCTATTTGAAACGGAATGTAGTATGATCTACCGATATCATACGCTGTCCATGAGACGTCCCCATTGCAGCTAACCGTAAAAGAGCACATACCCTTTGGCAAGATTTCTCTTAAATTAAGCGAGCAAACGGTTTATGCTATCCAATAAATTAAACTCGATTGTGCCTTTTCTTTTTGCAAGACATAATTGTCCCTACCATGTCAGATATGCGAATTTTATTTCGATTCCCTTGACAAAATTAGAGCGCGCAAACAAATCAGTATGGGTGTAAAAGCTTTAATATCCAAACGTGTTGGTCCGAACATCATATTTGGACTGCTCGGCCATCGGTCACCCATATTTTCTAACAAGATAAAATGACTTATTATGAAATAAAACATAATTTATTGATAAAACTTTTATATATTTGTTCATAGCAATTTATAGCCAACACTAAAATGAAATTACGTTAAAAATATTTTAAATCAACTTTAAAATCAAATTCAAAAATTCAAATTTTAACTTTTACTTTGACTTAATAGACCGACCATTGGGGCTCTACGCGGGCAACCATCAGGTGCAGAACTGTGCACTTTCCTTTTTCCTCGAACGAGAATCAGACGCAGGAATGCAACATCAGAAATATTTTTTTGTTATTAGACGTCACGCATTGTCGCAACAGTGTACTACACCTATTTCCTATCAATCCTCCTATCAGGACTTCTCTCAACAGCAGCTTAGTTGTCATAGTACTCTCTCCGTCTACATGCATAGGCATTCCTACGATTTTTAGAATCAGTTCATAAATATGTGTTCCTACGATTTTTAGAATCCATCATAAATGTAAGCATTCCCACGAGTTTTAGAAAATATAGTACTCTAGAAATGTTTTATATTTGTAAACAAATTTCAAACACAAAATGCTTATATTTACATGAGGAATCATGTTTGAAGCTGTCAACAACGCAGATCTGTTAATACAAATAAATACCAACGACCTAATACCAATAAATAAATAGCCAAACAATAATACTTGGTTCAAGTGGTTGGACACAAATCTACAAATATGTGGCAAAGTGGACCTTTATGCAATAAACTAACATATAGAATGCCACAAAACTAAAAGACAAGCATGAGGCAATCTTCCATATTACTTCCTCCGTTCAAATATAAGTGCAACCTAGTTTAGATATAACATATCTTACGATTATGAATCTAGACATGCCAATATAAGCGCAACATGGCGCATATCCTAGACTATGAATGGATATGTCATATCTGTAATAGGTTGTATTTATATCGGTCGGGAGGGAGTAGTAGTCTTCAGATGTGACTACCGATCAATTGCATACAAATAGCAGAAATAAAGCAATGACTAGCAATATACCACCTTACTCCCACAAAACAGCAGACATAAAGCAATGAATTTGCAAAGCTTCACAAATAAAGCCAACTAAGGCCAAAACACTGACATGCAACACCCTAAGGGGCGAAGATTGTCGTTTCCTTAGCACTAAATTATGGCATTGTCTAGAAAGAAATTCGACATCACGAAATCTAAATGTTCCATTTTCTTTTCAGTTAGTACATATAAAGAACGTGCTAAACCTGGTCCAAAGAAACCAGGACGAAATATATCAATGCATCCTCGATCAACTTGTGTGAACAAAGAATAAATAGACCAAGTAGAGCGGGCCAGTTCGCATGACAACTCAACTTGTTTGGTTTAGGATCGATAAGAAGTCTTCCATATTTGGCTTGACAATACCCATATATTCCCATAGAGGTTAAAAATAAAGCAATAAGAAATGCAAATAAGGTTGTGGCATTCACGTAACAACTAGTGTAACACAAAACCTGTGTCCAAAATTAGTTTGCCATCGGACAACCAGATCCCGAGTCAAATTTCATCACCTGTGTCAAGTTCCTAGTAGTTTATCATGCATCCAGTTTTTTCGTGTCGAAGCAGACAGGCCAATCCAAGTGGATTCCACGTTTTCAACACAGGTGTATGTGCCTAGGCAACACTATTTCCAACCACCAAGCAAGAAAAGACAAATACGCACATCAATGTGTGCAAAGTTGGGTTGGTCAATGCTGCAAGGTGTATTTGTCACATCAAAGCATAGAGAAGCAAATCTACATGGGCTACATGCATTTCTTGAGATAATAAGACCGTATTCACCAATAAACCATCCTATAACTATATACTAGTAACAATTAACAAGAGAGTGCTAATCTTCGCAATAAGAAAATCAAAGATGCAAGAAATAAAAGAAAATATTTGCACCACTCTTGACATTGTATATATTCCCCTACAGCACATTCAAACAAAAACTTTTTCTTTGAAAGAGAAGACATGAGAGAACAGTGCAGATTAAAATATTTTTTTTCGCAAGCCAGTCGGATGGTATATCTGCATGGCATTAGAAAGTTAACTAATGCAAGTTAAACAACTGAATGCGAATATAAGGTAATTTCACTAGCTTATTGTGTCTCCTACTTTTCTTTACTCCCGGAACACCTAGAACCTACAATCAGTCTCAGCTAACTCAAACCTTCCGAAGAGCTCACATAAATAATTGTTGCAGTATGCATCTTGAACATAGCCTCCAGACTAATGACTTGATCTGCCCGTCGCCATGCCCTAGTTCAGTTGGAAAAGAAATTCATTTAAAAGTTAAGAGAGTCATTAGCGCCATAAAAACATATCCAGAACCTCTGCCCCGATGACTTTCCAACATGGTAGATATGCTTCCGTACCCAAATGCATACATTTTACTATCAAAAGGGGAAACTTGTCACTCTTTCTCAGTAGAAAATGTGAAGAGGAAGTCAAATTGGAAAAAGGAAGAAACCCATTACTGATAGTCAGTAGAAAATATAGAGGAATCCAAATTAAAACAAAAGTTAGTATGTTCCACAATGGACGATTCATATCATCTCAACAATACCTGAGAAGCAAGTACTAACTCTGGCTGCCTCTGTCACGAGCAAACTGCCAAACAACTTAGGCAAAGGCGTAAGATGGAAAAAATTAAAAAGAGATTCAACAGAAACAAACATACTGCATATGTTTCACACATTATACCAATCACCACGGGGCCGCAAGGTTTCCGGTATCCTCACGAAGAGAACTGCCAGCACTTACCAAATTGAAGAGTGAAGAAAAACATAAACAGTAACGGTGAGAATAAAGATTTCACAGCCAACAGACAATTAAAGTGACATCACAGGAAAAATGCTGAGTAATGACAAGAATAATAAGATAACAAAAACATCAGTAAATGGTTCTTAAAAATGGTTCTCGAAGATGGAGATATAGCAGATAATCTGGTTCCCTCTGTGCCCTGTCATTAACGCCCTTCTTAATCATGAAACCTCTGCAATGGTCATAACAGCACAGCAAGGTTAAAGATGTGAGTCCCAAACTTCCAACAAGAAATAAATCATGCTGGCACTAGCTCCAAGAAACCTTAAGCCTGCCAAAAGAGTTGAGACAAAACCAAACATGTTAGTTACTCCAAGCATATGGCCTATAAAGATGATAAAAAGAGAAGAGATTGCACAGACAATGTATTGAAACATGTTCTTAATCCAAATATCATTTTATCATAATGATGCAATTAATCATGAGAAAACCGAATACAAAGAAGCACCGTAAATGCTTGACCGTTGGATCTACGCCACAATTGAAAAAAATATTTAAGTGCCATATTTTTATATATAGATTAAATACAAACATGAAAACACTATTTCAGATCAATGGAAGGCAATTTGCATAGTTATTAATACAATTTAGAAGAGTTCTCAGTAAAAACATAAGAAGGGAATACATATCCCCACAGGTTGCTACTTGGAAACTGGAAAATGGTCTGAAAGGTTTGGTGAAAATACATGATAAAACAAGCATGATGCATCTTTACTACCCAAAAAGAAAGCAGAATGAAAGAACTTCAATAAAACCTCACTGCAAAAACTGCAAAGACTTGGTCGATTTCATGTATAGACCTCGACAATTTTCTTTTATATCTCATTCTGATCTAAGTTGGGTGGCATATTAATCACAATTAATATATAGTCATATGGTCTAAAGATTGAATAGTCTGTACATGTATTTTTAAAAAATAGATATAATGAAGGCTGGCCACTACAAAGAGCAATGCAGCCAATTTGTGCCTTAACAAGGCATAAGCAAGCATTCCATGTTAGAGGATATCCGTGATCAAACTTGCACCATAATATCATCGACATAGACGACATGAATGGTCCCCCAGTCACATGTATTATCATATTCCACAAGGTTATCTTCATTAGACCCAAATGATTTTGAATATGGTTAATGAGTAGTATCAAATGGATAATTTTAAGTTACCTTTTTCCACTGTTGGAAGAACTGCTTCAGCTTGGCTCACATCACTTCATCTCTGACATAAACTTATCATACTCTGCATCAGCGCCATATTCAGGCTGCTCAATGCTGGAAGGTGGTGGTGGTGGAGGCGGTGCATTGTGAGTGGCCCAAGGTGCACTTGCAATGCTCTGTGAGTGATCAGCAGTAGGTGGTGGTGGAGGTGGTGCACTGTGAGTTGCCCAGGGTGCATTTGCGATGCTCTGCGACGGATCAGCACCAGAAGGTGGTGGAGGTGGTGCACTGTGAGTTGCCCATGGCGCATTTGCAAGGCTCTGCGAGGGATCAGCACCAGCAGGTGGTGGAGGTGGTGGTGGCTGAACTGGTGTCACCGATGGATAATAAGAAGCATAACCATAAGGAGGTGGAGGGTACATAGGTGGCGCATTTGGTGCACCGGAAGTTCCATATACTGGAGCTGGGACAGGCTGAGTAGGTGCACCAGAACTTGGTGGTGTTACACCAGGAGGATAGTTCTGTGCCCCATCAGTTGAGGGAGCAGTGCCTGGTGGAGGAATTGGAGCTGGTGGTGGTGGATACTGCACACCGTATGGAGGTGGTGTAGCTTGGCCTGGAGCAGGAGGTGGAGGATTGTACATGCTAGAACCTGGTGGCGGAGGAGGGTATGAAGCATATGGTGGCGGTTGCCCCCAAGGAACTGGAGCATAGCTCCCTGGAGGTGGCGGCGGTGGTGCCCCCATGTAGGGCTGTGAGGTGTAGCCACCAGCAGCAGGGTCTGCAGGAGGATATGTTGGTGGCGCTGGCACTGCTGGTGGGCCAGGAGGCACAGCTGGTTGTGGTGGCTTTCCTGCAACTCTAACAGCAATCACTCTCCCTTCAAGATGGTAACCGTTCATCGCAGTGATTGCCGCATTAGCCTGGGATACATCCGAATACTTCACAAAACCGTATCCTTTGCTCTGCCCAGTGATGCGATCTCTGATAACCTTCGCCATGACAATCTCTCCAAATTGTGAAAACAGGCCTATCAGCCCTGAATCATCCAGGGTAGGTGGCAAATACCCAATGTAAAGATTGGTCTCATCATACTCCTTCTTGATCCCATTTGCCCCTGTGGCAGCACCACCACCACCAGCAGCCCATGGCGGGTTACTACCACTACCAGAACCAGCACCGCCGCTGCTGCCACCACTCCCACCGCTCCCTGTAAGAGCCAACATTGGACCGCTAGACTTTGTCACCGACTCAGGGGCGCTCCCCCCAAGCTCATTCAAGAAGTTCTGGTACTCATCATCCATCTTCTTCCCAGTAGTGCCCTTGACAGGACAATCAATTGTTGGATGCCCACCATCCCCACAGATCTTGCACTGCACCTCGCTCTTGAATGTTGACGTCCTGTTAGGGCAAGCGTACTGCCGGTGACCTGGCTCCCCACAAGTCCTACAAAACTCATCATCCCTAATTGTCCCGTTCAACGCCGCGAGCTCCCGCAGCTGCTGCCGCTTGTGCTCGTTCAGAACCTCATCCACCGGGGTAAGTAGCTTCTCCACCATACCCGCGGCAGCGTCCAACGCCTCCTGCGTTTCGGCCTCAACAAGCACGTGGAGGTCCTCGTTCTCGCTGGGATCCGGCTTCATGTCCCTCTTCTGAAGCAGCTTCCCTTCCTTGACGCTGCCCTTCCCTCGGATTACAATCTTGGCACCCGTCTCCTTCTCCATCCGCTTCTGGGTGTTACCACGCGGGCCGATGATGAGGCCGATGAAGTTGTACCCGGGGAACTCCTTCATGGGGATGTAGAGCTTCTTCTGAAGCTTGGGCGGGCGGTAATCTGCGGGGGGCTTGAAGGCCGGGTTGCGGCGGATGAGCTGGGAGATGATCTCCTGGCGCTCGCGGTTGAGGCGCTCCCTGGCGCGGTACTCGCGGGTGTTGATGCGGATGCCGAGGTTGTCGTAGACGGGCTCCGGGGAGGGCGAGCGCGCGCCCTCGGGGCGGTCGTCGAGGGGGAGGCCCGACTGGAGCATGCGCGAGATCTCGAGGAGGCGCGCGTTGAGGTTGTGCACCTCCGGGTCCAGATCGGCGGCGAAGTCCTTCATGAAGTCCGGGAGCGCAATGATGGGGCGGGGCTCCTCCTCGGCCCACCGCGACTTCCGCTTCCGTCCCCCGCCGCCGCCGCCCTCCCCGCCGGAGTTAGCGGCCGAATCGTCGTTCGACTGCTCCCACCGGCTGCGGCGGCGGCGGCGGGAGGACGAGTCGTCTCCGGCTCCCCCTCCCGCGCCGCCGCTCCCGTCACCGTTGTGGTGCGGCTCGGAGGAGGACTCGCGCGGGGGCTCGGAGGAGTCGGCGCGGGGCCGGTCGGAGGACGGCTCCCGCGACGGGGAGCGGGCTAGGGTTTCGGCGGACGCCATGGCGGCGGCGCGTCGAGTTGGGGGAGGAGAGGAGAAAGCGGTGTGGGGAAATTTCTCTCGCGATTTGGGTTTTACGAGCCGATGCGGATTGCGAGCTCGTGCGGATCCTTTTTTTTTTTTAAAGGGATACGATTTTCCGGAGGCGGTTGTGCTCTGAGCCTCTGCTCGGTTCGGATCGGATCGGGCTCCCCGAGATGGGCCTTTTGGGCCCATTGGGTTTGATGGGCTGACAGGACATTGGAAAGGAAAAGGATCATTTATATCCCTCAACTATAGGGACGAGTTTGTCCCTCAACCGCAAAATTGTGGGTACAAAGGCTCTCCTAACAATTAAAACCAGATGGATTTACCTTCCTAAGTAGTTTTGATGGTGGTTTTTACCCTACATGACAGTGTAACCAGGTCTTTCATGTGATCTGACACTTACATGACGCTTACATGGAATTCCAGGCTAAAAAAATAAAAAGGATAAAAATAGATGGGACCCACATGTAAGTCACAAAAGGGTAGAAGTAAAAAAAAAAGTGGGCTCATTTGTCGTCCTCTTTCTCTTCCTCTCTTTTATCTTTCTCCTCCTCCCTCCACAGGCCCCACATGTTATCGTCACCAAGGAAAATCGTTAGTGCCATCTCTATCGTCAGTGTTATAGATAAGGCATACCCAATAGTCTTGGCTTAAACTCGGCGGGCCCTACCATATACCAAGTCATATATGTAATCATGCCTTATATACGAAAGGTATTCCGGATAAGGAAGGAGATCGTATCCATACTTGTCTCCCTAGTTTTACTTGGACAAGGGAACATTTATGGTTATAAAATACAAGACCCCCAGGAGGAAAGGGGAGAGGCACGCAACAGTCAGAATAGACACCAATACACGCCGCCAGACATCGACACCAAAGATAAGCCTAGCATACACCAAAGATAAGCCTAGCATACTCAACCTGGTGCCCGCGGAGACCGACAAGAGGGATCTAGTACTATCTCTGATCTCGCCGAGTTCGTATTCGAGAATGAAGACTGCCCCGTCGTTGACTACGGGTGGTGGTCCATGTCATCGTGTCGACGACGACTAGATAGATTATCCTAAATATTGTACTTGAGTGATTCTTATGAATAAGAGCAACACCAGTTTCGACCAACAGGAGTAGGGCTATTACCTGTCAGTTGAGGAGGCCCAAATCTGTATAAAAATCCATGTCTCCTGTCTTTTTTACCTCAATATCGCGTATACCTTGGTACCAACGATTCCCATACCATGCAAATACCGTAGTCGTGATCTACAACATCTCCAGTGGCACGCTAGGTAGGGAGATTTTGGTGCTTGAAGATTTTGATGAGATGGGTTTCAAGAAGACGGATTCTCCGACGACAAACAATTCGTCGACTTTGGATGTAGGGGGATACGACCCGACCGAAGTGCGTTCTTCAACATATCGAGACCCTCGTCATCTCAAGCTTCGTCAAGTCTTCGCCGTTGTGGATTTTCCAACGAGGAATACTTCAACGACTTTCGCCCTGGGAGATCTGACCCGGTCAGAATACGTTCCCCAACTAGATCGGAATCATCGTCGCTAATAATTTGATCTATTGAGATCATCCAAGCTTCAAGACATGTGGCGTACCAGAAGATTTCAAATATATATGATGACAAACAAATACACGTCAAGATAATTGGTGGATTGGTTTTTTAAATAAATCTACTAATTTCATAGATGCATCCGACATGTATCTATAAAGGTACGCAATATTTTATATGCAATTTACCGTACCTATTTTTCAGATCATACGATATTGTCAGATCTGTAATTTATTATGTTTATTTGGAGCATGCTTTTTATACGATATTTATTGTAAAAAAGTATTTCCTATGTTAGTCCGACTACGGTCTAACGTTGGGGGCTCTCTCTGTTTCTTTTATATAAAACATGCTTGTTAACGGTTTACATAGTATCCGATATTTAATCTGAATCTGCTCGTTATATCCTAATAATACTAGAAGTTTCATGTAGTTTTTTTAAGTACATAGTCGATAGTCTCTGCTATATGTCTTGCCTTCTAGAACATATTTTTCAGGCACAATCGAGCACTCGAGTAGACTGTGGTCGGGTACAACACAATTATCGAGAACGTTCTCGGACAAATGCGGAGTTGTCGGACCAAACCTACCGATGAAGACCGATGATCTATCTCACATATAGTGTCGACACGACCGGACTATTTGAGAAAGGGTTGTTGTGAATAATCCCCCCCCCCCCCCGCGAATGTTGTTGGCTTGATCACCCGACATGATTGCGAATGGACATCCGAATATGCTACAAGTTGGGAATGTGAGTCATGCTGGCCACATGAAATGCACTTGTAATAACCAACTCTAGCGCCCCTTCGGGTGGTCGAGAGACGACTACAGCTGGTTGTCGACTAACGCTGTAGCGATCTCTCGTTACCTATCATTTGCCTACGGGTGGTCGAGAGACGACTACGGCTGATCGTCAACCAGCACTATAACGACCTCTCACCACCTATCAGTTGCCTTCGGGTTGTCGAGAGACGACTACGGCTGGACATCGACCAGCGCTATAGTGATCTCTCGCCACCTATCACCTATCAGTTGCCTTCCAGTGGTCGAGAGACGACTATGACTTGTCGTCCACCAGCACTGTAGAGACCTCTCGCCACCTATCAGTTGCCTTCGGGTGGCCAAGAGACTACGGCTGGTTGTTGACCAGCGCTGTAGCGACCTCTCGCCACCTATCAGTTGCCTTCATGTGGTCGAGAGATGACTACGGCTGGTCGTCCACCAGCACTGTAGCGACCTATCGCCACCTATCGGTTGCCTTCAGGTGGTCGAGAGACGACTACGGCTGGTCATCCAGCAGCGCTGTAGCGACCTCTCGCCACCTATCAGTTGCCTTCAGGAGGTCGAGAGACGACTACGGCTGGTTGTCAACCAGCGTTGTAGCGACCTCTCGCCACCTATCAATCGTCTTCGAGTGGTCGAGATACGACTACCCACCTGGTCTGAGTATAGGGGCGGTAGTTATCTCACCATCTCTCCGAGTGGTTGAGATACGACTACCCATCTGATCCGAATACAGGAGCGTAGCTATCTTACCATCTCTCCGAGTGGTCGAAATACGAGTACCCACCTGGTCTTAATATAGGGGCAGTACCTCTCACCATCTCTCCGAGTGGTTGAGATACGACTACCCATCTGATCCGAATACAGGAGCGTAGCTATCTTACCATCTCTCCGAGTGGTCGAAATACGAGTACCCACCTGGTCTTAATATAGGGGCAGTACCTCTCACCATCTCTCCGAGTGGTCGAGATACGACTACCCACCTGGTCTGAGTACCGGCGTGGTAACTATCTCACTGCCTCTCCGAGTACTCTTCGAAGTGGTCGAGCTATGTCTACACCTGGTCATCGACCATCGGTTGTAGCGGTCATCCCACCACGTCTTTGAAGTGGTCGAGGTATGTCTACACCTAGTCGTCGACCAGTGGTTGTAGTGGCCCTCCCACCACGTCTTCAAGTGATCGAGTACGTCTACATACTTGGACTTCGACCAACGGTTGTAGCGATTTTCCACTGCTTTCGCAAAGTGATCGAGTACAACTACGCACCTGATCTTTGACCAGTGTGGTGGCCATCTCATCACCCTGCTATGCATCAATCCCTGTAAGTGTTTATACATACAAAACGTGCAATATTTGTCTGTTGATCCCCTTTTCAAATATCACTATGTCTCGAAGTTGATTGTATTGTCCTTTTACGCTGGCCTGGAAAGCTTCAAGGTCCCACGGACCTCAGCTTGGGACGCCTAGTGTTGTTAAGTTTTTCAGGCGCTGCAGGGTCAAACGACCATGTTCTGATTGGTCATGTCATAGTACCCCCGGAAGTGTATTAACTAAGCCGTATGTTGACAATGAAATTTGGCAAGCATATGAATCGGAAACGGGATCCAATTAGAAGCGGATTTGGAGATATGTGGGATTCTTGGAAACAGAGTGCGCATTAGCTGGAAGTCTGTATCGGCCGATACCGAGTTTGATATGGTTAGCCGATACAGCCGATATTGGTTGCATGATCAATGTTGGGTTCGAGAGGAGGATTACAATGACATTGCCAGGCAAGGATAGAGTCCAAGATTAGCAATTGTATCTATTAATTAGGATTTTATGTAATTTCCTTATAGATATTTTCGGTAAGAGTCCGTCTAAGAGACTTGTTTGTTAGTTGGAGTTGTATTAGGACAATATGAGTCGTGTCCGTCACGGACGAGTTTGTATATTCAGGTATAAATATAAGCCCGAGATCTTGTGAATAATTAACATTAGTTCAATCCAATCTCGGCGCATCGCCACCTTTTTGTTACTTGTTTCGACGAGTTCTTGCTTTCGAGTCGAGCTGCATCGGTTTCGATCTTCGGCGAAGAGGTAAAGCTTGTTATGGCGGTTTGCATTATCGGAATTAGTGCTTACATCTTTATGACACTCTATTTCTATCTTGTGAATCTCCGAGTTATTATATATATTATATAATCTAGATTGACAATGCTTTCTACTTGCATCGGCCAGTCTATCTAGGGTTTTGTCGATAACGGCTAGATTGACTTGTTGGTTTAAATTATATAATATATCCACCATCATAAAAAGGCAATCATCGGCTTGATTGTCTAGATTATTATGCTTCTTCTCATACTTAATGCTGCATCAGTTAAGTTTGATCTATTAAGTCGTGCTTAGAATCATATTCTCTAGCCTACTTTATGGTTGTTAATAAGGATAGTATCAGGGTTTCAGCCGATCTTACCTGGTATAGTTGTTTTACATAGTTTTATGCTTTGTTTAATATGCTATATCTGCCCCTTATATCAGGATCTAATCTAATATAAATATATTGAACCTATCGCCAACCGGATTGATGGTGGTTAGGTATATTTGTTGCCAGAGAATATCCTGGTATAAGGTAGTATAGTTTGTTATAAGATTTAAGCTGCCTTTGTGGATAAATGACTTTTCTATAAAGACAACTAGGGGCTAGGAAGGGTACGATACTCCAATTATTGAGGGCAGCTCTAGCGAGAATAATCTTTTATTGTCATATGTAGATTCAATTTATTTTAATTTTCAGTTCATATTATATCACGTTACCCCTAAGCGTTCGCTTAGGGGCTTTTTCATTCTAACAATTTGTGTTGAGTAATTGATTTTAGGAAATAGATATCAGAGCAATTATCCTTTTTTGAGTGACAGAGACTAGTTGGAGGTTTTATAGTAGTCTGTTTTGACTAATTAAAACTCAAACCAATAATTCTTGTACTCAATTAATAGACATATACTGGTCCCAGGGTACACTGTAATATAATTTTTTATTTCAACTAGATGGATGCGGGATTAGTGAGTTCAAGTTTAAGTCAACTTCTCGGTTCAGGACAAGAGAATGATCTTGCCGTGTACTCTGTACCAGCTTGGTTGTCCGAGAACGGTTGGATGAGTTTGACAAGGGTTACTCGATGAAGTGATGGTGTACCCGCCGAGATGGAATCTTTTGACTTTAATCCAAATTCTCGATCAAGGCTGGACAAGGAACTTAGTCGCAGACTCCATACCTTCTCGGTTGTCCAAGAACGGTTAGGTGAGTTCGATAACTGTTGTTTCAAGGTTTTTGGTCGAGAACATTGATTTGTTCATTTGCATTGAAGTCGGGGGCTACTGTTAGTGTTATGGATAAAGCATACCCAATAGTCTTGGGTTAAACTCGGCGGGGGCCACCATATACCAAGTCTTATACGGAATCATACCTTATATACGGAAGGTATTCCAAATGAGGAAAGAGAAGCAGAGTTCTTCATGGAAACTATAAGAATTACTCAGATCGTAATCATACTTGTCCCCCTAGTTCTACTTACACAAGGTGATATCTATGGTATAAATACAAGATCCCCTAGGATGAGAGGGGAGAGGCACATAACAGTCAAAATAGACACTAATACACGCTGCCAAACATTGACACTAGAGATAAGCCTAGACATACCCAACCTAGTGCCAGCGGAGGGCGACAAGAGGGATCTAGCACTATCTCTCGCCGAGTTCATATTCGAGGATGAAGACTACCCCGTTATCGACTATGGGTGGCGATCCATGTCGTCGTGTCGACGATGACTAGATAGGTTATCCCAAATATTGTATTTGAGTGATTGTGATGAACAAGAGTAACACCGGCTTCGGCCAACAGGAGTAGGTCTATTACCTATCAATTGAGGGGGGCCGAATCTGTATAAAAATCTCTGTCTCCTGTCTCTTTTACCTCAATCTCGCGTATACCCTGGCACAAACGATCCCCATACCATGCACATACCGTAGTCGTGATCTACAACATCGATACTATCTTCTTCTCCATCAGCTGGTCAGCGAGTAGGAGAGGTCGACGCAGCTACCGCCTATGAGGGCCCATCCTTGTTGTTGTTGTCACCATTGTGCCGCTCGAGGGAGCCACCATCCTCGCGTACGTATTACCAACTGGCCCTGCGGAAAGGAAGCCAAACATAGAGCCACCGTCTACCTCTGCCGCATCCGGTCACCATCACTCTTCTTCTTGCCATCCTCCTCCGACGATGACCTCTTCAAGTTCACCTCGCCATTCCCCATCCCTCGCGTCTTCAACACCGGTGATCTCCTAGTAGTCCGGTACATACTTATCGCATGCAACAACTACAACGCATGTTTCCGATCGAGGTGCAAGGAAGCTGAACTAAACTAGTGGCGGAGCCAAAAAGTTTTTTAAGCCTGGAAAAACTTCAATATAACTAGTATTTGCTATAGAAATTTCATCATCAATGTTATAATTTAATGGAGTTTACATCGACGAGCCCTAGCCGTGCGGTGGCTCGGCCGCTAAACAAAACAGTTGTCTCTATGGCTTGTCTTGACAAAAACAGTGGATGAACGGATTGTTGCCGCCACGATTCTCCCATCTAGCGAAAGCTGCAGGCAAGACGGAGGTAGGCAATTCTCGCATAAGGTTAGGCGGTATAGTGCAGTGGGGATGAAGGAGAGGATCGAGAGGTATAGCCTAAAACGGTCCTAGAGGAACTTTAACAACATCGTTGTACCACTCTCGTCGTGCCCTCCACACTCAAAAATGCATTTTTGATCTCTCTTGAGATCGCTATTCATGCTGATGCACTAACGCTTGGTTGTGTTTGGCGGTACGCTTGCAGTCGCTGGTCAATAGCTAGCCGAGGGTGAAGGGCCAATTTGCAAGGAATGGTGACGAGCAGGAGGCATCCGACGCGAGCTACAGGTACTCCACCCGACTACACGGCTACAGTGACTACCGTAGAAGCAACAACAACAACGTTAATAGTTGTTACAATTACAACCGCAAGGACGGCGCCAGCAACAGCACCATGATGACAACATCGTTCGTCGGTGACAATGATAATGGCGAGTGGTGGAGCAGCAACGAAGGGGCCTGCTTCAACATCGACGAGGAGATATGGGCCACCCTGGAAGACATGTTGTCCATAAACCTCACCTCGTAACCATTGTTACCATCGGTGGCATCTTGCAAATAGGGGAGCTGGAGATCTGCCGACATCCTCTTGGGGCCCTCTACACAGGGTCGGTTGGCAACATGTACGCGTGGATGGTAGCTCCTCAAGCGACACAATGACGATGGCGGTAGTAGAGGCAAGCCTCACATGTGGCAATTGTGGAGACTTCCCCTTCTCATTGACCTTGGAGAAGAAGATAGACGATGTTAAAGAATTACCTTGGAGATGATGACATGTGGCACCATGGGGAGAGTTAGAGAAAAGAGGGAGGGAAGATAGGATGTTACGCGGGCCCACTGTTTTTTTTTACTTCCCCTGTGAGGATTACATGTAGGTCTATTTTTAATTTTATTTTTTCGCCCTAGAATACCATGTAAGGGCTACATATGCGCCACGTCAAATAAAAGATCAGGTCAAAGTGCTACGTAGGACGGAACCACCATCAAAACCTTCTAGGAAGGTATAAACTGATCTGCTTTTAATAGTTCAGGTAGCCTTTATATATGGTTTTGTGGTTGATAGATAAAAAATAAACTAGAAGGGAATTAATATGGACTTTTTCCCATTGGAAAGATATCAAATGGGCTTGTTTTGTTGCAAAGAATTAAAATAGGCAGGCAATGTTTGTATTTATGGCGCACTAATGGGCTACTTGAACCTGTAGTTGAAAGTTTGGAACGTTGAGCCGCTTCAAGTGCGCTAATGGGCCATATTTCATATTCGTTTTTGTTTCCACGTATTTTGATGGGTAATCGAATGGCCAAACACACACAAAATTTTCCCTAAATACAAAACCACAGTGCAAAATACTAGTGCAAATTCAAAACCTCTTAAGGCATGTTTGGGAAGCCGAAAGTCGATCCCAGCCTATATCTGTATGACGTGAATGGGCTAGAAAATTGGGCCTCCCAAACAAGGCCTTGGCTTGTTCGAATAAAGTGCGTATAACATCTGGTTTGCTCGATCAAATGTCCATCGATTTTTCTTCCTTTTCTGCATCTAAATATTGTTCATCATATTTTCGTACTTGTTTTCTCCACCACACCCACTATTTTTACTGGGACTTTTCGATGATATAACCACGTCCATAACTCTTTTATTGCTTTATAGAAAAGGATGTGTTTTAGCTCTCAGGAAGAAAAACTATGAAAGAGATCAAGGAGCTACAAAGTAGTATATTTTAGTGAAAACCATTGTTTAGACCACAGTACCACATAATAGAATCATTGTCTGTGTATATTGCTGTAATCTTAATTGCAATTAAGGTCGACAGCCATCGTGTAGCAACTATAGCTACACAATAGCCATAACCATTTCAATTAATCATAACATCACAAATATTAATATATTATTATTATTGAACCCAATCAGCCAATTGAAATATTAGAGTATTTATGGATGTAAGAAGGGATGCGGTTTCTTATAATACCGATAGCTGCTCTACTCGGATATCCGTATATATTTTCCAACTTGAGGTTACGTGCATAGCTGCAGAGACCGAAAATAATTTTAATCTTTCAAATATTAAGAAAATATTGTAGTTTTGTATTCGATCAAACATTGTTTCTGACCAAAACAACCAGCTGCATGTCACACTTATCCGATCCGAATCAGACCTATGATTGATAATAATGGCAGCACCACATCTGCAACGGCACTCACTCTTGTTAATTAAAAATTAAGCTAATTAATGGTACTATACCTCTAATTTGATTAAATTACGGTGACGTGCATCTCGAAATCGATCACCAATTTATTAAAAGAACTGCAAGCTAGCCAGGAGCGGATCAAGAAAAGATTAACACGAAAACTGAATAAACTATACAAAACTATAAAACTATAGTCTAATAAATATATGATAGAAAATTTTAATGGGAGTTTTACGGGGGTTCCCATAATTGAAACAACGTTAGTAGTGGGGTTCGGAACCCATGGCAGATCCGCCATGGAAGCTAGCTGCACCATTATGAATCTCTGTTGATAAAAAAACAATTAAACTAGTCATCAGGTCATATAATCTCCTCTTAATCAATGACTCTTTCCACAAATGACATTTTCAATTCGACGTCAAACTTTCCAGATACGGCCATACGTAGGAGACAACCAGCACAGGGATGCACGCATCTAGCTTTACACAAATATCTCTACATCCAACCACCAAAACAACAAAGATATGCATTGAACCTAGCTTTCCTAATCATGGCCATTGAAATGTTAATTAGCGTTGATAAAACGGGATTAATTAAGTGGACAAGTGCGCAATTAGGAGGGTGATTAATTAGCGCGTCATCTGAAAAGCAAGTAATCTACCACACCAAACTCGATCGATCTTGCGGCGGTGGACTGATTAATTAGCCAGACTCGAATATGCTGCACGAAATGAGTGCTAATCCACATCGATCAAGCTTATCCGCTCGAGTGAAACGAACATCACCTGCTGTTAATGGCCAAAAAAGGGATAAGTATATGTCACCAACTACTGCAATTAGAGGAAAATGATCAGCAAGACGACAGGAGATGGTACATAGTACATGTGTTGGCATGCCTCACGTCAGTGACGGTTAAGTTTGTTTAGTTAATTTGTTGGTTGACATGAGAATTAATAGCTCTCGATTTGTGCAAGATTAGCCGTGGTAAGCAGCTTTTTTAATGACAAGGTGTCAAGATATGCAGTGCAGTTATGATCAACAACTCATGCAATTAGAGGAAAATAAGCAACAAGCTGTCGTCAGGTAGACGACAGGAGATGGTGCATAATACATGTTGGCATGCCACGTCGGTTAAGTTTTGTACTCCATTTGTGCAAGATTAGCTTGCAGGTTGACCTGATAATTAATTGCTCCATTTGTGAATAAAGATTAGCCGTGGTAAGCAGCTTTTGCAGTGACAAGGTCAAGGTGCAGTGTAGTACTTATAAGTTAAACTCAAACTCAACGGGTAAAAAGTCATCAAAGATCGTAAAACAAAAGGCTTTAAGTTTGATCCACAACAAAACGAGTTTATCTCAAGAAAAGTCAAATCACGATAACTATTGTTAGGTTTTTCCAAGTCATATATGGACGCTAGCTGATGCGTTGGGGTCGAAGTTCAACTTCTGTTCCTGCTCTTGCACGCTACTGTGGGCCATCAAGTGGGCCGCGCATGTGGGCCCCATGTTATTGTCACTCTTAATGGGCCCAGCTGTTATGTGTGGAGCCCAGTTAAAGATGGGCTTTAATGCTTTACCTTATGCCAGTGTCATTTCTCCCCTCTTAATTAATTTCCTTCCTGATGATCCTCTGCTTGCCGACTTGCCGTTCAGATGGGAAGGAAAGGAAAAGAAAACAAGGTGAAAACTTAGAAACTTGCTGTTCAGTCCCGCTGATATATCAATCCGAGAGGAAGTTTGGAAATTTTTAGAGTTTTATTATCTCAAAGACATCAAATTCTCCTTCTAAACTTTTATCGAAATAATACTATTCAAGGTGTAGAATGGCTTGGCTATTGACCAAGACGAGAGGTATCCAATCATTTTGGCATTTTAATAGTTTGCATGAAATAAACAAGACTTTCCCATTTTGGTATTTTAATAAGCAAGATCAGCCTTCGCACTACCATTTCGGTATTGGTTCGAACGCACAAACTAGCTCATGCAATCATGCATCAAAACAAATGTAACACAAGTGCATGTACAAAATTATATATATTTCACAAGTTAGTGTATCATCAATGTAATTCACTTAATCATAAAAATATATTTCTGCACTCCTTGTACCATAATGATTGAATATAAGGCGGATTACGTACTTTTTTTTATCACTAGATTTAGATGATATGATTAACGTTTTTAAAGAAGGGAAGAACTTCATTGCTAATTAAGGCTGCGACTATCTATACTACCATATATAAAAGATACTAGTGATGGTGGTGACTTTATCACCATTGCTACTTTTGCACTTTTACAAATTAGTCCCTATGATATTATGCAATAGTTTAATGTTTGTTTGAATCAAGTAATTACCATATACCAAAATGAACAAACAAATAATACTAACATAAAAATATTTTTTTACCCATAGAAAAGCATTGGTACTTTGTGAGCATATCACAAACGGTATCTGTACACCCAATCTATCACACAATTTCAGAAACACAACGTTTGTTTGATCGGATCGAGTAACGTACCTGTTATTATGATCAAACCTACCACACACACATTAGGGTTTACAGTGCCGTGCAACCGGTTACCCTTTAATTACCATAGTATGGTAACCATCTTAGCTTTTAAACCTCATGATTTTTCTTGGTAACCTCTTAGTTAATTTTTGTAATAACCGTGTGGTAACCGTGATATCCACCGGATAGCGGTAACCTCTATTAAAATGGTGAGAAAAACCATCGCGTACATGTACACTCATTATGCTCTTTATAAAACCCTACCTACAAGGGTATAACAATAAACATATTCAAAAAAAAAGTTTTTATAAGTACTGCCCGTGTTAGCGTTTATAGGTGCTCGCCCTTGTAATTTTGGTTTGAAATTTCTAAATAATTTCAATCCCCCTCCCCATGAAACTATTTCACCTGAAAAAAAATCAATTTTTTTCAAAATTTATTTAAATTCCTTTTTTTGGGTGGGGGCATAAACTAATATTCCAAATTTTCTGAAATTTTCAAATTTTTGGTCTTCTTGATGCATCCATCAAATTTGCATACCGAAATAGTAAAACCCTCACCCTTTATGGAGTAGTCTGTATTAATTGTCCTTTACGAATCCAAAACACAAAACACTGCTTCCTCCTCTGTCGCTGCCTACCGGACATACATATGGCATTGCATTGGTGGAGTCAGAAAGATTTTTGAGCCTGAATAAATTTCAATATAAACTATAAAAACTTCATCATCCATTTACTCATCGATATTACAATTTAGTGAAGTTCACTGGCTGAGTCCGGGTGGCTGCTCAGGCTAGCCGGGACGGTGGCTCAGCCCCCTGCATGCATGCATGAGTACCCCACTAGCATGCTTTGGACGCACGCCATGTCTGAGCAAGATCGAGCAACCAGCTCCTCCTGAGAAGAAGACGATGAGAAGTAGCCAAGCTATCTACCTATCTTCCAGCTAGGAGAGAGTCCACATGTCATGGCACGTGCCGCCGGAGCCGGAGAAGGGGACAGCGGCAATAGCGTCAAGCAACAATTACCCTGGCCGTGGCCGGTCTGCTGCGAGAGCTAGCTAATCCCCTCTTCCTTTCACTGATCCCCAGTAAAAGAATAACATTAACTAATCACCAAAACTAAGTGACCCAGTTTTTACTCCAGCCAAGCTAAACCCTGAGGTTCATTAGCTATTACCTCTGGTTGAGTGGAGAAGGCACCAGAGGGAATAAGGAATGATCGTCTCTGCAGCCACCGAGGAGAGTACATTCGTAGTATAGATTATTAAATTACTGTAGCTATGAGCATGTGGACAAGAAGTGATTAATTGATTAGTTGTAGTTTAGTGAAGGATGGAATTTCGGTTAATTCCGTGGTTAAGCATAGTAAACTGATCCCAAGAGAATTAGCTGGGGATTTGCATGCATGTTAGCTTGTAGTCTGGAGCATGTATAGTAAGTACACGTACATGCAGTAGCTTTCCTTCACTGCCACTCATCAATTTGTTTCCTTTTTATTAATTCTCTCTCTCTGGAGACGGCAGGGACACGGATTAGTTAGGGTTTAATACTTTAATACTATGTACTTAAACTAGTTTAGTTTGTTTGTAGCTGTGCACTGAATGCCAGGACGTATTTTGTATGTATATGTGTACGTCCTTCCGCCCTAGGATTCATGCATGATCATCTGATGTTCCATTTCCCGTCAACTGATTGAAATCGAGCCATGCATCCAAACTTTCAAATTGTCGATTGCTAGATATGAAATTCATGGCCGGAGATGTTAGCTAGTTTTGTAATTGGCTAATCGCCTTTCGGCTGTCGTGGACGTACTCGTGGCCTAGTTTCGAAAGAGAGAGATGATATTTTGTTCGAGTGACTCTTCAAATACTTGCAAAGAAAGGTAGCGACTCTAGCTACATGCTGGTGCTCAAAAGTCATGTACATATATAGCTCCAAGTCAGATAACTTCATGAATTACAGGAGCCAACTCGAGAAAGAGAACAGGGATGGACGCATGACTACGTGCATATCAGCATAATTTATCATGCTGGTGGTTGCATTTTCAACCAGTGATTATTTGTGTTTATGTGTGCGCGCACACACCCACACACATTTCTTAAGTAGGGAATTGCGAGGTTCAAATGATTTAGGGATCATTGAAACGGATTATCCGTTTCATGTTTTAAAAATACCCTTTGTTAAGTTAGTGTGACTCAACTAGTTAGGTTTTCTTGTAGTGGAACCAATTAATCTACCCGGGTTCACGCTTAGGTTTGACATGGGTGTTCACATTTTCGACTAATTATTATTTCAGCGATAAACGATATTCTCGTCGACAGTTAGGTACCCGTGGTGATTTTATCAATCATAAGATATATCGGTCAAATACGTACTGGTAGAGAATAGGGTGTGCACGTGTTCGTTCATAGGGTTGAATGGTGTGCTGTGTTGTGATTATGTTTGTACTGTATTTTAAAAAACACTTTTTTTTCCAAATTTTCCTCTACAGTTTTGCTTAGACCACTTATTTTAAGCTATTTGTTAAATTAAGTAGATAATTTACAGCAACAGTCGTCTGGATAATCTATTTTAAACTAAACCTTAATTTCGTACGTTTTATCTGTTTTTATAGTGCGTGCTTGTGCCTTCCCTGATTAAAGAGTACTCTCACTATTCCTCCAAAATTATATGATGCTATATATCTCGTGTTCCAAGAGGCATTATGTGCAGAATATATGCGCATGTGTGGGCACATATACAACCCATGCATGCATAAACATGTCAGCTATAGTTCTGAGCACTAGTTAAGTTGTGTCATCGTGTGTATATATATGTAGAGTCAGGTAGAGCATGCAATTAAAGTGTCGCCGGCCGGCCATGCCTGCAGTTTTCGGTAACGTAAACGGGAACATCCGTCAAGACGAAGTTATAGAATGCTAGTACAGTATGTTAATTAGTTACTAGTATATGTGCATCACCGAAATCACATACTATACACTAGTAATAAACATGCAGTCATGCAGAGCTAGCTAGACGACCGGTACGGCGTACGTATATACTAATGTTCCCCGGCATGTATGTGTACCAGTATGTATATGTATATGTATATGTATATGCATGCGTGCACACGAGGGAGTTGCATACCTTTGCAAGCAATGCAAGCCAAGCAAGTCACTGAGCGCAACACGAGGCCGGCCAACTTCTCTAAACTATCCAGTACTACTAATTAATTAAATCCAAATTAATCGATCGATCTCTCGCCATCGTGTCTCTCTAAACTCTCCTTGATCACTTTCCAGCTGGAGTACGTAGCTGCGTGCGTGCTTTGCGTTGAAGAGCTAAGCCAGAAATGCATATTCATGCGTGCAATGCAAACTAAGTCGACGAGTCGAGTAGCCGATCGACGTACGACTCCAGCTGCTGCTGCTGCTGCATATATATATATACACTATCCATCCATGCTACATGATAGGTCTCGATCGGTTTTACTTTTCTCGGTCGACGAGACCAATTAATCAATCGATCGATCCATGCATGTATATATGCATCGTCGCTTGCTCTCGATCGATCGATAGATCGCTGTCACGACGGCGTGTGTAACTGTGTAAGCACGCTGTTTCGGCCGAACCGTCCGCCGGCGAAACGGAAGCGTACATATGTGCAGCAGCTTCGTCCTTCGTCGTCGATCGTTGCTGATGCTGATTGGACTTCCGACCGAGCTTTGATGACCAAACTCTCGGAGTCTCGGTCGATCGGATGTGATCACATGCTTTGTCACGCGTGCGTGCGTGTGTACGTACGTCTCTATACGTGGTGGAGCAAATTTTCATATTATAGTTTGACAGAAAAAAAAATCTCTTTACATCTGATAGATTTTGGATCATTGGATTGTTTCGAGATTTGTATACTCTCCCCTTACTCTAACTCCCTTCCCTCTTATCCTTCCCTATCCCCCCGCCACCACTCGGCTGGCTGGAAGATAGGAATGGCATCGGCAACCCTGCCTTTCTTGCGCGCGACTGGCCTCCAACCCTTCCCCCTCTTTTTTCTAGTACTCTCCCCCTCCTCCTCAAGCCAATGGTGACAAGGTGTTTCCATCCTACCGTTTTCAACGGTTCCACCACCAAATACATCACCAACCGTTGCCTCCTAATCACAAGCTTCAGCTTGCCCCCGTCACCAATGCTGATCCACCGCCTTTCTTCATTCTCGTCGCTTCGGCGCCGCCTTTGGTGCCTTACTTCCCGCCCATATCCACCGCCCACCACCAGGTCGACTCCTCCCATGGTCATCCCTCTAAGCCCGATAATCTTCCCCATCCCTCAACCCCCACCTCAACTCGAGACCGTAAACCCTAATTGCTCTACCTTCGTCGAGGTTGCCAGAGCTAAAGAAGAAACCAAGAAGGTGTAGTCGGAGCTAGAGGAGAAGAACTAGTGTCTTCAAAGCACAAATCGTGAAGCAAATCCCATAATCAGAAATATGCAAGATTTTGACCCTAATAATCCGTTGAATGCCATTTACCAATTCCATTATTGTTTTCTCTCCTGGGTAATGGAAGAAACTCTTGACTACCCATATGATTTTAATTTCATTGTCTGCTTGTTGGCTTATCAATCATAGTTAATATTTTATTTAAAATAATACTTTGAAATTTATTTTAGAGTTGATTTTCGAGGTTTTTTTTCGTGCTAGCCTACACTCTCCATAAAAAAAATCAACTTCTAATAATAAATCTGAAAAAGTACGGGTCCATTCATCCATAGAAGTTATCTTTTGTTTTTTTAAACGGAAGGAGTATCTTTAAATACTGATGTTTTACCTATACATGTCCTTCATTTATTCTTCTATGGCACCATAGCACGCGGTGGAGTTGATACTCGATAGCACATCTTTGAGGGATCTTCGTGCAAATCATTTTTATGTATACCTGCTTGTCCCGTAGACAAACTAATCTCTCTTTCGAGAGATGTGATCATCACTCATTT
The DNA here is from genome assembly GCA_000573905.2 of Oryza punctata. Classification (NCBI taxonomy): domain Eukaryota; kingdom Viridiplantae; phylum Streptophyta; class Magnoliopsida; order Poales; family Poaceae; genus Oryza; species Oryza punctata. The sequence goes on along the minus strand of CM002491.2, from coordinate 16,747,180 downwards.
ATGTTGTATATAACTTCCTACATTGAATAAAAGGGACATATCCGGTAAAAACAGGGTAAGTGTTGTAAACTCGTGAAAATCATACCTAAAAATTTTGTAAATTTATGAAAAAATTACTAGAGATAGGTGTACATATGAAATACGTTCTCACCAAATCTCAAGTTCAAACTCAATTTCATTTAGAGTAAGAAAACAAATTTCAGTTGAATAGTAATAGGATGACACTGTTCACCTAAAATTTGTCTTTTTTGTTTCTCTTAAAAGGAGTTGAGTTTGTAGTTGAGATTTGATGAGAATGTATTTCATATCTACATCTATCTCTAATAATTTTTTCATGAATTTACAAATCTAAAACGTTTAGATATGATTTTCATGAGTTTTCAACACTTAACTTATTTTCACCGAATATGTCCTCTTGAATAAATGCATGAGTTCTATAGAAAAAAAAAAGATAGGCCAGTCGCTGTGCTGCCTCTCTCGATTTGTCACAATAATAGTAATTCAGTTGGAAAAGTATAACCAAAGGCTAGCTGCTTTAGCAGCAGGGGGCAGGGCTCTATGGACGCTTGACGCGCGTAAGTACATGTACGTGGACTCAAAAACAGAGTTCTCTGATATTATATATTATTGCGTATGCAGTGGCCTGAACGAACGTCAAAGTAAGCTCAAGTGATTATCCAGTCAAAAAAAAGAAACCGTGGATTTTCAACTGAGCTGCATGATTGCATGAGTAATAATCAACGGGTTTTGCAAGTGTACGTTGAAATCCGACCGATGGATCGAGCCGTCATTTTCCCTAAATTTGGCGTTTTACCAAGACGGGGATGGTGTTGTTTGACTAATGAGCATGGTTTTTCTATGCCTGCAAAGACTTCTATGAAGCGACCATGTCGTTTTTTTGGGGGGACACTAATAATTATTGAGGTGTGATGACTAATTAATTAAGATCTATATATCTGCACCTTCTCATGAATCTTCGGGTTTGGTCGCTTGGACCAGGTTTAGTTCTAACTAGCTAGCTCCACTGGGTTTTCATATCACAGGTGCATGACTTAATTAGGGTTTCAAGTTTCAACACTCCGTATCAATTCGGTCTTGGGTGTACGAGAAGACTAATCATTTAATTCTTTAATTGAGCTGTATACTTGTATTATAACTAGATTGCGTGCATGGTGTACAGCACACAGAAAACACATATAAACTAACAACGGATCAACCACTAATGGAGAACACATCTTTTATCTCGGTTTACAACCCGCTTTAGTCCCGGGTTGCAAACCGGGATAACGAATCCAGGACTAAAAATACCCATCTTTAGTCCCGGATGAAATAACCGGAACTAAAGATCCATCTTTGGTTTCGGTTTGTAACACGAATCGGGATTAAAGATAGTAGCGCAATGTGGCTGGTGCTCCATTTTTAGTTCCAGTTCGTGTTACCGTTCGGGACTAAAGTTTTTTTTTTCCATTGTTTTTGCTGCTTGCATATATTGATCCTCCACCGCCACCGCCAGTAGCTGCCGCCACTGGTGGGAGGGGGAGGGAAGAGGGGAGGAGGCCGGAGGGGAGGGGGAGGAGGCCGGAAGGGAGGGGGAGGGGAGAGGGGAGGAGGCCGGAAGGGAGGGGGAGGGGAGAGGGGAGGAGGCCGAAGGGGAGTGGATCGGAGGGGAGAGGGGATGGGAGGGAGGACTTAGAAAATTTATGGATGGGAGAGATGTTTTATATACCGGGTTATTTTTAGTCCCGGTTGGTAACACGAACCGGGACTAAAAATCCACGGCAGCTTGACACGATCTGATAAAAAATAAACCGGGACTAAAAATAATCTTTAATCCCGGTTAGTGTCATCAACCGGAATTAAAGATCAAAAAGTTCTTTTGAATTTTTTAACCGGATTGTTAGTCCCGATTCCTTTTCGAATCGAGACTAATGTGATTTTTACCATCCGGGTAAAGATAATAGTAGTGAACCGAAAAACAAAGTGAAAATTAATTAATATTAACATGAATGCAGTTCTAGCGCGCCTAACGGGATATCGATGAGGATGATCGTGTATTATTTGAACTCGTCATCAACTCATGATCATGCATGGGCTATCATTATTTGATATTATAAATATTGAAGTTTAAATACGTGTGCTAGCTATCAATAAAAATTAAGCAAGGTCAATAATTTATTATTGATAGCATCGATTCGGGGAGACGATATGCTCGTGTCTTGGACAAACGTATACCACCCAAAATCCATCGGTGGCCTGATTATTGCGGATTTGAGGATGGTAGGCTTCGCCCTCCGCTAGCATTAGCGCTGGTTTCAGCGCACCGGCCATTCTATTGGGCCGACCTCAAGGTCTCCATGGAGCGGAGTGTGTTCGATATGTTTGTGGTATCTACCTTCCTCGTGTCAGGAGATGGTGCGTTTGTCCTCTTTTGATTAGACCAGTGGATCCAGGGCCGTTTAGTAGCCTCTCTGGTGCCAGACCTCCTCCTTGCGGTGCCCCCGTATCTCCGAGCAACGCACACGGTAGCCTCCGTCCTCGCTGGCAACTCCTGGATGGGGGCATCCGTGGTATTCTCACGGTTCCTATCATCTTCCAATTCTTGTTGATGCATCCTAGCCAGCTCTCTCCGGGCACTGAGGACCATCTTGTCTGGTGCTGGACAGGCGACGAACGCTACTCAACCCGCTTAGCCTACTAAGCTTTCTTCTTGGGACAACACGCATTTTCTTACACCGATCTGCTTCGGCAGACTAAAGGTCCTGCCAAGTGCAAGCTGTCCTGTGGCTTACGTTCCAACAATGTTTTCTTTGGTTTTAGATAAAAAAAAACTGATGAATAGGAGATATATATGAAAGAAATAAACATGCTTACGGCTGTGTTCTTTCCCATGATTTTCCAACTTACCTACTTTTTTTTCGCGTGCACTTTTTTCAAACTACTAAACGGTATGTGTTTTGCAAAAAAAATTTATAGGAAAGTTACTTAAAAAAATCATGTTAATCCATTTTTCAAATTTTGTATAGTTAATACTTAATTAATCCTATGTTAATTTATCGTTCCGTTTTGCGTGCGGAGGGGAGGGGTTCCCAACCCCTCAAAAAGTAAGACCGTTAATGTTTGAACACACATTTGATTATTCCTATTATTAAAAAAATAATGTAATTATAATTTATTTTGTTGTGTGTTGCTTAAAAAAATACTTTGTTAATGATGTTATCTATTTAAAAAAAGGAGTAGCAATCATCACATATATAAAACGAAGAGAAAAAAAAATGATACCGTATTTTTCGAGCAAAACTGAAGGTTAAAACCGCCACGTACGTATTCAAACGTACATGGCTTCCCATTTGATGATCTTTACGCCGTCGATGGCTGGATATATGCCATTCGTACGGACTAGGAAAGGATAACTAATTGCCCATCACGCATATGTCCCGGCTTCTGTACAACACAACGGTAGCCGCCGGACCCGACCGACCGGCTCGAGCCGGCCGACGTGGCGTGCGTCAAACCGGCTTTGACCGACCGGGCGGCCGGTCCAACTTTTAACTGGTCGCGCACGCCTCCTCGGTCGCTCACACCGCACGCAATATATCCGGCTTAGCCTCCACCGCACACGTGTTCGTCTCCCAGCTCGGTCGTCTCCTCTCTCTCTCTCTCTCTGCTTGAATCTGTTGACCAAAAAACATTTTCAGTACTCCCTCTAACTAGGATCCTAATTGAGGTCAAACTACGTTACTATAGTAGGTTGATTTTCGGTGCTTAGGAGGATCTCTTAATTAGACCAGTGAGGTTAAATTAGATTCGTATTATTAGGTAGGCTAGTTAATTCCTCATGTTCATTCCAGATAGGCTGGTTTCTCTTGAAGCTGCTGAAATTATGAATAGTGCTCAACTTCTAAATTTAACTTAAAAGAGCTAGGTTTAGAATAGAGTTATTGACTATTCTTCACCTTTCCACTTTATTTCCTAACAAACACGCTAGTCCACCCTGCTTTCTTTTTAGGTGGAGCTGAAACCATTTAATTAGGCTCTATGATCTCTATCTCTTAGAGAGATGGAGCTAGGATTGGAGCTCGGCCAAACATGTCTTATATGTAGGGCTATAAAAAAATCTCAAGGCTCGCGAGTTGCTTGAGCTCGACTCGTCCTAGGCTCGATTCCAGACGAGCCAAGCCCGAGCTTCTCCCAAATCTCGCGAGCTCGAGCTTCCAACAAGTATATGATTTTTATTGTTATTTAATAAATTAGGAGATTAAATATATTATTTGTATACCTTGTATTGGTATTATATATTTATTTTATTATTTTTCCTCTTCTATTAATATGATGAACTAGAAATTAATTATTTTTTAAATATTGTCCTTGAAATATACATTATTTTACTTAAAAATTATGCTCAGTAGTCAAGCTCAAGCTCGAACCGAGTCTGTTTGAAAGCTCGAATAATATTTTATAGGCTCGACCCTAGGCAAGCGAGCTTGCTCAAGCTCAGCTTGTTGACAGCCATATTTATATGCGACACGCACACACTGGCTAGCATGGCATATCTTTAATTACAACAGGGTTTGGTTCTTGTTTTATTCGAAAAGAATCAGGACACTGTTGAATAAATAGTAAATTTTACGAACCTTGAACTTTTTTTCTAACTGAGAAAAGGCTAGATTTTGAGAACAAATGTTTCATAGATATATATACTCTATGTTGTCATTTAACAGGTGATGGTACTTTTGTATAATCAAATTATAATAACATCATCACTATAATTCTTTTATTTTTCTTTTTTTTTCCGTTTAATGGTGGTCTCCAATTAAATGCATCATTGATCAACTTAATTATGGTTTTGTTACCTAACAAAATTCAATGGATCATGTTATTTTCAAAGCTTTCTTTTCCCATTTTTCTTGAATTTTTTTTAATCATGTGTTCCAGATTGATCGTCACCAATCACGCCTCTATCATCCACCGCACTGCCACGGCAATGCAAAAGCATGGTTTTACACTTGAATTATCAGCTCACAAAAAGCTACGTACACAATCCATCCAATCCATCTCGTACTCAATCCCCATCCCTATATCCACACAATCCTAAGAATCACACACATCATCAACACGTACATTTAATTAATTAAAAGCTTGTTGCGAAAAGCACACATATATCCTGGCACCTGCCCTGCAGCTAGGTACGTAAGTCGGCCGGCCGGCCGGCCGGTTACCTTTGTGTACAAGCATGCACACACGTTAGCCTCACATTGGCCTCCATGCCGTGCCAATGGATGCACACACGATGACACAATCCAGCAGCTACGCTATCTAATTGAGGTACAGTTACACTGATCTCCATCGATTCCAAAAATATAAGTATAAGTTACTTTTTTAATATGTTTTATAATGTAAGACACAGACATGCAATCAATTATCATCTTCTCTCTATTAAACTATTATTATTTAGATCTTTTAACTTTAATTTTATTAGATGAATGCATTGTACTTATTATATTCAAACACGAATATGTAGTAATAGTGGTTGTGACTTATATTTTAAAATGAAGTGTGTGAATCATCAGATGACTTTGGCTGGCTAGCTAGCTAGCAAGCGTGCATTGAGCGCGTCGTCCTGCTGATCCCCTGCCTTTCCGAGCAGTGGTACGGGTAGCTAATTTAGCTGAATTGCATGGATGTTCATATATACCAACCCCTAATCATGTAGAGTACCGAAACTAACAAACAAATCGACAGAATTATTGATCATGGTAGCTATAGCTAGCTCGATCTCTCGCATCTCCTTGATTTTGCTACATGTGTAAAGGCAGTAGTGGTCTTAATTAATTATTAGGACACGATCATCTGCTAGCTAGAAGCATCGATATGGATCGATCGATCGATCGATTTTAGCGGTGAAACTTTATTGATTTGGACCTGATCATCACATGCATCCATCGATGTGCCAACGTACGTACGGCAAGGGACGGCTCGGCTGCAGGCCGCCGCCGCCGCCGCCGCGGTTGCTTGTGGAAGCAGCTGCTTGGATTACGCGCGTCGCGTCGTCTGATCGCCCGGCGGCCGCGCCGTGTTTGGCTACACTGCGGTCTGAACCGTGTTTCATGACGGCTGCTAGCTATCGCCTGGCGGGAGAATTTCGCATTCGGAATCGGGGAATTTTACAAAGGCATGTATGGTAGCTTGGCGGGTTGTGCACGCACGCACGCCTGACTCAGTGAAATGAGAATTTCCTCCGGCCGTTTTCTTACCTGCCATCACCTTATCAGATTTTTTTTTAGAAAAAACAATTATCTGGTAAGTATATTTAAGAATAAACCATTTTTTAGCTTGTAGCAACATATATAGGCATAGATTTCTCTCCTAAAAATTGTTATATGTAAATATAGTATAATTATAGTGTAATTACGTTGTAACTTGTATGTAACTAACTTTTAAAAATCATGTGGTAACACGCTATTTTTGCAAAGCAGAGGTTGTGAGACTGAATCTCCTCATCTGTGCGTGCGCTATGATTTCCATTTGACAATTTTTTGGAAAACACTTGTTGACAAATATATAGCAAAATAATATATATTACGTTTAATTATAGCACTACGGTAGTGCACGGATTGCATTGCAAAACATCGTTGTGCCAAGGTTTATAACTTCCCTTCTGGCAATATTGCCAAAATGTTCAGATATGAAAATAAGTAGAGGAATTAATGGTTTATTTTCTAGAAAAAAACTATTTTTTTGTGTGAAATAAAGTACTTCCCCAGAACTTTTGAGTGTTGTCAAGGAAAATATATAGTTGTGTTATGTTGTATTTGAATATAGGAGCTAGTGATGCTTGTTTTAGGATTTAAATCTGTGTTGCTGAATTAAGAACGGGTTTTTCTCTTAATTGAAAAAATAGATATCTTTTACTCTTTTTTTTATGTGTTGACTCCAAAGCAAGAAACGACCGTCTGGATTAATTTTGTACTCATCAATGGTGAACAGCTGGGTGCACAAGCAATAGAAACTCTAGTGAGATGATATCACATATTGATATTCTCATGCCATGGCTATGATCCCCTGATCCATATATGCAATATTCTAGCCACACAATATTCCTAGTCACAAATTCCTCAAAACCTAGCTTAGCTAGGCTCCATTTGGGCGGCTCATAGAATAGAACTGTTACAAGGTTCTCAGGCAGCCATGGAATGAGAATATATATGCAATAATCAATTCTAGGGAATGGCTTGCAGCTGTGGATGTCAGCCAGCACAAGTGTTGTGCAAGTGAGATCTCTCAAGTGTGGACAAACTACTCGATTTGTTACTACTATTGAAGACCAGTAGGCTACGTAACCTAAGGCATATGTATGTAGTGTTCTGATAAAGCTAAGTAAAGTGATATCAAGAGGGATAAATATATGTGCAAGGAACATGATCTCTTGGGGAGATATTATTCTGGTGGGAGATAGATAGAGCTTAGCATCAGAATAATGGCCAATTGCCATGAAGATGCATGCCCTTTGACTCAACTAACTAATGAAGCTAACTCTAGCTTAGCTAGCCCTAAGCTGCCAAGAATGCACTCAACTGGGAACTTTATTAAAAGAAGATAAGTGCATGGGTTAGCTAGTTAGAGGATGATATGGATGGATGTGCCACACACTTGTCCCCTGTTGAAGCAAAGAAGCCTTCCAAACAGTGGAAATTAAATTGAATTGAATTGGTCTCCTGCAGGCTCTAGTGATGACTGATGACCGAAGTCAAAACATTAATCTGGTAGTGCATGTCTACATATACAAATGCCTGAAAGAAGCAAATGCAATGGTTATCTTCTCATTGGTTTGTTTCAGTATTTTAATGCAGACCCACTAGGTAGCTTTTGCAGACCAAGACGAAAGTTTCAAGTCGTCACTCGTCAGGCTGAAGCTTTTCCTAATTGCTTATTGTCTTTCAATTAACAGGATTTTTAAAACAGAGTACTAGTAGTTCGGTTAGCCATATCGATCACCTGAAAACAAATAATCCTGAAACGGCACAATTAATTTATTCTAGCTAGTTAATTAATTTCCGGATGGTGAATCAACCTTGTAGTTAAGGAATAAAATAAGTCAAATCAAATGATATAAATATACTATTGATTTTAATTTGAAATGTTTCACATCTGAAGTTGCAGCAACCTGATCAATAATGGTTTGCATCTGAATGTGCAAGAAACCTGAACAAATGATTAGGAGGCCGGACAACAACCAAGCGTTAATTATATGGAAAAGGAAGTGTGATTATTGTGAAGCTTAATTATTTGGCCTGCTTCAGTCGGATCTCGATGTGTTTTCGCAGCATTGAAGCAAAGTTATCGCGACAACTGCGGTTGTTGATCGATGCCCCCCTTTTCTTCCATTGTTGCCATCACCAGCAGTGTCCTGTTGCCATTAGTACCATGCTTATCTTCTCAAATTGCATACGCCAATTCAGCCATTTTAGGCTGCTGATGTTATCCAACTCTGCCTAAAATGTTAATTTTTGTGTGGATGTCTCTGCGAGTACATCTATGCATAGTAACTGATAATTCTGCAATAATGTTGTTTTTGTGACTAGTCATTTTCTAACGCCGAGCTAAACTATTGTGCATTTGAGGTCCCTACATCTAGGTCAATTTCGGAGAGGTATCAGGAGGTACTTAAATTAATACTACAAATTTTGATATATTTTGGTACCTGTTTAGGGACTATAAAATGGAATATAATAGTTTGCATCTTTTAATTGGCGTATTCAATTGGGCTCTTACAAAATTAACTGCCTGGATTTGTTTTCCTCTGCATCTTTTTCTCTATTTTACTAAAGATCCTGAAGGTAGAGCGACTGGACAGAAGGATTTAAACTTTAAATTCTTGTTGGCGCTTATTGGATGCAACCAGAATCTAAACTTTAAAACTTAGTTTTATTTTAGAGTGGATTTGTTTTTTTTATCGTAGTCCATTTTTTCTTAGATTTTAGTTTTGCTAATAACACAGATATAGAAATTTAATCATATTTTTTGTTTCGTTTTTTTATGACATATTATCTGTAACTCAACCAATTAATCAGAAGGTTAAGCCGACTGAAAATGTTAGTCTTGCATCATGCAGTACGTTGCTTGCTGTAAAAACTAGAGATAGGTTAGGTTAGATATATGGCACTTTTCACTGAACATATCGGAACAAACAAGTGTTACGTAGTAGTTGTTTTTCTAAAGTAGTAAAATAATTTCTTATGCATGTAACATTAATGGAAAGAATCATAAAAAAACAAAACTTGATTTTGAATTTTCGGATATTTAATTTATGTGTGAATTCACAAATACACAACTCAGTCGCATAGCTACTCCCCCGACTAATCAACCCACTCATTCCACGATATATCTATCGTATATGCACATCATTCTCTTCTATTTAATTTGATTGAGCGGGCATTTATGTTTTCTAGTTTTGTGACAAATCTTTCTTGTAAATTGATATTCGAAATGTATATCTATAATGCAAGTCAGCGTGATGTTTCCATTGCAACCGAATAAAAAAATCGTTAGTAATTTTCTTTTTGAAAAAAAACTCGTTAGTAAAATTTTTTTTATGCGCAGCTTTTATATTGACTTCTTTATTACTTTTATGCTCACGCTAGTTAGTATTTATTACATGTGACAACTGCAACGGGAACTTGTAAAATTTACAGTATAACTTGTGAATTTTACAGTAATAATACGTTGTCAAAAAATCTGATTATGTTTTTATAGAAAAACAAGTCGGAATTTTACAGTAATAATACGTTGTCAAAAAATCTGATTATGTTTTTATAGAAAAACAAGTCGGCAAAAATATGCATGGATGATCTTTATTTTTCTTCTGTCCACTCTTAAGATATAAAAGAATGAGTTTTAATGATTGTGTTTGGACAGTTCTAGAAAAGAGAAAGATGATATGATTAAGCCGCAGTACGCCGAATGGACAGGATCAGCTTTGAGTCTGTGGGTTCTCATTCATCAACAAATTTAGTGATGGGGAATTGTTCAGCCCAAACATGGCACGATCAAAGTGTGTAGTATGAACATATTGATGAGAAATTAAAGTTACGTCATTAATATATAAAATTTGCGATAATTTTATAACCATATATGTAATACCTTGATCGACATCTATGTTAAAATGTGTACCATTCTCGGGCATCCATAATGTAGTATAAATATAGTCCATAAGTAATAAAATATTTCATTCAACCACCTAGCAATATTGTGGAACTAATCCATAACAAGAAAATAATAAAAGTTACCCACATATGGGCTGCTCATAGAGAATAAAATATATTATTTATCTCTATCTTCTTTCTCCTCCTAATACTATTTGCTATCTATGTACATTGTGAATGTTACAATAGTTAAAGTCTATATATGTGGATCCTATTTATATGGATTACTTTTTCGATATACATTGGAGATGACCTTAGTTCCATTTGTAATTTTTTTAAGGAGAGTTCCCTCCCTGAATATTCTTGATGTGCAGTTGGGGGTTTGGGAAAATAGTTTGGCATTGGCAACTCTTATGATCTACTCCATTTCTTTTTTTTACGCTCTTAAACCAACGTCATGCATTATAAGATGGGGTAGTATTTTCCATGACTAGCTATATGACGAAGAGATTATACACCCGTCCTCGTTGCAAACACATACGCCGCTCTTTTTCGTGAGGAAAATTTTCCAACAATCTAACCTATCACTAAGATAATTTATTCACTAAAATAACATTCATTAACCGGTGTTGTGATGACAATGACAAGAAAATTAAGCATTGCCCTGAATGCTATTGGCAGTACACCTGACCAATTGTCAGCGACGAATTCCATCGATCGCCAGTGGTATCAAATTTTGCGACACGTAAGTATACGCGATCGATGCAACTCGCTAATTAATCCGTATGGACCGGGAGATCCAAAACGAGAAACGTAAAACGCGAGGAAAAGCATAAGCAATGCAGTAACGACCACGGAAGAGCAGAGCAATGGGAGAGGCGAACTTTTTTTTTTTATTTCGTTTTGACCATTCCATTACGATCGTGTGAGTGATTAGTGCCGCTAATTAATCACTGTTACTGGCGTTAATCGATCCGTGATTACAAATACAAGAGTTTAATTATTTTTGTTTTGACTGAAAAGAGTTTAATTCTTGCCATTGCAAACGTTCGCCATCTGCTTCCAATCCAATCCACGATTATTTTTTTTTACCATTTTTTCTTCTCCCGTTTTCTTTTTTTGGGGTTTATTTTACTGACGATGTAAAAGGCAAGCGCCATAAATATCTGGTGATCGATTAGTGCGGATTAATTTAATTTAACCCCGGAAACACGTTTTACTTGCCCTTGAAATAACCAAATTATTTTTTTCCTTTTCTCCGTGCAGGTTTCTTGGGGTCTAGCCGGCTGGCTGGTAAACCATGCTTATTGCCATGTCAATAAGCAAGTTCATTCCAACGTTGACAGAAACAATTAACTAGGGCACGCATGGAAAAGTTCTTGCTTAATACAATATATAATTATGATACATTGTTCAAGCAAGACTGCTACCATCCCAAAGTCTTGCAAGTTATAGGCACGTGCTTGGAGAAATGTTCTTAAAATACTCATACTAAATTAGTTCCAAAATGTGTAATCTACGAAATAATAACAAGGTCCAGCTAGCACACTCTTTCCTTTTAGCGTTCATCCTTACAATTAATTAACCTCTCAGCAAAACGGATAGATTTTGTAGCAGATGAACCCACATAAAAACTTCTCTGAAACAGAAAATAGTATGGCATTATTTTCTAGGAAATTAACCTGCATTATGCAAGAGGCAAGGACTGATGGTGGACATGCCAAACTGACTCCAACAAAAAATCATTGTTTGAAAGCAATGTGGCCATAGAGTAAGAACGGTTGTTAAATCCACCATCCATCGATGCAATGAAGCAACCATACATATGTACATTTCTTGAGACCAAAACCATCACTGATAGACTTTATGGGGACACCACCAAATTAGCTCTAGGCCAAGACTTCAATTGGTAGCAAGATATGAAGCAAAGTCATGCATGCTGTGCCAACCTCCCCCCCAAATCTACGGATCACACACAAAGATACACACCTCTTCATGAACGCCATGCCAATGCCATTTCAGCTATCCACCAATGTACGTGTGTCGTGTCATCCAGCAAGATATCCATGTCACCAACCCTAGCTATTCATGTCAACAAACACAAAAAAAGGAGGCAGGCACCCTGGGCCCTCCAGTGACAAACAAAAAAACCAGCAGCAAATGAAGCAAGCAGCCCAAGCAAAGCAAAGCAAAGATGCAGAGAAAAGAAAGGCTGTCAAAGATACAGAGCAAGTCACTAACCACAATCATGCATACCCTGCCCCACCCACACACAAAACTGCACAAATAATCAACAAAACACAAAAGGAAATGCAGCATTGCACTTTTCTGTCACCTTGAAGAAAATAAAATGGAAAATCCAGAAGGAAAAAAAAGTTGAGGAGGAGAGAGAGAAGGTGAGAGGAAAGAAAGGTGAGGAGAGAGAGAGAGAGAGGTGTGGGGGAGTATCAAGAAAGGGAGAGGCTTTGCATCCAAGCGTGCTCCCCCTCAAGCAACCCCCCCTCCTTCCCCGGTCAGCGTCCTGGTTGACCGCACCACCACCACTCCCCCGTTGCAACGGAACGGAAACGGACGCGGAGCCCTTCCTCTCCGTTTCGCCACTATATATTCCTCTCACCCTCTCCCATTCCTCGCCATTACGGGACACCCACCCCCACGCAAGAAGCCAAGGAACGTGACGCGTCGACGACGAGGATGGTGAGGACGAGGCGAGGCGCGTGCTACTCGCCGGCGTTGTGCCAGGATGGGCGGCGGAAGAGGCGGAGGATCGGCGGCGGCGGCGAGGAGGGATCGGCGGCGGCGGGGGGCGGCGTCGAGGGGCCTGCCGGTGATATGTTCGAGGAGTTGCCGGATGATCTTGTGGTGTCGATACTCGCCGATGTCGCGGCTTCCGCCGGGTCGCCGGGTGACCTCGCCGGCGCCATGCTCACGTACGTGTGTTGATTCCCGGGTTTTCGTGTGGTTGCAAGAAACCAAGAAACCGTGGGAGTTCTGACATGGGTGTTTGGTTTTGTGTTGCTATGCAGGTGCAAGCGGTTCAGGGAGCTCGGGCAGAGCAAGGTGGTGGTCGCGAGGGCGTCGCCGCGGTGCCTCGCCGTCCGGGCCAAGGCGTGGTCGGACGCCGCGCACCGGTTCCTGCAGCGCTGCGCCGACGCCGGCAACCTCGACGCGTGCTACCTTCTTGGCATGGTGAGATTGAGCGGTTTTTGCCGAATTCGTGTGCGTCACTGCGTCGTCGTGGCGTTCGTTCTTTGGGCGGCGGTTGTGCTGATCGTGTTCTTCTCTTCTTCTGTCATGGCGCAGATCCGGTTTTATTGTCTTGGGAGCCGTGGATCGGGAGCGGCGCTGATGGCGGCGGCGGCGGTGGGCGGACACCGGGAGGCGCTGTACTCGCTGGCGGTGATCCAGTTCAACGGCAGCGGCGGCACCAAGGACGACCGCGACCTCCGCGCCGGGGCGGCGCTGTGCGCGCGGGCGGCGTCGCTGGGACACGTGGACGCGCTCCGCGAGCTCGGGCACTGCCTGCAGGACGGCTACGGCGTGCGCCGCTCCGTGCTCGACGGGCGCCGCCTCCTCATCCAGGCCAACGCCCGCGAGCTCGCCGCCGCGGTCGCCGCCTCGGCCTCGCTCCTCCGCGCCACCGGCGCCGGCAAGCCGGCGGCCTCCCGCCGGCACTCGTGCCTCCTCAGCGACTTCGGCTGCCACGCCGCGGCCAAGGCCGGTGGCGAGGCGCACGCCGCCAACCGTTTCCTCGTCGACTGGTTCGCGTCGCGCCCGCTCACCACCGCCTCCGCCGCCGCCGCCGCCGCGGCACCAACACCAGCGAGCGCCGCGGACGACGAGGCGGCCGGGCTGCGCCTGTGCTCGCACGCGCTGTGCGGGCGGCCGGAGACGCGGCGCCACGAGTTCCGTCGCTGCTCGGTGTGTGGCGTGGTGAACTACTGCTCCCGGGCGTGCCAGGCGCTGCACTGGAAGACGGCGCACAAGGCGGAGTGCACGCCCATGGACCGGTGGCTCGACAACGCCGCCGCCGCCGCCGCCGGCGGCGCCGCCATGGCCGCTCCCGCCCCATGACCGTCTCGCCGTACGCCGGGGACACTCACGCAGACGCAGCAGTAAATGGAACGGACGAACGGTTTGGCCTAGGCGTGAACTCGCAAGTTGGAAACGAACGGATACTCGGATAGTTATTATTGACTGTTTAGTACTAGTACTTTTACTATTTAGACGGTTATTAAAAAAAGAGGAAAATTACTGTGCGTTCTTTTTTTCACCCGGTGGTCTTCTGTACATGGGTCCTTGATCGAACGAACGCTGAGGTAAAGGTGAAGCAAGTCTGAAACTACACTCATTTTCTTCTCTTCTTTTTTTTTTTCACCGTTTGTCCGGAAGCAAAACCAATCCCTGATGAGGAGGAAGGACTGACTCAATGTGACGTCGTGAATTCTGGCTTTTTTGGGTTGCTTCCTCTCTCGTGCTCGTCTGGCACAAAGCGAGCAAAGTGACACGGGAACCGCGACAAGCTGTGGCACACACGGCGGTTTCTTGCCGCGCGCGGCGTATGTGTTGTGCTGCTTCTTTCCCTGCAAAAAAAGAGAAAAAGCGGAGCAAATCCGGGTGCCGGGGCCCTGCGCTGCGTCGTCTCGGCCCACTGGGCATCGATGGTAAACAGTGGATTAGGTTTGGCAGCGGATTAGCTTCGGCGTAGATGCCGTGGAATCAAAACATTCGAGAATTTTAATTATGTGATCATATGTAGTATCGATTTATGTACACTTTCTTCAGTCTAACCAAAGACAAAACGATTAGTAACCGTATGTGTTTTAAAAGAATGCAAATATAGATAAGTTTTTTTTTTCGTAGCATATCCCTCATCCACTACCAGTGACCCACTGTTAATATAATGGTATAATACATAGTGCTCTTCAAACCGGTACGTATATGAATGAAAACGGTTAGAAAAAAAGTATATCATTGATGTATTATTTTTTGAACGGTTTTGGTATGATCGGGAATTTTTTATTTTATACATTTAACTATTTATAACTATTTAGTGTTAACTTCAATACGATGCTAATAGAAGCTAAAAAAACTAAATTTTATATATGGCTAGAAACGAAAACGTTATCAGCACAGTTGATAAATTTCGTATTTTTCACCCCTATATATTAAAGTAGCGTTGAGTACCTATATCATTATTATAGCAGCTGACAAGTTTTAGTTTATCGGTTGGCCATCAGTAATCGTCTCCTAGCAAATCATGAATAACCCCTCAAATTTTGTCAAATTTTACCGTTACGCAACCTATCAATAAGGCCAATTTTAGATCGTGGAAAAAAACGTGCAATGACACTAACCAATTCTCCAACTGTTCCTTTGACCCCCTTTGTCGTCTTCTCACCTCACACCCTCCTTGCTTGGTCCATACACCGTATGATGCTTTCGTATGTAAGGCACCTACAACCATAACCATTGCAGATCGACATGCTAGGATGAAGTACATTGTTCTATCAATTAATGAAATAAAATTTATTTATGGATGAACTATACTATATTTGGAATACATGTCACTAAATACAATAAAAATGACTATAATCCTCGACGTGCTATTTTTACGAGTAAAGATTATTTTTTACGAGAGTGCTATTGGTGCCTACGTTTACCGTTATGAAGTGCCAGGAAAATTCGGCATTGAAGCGTTTCTCAATCTAGCTCCATATTTTTTTTTGTTTCTCTTTTCTTTTGCTGTGAACAACATTTAATTAGTAACTTTTTTTAATTATGTGCCCTTTTCCGTTTCCTTTCTATCCAACACTACTTTTTTACTCCTTATTCTACATCTTTTTTTAGTTTTCATTTCTTTTCTAATATCAAGATTTCCATAGAATAATCAATGCTCCCTCCAGATATTTGATGAGTCCGGTCCAGGTGGGGTTGGACGAAAGCTCGATACACCGATCCGGATTCCCCGAGTCCCGCAATCTTAGCACCATACGCCCGAAGCACGACACACTGATCCGAATTTTTCCAAACCCCGCAATCTTAGCACCGCAACTCCGACACACCCACTCGGAGAAAGGTTCAATCACCCTAAAAGACTAGTCTGATAGGAGAAGAGTGGCTCTCGCTTTTAAGGTGGCTTCCTCCTCCCAAGCTAAGTAAGGTGGGATTCATTCAGAGGCTTACACGGTCGCCGCCCGACTACAACTAGGCCACTCGGCCCATCTTGTTGCGTCTTTGCCAGCGGGTAATAATGGAGGATGTCCTCATCATTCTCCCCTTCTTAACAAGGGCCCAGCTCTGATACCAAATGATGACGCTCTCTCTCGTGGCCCGATCTTCTGGTGAGGGGATAACTCTCGCTTTGATCGAGTGTGACGTTTGCGACATGGCTACCAACCAAAACAAGTTCAGGACGCCGTGCAATCACTACACCACAAACGATGTCGTACCAACCGTGACGCGCGGTTGATGATCACTGCAATGCAATCGAGAGAACACTACAAGAACCAGATAAGATACAATCTAAATATTGCGAATAGGTAATTAAGCACGAAGGGATAGTTGCGATTGAAGTGGTAGATCTAATCGACTCGGTAAATCAACACACCAACTATTGGGGGCTCTGAATCTATAGTTGCCGACTAATCGAGCGAGGACTAGAGACAAGGTAAATGACACTTGGCAAAATTCAACTAATCCCACCTTGTTTAGCTTGGGAGGAGGAAGCCACCATAAAAGGGAGAGCCACCCTTCCCCTATCAGACTAGTCTTTTAGGGTGATTGGGCCTTTCTCCGAGTGGGTGCATCGGAGTTGCGCTGCTAAGATTGCGGGGTTTCGAAAAATCCGGATCAGTGTGTCGTGCTTCGGGCGTATGGTGCTAAGATTGCGGGATTCGGGGAATCCGGATCGGTGTGTCGGGCTTTCGTCCAACCCCACCTGGGCCGGACTCATCAATATTGATTTTTGTTCCACGATTTTTCGATGTTTCCTTGTTTTTGGAAAGAGTGTGAAGGAGCTACGTGAGCGGGAGAGAGAGATTTTTTTGAACATTTTTTAATTTTAAAAATAAACCATATAAAAACTTAACATTTTTTAAGTTTGTACCTTTTAGCCACACCAAGTAGATTAGCATTGTGAAACGATACTACCATGCCACTATGGCTGACGTGGCAATGTTATTTCATCACGTTACTCTAGTTAGCATGGCAACATTATCTTACCACATCATCCGCACTACCACGCTAACTACTGATGACATAATAATGTTGTTTTGTCATGACCGCCGAGGTGGCGTGATAAAAAGATTCAGGTTTGAAAAATATAGGTAGTGTTGAGATAGTTTATTTTTAAAATGTATAAATTAAAAAGTTCAAAACATAATAAAAATTCGAGAGAAAAGGGGGAAATCTGCAAGAGGGATGCTGTGAATGGAACAGTGCAGAGATGTTCAGTTCAGCGTGGCATCGTTGGTGCGACGCAGATCGACGACGACGACGACGAGACGAGGTTGCTAACGAACGCGCGCGCGCAATGCGCCCCCGAAGTGAAGACAAGTGCAGTGCTAGCTCGTCCTACTTGGGTAACGTGCGTCAACGCGCGGGAGGTGGCTAGCGCGTGCGAAAGGGACGGGAGCTGAGCCATCATGCGCATGTGTGTATGCATGGTTCGTTACCTTGTGGTTGGATTAAGAAGCGGCCGTGTTTGGGTTAGCTGCTTCGATGGAGACCACCGCTGCCCGCGGACGTTGGCCGTTGGGAGACCTCTCTGTCGTCTGTCCCTCTCTCGGCGGTGGACAGATCATACAGATGGATGGTTTACCCAGAAATTGACAAAAATTGCACGTTTTGGTTTTAGGCTCACTCTGGATCATCTCCAGGCGCAGTGGTAAATTCAGAACGAAAATTAGTGGGTGGTTCTTGTGCTCATCTAACCCATATACTTACCGTTTTATCAGGTGCCTAATGTAACTTGATTAGGGTGCTCTACATGGTAAAAATACATACGTTATAACTGCAAAAAAATTTTTTTACCGGTGTTCAAGGACCCTGTTGGGCCTCCAGCTGTACTTTATCTTTCTTCTGTTCTCAGCTAGTAGTAACCGGGCCCAAAGGTCAGAAGATGCCTGAAGCGACGGGGCAGGAACAGGCTT
The DNA here is from genome assembly GCA_000573905.2 of Oryza punctata. NCBI lineage: Eukaryota > Viridiplantae > Streptophyta > Magnoliopsida > Poales > Poaceae > Oryza > Oryza punctata. The sequence goes on along the minus strand of CM002491.2, from coordinate 16,728,888 downwards.
TACGACGCCCCTATGCCTTGCCCAACAGTAGAACTACACAGTACGCCCCTATGCGATCACGTTGCGTTTGGACACCGTCGCCCATCCCTCTACCACGAGATCGATCGGCCTATCAGGCCATCGATCATCGTCGCAGTCCAAGTCCAGCTCACCGACGGGCCCTGCAGTCTACAGTCTCACGATCGTTTCTAGTATTCATGCGCTGCACACAGACTCCTGCACGGCTAGCTGCACCCACACAGACACAGTGCGTGTATATATACCATCTCAACGCTCAATCACCGACGCCGCCGGAGAAGAAGCAAAGCAAGCCTTCGTCGCCGTCGCCCATCCTGTAGGATGAAACCGACTGACCAATGCGGTTTCTCCATACGATCAGGCACTGTTTCGTTTTCAACTCGATCGGTGGACGAATCGGTCGCCCGCCACACGGCTGCTCCCCGTTACGCGGCACGGCGGCGTCCGACTCCGAATCCGAAGCCTCCAGATCCCTCCCCTCTGGCTCTGGTCCTCTCACTTTCGTGCGCAGAGAATGCATCGGTTCGGGGGAATGGAACAACAAACCGGCGTGGGCGCGGGGGCCCACTCCCCGCCTTGCAATTATGACGATCCAACGGCCACGATCGGTTGTTTTTGTTCCAAAACCGACGACGGCGACGACCTGGCCTTCCCTTGCCTCCCGGATTGTGCACACCGCACCACGCGCGCGGCCCGCCGCCTCGGAACGATCGTGCGTGCCAGCGAGCAGTCGAGCCGGCAGCTACTAGCTCTTTAATTTTCGGAACAGATTTCGGCTGCTGGATGTATATAGATAGATTGATAAGCATATATATATATACGGATGGACTAAACTTGGCATGCATGGGTCGTCGTACTCGCACCTGCTCTCGATGGATCGATCGCTTATCAGTTTGGGAACACGTACACAGGCATGCATGTGTACATGTCTCGACTTTTCCACGGGAAGGCCAGGCCATATCCCATCCTCGTGGCGCACTGGCTTGGCTGTGCTGGGCCCGCGTGTCCTGCATGCAGCGCGCGGTGCCGTGAAGGCTGCACGCCGCAACGAACGACCAACAACCCAACCAAACAAAACCCATGCATCGCATCGCATCCATGATGCGCGCTGCACGCACGAGCCCCGCCCACCCACCAGTCCACCACCCATCCACCGCGCTGCGAAACCAATCGAAAAATCTGGGGCGCGCGCGCCCACGAGACGACGGCATGGTCGCGCGTGGTGAGCAGCCAGCCAAAGCCGTGCAAGCGTCGCCGCGCGGGCGGCAAAAACAAATACTCCGTATATTCGGGTGCTGGGTGCAGTGCATGCTGCACGCCCCGGTTTCGGGTTCAGTTCAGTAGTGGCGTGCAATGCTCGCCGCCGCGAGACGACGGGACCGGGACGTTGCTACGTACGTACTTAGTACACGGCCGTGCAATTACGTACTCGATGGACGAAGGAACAGCCAAATGTGGGGACGTACGAAGCTGCTGGATGGATGGATGGCGATCGAGTTAGTTTGTTGCTTGCGTGCGAGCAGGTGATCGCCGTGGTCCACGGGAGCACGTAGGCGCGCGCGGTCGCACATCGATATGGATCGGACCCGACCGGTCGGGCCTTTGCGTTGGGGCTAAGCAGATGCCTAATAGTACGTACACTTTATTTTTGTCGTGTTCGTTGGCAGCTTGGCTCGATCGGCTGGCTAGCGTGTACGTGCATGCACGTAAACGGCTTCGTTTGGATGGATAAATTGCTTGCCATCACCGCCGCCGTACGTCGTTAATGTGGACGGATATATATATGCATCCATATGCATGCACGGAATATATAAAGTTTTTGCTGGATACGGCGGCGAAAGCTTTCTGTATAGCTGTGTGGTTCGTGATTTTGACAGCACTGGAGCCGCCGTGGGTACGCCGTACAGGTTGCGGATGGTGTATATTTGAGAGCATCTACTTGGTATTATGGGCTAGATAAATTAAAGCTTGAGGTGCTGCTGACGAAGCCCGCCGATTTTAGCAAAGGTCAACTATATACGGCCGTGGTGCGGATTGTCTGGATTGGCATTATCTCTTGTGAGAAAAAAAATGCACATCAGAAATAATTTTGAATCAGCAGTTAAGAAAGCTAGGTAGTGTGGTTCGTGTTATCCATGTCCATTAAAATAACTGAATCAAAATGCTATAAAAGTAAATTGATACGATGGAACAATGATTAATATTCTCGATCGCTTCAACTATTTATCACTCAAGACATACTAGACAACGATACGGGAACATTAACGGAGTTTAACTGAAACCTACATCTATAGGGCTCTGACTATGGACGCTTCTCCCAAATCAACATAGCACCTACCGCTATAAGTCGATGGCTTCATCACCATCATCTCCATATTCTCCCTGCGGGTATACACTGTATTGTAGTTATCATGATAATATTGTGGTGTCCTTCTCTCTATTTAAGAGAGAGTCTACGACAGAATCTGACTCTAACTATATCTTACAACTATTCCAACTTCAAGTCTAACTCCTAGTACAACTAATATATTCAACCCTTAGTCTAACATCAAGTTTGATATCCTCAATGGACAAAAATAACATATTTCCTCTGTCCAAAAAAATAAGGGATTTTGATAAGCTATTTAACTAGATTTTGACAGACTACTTGTCCATAATCATCCTAGTACTACGCATGTGACATGTCCAATGAAAAATTATATTAAAAGGTTGTAAAAATTACTCAGTACTTTAATTAATTACTCTCGAGGTCTAATAAGTATCATGATATGTAATATGGAAAAATGAAGAGAAGAGTATGAACCGTTTAATTGTGATGGTATACACAGACCATAAAATGTTTAGATTTGTGGAGATGATTGTATACAATATATATTGTTTAACATAAGCAAAAATTGTGTCATGTTTTTCTTGGCTTATTTGGCAGATCGTTGAACGACTTATTTGCTCTAAGCTTCTAAAAATATATATTCTCAAAAAAAAAATTTCTACCCATCCCTTACACTTTAATTAGTTATTAAACCCAAAATGGTAGATGAACCGGACAACATTGACCTCCTCGTTCATTGGTCCAACGGTCATCCGACCGATGGTTTGACCGGTTCAATCGCGGTCTGATAGGTGTTCACTCTCAAGCACAGCCAACTAGTGCGGTATGTTCGGTTTTTATGTCCAACCAATCCAGTGTTAAGTTCTGGTTCTAATTTTCGCCGGTTAACTAGCCTGGTAATAACTATGTCTTAAATTGTTTGAGTTAAAGTCAAACTGTTTGTTAAATTTATTTTTAAAATATTTAATTTATCCTATAATCAACTAAATATATATAATCCATGATAACATTTTGTATCAAAAACTAAATGTAATTCTACATTTAAACTTTAGCTCCATATAAGACTGCAAGTATTGAGCCCAAAGCTTATAACTAGTTCCTAACATTCAACCTTTCCGATATAGTGAACTTAAAACTCTCTATTCTTTGAAGAGAAATAAAGTGAAGGCCGTAGGTTTGTCTCGCAGCTACAAGTTGCCTCAGATAGTCACAGTGCCACAACTAAAATTAATTAATTAATACATGTTTGATCAATTTAGACATGTATTTTAGTTCATATCCACATTTGTATTTTGTGGCAAGACTGCTCTACCACCATCGGCTATAAAAAAAAATACGTGCTGATGTTGTCTCACTATAATTGAAGTGTGGCAATGAATTTGCATGCGAGCCACACTTTTGATGGAAAAAGAAAACATACTAGCAAATTTGGACCTGTTGAGTATCTCAATCAAACGTACTCGCTATTACTACTCTTAACATGTTGCTTGGCTGTACTATATATCTTGTTCACGATTAAGCTCCCATCTCAAGAAACAAAAGCGAAAGGAACTGGAAGTCTGGGAAGAACAACGACCATTTTGAATTTTGCCTGATGCAGTACTACCAAGTACAGCACGTACTATGTTACGTACGCCTGCGTATACTAGGTTTAGTCCGTCTGTCGGCCTGTCTCTGTTACCGTTCGCAAAGAAATCCTGCGAAGCAATATCGATCGAGAGCCGTACTTGAATTCCATGCACACATTCCCATTCTGTGACGGCGGACGTGTCGCACGCATTGGTTACAAGCCACACATTCTCGATAGGACGATCGATCTATATATATCCAATGTGGCACACATGCAGGCAGGCAGCTATAGCGTTATGTGTGTATGCACACATGTGTTGTCGTGTGTATGGCCGGTGCGTAAGCGTAGCGTAACGTGCATTGCATTCTAGTTTGGAGACGTTGTCGACTTGTCCTACATACGTCATCCAAAAGGTCGGATATCGTGTACGACCTAGTACTAAGCAGTACAGTACTACAAAATACTTATTAACTCCTTTAAAACACATATGATTGAGAAAAACGGAGAAGTAAAAAAATACGTGATTTAAGTGTAAAACTGAAAGTTACAAAACATAAATAAAATACATAAACTTTCGTTTAAATCAACCAGGAAAAAAAGAGAAATTAGATGAGAGATATAAACTTGAAGAAATTTTTTTAAGAGATTGGAGCTCATGCTAATTTTATTTCAAAATATTTATAGGATTGTCCATTTTCATATAAATTTCAAAAGAAATGGCAGAATTTAATCCTTTATTTTAAAAGCCCCTTTCTTGGAGATTCTTTTATAGAACTAAAATCCATATATGTTATCTATACAAATCAAAGGTAGTACTCTTATTATTTTACTTTGTATAACAAGTTCGTCCTAAAATAAGTTCATTTTACACCTCTTTCACACACACCAACATAGAAAAACTGAAACGTTCTCCACCTTTTCAAATAATAGTGCAGCCATCTTCCTACTTTATCTAGTCCCAATGCATGTGTTCTACTTTTATAAACTTCAATACAACGATTGTTTGGAAGATAAATTTATTTTAGAAAACACATTACAAACGCAATGCGCGCATACTCACCCTATGAACACACACGCACACCCTACCCTATGAACACTTTCGAAAGACCGGGTTAGCATATCTTGAGATTGACGAAGTCACCACGAGTACCTCGCTGTCAATAGGTACATCATCTATCACTGAAAGAATAATTAGCTGTAAATGCGAGTACTCGTGTTAAATTTAGGATTTGAATTCGGATAAACTTGTTTCCCATTAGGAAGGTAACAGTTGAGCTATGTATGTATTATGTGACTGGAGGGAGTCCAACACTCGACTATAATGGTTAATGCGAAGCCTAGCTCCCAACCGGCCGGCCGGCCGGCCATTGCTTGCTTCCAACTTCAACCCGTTGCTTGGCTAGCTTTTCTGCCGTTTCGACTTTGGAGACTTTCGAGATGTGTGGTGGGCATCAAACTTCTTCCGATCCATCGCTCTGCACGGCTACACCAACGGAAGCTACTCCATCTCCAAGTCGATCCATTGGGCCTGAGTAGTTTGTTAGAGATAGAGGCGCGCACTCCAAGTCACTTCACGGCCGCCGTCACGTCATCAGGCCGTACAAATCACTACAATTTTTTTTTTGACTGAATACAGATCACGATACAATTCATGCATGGATACCAAACACATTACTCGTAACAAAGAAGCGGGATAAGTCCATTTTACCTCCCTCATCTCTTGCCCTTGTGTGAATAACATCCCCCAACCGGAAAACCGGGTATAACGCCTCCTTCATCTCTTAAAACCAGAGCAAATGACCTCCCTCAGCGGTTTGGCAGGCGGTTTCGTCTGACGTGGCGTCGTTGACCCGGTTGACGAGCTGACTCAGCATGTGGGACCCACATGTAAGTGTGACGCACGCGGCCGGGGCGCGGGCGTGGGCGCGCGCGGCGCAGCGGCGAGGTTGGCAGCGCGGCGGTGCGCGGTGGCGGCGGCGCGTCCCGCGAGGCAGCAGCGCGGGAGGCAGCGCGCGGGCGCGGCGGCGGTGGCGCGCGGCCAGGGCGACGGTGGCATGCGCAGTGGTGCCCTGTACCCTGTCCTTGGAGAGGAGCGCCGCCGTGAGGTCCGGCGAGAACCCCAGGGGAAGCACGCGGAGGGAGTCCTCCGGGAGGGAGTAGGCGGAGAGGAGGAAGAGGAGCGGCTCCTGGTGCGGCTCCGCCGCGGACGCGAGGTTTCCGCCGCAGCCGCCGCCGTCGGAGAGGGCGGCGCAAAGGAGGCGCGGGTGGAAGGCGGCGGCGCAGGACGGGGAGCAGAATCCCGCGGCGCGGCAGGAGGGGCAGGGCGCGGCGGCGGAGAGGGAGCGGAAGCAGGCGGAGCAGAAGGAGGGGAGGGAGGCGAGCGAGGCCGGGTAAAGGAGCAGCGGCTGCTCGGTGAGGATGACCTCCCCTCCCGGATGTTGCGCGCCGCGAGGATCCCGTGCCCGCCTGCCACATCGCCTCCGTCTGCGCCGCCCCCCGCGCCCTCTGCCACGCCGCTCGCCGCCCACCGCCACGCTGGCGCAGTCGCTGCCGCGCCGCCTTCCCCGCGCCGCCGCCCGCTCGGCAGCCGCTCGCGCGCCCCCATGCTCGCGCCACCTGCGTGCGCCGCTGTCGCCGAGCCGCCCGCGCTGCCGTCCGCGCGCCCGCGTGTCCGCACCGGTCGCCGGTCGCCGCCCGCCGCACCCCGGCCGCGCACCACCGTGCACGCCACTGTCGCCCCGGCCGCGCGCCACCGCCGCCGCGCCCGCGCACCAGCCGCCGCCGCACCTCACGTGGCCCTGGCCGTCACCGGTCTAGGGTTTTGGTCAAAGGGGGGAAATGGAGAGAGAGAGAGATGCGAGCCGCGCGCCAATCGGGTGGGAGAGAGAGATGAGAGACACTTACATGTGGGTCCCACACGCTGAGTTAGCTCGTCAATCGGGTCAACGACGCCATGTCGGACGAAACCGCCTGTCAAACCGCTGAGGGAGGTCATTTGCTCTGGTTTTAAGAGATAAAGGAGGCGTTATACCCGGTTTTCCGGTTGGGGGATGTTATTCCTACAAGGGCAAGAGATGAGGGAGGCAAAATGGACTTATTCCCAAAGAAGCAAATAAAAGCCAAGGTCTTCTCGATCCAGGCAGGGCACGGCCCAAAGTCTAACTGGTTGGCGTCACGGTCGGTGATACCATTCCGGACAATCGACTGGGGATTGGGGAATCTATGTTCCGCGGGCTAATTCAAGCCAGTTCATGCGTGTCGGCCCAATTTTTACGGCTTCACCTAAATATGTACGGTCCGTATCGGTGCTTGCGTAAATCGGCCCAACAAACCTTCTTTCGGCTTGCTTAACATGGACTGACGAATCTCTAGCTCAACTTGTGTTGGAATAAGTCTATTTAGCCTCTCTCATTCCGTGCCCTCAGTCGTATTCTATCCCTCAACCGTAAAATCAAGTATAACATTTCCCCCAACTCTGAATATCGGTTCAAATCCACTCCTAAGGCAGTATTGAGTTCGGTTTTAGCTTATGTGGCATCAACACGGTGTATTGACTAGGTGGTATCCACTTGGCACTCACAGTAAAAAAAAAAGGTGGGATCCATGTGGGGCCTACATGTCAGTTAATTACTTTTCTTCTCTCTTCTCTCCTTTCTCTTCTCGCAGGCAACCAAGAAGGTGGGATAGATCGGAGGGCACGACCAGCAGCGACATAGTGGCACGAGTCAGGGGCACTGTCGGGGACTGGCACGACGGAGGAGACCGATGGCCGACGGCGGGATGCACAAGTTGACGATGATAGAGAAGAAGAGCTGGAGGTTGGTGTGAGGCCGTATTGTGGATCCGATCGGTCAGCTGGACAAACCCTAGGCGACGGCGACCTCACATCCAGAAAAGGAGCTGAGATAGAGAGGTGGTAGGCCACTGAGGCGGTGTCGGGGGTCGGTGTAGTGGCGGTAGCAGCCTAGTGGTTGGTGAGTTCACGATGGCGCAAGCTTAGGCTAGTGCGACGGAGACGGAGTGGATCTAGGAAGAGGGTGGGGAGCTAGAGTAGGAGACTGGCCGCCGTTGGGCTCGGGCCTTCTTCTTTCACGCTACCCTCATACCTCAATTGTGAGTGACGAGGGAGCTTGGGGTCCGGCTTGCGATGGTCTTGTCTCTCCGGAGCGGTGGCCGCAGTAGCCCATTGGCCGCTGAGCTCGCAATGGTGTGCACGGAGCTTGGGATCTCACGACGAAGATGGAGGAGAGGAACATTGGCGGCATCACCGAGCTCCCAAGTGGCGCGGCCAGTGGTGGCATCACCAAGCTCGACGACGGCTGTGGATCTTGAGGTTGAGGTCACGGGGAGGCATACAGCGGGAGACCTCGGGGAGCTCGGGGTTTTTTTTCTTTGGGGGGAGGGGTGAGGGTAAGAGTGGTCGGGAGTGACTCCAGATCCGCACACCACCACGCAACGAGGTGTTGCTGTCGCTGCTCAGTAAAAACGAGCCACCGCCATCGCTCCTCTCATGCTGGCCGTCGCCCTTCTCCCTATCAGTCGCTGGCCTGGAGAGCACGAGGAAGAAAGGGAGAGGTGGAGAAATGGAGAAGGAGGTGGCTGAAGGAAGAAGATGGAATCCTAATGTGTGGGCCACATGGTCCCACCTATTTGTTTTACTGTGAGTGCCACGTAGATGCTACGTCGCACGAAGACGTAGTCAATACGTCATGTAAGCTAAAACCGGACTCAATACTGTCTTAGGAGTATATTTGCACTGGGTTTCAGAGTTGAGGTGATGTTATACCTGATTTTACGGTTGAAGGATACGATTCGACCAAAAGCAACCGTAAAGAGAGGCAAAATATACTTATTCCATTTCAGTACTGTACGGTACACAACACATCGGAAGTAGTCCATACTCCTCTAAGAGAAGGCAGTCCATATCCATACAAGCAGTACACGCATCTGAAATTTTCATTCTAATAAATTCTTTTGGACAACTAGATGATGAGGAGTTTCCCTCAAAATAGTGTTACTTGTGTTCTTCTGAACTACCAAGCACCGTCCTATAATATAGCAACATATTATCAGATTTGATATTAAATTTATACTTACTATCTCGTGTCATACTATGTTAGTAGCTATATTCTGATATTTTGAGATTGAGGGGGTAAGTACTTACGGATACCTGAACTTGAAATGTAAACAGTTAGTACCCGTGTTTAGTTAATTAGCCTCTCACTCAACCCTGACAGCCAAATCGCTTGTTGCATCCCCTGCCAGGGTACCCACCCCCGCCGTTCGCCGCGCATCCCCGGCCGCTGCAGGACGGCCGGTCCGGCCACAAAGCTCTCGGTCCGATGGCACTAGCGTACAGAAGCTCACCGGCTGTGTCCACCGGGAGCTCCCATTCCGTCGCCAAATCCTCCAAACGCTGCCACGCCGTCTGGTTCGTCGTCGTCGCCGCCGTCGCGGCGGCGGCGAGAAGCGCGACCGCTGCACAGAGGAGAACCAACGCCGTCTTCACCTGCAGCTTGCTCCCCATGATCTGATCGAACTCTGAACGATCAAACTGAACTGCTGCTGCTTATTTCTTCCCTGTAATTACGATTCTTCTGTTATTTGTTGCAACCTCAGGTGTGTGTGGTCATCTCATCTGGTGCGTCAGGCCAGCCTTTATATAGCCATGGAACGGAGTTGGCTGAGTTGTCAACTTGTGTGCGAGTGAGTCAGCGGCTAGCTGAGCTGAGTTTGAATGCGTCAGGTGCCAAGTGCCAAAACTACTCGTTTCTTTTGACGACAGCTGAGAATATGGCCGTCAATTCTACCGCGTTTCATGAGCGTTCGCCAACGGAATCGAGACCACTTCAGATTAGTTAATGAACGGAGCCGAGAGACCGAGTCAAGAGGCGCGACAGTGTTGCCATCAGGAGAGAATATATAATAAGCTCATGTGTGTAAACGCATGTGGTGCATGCTACCGTTACGGACTATAGTGCAGTACACACTGCAGACACAGTGGTTTCAGATTGGGAATCAGACACTAAAAAATGGAAATCACTGACGGTCAAAATCAATTTTCGCACGCTGACAAACATACCGCCAGCCACCTAGGTTAGTGAAAATCGTTGATGATTGTGGGAGATTTTCTCTCCCACCAACGAAAATCGATTCTCGCAGACGATGCCCTAGAAGGCCCACCAATGAAAATCAATTTTCTCATGCGGTATAGTAGAAGGCCCGCCAACGAAAACCTTCATGGGGCAAAAAAAATACAGCCGTCGGCGCTCCCCATCGAGCTTGAGCTATCATCCAAGCTAGCACATGAGAGGCCGTCCACTCCCAGATCTGGAGCTGCAGGCTAGCCTCCTACACCTACCTCCACCGACGGATCTACCATCCCCTTGCCCGCCACCGCTAGATGTGAACATCCTCTCGCGGTCAAGGTCATCGTTGCCGTCACCGAGCCGTGGTTGTTGTTGCCTCCATTAGCACCGAGGACCGGTGTTGCCGACCTTGCAGATCGAGCCATCATCGAGCCTGTGCACAGAGCTATTGGCACCTACGACTGCCATCGCATAGTACTGCTGCCACTGCCAAATCTAGCGGTCTCGAGTCCTGCCGCTGGCCCTCTTCTTGCTCCTCCTCATCGTCTAGCCGTCGCCACCAAGGGCCGACATCGCCAAGGACTGTTGTGTTGCCACTAGATCTATCGGTCCTGAGCACCATCGCTGCTAGACCTGGTAGTCTCGAGTCCTGTCGCCAACCGTATTCTTGCTCGTCCTAGTCGTCAAGACATCCACCGTCTGCTCAAACCAGTTGGATCCACTAGCGAGGAGGCCGGGGTTGCTAGATCTGATGGCCCCGGCCTCCCTGTTGGTTGATGTGGCGGCTGTCCTCGGCGACAGTGTCGTCCTTGTGGGGGGAGTCAACAACGGTTGGAGAGATGACCGGAGAGAGAAGGGGGTGAGAGAGGCAAAAATGAGGAGGGAGTGAGGCGTGAGGGATCTGAGGGAGGGTGAGTGTGGAGGGATGGGGTGATGTAAGCTGGAGGCTATTTTAATATGGTGAAATTGTTTTTACCTATGATGCTCTTTAGCAACAGCTAGCGGAAATATGTTTTTTCGCTGGCGGTTGCTTAAGAGGTTTGCCTGGAAAATTAGGGTTATGTTTACAGACAAGTCTCTTAAAGATCCTCGCTGGTGGCCCGTAACCGAAATCCTTCCAATATATTTTTACAAGCTTGTATTTTATAATCTACCAATAAAAAATAAAATGGTAGTGTCTTGAAAAATGGTTTCTTAAGTAGTGAGAGAAAGGAGGTGTGAGAGTGGACAGGCTTGAGGAAGGGCATCATATGGGAGGAAAAAAGGGCTTTTATATACTCCCTCAGCTAAAAATAAAATAAAAATAAAAATAACACTATATGATTTGAATTTCTCTCATATAGAATCGCTACTCTAGATTATTATCGCATCAATCACCTCTTACTCAAATTTCTCTTCATCCTACTTTTCATCCATCCTTCCACTCCTAACCACACATCATATAATAATAAGGACTATATTTTTTTAAACAAAACAATGTAGAATGACTTTCTTCTCGGACAAGGGGATTATTTATGTTAGATTGCCATGTTAGTTGCTGGTCAGTTTCAGAAAGTTGTTGGCGTGTACTCCTAGGAAGATCATTTCCCAAACTTGCGCTTCATGTACATTAGGTTATTGTAGAGAAAAAAAATATACATGTACTTCCTCTGGGATAATTAAAAAATAAGTTGTATTCGAATGCGTCCAGTCAACTCGAATTAACTTTAAATATAAAAATAATTTAAAATATTGTTTTTGGGCACATGACTAAGATTTAAAGTTTCTTTTCAAAACGATTTGTTCAATTTTGTCTAACAAGACATTCCATAATGTTACATTTATGTAACATTTCTTAATTGATGTTAAAAGAACTAGGAAGTTAAAAAGTCTAATATAATGACACTTTGAAAAGAGAAAGCATAAATATAATCATGAGTACTAAAACAACAAATATTGTGTATCAATTAGACTCACCATTTTTGTAACAAGGAATGGAAAATGCATGAGACTGATTGAGTTTGAAGTGAAAAATTTTGGAATAGGAAACAACTGGATTGTATTTGTTTTCTTGTGTTTCAAGACTTCAAAGGCACTACTGGAGATCCGATCTTTTTTCGGTGGGCTAAAATCATAAATTTTTTGGTTATTTTACGAACCGTACTAAACATGCTTTTAGTACCGGTTTCTAAAAGTCCAAGTCCTAAAAACATCTTTAGTCCCATTACCAACCGGGAGTAAAGATGCCTCAATGATCTAGTTTAAAAGAAAGTATATCTTTACAGATCAGATGTGTGTGATAGCTGAGATGGTAATGCACGTGAGGTTGAAATGAGAGATCTTGAATTCGAATCTCGCGACCTACATATTTTGAAAATTTAGTCTTGGTAACTATAATGGTAATAATAGGGGTTTACGAATCGGGAGTAAAAATCACTTCTCTAATAGTGAGGAGTACTAACGCTAATTGAGCTAGATCTTGTTAAACGTTTGTGTAAAATTAAACACATCCACAACAAATATGTTAATTCTTGTAGATCCTTTCAGAACTTAAAATATTAATTGCAAAGAGATTTTCATGAAATGTTGGTTGAAGTATTTCAACAAGTAATAAACGTTGAGTTCAGTCTATTTTAACCCCTTAAGTATATCTCGAGTCTTAAATGAACCCTAAAGTATGAAAACTAACATTTTTCGTGATCATCAATTATGAAAAAGCTAAGGATAATCCAAGTTTTACTTAGGTGGTTCTCATAATTATTTTGACATCTAAGTATATGTTCTTTGCCTCAAAATACCACTATTTTATACATCCCTTTTAGCTTGGTGCCAGATGGATATAACTGAAAATGATGATTTGGATTTCAACTCTGTAAAAACTGGATTAAAGCCGGATTGGATTGCAGGGTTGATTTGTGGGGTAGTGACTACATGTGGAATCAATTAGTGTCTAAGTTATACTTCAGTTTAGAGGCCATATGTGAAAGTAATTAATGATGAAAGTTTATTCTTAGAGGCAATGCATGTAAAAAATAACTAATGGACAAACTTCAGTTCTGGAGGCCATGGAAGTAATTACATTCCAAACTTCAGTTATAGAGATCATATATATGTGGAGTTGACTGATGACAAATGTCTAATTTTAGAGGCCATCCATGGTAAGTAACTAATCACTAACTTAAAGAAGCCATGTATCATGTATAGAAGTAACTAATAGCCAGTACTTCAGTTCAATGCAAGAGGCCATATCTAGAGGTCACCTATGGCCAAACTTCAGTATAGAGGTCATACGTGGAAGTAATCGATGGTCAAACTTCTATTAACTTCTATTTTGGACTCCAATTAGCTGTGTACGAACCATATATATAGAGGCCAACAAATAATGTCACACGATTGCAAATTGGGGCATATATATGAGGTGACATAAACAATTGCGCATAACAAATTATATGTTAACAGATAAACAATGCACATAAATAAAAGAAGTGGGAAGTCAAGAAAGAAAGAGAGTGCTAATAGAGATGGCTTCATGTCACTACCACAGACGAACCCAGCCGTTGCTCAAGGTCCAAGCTAGCCCATTGCATGGCTAAACTTGAGTTTACATGGTCAAATCTTGTACTACATAGGCCATGATCTCGATGGCCCGAGGTCTCTGGGTCCACTCCTAACCACAGAAACAAGAAACAACCTTCACTGTAGGCTCCAAACTACCATTTATCACCTCATACTATGGCCAAAAAATAAAAAACGATTTGCACGTGCAGGGATGCACCACTCTAGACTAAAGTTTACTTTCTTCATGAAGCAATGTTTCGTTTGCAGTAACATTAAGAATCTTTTTTGCAGTATAATTTGTCATGTAATTGAGTTAAAAATCATAATATTAAGCATAACCAACCTTGGTTGTGAATAACCACTAGCACAAAATACAATAAATGCTGATTTAAGACCGGCTATCGCTGCAGGTTTTTGAACGCACGCTGAACAAACGGCAGTATTGTCTGTTTTCCTAGATTTTTCACAATTTGATTCTTCTGAAAAACTTATTTCAAAAATACGCTTCTAAAAAAACTTATCCAAAAAATGATCATTTTTGGCGGCAGAGTTATTGGCGCCGTGATCCAAAGAAACATCGCTAACACCTCTGGCGCCGCCCCCTACCACCGTGGTACAACGCTACGGTCAGATACTGACGTGGCAGGAGATGGCGCCAGAGATGCTAGCGCCGCCCCCTCCCTGCTCGAGCCCAAGTGTCACTCTTGCTCTCTCTCTCCCTAAGATACTTCGTGTTACCTTAAAAATACACACTCGTTGTTTTTGTTTTTCCTGTAGTCCCAAAGAAAACCAAAAAAATATATTAGATTTTTTGTTACATTCGAGTGTCCTTTTTTAAAATAGGCATAACTTTCTCATACGAACTCGGAATCAGGTAAATTATATATGCACAAACATGTACAGAAAAAGTTACATCTTATTCTCCCCCGCTTTGCTGGGTTTGGTGAAACTAGAATCTCCAAATACCACTTGGAAGATTGTGTTTTCAAGGCGAGAAGCTTTTCGGTAGAGCTGTGAAAAATTCTATAGGTCACACATTTTGTCTGTTTGAGCTTAATTTTTCTATGGTTGGTTCTTGTGTGCTCCTAAGTGTGAAAAAATATCAAAAAAAATAAAAGAAAAATAAAAAAGTTGCACATTTCTCATCTACACTAGAGGCGAAGAAAAAAATGGCGTGTGTGGTGGTGGTGGTGGGGGAGGGGGGCGGGGGCGGTGCCAGAGACATTGGTGCACTCCCCTGCCACATTCAGAGATGCTAGCGCCGTCCCATTGGACCACGGCACCAGTGACTCTGGTGCCCAAAAAAGACCATTTCTGGGATAAGTTTTTTTAGGGAATATTTGTGAAATAAGTTTTTCAAAAGGATCAAAAATCCAGTCGGTTTTCCACCCGGCATAAGTGCCTAGCTGTCAATGTGCCGACTAATAGTAATATGATAGAATAATTGCTTGATCCGAAGGTTAAAGCATACATCAGCTGGATGTCCGATGTCATCAAATTCAAATGATTAGATAAACAGTGAAACCTTTGTTACGATCGGCTAAATCCAACTTGTATGTAATCCTTATAAGCCGATTCACCGTCTATATAACTCATTGGCTGAAACCCCGATGAAACCCTTATTATAATCAAAGACAGTTTAGCCTTTGTGATTCTAAGCACGACTAGGGATGATGCATCGCAAAGTATGCAAAGAAGCATAAAGTCTAAATAATCAAGTCTTTGACTAATTTTCATGGTGGTGGATACCTTAGCTAATCTAATCTGGCAAAACGATTTAGCCGTGTTGACGTAAAACACGACAGCCTGGGAGATCTGCTTAGCTCCAGTGCAGGTCCAAAATAATAATGAGATGCGGGCGTACCAGTCAGTTTGATCCTGCAACTGACAAGATATATAAATTGAAGATCAAAAGATAGCTGATCGGCTGACAAGCCGATGGAGTGATTCCAGCCGATGCCGATACCAACCGATATCCGGTAAAGATCTTGATACTTGAGTAAATAATGACATAAAGATAATCGGCTGATGAAAATAAAATAATATAATCCAGTAGAAACCAATCGGCTAGTAATGATAGATTGAATAAGCACCGATTCGGAGGTTGAAGCATTCATCGGCTGGAGATCCGATGTCAATAAATCCAAATGATTATATAAACAGTGAAACCTTTGTTGTCATCGGCTAAAACCAACTTGTAAGTAATCCTTGTAAGCCGATGCAACGTCCAGATAACTCATCGGCTAGCACTCCGATAAAACATTAGCATGAACCTATCGGCTTAACAAAATTTATATTATCAACAACAATCTAGTAGGTCGAACCTAACCGATGCAGCACGAGATTGTATATGATAATCTAATACTTGATGAACCGATAGATCTATCTAATGTGATGGATATAACAAATCTATTTAAAACAACATTGTGATTGTAGAGATATATCGGCTAAGACAGAAGATCAGACTTAACCGAGAAAGTCCCAACTAAACCGATGCGTCTCTAAACACAATGCAATTAAGATAGAATTGAGATATCAGGTAAATATATCAACCGAACTAGAGCGATCCAAGAGATCGAAGTGATGCAGCCTTGAACAACACCAATGTAGCCGATAAATTCACCATGGCCCGACGGAACGTAGGGCTTACCCCTTCGCCGGAGATCGAAAGCCGATGCAGACCCGCGTCAGGTGCCAAATTCCGCCGGTTGATAAGTAGAAAACCTCAGAAAGAGGGTGGCGATGCGCCGAAGTTGTATTGATCGAGAGATAATTTACATAGACCCCGGGTGTACATATTTATACCCATGGGTAGATACTAGTCCATATCGGACACGACTCAAACTTTCCTAAAGATAAAAGGAAAACATAAAGTCCTTATTGGACACTAAACACACTTTCCTAAAGATAAAAGGAAACTAACAGACTCTTCCTAATTAATAGATACAATTGCCTTTTCCGGACTCAATCCATACATGGCAATCCTCATGAAGCACTTTAAACGAACCCAACAATGGTTCCAACATCCCCTTGTCGGAATCGGCTACATCGGCTTCCTTGTCCGATTCAATATCAGCCGATGCAAACCGTAGCTGATGCAGTTCCGAATCCGATTTATACTCTGTTTCTTTTACCGATTTCCTTCCAAATCCGCTTCGGTCTGGACTGTGTTTCCGATTCACGTAGATTAGATTGCTTACCAAATTTCATCGTCAACAAGCCGATACCGGCAGAAACCTTAAAGCAGATCCCAACTGATACAAGTAAATCGAGCTACCAAACTAGATTAACTAAGATATATGATAAATAGGTGGAGAAACATACCAACCAAACCAGCGCGATCCAAGAGGTCAAGAACGATGCAGCCTTGAACAACACCAACGTAGCCAATACGATTTTAGGGCCGGCATAACGTAGGACTTACCCCTTTGCTGGAGATCGAAAGCTGATGCAGCCTCGTGTTAGGTGTCAAGTTCCACCGGTCGATAAGTAAAACCTCGGAAAAGAGGGTGGCGATGTGCCGAGAGTAATTATATTGATCGAGAGATAAATTACAGGGATCCTAGGTGTACATATTTATACCCATAGGTAGATACTAGTCCATATCGGACACGACACATATTTCCTAAAGATAAAAGGAAAAATACAAGTCCTAATCGGACTCTAAATAAACACTTCCTAAAGATAAAAGGAAATTACTAAATCCTACCTAGTTAATAGATAGAATTAAACCGCCATACCATGGTATTCACGATTCCTTCTTGAACTCCGTCACTTCTGGATAAGTTTCCATCGGCTGATTGTGCTGTTTCCTTAACCGAATCCACTAGAGAATCGTACGCAATTTTGGAGTTAAGAATTATTATTGAGGTGAATCTCCTGTTTGTCCACTACATTATCATTATATTATCTTAACCCTGTTTAGACTATGGTGGATTAATTATAAATTGATTTATGAACATAGGAAATACCAACACCCACCACTTCTGTAACATATCTGGGCATATATATAAACGATCCCATCATATCATCTAGAGGTGGCACCTAGTTGTTCACAACCACAACCAGTGTTATTAACATTTATTATATCATTGTAGATGTTGTGCACCTTTGCAAACTAGCATGGGTTTAGAGCCGATGTTAGAGCCGATAGAACATAAACAAAAGTTTCAAACTAGAGCACGTTAATGTGTGTCACAAACAAAAAAATATCTTTTTTATGATTAAATCTTTACATATATATTCTTAGCGTGCAAACTTTATTTAACATGCTTGACATGTATATATATTAAATCAGAAATATCTTAAACAAAACAAAGTTCAACTTCATAAGATGGGACTGGAATCAGAAAGTGTATTATTAGAAGTGGAAAACTAGGGACCATCATCTCTCTTGGAATCAAAATCTCATGAGAGCCCAATAGAGCGAGATCTCGCAAGATTTCGCTATCTTGGGTGAAATCTTGCCAAGAGAAACTTTTTGAACATCATTTTGTAATTGAAGTAGTTTGAACACAAATTTGATCAATTGGAATACATTTTCAGTTTGGGTAATAATATTTCCAAAGGGACTGAGGTGTAGTGAAATATCGCGAGATATCAGTGATATCTCGTGGATAAAGCAATCCATCTACAAATCGAAATTGTTGCCAATACTTTAGATAGAATGTTGGTCTATCTTAGGAAGTAACGGATATACAGTGGTAGTGGTTGGATAAGTTTCTCTCCATACATTTGATTTTGATCCAACAATAAAGTCCAATACTGTACCCACCATGTAACTTCCTTGTAGCTTCGGAAGCTCTAGCTGTTACCGGCCTTTGCGCACTACCTCATCAACTTCTTTGATAAGCTTCACCTCTTTTATACTTCACCTTTCGATGACTCCCACCACTAGAATTACCAACTACATCCCCCAGAGGACTTCAAAGGTCTTTGGGGAAGGAAGATGGTACCAATTACGGTTGAAATCTAACGGATCCAGAAATCTAGTGACAGGGAAATCCGATTGTAGTAACTCCCACATTAATTCAAATAATGTGTAGCTATAAATATAATATCAGCAAATAAGTAAACTAATTTATGGGTCAAAGAAATAGTGTGCTAAGAATTATCACAATTTCCATTTATCTTTTTTTTTTTGTAAATTTGTATGTAATATTAATATTTAACATATATAGTGTACATTCCTTTTCTGCAGTTTCACTTAAAAATAACATCTAAAATTGCAAGGTTGGAACTATTTCTAAGTCCAATTGCAAACTGTACCATGTGCGTCAGGAACAAGTCAACTGATGGATCTTGAAAACCCGCCGCACCAGATCACACATTCTTCGGTTACTACCTTCACCGTGAACATACCAGATGATGTAAGAGGTACTAGTGCACCGCCTCGTGAAGTTGTTGCATGCTTTAAGTGCATGCAAAAATCTTAGCTTGCCGTCATAAAGAATCCCTGGTTCATCCGTTGCCACTTTAGGTTTTCATGTGCAATGCCATTGGATGTCCTCATTGTCCCCCATGAGGAATGGTCAGATGATAAAAATGAAGATGGTGGTCTAGATCAGCTTATACCATCTCCGAGAGCCGCTTGGTAGGGTCTTTGATGACAATAGGTTGAGCTTGAAGTGGCCCAGTTGGAGTTCGGAGGTGATCACACACACACAATCCTCCCCACACACTGTGATGGCCTCCCTGCCATTGCAGCAACAACTGACCAGGTATGCATCTCCAACACAACTACCAATGAGTTTGTTATATTGCCGCTTGGCAGCCGTGATGTCCATGAGATCAAGAACCTAGAAGGTGCTCTGGGCTTTGATCCATGGCGCAACCAGTATGTCATTTCTAGGTTATTCTATCGGAGCTACATGGTGTTGGAGGATGAAGATACAAGTGAGCAGAGCTTTGAAGGTGACAATTGGCATGAGGTCTTACCCTAGGGCCTAGGACACTCATGGAAGATCACCGACAACCTAACCTATGCCATCAAGCCCGCCACACAACCAATCTACATGAGAGGAGCCTTCTATTGGTGCACTGATGGCAAGCTCAATCTAGATATGATCCTCTGGTTTAACCTCTATGATGAGAAGTTCGGATTGGCAGGAAAGTTGTGCTTAGTGCACACTGCCAATGAGGAAACATTTAGCATTTGGCAGTTAGTAGACGATGGGCTATAACCAGCGTGGTTGCTGCACTGCTGCATCGACATCTTTTTTGAGGAGATTGGCTGCTATGGCTTTTTTCCTGATTTGTCCAGAGTTACGAAGGTGCTTATAGTAGTGGACAATGTGAAGCTGCATCAGTGCTATGAGTGGAGCAAGACTATGTTGTAGGTGGGGGATATGTGTTAACAAGAAATTTTAGCAAAGAGATTTGGAGTTGAAGATAAAACTGAAGCGGATTTGGAGGAGATAAATCGTTTCCAAAAACACATTGCGCATGGATTGAAGATTGTATTGGCGAATACAGAATCAGACTCAGTTAGCCAATACAGATATCGTCGAGTCCATGTTGGGCTTAGGTTAAAGCTTCAAAAATATTTCCAAGCAAGGATGAAGTCCAGGATAGGCAATTGTATCTATTAATTAGGATAATAAGTCGTTTCCTTTAAGGAATTTGTGGTAAGAGTCCGCCTAGGGGCTTGTTTGTTTATTCCATAACTTAGGCAAGTTTGAGTCATGTCCGGTATGGACAGATTTGTATATTTTTTGGGTTTAGTAGATGCCCAGGATTTTGTAAGAAGACAACAACAATTCAATATACTCTCAGCGCATCGCCACACATTTACTTTTCGTATTTCTCGACGAGTTCTTGTTTCGAGTCGTTAGGTTTTGATCTTCGACAAGAGGTAAGACTTGTCTGGTATCATATATCTTAGCTAACCTAAATTGATGACTTTGTTTACTTATATCGACCAAGCCTTACCAAAGGTTTCATCGATATCTGTTAAACATCTTTCATTGATTTAGATTAGTTAGGATATCCACCACCCTAAAAATCAATCATCGGCTCGATCATTTAGACCTTATACTTCCTTTCATGCTTAGTGCTGCATCAATTGGGTTTAACTTACTAAGTCATGCTTGGAATTGGAGGAACTAACTTGCTTTTTGATTGCCAATAAGGGTAGTATCGGGGTTTCAACCGATCTTATCTGATATATCTGTTTTGTATGTTTTTCGTATGTTTAATCTTGCTTAACATGTTATATCTGCTCCTTATACAAGAATATCACTTATTTAAATATATTAACCTTGTAATCGAGCTTGATCAGATCTAATGTATTTGGGATCGATACTTGTTTAATATATCTAATTTAGATTGATATCTTTGTATAAGGTTGTATCGGAGCTATAACTGATACATTATCTTTTCATACCTAAACTGTATTATCGGTTATGACATAAGCACTTATAATCTCTAGTTCATATGATCTTGGATATAAAGAATTTATACTGTCTTGATTTGGTTCGATCTATCCCAATTGCTTGTACTCAAGAAAATACTAAATTTTAGATTATATGTTGTTAATCTCTACAGCTGATGGAATACGTTTAGGGTTTTTTCATATTTATTTGACCTACACCTTACAGCCGATTAAACTTAGTTGCATTAGCTAGGTCATAGCAATACGTCATTGGCCCTCTAGCCGATCGGCTATCGTTCACTAACTTGATTTTCCTGTCTATTCTTGTTGGTTTAGGATCAAACCAACAGGCACGCCCTGAATCCAAAAGCAAGATTTGGACCTGCACTAGAGTTAAGCAAACCTCCTAGACCACCGTGTTTTTGCATCAACAATATGGAGGTGGAGCTAGACTAAGAACGACCTAGACTACGAGTGACATGATGGGATCAAGCTCAGATGTGGCGAGCTAGGCCCGCCTTTGTACCACATTTTTCCTTATGTGGAGAGTTTGGTTTCTATTAGGGAACCCAATTATTAGATCTTCAGAATTAAGGAAACATTGGGAGCTGAGCTAATAAGTGTTGCTTCGGTGAGATGATGTTGGCTCCTTATAGATCCTAAGAAAGTTTATGTGAAAACAAATAATGTAGTGATAATATTTTGATAAAGATATGTTGCCTGTCCACATTTTTACTATTATTCCACTTGGTCTATTAATGTATATAATTTCTGAGATTAATGTTTCAGTCAAAGTCCATGGCTCATATTATGCTAATACCACATTTTTATTTCTTATTTTGGAACTTGTCAAAGTGTGTTACATGTAAAATTATGTGAATAAATTGATTATCCTCTAATGCAAAGGCATGCACATTATTTTCACAAAAGTTATGTGCGAAATACATAAACATGCTTTACACATATGTGTACCATACAAATGCATCACCAGGTACGTTTGATGCCATCAACTCCACGCATGTCTAGTCTGGGCTAGTTTTACTACTACACTCGACTACTATAGCTGCCTTAACAAGATTTTTCTTTATGATGTAGGTGCACACAACAGACGTCAATAAAAAATAAGACATAAAAGTCTACATACAACAATATTGTCTCATGCTAGCCAAACTTTTGGCATGTCAGCCGAAACAATTTTGAAAAGTCTAGGCAAGAGTATGCGAACTAAATAGGTGGGCTACCCAAACAAAAACAAAGAAAGACGAGGTCTAGTCAAGTCTGATCCAAAATCCCAGATGTTAGTGTCACACACATGCATGATGCTGCAAAAAATATTAACCCTTCAAACATGTTTTCTAACCGTGATGCGTGCAGCCATCGCACTAGCAGTTTCCATATTGAAAAGGGGAAAACTCCGTAGTGGGATTTGCTTTACGAGCATGGTTCGCTGACATGTTTGTTTGGGCCTCACAGTTTTTTTTGCGGGTGGCGTTTTTTAAAATTTCTGGAAATTCAAACCAAAATTGACAACACTGGTGAAATCTCACCGTGTGAAATTGAATTTTTGATTTTTTTTGTATTTGAAGCAGTTTGAACAAAATTTAATCAAATTTGAAGAAACTTGATTGAACCCAAAATTATCGGGCACGGTAATAATATCTCGTGAGCACTTGAGTGAGTGAAATATCACGATATATTGGCGATATCTCGTCAACAAACTAATCTTGTACAGAAATAGATTTTTGTTAATGCTTTCGATAGACTGCAGGTGTATCTTAGGAAGTAACGGATATGCAATGGTTGGATAAGCCACACTCCAACCGTTAGATTTCAATCGGATAGTATGGATTGCTTCCACGAAGTCTATAAATTCACAATCCTCTTGCTATAGAATTAACACTGTGCCCCACCTTGCAAGTAAGTTCCTACGTAGCTTCACAAGCTCAACTGCTGCCGACCTGCACCACTTCGTCGTCTTGTTTCGTAAGCATCACCCCTTTTATGCTTCTCTTTCAAATTGAAGGTGTTCCCAGCTAGATCTAGCAACTCTGTTCCCCAAAGAACTGTAGTGGTGTTTGGAGAACGGACATGATTGAAATCCAATGGCAGGAAATCAGACTTTATTAAACTCCTGGCACAATTCTAATAATGTGTAGAACTTAAGTATTTGCAAATAAGTTAATGTAAATTCAAGGTCAAGGAAGTAGTGTCCTATCTTTACTTTCCTTTTATCTTTACTTTCTTTAAATATGTTTATACGTAGGAACTTGTGAATTGTGTTATCCTTTCAAGCAGTCTCAGTTAAAATACATTACTTTGTCTATTCAAAGTACTCATTATTCTAGTTTAGTTATAAGTCAAACATGTTTATCTCTTACCACCATTTTCTTTAGAAATTTGTGTAGTTTAATAATATGTGAATTACAAATAATGAAATTATTTCTCAAGGTGATCTAAAAACATAAATCTTATCATATTAAACTATAAAAATTTATAGAAATTAGAGGTCAAATATACAAATGTTTGACTTAGGCAAACCTAGAATAACAAGTAATTTGAAATAGACTGAGTATCTTAAATTTATGAGGTTATTTTTGTATGATCTTAGCCTATGCGGTTTGATGTCTAACCGCAAACTGTATTATACACGACAGGAACAAGTCAACTCATGGGTCTTGAAAGGCACCACCAGATCAACCATGCTCCGGTCACTGCCTCTGCCATCAACATACCAGATGACCTACTCATCGCAGAGGTCCTAGCGTGTCTCCCTGTGAAGTCTGTTGTGCGCTTTAAATGCGTACAAAAATCTTGGCTCGCGGCCACCAAGAATGATTGGTTTGTGTGTCACCACCTCAAGTTTTCTCGTGCAATGCCGCCAGATGTGCTCATTGTCCCCCGGCAGGAGTGCTCGGATGATGAAGATGAAGAAATTGGTCTCTCTAATGAGATCAACTTCTACCGTCTACATGAGCCGCTTGGTATAGACATTGATGACATCAAAGTTGAGCTGATGCTTGAAGCAGTGCAGCCAGAGGTTATCACCCACACTAGCCTCCCCACGCACTGCGACGGCCTTGTTGCCATTGCAACAACAACAGACCAAGTATACATCTCCAACCCAGCTACCAAGGAGTTTGTTACTTTACCGCTTGGCAGTCATGATGTCTGTGAGATCAAGAGCCCGTCAGCTGCTCTAGGCTTCAATCCGCGGCGCAATCGGTATGTCATTGCTAGGTACTTCTATCGTAACTACATGGTGTTTGAGGATGAAGATACATGTGAGCAGAGCTTTGAATACTACATCGGGCATAAGGTCTTCACCCTAGGTCTAGGACATTCATGGGATATCACTGACAACCCACCCCACGCCATCTGCCCCTTTGCACGACCAATTTGCATGAGAGGAGCCTTCTATTGGTGCGCTGATGGCTAGCTGAATCAAGACATGATCCTCCGTTTCAACCTCTATGATGAGAAATTCGGCTTGGTGCCATTCCCTCTGGGCTGCCACCATGGTGACCTTGTAGAATTAGCTGGGAAACTATGTTTTGTGCACACTGCCAATGTGGACACCTTTTTGTATTTGGCAGTTGGCAGACGACGTGCCAGAACCAGTTTGGTCACAGCGCAACCACATTGATGTCTTCTTCGAGGAGATTGGTACCTATGGTTACTGTCTTGTCCAGAGATACGGAGATGCTTATAGCTTTGGGCAATGAGAAGCTATACCAGTTCTATGAGTGGAGTGACACTATGTCAGAGGTGGTGGACATGGAGGACCTAGAGTATGAGCGGCAGGACGGGAGCATGCTCACATGTGGTGACATAGGCCCGGTTTTGTATCATGTTGTTCCATTTGTAAAGAGTTTGGTTTCCATTAGCCCACCCAACTAATAAGTGTTGATTTGGTGAGAGCTGCAGGCTCATTGTAGACCTAATAAATTGTATCCAAAAACAAATCATGTAGTAATAATGTTTCAATAAAAATGTATGTTCACATTTTTTAACTTTTATTTCTTTTGATCTAATAATGCAAAGAATTGGTGAGATCAATTTTTCAGTCAAAGTCCATGGCTCATATTATGGTAATATCGTCAAATCAAATACAACACAATCCACTTTTTCATTTTTATTTGGAATACACATATAAAAATTATGTGAATAAATGGATCATTGTATAATGCAAAAGTATGCACATTATTTTTACAAAACTTATGTGTGAAACACATAAACATGCTTCGCACGTGTGCGTTCACACAAATCCATGACTAGATGTGTGTGAATGTGTGTACTGTGATGCATCACACACACCACCTAGAACCTAATTCATGCCATTAGCTCTACGCATGGTTCATTTAGGCTAGTTCAACTACTACACTCGACTATTATGGCCGTCGTAACAATTACAAGCAGGTAGATGTATTCAGGGCAGGCAGGCAGGTAGAGGAAATGCGAATCCTAGTTCCAGGCCAGCTGGTCGTTGCTCACTACATCTTCCAACCTCAAGCGTTGCTTGGCTAGTTTTGCTTTCTGCTGTTTCGAGGCTTCCGTGATAGCTGGTGCTGGCACTTCAGTTCAAGAAGCCATGCGTAGCAGCCACTAATAGCCAAATTTTAGTATAGACATGCCATATAGGGAAAGTAATTGATGGTCAAGCTTCATTTTGAACTCCATGCCAAATTAAATCACGTGTGTAAAAACCCCAAAAACAAATAATATCAAGATTGCAAGTTGGGAATAGGGGCGAAAAACAATTGTGTGTAACAAACAACCCTTAAAAACATATGGACTAACAATCTACAATGGTGGACCTAAGCCATAGGAATGAAAGCCCATGTAGAGGCATGCATTTTCACCATGTAATTTTCGGCTTAATACGCAGTGGTATCAACCCTGCTAGCAGACAAACAACACAAATAAAGAGGTGAGAAGTAGAAAAAAAAATTCAATAGAGAGGATCACTACATGTATGCCTTTAATCTTTATGATGCACACTACATCTTGGTGCAAATCTATTTATAAACAACAATCTTAGCATGTTTCGTACAACAATTTTCATCTGATGCGAGGTCAGCAATATTAAGAAACATTTTTGCAGTGGAATCTAACACATAAGTTAAGTTAACTACAACCATAAGCATGTCCGACCAACCTTGCTTAACACTATAACTCAGCATTGCCATGGGTCTCCAGCAATCCATATTTTAAATGCATCGAAAATATGACAACTTCACCTACTGAGGCAGTACCACTGCTCATGATCACAACCATGTTGTACAATTGTAGGCTAGCAATCCTGCAAGGGCTGTTAACTAGCAAGTTAGTCTTTTGGTACTCACCTATATATCTAGTACTGCTTCCCACAACTTAATTAGCATGAAACATAGAGTCTATAACAAAGCCAATACATTTTCAAGTCGACCTTGCACCAGCTAGCACTATCAAAGTGTTTCCATGACCAATGCAGCAAGGCAATAGAACCTAACTGGCCTGCCTTGTCTTCGGCACACTTCTACCTCAGCACTTTGGTGAAGGGACTATTGCACGCATCTATGAGTTGAACAAGAAAAACTAGATTACAACATATATACTTCGATCTACAAAAGGTGCAAGGTTTAGTGTAAGCTAGGCACAATTCTTTGTTCACTTATCCAGCTGAAATCCATATATCATATTATTCTAGTACGTTAGAGCCGATAGACCATAACACACATGCAAGTTCTATATTTTAGAGCATATTAATGTGTCTGTCACAAATGAAACACATATTCATTTTTATGCGGTACGCACAGATGATCTTTATACATGATTATTTGTTTGTAAAATTTATTTAACAAATTTTTGAATATTTATCCTAAAAAGAGTGCAAATTCAAAAAATGGGTCTGGAATCAGCAATTGTTCAGTCCACATGTTATCCATCCCAAATTCCAACTCAACTGAGAACCCAGTCAAGAGCCCGCTACTTGATACGAATAGGTTTCCTACAATGATGCGTAATTACCCACTATGTGATCAATAATACAGGTGCAAAACCAAAAATAATGATTAATATCTTGTTTGGCACCAAAATCTGGGGAGGTCTAGATTTGGCTATCTTGGGCATAATCTTGCCTATAGAAATTGAAATGTTAAAAAAAAGTAATGTGTATATGAAGAGGTTTGAACAACTTTTAGTCATATTTGAAGAAATTTTGATTGAACCCAAAACATTAAGCCATGGTATCTCATGAGGGCCGAGGTAGCAAAATATGATGAGATATCGTCAATATCTCATGGAGAAATTAATCCATGTGCAAAACTAGATGGTTGTTAATGCTTTGGATAGAATTCAAGTACCCCACAAAAGTACTCAACATTTTATACCGGACAAATTACACCCCTTGACCAAAAACGGGTGGTTTTGGTCCTACGTGGCACACATGTGGCATAAAACTGATTGCATGGAAATCAAGTCAACAATATTATCAAAAAAGTGAAAAAAAATATACTACCCGGCCCCACATGTCAAACTTTGTTCTCTTATTCCTTCTCTAGATTCATCACTCATCCCGCACAACGTGTCATATCATGGAGATGGTGCCCAAGTTTGCGAGAAGGAAGAGGTGGAGCCCCATTATCATGACAAGATGAAGTAAGCATACTAGCACAACACTTGTTTACTGTTTCCTCCCTGGGCCAGTGAGAAGGAGACCTTGTGCAGATCAAGAGCCGGCTAGAGAGGGAAGTCGTTGGCCTGGGACCGCGCAGACAGTCCACAACAAAAAAATGTTTTCTATTTAGAATTTATTACAAAATCTTATAGAAATATGTATTTTACAAGATCTGATAAGATCCTGGTTCCACTGTATATATATATCCAATCCAATGATTCAATATTATCAAACCAAAAATGATCCTACATAGTATCCCGATCTTGACAACCTTATCATATAAATGTGTAATACTCGCACGTTTCTTTTCTTATAAGACATG
The DNA here is from genome assembly GCA_000573905.2 of Oryza punctata. Classification (NCBI taxonomy): domain Eukaryota; kingdom Viridiplantae; phylum Streptophyta; class Magnoliopsida; order Poales; family Poaceae; genus Oryza; species Oryza punctata. Next base: position 16,700,996 of record CM002491.2, on the reverse strand, counting down.
TCACAAAATAAAAAAAATGCATAATTATTGGTTATTCATAAATTGTTTTTTATTGTCTACAAACTAATATTATATGAAAATACATTAAATTATAATTCTATTGGCATAGTTTTTACAATCCAAATGTACCTATAGTAATTAGTGGTCAAAGCTTAAAAGGTTTAACGTTTTGACTTTATAATATGCCTTATTATTAAAAGAAGAAAAAGGGAGTACTATACTCATTTGGATCACAAGGGAGCGTTGTTTCCCTTCTGAGGAGACATTCCCACATTTTTATATGTCATTAGAAAACTTATATTTTTTTAAAAAGAAGTTGACAAGATAGATCATTACTCTACAAACATAAAAGTGAAAACTTGGCATAAATAAGTTGAAACAAACATAATAAATATTACTATAACAAGTGAAATATTAAATTTTTTACTATGTATCTATACCGAAATATAGGACTCAAACCTAATCTCTCTCTGTGTATGCGTAGCGTCCTTAAAATCTTAGATATGAACCACTTCTTGTCTACATAACAGATGCTATACTTTTGACTATTTCTGTCCAAAACATCTAATGCATATTTGGCAACATAGATGAGTTTAAACGAAAAAGTTGTCAACTACAAAGTTGTACATCTCATCGAGCACTGCAAATTTCATATAGAGTTTGTCTCCATCCAAAGACGTTTGCATCCTCCGATTCTAGAAGTATTAAGCTGATGTAGCTTCATAAGAAACGATAGGTAGTAGATCAATGATCTAAATTCTATTGAGGTGATGTTGTAAAAAATCTAGAAATAATTGAGATGATGTGCACGGCTTCATGAGAGATTTTGGACATGTTAGTTGATCTCCTAGCCATCGTACTAGAGAGACATGCACGTGCTCAGCCCATCTCACGCCTACGCACACACATTCATTTCTCACTGCACGATGACCGGATGCGCTGTCCACGCAACGGACTCACCCACGATCCCCTCAGTGCACATATATAAAGGAAACATTAGCTATACAAAGGTGACTACTTAAGTATTGGTTAGCTACTCCTTAAACCTTAATACCGATCCTAAGGCGTGCTGTGGGGAGATCGAAGGACGAGCTGAAGCCCATGGTGAATTCCATCTCCACTCGGTGCAAGCAGTGATCCCAGGGTTGATGACACTCCTGCCCGTCGATCCTCATCGCTGGTGTGTGCCACTACCATGACCTCAACATCTTAGTATTTTGCTACCGCATGATGCCCTACTATACATCTACACGGTCGACTTAAGGCGGAATCAATGGCATCTTCTTCCACCTATCAACACACCATTGAGTTCTACATAGGCAAAATTATGTGATAATGTGTACCCTAAGTTGATGGTTAAGAAATTAGTTCCAATAGGACAATTTGCACCATAGAAGAATGATCCAAATTCTACAAATAATTGAGGTGATGTGGGTTCATATGAGTAGAAAAAAATTGCATTAACTTCATAAGTATATAGCACGAACAACCAAACTTTACTATTAGTTTTAGAGGCCATGTATGGCCTGCTGCATGATCACAAATAAGCTTCCTACAATGATGCATGATTAGCCGCTGTGCCATCAAGAACACAACCAGTGGCAATTGTGTGATCAAGAACACAAATGTAAAACCAGGGATCTTGTTTTGGACTAAAATCTTGGGAGGGCCCAAGATTGTAATATCTGGCAAGATATTTCCCAGCTATCTTGGAATCATACTGAGTAAAATTAATCTTTTTTTATAAAAAAAACTGTATTTGAAACAGTTTGAATGAAATAGATTGAACCCGAAATTATCAACCTGGGCAATAATATCTCATAAGCGCTGAGATGACGGAGTGAATGAAATATCATGAGATATTGGAGATATCTCAAAGAGAAATTAATCTTGTGCAAAACTAGATTGTTGTTAATGCTTTGGATAGACTGTAGGTGTATGTCACGCCCAGAAATTCAGCACAAATTTTCATACTATTTGTGTATAAATCCCTATCCAGGAATCAAGCCAGGGTACACAAAACGACAAATTAATATATAGATCTAAACATAAATAAAGCGTAAATACTTACAGAAGAGGCACTTAGTCCTCATACCGAAAAGAAAGCAGCAGCAGCGGAAAAGACGATCCTAGCGAGGCTTCAGCTTCACTCCACAGGCAAAAACTCAATTGGGGTGTAAGTCTTGGTCCTCTAACTTCATCTTCAACTTGGAAGCAATAACTTCTCAAAATGGGGAATAATAGCAAGGCTGAGTACAACCACCGTACTCAGCAAGCCACACCAACGATGCAATCGTGCAAGGGGAGACAAGGGTGGTTTGTGGTTTTTTTTATAAAGGCTGTTGTAAACATTTATAGTCAAAAACAGTAAAACTGTTGATTAACTAAGGAAAGTTTAAATATCATTAACTTTTAATATAATTCACTTGATTAAATTGCATTAACTTTTAATATAATTTCTAGAAATGCATTATTTAATGATTTTTAATCCCGAATGAAAATCGAGGTGTGACAGTGTATCTTAGGAAGTAATGGATATGCAACGGTCGGATAAGCCACTCTCTCCGACTATTGGATTTCGATCGAATAGTACAAATTGCTTCCACAAAGTCTATATAAATTGCCAACCCTCATGGTATACAATTAACACCGTGCCCCATCTTGCAAGTAACATTCTACATACTCTTGCAAGTGCCACTACTGCCGACCTGCACTGCCTCATCATCTTGTTTGGTGAGCATCAACTCTTCTACGCTTCTCTTTCCAATCGAAAGGTACCCACTGGTAGATCCAGCAACTCTGTTCTCAAAGGACTGTAGTGGTCTCTGGAGAATGGAAGCGATGGAAATCCAATGGTACGAAATCCAATTGTAGTTAAGTCCCAGGACAATTCTAATATTGTGTAGAATTTTCAGTATTCAGTTAATTTCTGGGTCAAGGAAATAATGTTTATACACAATTAATATATATTGTGTTATCCTTGACTTAAAATGCATTACTCCCTCGGTTTCAAACTAATTATCATTCTAGGTTTGTCCTAAGTCAAACATATCTATCTATGTCCACCAATTTTTAGAAATTCGTGTAATATAATAATATTTGAATTACATGTTATGAATGTATTTCTCATGGTGAAACTAAAAACATAGATTTTATCATGTCAATTTTTAGAAATTGATGGTCAAATATACAAACGTTTCACTTGAAATAGAGGGAGTATCTTATATTTGTAAGGTAGTTTTTGCGATGATCTCAACTTGCGTGGTTTGACATCTAACCGCGAAATGTATTGTATACAACAGAAACAAATCACCCATGGATCTTCAGAGGCACCACCGTATCCTCCATGGTCCGGTTACCGCCTCTGCCATCAACATATTAGATGACCTGCTCATCATGGAGGTCCTAGTGCGTCTCATGATGAAGTCTGTTGTACGCTTTAAGCGCGTGCAGAAATCTTGGCTTGGTGCCACCAAGGATGCTTGGTTTGTGCGTCGCCACCTCATGTTTTCCCATGTGATGACACCGGATGTGCTCATTGCCCTATGTGAGGAGTGCTTTGACAATGAATATGAAGACATTGGTGTCTCCAATGAGATCAACTTCTATTCTATGAGACCTTATGGGTAAAGACATTGATGACGCCAAGGTTGAGCTGATGCTTGGAGCGACGAAGCAGAAGGTGATCACACTCATTATCCTCCCCACGCACTGCGATGGCCTAGTTGCCATTGCGAACAACAACAGATTAGGTATACCTCTCCAATCCAGCAAGCAGGGAGTTTGTTACTTTGCCACTTGGTAGCCATGATGTGCGTGATATCAAGAGCCCAACAGCTGCTCTCAGCTTTGATCCATGGTGCAACTAGTATATCATTGCTAGGTACTTCTATTGGAAGATGAAGAAACATGCGAGTAGACCTTTGAATAAGATATCGGGCATGAGGTCTTCACCCTAGATCTAGGACGCTCATGGAAGACCATCAACAACCCACCCCCACGCCATCAGCCCCACGACATGGTCTGTTTGTATGAGAGAAACCTTCTATTGGTGCACTCATGCCAAGCTCAAAGTTCGGCTTGGTGCCGTTCCTTTCGGGCTGTCACCGTGGTGACCTTGCAAAATTAGTTGGCAAACTATGTTTTGTGCACGCTGACAATGAGAACAATTTTTTGTATTTGTCAATTGGCAGACGACGAGGCAGAACAAGTTTGGTCGCAGCACTACCACATTGATGTCTTCCTCGAGCAGATTGGCACCAATGGCTTCTTCCCTGTCGTTTCTAGATGTACGGAGTTCCTTATACCTGTGGACAATGAGAAGTTTTACCAGTGGTATGATTGGAGTGAGACTATGTTGAAGGAAGTGAACATGGGGAAGGACCTAGACCACGAGCGGCAGGACGGGAGCAAGCTCACTTGTTGCGAGCTTGGCTTAGCTCTCTACCATGTTGTTCCTTACATGGAGAGTCTAGTCTCCATTAGGGAATAGAACTAGTTGATCTTACAAATTAACAAGATATTGCTTGTGCGAGATGCTATAGGCTCTTTTGTAGACCCTAAGCAAATTGTATCCGGAATCAAATTATTACTATTTAGTAAGAGTGTTTTAAGTCTCGTTTCCCTTTTATTCCGTTGGTCTATTAATGCAAAGAATTAGTGTGATTAATGTTTCAAGCAAAGTCGATTAATCATATTATGCTAAAAAACACCGTCAAATCAAATAATACATTTTTAAAAATATTTTAGCTTGTCAAAGTGTGTCACACAGTGTCACACACACAAATCCAAGTACAACTCGTTGCGTATTTTCTAGAATTTCTAAAATGCAAACTATCATTGAGATCAACCATACCATCAATCAGCTCTATAGGGAACTGGATTAGGACATGCAAAATGTGTAACACCATGTCTCCAGGATTCGCATTTGTACTACACCTTGAGCTGGTCTAGGTATGTGTAATTTGCCACTTACACTTTGTGTCCAAGCTTTATGTAAAAGGGTTAGTCTGGGGTACCACTGTTAGAGCATAAAGTCTTATAAGTAGGCACTTACCCACGTAAACTTCCAATGTGGTACTAATTAAACCACTGCTACTACACCACTTCTAGATCACTTGGGCGTAAACCACACATCGTAACTACATGCTACAGTTTGGCTCTTAGGCTACTTCTAGGCTACTTATTAGAATCACCCCGCATGAGCTCACCACATACCCGACAAAGATCCAGCAGAACAAAGGCCACAACCCAACACACATGTGCCATACAGTAATGGTTTATGCTCTAATACCAACGGCAAAACCACCATATCTTCAAAATCCAAAATAGTATGCTCTGCAAGTTGGGTCGGCCAATATACAGATACTACCAGTTACACTTTTCTACTTGCTTCATATAAAAAGGTCAACCTATGATACTATAGTTGTAGCATAAAAGCTTACAATACTAAAAAACGGATATACAGATAGGTACTATAGATACCAAAAATGTTAAAACCAGTACCTATAGTGATTTTCCTACCCCAAACACGTATCCATGGGACATCATCGGCTAGAACCGGCACCTTTGTGGAGAGATCTATAGTGTAAGTGCTGGTTTTTTTAAAAGAGCCGATACCTATAGTATACTATAAGTCCCAGTTTTTAAGAACCGAAAGCTATATTTATATTATTGGTGCTAGTTTTATAAAAAAAATGATACCTATTAAGAAAACTGGACTGAGTCGAACCTTTTTTCACCTCTCTTTTTATTACCTCTCTCTCCCCTTATCCTCTCCTCTCCTCGTTCTCTCCGCGTCCTCCACTCTCCCTCTTTCTCCCTCCCTCAGCTCTCTCTCTCCCCCTCCCTCTCTCTCTCTCCACCGCACCACCCGGCGGTGGTGGCCCAGCGGCGGGAGGGGAGGTAGTAGCAGCCCAGCACCGCTCTCCCCTTCGCTCCATCCGGCGGGAGGGGAGGCGGCGGCAGCCCGGCGGTGCCCTCCCCTCCTCTCCATCCGGCAGGAGGGGACGAGGCGGGAGGGGAGTCTCGACCCTCCTCCTCTCCATCAGGCGACGGTGGCTTCCCGCGACAGCGGTAGTGGTGGTGGTAGAGAAGGCGGACGTCGGCAGTGCTGGAGAATTCCGACGCGCATGGCGAGGTGACGACTCTTGATGAATAATGAATGATGTTTTTCATGTGTTCTTGATGAATGATGAATGATGTTCTTGGTGTGCTCGGGTCAGCTTGATTTGAGCCGAGCTGGCATTTTTTGGTTCGTTCATCCTTATATATGTGTTGGTTCTTAGCTAAAATCGGCAGCTATTATAGGTGCCGGTTTTAGAACCGGTACTGATGACGTAAGTTATCAGTGCCGCCTACTGGATACCGGTTGGAAAAACCAGCACCTAAGGGGTTCCCAACCGGCACCGGTCAGCAATTATGTAGTAGTGTTATAAGCATACCATCACCAATGATACTTTGGTTGGTACTAACCACCGCTACATTACTTGTGGGTTATTTGGGTCTAAATCATACAACACACTTTATAGGCTACAAACAAGCTGGAGTATTACACGATCCCACTATAACCACGTAGACATCTTTTGACACTAGTAGAGAAACGGGATCTAGTCCCGGTTGAGAAACCCCTTTAATCCCGGTTTCCCAACCGGGACCCCCCTTCCGGGACCAAAAGGGTACCCCTTTAGTGCCGGGTGGGAAAACCGGGACTAAAGGGGTACCTTTAGTCCCTGTTCGTAGCTAGAACCGGGACTAAAGGTCCCCCGGGGCCGCCCGGGTACGCCCTTTAGTCCCGGTTTTAGAGAGGCTTTTAGTCCTGGTTTGAGTTACAAACCGGGACTAAAAGTATTTTTTTTGCTTTTCTGTTATTTTATTATGTTTCTTCTTTGTATACTTATATATATTACATACTAGTAATAGACATTATGCATGCAGATAAGTTAATGCTCTCGTCAAGCAATATTATATAAACATTAGCGCAAAAATGTTATATGTACAACCACATTTCAATCAAAATTAAATCTACATCACATAAAATCTGTAAATTAAATCTACATCATCAAATTAAAAAAAAAACTTCACATTTTTTTGGAGGGAGAGGCCGGCGGTGGCGGCTGGCGGTGTTGGTCTGCCGGTGGCAGTGGAGGTCGCCGGGAGGCCGGGCGGAGGCCACAAAGGCTGGCGGTGGAGGGCACGGAGGCCGGCGGCATCGAGCGACGTCGGGTGGCGGAGGGAGAGGACGGCGGCGTCGGGCGTCGGGAGGCGGGGCGTCGGGCGGCGGCGTCGGGCCTGGCGTCGTCCGTGGAGGCCAGCGGTGGAGGGAAGGGCGGAGCGGGGCAGCATCGTTGGAAGGAGAGGCCAGCGGCGTCGGTGGAGGCCGGTGGCAGGGCGCGCGGCTGCGATGGATCGGTGTGGCTGTGAGAGCTAGGGATTTGGGGAAGTGAGAGCTGTATTGGGGGAAGAAGAAGAGAGGGGGTGGGGCACCTTTAGTCCTGGGTCTTGGCACCACCTGGGACCAAAGACCTTTAGTCCCGGTTCTATGTGGGAATCGGGACTAAAGAGGTACTTTTAGTCACGGTTGCTACTAAAAACCGGGACTAAAAGTTGCCCTTTAGTTCCGGTTCCTACTCCGAGCTGGGACTAAAAGTTGTTTTGGCGCGCGCAACCAAATTTTTAGCCAAAAATTTTTGCTTCCCGCGCACACTATTACACAATTACTTAAAATTACAAAATTAAAGCATGAGATTTGTAAATTGCATAAAAATTATAATATATGTTCCAAACTATCATAAAAAAAACTACAATTTGTAGATTGCATGGAGAATATAATTTGACGATTAAAACGAGTCTTACATATATAGGTCCATTACATTTTACAACGTTACAATTCTTACATAAATCGGTCCAATATTATTACATAAACTATTTAGTATGGGAGAATGAAAATCTTCACGAATGGAGCCGCCGGCCGGAGCAAAAATATCAAGGTCAACAATGGAGCTCGAGCTGGAGGTTGAAGAAGGCGATTTTATACTGGAACTTTTAGTCTCGGTTGGGGCACCAACCAGGACTAAATCCCCTCTTTTAGTCCCGGTTGGGGGCACCAACCGGGACTAAAGGTCTCTCCCCCGCCCGGCAATCGACTAGCTGTTGGGACCTCCACTTTTAGTCCCGGTTGGAGCTCCCAACCGGGACTAAAAAGTCCATTAGTTCCGGGTACTATTTTAACCGGGACTAAAACTAAATTCCAAAGCCCCATTCTCTACTAGTGTGAATGCCATACATGAATTTATTTTGCGATGAGAGATAGTACTATATTCAAACATGATCTATATAGATTTCGTCTTTACAGCAAACCATACTGTACATCCTAAATCCTTTGCCACTAGCATCTCATTCTCAAGCATTCAGAAAGTGAAAAAAGAACAAAATTCGTTGGATTACAAACACACACATATAAACATAGACATACTATACCGCACCTGGGGTGCGCTATATATAGACTGTTAGGCTTAATGGACATGAAACATCATTGAAAAGTTATATAATTCAATTGTATTATTATATCTTCATGCAACATTTTTTTCTTTCCTCTGAAACGTTTGCATTGCACATGCATGTAATTCTTACCATTAATTACTTATGTCCTTTTTTTTGGGTTTAGACTTATTGACTTAGCTGTTTAAGGCGGCTTTTGAGATTATACAGTTTATAAGCCGATGGTTTTTAAGCCTAGTTTATAGTAAAGTTTTATCTTCACTTCATATAAGCCAAAAACACTACAACATACTCTTTTGACTTAATATTGTAAAAGTGGCTTATGGCATTAAAAATCAAATGAAAAGCTGCATGTCTTTAGTACGCCTGAACAAACATGACTTCGTATAATACAACTTTTCGGGTTATAAACCAGTTTATAAGTCTAAATAAATAGGACCTTAGTACGCTTACGGCGATTTATTTTTCTGGGGTAGAATTGCACAACTACTGCATATTTATCAAACGTATATCCGAAGATATCAACAATGCCCCCCTATTAAAAAAATAGAGGAAGCATGATCTTGCTAGCTAGTTTATCTGCACCAGACTTTCCACGTATGTGAAGAGGCTTTGCATGCTTGGCAATGCAGGACCATCATCTTGTACCTTTTTCCATCTTCCGTTCTGAATCTCCAAACGACAATCCTTCTCGGAGTAATCGTAGTAATTGCCGATGCCCAACTGTTCGACCAAATTCCTGTACACCGCTGCCATGTCGACGACCTCCTCCAGGAGGTTGTTCCGCTCGTCCAATCGGTAGATCATATGCGCCGTGTCCTCGTACACGGTCAGCGTGCCGTCGGGTGCCATGTAGAGCGGCGTGAGGTCGTCGATGAGGTGGCCGCCGAAGTCGACGCGCCACCGCAGCGACCACCGGCCGTATCCCTCCTCCTCCTGCGGCTCGGCGTCGGCGGCGGCCGGGAGAATCCAGAACTCGAACGCCGTCTCGCCGGTGGGCCGCATGTAGCACAGCTCGCCGCCGAGCTCCGTCAGGACGTCGCGGTCGTCGGGGTCCATGAACGCGACGCCCGGCGGTAGAGGGACGACGGCGAAGACGCCGTCGTGTATGGCGAACCGGAGGAGGGCGTTGGGGTGCTCCCTCTGGGCCTTTTCGGACTGGTCGTTGGCTGCCCAGTAGAACGCGCCCCGCGCGTAGGCCGGCGGCACCACGATCTCGACGGGGCACGGCGGCGCCTCGGTGATCTCCCAGTCGCCGGAGCCGGAGGCGCCGAGAACGAACACCTCGTGGACGATGTCGTACTCGAGGAACTGCTCGCCGGTGTGCTCGTCGGTGTGGCAGCCGTAGTGCCGGTACAAGCACCTGGCCACCACGTGGCCGCCGGTGCAGGGATCGAAGCCGAGAACCGCCGCCTCCTCCCTCCTGTAGTCGTAGGGGCTAGGGCTCCCCGGCGGCAGCACGACGAGCTCCCTGGTGGCTGGGTTGCACACGAAGATCCTCCCCACGTCAGCGGCCACGGCGACGAGGCCGTTGCAGTGCGAGGCTTGCAGGAGTGGGTTCGAACACTGCAGTGCCTCTTCCTGCATCAGCTCGACGACGACATCGGCGCCGGCGGCGGAAGGCTGTCGTCCCGGCCGGATGCGGTGAAAGCTGATCACCTCCTCGGGCGGCGCGGCGTTATCCGGGTGGACGTCGGTGCGTGTCAGGACGGCGAGCGACGACGGCGGCCACGCGGCGCGGGAGAGCGCGAGGTGGCGGCGCGCGAAGGCCGGGTCGGCCACGGCGGCGCGCCACGAGCGGCACACGGACCTGAACCGCAGGAGGGATTTGACGGGCAGCCGAGACAGCACCTCGGAGACCAGCAGGTCGTTCGGGATGATGGCCATGGCCGCCGCCGTGGTGCCGGTGTTCTTGTATTCGCTTATCGTGTCCTGCATAATTAGGTCTCGATCGAACAAAAGTTATTGAGGACAAAGAGTATCTGCGTTATTTTTTGCAGATTCGGTGCGTGTCACACGGGAGATATGGAGCGAGACACGGCTTCCAGTCCCATGGTCTATGGACTTATTTTAGCCCATGCCCATATCGAGTGTGTGAACGTTACGAGTTTCTGCATTTGACTATGTTTTTAAAGAAAAATACTCTGATTTTATTGGTTGTCAATTAGCAATATTGGATGCTTATGCAAGGCTGCGTACTGGCTGGCGTATATATATATATGTGCCATCGAGAAATAATTTCCGTTTGGATTTAATTTTATTGATCCGAAGCAAAATCTAATTAACGGATAATCTCACGCTAGCTAACATGATTACTGAGTCCCAGTAAGTGAGTTAACTAGGATTTCTGGATGAGGGAACGTCTTACGTCTCGTTGTTTGCATATACCACTTAATTAGATGATTATGAAAAAAAAAATCATAACCGTTTTCATCCGATTCTTTAGCAATGACATCCATCGTCATCCTGTTCGTCGCTGACGTTCCATTGGTCGACCAGATCCTAGTACACCGCCGCCACGTCCACCACCTTCTCTAGGATGTTGTTTCCGCCATCGTATCGGCGGTGGGATCTTCACCCTGTCCTCGTACACGGTCAGCGCGCGCCGTCGGCTGCCACCGCTACTCGATAACACATCTTTAGTCCCTGTATGTAATTTTTTAGTGTCAGATTACAAACCGGGATAACGAATCAAGGATTAAAGATGGTAGCATCACGTGGCTGGCACTACCATGTTTAGTCCTGGTTTATGTTACAAACCGGGACTAAAGTTTCTTTTCTTTCTTTATTGTTTTGCTGCTTGCATCTATTGATCCACAAAATTATTCACTATCCACAAAATCATCCACAAATCTTAAAAAAATCTACAACAAAATCATACACAATCCACAAAATCATCCCCAAATCTAAAAAAATCTATAAATAAAATCATCCCCGGGGCCGCCACCGCTTCCGCTAGGCCACCGCCTCGTGCGCCGCCTCCACCTGCCGCCACCCGCCATCCGCTGCTTCCCCTCCTGCTGGATCTGGTGGAGGGGAGCCGGCGGCCTCCCACCGGATCTGGTGGAGGGGAGGCCGCCGCCCACCACCTCGTGCTCGCCGCGGAGATGGTGGGAGAGGGAGAGGGGAAGGGGAGGAGGAGGGGATCAGAGGAGAGGGGAGGAGGAGGATGAGGGGATCGGAGGAAGAAGGCGACATGCGAGAGAAGAGGGGAGGAGGAGAAGAAGGCGACACGCAAGAGAGATAAGAAAGAGAGAGAGAGCACGAGAGATACCGTGGGAGAGAGATATTTAGTCCCGGTTGGTGATATCAACCGGGATTAAAGATACGATCTTTAGTCCTGGCTGATATTAGCAACCGGGACTAAATTCGTTGGGGGCCAGACAGGTATTGAACCAGGACTAAAAACGATCTTTAGTGGTGTTACCAACCGGGGCTAAAGATGAAAAAGTAGCTCTGGGCTTTTTAGTCGGGACTCTTTAGTCCCGGTTCGAATAGGAACCGGCATTAATGTGATTTTTACCAACCGGGCAAAGATTAGTTCTCTAGTAGTGCACGACCAGTGCGGCAGGATGATCGGTATCGGCCGGTACAAGTTGACGCGCCACCACGCAGCGACCACCGTACCGATCATCCTGCTACGGCTCGGCTTGCATGCAGCAGCATCGAGATGTCGAACGTGCCGTTGTGTATGGCGAACCGGAGCAGAGCGTTACGTTCGGGAGTGTCTCCTCTCGGACGCATCGGGGACACAGGTCGTTGGCGGTGGCCGAGTAAAATGCGCCCGGTGCGCACGCACGCCGGCGACATACCATGGTGTTGATGTGGAAAAGGGCCGCGCCTCGGTGGTCGGTCTCCCAGTCGCCGGAGCCGGAGGCGCCGAGAGTGAAGACCTCGTGGACGATGTCGTGTACTACTCCAGAAACTACTCGCGCCGGTGTTACTCGTCGCAGTGGCAGTCCTAGTGTCGGTAGAACTGTACGTAGAAGCATTTGGCGACCACGTAGTACCTACCGGTGCACGGAAAGAAGCCAAGAGCCGCCAACCTCGTTGTTCATGTAATCGTAGGGGCCACACTAGTGACGATTCAAGCGGGTCAACCTGTGAGCCCACTTATAGGTAAAATTATCGCGTAACCCATGAATTAACCCACGGGTTATCTACTAATTTGATCTATAAATGAGTTCATAGGTTGACCCACTTGTATCCGTAGATGTGATAAGCGGAGCTGTCACGCCCCGATCTGGCCCCGAACGGGAACTAGAGCGGGACGCTCCAAATAAACCTGTAAGCCGATACCAGTCCCAGGAAAACAGTGCTGGTATCACAGGAAGACGAAATATCACAACCACAGCAGTCTCTTCATTAAGAGTAGTCTTACAGTCATGTTGGGCAACGGACAGACCCCGTGCTCACAACTGCATTACAAAAGGGAAAGGCGGAAGCGAAGACTGGACCAAGACCACAAGCATAACTTGGGAACTACGTCGAAACCCTAAAACTGCTCGAAGCCATCCTGCTCCTGGAAGAACTCATCATCAGCGGGGTCCACCTCTTCTTCGTCGAGATCTGGGGGGGTTATTTATATAGAGCAAGGGTGAGTACGGAGGGTACTCAACAAGTCTTGGGAATTAAGTGTATATTGCAAGCTTCATAGAACGGCTGTTTGTTTTCGCAATTGATTTGGTTTCAAACTTTCGAAATGGTTTCTAGAGAAGTGCTTCTCAACGACTTGAGCCTGATAGTGCATCAAGCTCAGTCGGAGTTTGTGCAATGTATCAATCTTTCAAGAATCAATTTTTGGCTCCCGGCCAAACGGTTTTGACGACCTCCCTGGCCAAACGATTTTGTTGGCCTCCCTGGCCTAGCTGAACCCGTCAGCCACAATTGATCACAACGTCATCCAACCCATCAAGTCAATTTCACAAGCAGTAGTAAAACAAAACTACGCTAAGCAATCACCTCACATCCGCCCATAACCGTGGGCACGCTGTTCGAACAGTTTAGTAACCTCTGCAGAGGGGGTACACTTTACCCACACGACGTTACTAGCCTGGGTCACCTAGCCCGTGCAGTACAGCCACGTCTGGTGACTTTGAGGCTTTCACGACAAGGCATTTCAAAGCCGACACAAGGTTACCATATGCCAACGGGAGGGGTCCTCCGGACCAACAACAGGTTAGGTCCCAGACCATACTGTGCCAGGAAACCCAGGGGTCCTCCCCGACACCACCCTGGCGAATCCACTTGTCCCTTGGCATCAAGGCTTCCCTGGCCGACCTAGTTACTCAGCCAGGGGTGTCCCATTTCACCCATGTGGTCGCACTATTTATGTTTGGATGAAATCTCAAAGGATTCGGTCCTTAAGTGCAAGTACGGGGAAGCGCACTCCCGGTGCGTTCCCGCACCGTGATTTTAGAAATCACTTTATTTTGCAGACACCGACCCAAGTGTCGGGTTTTTCCAAGTATTTCATAAACCCAGGTTTTACCCATCGTTGACAGTTTTAAAATTTAAGAGGGTCCCCGATGTGCGTGCCCGAGGGCTCGGACATCGGAAACCGGCGGTTGACAAAGGTGGTACGGGTATTCAATAAGCATGGAAGGTATGTGCATCAAATGGGTTGGGCCGGCAGGTTATCTTGCAAACCGCGACCAAATGCAAACAGGTGTGATCTAATCATGCATAGTTGGCGAAATAAAATACTTAGTTTTAAATTATGGGTTCAAGATGGTCAAAGGTGACTTGCCTTGCTCGAGGTCTTGAACTTGTTCCTCGAAATCCGCACACTGCGAGTCTTCGGGCTCCGATACTATACGCGAAATGAAAAGACTCAATAAACAGCGAAAAGAAAGCCCTAATAGAGACCAGTAAGTGTGCCATTAAATAGATCTCGATTTTTGAGAGATTTTGGAAGTGGAACGGGGTCAATCGGACGAACGGTTGCAAAGATATGGATTTTCTAAGGTTAAATGGTTTTTCTGTCTAAAGAAAAAGGAATTACTAAATCCCCTTGGAAAAGAAAAGGAAAGAGGGGCTGCTTTTGGACTTGTTCGGGCGGCGTAAGACGCGGCCCAAGGCGGCGCGGATGAGAGCAGGCTGAGAGGAAGCGAGTGGGCTGTGGGGGTACGGCCCACGCGGCGCGTGCGAGGCCGGGGCAAGCGGGCCAGGCCGATCGGTGGCAGCCCAAGCAAGGCGAGGAAGGGAGCAGGCTGGCGGCTGGGCGAGCGGGCCGGCCTAGATGGCCCAAGGCGAGGCGGCCCAAGGCGGGTGAGAGAGAGAAGGGGATCTGGGGAGACCGGTCAAAGGGGAAAACGTGGGGCCCACTGTGGGTCCCACCGAGGTCTTCTTCTACCTCTATCTCCTTTCTTCTTTCTTCTCCACCATTCTTCTTCTCTTCTTCCTTCGTTTCTTTTCCGTCGGATCGAGGCAGCGAGAGAGAGGAGGGGGGCAACGGCGGCCGGCGGTGGGGCGGCACCGAGTCCGGTCGGACGGGCTCGGTGGCGGCGCAGGGAGGCAAGGGCGCGGCCGCGGCTACGCGCGCGGCGCGGCCGGCCGTGGCGAGGGGCTATGCGACAGCGACTATGCGAGGGAGAGGGGGAAGAGTAGGAGACGGCGGGATGGGGAGTTACCGCGAGGGAGAGGCGGTTGCCGAGCCGGGGAAGAAGTGGCGGAGGCGGTGCGGCCGTGCGAGCTCCGCGTCGCGCGTCCCTGGCAGCGACCGGCGGGAGGGAGGCGGCAACACGGCGATGGCGGTGGCGGCGGAAACGGCGGGCGTCTGAGGAGGAAGGGGAGGGGCGGCACAGGGCGGAGGAAGTGAGGGTCTTATAGGGGCCGAGGGAAGCACGCGAGAGAGCGGCGGCTTCACGGGCGCACACGCGAGGGCTAGCGCTCCAAGCGCTAGCGACCAAGGCGGCGACAGAGAGAGAACGCCGGCGAGGGAAAAAGGGAAAAAGGGGAGGGGAAAGGGGGCGCTGCACTTGCCGTTTCGGGAGGAGAAGGAGAGAGAGGCTGCAGCTCTGCCTCTTGGTTTGGAAGGGAGCGGCGTGAGGGGCAGGGGCGTCACGGCGACGCCGGCGGCAGGCAGCTGGCGCGAGCAGGCGGGCAGAGACAGGCGGGGCCGAGGAGACGCGGCGGTGACGCGGCGTCGAGGTGACCGAGGCAGGCGACCGGTCGTTTGAACGGCGCGGGCGGCAAATCCAACCCGGCGAGAGAGAGAACGGCGAGAGAGAGAACGGCGAGAGAGAGAGGGAGAGAGAACAGGAGAGGGAGAGAGAGAATGACTGGGCCGACAGGGATCGGCCCAAAGAACAGGAGGGAGGCCAATTAGACTTTTTGCTAAGAATTGATTTGGAGGGATTTGGATTTTTGGATTTGATTTCGAATCGGAATTTGGACCGAGAGGAAGAGATCTTGGCACACACACATAAACAGAAACAAACCAAAACAAAAATGCGAAATTTCGAAATTAGAGTTTTAGGAAGTTAGGTTTTTCCCCTAAAACTAACGCCGCGACGGAACGAGCATTACAGGAGCCATGACACGGGAATCCGTGAGTTACCAGATATATATGCGGGTTCACATGTTGGCCTATTTGCATCCCTAGGCCAGACGGCGAGCACCGACGGCTGCGGGCGGACGAAGGCTAGGTCCGCCATAGTGTCGTGCCAAGCGGTGCACGAACCTGAACTGCACGAGGGATTTGACCGGAGGACGTGTCAGCACCTCCATGATCAGTAGGTCGTTTGGGATCATCATAGATCGAGCCACCACTGTCGCCGCTATCGCCTGATCTGCAACCAGTTCGCCGTCGTTTTGGTAGGCGCGACATGTAACCGTTGTTCTCTTTGACCTGTATGCGGGCCGGTACATAGCAGTAGGTCTCAAACACGTTGACATCAGTAGTAAAGAGGCAAGTACTTGTATAAGGGCATGAACAGAAGTATCTCTAAATGAAACCCAATTCTAAAATTGTGATTTCTTTTGTGAAAAACTCGTTCCAATAGTTCCCCTATAGATGTATCCAACAATTGGAATCACCTTCTCCTCCTTTCTCGCTCTTCACATGTTGGAAGACACTCTCGCTCCCAATTTCCGCACGGAAAAAGGAGAGGGTAACACGTGAAGAGATCGCGCGCATGGCAATTTTATTTCCGTATGTGTTGGTAGTTAGGAATGGGCCTATTTTTTTATTATTTTTGTTTTTTTATCTATTGATTGTTAAGATGTGGCCTTTTTTTATTTGGAGTTACTTTAAGATATTTGTTGGAGATAAAAGTTTATCTACACATTAAAATCAAATTAGGAATTCCAAAATCAGATTTAAGGGATAGATTTTTATGTATCTGTCGGGCATGCTTGGAGTTTGAGGGTAGCTTTCGGTACTACTATACACAAGTTCAAGCTGGACCATCGTGAAAAGTTTTAGTTTGACTATTTTTTTTATGAAAAGTTAAGTGTTGCTAGTATAAATATAGATAGTTGTATATGTACTTATATGTAGGAAACAATAGGATTAGAAACTGCACGGATTTAATTGTTGACTAATATAATAACATTAATAATTGCATGACCTAGTTAGCTAGTTTATCTTCACCAGACTTTGCACGTAAGTGAAAAGACCTTGCAGGGCAGGTCGTAACGCTTTGTATCTGTCATCTTGTTCGTACCAATATTCCTCTTCATCATCATAATCGGCTCCGTCGTCCCATTCTTCACCGTTGTAATCTCCATGGTCACCATGGCCCAATGTCTCCTTGTCTCCATCGCCATCACCATCGCAACATTGCTCCGAATCATACTCGTCGCCGCCACATTGCTCACAATAATTGCCGTCGTTGCCGCCGCATTGCTCACAGTAGTAGTCACCGTCGCCGCACTGCGCACAATCAAGATCATTTCCACCACATTGCTCACAACCATAGTCGCCTCCGCCACATTGCTCACAATCATGATGAGCAGTGCCACCACCGTCGTCACCACATTGCTCACGATCATAATCGCCTCCGTCGCATTGCTCACAACCATAGACAGGATCACTTCCACATTGTTCACAATCGTAATAGTCTCCACCAGATTGCTTGCAGCCATAGTAACCGCCGCCGCCATATTGCTTGGAACCATCAGCGCCAGCGATCAATGGGATCCATTGGCCGACAAGACCCCATGACACGGCAGCCACGTCCACCACTTTCTCCAGGACGTTCTCCAGGCCGTCGAATCGGTGGATCCCCACCCTGTGCTCGTACACGGTCAGCGTGCTGCCGCCGTCGGCTGCCACGGCGAGCGGCAGGACGATGTCGACCGGCCGCTGGAAGTCGACGCGCCACCGCAGCGACCACCGGTAGTCGACCTCCTCCTCCTCCTCCTCCTCCTCCGGCGCAGGATCAGCCAGCAGCAGCGTCCAGATGTTGTAAGCCGTCTCCGAGGTATTCTGGGCGTAGCACAGCTCACCACCTAGCTCCGTTATGGAGTCGAAGTCGACGTCCATGAAGGTGACACCGGAGGGGAGAGGGACAACGGTGAACGTCCCGTCGTGTATGGCGAACCGGAGAAGGCTGTTGGGGAGCTCCCTCTCGACCTCGTCGGACTGATCGTTGGCGGCCCAGTAGAAATGCGCCTCCCGCGCAGGCCGCTGGCAAGTGCGTGTAGATGGGGCACGGTGGCGTCACGGTGGTCTCCCAGTCGCCGGAGCCCGAGGCGCCAAGGACGAACACCTCGTGGACGATGTCGTACTCCAGAAACGGCACTCCGGTGTCCTCGTCGGTGTGCAAGTCGTAGCGCTGGAAGAAGCATCTGGTGACCACGTACCTGCCGGTGCAAGGATCGAAGCCGAGAGCTGCCGTCTCATTGCTCGGGCCACGGCGGCTTCCCGGCGGCAGCAAGAAGAACTCGTTGGTGGCAGGGTTGCACACGAAGATCTTCCCCGCGGTTGCCGCGACGGCGACGAGGCCGTCGCAGTGCGAGGTGAGCAGGTCGGCGTCGGCGCACTCCAGAGCCTCCTCGTGCATCAACTCGACGATGGCCGCCGCGGCGGCGTCACCGGTGGCGGCAGGAGACTGTCCTTGCCGGACACGGTGGAAGCTGACCACGTCCTCGGGCGCCGCTCTTTCGTCTGGGTCAGTGTCCGTGCGCGTGTGGACGGCGAGCACCGACGGCGGCGTCGCGGCGCGGGAGAGCTCGAGGTGGCGGCGCACGAAGGCAGGGTCCGCCACGGCGTTGCGCCACGAACGGCACACCGACCTGAACCTCAGGAGGGATTTCACGGGCAGCCTCGTCAACACCTCGCAGATCACCAGGTCGTTCGGGATGTCCATGTTGCCGTCGCCGCCACCGCCGCCGTCGGCCCTCTGCCGGTTCGCCGGACGCATCACGTAATCGCACATCGTGTCACGTATGCCGGTAGCAGTAGGCCGATATGGAAACACGCTAGTAGTTAATAACAATAGACGTAGCATAGGTATTTAAATTACTTGCATAAGATGGTACAACTACAGGCAGCACGGCAAGAGCAGAGGCCGAATTGGAGTGGGAGAACCAATCTCTACTCCGATTAGAAGTTGTTATTAATCACTAATCCGAAGGAAAATCTAATTAATGCACAATGATTCCACACTACTCTGAAATAATTCCACCGAGGTCGTCGGTCACGTACGTAGGTACGTAGCTCTCTCACGTTTTGCATGCACAGAGAAGATGGAGATGACGACCAACGCGCGCCCGGAGAAGCGCCACCGGATCGTCGCCGCATGCACCTCCTCCGGCCACCGCCGCCGCCGCTGCCGCGGCTGCCATTCCAGACGACTTGCTGTTCTGCAACATCTTGGTGCACCTCCCGGTGAAATCCCTTGCTCGTTTCAAGTGCGTGCACCGATCATGGCTCGCCGGCGTCGAGGACCCTGCGTTTGTCCGCCGCCACCTCGAGCTGTCCCGCGCGAGGCCGTCGGCGGCGATCGTCGTCCCTTCCGACAACAGGTAGTGGACACGACAAAAATGGACGGCGACGACAGTAGAAGCAAGGTTGAGCTGATGCTTGAGAGGGCGTACGTGGCGTCCGGATCGCAGGCTCGAGATAGTCGCCACGCACCGCGACGGCCTCGTCGCCGTCACGACGGACACCGGCCAGACATTCGTCTGCAATCCAGCCACCAAGGAGTTCGTCACGCTGCCACTCGGCAGCTGCCACTACTAGTGCAGATCCTCTCATCTGTGACGGGCTACAACATAACTGGATTTTGCGGGCCGTCACGAAGAATACATCTCAAACGGGCCTTAAAAGTGGCCGATTGAGATAGGGTCGGAGAGACATGTGCGTAGAACTAAAGCCCGTCACGGATGACACATATCTGTACGGGCTCCAACAAGGGCCCGATTGAGATAACCTTAAATATCTCAATCGGGCTCCAAGCAGGGGCCCGTCACGGATGATAGTCATCTGTGACGGGCTCCAACTTGTGGCCCGTTTGAGATTTGAAGGTTATCTCACTCGGGCCCTAGTTGGAGCCCGTCACAGATATATGTCATCCGTGACGGGCTCTAGCTTAAGGCCCGTTTGAGATAACAAATAAAGCCCGTCACAGATTGCACACTCTGTGACGGGCATTTTTTTAGGCCCGATAAAGATAACTGGTATGCCCGATTGAGATAACAATTTTATGGACCGTTACAGATAGTTATTGCACACTATAAATAGCCGTAACTGCCGGTGTAACTGTATCCCACTGTTCACAATCTTGGTGGGAGGTTGGAGGGGGTGAAATTTTAATTTTTATTTCCAAAAAAACAGTAAATTCATAAAGTTACTTAAATAGTAATCGGTACTTTAGACAATTCATCAATTGTCATTAATTCAGAGTATTTATCTTCTAAGATGTTTCTTTGATTATTTTTTCATTTCTGCAGCGATGGATCGAAGTTGGATGTATGCGAAATCCGTGAAACGTCATAGTCAGGAGTATAGAAATGGGGTATTAAATTTTATAAACACCGCGGAGGAGGATAGGAAAAGAAGAAACAGCGATTACATTTGCTGTCCATGTGCAGATTGCAAGAATGAGAATATGTTTGGTAGTCGAGGGGATGTACACGCTCATCTGATACAACGAGGATTCATGGAAGGCTACACATGTTGGGTCAAGCATGGAGAGCAAGAATCTGGAGATGTTGCAGCTGCAGACAGTACTGGTGCGCAAAATCAGGAAGATGAAGATGAGCATGACATGTTTGTACCTTCTCCACTGGGCGGTGAAATGGTTGATGTTGATCACGATCTGCTGCAAGACATGTTACGTGACGTTGAGAATCCAACCTACAACGAGAGAGATTCCATAAAGTTCAGCAGGTTGGTCAGTGACTCGTAGACGCCTCTGTACGCCGGATGCAAAGCAAAGCACACCAAATTATCAGCTACCTTGGACCTAATGAAGCTGAAGGCAAGTAGTGGATGGACAGACAAGAGTTTCACGGAGCTTTTGGGAATTTTGAAGTCCTTGCTGCCTGATGGGAACACTTTGCCCGAGACGACATACGAAGCAAAGCAGGTTTTGTGTCCGCTGGGGTTAGAGGTCCGTAGAATTCACGCTTGTCCAAACGACTACATATTGTACCACAAGCAGTATGCGGACTTAGATGCTTGTCCTGTCTGCAAGGCATCTCGATACAAGCGAAAGAAAAGTCCTGACGAAGGGAAAAGATCAAAGCGGGGTGGTCCCGCGAAGGTTTTGTGGTACCTACCAATCATTGATCGTTTCAAAAGATTATTTGCAAACCCCAAGAAGGCGAAGTTAGTGCGTTGGCATGCCACTGAGAGAAGGAACGACGGTATGCTAAGACACCCAGCGGATTCAATTCAATGGAGAAATATCGATCGAAAATACAGTGACTTTGCTGCCGACCCTAGAAACATGAGGATATGTCTTTGTACAGATGGCATGAATCCTTTCGGAGACTTGAGTAGTACTCACAGCACCTGGCCAGTTCTTATTTCAAACTTTAACCTACCGCCATGGTTGTGCTTTAAAAGGAAATATATTATGCTATGCTTGCTAATCCAAGGACCGAAACAACCGGGCAATGATATCGATGTGTTCTTGGAGCCTGTTATGGATGATCTTGAGATGCTATGGAAAGAAGGTGTGGAAACTTGGGATGCGTGTGGTCAGGAGAATTTCAAGTTACGAGTTCTACTGTTCTGCACCATTAATGACTATCCCGCCCTCGGTAATCTTTCTGGCCAAACCGTGAAAGGAAAGAAGGCTTGCTCCGACTGCATGGAACATACACGCAGCCGATGGTTGAAGAAATCACGAAAGATGGTTTATATGGGTCATAGGAGGTGGCTCCCGCTACGTCACGCGTTCCGAAGGAAGAAGAATGTTTTCAATGGTAAGAGAGAACTTCAGCAGGCTCCCAAGGATTTGTCCGGGGATGAGGTGTACAACTTGGTCAAAGATATAACCAACTAGTTTGGGAAGAAAAGAAAACGTAGTCAGGCAAAGGACAAGGGTATGTGGAAGAAGAAGTCCATATTTTGGCGATTACCTTACTGGAAAGATCTTGAGGTTCGTCATTGCATTGACCTCATGCATGTAGAAAAGAATGTGTGTGAGAGTTTGGTTGGCCTGCTGCTGAATATTCCCGGCAAAACAAGGGACGGGTTGAACGCGCGCCTTGATCTACAGGACATGAACATTCGCAGTGAACTCCAGCCCGTAACAGATGCACAGACAGGTAGAGTGTACCTCCCTCCAGCTTGCCACACACTGTCGAAGAATGAGAAGATCGCAATGTTGTCTTGCCTGAGAGATATCAAAGTTCCATCGGGCTATTCAGCGAGGATCGGTAAGTACGTCAAATCGGAAGACCTAAAACTGGTTGGAATGAAGTCTCACGATTGCCACGTGCTAATCACACAAATCTTGCCAGTTGCTATCAGAGGCATTCTTCCCCCCAAGGTCCGACATACGATCCAACGTCTGTGCGCCTTTTTCAATGCAATCGGTCAGAAAATTATAGATCCCGAAGATCTAGATGGGTTGCAGACCGATATTGTTAATACCCTATGCCACATGGAGATGTTTTTTTCCGCTGTCTTTCTTTGATATCATGGTTCATCTCCCTGTTCATCTTGTGAAGCAAACAAAACTATGTGGCCTAGCTTTTCTAAGAGAAATGTACCCGTTCGAGAGGTACATAGGAGTTCTGAAGGCATACGTTCGGAACAGAGCAAAACCGGAGGGGAGCATCATTGAAGGATACACGACCAAGGAGGTCATTGAGTTCTGCGTGGATTACATGTCCGAGGCCGAACCTATAGGAGTTCCACCGTCTCGACATGAAGGAAGGTTGTCAGGTGCTGACACAATAGGTAGGAAAAGAATTAGGCCCGATCAAGCTTTGTACGCGCAGGCTCATTTTGCTGTGCTCCAACACATGGCAGAAGTTGGCCCTTACTTTGAGGAGCACTTAGCGAAAATCCGGCAGGAGAACTTGGGTCGATCTGAGACGTGGATTAACAGGGAACATAACTCTCGGTTCAACGCTTGGTTCAAGAATCGTGTCACAATGTCGACGGATATCCCAAATGAGACAGTACAGTTGTTGGGGATGGGACCGTGCTGGGCCATAGACACATGGCAAGGATACGATATTAATGGATACACATTTTACACCGTCCAGCAAGATGACAAAAGCACAGTGCAAAACAGCGGGGTCCGTATAGATGCCTTCCAGGATCAAGTTGGGTCTAACACATACTACGGCCGCATTGAGCAGATCTGGGAGCTGAACTACGTGAAGTTCAAGGTTCCTTTGTTTCGATGCCGTTGGGTGAATATACGCACTGGTGTTAAAGTCGATAAGGAAGGTTTCACTTTAGTAGATCTATCCAAGGTTGGGTACGCCGACGAACCATTCATACTTGCGAAACAGGTCGAGCAGATTTTCTACATTAAAGACCCCGCAAACATGAAGATGCACATCGTGAGGGATGGCAAGCGCCGAATTGTTGGTGTTGACAACGTCGTCGATGAAGAAGAGTACAACCAGAATCTTCATGTACGGCCTCAAATCGACCTTGACGATGATCCACAGGAGCCTGTAGGGTATACTCGCTCAGATCATACGGAAGGCATAACGTTGTGATTTTAGCTGTGCTTAATTGTTATATTGGTTTTGGATAGTAGTGAAGTAAAATGGAATTAATTATTTGTGGTGAAATGAGCACATGCATGTTAAATGTGAAGTATTGTATATTTCATTACATGAACAGGAGTCAAATACAATCTCTATCGGGCCTAAAGTAGAGCCCGTCACGGATGTTGACATCCGTGACGGGCATTTGTGTGGTGCCCGATAGAGATGATGTCATCTCTATCGGGCCCAAAGTAGAGCCCGTCACGGATGTTGACATCCGTGACGGGCATTTGTGTGGTGCCCGATAGAGATGATGTCATCTCTATCGGGCCTAAAGTAGAGCCCGTCACGGATGTTGACATCCGTGACGGGCATTTGTGTGGTGCCCGATAGAGATGATGTCATCTCTATCGGGCCCAAAGTAGAGCCCGTCACGGATGTTGACATCCGTGACGGGCATTTGTGTGGTGCCCGATAGAGATGATGTCATCTCTATCGGGCCCAAAGTAGAGCCCGTCACGGATGTTGACGGGCTCTTGTTAAGGCCCGATTGAGATGTGAACTACCGTACTAAGAAATAAAATAACCGCGCTGGATCTGGATCTGGCCGGATTCGAAAATTTTTCTAAGTCCTCTAACCCTAGCTAGCAACGCCGCCGACGAGCACGACGCCGCCAACCCGCCGACGATGCCGACGCACGACGCCGATGAGCACGACGCACGACGCACGACGACGCCGACGCACGACGCCTCTCCTCCCCAAGCCGGCCGCCTCTCCTCCCCAAGCCGCCGACGAGCACGACGCCGCCAACCCGCCGACGACGCCGACGCACGACGCCGACGAGCACAACGCACGACGACGCCGACGCACGACGCCTCTCCTCCCCAAGCCGTCCGCCTCTCCTCCCCAAGCCGTCGGCCGCCTCTCCTCCCGAAGTCGCCGGTCGCCTCTCCTCCCCAAGCCGCCGGTGAGTTTTTTAGGTTAGGGTTACAAATTTTTAGTTAAATTTTTAGTGATGACAGTGACTTAGATTATTAGTGATGTTAGTGATGTTAGTGATTTTTAGTGATTTTTGGGATTTATTAGTGATTTTTAGTGATAGTGCAAATTAGTTTTAGATAAAAATTAGGTTTAGTGAAATTTAGATATATTGATTGTTAGGTTTAGTGAAAAATTAGTATTAGTGATTTTTAGGTTAACTGATTTTTAGGTTTAGTGAAATTTTGATTTAGTGATTTTTAGGTTTAGTGAAATTTAGATATATTGATTTTTAGGTTTAGTGAAATTTAGATATATTGATTGTTAGGTTTAGTGAAAAATTAGTATTAGTGATTTTTAGGTTAACTGATTTTTAGGTTTAGTGAAATTTTGATTTAGTGATTTTTAGGTTTAGTGAAATTTAGATATATTGATGTTTAGTTTTAGTTAGGTTATTTTAGTACATTTTAGTGATGTGTTGCCGAATGGAAGATAGATGAGTTAACTTTAAGGGATTTTAGGGTTACTTAGTTTTTTTTAAGTTAAGTTTAGTACATGTTATGAAATATACGTCACTCTATTATTTCATCTTTAGGGATTATAGGTGAAATGTAGTTTATTTTAAAAATGTACGTTACCAAATTATCGCAGAATCCGAGGTGCATAGGGTCTGACGGTGGTTTGATCGTGTTATATGTAATTGACAAAACCGATTAAGACACCGTCAGATCCCATTGCACCTCAGTTTTTGTTATTTTTTGGTAATTAATCGACTCTGAAATTAAAGTTGGTTCAGGAAAATATTATCGAAACGTCGCAGAATTTTTTGATAATTACTCATTTACGTAAGGACTTTGTTTCTAGATTATGAAATCATCATAGAATACGAAGTGTTCCAGGTGTCAAGTTGGATTGGTTGGGTCAGTACATGTACGGAACCTTCCAAGACACCTAGACATCCAGAACACTTCGTAATCTGTCATTTTTTGATAATTAAGAAACATGTAGAAGGAAGCGAGGAGGAGCCATTTTGCTTGTAAAGTAGAGTAGTCCACAGGAGCGAGTAAGAGTAGCTGTGGTACTACTTAGTTATTTTGGGACGTGTTTTGTTTACAAAATTATTAATTTTGTTATTTGAAAGCACAGTTATCTAGACGATGTCTGAAGGGCAAGGTGAACCGATGTCGACGACAACTAGTGGGTCCTCAAGGGCAAGGGGTCGTAGGACAGGGAACAGAATCCCTAAGGAACGGTTCACCATCTCAGAGGTGAACCAGGTTGGACTGCCGACGCGGCCTCGCAATGTCCTAGCGAAATTCAGGACCCTCTGCGGTGTCGTAGCGAGGGAGAACTTCACAATCCTCGCGGATGACATCAAGGGCGTGCTCGAGGCGGAGAAGAACGCTGCTTGGCTAAAGTTCAAGGAGAGCTTCGAATATCCTGAAGCCGACGAGGAGAGGCTCAAGCAGGCCGCGTTCAAGGTGATGGGCAATTGCTGGAAGAATTTCAAGAGCAGGCTGGTCACGGAGTTTGTCCTAAATCCGATGACCCCTGATCCAAAAGACCAATGGCCCTTCATAACGGAAGAGGTATGAGAGCAATTCTACGAGAAGAAATCGACCCCTGAATCCCGGGCTAGAAGCGAAGCCTATAGAGCACTGCAGTCCAGGAACGTGCACCCGCACCGCCTAGGCACCGCAGGATACGTCGGGAAGCTGGAGGAATGGCAGTAGGAGGATGAAGCGGCAGCGGCAGCGAACACACCTCCGGTATTTGCCGACATCCCACACCCACGGGCAAGGAACTGGGCCCGCGCGAGGTACCAGAAGAATCAGGACGGGTCGGTTTCCCTTCCAAATCCCCAAGATCAACAAGTCTACGATAATATAGTAAGTGTCCTATCTCAATATTAGTTCGCATTGTCCCCACCCAACTTTTCGTTTAATCCGAACTCATTTGTACCACAGAAGGAGTTGGTTGCCTCCCAAGAGGCCTCGCAAGAGGGAAGCTCCCAAAGACGCGAGGACGACATCCTTAGTAAAGCGTTGGGCAACAAGGAGCACCGTGGACGCACTAGGGGACTTGGCGCCAACGTACCGTGGAAAGTTGGATTCCCGGACTACGCGTGGCAGTACAGGAAGCGGACAGTAACGAAGGCGCAAAAAGATGCCCGCATTGCCGCCCAGATCCGTGAACAGGTCAGAGCCGAGTTGAGCTCTGAATTCGATGAGAAGCTCGAATCGATGAGGGCCCGTATCAGGCAGGAGATTCGAGAAGAACAGAATATCCCGGAGGCTGCCGCTGCTGGTGTGCAACAAGATCTAGCAAGTCTGACGCAGAGGCGCAGCAGCTGTGCATCAACTGAGGCGAGGGAAAATCCCCCTTCGGTTCCTGCCGCCGTCGACCAAATTACGGTAAATCTCTCGTCCGCAACGCACATAATTCTTAACGAATATAATTCATAACGAAATCATAGGGTAAGTACTGCTCTAAAAATTGTTATTAACATATCGCTGGAGCCAACTAGCTGCACCCTGACAGTAAGGGTGATGCCATCCTTCACGGTTCCTGCAGCTGAAGGCCTAGCTTTCCAGCCGACCCCGGAAACTAGAGTGCATGGGGCGCAACTACGGGCTGACTGTGCGAAGGTCCAAGTCGACTCGGTGAAGCCACAATTCGATCATTTCCCCCTCAGGCATCCACCGAACGACGAGGTCCTAACCCTTGGAAATGCACGTGGAACATTCATCCAATGGCCCAAGGATCTCATCGAGATAAGGGTGATCCCGAGGCCAACCACTGCACCAAGCGGTCGCCTGCCGATACAACCTGCCCCTGCTCCTTCAGCACCACCAGCTCCGGCTCGTCACGACGATACAGATGATCTCGAGTTGCAGTACGACACGGACTTCAGTGACGACCCTATGGAGGTCGACAGCGGGGCGATCATCAAACCCTCACCAATGAAGAAGAGCAGGAAGGCGCATTCTTCCCCCCAGAGAGTTGCTATCGAAAAACCTGCTGCAAGGGGGCGCGGAAAGGGAATGCTGCAGGGCTCACGACTTGCTCCAACAAAGTTAGATCTGAGCAAGGCGCTGGTAGTTCCTAAGAAGCCTGTACCTTCATCCTCCTTCCAACTAGGCATGCCGTTGGTTGGAGACGACATGCTAGCTTCGATGGGCACCGCTTGCAAGGAGCTACACATGTACTACATGGAAAAATCCAACGTGAGGAGGAAGAATAGAGAAACTGATATAATAGGCGAACACGGAAGAGCGCCATTCCTTGGGCCTCCTAATTTTATCGTCATAGACTTCAAGGATCTATTCGACCTCTACAGGCTCCGCTCGGTGGACACAACCCTCCTCAAGTGCTATTCCTTGTAAGAACTCTTGCTCACGAAAATTTTTCATCTCAATCCGTGTAACATACTTATAAGTTCGTTTGTCTTGCGTGTAGGTATAGTTGGAAGTGGTGTCTCAAAAATGCATCGGAAGTTGCCTTCCTTGATCCCGAGGTAGTGAATGTCACAAATCTTCAAGGGGACCGTCAAGGAATGGTAAACTACTTGTTTGACACCTTCTGGGCCCGACAAGACAAGTACATTATGTGCGCCTATAATCAATAGTAAGTGTGCTCCCTAAATACATTGCATTACATGTCTAGCTTTAGTATTAACTTTAACTATTTTAATGCCGCAGTGGACATTGGATCCTACTGGTAATAACGCCTAAATGGAGTACGTGCCACTACTTAAACTCCAGGATTGACAAGAAAGCATACGATTGGACCCCGATTCAACTCGCGATAGATGAGGCGTGGGCCCAATATGTGCAAAAGGGAGGCCTTCGGAAGACAGGGCAGGATACACTTATCCATAAGAAGGACTTCCCAGTCAAACAACAAATAGTCGACCAGTGCGGATTCCATGTCTGCCACAACATGCGCCTACTTTGCAAAGGAAAGGTGAAGACTTTGGGTGAATTGGAGGTTTGTGGTCTCATTCGTGACATGTCCTAACTTAATTAATGTACATACATATATCTAAATATCGTTCGACTAATTTCGAAATTTGTACATGTAGGACAAATTTTCAAAGGATCCGGGTAGCAGCTTTCAGGATATTCGTGAGGAGAATGCCGGGTTCATCCTCCACGAAATCATTCACCCTAAAGGAATGTTTAGGGTTAAGATTAAGTGAAAATCAATTTTTAACATTTGAATTGTCAAACACATATTACTATGTAATATTATTGTTTATTACATTTATTATCTCTATGTAAATTCTTTCTAGATGAATATTGCAGCTTAATTATGATGCTT
Organism: Oryza punctata; assembly: GCA_000573905.2. NCBI lineage: Eukaryota > Viridiplantae > Streptophyta > Magnoliopsida > Poales > Poaceae > Oryza > Oryza punctata. The sequence continues at coordinate 16,672,063 of CM002491.2, read as the reverse complement.
ACCACTTGACCAATATGCAACTGTCAATATGGATGTTATTTGTCTAAAATATATGTGAATGGTATTTGTGAATGGGGATGCAGCGATGTATATATGTGAATGGGGATGCTGTGATATATATATGTGATTGGCATATGTGTTTCTGTTATTTTTGCAGCGGGCATGGCTAGCACAGGCCTGAGGCTAGCCAAAAAACAATATTTATTTTTTTTGGGTCATACTCATCGGTGACGGGCTATAAGTTAAAGCCCGATTGAGAATACAGTCATCCGTGACGAGCTGTAAGTTAAGGCCCGATTGAGATTAAGTAATCTGTGACGGGCTGTAGTTGGGGCCCGAGTGCGAATATAAGTCATCTGTGACGGGCTTCTGTTTAGACCCGTTTGAGAGGATAGACATCCGTGACGGGCGCTAGTTGTAGCCCGATTGAAATAGGTCATCCGTGACGGGCTCTGTTTGACTGGTCGTCTGGGTCAACGCTATCGGTGACGGGCTTTAGTTAATGCCCGATTGAGATAACTCCATCCGTAACAGACTTATGCCCGTTTGAGATGATTCCTCACATCAGTGACCTCTACGCTGTGTCGGGCTCCATACCCGACACAGATGTGGGTTGGAGCCCGACACAGACAAGGGTTACCGTTGTAGTGCACAACCGTGTCGTCAGCAGGGTTTCAACTATCGGTTCGAGGTTTTCTATCGGGGTCCGAAATTCCGGAAATTTCGGAAAACTTTCGGCCGAAATTTTCAAATAAAATTTGAATTCAAATATAGAAATGAAGGAAAAAGACGAAATAAGAAGACTATATCTTTGTAATAGCAGTTCTAGTAGTAGTTAATACAAACACATACACAATTCGGCCAGCAGTTCATGCAAAACACTCCAAAAATATATACTGTCATCACTTCATCAGTACATCTCCATCATCAGTTCAGAGTTCAGTGTTCAAATATATACTATCATCATTCATCAATCCATCATCAGTCCATCAACACTTTAGTATATAAATGCATATAAAGTTCATCTCCAGCCCAAAAATATACAATTCCATCATCAGTCCATCTCCATCAATAGTCCATTAGCAGTCCATCATCAGTCCATCAGTTCATACAAATACATTATCCATCAAAAGTCCAGTACTATAGTCCAGAAATGCATATAGAGTACATCCACATTCCAGTACTACAAAATACAGCCACATAATACAGTCCATCAACAGTCTAGTACTACAAAATATAGGTGCACAAGTACTACAAATATGAGTAGTTTGTTAATATTGTTAATAGGATCTTCAAGCTGCAAATGGCTGCAGTTGCTGACTTGCTGGTTGCTGCTAGTCTAGTGTGAGACTTTGCCTTTACCTGCAAACATGAGAGCTTGTAAAAAAAATTGAAATATCAGTGCAGCACCTTGAGCCAGCCATGAACATAAAAACACATAGAGAGAAAGAGAGATACAGCATGTGCAATTTTGAGTATTTGACACATAGAGAGATACTTGATTTCATAGCCAAAGTTAAAAAAAAAAAGAACACGTGCAATGTAAAACAGTTTGCAAAAAGATGTGTTCCTATGTGCAATTTACTCTAAAAAATTGTAGTATTAGGGAATTATCAGTACATGCAATAGGGAATTTATACCTCCTTGAAAGAAAGAACCATGATATTACCTTTGTCAATGTCTATTAAGGCGTTGATATTCTTCATCCTCCTCTTTGAACGTCGAGCAAGACGGACCACTGCGCCTAGTATAGAACCAAATTAGCACTACAAACAGTATAATTATTGAATTATGTTGAACTAATATAAAATACACCTTTGGTGTTCTTTGCTTGGGCATTGTTAGAGGTTCGATTCTTGGCAGCCATATTATCATCTTCATCATCAGGGATCTTCTCACTAGTAGAGCTGCTGTCCCCTGATTCTACATATTCAGGACTACGACTACCATCAGAGTCGATGTCTGTGTCATCACCACTAGCAATATCCTCCTCATCTATATGCGTTGTTTTTGCATTCTTTTTCCTCTTCTTATTTCCTCTCCTCTTTGAAATTGTAGGCTCATCAGGGAACCTAGTATCTAACATGTTGAGAACACTAATGGTATTCATGACAATCAAGATGCAAACATTTGCTAAAAACATTTTTTAAGTTGTACTAGCAGAATCTCTCAATTGATATGTCCCATCAGTCTATTTAATTATGATAATACATATCAAACATTCATGTAGTCTCCTACTAGTTCTTATTAGACTGACAAGAAGGACAGTAATCCTTATAACTGGCAATACAAATATTGAAAATCTAGCTATTGCATCCACAGAGTTCAGTTTACACTGGGGATAAAATTTCAGTTTACATGTGGAGGACAAAATTTCAGTCTAAAAAACTGCATAATTCAGTGGAAGATTAAAATTTCAGTCGATGGAAGATTAAAATTTCAGTCAATGGAAGATTAAAATTTCAGCCACATGGAAGAATAAAATTTCAGTTCTAACTAACATCATATGAAATTGACAATGGAGTACCTAACATGTCGATTAACACCTCATCAATAACAATATTGATCGGCGATTAGGGATCTTGCTCAAATCTCTCAATCTCTCCAATAAATTCTTCGTCTTGATCGAGTATTGGAGCAGATTCACTTCTAGCATTAGAAAGCCATTCCATGATTGGATTCTCTTCATCATAAAGAGCCACATCCATCATTATCCCTAAAGGATCAGCCTCCTTCTCCCTTTGTATCACTTCCATCTCGAACTGTTGGAGACGCAACTTCAAATTGTAGTGCACAAATACCAACTTATGTAACTTTTCATAACCAAGCCGGTTTCGCACTTTTGTATGGACCAATGTGAATGTACTCCAGTTTCTCTCACACCCACTAGAGGACATGCACTGGGAGACAATTCTTTTGGCAAGCTTCTGCAATTCTGGATAGTCCCCTCCATAAGCTTCCCACCAATCAGCTGTAATAGTACAAACTTGCAATATTTTAATATATTACAAACTAACAGTATGGAATTCAAGCAATTTACGCATAATTCAGATTTGAAGTACTTGCATTGCAGCTAGAAGATCCAATCTCAGTTGCTCTAGAGGCAAACATGCCCCTTTTGTTGCGGAAATGCATGAATTGGCCAATTGCTCTAGATGCCTCCTCAGGTTTCGCCATCTTTTGAAATGCTTTTGATACTGCTTTCGCATATACAGCTTGGTTTGCAAAATAACCCTTGTATTTGTAGTGGGCCTCGGGATCAAGTGCACCAGCTAAGGAAATTTGAAAGGAGAAAATTTCAGCTAGCATCAACAATTTAAACATAGGTGTGAATTCAAATACATGCAAACAAAATGGAAAATTACAAACCTGCACGCATGAAACCTGTGTCAAGCAAACTTGTTATCCTTTATTGATCTTGTCCAATACGCAGCTTTAAAGTAAGGACAATTAAGCTTTCTACCGGGAATATCATTGGCATGACAAAATTTTCCCCAAGCCTTCCCAAGTGCTACAGTTGCATCCTTATTCATCATAGTGTCCACCCGTAGTTGTCTTGGTGACTGACTACGTGCCAAATCAATGTCAAATTCATCTGAAATTGAGGAGTGATAAAATCTACTCTTCTGCGTTCTAGAAGTACTCCCAGCACGACTCTTGCTACTACTACCAACATTACCACTGGAAGTACTGTCTCCCAACGACAGTCTACATGCCATCTGAAATTGCTCCTCTTCATGAGAAGGTATGTATATAGGTTCAGCAATATTTTGTTCAACCCTTTCTTTTTGCTTTTGGTTAAGATCCTTTATAGTTTCCTTACTATGAGTTAGATCCCACATTACTTTCCGAACATGTGGAGGTACACTCAAGCATGCCTTCACATTCCCTCTTTTTCCAGCCAAATGCTCCCTGAGCTGAGTAACAGCTCCACCAGATCCAACAAAACCGCAATACGAACATCTATAACCATGAATCCCAACCCTTTGCCCATGGCTCCAAACATCGTCAATACGGCTTGAATTGGCATTTCCTATTATCCCAAAAGAAAAATTGGACCTCAACTAGAGAAGTAGAGAAGTAATGTATAGAGCTTGTATAAAAAAAATTTACAGGGCATCAACTACAAAATATAAATCAGCAATTTATCTAAGCATATATCAGTAATCACCTAGACAAATGTCTAACTAAATTAAGCACACTTTCGTCAGTCTAATACTCTAATTAAGCACACTGCTCACTTGCAATCCTTGTTGCAGCAAAACAATTACAAGACATCAACTACAAAATTACTAATACCAAAATTGATAAAACTTTAATCAAGCACAAATGCACAATGCCAGAACTTTCATAGGGGATTAAGCATAAATCCTTATCTCTGTTCACCGTTGTTGCCGCCGTCGCTCGCCCAATACCACCTACTGCTGCTCCTCTTCCATCTTCCCTTCCCCTTCCATGCCCCGTGCCGCCGCTGCTGCCTACTCCTTCCCCATCCCCACCAAATGCAGAGGCCTCTGGAGAGTCTCCGGTGCCGTGACCCCTCCTCTCCCCCTCCCAACAGAGGCAGGAGTTCCATCCACTTGTTCCATAGGGGATGCCTGGAAGGAGAAGATCCGGCGGGAAGGAGGTGCACCGCCGCCCGCCCGCGTGGTGGCGGCGGCGGCAGCGGTGGTGGCGGCGTGCAACGCGGCGACGGCTGGCGAGGGAAGATGAAGTGCAACGCTGGCGCGGCGTCGGCTGCGTTTGCGTGCAAATTTGGGCGGCATCGGATGGATGTGGGCGGCCGGCGGTGTGCTGCAGGCGAGGGCTAGGGGCGCCGTGTAGGTGGCAAGGGCTAGGGGCAGCATGCCGGTGGTGAGGGCTGGGGGCGGTGGCGTCGTCGAGCAGCTAGCGCACCGCCTCTGGTGGCAGCGGCGATTTTGGATCTGGAGGATGCGATGCGATGATTTGGATAGGGTTCTTTCGGTGGTGGAGATGCACGCGACCGAGGACCAGACTTATCCGTAAATTTCCTTCAAACTTTTTTACCCGAAATATTTGACCGGAGTGACTTACTATCGGGGGCCACCGATAGACCCGATATATCCGAAATTTCGGATATATCGTTCCGGAATTTTAAACCCTGGTCATCAGGGGTCAGTCTGCGGCAATCGGCTATGATCCGTGGCGCAACCGGTATGTCGTCTCTAGGTACTTCTACCGGTGCTACCCGAACACGGCCATCTCATGCCCTATTTCGATGGAATCATCATCGGTGAATTCTTCCACGATCGTGGACGATCGTGGAAGAATTCACCGATGATGATTCCATCGAAATCGGGCATGAGATCTTCGTTCTCGGCGCTGGCGACTCGTGGGAGGTCACCGAGGATCCACCAACCAGCGCCATCGTGCCCACTCCGCCGGTTTGCATAGGAGGGTGCTTCTACTAGTGCACCGACGACAAGATCATGGACGTCAAGCCGAGCATGCTGCTCCGGTTTAGCCTTCACAACCACAAGTTCGACATGGTTCCATGCCATCCGGACTGCACATCCGACAACGTCTACGGATACAACACCGTGTCGGAGCTGGGCGGCAAGCTGTGCTACACCCACACAGCAACGGCGACGACCTTCCGTCTCTGGATGCTGGACGGCGACATGGCGTGGCCGGAGTGGTGTCTGCGCTGCTGCATCGACGTCGTCGGCGACGTGCGCTGCATCTCCCCGTTGGTGGCCGGCGGGGGCCAGATCTTACTGTCGGTGGATGAGGAGTTGTATCTGTATGGTGAGAGGAAGTAGGGTTCTCGAGAGGGTGGTCAACATGGAAGAGGTGGAGTACACGCGTTCGGATGGGAGAAAATATAAACTAGGCTATCATTCGATCAGTCAGCATTGCATTTGCATTGTTCCATACGTGGAGAGTCTAGTCTCCATTAACTTAAGTTTCATAACTATTAAAGACAATCCAATCAATGTGATGGATTTATGAATTTTTAGGGTCCGATCCACACGCTCAAAAACCGCCGCTGCCGCTCCATCCCTCTCTTCCTCTACTTCACCGACACAGCGCCGCCGGAGCGGCTCACCGGAAAGCCGGGCATAGCAAGAATGGTTGCAGCGGGTCTCTTTCCCTTCTCCTCCACACCGTGACAGCACCGTACCCCGTGTGGGTTGTGGTGACCGGATTGATAAAGAGTGATTTTACAGTACTTGACTAGGGTTCAAAATTCCGGAACAAAATTTCCAAAATTTCGGTCCTGTTGCTCCCCCCACACAATATGCTATTACTTTAGCCGAAATTTTTAATTTTTTGTGAATTTTGGTATTATTTGTCAAATTTGACTAAATTTTGTTCAAAATTTTGAAAAGTTCGCTATATCAGCACCCTCCAATACAAATACCGAAAACGAAAGATTGAATCTTGTACCTGAGTTTGGTACTAAGGATGTAAAATTTCCACTAAAAAAGTTGGTACCTCCCTGTCTAGTTATTAAGATCGGACTGGACTGGGAAAAATCGAATCAGAGCCTCTACCGATCCGGTCTAGGTAAAAAGACCTCTCGTGGCTGCTGTACATGGGATGGGAAGAGGAAGCGCGTGTGCATGGGAGCAAGGGAAAATGAGGAAAAATATGCTTGAGTGGAATTCGAACTGAAGACAACATGGGAGGGAGTTAACTCACCAACCACCACGCTACCATGCTCCTTGTGTTTTTGATAGAATGAGTAATATATTTAATAGGTATTGAACCGGGTCAGACCATTGTTCCACCCGATTGAACCAGTGAACCATTAAATCGAGAGCCTCACCGGTTTGATTACCGGTCTGATCTATGCCTCCCGGTACCTCTCAATGAATGTAAAACTACTCTTAGATAAATTATTTTGTGCACATTTCAGATGAAATTTAAAATTTTAAACCACTGCAATTTAACGTATAAACTTTAAATCTACCGTGGATTTGAAATATGGAGCTATGATAAACAAAGGTCTAACATGAAGCAACAAATTTTAAGTCTAGATAGGCATAAAATGTATTTAAATTAGCTCAGTAAATAAACAATAAACATAAAAATTATACGGGAGTACTATACAACTTTCAAAAGAAAATTCATCCAAAATCTTTTAAATTCATCCAAAACCTTTTTAAGATAGTAACTAACTTGCATATAACTTAGACAAGAAATGTATGTGGCTTCGTTGGCTAGCTGGGCTCAATTCTGCCCCCTAGATGGGCGGTTCGAATCACAAAACCGGAAAGAAAATGTCATCAAGCATGTTCCGTACATCACTTAATTAAATTGATAGTTGCGGTTCGAATCACAAAACCGGAAAAAAATATCATCAAGCATGTTTCTCATATCACTTAATTAAATTGATAATTTTACCATCACTACTAGGATGGGTCCATATACTAGGATGGGTGAAGCTTCCTAGTGTCGAGAACGCTCGGTAACAAGGACAAAACACACGGTAACAGCTCCACACACTCACTACAAATGTTGCCGAGTGAAAAAATTCACTCGGGAGTGACTCATTATTCCCGTGTTAGCTTCCAGTGTGTATTCTGGGAAACAGGTAACAGTTGGAAGGTTACCGAGTTCCAGACTCCACCCGGTAAGTTTACACTAACGGCAAAACTCATCTCCAAACGGAAGCGTTAAACCCAACGCACGCATCTTTAAAATCTCTAATTATATAGTGGCAAAGTCTCTATGGTTCTTTACCTAGCTAGCTACTTGAACAAATGGAGACTAGACTCTCCACATACGGGACAACGTGCTAGATAATTTTACTATATATTTTCTCAAGAACCTGAAATTTCTCTAATTGTATAGAAACAAAGTCTCTATAGTTTCTTATTAAATAGCTACTCGAACAAATGGAGATCAGACTCTCCACATACGGGACAATGTAATGCTTGATAATTTTACTATCTTAAAAATATATTTTCTCAAGAATCGTAAAATTTCTTTAATTATATACTCCCTCCGTTTCATATAAGAAGATATTTGAGTTTTTAATAGTTAAATTTGCTCAAGCTTGTAGATAAATTTAACAACATCTAAAATATGAAATTAGTATCATTAAATTTAACTTTGAATATATTTTCATAATATGTTTGTTTTGTATTAAAAATACTACTATTCCTATCAGTTCTTTTATTATATAGCTACTCTGCTAGTCGAACAAATGGAGATCAAACTCTCCACGTACGGGACAAGGTAAGTAATGCTTATACTCCAAGGTCGTGTACTTGCTCCCGTCCTGCCGCTCATACTCCAGCTCCAGTTCCAAGTTCACAACGACCTCCTCAATTACTCTAGTCTGCTCGTTGTACCGATACAGCTGCTCGTAATCCAGAACCAGCAACATACCCTCTCCATGGTGGTACACCGGAAAGAAGCCCTTCTGTATGATAATTCCCCTGTCGAGTATCGATCGATGCGGCAGCGTAGCGACCACTCCGGCGACCGCGCGTGGTGGCACGTTGCCCTCCTCCGCCAGTTGCCAGAGGTCGAAGAAGTTCACCGCCATTGGCGCGTGGACGTAGCACACCATACCAGCTAGGTCGACGTACGACGCAGTCGGTGAAGTAGCCGTCGCACTACTACAAAAATCCTCATAGAGACCGGCTTATTGGTGCCGGTTTATTTAAAACCGGCACCTATTGACCATTTCCCACCTCCCGCGGGGCAAAAAATAGAAAACCGACACCTTTGAACAACTATAAGCGTCGGTTCTATAGAAAAACCGACACCTATACTATTGGTATCGGTTTTTTAAAAAGAACCAACACCTATAATATATTATAAGTGCCGGTTTTCTATAAAAACCGACACCTAAATCAAGCCGAGCCATCTAAACAGCCGAGCCGCGAGCTGGCGGGGCCCACTGCAAGAGATAAGGCCAACCACACGCGAATCAATCTTATCCTTTCCTCTCGCTCTCGCTTCTCTCCTGGCCGAGCGCCTCTCTCGCTCTCGCTTCTCTCCCCTCTCTCGCAATCCTCATCGCCATCGACGCCACTCGTGGCCACCACCCTCCAGCGCAAGCGGGAAGCGGGATGGAAGCGTAGCCCGGTGGAGGTGGCCGCGCCCTCCCCTCCGCTAGATCCGGCGGGAGGGGTAGCGGCGGGCTCCCGCGGCCGGCGGCTGCCCGGCGGAGGCGGCAACAGCAACGGCGGCTGCGCCCTCCCCGACATCTTCACGCGCGAGATCAAGTCCTCCACCACCACCATCCCAGTGACACTCAAGGGAAAGGAGGAGGTGACCCAAGGGCCCCGTCGCCGCCGCATCATCCTCAGCGTCGCTGGTTCTAGTGCTGATAGATGACCGGATCTGGGGTTCGTGTCTTCTTTTTATCTCGTTCATGTTCTCTTGTTTAACTTCTCTCATGTTCTCTCGTTCATGTGTGTACCAGATTTGGATTGGATGAACGTTGTTCTGGATGAATGTATTTGTTGAATGTGTTCTGAATTAAATGTGTTATGGATTGAATGTGTTGAACATTGTTCTGGATGAGATTGTGTGGAGGGGATCATGGGGTGTGGACAGGTTCTGGGTTCGGCTCGATTCCAGCCGGAGTTCTTTTTTTTGGCTCGTGCATACACAAAGGTGCCGGTTCTATTTTACCTATAGGTGCCGGTGGCATGTATTGGTGTCGACCAATTGGTGCCGACTGAGAAACCGGCACCTATTGCCGGTTCCCAACCGGCACCAATAGAGGTATCTGTACTAGTGTCGTCGGACGGGTGGCAGGTGCAACCCCGAGGGAGTCGGACCTGCACGTACGTCGAACTTGCTGTCACGCAGGCCGAACCGAAGCAGCGTCATCTCCATCTAGCCGGCGGCGTGCGTCGGTGTTACTCAGCCCGTAGAAGTCCCCTCGCACGCAGATTGGGCTCCCTTCCCCACTCGGCCAACGGCTACCACACGGCGGAACGTCGGTCTCCACCCAGGAGTCACCGCCGCCGAGGGCGAAGATTGTTGGAGATAATTCATTTCCCTAGCAGCTAATTCAAGTCTCTACTTAGTTCCAGAAAAGTCTAGAATATGTCAGTACTAGTTGTTTCTTGGAAGCAGCACTGGTACCAAAAATATATATGTGTGGAATTCTCAAGAGGTGTAGTATGTTGGTTGTGCATGCGTGTAAAAAGTCAAAAGAGTTTTAGAGAAGCCTACAGCCTATCGAGTAATAAGTCAAATGACATATTTATAAATGAAAAACAATTTGTGAATAAAACTTTTATATACGTATTCTCAACGATCTAAAAGTTAAGGCTTAAAAATAAACTACAATGAAAAAACTCCAAATCAACTCCAAATTTAAGGTTGAAAATTAAAATTTTAGCTGATAAGCATAAGCATAAGTCTCGGTTTGTGTCACCAATCAGTACTAAAGATGCATTTTTTAGTACAACTTGAACAAAATTAATCATGCACTCCATTGTTGTGCTTTCTGCAACCCCCAAGGTCTCATCCATAAGATCAGCTAGTGTATCATATGCCAACATTCGCATGGAAGCTGTGCATTTTTGCAATGGTGATAGACCCACCTTGCCAAATGCATCTCGCCTTAGACGAAAATATGGAGACCAAACACCAAGAGCTTATACAATGCAAAAAAAAAGATGCCTCCTGAGGCGAAATCTCCTCCGAAACTGATCATCGGTGTAGAATGGATTATCTGAAAAATATTTAGCAAATAATCTATTGTGGTCATCTTCATCATTTCTACTAGTGTACCTCCTTGTGTAGCCCCCCGGCTGATTAGAGCTACTAGCTATGTGTGCCATCAGTCTTGCTTCAAGTTGAGCTTTGAGCCGAGCTTCAAGCTAAGCTTCCATAGGGTCATTAATTTCTTCCCTTGTCATATCTTTAAGCTTCTCACTAGTGATGGACTCATCGGAATGATTAGAATTATCTTGTGACTCAGTAGACATCTTTTTTTGGAGATGGGTTGCTATGTTGGTAAGAAGCTGAAGGAAAGGAAAGGGGAATGCTATATTGCTAAAGTGCATGTCTTATTTATAGATTTCATCCTGCGGTTAGCTATGTGTAACATTGATGCCTTGTTTTTGCTTCCATTCTAACAGCTAGTTTCCAACAGCTAGATTCTGAACAACCATGTCTTGCTTTTTGCTTGTATTCCAACAGCTAGATTTTAACTAACAATGTCTTGCATTTTGGATGTATTCCAACAACTAGATTTGAGACAACTAGGTCTTGCTTTTTGGATGTATTCCAACCGCTATGCCTTGCTTTTTTAAAAAATATATGTTCCAACAAGTATTTGATAAACATGTCTTGCTTTTCTATGTATTCAAATCACCATATTATAAAATGTTGTGTTAATTATTATAAGTGTATAATTTTCTTATAGGCTACTGAAGAAATGATTTGCTACTGTTATGGGAAAAATTAGAGACTATAGAGCAAAATGTTTATGATTATGGGCCAAATATTATCACTTCATATGCCTTCTACAGGTGAAATATTATTACATTCATCTTTCACTGAGTTCACAGTACTACACTTACTTACCCTACAAACCTATCCAAGTCTAAATATTACTAGAAAGTTAATCATAAAGTACATAGTGACACACTGAGTACTAGGGGGTGCAAACATAACTTAGGGATTATTTATTCTTCTGCAAGTTCTGTAGCTAGCTTTTAGAGGACAACTTCATGCCTCTTGAGTTTTGCATCACTAAAATTGGTTGTGTCTTTGTCCAGCAACTTTAAGTATGTCTGATACTTCTCCATCCTAGTTTGTTCCTTCTTTGCTTCCGTTGATTTCAGCACCGCTTCTGCTCTGAATTTTACTTCTTCATTGAAGAGAACAAAATCTTGACATGGCTAGTCCCCCAAAGGAGATGGTGCAAGTTTTTTTCCTTTCCCTTTAAACTTGGCTTCGGCTTTTTTCTGCCCCTCAGGGCGCTTCTCTTTTCGGCTGGTCTCCTCCTCGGTGTCTTGGTTGGATTATGATGTGTATGCACCTAATTTAGAAATCTTAGTTCTCTTGTTCTTGTTGTTCTCTTCAAGGATCCGTCGCCTTTTTGGTTGATCCTTTAATTCTCTCCACATATACTCTAATGTGAAAGATTTATCATTGTTTTCTAATTTATATATTGCATGGGCTTTCTCCATGATCATATCATCAGAGTGTCCACTGCTCCAGGTTCTTCTAGCTTGAGAATAAGCTCCACAAAATTTTGCAATGTCCTTCTTAACACCACCCTAATGTGTCTTGTATTGCACGACTGTCCTTTTGCGGTTATTGCTAGACGTATTATTGTTGAACTCTGCATAGTATTCTCCCTTCTTGTTATTGCCATTTATAAAATCTAGTGAGTTATTCAACCAAGAGCTGAGGACTCATAAATTTTCTTCTTCGGTGCAGTTGACCCGTATTCCTCTTCTTCATGCCTCTTGGCTATTATTACTTAACTCTTCGATGTTAACCAAATTGTTCTCTTCTTGTCTTGCAGGGCTCTGAGAGGCTGATTCTGATCCATGAGAAGAGGCTAACCTGACAACTAGATTTGGTGAGTGCACCCAAGTTTCTTGAGGACAAAAACCTTGAAAGCTTATTGGTGTAGATTCTAACCAACTTGCTTGCTGCTGAAAACCTTGAAAGCTTGGAGGAGAACTACCATAAAGGTGATAGTTGGCTGGAGGACCAAAAGGGTGGAAGCTTTGGAAATTAGGTGGTGAGGCTTAGGTAAACTGTGTGGGATTGGGGAAATTGTGATTGAAAGAAAGTTGAGGGGAATTGAGTAGGAGAGGAGTTTTGACTAGAATGTTGGCTCGGGGAGCCTTGGTTTAACAAGTTCATAAAACCTATCTTGGAGAGATCCATCTCAGCTAGCAAAGTTTCACAAAATATGTATATGTTGATTCAACATGTTCATGAAATCCTGAATCATCTCTTTTTTGTAAAGGATGGTAAGAAGCACAGAGCATGCAACGGTTAGAGAGAAGCAACGGTTGGAAGGAGCAACGGCCACTTGCATTTTTAAATTTGTTGTTAGAAAACACTGTGTATTTATCATTTTTTATTCAGTTGCTTCCGATAGCAGTGGTATTACCTGGTTGTAACTATGTACCACTCTCACAGTGCTCAATACCAGGTAGTAAGCAGTCATTTAGTGCTTAGTACCTGGTTTTTTACAACATTGTGGGTGCCCTTATCTAAATTACCAAAAGACTAAGACTAGTCGTAGTCGTAATCAGTTACTCCATCCGTTTCATATTATTAGTCAATTTTACTTTAGTTAAAGTTAAACTATTTTAAATTTGATCAAATTCGTACATAGATATAATAATATTTATAACACCAATTTAATTTCAATAAATCTATATGAATATAATACATTCGTGTTAGGTTAAAAATGTTACTACTTCTTTTCTATAAATTTGGTTAAATGTGAAGCAGTTTAACTTTACTTATAATCTGAAACGGTGGAAGTTGTAGAAGTTGTAATTTATCAATGGTTCCCGATATTTGAGATGCTGACGCAACAACCTTGTTAATTAAATTTCAGGTGGGATAGTGCGCAGGAAGCGAACACACATGCAAGCAGATTAGCTACAGCATGGAAAGTTGTATTTATCATTTTTTATTCAGTTGCTTCCGATAGCAGTGGTATTACCTGGTTGTAACTATGTACCACTCTCACAGTGCTCAATACCAGGTAGTAAGCAGTCATTTAGTGCTTAGTACCTGGTTTTTTACAACATTGTGGGTGCCCTTATCTAAATTACCAAAAGACTAAGACTAGTCGTAGTCGTAATCAGTTACTCCATCCGTTTCATATTATTAGTCAATTTTACTTTAGTTAAAGTTAAACTATTTTAAATTTGATCAAATTCGTACATAGATATAATAATATTTATAACACCAATTTAATTTCAATAAATCTATATGAATATAATACATTCGTGTTAGGTTAAAAATGTTACTACTTCTTTTCTATAAATTTGGTTAAATGTGAAGCAGTTTAACTTTACTTATAATCTGAAACGGTGGAAGTTGTAGAAGTTGTAATTTATCAATGGTTCCCGATATTTGAGATGCTGACGCAACAACCTTGTTAATTAAATTTCAGGTGGGATAGTGCGCAGGAAGCGAACACACATGCAAGCAGATTAGCTACAGCATGGAAAGTCAGACGTGCGCCCCCCCCCCCCCCCCCCCCCCCCCACCACCACACACACACACCCCAAACAACGCCGGATCAATCTACCTCACGCGGCGGCCTCCGCCGCCGTCCCGGACGACGTGTTCCTTCTCCCACATCTTGGTGAATCTCCCGGTGAAGTCCCTGGTGTGTTTCAAGGCCATCTGCCGGTCGTGGCGCGCCGTCATCGACGACCCTGCCTTCGTCCGCCGCCACCTCAAGCTGTCCCGGGCGAGGCCGCCTCCGCGCATCGTCTTCATCCTTGCTCGCCGAAGCCTGCACGGACGACGAGTGGGAGTACCACAAGCTTCCACCGGCTCCGGTTGGGCCAAGGAGCGGGAGAGGCGGTCACCGGCGAGACTGACCTGTTTCTCGAGAACCCCATCCCACGCGGTCTCGCCTGCCATACCACCCACTGTGACGGCCTTGTCGCCGGCGCGACCTCCACGGGAACGGTGTTCTTCTGCAACCCGGCCACCAAGGAATTCGTCTTGCTGCCGCCCGGCGACAGCGACGTTTGCTCTGTGAGGTTACTGGAACCAACGGCGGCGATCGGCTTCGATCCGTGGCACGACAGGTACGTGGTCACCAAGTTCTTCTACCGCAAGGACGGCGAGAGCGGCATGGGGCACGAGATCTTCACGCTCGGCAGCGGCGGCGGCGGCGACGGGACGTGGCGGCCGACGGGAAATCCTCCCTGTGAAATCAGCGGCAACCGGAGCCCCGTCTGCACGCGCGCCGGGGCATTCTACTACTTCATCCTGGAGTACTGGCAACGCGAGCTGCTGCGGTTCAGCCTGCGAGACGAGATGTTTGACAAGGTCCCGTGCCCTCCGGGCTTACCGGACCTGGACAGCGGCAACTGCGACCACGTCCACGTGCCGTACGACCTCGACCACATGACGGACATCGACGGCGAGCTGTGCTACGTCCACCGCGTGACGGCGACGTTCGACGTCTGGGTGGCGGCGGCGGCCGCACCACCCCCCCCCCCCCCCCCCCCCCCCCGCCGCCCGATCGCGATACGCAGCTTCATCCCGGTCGTCGCCGCCGCTGCCAGCAACAAGTTTCTAGCTTTCTTCAACTTTTACGAAGCTTTCTTCAACAAGTTTCTAGTTCATGGCGTACGACGAGCGGAGCGAACCCGCGTGAAAGCTGTTGAGGTGCATGGGGAGCTGCGGCTCCTGCCATGGGAGCTGAGGTTGGTCAACCACGGTGGTCCGGCTCGGATTATGCGCGACGTCGTCCTCCATTACGTTGAGAGCCTCGTCTCCATTAGAGCACTGAACTACTGAAAGATCTTGGATATGTAACCCGTCCTTGACTTGATCGATGCTTCGCGAGCAGGGGCTTGTTTAGAGAGGATTGTATTTATGTCAGTCGGTTCTTCATAAAAAAAATCAGTCAGTTTTTTCAAGATGCATACCCCGTTCGTTTCCAAGTATTTATCGTTCTACATTTGCCGTTAAAATACTTTCTTAATATTTAACTATCAATTTTATAAATGTGTACCCTGTCTGTCCCAATGTATATAGATTCAATGTGTAGTATGTTTTAATTAAGTTTTTTTCTTTACAGAGGAAGTATAGTGTGAATAATTCATATTTTTAGATTTAACAAGTAGAGACGGTGGTATTTATCAGTTAAATATTTTTATAATATGTAATTCACGGAAATTTAAAAATTACTGGCTAAGAGATTTTTACCATCCAGCTTAACTTTTGGTGCCTCCCACAGCTATAGATGGCCATAAGGCCTGAGGCCCGATGGCCTAGCCCACGGCACAACCATTTGGCCCGATCCAAGCACAACACGGTATGATTGGTGTTGGGCCTGTGCCAGCCCGGCCTAACAGTTGGGCCGTGCCTAGGCTGGCCCGACACGGCACGGTCCAATGATCAGGGAAGAAAAATAGTTTAGGAACCCAAAATAAGCATAATTCAGCCATATAAGGCACGGTCCAAAGAGGAAGAGTGGTGCAAAATAGACTTATTCCTGTTATATAATACACGGTCCAAAGATATGTCGGAAGAAAAATAGACTTATTTCATAGAGAAGCACGATGGGCTATCGTGCCTTCGGGCCGGCCCAGCACGACCCGATTCTTATTGGATCGTGCCTGGACAGTTGGTGCAACCCGTGAGTGGGCACGGCCCAGTTCGGCGTGTAGGTCAAGCTGTGCTGGCCTGACTGATCTCGGCCTAGGCTGGATCGTGCCCGAGTTATACCGGGCCGAGTGACCCATTTGACTATCTATACTCATAGCCATCCATTCAGTCAGATCTGATAGTCCACAATCGTTGGTTGTGTGAGGTACTGGAACCGTGTGCAGGGTATCTTCTGCTTCTTCAGCATAATTTTACCATCATTTAGAAGGTAACTAAAGATTCTCAATTACCGTAAAATTCCTCTAATTAGTAATTCCTTTTCCGAATAGTAATCCACCTGTGGGCTGCGGTCAAATTTGAGGCAAAACGTGCAAGATCGATTACATATCATGGATATTCTTGCCACGCGCGAAAAACACGGCCAGACGATCAATCCGCCACCTCCTGCGCGGGGCGGCCGCCGCCATCCCGGACGACGTGACGTTCCACATCTTGGTGAACCTCCCGGTGAAATTAATCCCTCGTGCGTTTCAAGGCCGTCGGCCACTCGTGGCGCGCTGCCGTCGACGACCCTGCCTTTGTCCGCCGCCACCTTGAGCAGTCCCGCGCGGCCGAGGAGGCAGCCGCTGTCGTCGTCCTTGGTCGCCATAGCCAGCTCGAAAGACGCAATGGAGCTGCAGTACACTGTCCGAGGCTATCAGCTTCCATCGGCTCCGACTGGCCATGCCGGGAGCGCGCGGGAGCAGCGGCAGCGGCGCCGGTCACTGCCGTGGCTGACCTGATGCTCGAGAAGTCGATCCCATGCCATGCAGTCCCGCCAGCCATGCCACCCACTGTGATGGCCTTGCCGCCGGCGCGATCGATAAGAGAACAGTGTTTATCTGCAACCCAGCCACCAACGAATTCGGTCTCGAATGTTTCTGGCACCAATGGCGGCTATCGGCTTCGATCCGTGGCGCTACAGGTACGTGGTCGCCAGGTGCTTCCACCGCGATTGTTTAACCTACGACATCGCGCACGAGATACCTTCACGGTCGACGAAGGCGACGACGCCGGCGACACGGTAGAGGGTAGACCCGCCGCGCCGCATCAGACACAACCGGAGCCCCGCCTTGGGGCGTTCTACTACTTCATCGAGGAACACCAGCCATGCGCGTACGTTGCAGCGGTTCAGCCTCGTCTCCATTAGAGCACGTAACTACTGAAAGATCATGCATACGTGCAACCGGTGGTTGAATTGATGGATGCTCTAGCTGCGAGCAGGTCTGCTTAGAGAAACTTGTATTTATTACATCAGTTGTTTCTTCGTTAAAAAACAATCATTCTTCTACAAATTTAAAAATTACTAGATATACATACACAATTAGTACGTGTAAAAATTGATATATTAGTACCAACTTTGTACGTATTTGATCCGTACAAATTTTGTAGTGTACGTGGGTCGAAAAAGTGATCACCCACATGCCAGTGGTCGCGCGCAATACCGTTTGACTATCGCTCCTACTGAATCAATAACATTTATCACTATTTCTTAGGCTATCCCCAACTCTCCATGTTATCTAGTATCCATAACATTAAATGCACTGTTACATAAGCAAAAATCTGATGTGGCAAGAGAGTTAATAAAGTGAGATGTAAAAATATGAAAACATCATTTCTCATGTAAGAAAACTATCTCTACACAAAAACCAAGAATGAAAACAAAATTATAGGTGAATAAAAGTAGAGAGACGAGAGGTGATTGGATGGAAATTTAATTTGAAGACACAATCCATTGAATATATAGTTTTTATACATAATATTTATATGACATGGTAAATACGGAAACTAAGTTTTTGGGTTGGGGATAACCTTATGAAACTTTTCTATACCACATTTTTGAACTTTCTAACATCTAATTCATTCATTTGTGCCCGTCATAAGCTCATGTGCACTTTATAATATTGCACCCCAATAATAAACCGGACATCGATTTTCTTCCGTCACGTTGCCATTTTGTTATTCTCTATGCTTTTATTTTACTGTTTAACTTTAGAATAGTTATACATTATATTTAATTATATATTTTTTTATCAAATGAAAATCTAGGTTATTGTAAGTCGTTGCTCAACCTTTTATGGATAAAAAAAGAAAATGTGTTTAAATATACATGAAACAAAGAGATTGGATTACAATGATTTTGCTATATATTGTCCGAAAGATTTGTTCGTTAGTCGACCATCACAGGAATTCCTGACATATGATGCGTGCTACCGATGGTAAAAAAAAATTAGAAGCAAGCGCACATGGGAATCGATCGTGTACAGGGTGAGATCGATCCCGTGACTTCATGGGATGACTCCCCTACTGATTTACTATGGTTTTTGTGATTTCATACGCCCTGTTTATACTATCGGTTTTACTATATTTGTGGTAACACTTTTTTTTTAGATCTTATTTAGATTTCAGATCATTTGATTTTCATAACATTCGTGACTGCGTATATTCGGACGTGCTAAATAATTTTCTTTATTATTATAAGTATATATTTTATATAAATTTACACTGTAGTTACACCCCACTTATACACCACTTACATATGTAATTTTGGAATTTACATTATGAATACTCTAAAATTAGTAGTTACACCCCCACCCACGTATGTAATTAGTATGTAATTTTGGAACTTACATTATAAATACACTAAATTTAAATATGTAATTTAGGGAATTACAAAGTAAATACATACTGACTATTTTTTATGAAAAATATGACGACATAAATATAGCTACTCCCTTATACTATAATTAATTACATATGTAATTATAATAAAATTATTAAAACTAGATTAATGTAATTGTATTATAGTTACTTTTGATATATTTTTAGAATAAATTTTAGTCAAAACTTTTATAGATAGTTTCTTTTCATTTACATACAGCTGATGTAATTATGTTCTATGTAATTATAACATAATTACACTATAAGTACACCTGTGTGACTCTTATTACAAATCTTTCGAACGGGATGTAGCTAGTCCCCGATTACAAAAGGATTAGGTTTTCATCTAATGGATAAATAAAAGATTATCCCTTTGTTTTATATTATAAATCGTTTTAACTTTTTACTAATCAAATTTTTAAAAGTTTGATCATATTTATAGGAACATTTAGCAACATTTATAACACCAAATTAGTTCCAATAAAACTATCATTTAATATATTTTGATAGTAATTTGTTTCGTATAATATTATTATATTTTTCTATAAATTTGATCAAACTTAAAGAATTTTGATTAGAAAAAAAATCAAAATGATTTATAATTTGTAACGGAGGTAATATAAAACACACAACTTAAGTTTATGCTTCCTTCCATTTTAATAGATGGCATGATGCCTTTATAACAAATGTTGGACTATTCGTTTCATTTAAGAAAATAACATAATTATATTAATTATGTTGTTACTTGATTTATTATTAAAAGTGCTTTAACCATTATTTATATTTTCGCGTGGTTAAAATAAGTTAAAACCACATCTTCTCTTAAAAACCGGAGTGAGTACGATGCCTAAAAACAAGTTTGCGTCACCAGAAAATATTCAGGTCTCTGCAAACGTAATGCATGTTAACTCCTTATACGAACAGTAATCGGCCGGTATGTCGAAAGCTGCACGACAGTTGCGCAATCTGCGGTTAAATTGATGCAAAACATACATGTCGATTTACACCATGGCAAATCCCACGCGCCCCAAGCACCGTCCCACCGCCCGCCAGCGGCACAAACACCGGCAGATCAATCCACCGCACCCGCCGGCCTCCACCGCCGCCGCCCCGGTCCCAGAAGCTCCTGCGGCCGCCGGCGCCGGCGCCATCCCCGACGATGTGTTCTTCTCCCACATCTTCGTGAACCTCCCCGTGAAATCCCTCGTGCGTTTCAAGGCAGTTTGCCGCTCGTGGCACGCCGCCGGCGACGACCCTGCCTTGGTCCGCCGCCACCTCGAGCTGTCGCGCGCGAGGCAGCCGCCAACGTCGTCCTTGCTCGCCATCGCCAGCACTGATGATATATGGGACGAAGCGCTCTCCGGCTCCGAGGTTGTCAGCTTCCACCGGCTAAGGCTTACCCTGCGACCGGCCGGACCGAGAGCGAGAGGAGCGGCGGCGGCGCCGCCAGACATCACCACCGACACCGAGACTGATCCGATGCTCCACAAGTCTATCCCTAACGGCGGCCGTATTGCCCACCATATCATCCCCACCCACTGCGACGGCCTTGTCGCCGTCGCCAACTACGGGGGCTCCATGTTCGTGTGCAACCCTGCCACCCAGGAGTTCGTCGTGCTGCCGCCCGGCAGCGGCAGCGGCCCGTGCCGACGGTCTACGGAATCAACGGCGGCGATCGGCTTCGATCCATGGCGGAACAGGTACGTCGTCGCCAGGTACTTCTGCCGCAAGTCCAACAACTATCCGCAGGTCTACAACATCGGGCACGAGATCTTCACGCTCGGCAACGGCGCAGGCGATGAATGGCAGCACACGCAAGACCCGCCGCGCCCCATCTGTCCCCGCCGGAGACCCGCCGCCTGCACGCGCAGGGGTTCCTTCTACTGGTTCATCAACGAGTCTGAGCCGTGCGCGCTGCTGCGGTTCAGCCTGCGAGACGAGGCGTTCGACGTGGTCCCGTCCCCACCGGGCTGCACGGCCTCCAGATACGCCGTCCACGACCGCGTGGCGGACCTCGCCGGCGAGCTGTGCTACATGCATCGCGTCCGCACGAAGGTGGCCACCCACGAAGTTTGGATGGCGGCGGCGGTCGATGACCCGGCCGCGGCGAGCCCGGACCCGGAGTGGTGGCTGCGATACCGAGTGGACCTGTGGCCCGACCCGTGGGGCGTGCGCGGCAGCGGCCGTTGGTTCCAGAGCTTCGCCACGGCCGCCGACGACGGCGCGGAGGAGGAGGCGGCGTTGGTGGCCATGCTCTACGAGGAGGTGTTGTGGCACGAGGAGCGGTGCGAACCCGCGGTGAAAGACGTCAACGTGCAAGGGAGCCGATACAGCTGTGATCCGACTCCGACCATACACCATGTCCTCCGTTACGTGGAGAGCCTCGTCTCCATTGGAGGAGCACGTGACTACTGAACGATCATGGAACTCCATATCTTATCTTGTAAAGCCGGCGGTTTGGCCGGAGTTTGGTTGGTCCACGTGTCACATTAAATCAGCGAGTAAACTGGGGATTGCGTTAGTTTGGTGCGTCTGGCTAGTAATTCAGTAATGCACGATTAGGCTTTGTAGCTTGGACGTCTGGTTCCCTCACAGTCTCACGTGTTCAGATCTATGGCACCTGTGTGTTACTCCTCGGCTAATGACATGAGCAGGAGCAAGCATAAATGAAAACAAAGTAAAAAACGGGGAAATTTAAAAAAAATGAGAAAGAAATAAAGAAAGAAGTCGAAATACTACTCCCGTGTTTTTAATACATACCTTTATTCACTTTTATAGATATTATGTTTGATCATTGTTTTATTAAAAGTATAAAATAATATAAGTGATATTTAAAGTATATTTAATGCTAATAAATGATACTTTTTTAACAAGACAAACACCCAAACACCACTATAAGAAACGATTTTTCATGGTGTCACCCTATAATTTTCGCTGGCTGTCGTACGCGAAAACCGCCAGCAAAAACGTAGCAAGAGGTGAGGGGCTCCGGACCGTCCGCGAAAATCGATTTTCGCTGGCGGCCACGCTAAGAGGTCGGTCATAAAAAAATTCTATTTTTTGAGATGGACTTCTTAAGTGTCCGCTAGTGAAAATCGTGTTTTCGCTGGTGATAGGTAAAGAGGACAGCTGAAAATTTTTTTAGAGACAAATAAAATCCACCGCGCGGCCCCACCACCTACCAAACTCACCCTATCTCTGCCTCTCTCCCTTCTCCCTCACATCTCTCCGCCTCCATCCCTTCTCCCTCACGTCTCTCCATCTCCCTCCCTTCTCCAACCTTCCCACCATTGTCGCTACCCCACCACCGCCGGCTGCCGTTGCCTCCACCACCGCCGCATTGGCCAACGGGGAGGTCCTTGGGAGGGTGGATCCGCCTCTCCACCGTTGGCCGCCGCAAGCTCGGGGCCGGATCCGACCGCCGTAATGACGGGGGTGGCCAGATGCACCGCTGCGACGACATGCGAGGTCAGATCCGCCGCCACGATGATGGGGGAGGCCGGATCCACCGCGGGAGGGGTGCGGGCGGCGGGGGGAAGCGCACAGGCGGCGGGAGGCGCCGTGGGCGTCAGATCGAACCGCCGCCACCTCTATCGGTGCGGATACAGCCTTGTTCTCGCTTGATCTGTGTGGGACGACAAGGGCAAGGAGGAAACAATGACCTTGATGGTGGCGGTGGGTTGCGGTTGCGGAGGGGTCCAGCAACCGCGGAGTTTAGTGATGACCTCGGCGATGGTGGCGTCGGTTGCAACGCCGAGCCTTGTTGGTGCCGGCGAGGGTAGCTCGTGCATGGTGGCGGAAAACGGGGCGGTGGTGGCAGCATCCGCTCCTCCCTCTACCAGATCTAGCTGGCGACGACCTCTCCTCCCTCCCGGCAGCAGAGGGTTTGGCGGTGGCGGCCTCTCCCGTCGCGTGGCTCGACTGCGGCCCCCTTGTTCGGCATTAAGTGCAGCTGTGAGCTCAAACCCTAAGGGGCTATTGTTGAGGGAACGGCTTCGCACACCTCCACCTTTAGGAGAGGGCATCTACTTCCTCCGGAGTAGGCTCCGAAGATGGATTTGCATGGGTCCCTCAGGGCCGGGAGGGAAGCAAGATCGTACCCGCAGCCTTTGGAAAGAAAGCAAAGTGCCAAGGGGCGAAGGCTGAGGGTGGCCTCTGAAGAGTATTGATGGTGACGAGACTTGGCCATTCAATGCCCACACATACCAGCTGACGCACTCCGCGGTGGGAGCAGGTGGGGCAGATGCTGAGACAAACTTTCCTGGCATGTATCAAATCAACGAATCACACTCGGGATCCATGGGATTTTTCAGGCACGGGAGCCATTGGTCCAACCTTTTTTGTTCCCTAGGATTTTACCATTCTGCCCCTGGGGTTAGGACTGCCTATTAGTTTCTGTCACCCGCTAGCGAGGTCGTAGGTACCTCTATAATTTCTGATATACCTTATATAGGACTATATAAGTATAATTCACTCCATGAAAGGGAGTAGAAAATAACAGAATATTGGAATCACATTAACCACTCAGCTCTAGATACTTCTAGATACTCTAAAATGCGTGGGCTGGGAGGTGGAGTTCGAGCTAGCTGGTGCCGATCTCATGGAAAAGAGATGGTCATTGCTTCCTACTCGACTGAGCTCAAGCTCCGTGTCGATCGCCACCTCCAGCGTCCTCCCCAAGCGAGCTCCACCTCCATCCTCCTTCGCTATCGTTACACCCACACATCTCATCTCCCTATTGTCGTCTGCAGCAGATTCGGTGAAGGAGGCACAAGCTTTAGCGGAGGGTGGCAGCTGGCGAGGTTGTGGACGACACCGGTAGAGTGAGCGCTGCATCTTCAACCGCCTTGTCGCTGCCTCCATGTCGAAGCCATTGCATTCATCCGGGTGGAGCGAGCTCACCGATTCAGCTAGGCAGGTTGAGGAGATCTGGAGTGCAACCTCTCCCACTTGGTCGTTGAGAAGCGCGGCAACAAAGGGGAGCTCCGGGCTCACGGTGATGGTGGAACTTGGGTTAGAGGGTATGGCTGAGGCCTCGTGGATGAGAGAATAGAAGTGACGTCATCCTTGTCTTCTCTGACCTCGTCCAACAGGGCAGGCTCCACTTCGAGCTTGCTGCCGACCCCCTCTTCTCCCGAGCTCACTAGCTCAGGCAAAAGGGCAGGCTCCCTATCATGCTCGTCATCGATTCCATCTTCTCTGAGTTTGGTGAGTGGGTGGGCTCTCATCCATCATGGCTGCCACAGGAGCCTGCAGAGGGAGGGAGGGGAGAGAGGGAGAGAGGACAAAAAGAAGATAGTGCACTGATAGGTGGGACCCCCTCCTCACCATGCTGATGTGGTCTCTTAGGGTACCAAAACCGAAGTAAAAACCACTGAGGGGGTAAAGTGAACAATATTGAAAGTTTGAGCTGTCAAATATCTGGTTTTAATATTTGGGGGTTTATTTTAGACAAAGTGAAGAGTTAGGGGTGTAAAATAGACTTTGCCCTATTTTAAAATGGAGGGAGTATTTTTTTCTTTTTTGAGAAACATGGTACAAATGCAGTCGCTCATAATGCGTGCACACTCATCCTAATGAACACACACGTACACCCTACCTCTATAAACACCTCTAGAATTTGAAGAGACTGAGATAATTATGTTATTAAATTTTTCACTTTATCTTTAAGTTCGATATAAACATATCAATGAAAAAACGACAGATGAATTTGTTCTTTTGTTTCTCAATTATTATGCCTCTTTTCATCATATATAATTTTTATCGTCCACAGCCACTACTATGAATTGGGTTATGCAAACGATCAAAACATTTTCTTTTTACAGGTAGCAGCCGACAGCCTATGAAAGAGCATGTTGTAGAGCTTAGCTTAGTTTAAGATCGTGACAGTGAAAATTAAAGAATATGGTATATATAACATCAACCGGGAGAATAAACTTTCACAGATGGAGGTAGAGAAGTAGAGTAGAACACACAGACCAAGTTGAAACCACACACAACATATTCATCTAGAAAAAGGGTTCTTACAGCCGACACGATTGGTTGTGGAAGCACTGATTGCCCCTCCCGGTGTAGGATCGGCCTCTCCCCTGGCATTTGTTGCGGAAGCACCTCACCAGGTTTGGCACCCCCGACAGGTTGATGTAACCGCCTCCCGCCAGGACACGCCGGTGGACGACCAGCTCATGGTCGATGCCACCGCTGCCGGCACCACCACCTACCACCTCAGCTAACATTGTCATCTCCCGCCGCGCCTCCGCCGGGAAGATCTCCACGGCGTCCTCCACCCACGCGGCGGTGCTAATAAGCGACGCCGCCGCCACCACCGCGCGGCGTCGTTGTAGTTGTAGCTAGCCACCTTGGCGGCACTACTGGCTGGTGGTAGTGCTGCTTCTCCTGCAGCCACGACTGCGAGGAGGAGAAGCCAGGCTGTTGCAGCCTTGCTCTCCATTTCTCGGAGCTTCGATTCAATTCGAACGGCCTGCACACGACGGTTATGTTTGATGCGGTATTTTTTCTAAAAAATATAGGGTAAAAGTTTTACCTCGTATATATTGATAGAGAAGGGGTTAAGCAATGTTTATAACTTTTCAGAGCCTTCAAAGATAAAGACCCGAAAAAAAGATCTTACGGGACCTCTCACAAAGCACTAAACTCTGCGAGGTTTCGTGCGCTGGTTTTATGAGGTATATATATATACTTCATCCATCATGAAGTAGATGAATCTAGTATTGCATGAAATATATCATGATACTACGAATCTGAATAGGACTGATTCTTAGTACGGATGTGTCCTATCCAATACTAAATTCTTAATGGATGGAATATACTATATTTTGCATCATGTCCTCCTAATGTATTTGCATATATATACTTCCTCTGTTTTATATTATAAGTTGTTTTGATTTTTTTTCTAATCAATATTTTTAGGTTTGACTAAATTTATAGATAAATATAGCAATATTTTCAACACAAAATAAACATATTATTTAATATATTGAATGTTGATTTTAATAAAAATCAATTTAATGTTGTAAATATTGCTAATTTTTTCTATAAATTTAAGTTAAGTTTAGCAAAGAAAAAAGTTAAGTCGATTTATAATATGAAACATAGCAAGTAATACATATGTCAATTTAGATAAATCGGTACTTATGATGATGTTGATCCTACTCACTCCATCCAAAAACCAACCTTATATTAGATACTTATATTAGACATTTCTTTTGGACAGACTTCTGTCTATATTCGTCCTAGAAGGAAATATCTCATCTAATTCTTTTTTTTTAAATGGAGGGAGTACATGTCATTTATTTGGTGCTTCGCAGGCTTGCAGCAATGTGGCTCTGGAAGCCTGGAACAACTAATGCGGCCGATTGATTAAGGATATCGATTATTTGAGGCGGCGTTAATCCCATAATCCCAGGGCAGGACGGCCTACGTGATGGGGAAAGTGTGCCATCAATCTTGGTTCCTAGCTGCTCGTGAACTGAATGCCTGCCCGGCCCGGGCACAGTTGCCCGGTTGCTGCTGCACGCTTGTCACCAAGACGTGTATTCTGGGCTATTTTATCAGCGAGACTGCGACAGATAGGAGACAAACAACCCACCAAACACAGTAGTATTTTCTGGTCCATTGAGGGATGAACAAGTATATTTACACATGCAACGAAACATGTCATATACGGTAAAAGGCTGCACAACCAAAGCAGCAAAACTGCATTAAGTAGATGAATCTCGTCGAAATAAAGAAAGGGAAAGTTCTGATGACGGCACAAACTGTTTAAGCACAAACTTGAGATAATAGAAGGGATCGTCGACGAATAGCATGCAAATCGATCGGCCGAGATGTTAAAATTACAGAGGTTCGTATACATCGTCGCTTTGAGGTTTCATTAATTAATCCATCATCCATTCATGCATGAAAATGAAAGTATAAGCAGTACGAGATCCATGCACAAGCTAGTATAGAATTCAATTTGTAATAATCACCAGTTGCAGTCAACAGCCCGGGTTGTAGTATTTACGATCACAGTGCGATCCGGGCGGTGGAACACTGTACTGGCTGCCCGGAAGGCAGGTCTGGATGCAACCCTGCCGATCCGGATTCAGCGTCCTCGGAGCTACATAGTTGTTGGTCTTGGTCGCCTGCAAGACGCGCCTCTGGACCCTGTCCAGCTCCGCCGGCAGCGGCTCCAGCTCCACCGTGTCATCCAGCCTCCTGATCCACGCCGCCGCGGCCTCGCGGCCGGCCGCCGGCTGCGCCGCCGCGGCGACTTCGTCGGCCTGGAGGAGGACGACGATGAGGAGGAGGAGGAGGAGCCACGACGAAAAAGCGGCCACCACCGACGACGCCTTGCTGATCATGCCCTTGTAGGCCGCCATGGACGCACGCTCGCACGAACAAATTCAGATGGATTCGTATGAAGGGTGGCGACGTCACGCCTTAACGAGCTAGCGCGCACGCACACCGGCGTATTTTATAAGGGCTCCAGCCGGCCGCGCGCGCGACGCGCAGAGATATTTAACTATCCATCTATCACTCTTACATGTAATAAGTAAGAATTTATCACCCACGTATCAAAGACACGTGAACGAGTAACACCATGTCTTATAAATTGTGAGCGATGCATCCTTAATTGCTATATGTTAAACGTATCAAAAAGTTAAATGCCCCCCGACGCATCCGTCGCCTGATCACGATGTGCCACCGGCTCTCTTTGTTCGAAGCGGCTCGTGAGTGAGCAGGCGGCCGGCCGGCCCCGTCCGTCGGCGCGCGACATGTTGGCCCGACCGATGTGCTCATCTCCATCCCGTCACCGTCAGACGGTAATTGCCTCGTCGCTGCCAAATGCCAATGTTTTCATGCGTCATAAATAAACGAGCAGCCTTGTTCGATCTTGTATCGTGTGTTTGATTAATTTTCAATTATTCATATACATGCAGATCAAATTGATCGTATTAACTAAAAACACGGAAGAAAGGAGATGGTTGCCAAAATTTAGTTGGTTAGAGACGGCCAGGAAGCTCGCGAATTTATCTAATTACCATGCGCATTTTCTTCCAAATCTACCCCCGTGCGGGTTCTACTGTCCATGCAACATGGTGTAGTATAAATTAATTTGATACGTTGGATCAAGATGAATGGCCATATTCATCCAAAGGTACTCTAAAAATTCTTTATATATATGATTTCTGTAAAAATCATCATAGCATGAAAACGATGAAACATTTTTTTTTATTGGCGACAGCGCATGGAAGAAAAAAATGAAAAATATGGAACAATTACCCAAAGAGCCTCACTACGGTACTCTCTACTGGTAGTAGAAAATAATCTAAACCGTTAATTTCATTTGATCGAAGGATTCAGATTGATTTATACTACCACCCTAGTTAGCGGTAGTAAAAATGTGAAAGAGCATTATTGCCCCAAAAAATAGGGGTATAATTGTTATTTAACAGTGACTAGACTTTTTTTTTCATTTTTTTTAGTTTTTTTGATGGGATATGAGCAATACTAACATAATGCATAACCACATATTAATCTAGCTGAGAAAAAACATAAATAACAAAGCTACTCGTAATTATTCTATTAGTAAATTACTAACTCACCCATAATATTACTGGTAGTATAAATACTGTAAGTAGAGAGTACCGAAACATCGCTCTTATCTAAAGGGATTGATTTTCCAACCCTTTGGAGTTTGGTTATTCATCAACTGTAATTTCCGTCAGCACATGCACATGAGACTGTTAATATAATTAAGCTACATAGCCGGCTTGTGCATGCGTGTGGTTTTATTAATCCGGCCATATGCAAGCGGGGAACCAAGTGTACCGTAGTGTACTGCGGCAAGCTAGGCGTCGATCTCGATCAGAAGGCAGATTAGCACCCCCGGTTGTAATACTTATGGTTACAGTGCTCTTTCAAAGTGTATGGGTCGCCTGGAACTTTGGCACCGCAGTTCTGGACGCACACGCCACCGTCGCGAGAAAGTGCCTTGCTACCGGGATGCTCTTTCGACGACCAGACGCGCCGATGGATGAGCATGCCGAGCTCCGCCGGCAGCGCCTCCACCTCCACCGTGTCCTCCACCGTCGTCGTCCTCCACGCCACCACCGCCTCTCCGGCCGCCGCCGCCGCCGCCG
This sequence comes from Oryza punctata, assembly GCA_000573905.2. Lineage (NCBI taxonomy): Eukaryota > Viridiplantae > Streptophyta > Magnoliopsida > Poales > Poaceae > Oryza > Oryza punctata. Next base: position 16,642,937 of record CM002491.2, on the reverse strand, counting down.
CGGCAGAGGTGAGTAGGAGGAGCACGATGAACGGCGCACATGCAGCGGCGGCGGCCAACACCGGCCGGCACCGACGCCTTGCTCTCAGCGTCTCACCCTCCATCGATCACACGGACGATCGATCCAATGGTGGATTTTATAGGGAGATCAAGGCCGCGTGTACTGCTGGGCTACTGGCCCTCACCATGAACTTGGGCATGATGATCGCAGAAGTGAATTTGCAAGAAAATGGATGGCTTTATGTTGCAATAACTGGTGCACGCACGCATGATTTGTTCCACTGACCAGCAGCTTGTTAGTTAAGGGAACAAGCTGACCAAAGGGATCAGTCGTGCTGATTTAGGCATGACATCAGTCGGCAATCAGCATATCCCTCTTTCGGGTTTGGACGACTGCCTGGTTGTTAATTAGTGTTTCCTCGAACTCAACTGTACATCCTTTTCTCTGCATGCCCTCTCGATCTGTCAGTAATTAAGCTGCATAATCTCTGATAATGGCCATCAGTTAGTCGCGTTCCACAACCCAAAGCAAGGAGAGTTAAACTTCTGGTTACGGTTAATTGGGTCGGCAGGTAGGTATACGCTGGTTGGGAGCCCAAATCACGGCCCATTCCGAGGGTTATATATTCCGTGAAATTGAAGTAATTTTCCGTAGATGGGCCGATATTAATTTCTGCCTTGCCAAACGACGCGGTCCGTTTGAAACTAATGAAGATAAAGATTAAGGTTTAGTTATTTTCTTCAAATCTAAATTTTAAGTCTCTTATTTTTCGTTGGAACGTTTTTCAAACTGTTAATTGATATGTTTTTTAAAAAAGTTTTATATATAAATTTTTTAACAAATTCAAATAAATCTATTTTCAAATTTATAACTATCAATACTTAATTATTCATGTGCTAATGAGCTTTCTCGTTTCGCGTGAGCTGGAAAACTCTCTCCAAGTCAAGGGAAAGAATACATACTAAGTAATATAATGGCACACAAAACGAGAAAAATTTTAGCACATGATCAATTGAGTTTTAATTATTACAAACTTGAAAATATATTTTTTTGATATTTTAAAGCAACTTCTATGTAGAAAAAGTTTTTGCATGGAACATACCGTTTAGTAGTAGTTTAAAAAGCGTGTTAACGGAAATCGAGATAAAATCTATATCTTATCATAATCCATATATTTTTGGATGGTGTTATGTCGGGTTATGTTTGTTTTTTCATTACCTGAACCTATTTGTTTAAGAGTCAGTTCTGGTGAATTCCCACACATCTTTGGTTTAAGAGCTTGCTCTGCTCCAGCATTATGTACCCCCAGTACAAGTCCTCTAGGTATCAACTTAAATCTGGCCGACTACGATAGGGATCGAATTTTAGGGTGGGTAGAACACAATCTCTCTGCCCCTATGTAAGATCATCCGTCATCTTCATCCGCCGCAATCCTTTTCTTCCCCAACTCGCTCACCACCTCGCCCTTCCCCGCACGCGCGTTGATTTCCAGCGCGGTGCGGAGTCGTCCCCCTTCTCCTCGTGTGCCGCTTCTCCCCCTTCTATCCCCTCTACGCACCGGCAACATCTTGAGTCAGGCGACAATGGCGAAAACCGCAGGCACTGCACGCGATGGCACCACAGAAAATGGTAGCCCGCGGCGCGCGCGCGCGCGCGCAAAATCGATCGCGGCGGCGGTGGCGGGCGGAACCACCATGGTCATGAGGAAAAGAGAGACAGCGCCGCTACTTCGGATACCAACAATCCTATTCTTGGGTTCTTCTGCCCGCTTCATCCTCTCATCCATCCATACAGTCTCATCCATTCATATCACGCGGAAATACATTATTACCCCTTCCACCTTTCTTCGTTGCGTGGTACCAAATCAGGGAGTAAAGTGGTACCTTGCAGTACCGAACTCTTACAGCCATTCAATCTAAGATTTGGTACCGCCCCACTGTGATGGATGGTAAAAAGAACTCTTGGTTTAATCTATACCAAACATAAATATGGATCCCACACCACAATCATCATCACCATCTTACTAAGACTGATAACATGTTCATCATCACAGCAATCAATTGGTACCTAACATCAACAGGGAGGAAGAAGAAAGACAAAAATAACAAAAAAAAAAAGGTAATACGACTGGTATAGACCCAAAGTTCATATATCATTCAACAACATATTTCATCAAGATTATCCAGCGACAAAACGTACTCAACACGATCGGTTATGGAAGATGCATAGGTTGCCCCTCCCGGTGTACGATCCCCCTCGCGCCGGGCAGCTGCGGGTGCAGCTCTGCCGGTTTGCCACCAGCGACGGGTTGACGTAGCCACCACCCCGCGCCTGCAGGACGCGCCGGTGTACCTCATGGTCGTCGTCCACACCTACGCCTGCCGCCGCCGCCGCTAGCACCATCGCCAGCGGCGCCGCCTCCGCCTGAAGCTGGAGGTCGATCCCGACGGCGTCCTCCACCCACGCAGCTGCTGCAGCAACCTTGGCCACACCGGCAGCAGCCGGAACTGCTCCTGGCGCAGCGACTGCAAGGAGAAGAAGGCAGCAGGCTATTGCGGCCTTATTCCTCTCCATTTCTTGGCGCTATAGCTCTCTCCACAGGCGAGCGGCTTAGTTAAAGTTGCCTTCTCTGAGAACCGGTAGTTGGTTCTCATCGCATTCCGGCATTATTTTGATCTACTCGTATGCATGTGAGCCCGACGGCAGGCCTACCCCTACGAGTGAGGCCAACGGCATTTTCGACAGAATGCATGCTCCCCTGTCGGTTGCCGGATGGGAAGAGAAAAACCGGACAACACACACCTCAGCCATGCACTCACCTCCGTCCACTTCCTCTCCCTCCCCAGCTCAATGTAGGAGGAGAGGAGGCACGGCGCCGGCCCTCGATCGATCTGCGTCGTCGTGCAGGTGAGGCGTGGCGTCGCCGCGATCCATCAATTAATGGGAGTGACGAGACGATGAGGGGTATCGTTCATGATTGGAATGAGAACTATATAGATGAGAAGAGATGAGGGACTCACTTGGTCAGAGTTAGTTATTTTATACTCCCTCTGTCCAGGAATATAGGGTTTTTTTTTCTTTTGCTCGCTTGGTATGTCTAGAATTATCAAGTGCATCCACAGTGTGGGACTTCGAGGAGGCACTCAAGGAGAGAGAAGAGGATGGTGTCGCACCTTATACATTGCAGCTGTTTTTTTAGTCTTAACCCAAGAGTGGTTACTAGCCATAGGGCCTAATTTCAGTGGAGAGATAAAGTGTTAGCCACGTGTCAGACGTGGTGAGTCTTTGTTCCGGATGTGGATTTTCATCCCTCGAGAGGATATCTCCTCGTTATTTGCATGTCATCTAAATAGTTATTAAAAAATTTAAAAAAAATTAATAAGATAGATTAATATGAAATATATCACTCCACAAACATGAAAGGTTAAATTCGACTTCTACAAGTTGCAACAAAAAGAACAAATTAAATTGAAAATAGTTATCGTGCATTCACGTACATATTTATTATTTTTGTTACAATTTATAGAAGTTGAATTTTAACTTGCATGTTTGTGAAGTAATATATTTCATATTAATATAACTTATCAAATTTTTTCAAAATTTTTTATGACTATTTAGGTAACATGCACGAAACGAGGGGATTTACTTTCCCCTTTGTTCTATATGTTGAGAGAGGGCTGAGAGCATCTCTTTAATTTTTTTAGTATAGGTAGGGTCCACGATAGTACCTACTACTGATTTATACACTGCAGCCACTCGCACCCTACAACGTTTGATATGGGGCCAATATCTAATACCCCTTATAATTACAGATGCTCTAAGAGAGTTTTGTTTACCTAAAGCTACCAAGGAGCAATCGATGCCAGCCATTAGAAATTAAATATCTATTGTTTCCCGTTCGAATAAAATAATAAAGAGAATGTACTAGTGCTACTTCACACCGTTCAACCTGTCAAAGTTTAATAGTTTATTCCCCAAAGGTGTACTTTGTGCAGTTTATTCAATGTACCAATGTGTGTTGCTAGATATCTTATATACAGTCGTTCATCTTCCCTAATTTATGCTAGATTGGGAATAATCTCCTATATTCCTCAACGGATGGAGTATTACTTTAAGGTTCCTAGTGTCTTTGTTTAAAATTCTGGATTTACCTAAATGATTGGAATACACAATTTTAGAGGCTAAAATAGAAAATTCCTTGTACGTACTGGTAGGGATACTCTGCACGGTGAGATTTGGGTCTTATGAGTTTTGTTATTCTAAGTGGAATAATCTTTTAAACGAGACTACTCGATTGGTGTAGCTTATATTGTGAATGCCTTTAGGCCATTCGCAATGTTCAACGGTGTTACGTGCCCTCACGATGCCACATCGGAAGCGAGTCTACGTGGAAGAGAGAGGGAGCTAGGGTCGTGTCTTTCATGGATGTCAGCATACCCTGAAAAGAGCATGATAGCCTTAGGAGGGAGAGTGACAAAAACAACATGAGTTGAATTAATTGCATAAAGGAAAGTGCAAAGAAAAATCACACCCATATTCAATCCCATGAACAAATGTTCACAGCAAAAAGGAAAAAAGAAAAATCGAATGGAAGAAAAAATAGCACATGAACATAGGAGAGGAGAAGAAAACAAGAATAAAACACGAGCAACTCGCTTAACTGTCTCTCGCTAGCCGACTCGGGTGACGTCGACGCTATCCAGCATAGCCGCAGGGCAAGCCGGCCTACTCCACTCTAGATTTGGCGACCGAAAGGCTCACCAGGTCAAGTAGCTGATGCCTCATGCGTGCCCAGAGAGGGGATAGGTACTACCATGCCAAGATACCCCCGTCCATAGTCTGCACCGCTTGGAGGTTAATGCCGAACAGGGGAGAGGCTGGTGGGGGAGCGGGGATGGGGAAGGTGTCACGCCCCGATCTAGTCCCGGACGGGAGCTAGCGCGAGATGCTCCAAATTAACCTGTATGCCGATACCAGTTCTAGAAAACAGTGCTGGTATCACAGGAAGACAACATCACAGTAACAGTGGTCTCTTTATCAAGAGTAGTCTTACGATCATGTTGAGCTACGGACAGACCCCGAGCTCACAACTGCATTACAAAAGGGAAAGGCGGAAGCGAAGACTGGCCCGAGGCCAAGAGCATGAATTGGGAACTAGGTCGAAACCCTAAAACTGCTCAAAGCCGGATTGCTCTTGGAAGAACTCTTCATCAGCGGGATCCATCTCCTCTTCTTCAGGAGCTGGGGGGATTAATTATGTAGAGCAAGGGTGAGTACAGGGAGTACTCAACAAGTCTTGGGAATTATGTGTTTATTGCAAGCTTCAAGGAAAGGTTGTTTGTTTTCGCAATCGATTTTATTTAAACTTTTCAAATGATTCTAAGAGAGTGCTTCTCAACGACTCGGCCCAATCGGAGTTGTGCATTGTATCAATCTTTAACTTGATTGAGAGTTGGCTCCCGGCCAAACACTTTAGATGGCCTCCCGGGCCCAGCTGATCCCGTCAGCCACAGTTGAAAGCAACGATAATCCAACTCATCATGGCAATTTCACAAGCAGTAGTCAAACAAAACTACGCTAAGGAATCACCTCACATTTTCCATGACCGTGGACACTGTTGTTCGAATAGTTTGTTAACCTCTGCAGAGGGGGTACACTTTACCCACACGATGTTACTAACCCGGGTCACCTAGCCCGTGCAGAACAGCCACGTTTGATGACTTTGAGGCTTTCACGATAAGGCATTTCCAAAGCTGACACAGGGTCACCATATGCCAATTGGAGGGGTCATCCGGACCAACAACAGGTTAGGTCCCAGACCATACTATGCCAGGAAGCCCGAGAGATCTCCCAGACACCACCCCGGCGAGTCCACTTGTTCCTTGGCATCAAGGCTTCCCTGGCCTAGCTAGTTACTCAGTCAAGGGTGTCCCACTTCACCCATGTGGTCGCACTGATTATGTTTGGATGAAATCCCAAAGGAGTCGGTCCTTAAGTGCGAGAACGGGGAAAATCGTACCACCATTACGTCCCCCGCACTGCAATTTTTAGAAATCATTTTATTTCACAGGCATCGACCCACGTGTCTGGGTATTTCAAGAGTTTCATAAACCCATATTATACCCATCGTTGGATATTTTAAATTTGAGGGAGGTCACCGGTGTTCATGCCCGAGGGCGCGAACTCCGAGACCTAAATATCAGTCGACAAAGGTGGGACACGGTAATCAATGACAAGGAGGATATTTGCAGCAATTTAGGTAGGGTTTGTCGACTATATCGCAAGTCGCGGCCAATTTCTTACGTGTAACCTAGAAATGCATAGTTTTGCGGAAATGAATTACTTAGTTTGAAATTATGGGTGCAAGATGATCAAAGGAGACTTGCCTTGCTCGAGACCTTGAGCTTCCTCCTTGTAATCTGCGCACTGCGAGTCTTCAGGCTCCGAAGCTACACGTGAAACAAGGCGACTCACAAAAAGGTCAAAAAGAGCCCTATTGATGACCTCTAAGTGTGCCATTAGGTAGATCTCGATTGTTGAGGGATTTTGGAAGCTGAACGGAGTCAAACGGACGAACGGTTGAGGAGATATGAATTTTCTTAGATTAATTGATTTCCTGTCTAAAGGAGAAGGAATTATTAATTCCTTTGGAAAATAAAAAGGAATGAAGGATGCAAAGTGGACTTCTCGATCGAGCATGAGGTGCGGCCCAATGGATTCGCGCGGTGCGGCCAAGTCAATCGGGCCGGCGCGCGCGCGGGTGAGGCAGATCGAGGGGAGGTGAGCGGGCCAGGCCGGCTGGCGATGGCCCAAGGGAGTGGGCGAGGGATAAGCTGGTGGACCGCGGTCTACTACGCGGGGTCCTGAGTCGGGCCCAACGGTCGGCGGCTTGGTTTATGGTGGAACGGACGCACGGAGGGGGTGGCGCTAGGGTTTTGTGGATGGAAAAGGCGACAGGCCCACATGCAGCCACTAGGCTCCTCGTGGTCCGCGCGCACGGGAGAAAGAGGAGGATGTCGACGTGGCGCCAGTGTGGTAGCCACGCGGGTGGTGAGAGGAGGAAGAAGAACAGGGTCGGCATCCGACGACGGGCAGCGACGATGTTCACCGAAGCGGCACGAAGCGAGACGGGAGATGTGACAAGTACCGGAGAGACGAACGACGAGAGGAAGAACGAGTCAACGGTTCGGATTCTACTAGGGAGGACCAAGGGCGGCAAATCACGGTGGCGCTAGCCGCCGGCGAGCAAAGGGGCATTCCTCGACAGAGCGGCGATGGCTCGATTCCGAGCGGCGGAAGCATTCTTGCAGGCTCGGGAGTGCTTTCCGAGCGTCGGATGGGGCGGAGCGGCACCGGGATGCTAGGGCGATGGCACGTAGAGCTTAGCATAGAGCAGTGTCCTAGGGAACGATCCCGGAATTTGGTGGCTCTGGTATAGATGATGCAGATATTGATTTTGATCTAGAGGATATGTTACGGCACATTGAACCAGAGGTCCTGACTTCGACAAAACAAGGGTTGGACAATTGGAAAGCGTTGCAAAAGCAACGAAGGACCTTCTTTACGACGAATCGAAAGGATGTGATAGGGACTACATGGTGTTACGCTCTGTACTTGAACTACTCAGATTGAAGGCCAGACATGGATGGTCGGATACTAGCTTTAACGATTTGTTGGATCTGTTGAGAGTTATGCTTCCGAAGCCGAACTTGTTGCCGACCAACACATATCAAGCCAAGAAACTGATATGTCCATTATCTCTAGGTGTTCAAAAGATTCATGCATGTGTAAATCATTGTATATTGTACCGCAAGGAATACGCGGATTTAGACTGTTGCCCAACATGTGGGACGAGTCGGTACACGATGGGCAATGGAGCCTCAGACGGAGAGGTGGTCAACCAAGATTCATCAGTGTCAGCAAAGAAAAAGATTTCGGCTATGGTGATGTGGTACCTGCCAGTGAAAGATCACCTGAAGCGGCTGTTTTCAAACCGTACCGATGCCGAGTTGATGAGATGGCATCAAGAGGGTCGGAAAACAGATGGTATGATTCGACACCCCGCCGATGCTCGACAGTGGAAAAACTTTGATGCACTACACCCGGAATTTGCAAAGGACCCGAGAAATGTAAGGTTTGCCTTGAGCACGGACGGAATGAACCCGTACGGTGACTTAAGCAGCTCACCACAGCATTTGGCCAGTACTGCTCACCATGTATATATGTGGTATTTTTTAATGGTTCTTCTTTAACTACTAAAAGAAAGAAAGATCAGGAATTAAATAAATAATTGTGTAATATAAATATTTTTGAAAAATTATTTTTGTGTGCGGTCCACTTACAATAACCGCACGGGATAATAGTTATTGCGTGCGGGCGTCTTAGCCACCCGCACGGAATGACTATTATCCCATGCAGGCCCTTAAGTAACCCGCACGGGATAAGAATTTTACGTGCGGGTGTCTTAAGTCGCCCACACAGAAAGATATTTTTCCGTGCGGTCGACTTAAGCCACCCGCACGTGATGACCGCCACCTATATAAGGTATGGGCGGGCTCCGAAAATTTCTAAGTCCGGAGAAATTTTCGTCCCCGCCGCCAGGCTGCCAAAATCGACTGGCGCCACCTCATCTCCTCACCCTCGCCGCTGGCCACTGGTCCCTTCGATGCCGCCGCCTGCATCCCCTCGCCGTAGGCCTCATCATTAACGCCGACCGTCGTCGCCTCCTCGCCGACCGTTGCCGCCTCTGCTCCTCCTCAGCGACTGTCGCCGCCTCCTCGCCGAGCGCCGCCGCCTCCTCTCCTCCTCTCAGGTGCTGCCGCCTTGCTGACCGCCATCGCCTCCTCTCCTCCTCTCAGGTGCCGCCGCCTCCTCGTCGACCGCCGCCACCTCCTCTCCTCCTCGCAGGTGCCACCATCGTCGTCGTCGTCGCTAGTGCCGCTGCCACCGCCGTCAGTTGAAGGTGAGGACGCCGGCACCGATCTCGCTCACCGTGTCCCCTATACCTCTCTCTTTTCCCTCCAGATGTAGCCGCCACCGCCACCGCCACTGCCACCGCCGCCGCCGCCCTTGCCGCAATATCCCCACGGCCAGCCGCTAATACGTTCGGTCGTAGCGAACGTATTAGCGAACGACCGAGCGAAATAACGTCTGACTTGTAATATTTGATATACTAGCAATGTAGCTACTTTCATGTATATATGCTATTTAATTATGTATATCAATATTTTATATGGTTTAACTTGTGATATTTTCACTAAAAAATTCAATCGTGTTTGTAATTGATCATTAATAACTGTGACTAGATTTGGTAGTGTACCATTCATAAACACAACAAAGAAAAAGTACAAGTCCGTACGAGATCTATCCAAACGGCTAGTATGTGCTAGGGCGTCTGCAATAATACATCTTCCCGTGTAGCCCACTTAACTCGTCCGCACGGGATAATAGTTTATCCCGTACGGTCGAGTTAAGTGGACCGCACGGGATAAACGATTATCCCGTGCAGACGAGTTAAGTGGATCGCACGGGAAGATGTATTTTTCCATGCGGTTGGGCCGCCCGCACGTGAAAATATTTATTTTCCCAGACCCCTGGGTGCAGATGGCCAAAACCTCCGCACGGAAAAACGTGTTTTGACCGCACGGAAAAACAAAATCTGTAGTAGTGTGCGACCTAGTGTCGTCCCCGTGGAGGCGAGGCAGTAGGATGTGACCGTGGAGGCGAAGTGAGGACGATGTGGAGGCGAGCTGGGAGGAGGTACATCGGTGGAGGCGAGGCTTCCATCAGGACGAAGGTGCAGCCAGGGAGGCGACGCGGCGTGCTGCTGCGCCTCCATTGACCCTAGTTGGCGCAACCTCTTCCGACGTTGTCGGGATGCTCCGGAGTGGCCAGCAGTGATGACCCCTGAAGCGGAGGCCTAGGGCGGTGACAACGTGGTGGTGCAGCCCTAGCACATGGAGGCTGACGGAGGCTAGCCGCCAGGGGGTGGGGGTGGGGGATGGAAGCATCGGGAGCGGTGTCCACAAACTTATGGTGGATGGCTAGTGGTGGGACTTTGCCGTGGCAACTACAGAACGGGGGTGAGCAACGGATGAAGTCTAGCTCGGTTTGCTAGGCCAACAATGGCAGCGCCTTCGGGCATCGTTTTTCCTCTTGAGGGTGTTGTAGGCGTCTCTTTGCCTCCCTGGTGGAAATATTGGGTGAAAACCTTATCTAGAATTCCTTGAGACCTGAATGAATAGCGGAGACGCTATTCATCATGCTTCTCCCTGGAGATGTTGTATGGGAGGCCCCCTTATCGTCAAATCCGCTGTCAAACGGTATGTGTGAAGCTCCTGAATGATGGCGGGACAGTGGGTCCGTACGAGGGAGAGGGATCTTTCTTCTCTCGCCCTCTCCCTCTACAACCTTTCACTTTGGTGATGTCAGTGAGGCTAGGTGTTCAACCGTTAGCAATTAGCGTTGAAAGAGGTACGGTTGTAGCTAGTTTTTCCCTAACGACTGTCCGTCCGGTGCTAATTACTTTCTCTGTTGTGTGTATAAGCGATATTAGTGCGTGGTGGTGGTGTTTGTTTTCCTTCTTTCAGAGTTTTAGGCTGTAATTGTTTCTGCTCTATTCAATGACATCATATTATCTTGTGCTATTTGTTTTGAAAATCAAGGTCAACATAAATATGAACCCACACCACTGCACAATCATCATCATCTCACCAAGATCGGTAGTAATATGCTCACAGTAACAGAAATCAGTCGGTAACATCAACAGGGAGAGAATTAAAGAAGAAATACTGGAGTAAAAAAGGTACTAATATATATGTGCGCAGACCCACGTACGGTTGATCGAAGTCATACAACAACATTACATCATATCGCCCACCAATGTTATTATTATCAGGAACGTATTTTCATCTCTCGAGGTAATATTCCCTTATTTCGTGCATATTATCTAAATAGTAATTAAAAAATTTGAAACAAAATTCATGAATATGAAATATATCACTTCACAAACATGTGAATTAAAATTTAACTTCTATGAGTTGTAACAAAAATAACAAATATAACTACGAATTTACAATAACTATTTTCAGTTTAATTTATTATTTTCGTTGTAACTTGTAGTGATCGAATTTGGTTTTGTAAGTCTGTGAAGTGGTATATTTCATATTAATCTATGTTATTTATTTTTTTCAAACATTTTAATAACTATTTAGATGATATGCAATCAACGACGACACCTTCAATCCACATCCTTATTATCCAACGGCGACGCACCCAACAAATCGACCGAGGTATACGTACGTACTTAACTCAACACGATCGGTTACGGTAGATGCACTTGTTGCCCCTCCCGGTGTACGATCCCCCTCGCGCCGGGCAGCTGCGGGTGCAGCTCTGCCGGTTTGCCACCAGCGACGGGTTGACGTAGCCACCACCCCGCGCCTGCAGGACGCGCCGGTGAACTACTCCTCCCTCCCCATGGCCGTACTCCACGCTGCCTGCCGCCGCCGCTACCATCATCATCCCGCCGACGCCGGCGTCGTCCACCACCCACGGCGCCACGGTGCTACCAAGCGCCGCCGCCGTCGCCGTGTACTTGCCAGCCACTAGGTTGGCCGCAGTGGCAGCTGGTAGTAGCGTCGTCGTTGCAGCCGCGAGGAGAAGAGTACAGGCTATGGCTATTGCCGCGTTTCTCTCCATTTTCCTTCACGTAAGCAGTAGTGGCGGCACACGCAACGGCTGAAGCCAATATATAACGTACACGATCGATCGAGCACTTGCCGATCTCTCCGATCAGCGCCGGTGGTTGGCGCCGCCGTGACATGCATATGTGAGCCCGACGTACGGCCAACCGGCCAGTCGCCATTCATGTAGCATATATATATATCGTACGGGTATAATTTTAAACAGAAAATACATAAATTTATAATTAATTAATGATCTGTTATATAACAGACTATTAATTAATTATATATTTCTGTATTTTCTGCTTGAAATTATACCCGTGCTATATGTTGCTTTTGTTTCGATCGGACGTGGCGGCTGGCTCCTACCGTTGTCGTGATGTGTGCATCATGAATGTAAGTAATTAATAAGTGAGTATCAAGGAGATAGAGGAGCCAATGGTCCGATAAATATGCATTTGTCAAATCCTTGGTCGTGCCAAGAGTTACAACAAATTAGGTCCACCTACTGGGGGAGACGCGAATCAACTGATATCGTGGATGGCAAACTTAATGCGGGAAACTATATAGATCCCTCTCGAGGGATATCCCCTCGTTTACCTAAAATTTATCCAAACGTTTATGATAAATTTTGAAAAAAAATTAATAACACTCATATAACGTATTTATACAACTCTGTAAAATTTTAGATCAAACTCAATTCACACATCAAGATATAAAAAAAAATTCAGTACATGAATAGTAGCATACTATTCATATCTAGATTTATCTTTTTTTTCTTGATGTGTAGGTAGAATTTGAACTTGATTTTTAGTGAACTGACATATATCACTATACTCTACATTCTCAATTTTTTCATAATTTTTTTACAACTATTTATATTGAATTTGCAAGAAAAAAAAGTACATGAGAGGACATTCCCTCGAGATATTAGAAAGCAACCATTTCACATTCAGTAACACATTCGGGGACTATTACACAACATGATTTTCAAATAACATTATCTATGGATTTCTTAGAAAACTATTTTAAATTTATTTTTAAATTTTATAACAGTTAATTGTACCTCGAATAGTTATCACAAAACTATTTAGCTATGCAGAAAAAACAGGTCCTCAAATTATGGCAACATGTGGTAAGAAAGCGTACGACGTGTGGACCAGAGGAGTACTTAATGTCTTTGTACATCCTTGTACAAAGACTGTTTGTGGGCTGACTAATTGATGTCTTTGTGCATGCCTTTACAAATGAAATTTTAAATGGCTGTCTGCTTGCATCCTTACAAATCACGGCCCATTTCAAGAGTTATGCGTGGAAAATTGAACGAAACTCCTGTTAATCTTTATAGATGAGCCAGATATTGCCATGGGCCTTAAATGTACCCAGAGACCATAAAACAATGGTACCTATACTGCTATACAGAGGTCCAAACCGTATATGTACAAATTTATTGCAAGTTTAGTTGGACAAATATCCGGTGAAATTTGAAAACCATCAAAAGTTGGGCAAATATCCGATGAAATTTTAAAACCATCGAATAAGCGATAACATCTGAAAACAGGAAACATTTTTTTTTCTAAATTCACTAAAAATTTCTAGAGACAAGTATAAGCATGAACTTATATTACCACTAAATCTCAAATCCTAACTCAACTTTGTTTGGGAGCGAAAAAAAAACGAATTTCAGGGGAATAGCTCAGTTGGTGATGGCGAGAGGTGTCAGCAAAATTAACGCCCTAATCTTACCATCCAAGTTTGAGTTCTCCTCAACCTGAGTGTAGCATTGCCTGTTTTGTCTTAAATTTTAATCAATGCCAACTTTGTTTCAAACACAGAGAACAATATTGGCTATATATACCCAGTTAGAGTAAACCATTCGGACTATCGCCAAAGTTGGTATTACAGATGACCACTATCATTCAAATTTCAGCTTGTTTTTTATCAGTTTAATTTACCTTACAAGCCACAAAACTCCCTTTCGGCATGTTCTCTACCTTGTGACACGATGAACCCAGACCCAGCTAGCATCTGCTCCCTGAGATTCTTGATTGCCTGGTACCTCTCCTCATCGTGTTCAAAGTTCAGCATCCCATTGCTGCATCCTTCTGCCCAGTCTCCTTCCAGTTCTTCACCCGTTTCCTGAAACTTTCGATCGAAACCGCAGGAGCTAGCACTATCCATCCCTCTCTGTGAAAATGATCCGTGTGATCTTGATGCATTCCTCTTCCTGTCCTTTGTGGTTGGAGTGTAACTCCAGGTGTAGCTCTTGCTGTTGCCATTGACGTTAAGCTCAATCGACTGCATGTCACTGCCTTCAGAGGTCGAGTCATCGTCGTCGTCATCTTCGTCCTCATCACTGCGCTCTCCGTTGTTCTTCTGAATGTTATGAGCAATTTCCCCACCGTTTTCAGATGCGCGGAGCAGTGGCATTTGATCATTTGCCAGTTCATGCTCCTTCTTGGTGTCCAAATATGTCTGGAGCTCATCGTGCAGCTGGTTGATGGCGGCGTTTTTCTCCTCGAACTGAAGCCGTGCTTCCAAGAGCTTCATCTGAACCCGCTGCTCGCGCCACTCGTCTGCGAGCTGGAGCATCTCCCGCTCTTTCTGAAGCTCTTCTTGCGCCTTCTCGGTTTCCTTCTTCAGTGCCTCAACCTCAGCCTTGTCTGCGCCGATGCCTCTGATGAGCTCGGTGCAGATCTTCTCCACTCTGCCTTTGGACTTCCTCTCCCTCTCAAGCTCCTTCGTCGCCGCCTGTAACGAGGCCTCGGTGTTGGCTAACGCCGCGCCCAGCTTCTTATTTATCCTCTCTGCTCTTTTCCTGGACTTCTTCTCACTGTCCAGCTCTGAAACTATATATTGGAGAGCAGTTGCCACCTTCTCCTTCTGCTTGCTCTTCCAGGATTCCATCTCTTGCACAAGCTGCTTCTTTAAGTTCTCGATTTCGATGCCCTCTGATTTTTGTTCCTTGATAAGCTTTCGCACATGAGAGCGGGCAACATCAAGCTCCGAGCGTAGTGCTGAAATGAGTGAAGTGGTTGATGGATTCAGTTCTCCAGGCCCCCAAATGTGTGCTAGTACTCTGACAAGTTCTTTAGAAGCAATCAGGCTGTTATGCAGGTCATTAAGGTTGATTGTTTTCTCTTGAGGACATCTTGAAACATCATCTTGGGAGAATGTGACGATCTGAAATGGATTAACCAAGTTTTAGTAACTTCAAGTGTTGCCATAGTGTGAATTCTTAGGATAAATGAAGTGCTCATATGAAACAAGCAAAATTGAAGCATTACCTAACCCAATAATACCTTTTTTTCAGATAGTGAATCCAGGACTACTAACTACCATTTCTCATCAATGCTTGCAAAATCCACAGCTTTCAGGAAAAAAAATTACTCAAGTTTGTATTTTGCAGAAAATATAAGAAAACATTTCGTGTGTCAATTTTTGTTTGTTTTAGATGACCTCAATATTGGTCTGGTCAACCTTAGCTCTATGAAGACTCAGAAAGACACTTTGAGAACACAAACTGAGTGATGCTGCAAAATGACTAAAACTAATTACCTGCATTATTTCTTACTATTATAACTGAGAAAGATCACAAGCTCTGTGGGGAAAAAATAATAGCACACGGGTTGTCCATTTTGAAAGCCAGAAGCATCATGAGTTCATGACTGATGTCAAACTAGGCACATGCAGACCACATAATCAAACAGCTCTTAGGATGTACTGTCCTAAATTCCTATTGGTTTTCTAATTAGAAATTAGCTTCAAACAACCTGACAACCATCCGATTTGCCTTCTCAAAGGCTTCAAGATTGTTCAACTTTTGATCAATATAAACATGTGCCACATTACCTAAAAGGCAGCAACTGCTAAATAACTAATCCTCCCTAACAGCCTAGACATTGGGAAAGTGTTTTTGAGCCATTTCGGCTGGTCAATAAACAAATCAAGTTGGTACAAGCCTAGCTGATAGCCAGTTGCAGAAGTGGACAAGGTGCATGTGCATAACAAAATGCCTTCTTGGAGATGCTTTTCACTTTACCTTCTGCTTCCATGTTCACAAATCTAGGTCATATTTTGAAAAAGTGTACTGTGTTGAATTAATTGTCAAATGTGTTCTCCTTTTCTGAAGTAGATGCCCCTTTTACATGCAACTAGGTCGGTTTTGTTTGTAAATCCTTAAGTACCTTCAGAACTCAGCAGTCAGCACCTATGCAGCTTATCAGGTGTTCATTGAACTCACTTGGAGAAGCAAAGCATATCGGATTTGTTTATGTTTGCATTGCATATTATGGAAACCATTGAACATGTAAAGGTGTACTACACTGAAACAAAGTGTCAAAAGCTATCACCTTTCCGAAATGAGAGATTATTCCTTCTAGTTGTGATTAGCTAGGTTCTCATTAAAAATAATCGGTGGCTCAAGACACAAAAGCCTATTCAGACACTCTATCAGCGTAGAACTAAACATTTGCAGCTAGTCACATCAATGTGACTGAATCAAGAAATTAGGCAGATTTGGAACTCAGATACAAACATGGTGGCCTACATTGCTGGTCTCAATTCAACTGAACTATAATGACACACCCTTGGCCTACATTTTCTACTCGCAGATTTCCATCTAACTGAACTGTAATCCCAAGTGAGCATTTCAATAAGAACACAAACATGAGTGCAAATGCAAATCAACATTTGTTCAATATCACAACTGAAACTACTGAAATCTCATCAAAATTAAAGTTGTGCATTCTCTTACCTCCATTGCGGTGGCGTTGCTCATCACATCTGCCGAGGAGAACCAGTGGCCATGGCCGCCGCCGTGCCAGCTCCCCTTCACGTCGGCCTCCAAGATCTTGCTCCTGCTTCTTCTTGACCCCTTGGACACCTGAATCGAACAAGAACGATGTCACGATCGATGAATCGAACAGCCAAAACCATTAATCGATAGATTTGGGAATGCAGCAGCGTGGCCTTCACTCACCTCCGTCGGCGCGCGGCTGCGAGGAAGCAGGCCGCTCCGGCGGGCCGTCGCCGCCGCCGCCGCCGCGTCCTCCCCGAACAGCCTCTCCTTGTCCATCTGCCAGAACGCGCCCACGAGCCTCCTTGCCGACGGCGCCCCCGCCGCTGCGGCGGCGTGGGCGCGGCAATGCCGGCTCCGGGACGACGCCTCCGACATGGCCGCCCCGCTCCGCCGCAGCACCACCGCCGGCGCCCTGAACCTGAGCTTCCTCGCCGCGGTCGACGCGCCCGACGACGACAGCGCGCCCCGCTTCCGGATCCTGTCCAGCCGCCTCACCACCGCACCCACGCCGCCGCCGCCGCCTCCCTCCTCGCCGCGCCGCCGCATTGCAGCCACCGCCGCCGCCGCCACGCCGCAAGATCCGCGCCGGCTTCTTCTCCCCGTCCTTCTTCACTCGCCAAGACGCCAACCAAAAACAGCAGGCAACGGTAAACACAAAGACAGTCAGCAACGTCGTCAGCAAGCAAAGCGAGTGGTCAAGAACTGAACTTTGAGCTGAGCTGCAGCTCAATTGAAGTGAAGAATGTCACAATCAAGCTGATCAAAGGGGAAAGAGCAAAAGCGAAAAAAAAAGAAAAGAGAAAAAAGAAGAGACTGATGGATGCTGGAAGCAGCTTTAAAGGAAGGAATAAGAAGCAGCAGCAGCAGCAGAAGAAGAAGAATCAACTGGCAAAAGGGGATGTGACATTGTGACCATGAATGATCACACTCACAATGCCACACAAATCCAATCCAGATTGCTACTCCTCCAGCTGCTGGAATTCAGCAAACCTATCCAGATTAAACTCCAGAGTAGTAAAATTTGCTCGCAAAAGAAAGAACCAAGAGAAATGACAAACTGAAAAGAGGAGGTTGCTAGTACTAGCAGCTTTCGCGAGGACCGAGGAGGAGCGTAGTAGAATTACAGTACATACTATGTGTTATGGACTTGTGTGTGCAGCCAAGAAGAGAGGAGGAGGAGGAGAGGGTTATAGTGTAGTGGGGTACTCCGTACTCCTACCCATCAATGGTAGGGCGTCGTGGATGGATGCTTGCCTGAGCTGTGTCAGCAGCAGCAGCAGCAGCAGCAGCAGCTGGCTGGCGCCATGATGAGGATTGAGGAGCAGGCTGCTGCTGGTGGTGGTGGCGCAGGACTGCAGGGAGGGGGTGGCTGGAATGGCTGTGATGGCAGCAGCGCGCACACGGGTGGGTGGTGGAGAAGTGGACAGGGATGATGGGCAAGTGTGCGCGCGCGCGCGTGCGGGGCGGGGCGGGGGCGCCGCTCGCGTCGCGTCGCGTCTCGGCTCGGTTCGGGTGTGAGCTGTAGTGCTGTACAGTAGTGGCCACGCCCCTAAGGGCCTAGGCTATGGATGACAAACCGGCGTGTTGTGCTACTGCTGGTCTAATCAGTATCGAGATAATAGTTACGATCCATAGATGAAAGTACATATTTTTATATAAAATATATAATATGTTGTACAAATTAAAACATGTAATATTGATTTTGATAAATTTAATTGGTTTTTTAATGTAAACTTAAGCATATTTATTCATATTTTTTTCCATCCACCTTATTTTAAATAATATTTGGTAGTATCGTAAGAATCGTAGTATCGGGATACCATCTAAGATTTCGTAGGATTGTATGAAAGTGAATAGTAGGATCGAGATACTACAAAAATTAGAATACTATGTGAAATCAGTATCGTTTAGCCTTCGTAGGATCGTAGTATTGTAGGATCGTTTGGGTTGGTGCGATATGCGTACGGGGAAGTGAGGGGGATGGGGAGGTGAGAGGGAGGCACAGTGCACCATACTTGTACTGCGGTAACTGGTTGGTACGAATATAAGGGTGGAGCTAGAATGAGATGGGGTGGGTTTCACTTTTTACTCTTATTTGAATCGAGTTTGGTTTGATACGAGTGTTTAAGTTTGAACTGAAGAGGTATATCTATGGTGAAAATAAATAAACTATAACACTCTCTTTGACACATGGAGCTCTGCCCTACGAATCAGACACCACAACTTTTGCCCCTACGAATCGGACACCACAAACTGACCTGTCGTACGTCCTATATAAAAAAAAATCAACTTCTAGGGATAAATTTGAATGCATATGTATATCGTTAGAAGTAGGTTTTTTTTAAAAAAAGAGGTTACTACTAGGTTGTGTGTGGACTGACAAATAATAAAAAGAATATATTACTACTCCGTATCCCCGTAACAAACTACCACAGTTCCATTTTGAATAAGGTAACTACCATGGTTCTCCCTACTTCTTCCTTAAGAAATAAGTATTCAAAATTTATTCTAAAATATACTGATTTCTTTTTTTTACTTTCTCTTTTTGGACCAATCATAAATTCATAATATTTTTATGAATTTTTTTCTTGATATAATATTTTTTTACCCGTTTAATTTCTTCATCTACTTCTTTTTCTCAACCAATTATAATATTTTTCTTATTTTATTTTACCTATTTTCTTGATATACATGTTTAAATCTATTTTTTTTTATATTTTATATTTTAAGATAAAGATATTATAAAACAAGACTGGCAGATAAGAAAAGTAAAAACATAGGAACAAAATAAGTTTTATCACTGAACTGCCTCTACTAGCCCTCATGTTCATTATAACCCTAACTACTCCTGGCCTATATGGAGAAGAAAACCAAGTTTTCTTACCCATCTCTTTTAATAGATGTGCGCAAGCTTAAACTTATTGTATTTTTTTAATAGAGGGAGTAAAAAATAAAAACTATAATACATTAATAGCAAATGGAGAACGGAAGGTTACACTGGTGGCATGTATGCGATTGATTATTTAGTTTAAACATAACTTGCAAGGACATACTCTAGTGTGGCACACTACTCTTATGTTTCTCTCCTTTACAAACATTCTAGCAGCTACATTGAATTTCCTTTCATCTCTCTAGGTATAGTGGTGCAAAGCATTGTCCAACCAACTTGCAAAATGCACGAAATCAATGTGGTTGTGAATCGAAGGATAGTGGACTGAACTTCTTGCACATATGTATATATATATATGGGCATGGATGAAGATGGTGCATATTAGCTTAAGTCGTCTTATATATTTAACCACCCATTTCTCGGTGTTTTTTCTAAGAGAAAGGTATTTTTTTCCCCAATCTATATATTCAACAACCTTTTTAAAATTAGGAACTTATCTACTCAAACAATTCAATCTAAAATTTACTTCCACGAAGATTTGAACCTATTTCCGATGTATAGCTTGAATCCAACACTCTTTGGCCTCATCTTGCCGTCTCTCTCTCATGCTCTACTTAATTGGGAGATTGATAATTGTGAACCTCATGTGCCCACGACGCGACGAATGGTGACCGCATGCATTGCACGTATAATAATGTCACTTTTTTTTTCTTTTTGGGGTGCAGTTACAATATGTCAGAATGTGCCACTATGTCCGCCGATGATAATACTCCTCTGTACCGTTCTTCTCTGTCAGGTTCTTTAAACTATTTATATAATATGCATCTATTTCTCATTCATTCCAATTGGGACATCTCCATGTTCTATGGGACCAGCAGTAGTTGAGGCCTTTTTTTTGCTGGAGATTCAGACGAGTCATGCACGCAAGAAAAACAACGAATTCCGCTGTTGCTGGTTGGGACAATAACGCCCACAGACAAGATTCTTCGACAGGCGTACTTCCAATCGTACATATACTTTCATGCCGTACCCTACATCAATTTGCTAGTGGACAACACCAACGGTTTCAAAAAGACAATGATATGAGATAGTACGTACTTCTACAAGATAAGTATTTAGTGCAAGAACAGCAGGGAGAAATACCATTACCATGGTAACCTGACAATGAAAACAATTACAGGAAAAAAAATACTGTGTCGAGAGTAACCAAAATGCCAAACTCAAACATGAAGGCCGTGAATCTTCTTACATCAAAACCAAGTGCCAAAAACTAGGCAGCGTTTGCCAACAGAAGGATTTACAATGTCAAGGACAACAGAACTCCATAGCACGGCCACAAAAATAGGCCAGAGAGCATACATAAGTTGGTACACTAGAGGAACTCACTATTAAAGGCCTGCACATGCTGTGATGGACCCTGAAACTCACATGATGACAAAACACCATGGGAAAGGAGATAAAACATCGTCAAATCCTGTACATGGGGAGTAATAGAGCTGGTTTTCTTCCACTCCTTATCGGCCATTTTCAGGAGGAATGGCGGTTTTACTCACAATGCCCTTGCTAAAATAGTCTGCGACGACAGAGAAGCCATCCTTTGAACCCCTCAACTGCCTGAAGAAGAGATCATGATCTCTAGCGTTATGTTCTAGCTTCTGTTTTGCCTCCATGACAGATCTATATTCGGGAGCACATTCTGGGCATTCTTTCTCATTGTCCCCAAGGCAGCGAAGGTGGAAGGAGTGCATGCACATGAAGTGGACCGCAGGAAGGTCAAGCGTAAAGGTGCACGCTGTACACTTGCTAAGCTGAAAGACCTTAGCGTTTGTCTTGAGGTCTTCTATCTCCCTTTTCATCAGTTCTGTCTCATCCTGTATAAACAAAAAAGATGTTATCAATCGTTATCTATTTGCTATCGTTTTCAAGTAGGTTGTTGCTGGGATTTAGTAAAGTTTTCTGTCATCTTTCCAAATAAAGGATGGCACTCATCATTGTTAAGCGCTAACAAATTACTTATCATGGTAATTATGTCAACACAAATATATATTACACACAAAAAAATAACCCGTGGTGCAAAGTGTGTATCAACACTTCAACAGCTGTTTAATCATGCTACACTGCATGATTAAATAAATTCTAAGGTCATCAAACTGACTAACTGAGAGACAACATACACATGGAATGTGTGATGCAAAACAAATTGCTGAACATCAGTAAATTGAAACAAATTTGTCCTGGAACACATTTCAATTGAAATCTGGTGTTTAAGTAGATCCATACAAAGGTTCATCACATGGAAAGGCACCTTGTGAGACCATATGCCAAAAGCTGTGCAAGAGCCACATCTAACTACAATGTTTAGGACATTGACTATACAGAGTACAAAACTGCATGAAAATAATTTAATGACTATATCAAGCATGACAGCTCAAACATATTTTAGTGAAATAAACGAACAATAAATCCCCTAATATTTTTTTTAACTTGAACATGTTTTGCATTACATCTAGCAGCACATAGAGGAAAGCCTTTCAATCTTATGTTGCAACAAACTAAATTATTAATGGATACCGATTCCTTCTCCCAACTGTTGTAAAAGCTGCAATGAAAAAGGTAGCACAGTCAAATTGCTAACCTGGTACTTGTCAATAGATTTCCTATCTTCTTCGATTAGCTTTGATTCTTGCTCAAGTTTGCGGGCAATGTAATCCTTGACAACTGACAGTGTCAAGCATGGGTTTTTCGACAATGTCTCTAGCACAACAATGGGAGGCAAAACATCCTCCTTTTCAATATAGGTCAATACTTCCTTCACCTCTTTAGAGCAATCTTCCCCAAGCTCACTAAAATATTTCAAAAGATCACCCCATAGAGATGGATCCCCACCTTGAGATGAATCTCCTAGCTTCTTACAGCAGGCAATTAGACCCTCGTGATCATGAGCTTGCTTGTAGCAACTAATAACTTCTTTGAAGAGTTTTAGTTTCTCATACAGAAACAACAGCCCATCTTTGAATGCATTTGCATTACAGATGATAAGAGCAAGATCAACATCATACAGAGGATCATCCATCTCAGATGTCCATGCAGACTTGAGCAATGCAAGCCCTTTCCTTTGCCTATCAACAATATCCTTTGCGACATTCATATCTTCCTTTCCCAGATTTCCTTTCTCCCTTGGGACAGATTTATAGCCATTTGCAACTTCTTTACCTTTTCTTTCCTTAATATTCTGCTCCTCAAAGCCATTTTCTTGTGACATAGAAGGGAAACTTAAATCTTTTGATATATATAACTCCAGAAGGGTGTTATGAATTTCTGTTTGAGCAGGTGAGTCCTTCACTGCTTTGGTATAATTCTCTAGAAATTGCATGAGATATTTCGGGCTGTGTACAAATATGTTTACAAAGTCCATTGGAGAAGGTATCATAAGCAAGTGCATGCTATTTGAACCTCTTCTTGTCATAGGATCTCCACCATCTGTACAGAGTCTCAACAGTATTTCAACTGTTTCAGCAGGTCTATGCTCCACAAGAATTTTCCCATACTCTTTTACAGTAAGACCTGCTTGATTCGCCTCAAGGCTAGATATATACTGCAGTGCCTCATCATATCTACCAAGATCCTCCAGTAAAATCTTCAAATACAACTCATGCCTCCCAGCCTTTTTGGCAACAAACATAGCATGTTCATGATATCCAGCTGCACGACATACTCTTATGGCAGTTTCCACATCAAACTTGATTTCACCTACCCCGTCTTCATCTTTGATGAAATGGTTAAGCTTCTCCACATCTTTCAGTTTGGTATAGCAATTCAACAGAAGGGTGGTGTGGTCTTTGGATGCTAACCCTCGATCATGTAACTTCTCTAAATAGTTTGTGAGATTGTAGATGCGCTTCGCATCAAGGAACTTCTGTATAACATATGAAGGTTCAAGATGGCCAATGGTGTGGATATATTGGGACATGGCCTCATCATATTCCTGTTTTCCATAGAGATGGTCACCATACTTCCTTAGAACCTCAGCAGTTGAAGCAGGATCGGCCTGCTGACTTTGTACAAGATTGATTGCGACTGTATACAGATTTTTCTTAAACAGCATATCAAGCTTACTCTCCATATCTTTCTCTCCAATGCAAAGAATCTTTTTATCGCTCATTATCAGAATAATATATCCCCACTCAGAGACCAAGTGTGAAACATCCCCCACTGGCATGCTATGTGCAATCAACCGATTCTTAAGATCATACACATTAAGAGTATTCTTCCGGCTCCTCTGATCTTCAATAATGCATAGTAAATAGCCCCGAAACCATCCAACAAACTTTTTCTCACCATCAAAGGCCCAGCAAGGACCTCTACCATCAACTTCATAGAAATACACAGCTTCAGGTCTACCAATAATCAGATCCTGTATAGATGATAAATGGACATAAGGATTGCATTTCACCAAGATCCTAGTGAAAAATGTACTGAGAACAGCACAGGCATGAATGCAATAATCAAATGCATGTGGAGAGACCCATGTCTTGTAGCTAGCTTGTAATAAACTATAATTTATTATGGGTCTACATGGTTAGTGCCAACTTTCCTATGTATTATCTCACAATTGTACACTGAAGTGGTTTCCCAGCAGCCACAAGGCAGGGAAAACAGGCAGAGTCACATAGGGATCTAGACTTTGCGTCTCAAGAATCAAGCTACATATTGATTTTGGTTAGCCACAGAGCTATAGCTGTATCTATCCCTTAGTTAAACTTGGTCAGACTCATTTTACTTTAGTATGATTAGTGTATGTGCCGCAGAGTTAAGTTAGCTGTATCTATCCCTTAGTTAAACTTGGTCAGACTCATTTTACTTTAGTATGATTAGTGTATGTGCCTTTGCCTTGACTTTACTTAAGGCTGTCAGTCTGCGCTGAGAAGAGATACATACATAACTACCATATAACATAGGGGATGGTGGCACACAATATGGTTAGTCAGCCACCACAATTGGCATGCAATTTTTTGCAGCAAATGTGAGGCTGAGGATCCAATATTTTTCTAGGAACACATTAGCTTATCATAAAACTACACAAATATCATGGGTAAGTTGGGTCAGATTGCCAAACAAGCCCTAAAACAGAGAGTTGCAAACAAATTTTGAACAACATATGATTAGGGGAACAACAGATGAACATGAACAAAAACAGAAGATGACATCCTTACCATGCGGTCACTCATCGCCACAGCATTGGTCTCACAACCAATCTGATCAAGCGTTTGCCTCCTCGGTGGATGATCATGCAAGCTAAACAAAGTTATTGAACTAGGAGTTACAGCAAATAGCTGGTGTGCTTGCCCCTCAACTCGGAAACCAAGACCAGTAATAGGTGAACTGGTGCCATCCTCAACTTGCAACATGAATCGTGTGATACGCTCACGTGCGATGTCACCTTTGATGCAATAAATGGAACCATTGTCCAGTCCAATTGCAATTAGCAGTATAGGAGGGGCTTCTTCTAGAACCACAAAGGATGTTATCTGAAATGGTCCACAATACATGACAATTAGATTAGAGCTAGAAAAAGGATGTTAAGTACATAAAATAGACACAAAATTTCGTAGGAAATACCATAAGCTGTAAACAGGAGAATTTACCTTTGCCTGAGGAAATTGCTTAGTGAAGATACGCAAAATTTGAACACAGAAAGGACTTGTTGTACTTGAACCTTCTTCTTGTACTTTATCAAGGTCAAAAACTTTTAGACAGATTGCTGATGATTGTGAAGATGGCTGATCATCATCGCCAACCGTGATAAGAACATTTCTTTGCTGCTCAGTTGTTAAATATCAACATTAGCTTCTCTTATCATGATAAAACAATGCAATACATAAAAAGGCATTAATAATAGCAACAACCAGTACATATTTAGCAGGCATATTAGTGACAAAAGAAAAGAAAGCCATTTTGTCGATAAGACTACAAGAAACAACTGATGGTACTTTGCAACACTATCAGCAACCGAAATTTTGTTCTTCAAACACTGAATCTAAGCCGCGGAGAACTCTACTAAATGATTCAACAAGTTATTTGCAAATTGTATAAAAATGCCTCGCATTGTTCAGGGTCGTAGCACTGTGCGCCCGCTCCTCACAAGTCAAAATTACTAATCGGTTACATATCAATGGCTTCTTTTACCCCTAATTATACAGGATCCAGTACAACAGACAACACTGGAACCAAATCTACCGGAGAATTCTGTAAGGTCTAGATGCTCGCGAGAACGCGGGGTACCTTGAGCTGCTGGAGGAAGAGGACGGAGGACGCGTAGGCCTGGAAGCCGTAGGAGAGGCGGAACCCGCGGTCGAGGAGCCCCACCGTGCCGTCGTCGCACCCGACGGCGACGCGGCCGCGGCCGCCGGAGCAGCAGCTCACGCGGGAGGCGATCTCGCCAGGCACGCCCCGCCCGGCCGCCTTCTCCTCGAAGAACTCGAACTTGCGCCACTGGTACATCCCGTTTGCCGACTAGAGGGCCCACCGGCGGCGTGCTGCCAGTCTTCTCCGGTGGGATCGGGCTCCGCTGCGGCGGCGACCGGCGGCCGGCCGGCGCGGATGCGGAGGCGGAGGCGGAGGAGGAGGAGCGGCTCGATCGCTCGGTCGGATTCGACTGGACCGACCGGCTCGTCACGACTCGTCTCGATTGGGTCGGACGAGAGGTTGGTTCACAGAACTGGGCCCAATATCTGCTCCGTATCCTTGGGCCTAGTTGGGGATTTAGACATGGTCTTGAACTCTGGAGGAATACGTCCACTTGGAGTCCCTCAAATTTGGGTGCAATCTACTCCCTCAACCGTAATATCGGATATCTTAGTACATAACTACTAAAACCAGTGTAATTTCACTCCCAGAATAATATTAAGGGTGGTCTTCACTAACGTAACATCCACATATCATCCTAATTATAAACAAATTAAAAATAGAATGGGGCTCACCTGCAATACTGCCCTCTCTCTCCCTCTCCTTCCTTCTCTATCCTACACACTCTCTCCCCCTTTCTCATGTCAATGGAGCTGAGTGGTGGCGACAAGGGAGATGGAAGGTTGAGGAGTTCACGGCGGTGGGCGGCAGTAGGACGACAGCAGCAAGGGAGTTTGGGTGACGGAATGAAGCGATGTTGCGATGAGGAGCGGTCGCGCACCCCTAAGCACCTCCTCGTTCACAGTACGATTTTGGCGGCGGAGACGGTGATGGCATGGTGGAAGGCATTGGCCATCGAGGGAGATGGCGAGTGCACTCCGCGCGTCACTCCTGGTCCTACTGCTCCACGCTGCCATCCTCATCACTGTTTCGTGTTGCCGCTCCTCGGCGTCGATGGAAGGTCTCGGCGGAGACTGCTCCATGCTGCCGCTCCTCGTCCCCATTCTACGTTGTCGTTCCTCGTCATCGGTGGAAGACGTCGGTGGAGACCGCTCCACATCGTCGCTCCTCATCCCCGCTCAGCACTGCCGCTCCTTGTCGTCAATCGAAGGCGTCGATGGAAAGCGTCAGTGGAAGGCGTCGATGGAGAGCCGGAGACCACTCTATGCCGCCGCTTCTCATCGGGACACCGTACATCGGGTTGCCGCCATCGCTCAGCTTACAATATTAGGAGGAAGGCAATACGTAGGATGGCAATTGTGTCCATGGGCAAGCTCACAATGAGATCTTTTCAAGGGCAGTAGACTAGGGCGATTCGGGGCATACCACGTAGGGTATTACTATTCTGATTTTATTGTGTAGGCTTATTGTACATGTGATCTGGTGTTCAGTAGCCATTCTCATCTCTGGATTAGCTGATGCTTATCGCCTTGTATATACCACCAAAGATGTGCTTTTCCAACGCCCTCATATATCAGGTGTTGCACCAGGCTCTATCTGATGCGCAGGATCCAACGGATGAAGACCCACTAAGCAGTGAGTGACCGATGTCACGTGGAGAGAGGATGACGGGGATTGCGGACTATGGACCATGGCAGTGCATGTGTGATTAATACGAAGAGGTATGAAGGTTCCTATGGTACACTTGGCGCGTGGTCCTACACCTGGGTGTAGGGGTGATAATAGATCTAATATATATTTTATACTAGAAAATTTATGAGTTGTGTTAAAAATAAGTAGGATTCAATTTTATACATTTTTAACCTAAAATATTTAATAATAGAGTTGTGAAAAAATCCATAGATCTTATCCATTACCACCTCTACCTGGGTGCGTCTCTCCTTCTCTGTTCGTTCTCGATGGTGAACGACATCAATTCCACGGCCAACAGGCGCGTGCGGCGAGTGGCAACTCCGTCATGGGCAGCAGGTGCGTGCGGCGTGCGGCAGCATAGGCAGCTAGGTTCATAGGAGGTGCGCCAATGGTGAGCACAAATGGTGCTTATTTCTGCTGCTTGCTGGCACCATATGATAGCAGGTAAAAATAGTGCTTAGGTTTTTTTTCTTCTTTTTCTGGCAATTGATTATAGGAGTTCCTTGTTTACGTATTGATTAATTAAAATTGAAGTTGGACCATTACATTGATATATGATGAATATCTTCGTGATAAATGTGTTATATTTTTATACACTAGAAAATTGTTTGTGCATTGTAACAGGTGAAGATAATTTTTACAATTGATAAAAACTCTACCAGTTTAAATGACAAATCAAAATAAGACAAACAAAACAATGGTAAAATAAAGTCAAACAACAAAACAATGGTAAAACAAAGTCAAAAATCATATATAGTATTGAACCCACTTGCGCTCGCTTCGTGCGTCATCGCATGAATCCCTTATGTACACCTTCCCATAGCCTCATAATTTGGTTAGGTGGCTATGACGCATGTATATTCTGCTATACGTCATCGACCAAACATTGAAATTTTGATTATTCAATTAGTGAAAAAATTTACCTGTAGATGTATTTGTAAAGTAAAGAACTTGACGCATACATACCTTAATGATAATTTAAAAAGAAAAATATTTATGAGGAGAGAAATTTGGAAGAGAAAAAAGTAGAAAAAGGAGAAAAGGAGGAGAAAAGAAAGGAGATTGGAAGGAGATGGAGTGGACAGGATGAACGGGAGAAAAGAAAAGGAGAAATAAAAAAAATAGAGAAAAAAGACGTCGATCGGGGGAGGGGCGCGCAACGCCGAGTGGAGGCGCGCGGATGGGATGGTGGGATGGTGTTGGTCGGTTGGGTTGGGTTGGACTGGGAATGGGTGTATAATAGTTATTCTAGAGTCACATCAAATTGGATACGGGTGACGTAGAACCAACTCAAATATGAATAACGTATCAAAATTTTAGCAAAAACATCTTTATTTTTATAATAGTAGAGATAAAGATAAGATCGTCCCCTGATATCAGTAGAGGAACGTGTATATATGACCATCTCTTGTATACGATCCATAATTATTTTAACACATCACTGCTACGAAAAGGATTTTTCCGTGCGGTCAGAAAGGTTTTTTCCGTGCGGAAGTTTTGCCCGTCTGCACCCAGGTGTATAGGAAAATAAATATTCTCACGTGCGGGCGGTCCAACCGCACGGGATAATCGATCTTCCCGTGCGGTCAGGTTAAGTGGACCGCACGCAAAAATAGAAAATCGCAAAAAAAATAGAAATTCCAAAACACAAACCTAACCCTAACCCTAGCCAGCCGCCATCGCCGCGCCTCCCCACTCCTCCTCGTCGTCGTCGGCGACAGCGGCGGGGCGGCGCTGATCCAGTCCCGCGCCAATGCCCGAAGTCACGCCGCCGGTCTCCAGCCACCGCCGTCGCCTCCCACCCGCTCCCGTCCGCCACCTCGTCGGCGGCGGCGCTAAGCCGACCGCCTCTTGCGCCCCGCGCACTCGGAGGGGAGGAGAGAAAGAGTCGAATAGAGAGAGGACAGAAAGAGAGAGGAGTGAAAATAAAAAGGAAAGGAAGAGGGAGGAGGTGAAAATTTTGAGGTGAGTGAGAGGGAAAAGAGAGAAAGGATGGGATAAAAGAATTTGCGTGCGGTCCACTTAAGAGGCCCGTTTGTGAAAATAGGCTCATTTTCCCGTGTGGTCCACTTAAGAGGCCTGTTGCGAAAATCGATTTTTCCGTGCGGTCCTCTTTAAGGAGCCGCACACGAAAAATGGAGGATGATTTTTGCAGACGCGACTAGTTACGGTCCGTCTGCAATCTAAGGAGGCGCTTGTACAGGAAAATCATTTTTGTAGTAGTGCATGCTTCTCAAAATATAATAACACAGTAGTCGATTAGACATCACCTAATACTACAAATTTGAAAACAATCGAGTACCTAGTGGATGTCCGAATACATATAGTACTATATGATATCTAACCGAGTATAAGCTTACTATATTTTACATCGAATGGAGCATATGGTTTGTTTTAGTAATTGTGGGACACCTTTGGAACCTATTTGGTACAGCTCCAGCTCTATCTCTCCTGGAGTTGAAGTCAAACCAAACAATTTTAGCTCCACCTAAATTAAATAGGAGCGGAACTGAGTGAAGCACTCTTACAAAATAAACTAGAGACGTGGAGTTGGGTTTAGACTGCTTCGCAACTTCACTCTAAACCCATATGCTGAATTCCACTAAACAAGCCCTTCTTTCTTTTTTGACCCGTACGTGTAACAACAAGGTTTGAGCCGTACGTACGAAAGCACCTCGCACGCGAGTGATCAGCGATGCGACCGCGCGCGACGGGCGACGGCGGCGCAACAAAAGCCACGCACCACGGCACTAAACTTTCTGCTTTGCCCGCAGCTATTCGTACGCTGGTTTGGCCGCTGAAAACTTCCAAAAGAACCCTAAACCAAACCAAAGCCGCTTGCACGCACGTGTAGAGCGGAGACCACCTTTATAGCTAATTAAGCTTTCTTTGATTTGATATTGTAGCAATTATAAGCGTGCCAAATATCAAGCGGCGCCGGCCATAAGCTAGCTGGCTGCTATACTCTACAACACATGTATGGATAGCCAATTAATTAAGCAAGGAATTAATAAATCAAACGAATGAATGCCATGGGCTGGCTGGGTTAAAGGTTAGGCGATGATCGATGATCTGTCTCGATCCCTCGGTGATGATCTCCTTTAATTTTGCTAAAGCTGGTATATATGCGTACTACTGACTGGTACACCTGACCGACTCGGTTGCCTTTGTTCCCTGTGTTGCGTTACTGCAGGTAGCCAGCTACAGAGTACAGATCGTGACAATGGTACGGAAGCACAAGAGATGCGCCTCTCGCCCAAGGTAATCAGTCGAGAATCGTTTTTTAAATCGTAGTATTACAGTATCGGGATACTATTAGATTTTAAAAAATATATATTTTTATATAAAATATATAATATATTGTACAAATTAAAGTATATAATATTGATTTTGATAAATTTAGTTAGTTTTTAATATAAACTTGAGCATATTTATTCACATTATTTTCAATCCACCCTACTTCAAATAATATTTAGTAGTATCACAGGGATCGTATAGGCTCATCGTTTCGTTTATACTTATACCAGTCAATATTTGAATTTTCAACTTTAAATTTGGAGTTGATTTGGAGTTTTTTCATCGAAGTTTATTTTTAGCCTTAGCTTTTAGATCGCTAAGAACACGAATATAAAAGTTTATTTAAAAATTATTTTTCGTTTGCAAATATGTCGTTTGGCTTATTCCCTAAATAAGCCAAATGATGGGGACCGTAGTATCGGGATAATTTCGAAGGTTTCGTAGCATCGTGTGGAAATGAATAGTAGGATCGAGATATATACTATGAAAATTAGGATACTAGATGGGATAGGTATCGTTTGGGCTTCGCAGGATCGTGGTATCGTAGTATACTAAGATACAGATCTGAATTGCTCTTGCCAGTGCGACATGGCTGAAGGGCACTACAAATTAAAAGGTTGCTAGTTTGCTAGAAGTGTACTCTAGTAATTAACTTTTTTAAGGTATCCTCTAACTATATCAATGTTTTTATGATGTCCACCAATAAATTATATAAACTTTAAGTATTTTGTAGTGAAATTTACTTCTATTTTAAACTATATCAATAACAAAAACGTTAGAACTATTTTAAAACTATTTACCAACATGCATGCGTCTGATCATTCTTACTTGATGACACCGATGCGAGAGATCAAAGCCCTACATGCTAAAAATGGTAGGAATATATTTTTGTGGTTAACCATTAAAGGCAATTAGAGTGTGGGAACATGCACCCTTTGTAATACGTGTGCTCTTAACACGGGCGGATCCTATAATTTCACTACTACACAATAGATTTTTCTGGACGCTACCCCATTTTATTTCCAAGCGGTTCCCAAGTGAAACCGCACAGAAAAATAAGGGGACTGGCGTGGGACTATCGCCCACACGGGAAAATCAATTTTCCCGTGCGAGCCTCCTAACCGACCGCACGGGAAAATCGATTTTCCCGTGCGGTCGATTTAAGTGGACCGCACGAAAAATACCTCCCTCCTTTCCCTCCCATCCACTTCAAATTTTTCACATCCTCTCTCTCTTACTTTCTTCCCTTTTATTATCTCTCAACTACCCCCTCTCTTTCTACCTTATCTCTCTTTCCCGGGCGAGGCAGCAGGCCGGCGCGGCGAGCGGGCGAGGCGGTGGCCGGGCGAGGCGGCGGGCCGGCGCGGTGAGCGGGCGAGGTGGCGGGCCGGCTCGGTGAGCGGGCGAGGCGGCGGATGGTCGCGGCGGCGAGCCGAGCGCCGCGACGGCCGGGCGAGGCAGCAGGCCGGCGCGGCGAGCGGGCGAGGCGGTTGCCGGGCGAAGCGGCGGGCCGGCGCGGTGAGCGGGCGAGGCGGCGGCTGGTCGCGGCAGCGAGCCGAGCGCCGCGACGGCCGGGCGAGGTGGCGGGCCGGCTCGGTGAGCGGGCGAGGCGGCGGATGGTCGCGGCGGCGAGCCGAGCGCCGCGACGGCCGGGCGAGGCAGCAGGCCGGCGCGGCGAGCGGGCGAGGCGGTGGCCGGGCGAGGCGGCGGGCCGGCGCGGTGAGCGGGCGAGGCGGCGGCTAGTCGCGGCGGCGAGCCGAGCGCCGCGACGGCCGGGCGAGGTGGCGGGCCGACTCGGTGAGCGGGCGAGCCGAGCGCGGCGACGGCCGGGCGAGGCGGCGGGCCGGCGCGGCGAGCGGGCTGGTGGCGATTTTCGCTTTTTTTTTGTTTTTTTTGGTTTCGTGCGGGTGGTATTATTTGACCGCACGGGATAATCTATTATCCCGTGCGGTCGAGTTAAGCGGACCGCACGAGAAGTTTATTTTTCCGTGCGGTTGGGACGCCCGCACGCGAAAATATTTATGTTCGCAGACCCCTAGGTGCAGACGGTCTAATTCTCCGCACGGAAAAACGTGTTTTGATCGCACGGAAAAATATAATCTGTAGTAGTGTTTATTACTATTCTTATATATATTCTACTTACTTCTGAGGGTATGGGTTTGATCGGGTTAGGTTGAATATGTTTTCCAGGGTATTTTGTTTGTGGATGGGTCGGATGAGTTGGTCCCTTATAGGAATATTTCTCTTAGATCTGTGTTCAAGCCATCCGCAAATTGAGCGGACCAGCTTGACCCAACTGAGACAAGCGCACGATGTGAGACTGGCTGTTGGTCACTACTGCTCCTCCACCAATCCGTCGATCATCCGTCGATCGCCACAGAGCTCTTTCGCGCCTATCAGTTGCTCACATGCTCTTTTTGTCTGCTTCTACTCTTGAGCTCCTCCACCTGCTGCCCGTCAACCGTCGCATTTTGCCTTCAATCATTGTCACTCGTGAGCTCCCTTTCGCCCGTTATCGCTCGTGTGCTCCTTTCAGCCCGCTACCCATCAGCTGCCACGGCTCACGTCTAATCGTCGTTACTCGCAAGCTCCCTTCCACTCGTTGTTGCTCGCACGCTCCTTTTTGCCCACCGCTGCTTGCGAACTCCTCCGGCCGCAGCCTGTGAGCTGCCACGACTCGTCTCTAATTTTCGTTGCTCGCGTCATGTGCTCCTCTGCCCGCCGCTCAGTCGTGTGCTCCTTTTCACTCGCCGCTGCTTGTGAACTCCTCCGCCGTTCGGCCACCGCAGATCTCCTCCAATCCACGCTCCTCCGCCCGCCGTCCGTTAGCCGCTGTAGCTCGCCTCCAATCATTGTCACTCACGTGATCCTCCGCCCACCGGTTGCTTCTCCCTCAACCGTCGGTCGCCACACTGAAGCATGTCATTGGGACATAGACGGAGATGTAAACACCGTCCATCCCATCCCTCCTCCATCCCACAAATCAAACAAGGAAATGGGATTTACCCATCCCACAAACCAAATATACCAATGGACCATCCCATCCCGAAAATCAGGACTCATCTCATCCCACCTGATTCTAAACCAAACAAATGCTATAAAGATGATCCATATATAGTCATAGAGATGGCTTCAATGATTTATCAGGAACCACTCTAGGTGTTACTTCCATCCATGTTCCCATATACTTGTCACAATTGATCATCACCGTTCTAATTTTGACCACTTATAATTTTAATTATAATTATAATTTTAATTAGTTAGAATATGATGAATGAAATGCTAATGCTTATGTTTAGGATATATGCACTTCAATAATACGGTGTTTTTTAAACTATCCTTTGAATTTTTTAAAGAAAAACGAGTGATCAAAGTTAAAATGCGAATAGTGCTTGCTGAGCAATAGTGAGAATAATAATATAAAATTAATGGTCAGTGGACAGCATGCACGTACGCGCACGTAAGAGTCCAAACATTCATATAGTCGTGTGGTTATAGGTTTGTGGTATATACGGTCCTGTTTGAATCTGACGAAGATACAAATTTTATCTTGATTTTTGTTAGCACGTTATTTAAACTGCTAAATGATATGTTTTGTACAGAAGCTGTTCATATAAAAGTTGCTCAAAAATATAAATAAATCTATTTTTTAAAGTTTAAAATAACTAAAACTCAAACTAATCATGCATAAATGGTTTCTCGTTTGATGTGCTCGACTTAATCTTTGTCTCCAGCAGATTGAAACAGGGCCAGATATATATATATGAATGCCGCTTTGCAGCTGATTAAATTAGTTAAATTTATTAAGTGCTCCTACGATAGCCAGGCGCGCGCGGCCGTCCGATGATCCATCGCCCCTGCAACTTTCCAGCCAAACCACGCGCCTACGCACGCACACGGTGAACTTTACGGCCGGCCGGCCGGCCTGGGCGCCACTGCTTGAGCATCATACGGTAGCAACAGGGAAGCTTAGCGACGAAGGCTAAGCTAAGCTTTTTCTCACAAACAGTGTGTCGAGACAGTTAGGGAGTCTGAATCACCACCTGGGGCCTTGCAAATCCAAATCCTCTGTAGCCATGAATGAACAGTAAGAACTCTAGCAACAGCAGCAGAAGCAGCACGGTGAAATTTGTGGCCGCGGCTCAGATGATGACATAGAAATTCTTTTAGAGGATTTTCCATAAGAGTTTGTTTAATTAAATCCTATAATATTCCCATAGAATTCCTCAGTTTTCCATGTGTACTGCTGCCTTCCTTAATTAATTAGCTACCTTTGTTGTTCACCATATAAGGTTTTCTGCGAATTAATTAGCTGTGTATACAACTCAATATGGTATTATTAAAGTAAAATATCTTTAGGCTTTGGCACAGTTAGATATTTAAACATCAAACAAAAACTGGGAATTATTTTCTAAAAGAATAGACCGAACAACATATGTGGATTTTTATCCCTCGAGGGGATATCCACGTTGCTTGCATGTCATCTAAATAGTTATAAAAAAATTAAAAAAATAGACTACATAGATTAATATGAAATATACCACTTCACAAATATGCAAAGCCAAATTCGACTTCTACAAGTTGCAACGAAAATAATAAATTAAACTGAAAATAGTTATCGTGCATTCGCAGTTATATTTATTATTTTTATTATAACTTGTAGAAGTTAAATTTTAACTCGCATTTTTGTGAAGTGATATATTTCATATTATATTAATCTATCTTGTAATTTTTTTAAAAAAATTAAATACTATTTAGATGATATGCACGAAATGAGAAGATATCCCCTCAAGGGACGAAAATACTTTCCCGTACAACAAGAGATATTTTCATGACAAAAATGGTACTACTACATAGTAATAAAGTAGTAGCATCTAGCTAGCCATTGTACAAAGCACCTTAATTGATAACGAGTGCACAACTGCTTATAGATATGGAAATAAGCGCACAACCCACACGACATGTTGTACATATACAGTACCAGTACGATCGATCTCTATCAACAAGGACAGGCTAACATGCGTGCACATCACCCAAAAAATCGAAAGCACAAAACATGGAAAACTAAAGCGAGGCCAACACATGACCAAAATCATCAACCACATCGACAATATTGCGCACACGCGCGCGCGCACGCTTAATGCCTACCTTGTTACATCAACCCCATAATTGGGGGCTTAATTTGCACCACACACAGTTTTAGAGCACAACACGTACATAGCACCATCACACATTCTGTACGCATCAATCAACTTTTACTCTTTCTGTCTTAAAATCTGAATAATCTCTCTCTCTCTCTCTCTCTACAACTTTGCATGCATGCCCATCAAATAACCATCTTTAGTGAGTTACTTTTGCTTTCTTGCTGACAGCTAGCTACACTGCCTTTGTTATATTACCCACACACACTCTCCTTTTATGTGATGTTCCTTAGCCTTGTAAACCAGCTTTCATGCGATGTTGAAACTTCTAGACCCCACTTGGTCACCACTCACCACCTTATTGATCTCTATAAATACCCTTGCCATCCCACATTCCAAACTCCATGTCCAACCATCCAATTCCAAGCACTACACACATCTAGCTTTGCTATAGTATACTATATATACTTATCACTAGCTCACACACAACTGCGTACAGCTCAAAAGCCCTTCACTAATTGTGTGTTCATTGCCAATTGCATTGTGGTGTTCTAGCTAGTTGATTAACAAGCTAGCTAGAGTTTGAGCTGAAAGCTAGGGAGAGAGATAATTGAACAGTAATTAAGCTAGATGAAGAGCAAGGCGTCGACGTTCTTGAAGCAGATGGTGTCGACGATCGTGGCGGTGGTGAAGGCGAAGTCGACGGCGGTGAGGGCCAAGACGAGCGCCATGAAGACGCGGCTGCTCATCTTCGGCGTCCTCCGCAACCGGAAGCTCCTCGTCAGCGCCATCAACCACAAGATCCACGCCATCATGGGCAGCCAGCCGGACACCACCACCACCACCAGCAACGCCGGCGATGAGGACGACGGCGGCAGCAAGAAGGCCGTCGTGCTGTACAGCACCGCCCCGAGCTTCCTCACGGAGCGCGGCTACGACGATCACGCCGCCGCCGCCGCCGCCGGAGAGGAATACGAAGAGGAGGACAGCGACGAGTACCTGACGCACTCGCTGTTCCGGGAAGAAGACGACGACGACGACGACGAGCTGGTGAACGCGCCGGGTTCGGTGATCGACCTGGTGCGCGACGCCAAGGAGGGGGAGGGCGGCGAGTTCCGGCTGGAGGACGAGATCGACCACGTCGCCGACGTGTTCATCCGCCGCATCCACAA
Organism: Oryza punctata; assembly: GCA_000573905.2. Taxonomy (NCBI): domain Eukaryota; kingdom Viridiplantae; phylum Streptophyta; class Magnoliopsida; order Poales; family Poaceae; genus Oryza; species Oryza punctata. The sequence goes on along the minus strand of CM002491.2, from coordinate 16,605,954 downwards.
GCAGCTCAAGCTCCAGAAGCTCGACTCCTTCAAGAGGTTCTGCGAGATGCTCGAGAGGAGCGCCTGAATTCACACCCACGGCCAGATCGCCGGCCGGCGCCGATCGACGGGTTCACTCACTGTGCATGGTGAAAAAAAAAAACCTTTTTTTTCTACCGTTAAGCCAAGGTTAATTAATTGATTAATTACACACAGCTTGGTGACTTGATCCATGCATGCATGTAAGTAGAGAGAATAAAGTGACAAGATATACTTCTCTTGTAGAAGTGGTTCACTACACTCTACTTAGGGAGCAGCTGTTCATGTACTTTATAATTTATTACTTGTATTGTTCTTTAGTTCTTTTGATCAGGGGAGTTATATTGCTAAGCTTCCAAGAAATTATCTATTATATATTAAAAGATCATTAAATTTACTATAAACACTACTAAATCATTATGTAGCATCCTATAAATACTCCTAAACCATCACGAGACACTCTAATAAATTAAAGAAATTCTTAAAAAAGCAAAACATCTAGCCGTTGATTTTTCTTAAATTTGGTGGACTACCTATTAGATATATCTTTTAAAAAAATCATCTCCTCATATCTGGGCCCGACCTGTTGTCATGGATGTTCGTACGTACGTACGCTGCTCCCCCATTATCAATTCTTTCCCTCTCTTTTTCACCTACTAGCAAAAATACCCGTGCGTTGCAACGGGTGAAAATAATTTGAAAAAGTACCGTCTAGCAAATCTTCCATAATTAGCATGTATGAGTTGTGTAGGATGTCGTTGACAGCTGGGCTAGAGGGCGTGGGCAGGGGAAGCACCATGATCGCACACTACTTGTTGTGCACCGTGTGAGCTCACGTGTGGTGTTGCCTTGGGCAGGAAGGTCCACCACAACCATGAGCAGTCGAGGCCCATGGGCTGCACCGAACTGTTTAGACCTGTCTGGTTATATCATACCGTTACACAGTTTTCATACAAACCATGGAACCAAAAAATTCGTATCAGACATGGTTACGGACCAAAAAGACAAACGGAAAATATGAGTACAGAATTATCTTTAATTTTTATAACAGGTAAAGATTTCTTCTCCTATTTTCATGCTTTTAGAAAAGCAAAAAAAATATGTTAAACAATTAAGCAAATATAACATCTAAATCATAAAAGTAATATTTGATCCACTTATTTTTTTTGATTATTTTACATTTAAAAACTCATATCCACTTTAATTCAACTTTAAGCAGAAACATGTCACATTAATTAGGGCTACATTTTCCGACTTTTGCGTGTCATTTAAGAAATTATAGAATTATAAAAAATAATGATATATATTTTCTCATTGTATATAACTTGATAAAAAAATAAATTAGACCTAATAAAAGTAAAATGAACATAACTTTGAGTAATATTCAAAAATAATTAGCCCCCCAATTCTAACACAATAAAAAGTCAAAAAACATTATTAGTTTATTAGATTTATAGTGTGCTCCTTTCAAACAAAAAAGATTTGTAGTGTTCATATGTTTAATATCAACTATGAATATACTGTATGTACAAACGAGTAAAAAAAGATAGATTTTAGTCAATCATTAAATATTTATTTTATTTTTAGTTAATAAAGTAATAGCAAATAAAACACTATAACCGATAAAAAATATTATAATTATATGCATACGTATTCTCTCCCCTTCGACTCTCTTCCTCTCCTCTCTCATTCAGTTCTTTGATCTTCTAAATTTTTAAGTTATATTTTTAAGTTATATCCGACCGACTTTTAGTTTACTTGAATTTGTTTTATTTATAATTGAATATATAATTCAAGATGTATATTACCCATATTTCATGTTATAAAAATAAAATATGTCAATTGAACATACACACCAATCCTTTACAAGTACTATATCACCTTAAATCATTGTATATCCTCTGTAATGCACTTAATACGTCATGTGTTACGTCTTAAATAAAATAAAAATTAGAAATTATAAGAAAAAACATCTAATAATCAGTCTCCCCTTAAATAGGTGGATCCATTAATTTTAACCAATTCAGTCTTAAATATTAAAAAAGAAGGATATTAGAAATTCTGAGAAAAAATCAGATCATCGGTTTCACTTAAATCACCAAAAAATAGAAAAAGGAAAAAAAAAACCTCCACTTCACCCTCTCCCACATATGAGGACAACACGGCACTACACGTTCCCTCCCCTCTTGACTTGAGTTCTCCACTAGACCCCTCCGTGTTTTTATAGTGAGAAATAATAAAAAAATATTATGATTCATTAAAAAATAAAAAACCAATATAAGTTGTAATTTAACTTATAATAAATAGTTCATTTTTGTCATATGCTAACCTTTATATATCACTAAAACTGTTATAAAATAGGGGGGAAAGTGAGGACGTAGATTATATTGTCATATATCACTTCATAAAACATGCATAAAGAAATTAGATCTACAATATGGAAAAAACTTATATTGCACGTAACATTTAAAAAACTATTCCCTCCATTATTTTAAGTTATAATTCTAATCTTTTGCTATGTCATCCCAACAATAAGGAAAATTACGAAGGAAATGGATAATGTGCATCATATCATCACTATCACTCGAAAACATACATAATACATAATTAGATTAGATCTACAAAATAAAATACTCTAATTGTTGTTAGCATTCCCAGAAAATATTACCTTCATTCTAAAATATAAATATGTCCAAATAATGTTAATTGGATCTATCAAGACAAAGATATTGATACAATTATATCTTCAATTATTAAAGTGAATACATTATAAAAAGAAAGGATCAAATATATCCTTAAATACCATATCGATATATCTTAAGAAGAATATGGGGCGTACATGTCGACCTTTTCCTCTACAATCATTGGAGTTTAAACATAATTAATATTAGTATAAAGTATATAACATCCGACGTACTTGACCCATATAGACCCATGTATGGTTTACCTTGTGTATCAATTATATTTGACATTCAAATCTACGTATCAATTATACTTATAAAGTATTATTCACCAATCGCTGAGTCAAGATTATTGGCAAGGTGATTGTTTATGAAATTGACTATCCGAGATCCGATGAAAACCTATGCTATCAAGTGGTAAAGAAGAACGGTAACTGGCAATATTGATTATATGACATATCACCTTATATCAGTTAATAATCACAAATAACTAAATTAGTTGTACAATATCATGAAAGAAAATAAGAATTGCATCCTCGTGACTTTCTATAAATAAAAAAAGTATAAGTATACAACAACATGAAAAATAAGAAATTGAAAAACCTCGATATAAGAGTGTGACATTTCAAAAAACTTGACTATATGCACTATGTCATATTAAATCAGTCTACATAATAAAAATTAATTAAACATCCCATATAGCACTTTTAAGTAACCATGTATCACGTCTTAAAAATTAGAAAACAATTCAACTTAACTAGATGGATTCATTATTTTCATCAATTAGATCTATTTTAAAATACCTTAAGTCGACACATGTCATGTCTTAAAAACTATAGAAACAACAAAAGAAATTCTGAGAAAAAACGGAACATCTTATATGTTTTCACTTAAATTATTTAGAATACTAAAGTCCCTCCACCTCCTCCTCCCTCTCACATGCAGACATCACTGCCCTCCCCTTTCTTATTTTTTAGCTACTAAAATAGAAGAGAAACAATCAATATTGAAACAGCTATAACTTTTCATAAGCTACACGCCCGATTTCTATCTAACTCTTCTCTCTTTATAATTAAACCAACAATGTTAGATACATCATACATATGCCAGTCCACCCGTGCACTTTGCACACCATCTAAACACCTTAAAAATTTGACAACAAATATTATACCATTATGAATCATTCTACAAACATGCATAGCTAAATTAAATCAATAGTATCGAAATAAAAATTACATATTAAAATTTCCCAAATAAAAATAAATAATTCAACAACATAGGTTACACCATGACATGTTTTCAAACGCGTATACTTAAATTAAACGTACACTACATAAGCAAGAATAACTAATTGAAATAAGAACAATCAGAGTCTGAGCCACTGCATAAAAAATTGAATGCTTTTAATTAGAGAAAATATTCCGGGTACTTCATGATTTTTTTCTAAATATGTTCAAATAATCTAAACAAGCAAAATGATCTATTATAAGTTTCGGTTAATATTTCACCTTTATAAATTTCTCAAAAACAGTCTACAATGCATGCCCGCACGAATGCGCGGGCTAGATGAGTATAATAAAGAAATAAAAAAGGTTGTAGATTCCAGACATTCAGTTGGGTCTATATCTCAATTCTGTTCCAAGTAGAAAGTAGTCTAAACTATACGTGTCTTGATTGATTTCTCTCATACTATTAATTACTGGTGGGCCTAAATCCCGGAATATTCGTCGATAGGCCTATTTAATTCACATCTCAGCCCGTCCATAATACCGGCCTGCCAAACAATTCAGGGCTTCAGGGCTGAGGACAGCTTATAGCAGTAAACTCCTATCAAAAGAAAAAACATCTTTACATATACGATTCTAAACTAGATTATGGAACATGTAAAAAAAACTTGGCAGGACTACGTGCCTATTCTATTAAGGCGGAGCAGAAGGAAAATTATACCGATTGGAATATTACCTGTATTTATATCTAAATGTAGCTTTATTTTAATATGGAGGATTCAACCCCGTCATTCCGCTATAGTTGATTATAAAGCATAATGCTTATTAGTGATAAGAAAATTATGTGAAAATTTTTTATATATGTTCTTAGTGATGTAGACACCAATATTAAAAACAAACATAAAAACCATCAAAATTAATTCTAAAACCAAGTTCTAAAATTGAAATTTTGATTATGGATAATAAGCTAATAATGAAGCCACGAAAGTAGAGTGTAGTTCAATATTGTTTTAAGTTTCTTGTGATGGAACTACTCCATCCAAATTCAAGTCCTAGATCTGATATGAGTGCTCGTATTTACGGCTATTATACTTCTAGTGGTAGGTGACGTACGTATCCAGTTAGACATCCGTGACTTTTTGAAATGTGTTAATAGGGGTAGTGTGTGTTCCTAGAGAAGAGTGTGCACGTGTTGTGAACATTTGTATTAAAAAAATGCCCACGATGGAGACCTTGCTAATGCACGGGGCTACACTAACACACAGCAGTAGCATCTGCACCGTCGGTTCAAAATCGTGTGGCCGAGATCGATCAATCCCCATACGGAAGCCGTACAAGTCAATGAAACATCCACAACTGTTTCGCGAACAAAAAAGGTATACTATGACAAACTGTTTCGGAAAAAAAAAAAAGAGTAAACATCCATAGCTATGGGAAATCATATTGGCCGTCCGATCTTGAATTAACGAGCGCGAGAGATAAGAAGAGTTAACGAAGATCTCGTTGGTCTCTGGAAGATAATAATAAACATGGGGGGACAAACGGATAAGCATTAGGCACTGCCGATGACGATGCAGGTAGGCCCATTTTCTCTAATCTGCCGAGATGAGGATGCAGATATGAGATATTTGTCTTTCTTAACCAAAATCCTCTCGTGCACATACCATTCGTCCCATGAAAAAAGTTACTACCAAAGTTGTTTGCACGCGGGCTTTTGATTATAACAAGTAACCAAGCAGCCCTACTACTGAAACAATTAAAACAGTATTTTGTGATCAACACAAAACTCTGTAAATTCTATTATAGAGTAATAATCTGTATTCAACGAAAAAAAATGTATGACATAAGATATGTGTATACTTTAAGTTCCTTACGTTTAATCATATTACAATGGGATTTTGAGAAACTATTTTTTTAATAAAAAGATACATTCATTTTTCTTATCTTTGGATGGAAATTTACAAACTTATTGGTTGGCTTATGCTTATGCTTATAAGTCAAAATTTGAATTTTAGAACTAATCTAAAAATTGATTTTTTCGCTTTTTTTTATCATAGTTTATTTTACAATATTTGCTTTTAAATTGCTAAGGTTACGTATATAAAAATTTTACTAACAAATAACTATTTATTTACTAATAAACGATTTAAATAAGCATATGAATAAGCGAACAATAAGCATGTTAGCGGCTCTCATCGCTCCCATCATTCTATTGTTAAAAAACCACTTCTTTATCAAATTGAAGGTTGAACAATGATTATTGTAACTAAAACATGCAACAAATTTACAACTAATAAAAATTCACAAACTATACAAATACCCAGACTTGCATAGAACATCACGTGAAACCATATAAATAAAGTAAAAATGCACATTATATAGGGGTATAATCGCTATGGGCAATTTTAGGTGACTGGAAAATTGTACAAATCACACGACTAAAGTCCATCATATCCTTAATTATCACAGCATCAACATCTGCAAGTGCGATTATGAGTCTTTGTATTTTTTTCCAAAAAAATGTTTTATAATTAATTTGTAAGTAAATTTCATAGAACTGAAAATTTAGTGACTACACTATCGAGTTACTGCAATATTTGTGATGTATTTCAGTTTGCTGCACAGATAACGGAAAAAATTATCTCAGAACCATAATTTTATGGACACTTTAACGTTACTAACTTATGGAGCCGATATGTCGTGGAGGTGGTACTCAATGTGGTGATACTGAGAGACGTTTCCGCATGACACGTCAACACGTGCATCGTACCAACATGCATGTCACCTCACCAGACAACTAAGCCGTCACTTTGATCTGGTTGTAACATGCCGCTACCGATTATATTGCTAATGTGTTATGCTAACATGTCCTGCCGTCTTGACCAGGTATCACCTCTATGACATGTGTGGACCCTAATATATCAGTAACAATAGGGTGTTTATAGATAATAGTAAGCTGATAGTTTAGTCACTAATATCCTATTTGAGAGAGTTTAAAATTCTGAGAAGCAAGTTGCTGGTGAGAATCTGAAAAAGCTGAGAAACCTAGCTTCTTGCTTCTATTTTATTTTTTGGAATCTGAGTGAAAAATCTTGGATTGTTTGAGGGAGTTTCTGGTAACCGGAGATTACATGCTGCCGCTAGAAGCTCCCAAGCAGATCCTAAATTTGCAGTTGTGTTGTGCCTCTAGCATTTTCCAGCCTCTACACGCCGGCCGCCAGCTCAGTTAGTTCACCGGATCCCCGGACTTAAATCAATCAGATCCCACGCTGAAGAACGTAGACGTGGGTCCCACCAAAGTCCTGGGCCCACCCGTCATTGGCTCACTCCTACGACGACATGTGTGCACCTATTGAAACCACCGAAGCCGCCGCCACGTCATGCCCGCAGCGGTTTTCTTTAAAACCCACAACGCAAACTGCCACGCTCCCCCACTTCTACCCACCTCAATGACAAGCGGGCCCCACATTAAAACTGTCCCCAAGATGTCAGTGTCCGTAGCCGACTCGCGCCGTGGGGCTGACATGTGGGACCCACCTCCTCGCAGTTGGATCGGCATTTCGCCTTCGTCGACTCGTCGTCGTCATCATCATCATCAGCTCAGCTCGTCCCCCTCCACTTCCACTTCCACCTCCCCCACCATTGACGCGAAGGCAGGAACAACACGCAGCGCTGCACCACGCGCGCGCAGGAGCAGCAGCAGTATAATTTTAGTAGCAAGAAGCAGCAGCGGGTTCGCGAGCCCAAGAAGCAGTGACAATTGTTGGGAGAAAGGCCAAGAAGAAGAAGAAGAGAGTGAGAGGAGATCGAGGAGTAGTAGTAGGAGGAGGAGGAGTATGGAGATGGAGAGCCCGCGGAGCCCGGAGGCGGAGATCGGGCACAGGGTGGAGGACCTGTGGGAGGTGGCGGAGCCGCAGCTGTCGCCGTCCGAGAAGCTCAACTCCTGCTTCGAGGACATCGCCGTCGCCTCCTTCCCGCGCCCCCTTGGCTCGAAAGGTAACGCATGTCTCTCCTGCTTCTGCGTATTCTCCGGTTTGATCAGATGATTAGTTAGTTAGTTCTTGATGCGAAAGCTGAGATGAGCAATTTGTGTGTGGGTTGGAGTGACCTGTTTACTTCAGTTGGGTGATGAAAGTGAACAAATCGAAACATTCAGTGTTCCTTGTTGGAATTGATACAGTCAGCCAGTTAGTTCATCGATTGAAGAATGCGTTTGCTGTTTCTCCTGATTGGATTAAACTGGTGGCATTAGCACCTACTACCTTGTCACTGTTGTGGGTTGAGCCATCAGACATGTCTCTTTCGTGTCCTGTACTATATTTTTTCCAGCATCTCGATGGAATGGAGGTGGCCACTACATGTATAGTCTTTTCATTTCCTTTGTGTGGTTGCTGGGGCCATATTTGCATTCTTTTCTCAATAGAATGTGCATTGCCACTTCGTGCGTGTTAGTGCCGATGGCCTACATCCTCTCTCCAGTCTGGACAATTTTGTTCTTGATGGATTACAAATTGTGGCGCTTTTTCTCTGTTATCAGTGGCACTGTTTTATGCAATCAGTGACAATGCACTATGAGATTGTAGGACTTCGGTCTTAGCTGTATGATGAAGTTTTTTGTTTTGGAGAAAAACCTGTATGATCAACTCAGGGGGAGCATGGTGATTGCTCTTGTTGAAGGGTCCTTTTCATTTCTTAGACAAGCTAAAGAAGAACCTTTTTGGATTTTCTTTACTTTTTGCCAATATGTCATATGCTATTAATTATAGATATCTGCTTATTGACAAATGACTTTGCTATCAAGATTCCAAGATATGTTCTACGATGGTAAGGGTCCGTATTACCGTTTGAATTCTTAATTGTGGTCTTTGCTAGAGGACTAACCAGCATGTTATTTGGAATAATAGAACCTGTTTAACCTTGTCCTTGGCTTTCATCTTGTTTATATCTGTCAAATAACGTGCTTTACGTTGGTGATTCCTGGTGGTTTTATGGTCAATACAGATTGTACAAAGAGGTGTAGCTTTTGCCAATAGCCAGCATTTTGCCTATCTTCACTCATGTCTATTTTTCTAAGGTGACATGATGTTAATATGGCAACCCCAAGTTCGAGATCTTAAGTTGGACAGCTGTAATATCAAGATCAGATTTCCAAAACTGAACTGAACTGAACTGCTGTGCTGTACCAAATGCCACGTTGAGTGTGTTTTATTAAACACATTTACACTAAGTGGATCTTAAGTTCTATACCTGAAAATTGACTCACTACAGAAATGTGTAATGAGGGAGAATGCACTTCAACTTGTACAAAATGGATTTGCAACCATCAATCCATATTGACACAAACTCATTAATTACCAGAAAAGGTCATATCTTGTTACAGTGTCAGTGCATCTAAAGGATAATTTGAGCATACAATGTTTGATGAGTGGTTCATATTCTGATATTCACTGTGCTTCTTTTGGAACTTGTTTCTTTACTTTACGGACCAACCTCTTTGGTATTTCATCTTCATGTATCTCAGGATCAGTACACCTGTTATCTGTACAGATATTTTAGACGTACTTTGCTTGAGTTTAGGAAAAGTGTACTCTTTCAACCTCTTTGATTCGGGCACACATGTTTTTGATAAAATAATATGTTTTTTAATCATTATACTCAAGTGAATGTGAAAAATAATTTATTCTGAAACACATTGAACTTGTGACATCATCTTATGCTCCAAGATATTATTCAGAAATGCTCTAGTACTATCTTGTACATCATAAGCCAAACAGTTGTCAGGTATTATTTATAGAAAATCAATTACTGGAATATTATTTATGTAGTGTAAATTAAGTATTTTCTATATATCACAGGCTCAAATAGTTTCATGTAGAATGCTTTTACTCTTTTTGTGCGTAGAATGCTTTTATGACTACCGTTTTAACTAACATACTTGATCTTCTTTTCCAAAGAGAACCTGTAATGTATGACTAAATATTATCTGATCATCAATATAAGCTTCAATTTTATGTTCTTTTTGTGCAGTGATCGAGATACCTTCAAATGCTAGCCTTGCTGATACTGTTGAAATATTATCCAAAAACAAAATTTTGAGTGCGCCCATAAGAAATGTCGATGCTCCAGAAGATGCAAGCTGGATTGACAAATACATTGGCATTGTGGAATTTGCTGGTATTGCTATGTGGTTGCTCTATCAGGTTAGCCACCTTGATACTAGAACACTTATTAGTCCCTCTCAGTTTCTTTTTCAGAAAAATAGTTGTCTATATAGTTATGTATCACACATGTTAGTCAGAACATGTTAATCTTTTTTTTAGGGTAGAACATATTAATCTAGTGCAGTTTTGATCAGCATGCTATATTTGTGCACTCCAAGTAATGATATGGTAGATTCTGTTGTGCTAGAGTATCATTAAATTCAACCCTAGTCATTGTGTTAACGATGAGCTTTTCAATATCTTTTCTCAATTATCGACAACATTTTCAAATTTGTTGGAATTTCAATACCTGTGGGAGAAGCGCCTCAATCTAGGCCTAGTATTTTTCTGGACTGCCCATCTTCTCTTCGGAAAATGCATTTAAAATTACTTACAAGCTTGTTCTTTACAAAATAACGCATGAGTCTGACCGAAACACAGAAGTAGTTAGTTTAAAGAAAATACTCTGATATAGCAAAGGGAATTTTATACTTTTGCACAATATGACCTGTAGGGATTTCATGAACATCCCATCTTTCTAACATGGATTGCTTCTTCTGTTTCTACAACAGTCTGAGGCTGCAGCTAATGGTACGGCTGGTTCTGCAGTAGGTTCCCCGGTAGCCAATCTAGTATCTAGGCTAGGCTCTTTCACATTCAGAAGGACATCATCCGGCAGGGTGGAAACTACCACCGATCCAGAATCAGATGAAACTGCGTCGGTTGGTGGAAGTTTTTTCGAAACCCTCACTTCTTCTGAATTCTACAAGAACACAAAGGTGATTTTCTTTCCCCTCACTTAGAAGCTTGTATCCATTAGGATCCTTTCCTGACACAACCTGTGCCACTGTAGGTTGGCGATATCTCAGGAAGCTTCAGATGGGCACCATTTCTGGCACTGCAGACATCTGACACGTTTCTCACCATGTTGCTGCTTCTGTCCAAGTACAGGATGAAGAGCCTCCCAGTAGTAGACATCGGGGGAGATAAGATTGAGAACATCATTACACAATCTTCAGTTGTGCACATGCTTGCAGAGTGTGTTGGACTTCCTTGGTTTGAGAGCTGGGGAACTAAGAAACTCTCCGAGCTGGGGCTTCCTCTCATGAAGCCATGCAAACTCGTTAAGGTATATCCTAAACTTCAAGGGTCTCCACTCATAAATATGTTAAGCACCTTCATACACATTTTTTTTTCAATTTGGAAATGTAATGAGAAATTTAAACCCCTGTTCAAAAAGTATCCAAAAGCGCATTGCAAAAGTTGTATTCGATTTTTAGCATTGCTGGCACAACAGATCTTATGTGTTTGTGCCGACAGTGAGCATAAACAGCCATCTGACTGTTTGTGTCAACAAGGTTTAAGCAAGATAAAATTTACTGTAAGCATGCTTTTTAATAACTAGAAACAATTGCCTGTAACTAACCTACCTGTGCAACCATGTATCTTCTGGGCACCAGTTACATTATAGTTCAACAATCAACTGTTTCTGACCCACCTGAATAATACCGGGAGTGGGGGTTGCGAGGGGGAATATTGATACACCGCCATTTACAATTTCTCCTTATTCTTTTGCTCCCTTCCACATGAGATTTACAACTGCTATCTGTTATAAACCAGGTAAACGAAGACCAACCCGTGTTAAAAGCCTTCCAACTGATGAGGGAAAAAGGTGTCGGTGGCCTCCCGGTTATGGACACAAGTGGCACAAAAGCAATTGGCAATATCAGCATCAGAGATGTCCAGTATCTTCTAACTTCCCCCAACATATATAAAGACTACAGGTTTGAAGTTCTTGGCACACTTGCTCATATGCTTTTCCCATGTTTGTTCACCAATGCAAAACTTGGCGCTGCAACTTGCGCTTGCACGCATGCCACACCATGCATCTTGAATGCACTTAGGTGTCTTCCCTGTTGAAGTTTGTAAACTCTGTAAAATTCTCCTTCAAATCTTAACGAAATTTGGTTGGCCTAGTCCTTCGGCCGACCCGGCAAAATGCACTAGGAATAGGAAGTAGGAAGACCAATTGCAGCTACCTGTGCTATACATGTGCAACTGTAACCTTTTGATGATCTATCCACAGGACAATCACAGCCAAGGATTTCCTTACCGCGGTCCGACAACATCTTCACGAGCAACATGAGGCCTCGCCCTTGCTCGGTTCCGTCATCACATGCAAAGGGGATGATGAAATCAAGGACATCATACTGAAGCTGGACTCGGAGAAGATCCACAGGATCTACGTGATCGATGACAAGGGGAACACCGAAGGGGTCATCACGCTGAGGGACATAATCTCCAAGCTGGTACACGAGCCACGCCATTACTTTGGGGATTTCTTTGATGGTGTTGTTCCCTTGCCTCCAAACAGCACTGTATGACAGCAGCTAGCAAGCCTTGAGATTTTTCATCACGCTGGTGTGCTCTTGTAAATTGTACATTATGTGCTGTCTGTCTTCCTTTGCATCTTAGGGACTAATGGATGGCAATGGTGTACAGCTACGCCCTGTGTAGTTCTTTGTCAAGAGAACAACTAATGGACTAATGGATGGCACTGGTGTACATGGAATAACTTGAATAATATCGGAGCTCCCTTTTGTATGTTTTTATGTCAAGATTGTGGTCTCTTCTTGTGGGAAATTGCTCCCTTCTTTCTTACCTTTTTCTTATTTGGCAACATTGGGACATTCAAAGGAAAACTCAGAAATAACAGTTATTTTTTAACATACTGGCTTCATCGTCTCATCTTCAGCTTATAGCCGCACCCAAAAATTTTAATTTTAAAATTTAGTTTGAGTTAATTTTGATGTTTATTTTATCATAGTTTATTTTTCAGCATATGCTTTTAAGTTGCTAAGAACATATGTAAGTTTTACCTACAATTTTATCTTTTTTTATCGTTAATAATAAGTGTTACGGTCTATAATTTGTAGGTGAAACGAGCATTAACCAATTGGTAGAGGCCACCTAGCTCCAATATCTGTAAGTGTCAAGGATTGTTCCACAGTCCATGTTCGATTCCACTACATCTGACAGTGCCATGGAACTACTGAATTGGATTTGCATTGCTTGATTACATCTTTGCTGTCTGTCAGAACTCAGAACTGAAATGCTAAAACTCAGCATCCTAATTGCTGTGGAATTCTGGAATCAGTGTTAATCTCTGCCAGCATATAATCGCTGACAGTGGCAAAAACAGTTTAGGGGGACAGAAGCGGCTCTTGCTTCTGCAGCCTCATGGAAAACATTCAAGTTCTGGTGCTGAATTGTCCATCTACTTGTATGCATCTTGAAACTGTGAGCAGAGTTATCCTGCTAGTACCTAAAAAAAATCAAATGGTTTGCCAGACATCAGCATAACAATAGGACATGAAAAGCGAGAAACAACATTTTTGCTAAGAACAAATCAAGTATCAAGTGAAAAGCAAAAGAAAGTGTCTAGGAGGAAATGCTAACTGGCAGGAAAGAAGCAATTAAAAAACAAGTATATTTTCAAGTAGCCCGAGTCTTTCATAGTTTAAGATGACTTTCACACGATGCATCAAAGGGCTGAGATAGATAAAAGGGGGATGCAATGGATGAAGCCATATGCTATCTGTTATGCTAGCATAGACATCCTTGTGTCAGAAGCAAGCTTGATCTTCTGCTCAAGAAGCTTTCTTAGCTTCATCATCCGTTATCTTCTTCACGATTTCCAGCATTTCCAGTAGCGCCAGCAAGACTGAGGTCCACTAATAAAATCATTTGGTTATCTACAATTAGAAAAATTCCGAGAAGACTTGTTCCACTAATAAAATCAAGTTAAATATTCACAAACGATCCCAATTCCCACAGTGGTATGGTTACTTTTTTTTGACAGTAAGCATTAAGCAATATCAGCCATCAGCAGCAAGACAATAAAAAACTAGGAATACAACCAAATACTTTTTTTTGACAGTAAGCATTAAGCAATATCAGCCTCAGTTGCTATGGTACACTAAAACATGAGCAATTCTGGTCACCTCCTGAGAAAGTTGTTGTACCTGCTACAGCAAGTGGATTGTGTGCAGTAGATTACAATTAGCGCAGATAGAAGTCAAGTATCCACACTTCAGCAAACACCGCCTTAAGGTGCCACAAGAGGCATCCATCTATCAACCCTAGAAATAAGAAAAATTAGCACGACCTTGTCAATAAAAGTTTTTTTTTTCCAAAAGGGCTAGGTAACAGTAAGTCAAGAGGGAAGCCAAAAAAAAGATCATATTTACAAACGAAGGAGAGAAGAGAAGAGCAATATAACAGAGGCAAAATAAATCAGGGAGGTGACGTCAATAATATACAGTAAGCAAAATCCATATATGGCCACTAATTAAACTAAACCAGAACGAAAATAGTATCTGGAAAGAACAATTACCTAGATATGAAACAGACAGGCCACCCTAAATCTTCTCAAGACATGATTTTTACCACAAGAAACAGAAAAAATATACCGGCGTCATGGCAACATTAGAGGAATGACTGGAACAAGGAATTACCCACCCATAGATTTGGCTTCACTGACCAATCAGGTATAATTTCTCCTTGGACCATGAGTCCTTTATTCCTGAGGGAATTACAATGACCAAAAAACATTAGCTTAATTTCCGAATAGAAAAGATTATTAGACATCTCTAGCAGTATCGTTTATATCATTCTTAATAGAGTAAATTTCATAAAAGTCCACTTATTATTATCCAAGTTACACAATACCACAGGAATTTTAGCACATGACACATAACCCGGGTACAATGGTCCTAAAATTTGACAAAACCACAGCATTAACCATTTTGACATACTCATATATCAAAATTAAAAAAAAACAGATGTAAGATTTATATGATGGATAAAATCCTCGTAAATTTGAGATGTGATTGATCAAAGTCAAAATGATCAATACCGCGGTTTCGTGAAAATTTAGAACCATAATACTAAAATATCCGTGGTTTTATGTGCCACTTACTAAAATATCTGTGGTTTTATGTAAATTGGACCATAATAGGTGGGGTTTATGAAATTTACTCTACTTAATAAAAGAAAATGGGATGTAATTACCAATAGCTGCGGAAGCAACAGGTGTAAATATGATGGACCAGCATGTAAAAGCTCGCCAAGGATCTGATGTCAGTATATCTAGTGAACGGGATGTCTTGATCAGTGGCTGGAGACCAGGTGCCACTATGCAGATGGTATTGCTTGATGCGTCGCTCAGAGCGTCGCCGAGGACGTCTTACAATCTGTGGATCATGTATCTTGGGTACTAGATGTTTGCAGTTGCCTACAACGCCACAACAGAAGAGAATCCCTTGTTAGGCGAGACACAGATGCTCTGTTCCCCCAAGGAAGAGAGCATGATCCTCTCCGATGTTCTTCACCGGAACAATTCTTCCGCGCTGATAAGGTCGGCGACTCTGTAAACTACCAATTGTGCACTTGAAGTGCCATTGAAGCCAATAATCATCCTTGGTGGCTGCAGAGAATCGGAATTCGGCGGCGACTGATCGATCTGGCGGATACGCAGAGTGTTCGTCTCCGCGTAAGAGGGGGACACAGTGTACAGATTTCCCTGGAAAGATACTGTTGATGCTAGCAAGGACGGGAGCTCCCACGGCGAGAGCGTCCAGCGCCGGTCGAGGGCTATCACGACGGTGAAGGGGTGGAGGAGGCGGATGTCGGTGGCGTGGTGGTCGCGGTGCATGAGGAGGAGGACGCCGGGTGGAGAGGTTGAGGGAAGCGCACGTAGCCGGCGAGGTGGGGGTGGCCCTCGGGCAGCAGCATCCACCGGCGCGGGCGGAAGCGCGCGTCGAGGATGCCGCGGTCGCGCGGGGTAACGGTGATGTGGTTCCAGTGGGGAAGCGGACGTAGTCGAGCAGGTCGCCGGCGGCGAGCACCCGCCACCCGATAAGCTCAACCAGCTCCTCCGGCAGCTGCCGATTCGAAACCACCATCGATGATTTCACGGAGGGGAAGGGAGTAGAACGATCCGGAGATTGGGAATCTCAAATCTCCAAGCAGCAGAATCGAACGAGGGAAAGGGAAAGGAAAGGGCCCGGTACGAATCGATTCGAACCAACGCGATGTCATTAGGCCCAACTTTTCACCTGACATTGTCGGCATGTTATTTCATCCTTACCGAATTTAGTACTATCGAATTTTGATACGGTAACAAACTAAACATAATCTTATTATACATTGGTAATTTCAGAATTTCTTCTCACAAAAACTAAACCAAAATTTATTAAGGCTCCAAAACCAATCACAACCAACACTACCAAAATAATTCAATAATGTTAGAACGTGCTAAAATTTAGCATTATCAAATTTTGGTGAGATAGATTTTGGTAACAGAGTGACCAAGCCATATACTCTTAACTTTTGTAGGTACATGTTGTTGGAGAAACAGGAACCAAGGTTCCCATCTCCAGCTACTTGGACCCGTCCCTTGTGCCCCCCGCCCCCAGTTGTATTATATATTTTTCCGGTCCAATACCCGGTTGTCGATGATTAGTAGTGTACTAGTCTCATAAGGGTTGAGTATACCTGGAGTCGTTTGTGTAAAGTACTATGTACGTAAGATAAGGCCCTGTATTGTGTTGTGCAAGAAGATTTTATACTCAACTCAAGCGAGTGTGGAAAATAATCGAGTCTGAAACGAATTGAACTTGTGACATCATCTTATGCTCTAGTACTAATAGCATAGGCTCTTTCCAGTAGAATGCTCTTACAGCCAGAGTTTTAACTAAAATGCACATATTTGAACATGTATTCTATGACTAAATATTAATTATCTGATCATCAGTTTAAGTTAAGCTGAACCTTTACTGTCCTTTTATGCAGTAATCGAGATTCCTTCAAATGCTAGCCTTGCTGATACTGTATTATCCAAAAAATAAATTTTGAGTGCATCCATAAGATGCTAGCTGGATTGACAAACACATTGACATTGTGGAATTTGCTGGCATTGCTATATATGTGGCTGCTCTACCAGGTTAGCAACCTTAATACTGCAGTCTGCAGCATTTAGGCTGCTTTCGCATGTCCTTGTTCCCAGTCCGCACAGTGAACACGGGAAACGGAGCGATCTATTAGCGCATGATTAATTAAGTTTTAGCTAAATTTTTTTCAAAAATGGATTAATTTGATTTTTTTTAAACAACTTTCGTATAGAAACTTTTTGCAAAAAATACACCGTTTAGCAGTTTGAAAAGCGTGCGCGCGGAAAACGAGGGAGATGAGTTGGGAACATGGGATTGCAAACACAGCCTTAGTCCCTCTCAGTTTCATTTTCAGAAAAATAGTTGGACCTCTGTCATGATGTGTCATAATAATGTTAGTCAGAACATGTTAATCTAGTGCAGCTTTGATCTCCATGCTATAGTTGTGCACACCAAGTCAAAATGCCAGATTTAATGATATGTAGATCCTGATGTGTTCCATGGTATCAGTAATTCAACGCTAATCATGGTGCACAGTGAGCTGTTCAATTTCTTTTCGCGATTATGGAAAACATTTCCTTTTTTTTTGGTACGCATGGGAATAAATAAATTTTGCCCAGTAGCATAGGAAGTTACTTACAAGTTTGTTCTTTACAAAAATACTCCCTCTTAAGATATCTCTTTAGCCCCCCACTCTTAAGACATGGGCAACCACACTTGAGAGTTGGTAGAGGCCAGCTAGCTCTAAGCCTCTAATACCTCTAATGCCTGACAGTACCAAGGATCATTCCAGCATTCCAAGTAGCCTTCCACTACATCTGGCAACGCCATGACACTACTGAAATTAATGGATTTGCACTGCTTGATTAAGTCTTTGTTGTTTTGTCTGTGTCAGAACCGAAATGCTAAAAGTTAGTATCCTAACTGCTGTAGAATTGTGGTATCAATGTGATATATCTGTGTCAGCATATAATCGCTGACTGTGTCATCATTTTTTCAGAGAACTCCCGGGTTTTGCTCTGACCAATTTTCTGTCTCCAAGACATGGATATTTTGCAGAAATTGTGCTGAATTTGAAATTTTGAAAAACGTTAGTAACTAATGCAGAGAGTATGAAGTCTATGACATACTCACTTCTGTAGAAGACGTGCTCAAGTACAGCGGAGTTGGATCTGGACCATCATAGCTGTATCACTTTGCTAATCCACAAAATTGTGTGAACGTACTCTTTGAGATATGATGGGCCTGACAAGAATGGCAAAAAAAGTCAAATCTTGATGGCATGGATCAGGAAAACAGAAACTGTGAAGCAGCTACGATTTTAACATTCTTACTGGCACTTGATAAAATTTACAACATCATCATTGTCATCATCATACTAAACGAAGCAACAAAAATAGCTGCAACAGAGTGACATGCCTACTGCAGTACTGGTACATAATTGAAGCCATTACTTGCTCGATTGAATGGTAGGAGAACCATAAATAAAAGCCCCAAAATAAACCAATTCAATGTACTTATTTTTCTCTTACATGTAGACAAAGTCCAGATCCAGTCACAGCAGAGGTCTAGCCGTCTTGGAGCAGAGATGGCAATAGATAATAAATACAGGAAAAAGAAATATCTCTGAAGCTACCCAACCAACCATCAATGAAATTATTGTGAAACAATGTAAATGAAACAGCCAGCAGGTCATCTGCAAAGTTACTCGCGCTGCCCAGAATATTAGAACAAAAGGACAGCTACACTAGAATTCGGCAAATGCTACTCCCAGTTATGCAGGCAACAAGCATCACAACAATGAAAATCAACACAAGAGTACCATAGTCATACATATTACTACTGATAAAACTGTACGTGGAAAAGCTAACCCACATTGGATAAGGTTTCTAATTCTCGTACCAATCAATTGCAACTAACAATTTATTATTCCCCAAACTGCTTCGTAATAACACCCTTACACACGCTTTGTCGTAAATCACATCATGTTCATTTGTCTACAACAAAAGAGAGGAAACTTGCACAAAAAAAGCTACCAATACAATGAAGGATCTAGACAAGGATGCAATTCTTCCATCAAGTGAATGAAGCTATGTAACTATCCCCTCAGTCCATGCTAAATATGGCCTCAGACTCAGGTAGTTCAAGAAATTGCTCAAACTAGGTACAAATACCAAAAAAAATGGATGAATCAATTAAAACACTTGCTCTGGTAGACAATAATACAAGAGACAGCAAATATTATTAAACTAGGAGAATTTCCTTGCAATACATGCCTTGTTGCCTTAACTCGAAATGCCACGTTATGGTTGCAATACATAAGCAATGTTATAAGTCTTACGCTTTTTACAAGATCGCAAAATTGCAGAAAATTTCACAATGTCAAGAAAGTGAAGGAGATGGATTGACATTCTCATGCACAAAAATTAGATTTTATAATAGTGGAAAAAAATACAAGATTATACAGAAAAAGAAACCATATTGAACTTACGAGATCAGAAACTACGTTTTCAAACCAGAAGATCAAGTAATAGGATATTTTTAGTGTTCTGCTGAATTTGGCACAGATGTGAAAGCCACTACATATAAGCAACTAATAATGGTACTTTTCATAATTCTGGAGCTAGAAAAGGCATGGAATTTAATCCACTTAGCATGCAACTGTTTAGATAGAAGCTCATATTTCATTCTTTAGTTGTCACGTGTGTAAATTTTGCTGACTAATTGACATCCAACTATTGAGGGCCAGGAATGTGTGTTCCTCTTTTCTTTTCCCCTGTACATTCCAAAGGAACTTCAATAATACTCGCAAAATGTAAATTATGAACTGTACGGGGGATAAGGCGAGCATCAATTAGATAGCCTTTCAAATGATAACGCGAAAGAACATAGTAGTATGAAATCAAATTTTGACCAGTCTAGACATTGGTAATAACATTTTTTCATTTTAAATAAGATAAAAAGGCTAGAACAAGAACACTGTCTAAGATGATCAGAAAATGAAAGGAACTTAACATGTGTAAGACCCTGGGTACAGATTTCAGAAACACGGCAAAGTGCTATTTCTTATAATATAACTAAAAAAACAAGATAGCTCTTCCAAAATGCAGATGTATGAATCACACAAAGAGTATTATCCGAAGAAGAATATTATCCGAAGACCATCATTACCTCCTAGCAATAGCCTACAGATGGACTGAAATTACATTTATTTCAGAATTGACAAAAAAAGTATTTAATTCATATTAGTATCTTGCCGGATAAGATTGCTCCAGCAACAAATGCTTACTACTTGTCTGATCTATTCCAAGAACTGGCCACCCTACCAAGTGCAAACTTACTGGATCATGGAAATGAAGTGGGCAAGGATATGAACACACTGAAAAAGCAATGTATGTACATCACTTCTTGTTACATATAATCTGGTGGTGAAAAATGAAGGGATCCTTGTACAGTATTACAATACTGTAATAACCAAGGGGACAATTTAAAACTCAAAAGGCACCAATCAGTACATGTGATGACTCAGCACTTCAGCAACATAGCATCCCTTGTAACAAAAGCATACCTGTAACCAAATTTAGTCAATGGGAGCTACTATCTTCTCCTAGAATGGTTGGCAGACCCTAGTGAACCTTCAAATAGATCAGACAGCTGATTCTCCAAGTCCTCTGGGGTGTATTTGATGTATCTACCTGAATTCCTTCCGCTATCCACTAGACTACCATATCTTCCCAGAAAAGCACGGTATGCTGGTATCACATTTTCAGATATAGATATCTTGAGCTCTTCACGAAGCTGAGGATCTGGTACCTTCCAGAGCGTTTGACTCCTGTATATCTCATCAAAGGCCAAGTTGAAGTTCTTGAATTTCTCCTTGATCCTAGAGCTATTCCCACTACCACTACCACTTCCGCTTCTGCCGCCATGTGCATCATCCTTGAGAAAAGACAAAACCTTGGTCCACGATATCCTAAGGTAGTTCTTTGAATTTTGCCGAATCTTCCCACGGCGCCTCCGTATCCAGTGATCACCTAAAATCCTCCCAAGTTCAGAGTCCTTCACCTTTTGGACAATATAGAGTATATTATTCATGGAAAATATGCATTGCAGTGCACCATCCTCATACAGTTTTGATTTTTCCTCCAAATTTGCCTCCAAATAAGATATCAGCTTCACTAAATGACGTCCAAGTGGTGACAAGCTCTCCAAATACTCCTCCTCATCATCAGCACTTCTATGTATATCAGTATGATCAACATCTCCAGTAGAATCGTCACCCAAGAGTTTGTCAAGCGTATCACTGTAAACAACCAACAAACGAAGATAGTTCATCACGTAACGTGTCATTGGGTGGATCTCACCAGCCATCATAGGCCGCCGGGATGACTCCTGCTGCAGAACCTTCCCAAACTCAAGAAGTGTGCCCTTCACTGCATCCCCAAGCCTTTCAAGAACCCCCTCTAAATCACAGATTACATCATTCCCAGAATTCCCAAAGAACAGCTCCTTCAGTTCAGGGATCACCTCAGCAAGTGCCTCATACATGTCAAGAATCCGGGAGAGCTTCTCTGGTGAGCGAGAGCACACTGCCACAGCATCCCCAAAGTTAAGAATCTGCATTATGCAACCCTTGGTAGATTCGACAAAGCACTCATCACGCAGCTCATCCGACACAGCAAGCACCTGATCACAGATCCGGCGCTCACCAGTCAGCAGGGAACGGACAACCGTCTTGACCCCATGCACCCACTTCTTCATCTTGTCATTCAGAAGCTTCCACTCCATGCGCTGCACCTCATCGATGCTGAGCCGTTCGACCCCCAGCACCGCGAGGCACTCGTCGAGCAGGTCACGTCGGACGCCACAGTAGACCTGCTCGAGCTCACTGGCGTACCCCGCGCGGTCCATCCTTTCAGCAATGGAGCGCAGATCGTCGATGGCCTCAGGCCGCACCAGGTCGAACACCTGGTCGTCGAAGGGGTTCCCCACGAGGCTGGCGCTGCGAGCGGTGTCCGGGCCGCCCTCCAGGCTGTGCGGGGTGGTGGGATCGAACTCGGAGGAGGTGTCGAGGTCGTCCATGGACTCGAGGGAGAGGCGGCGCAGCGAGCAGAAGAGCCCGCTCGCGTCGAGCGGCACCGCGTGGCGGACCATCAGGTGGCGGAGCTCCTCCTCCATCCGCGCCATCGCGAGCTGCACGACGACCCCCGCCGCCTCGGCCTCGGCGGCCCGCACCCCCACCCCCGCGCCCGCACCGCCGGACGCGAGTAGCTGGTCGACGGCGACGTCGACCGCGTCGAGGTAGTCGGTGACGTCCTTCTCGGGGAACTCGAACACCAGCGCCTCCGGGGTCGCGTCCCACTTTCGGATGAGCTGCTCCGCGGCCTCGAACGCCTCCCTCGTTGGCGGCGGGACAGGGGCGGCGCCGCCCGCGGCGGGGGCGCGCGACGGCGAGGCGGAAGGGAAGAGGTCGGCGGTGATGGAGGAGAAGCGGTGGTCGAAGCCGGAGAGGATGCGGATCATGTCGTCGGCGGCGTTCTTCGACGTGGCCAGCGACTTCACGATGTGCTGCGCCGCTGCGAGCACCTTGTCGTTGCCCACTCCCCCTCCCCCTCCCCCTCCCGCCGCGGGTTCCACCTCCAGCTCCTCCGCCGGGGGAGGCGGCGCCGACATCGCCGGCGGCGAGGAGGGGAGGAGCTAGGGTTAAGTGAGCACACGGGAGTAATCGCCGCCGCGTGCGCCGCCGCCGCCGTGGGTTGATTTGGCGCAGTAAAAGCAGTAGAAAAAATTTGGCGGAGTGGGAGAGGAAGCGAAGAAGCGGATATGGCCTGCCCGCTCGATGGGGGAACCAGCTAATGATGATCGGATTTCGGATTGTTCGAAAAATAAGAAGGGGGGAAAATTGGAAGGAAGAAAGAAAAGCATGCGATTTCTGATCCAATTATATGATTTTTTTTTATGATTTCCTCTCCTCATTCATAAATATTTGACATCTTAGAATAAGATTTGATTGAATCTTTAAGATTCTTTTACCATTAATTTTGTACCTAAATAAGGTTGTAAGATCTAGCAAGTTCATGATACTCCCTATCCCATAATAATTATAATTCTAGTATTTAAAATTTATTCTAAAATAATTATCATAATAGAGTACTAATAGTTCCATTAATCACTTTCCATTCAAATTTCTCCCTATTTTACCCTTACCCTTTCACTCTTACCTATACACCATTTAATAAGAGGTATTATAGTCTTTATTCTCAAATCTTAATATATGCTAAACAATCTATAATTGCAATTATTTTGGTATGGAGGTTTTTTGAGACAAATATATACAATTTTTTAAGTTAAGAATATGAGATATTTAAAATGGTTGAAAATTTAAAAATTAATCAAATCTTATCGTAAATGTTAAATATTTATAACATAAGGAAACATGTGTTTAGGTCAATTTTCAGCATAAGAAAAAATGTCGAGTGGTTTCAGCTTATGAATTGAAATTACAGGGTAGAAAAAAGAACACCTAGATTTGACATCAACTCCACCCGGTAGATTTCGGCTAATCTCAGCCATCATTTTATTCCTACGATTGAGATCCTAATTGACTCGCTTAATTGATGCAGATTTGGATATTCCTTTTTCAACTGTTCTATTTCAAGTTTAAAAAAGTGTTCTATTTCCAACATAATCAAGGAAGTAAAATAATTGTACTCTTCTTCCATAATTAATTGACTAACATAGAAGATTTTTTTAAGTGCGTGATATTATCTTGTACTAGATGGTGAACATTGGCAGGATCTTGCGATGGTGCAGAAACTGGGCTATCTTACTATAAGCAAAGCCATGTACATATATCACACCGAGCTCCTTGATGTTGATGCACAGCTTGCTGATATAGCCGATCATAGAGTCCTTGTTTACATGCTTGATGAAGGTAATAGAAGACAAGGAACAAATTAAGGATAGGTTGAGGTGTATTGATTAATCTCAACCGTAGATGATAAATAGTAGCTGAGATTGGTCCAAATCCATCGGTTGGAGTTGAAGCCAACTCTAGGGGATCCGAATCCATCAGAAGCTACATCTGATTTGCTATTAAAAAGTTCAAGTGCTGAAAATGGACTCTAGGGAAACTTGACTCTGCAAGGATGCATTTAAATATAGTATTTTCCCTTGGAACACAGTAGTATGGTAAAAAAAAAATCACAATATTAATTCGATTCCCGTTAAAATTTCTTCAAAAATGTTTACTACATTATAAAGGATATTTTCGTAAGTGTATTAGTAAGAAACAAGAGGAAAATGTAGTATCCGAAGCACAATGCTTTAAACAAATAAAGTTCAACACAAATATTTGTATATCTCTCCAAGAATTGCTGCATACAATTACAAAAAGATTCGCCTGATTGTCCTACTTTAGTTCGAAAAACGGTAATCAAATCAACCAAGTCTTACATTAGTAACAAATCTAAAACCTAACTCAGCATAGGATGCGATGGTTGGCATGTTGCTTCCATGTGCCTCTCTCTACGAGCGCAAATTCAGTTCAACTGTTCAAAGTTGCGGCAGATTCAGAGAAAATCGTCATCCATTTGTAATAAGCGCCTGCTTCTTCTTGGCATGTTTCGTTCTGATTCCGAGTTGGTTGATGCAATTCCAAAGCGAAAAAAGGCCCACCCGTGACATCAAACTGAATGTCTGAATCTGCACTCCATCGAAAGAAAGAGGATAAGAACAAAGAACACGGCTTCAATCAATCATACATTGATACTCCTACTACATACGTACACACATCGAGCTGGCCTTTCTCCACATCTGCTTCAGAGTTCAGAGCTTGAGATTCTTTATTGTTGCTGGATTCAGAGTTTCAGATCCAGGATTTCGTGATTAGGAGTAGAATATTGGTAGGACCGTGCTGCTACAGTTTACAATGAAAAGTACGCGTGTGTTTATTCTATAGTTCTAATATGGGGATAAAATAAGGGCCTGTAGTTGCGATTGCTCAACAACCATTGCCGACTGATTGATGATTCTGAATCTTAGCTCAAATTACACACTACTACTGAAGAGGGGAGATAGATACGGCACATGAATCCTTGCAATCAGCTCTGAAATTGAAGGCTTGCAGTGTCCACAGTAAAATGATTAGTGCCCTCTAAACTCAACTAAACTGAATCACAGCACCTGACAGAGCCAGGAACCAGTGGCCAAACATAAGATAAGCAAGCACGACAAACCAAAGGATCAAGATATGACAGACCAAAGTACCAAAAGCAACCAATCATCACTTCATCAGGCATAGAACCAGCAATGAACAAATGCACCACAGCCCAATACTGCCTTTTCAGTTTTGAGCATAAATGTCCACAAGTAATGCACACATGTTAGCCAACAGTGGACATGCACGATGATCAGGCAAAAGAAGTAACAGCAAAGAGAGAACATGCTGCTGGCCCAAAAGACACTTGATCCTCCAGGCACTAAAGATGGATAGGGACTCTTTCCATTTCCCTCCACAAAGCATGTTCAAATTCGAAAGGTACAACTTTCTCTCAGGTCCCTTCCACATCCTCCCCAGCAAGACAATTGATAAGCTACACTCAGCATCATATGTATGTGTAGGTAACTAGAAACAGCGCATTTCCCCATCAGCATTTAGCAATTAGCATGACAATTCACATCACCACCGTAGTTAGGGATCACTTATCACAGAATCATACAAGTAGATAACTCGTTTGGACAGACAACGGAGTTACACCTGCCAAGATCATTCACAGCAGCGAACAAATCGGTTGTCGCTAACATCTCTGAATTTTTACTAGCACAATAACAGATAACTTGTTTCTACACCAAAATGGCACTACAGCAAATCCCAACCCTTTCCTCATGAACCACCAGCACCACCGCCTGGGCCATCGTTACCGCTAGCCGGTTTGCGGTTCAGGTATCTTATAACAGCGTCCTCAACCCTATTGAATTGTAGAGTGGAAATCAATTTATTAGTCAGCATATTGATATATTATGGTTTCAAGAAGGAATTACAGTGAGTAAAGCAGATTTGCTTGAGCTTACCATGGTTGGTTATAGAAGTCTGCACGTCTTTCTCTCTCGATATTCCTATTCGCTTCTCCGGCAACCAGCTTCAAATCTTTACTCTGCGACACTATCAGCGCATTGATGAATTCCACTGGAGACTGGCTGAAACCAAGGAAGAAGGCCCTCCTCCTGCGGTGCTCATGGATCTTCTTGATCGAAGCAGATATCACCTCATCGCATGCCTCAATGTCCTTGTGCTTCTCAGTGTTGGCGAGAAATGCCGACATCTCCTTCTGCAGAGGAAAAGGAACATCCACAATGACATCATAGCAAGCACTCGCATGCGCGCCGTTCCCAGAGAGCTTAATCTTATGCTCCAAGTTGATGGGTGGCGGAGGAGAGAGATGCTGTGATATCTTCTGCGATAGCATTGCAAACCTCAGCTTATCCTCCCCAAAGACCTTCTTCAATTGAGGGTCACACATAAAGAACGAAGGATCGGTTGGATTCTGCAGCTTCTTCGCTTTGATATACTGCCAGAGGGCAGCAATCACCCTTGAACGAGTGTCCACCTCAACCCCGAGCACCTCCATCAGAGGCTGCGAGAGCTTGAACTTCTCAGGGTTATAGTTCATCTCCAGCCGGATATTCGCTGAGAACTCCTTATCCCCTTTCCTCTTCACCTCAAACCCTTCCTGGGGGGCAGCCGACCGCGCATTCTCCCAAATGATCAGCGGGTTCTCAGGGTACAGCGATGGGTCCAGCGCGATCGTCACCCTCTTGAAGAAGGAAGAGAACTTGGGGTACACGGGGTTGTGCTTGGGCACGACGCTGGCGGGGTCCAGCTCGGCGCCGTCCTCGAGAACGCGGCCGATGATCTTGAGCGACCAGGTGGGCGGCTCGGCGTTCTTGGGCGGCGGGATGGTGCGGGGCGCCTGGTTGGCGAAGGTGTTGAAGACGTAGATGCGGAGCGTGCGCTGCAACGCAGGGGGCGACTTGAGCGCCTCCTGGATGTCCACCTTCTTGCGGTGTAGCGCCGCGTCGACGCGGGACTCGAACTCGAGCAGCTGCGTGTAGAGCGCCGACTCCGGGAGCAGCGCGGCGACGCGGTCGGGGAGCTGCTTCTCGGGGAGCTTCCGCTTCTTGTTGCGCCGCGCGGCGGCCGGGGTGAGGTCGACGCCGCCGGCGGAGTTGGCCCCCACGGCTGCCGCAGCGGCCGCGGCCTTGTATGCCGCAGCCGCAGACGCCGCCGCGGCAGCGGCGCCGGAGGAGGAGCCCGGGGCCGGGGGCCGCGCGGGGGGCTTCTGGGGAGGGCGCTTGGCGGAAGCCGCGGCGGCGGCGGCGGCGGCGGCCATGAGCGGGTTCTGCGGCGAGGCGGTGGCGCCCATGTGGATCTGGAAGGCCGGGTTGTGCTGAGGCGGGGTGTGGAAGAGGCCCTGGAAGGGAGAGCCGGCGAGGGAAGGTGGACGGAGGTGGCCGAGCGGGGTCGCCGGGGAGCCGCCCTGCTGCTGCGGCTGGGGCGGGCGTGGCTGCGGGGTCGGGGTGGAGTTTGGATTGGGGTTGCCGCCGGTGGCCATGGCGGCGGCGGCGGCGGCGGCGAGAGAGAGGCGAGATCTGAATCGGGAGCTAGGGTTTGGGAGAGAGAGGGTGTGAAGCGAGCGAGCGAGCGAGGAAGGTTTCGGACTTTCGGGGAGAGAGAATGGAAGAGGGGGTTCAGTTGTGTGTTGGTCTACGGTTGGGCCGTGGTGGGCTTTTATTACTAACCCAAATACTTAAGGGCCTCGGTTAGTCAATTTCAAATGGCCGGAATCTGGGCTCATCTATGACCCAGTTCTTTCCAGGAAAAAGTATACTTTGACTTCCTCAACTATGAGCCAAGTTTGTTTCGTGCCCTCCAACCGTAAAATCAGGTATATCAAACCCCTAAATTATTTAAATTATTTAAACCAGTTGACAAAATAACCGGTTTAAACAATTTAGGGATGTGATATACCCGGTTTTACGGTTGGAGGGCACGACTCAAACCCCACCCATAGTTGAGGGAGTAGAAGTGTACTTTTCCTTCTTTCTATGGCCAGAATCTTGGGACGCTTCCAAACCGCTAAACAATGTTTTTTTTGAAAAAAATCCTATACATAAGTTGCTTAGAATGCTGTCAGAGGATAAACCCCGCAGCGGGAGACTGTGGAGGTCCCCCTTTTGAGTTCGGCCCAGGGCGCAAAAGAGAGGCACTCCCTACCCCGATTCCGGTGCGTTGGTGAGATGGAGAAGTAGAGAAAAGGTTTCGCCCAAGAGAGGGCAGTGACACGCGAGAAATTATACAGGTTCGGGCCGTCGGCGAGGCGTAACACCCTACTCCTGTGAGATAGACTATCTGTGTGCTCTTGTTCTCAAGAGTCGAACCAAAAAGAATCCAACCCCTTTCCTCTAGGCCTAGGTCTCCTTTTATACTCCAAGGGGACACCACATGGGCCGAACAGGCTATGTTCTATAGAAAAGGAAAAATATTCTTTTACAATTAAGGGCCACACTGCGGCTTGCGGCAGAAGTCCACCGTCCTGTAGCGCCGGCACGACCCCTGTCAGATCGCCCATCTTCGTGCGTGACACCGCACTCATTCTTCATTAAACAATTGGGGACTTGCTTGTCCCACCGTATGCGGCGATGTGCGCCAGGCGATTAGACCTGGCGTACCAACTCTGGTGAGGTGAATGAGCCGATCCGGCTCACATGATTCTGATGTGACCTGACGGGGCACGCAACACACCTACCGGGCGTGCGACGGTACGCCGGGTACTGTGCTACGTCCCATCGGTCATTCGGATCGGTTAGCCGACTGCGACCGGTGTCAGCTGCGCGCGTGCGCATCATTCCGCATTTAATGCGGCACGCGCGCGCGCAGGCGCACTCCGGCTGCGCCGTCATTAATGGGGGTAGGTGAGCGCCCACCTACTCTAGCACACGTGGTGGTGGCCCGAGGGGGTCGGGGGAGCCCGACCCCTAATCTAGCAGCCCCCGAGGGGCGCCGGGACTCAGAGCGAGCGGTTGCCACGTCACCCTCGGGCCCGACCCCCCTCGGGGGATGGCCACATGGGCGAACGGGGCCACCCCAAGCCCTAAGTTAGCATACCCCTGGGCCTATGACACCGACAAATGCTTATTTTAAAACAAACTTTCAACTTTATAAATTGTTAATTCATTCATTTCTAACTCAAATATCACCATAAAATTAGATAAACTGAGCATTCTGGTCTATCCACATGTCTAGGGCCCTAGGACTCATTCATTTCAAAATTGGATCGGATTTTAAGAAATATGGAAAAAAAATTCCAAATAAAATTTCAAATTTTAGTCATTGGTGTTTAGTAGCGCTCTAGATTCGGTGGTCTTTTGCATGGGCAGGAATTTCATGGTAATAAATAATGGATGATTTTGATCCTTTGGAAATTTCCTATTTGACTTGTTTGGATCATAGGATTTGGAGTTGCCAAAATTGCCAATTTCATAGGATTTTAAACATGAGCTTCAACCTTCTGGTTTGTATTCTCCTGAATTCTGATGCAATCCTCTCTACTGGCCCTTTAAACTAAGAGAAAATCTAAGAAATGACATTGACAAACACCTAAATTTAAGAAATACCATCGACAAATGCGAGTTACATAAAATACCATCATACAAGTGACTTTGTCCCAGAAATATGATCGTCGTTAGGGTTCCATTAGCATCTCTCTGTTAAGTGCTATAGAATGAATAGTGTATTTAACGGCGCAGGATAGATGAACCCTAACGACGATGGTATTTCTGAGACAAAGTCGCTTGTACGATGACATTTTATGGAACTCGCACTCGTTGATGATATTTTTTGGATTTGGATATTTGTCAATGGTATTTCTTGGATTTTGTCGGTGTCATGGGCCCAGGGGTATGCTGACTTAGGACCTGCGGTGGCCCCGTTTGCCCATGTGGCCATCCCCGAGGGGGATCGGGCCCGAGGGTGACGTGGCAGCCGCCCACTCTAAGCCCCTGCACCCCTCGGGGGCTGCCAGATTAGGGGTCGGCCTCCCCCGACCCCCTCGGGCCGCCGCCACCTGTGACGGAGTAGGTGAGCGCCCCCAGCGCTCACCTATCCCCATTAATGTCGGCGCAGCCAGATTGCGCCTGCACACGTGCGTGCCGCATTAAATGCGGAATGACACGCACGCGCGCGGCTGACACTGGTCATGGTCGGCTGACCGGCCGGAGATCGGTCCGAATGACCGATGGGACACAGTACAGTACTGGGCATGCCGCCGCACGCCCGGTAGGTATGCTACGTCTCCCGTCAGGTCACATCAAGAATCATGTGAGCCGTTTCGGCTCACACATATCGCTGGAGTTGGTGTGCCAGGTCTAATCACCTGGCACGCCTCCCCCCGTACGGCGGGACAAGTAAGTCTCCGGCCGTTTAATGAAGAATGACATACGGCGTCACATAGAAGGGGCGGTCTGACAGGAGTCATGCCGGCGCTACAGGACGGTAGACTTCGGTCGCAAGCCACAGTGTGGCTCGTAATTTTAAAACAGTTTTTTCCTTTTGTCTAGATTTTAGCCTGTCCGGTCCATGTGGTATCCCCTTGAAGTATAAAAGGAGGCCCAGGCCTAGAGAAAAGTCCCATGTGGCTCATGTGGCTCTTTGGCTGGCTGAATCTTTTCGGCTCAACTCTTGAGAGCAAGAAACATACAGATAGTCCAACACACAGGAGTAGGGTGTTACGCCTCACCGGCGGCCCGAACCTGTATAATCTCTCGCGTGCCGCTGCCCTTTCTTGTGCGAAACTCTCTTTCTCTACTTCTCCATCTCACTAGCGCACCGGAATCAGGGCAGGGAGTGCCTCTCTTTCGCGCCCTGGGCCGAACTCAAAAAGGGGGTCTCCACAGTCCCCCGCTGCGGTGTTTACCCACCGACAGATTTTGTTTTAAACTAAGTAGGAGTAACATATAATATCAAAGTTCCTATATATTTTTTCGATGAGGCATCCAAACACATACTTTTAGCAATCCCTATGATTTATTTCATCATATAATAATTCAACATATTTTGACATTCTAATCCAATGTTTTAGATTAATAGAATCTTGCATTCCAAAGGAGGCCACAACTTTTACATATCCAAACTAACTCTTGTTCGGTGTTTTGTATGACTTCAACTTTTTTTGAGATGGCATAGATGTTTGTTTTTTTATTATAAGGTAATCTATTGTACTCTACAGTGAATATGGTGAGTTGACTTATTTTATTATTCTTTTCATAGATAAAAAATAAGATGCCAACCTTCTTTCTAGATAAAAATAGATATAAATAATTTCTTGTATGCATGAATAAAATATTAAATAATTTCAAGCTAACAAATAGTTTGGAAAAATAATAGAGCGAAGCTAATGAAGAAAATTTGTGAAGAAATAGTATTGTTGATATGTGGTGGGTATCATCCAGTTTATATTCCGTTTTTATAAGTTTTTGAAACACAATCTGTTGTACATGCCTGTGCATCGTGCGGGCTATCTTCCTAGTTATTAATTAATTAACAATTTTATTTTTCCTCATCATTATCTTAAGTTCTTAACCGTGAAAAAAATACAACATTTGTTCATGATCTAATTTCCAAAATACAGCATTATACATCATGTACCACTCTTTATTCAAAAAACATTAGGTGATACACACACTTGCCATTCGATCGGTTTTGGACGGCCGGATTAACCACTCAACCTCCCCATGTACTCATCACAACATTTGTTAGGATGTTACTCATGAAAGAGCAGTAGTAGTACATAGGGCATAGAGAAATTAAGCATGAATGGGCGATGAAATCCAAGGGTCGAGATGAGCCGGTTCGGGAGGATCAGGAGATCTCGACCGTCGGTTGCGGCCGGAACCCCTCCTTGAGAAGAGCCGCCATCATCCAGAGCTTCACCGTGCACTCGCTGATCGTCGACACATCCTCCTCTGCTTCACTAACCTACGCACAACACAAAGTAATTAGCGATCAATCCACATATCCCAAAGGAATAATAATTACATAATAGAGAAATATCCAGTGAAACCATATCAAACAAGTAAAAATATGTGAAAGCGAACATAAAAGGCATTATAGAGATAAGTATATATAGGCATGAATTGCATTACCACAAAATCTGTAATCCAAAACTCAACTTCTTTTCTTAAGAAAAATAATTTTCAGGTGAATAGTGCTAATATTTCCCCTTCAAAATAAAGTGGCCGATTAACTTAGGTGTACTTTTACGGTGACTGATCGAGAGGTATCGAGAGATAAAATAATATTTAGTGTAACTTTTGATTCCTCCTGTTATTAGAAATACTGAGAGATAATAAATTTTACGGTAGAAAATAAAGCAACTGACTATAAAATCGCTCTTATAACTCAGTAGTTTATTGAAGCGGCAGATGTGATCAAAGAGTACAATTACATAGTTTGGTGCATTAGGTGTGACGCACCTTGAGGGTGAGAGTTACCACGACGCGGTCCGGCGAGCAGCCGACGGTGGAGCTCTCCACGGCGAAGCACGACAGCGACTCCACGGCGGCGCAGAGCGGCGCCGCCACGCCGCCTCCTCCTCCTCCTCCGCTCGCCGCGGCCGCGGCCGCCGGCTCGCACTCCACCGTCACGAAGAACCGCCCCTCCCCGACCTGCGCCGCGCCGACGTGCGTCACCCTCGCGCCGTGCGCCGCTGTCACGGCGGCGGCGGCGGCCCCGTCGATGTCGCGCGCCGGCGCCGCGGCCTTCGCCAGGGCAGCCACCGCGCGGCGTGGTTGTTTCTGCGGCCGTGTCACGGCGGCGGACGGCGGCCTCGGGCGCGCCTCGAGCACGGCGACCTCCTCCTTCAGCTTCCTGGCGTGCGCCTGCAGGTCCTTGACGTACACCACCGCGTCGGCGATGATCGACGCCTTGTCCATCTGCAAGCGTTCGAGAGCAAAGCCCATGTTGGCATGTCGGCCATGGCAGCGTCCTCGCCGTCGTCGTCGTGAACGCGACAAGAGCAAGCAAGGAAGCAAGCACACTGACCTTGGTGATGTTGGGGACGAGAGCTCGGAGCTCGTAGAGCTTCTCCTTCATGCGGACCCTCCGCTTCCGCTCCGACACGATCGTCTTCGACCGGTCCCGCCTCTTCCTCGTCGCCGAGTTATCGCCATCGCCGTCGCCGTCGTCGCGGCAGGCGAGCTCCCCATCACGAGGGCTCACGTCGCCATCGCCATCCCCATCCCCGCAGCTAGGCTGGTCCGGCGAGCCGCCGCCCTCGCAATTCTGCCACTCTTGCATCCGATCATCACCACCGCCGCCACCCACGGCGGCATCGACACCGGCATTATTATCATCGCCGACGCCGAACAGCTCGCCGAGATGCATGAGGTCCTCCATCCAGTCGCCGCCAACATCGGCGAACACGCCGGCGGCGCCACCGACACCGACGTCGAAGAAGCTTGGGCTCATCATGAGGTGCGACGCCGGCGGCGAGAGTTGCAGCAGGTGGTGGTGCTCCATGGTTGATGGCTAGCTCAGCTCGGTGGTGGTGGTGTTTGTTATATTAATTGTCAGCGGCTTTAGGCTTAAGAGAGAGCTAATTAAGCTTATCTAGGCTCAAAGTGGAGGGCTTTTTATATAGAGTAGCTTGCAAGTATGTGTGAAAGGAATCTGGAGCCTGTTTGTGCTGTCTTAAATTACTAACAATTTGTTGTACTCGATAATAAACATCTCTAATGAGAGAACTAAAGTCTACATACTGAACTTGAAATGAAACCGATGCTCAATGCCTAATTGACTACCGAATAATATTCTTGCTATTTTTCATTAAATTAATATTATTTTTCAAAAAAAATGGGTATGGACTTTGGATCAAGAAATGAAAGAAAGGAAATGCAATAATTTGTCCATCATCTCTACATAGATGAGGAATGGAGTCATCCTACCAAATTTTGAGCAATGATCATATCACCATATAACCATATAGATGGTCTGGTTTCTCAAACCAAACTGCCCCTAAATCTCTAGATCCATCCACAAATTTCTCTCTCCCATATGATTGATTGCTTACCTAGAAGTTTAAATTAAGTATTCTCTGTAGTTACGAAACTTTGCTTCTGAACTTGAAATGCGTGTGGCAAGGACGAAGGTACATTGAGCCTCTGACCCCTAGCTAATTTAGGGGTGTTTAGATCCAGGGGTAAAAAAATTTAGCGGATCACATCGGATATACGGACACACATTTGAAGTATTAAACGTAGACTAATATCAAAACAAATTACAGATCTGCCTGTAAACTGCGAGATGAATTTATTAAGCCTAATTAATCCGTCATTAGTAAATGTTTACTGTAGCACCACATTGTTAGATCATGATGAAATTAGGCTCAAAAGATTCGTCTCATGATTTACACGCAAACTGCGTAATTGGTTTTTTTTCATCCACATTTAATGCTCCATGCATGTTTCAATCGTTCGATGTGACGGGGCAAAAAAATTTGGCGGTGGATCTAAACAGGGCCTTAATTGAAATTTGAACACTGTTCTGTCAGAAGAAAAATTACTGCTTCCGGTCATAAATATATAAGCGGGATTTGACTTTTAATTAAGGTGGTGTTTGAATCCAGGACTAAATTTTAGTCCCTGTCACATCGGATGTTTGGGTGTTAGTTAAGAGTATTAAATATAGACTAATAATAAAACTGATTGCATAAATGAGAGCTAATTCGCGAGATAAATTTTTTAAGCCTAATTAATCCATAATTAGCACATGTTTACTGTAGCATCACATAGGCTAATAATGGATTAATTAGGCTCAATAGATTTGCTTTGCGAATTAGTCCAGGTTATAAAATGGGTTTTGTCCTTAGTCTACGTTTAATACTTCTAATTAGTGTATAAATATTCGATGTGATAGAGACTAAAAATAAGTCCCTGTATCCAAACAAGGTCTAAGAGATGGTGTTGACATACTGGTCATTCTGGGAGAGAGTGATTAATTATTACTCCCTCCGTTTCATATTACAAGCGGTTTGATTATTTCCTAGTCAAATTTAAGAGTATAAAAAAATTAGTAATATAAAAAATATCAAATTAGTTTCATTTAATATAACATTGAATATATTTTGATAATATGTTTGTTTTGAGTTGAAAATACTAATATATTTTTTTATAAACTTAGTCAAACTTAAAGAAGTTTGAGTAGTAAAAAAATCAAACGACTTATAATATAAAACGGAGAGAGTACCTTTGTTCCAAATGTTTGGATCCATCCTAGATAGTTTTGATCCTAAATAGTTTTGACCCATCCATCCTAGATAGCAAAATTTTAGAATGTAGAAAGTAAATGTTTGCTCGAGGAAAGTAATGTGTGCATTTTTTCTTTTTCCTTTTCCCTTTTCCATTTTCCCTTTGTGGAACTCATAAATTCTTATATACTTCCTTCATTTTAAAATATAATATATACTAGTTTTGTTTTGTTAGAATGAGGTTTGATCAACCATAACTCTATTTTGGATATAAATTTGTGACACAAAGTTGAACTTATCAGGTTTGTATTTAAAAGTACTACTTATATGGTTAATTATGCTTAAATAATATAATTGTCAGTCAAAACCTTACTATGTGCTAACTAAACAAAAAAAACCTTTTATTTTTAAACAGAGGGAGTATTTTGGATGCTACAACAAAAGTGCCAAGTCGAATAGCAATTAAACCATCCTGATTCTCACTTTACTATTAAGGGTCTTATTGTCTTACTCTTTTTTTTTCTTGAAGGATCTGATTCAACAGTTGAGTGTTTAATTGTGCTTCATAGCTTCGTCATTGTTGCTTAATGTCCACTTATGATAGGACGGAAGGTAATTAGTTTGTTATAACGAGCTGCATTAAAAAGTTGGCTTTGCATGCACATATATCAATTCATAATTAAAGAAACTAACATGGCTGGGACTAAGCCGTACGGTTAGAGTACATGGTAATTAGAATTATACAACTAGGTTATAATTTGCAGGAAACTTTCTACTTTCTCGGTTCTAAAATATAACCATTACAAGATAATTTAGCAAATAATAAAGATAAGTCAAAAATATTTTCTTTCAGATATATCAGTTACTAAATTATGAGTTTTAAATCATTTAGATTTCAGGCTCCATTGATTGGCCTAATAATCCAAAGCCAAAGCCAAAATTTAAATTTTTAAATTAACTTTCAGATATTTTGAACATAGTTTTTTTATATTGGTTTTTAAGTCGCTAAAAACACATATTCAAAAGCTTAACCTATAAATTAATTTTATTTTCTAATAAACCGTTTCGGTTTATTAGGAAATGTGGGTAACTGATGAGGTTGTTCCCTCCCAAGCACCTTACGGGATGAAAATGTATAGATTTCTGTGCATTGAAACAGTGACTTAGAAATGCTTATATTGACAATAAATCATTATATTTTAGGATGAAGGGAATATTCAGTACGAGGTGAAGATAACAGTCATTTAAATTTTGCCCCTAGTGAGGAATATTGTAACTCTGCTTATATGTCTTTTAAAATGAGGTATTGCAGCTCTATAGAATTGTGTGTAGGTTCTTATGTAAAACATGCTTCAAGTAAGATGATAAATACGAAACTACTCTTTTTAGATAATAAATACAAAGCCTAAAAAGCACTCTTTGTCGATTATTGCCATCTTTTTTCGACCAAAAGTTAGTTTTAAATGATTCGATATAATGAATGAAAGTTGTTTGGTTATATTTGAGCACTACACACTTTTGGTAAATAATATATTTGAAGTTTTTATGATTTTTTTTCCAAAAAATAAGTGTTTGAAGTTTCAAAATAAATAATACTAGTGTCAATTATTCAAGAATGAATGTATAATTTACCACCCTAGAATGATACTCGAGGAGTAATATTGTACAAGCAATATGTACTGTGAGTTAAAAATTTAAATGGTTGTGTTTATATACACCGCTGTTTTAAAATATAAATTGTTGTCGAATGGACAACTATGCCACGTCGAAAGGCCTGGTTCTCTCAACAATAGTTGGAGTGTAAAAGCAATTGTATTCATTCGTACAATTTTTGGGGATCCCCCATTACATAGCCCTAGAGGTCTATTTATAGCCTTAGCACAAGCTTACACCTTCTAGAGTTTAGGTTTACAGGGGAATTTACATGGTTGCCTTTATGAAAGGGATATTTACATGGGTATGCAGTGTCATTTGCACATATGAGCCTTTAATGAGCCGATAGGTTGGGCCTGGTCTATGGCGAAGTCTTTGTAGTTCGCCATATGCCCTTCGCCCAAGATGCCTTTACTTGCGGAGTACTGACGCGGCTTTCCAGCCTTCGCCATGTTCGCTTATGGCTTTTGCCATAGGGCTTCGCTCGAATGGTCTTGACGTCTTTGGCTTGAATCCTTACTGGTACTATGGTTTCGGCAGGTCCGGTCAAAGGGCTTCATGGCATGCCTCCAACAAGCCCCTCACGGGAAAGGGTGAGTAAGAAGTTTCGGCCGAGACCGTGCAAACTATACGGTATGGCATGAGGCGCCCCCTTTTGGCCGATGTTCCTGTCGGAACCTCTTTTAAACTCCTGCAGAAAAAATATGAACACTGGCGTTCGCCTTTCGAGAATGGCGAAGCTGTATTATGACACTGGGTGATTATACTTTGCCAAGTTCGTCTGCTTTGCGCAATTCTTGACTTGTATTTTTCCCTTCCCCTTTTCCTTATTGTTTTAGCGGGGATTTTGCCGAAAGTCATGTGTTCGGCCCCCTTTCGGGGATTGGCAAAAATATTTGTTGACTTTTCAGCTTTCGACTTCTGTTTTCGACTTGTAGCATTTTGCGCTAGGAAAAACGCTTGTGTTTTGCGTAAGTCGAATGTAACGGCGTTCGGTATCTTTATTCTGAAACAAACTGTTGCGGTTTCAATGTTCGGCGAGCAATGCTTTGGCCGATTCATTTCGCCCCCCAGGCATTTTCGTTGATAAAGCGTTTGCCTTTTATGTAGCTATGTGGTTGCCAAAATGGCGAATTGGAGGCGAAGACATTCTGGTCGAACCTTAGAGGATTACGACCGGTGCCACATCTAGCGCCGCGAAGACATTGCCACATTCTGGTTAGACTTCGAAATGACTAATCGTCAAGCTACTATCGCTTGACGTCGGTGTGTATTTCGCCTCCTTCCCCCCTTAAAGTCGTGTACAATGACGAACCGTGTTCGCCAGACTTAGTATGGGCAAGGCGAAAATGTCCTGAAACGGACGATGTAATATACTTATAATGCTCCTTTGTATAACACGTATGTGCTTTTTCCTAATGGAGCTTGTGCGTGTTTTTAAGTTTCTTTTCGCTATCATCGCATTTTGTAACTTGTACGTTCGGAAGGGCGAAGCGTGTCGGCCCCCTTGCGTGTTAGCGAAAGGAATTCACATTGACTTTTCAGCCCTCATCATTCGCTCTCGACTTTCAGCATACGCGTCCAGAAACGCTTAAGTATTTGCATAAGTCGAGTGTAGCGATGATCGGTATGTTTTCCGAAAACGAGCTGTCGCGGTTTCAACGTTCGGCAAGCAGTGCTTGGGCCGATTCGTATCGCCCCCCTGGCGTTTTCGTTGATCAAACGTTTGCCTTGGGGTTTTTCCACGAAATATCATACACAAAAGAGGCGAAGATACCCATGAATTTTTATATGTCCGAGCGCCAGTTTGCCATTGCCCAGGGTCGATACAGCATAGTCCCCATTTTTCCTTCTTCACCGCTTAAAAATTTTGTTGATTTAACAACTAGCGATGTAGAAAATGCTCAAAGGGTAGTCCTTCGTCATTGAGGACTGCTTTTGCAGATGAATCGGAGCTAGAGTCCGAGTGCCCTTTGGCGGGCAAGGGTATTGTGGCGAAGGGCATGGGCGTTGCGAAACCTCTTCGCCCCCAGCCCTTGGCGCCGTACCTTACTGGTATTGTGGTGAAGGGCATGGGTATGGCGAAAGGCTCCAGAGGCTAGGGTGGCTTCGTAGCCCCCCAACTTGGAGGTAACTTATTTTCGCCCCCAGCCCTTGGCACCGTATCTTATTGATAATGTGGCGATGGGCGTGGGTATGGCGAAAGGCTCCAGAGGCTAGGGTGGCTTGGTAGCCCCCCAGCTTGGAGGCAACTTATTTTCGCCCCCAGCCCTTGGTACCGTACCTTATTGGTACTTTGGCGAAGGGTATGGGTGTGGCGAAACCTATTCGCCCCCAGTCCTTGGCGCCGTACCTTACTGGTAATGTGGCGAAGGGCGTGGGTGTGGCGAAGCCTATTCGTCCGCAGCCCTTGGCGCCGTACCTTATTGGTAGTGTGGCGAAGGGCGTGGGTGTGGCGAAGCCTATTCACCCAGCCCTTGGCGTCGTACCAGATTGGTACTTTGGCGAAGGGTATGGGTGTGGCGAAACCTATTCGCCCCCAGCCCTTGGCGCCGTACCTTATTGGTACTTTGGCGAAGGGTATGGGTGTGGCGAAACCTATTCGCCCCCAGCCCTTGGCGCCGTACCTTATTGGTACTATGGCAAAGGGCATAGGTATGGCGAAAGGCTACAGAGGCTAGGGTGGCTTCGTAGCCCCCCAGCTTGGAGGCAACTTATTTTCGTCCCCAGCCCTTCGCGCCGTACCTGATTGGTACTTTGGCGAAGGGTATGGGTGTGGCGAAACCTATTCGCCCCCAGGCGAAGCCTATTTGCCCCCAGCCCTTGGCGCCGTACCTTATTGGTACTATAGCGAAGGGCGTGGGTGTGACGAAGCCTATTCACCCCCAGCCCTTGGCGCCGTACCTTACTGGTACTTTGGCGAAGGGCGTGGGTTTGGCGAAAGCTATTCGCCCCTAGCCCTTCGCGCCGTACCTGATTGGTACTTTGGCGAAGGGCGTGGGTGTGGCGAAGCCTATTCGCCCAGCCCTTGGCGTCGTACCTGATTGGTACTATGGCGAGGGTATGGGTGTGGCGAAACCTATTCGCCCCCAGCCCTTGGCACCGTACCTTATTGGTACTGTGGCGAAGGGCGTGGGTGTGGCGAACCCTATTCGCCCCCAGCCCTTGGCGCCGTACCTTATTGGTACTTTGGCGAAGGGTATGGGTGTAGCGAAACCTATTCGCCCCCAGCCGTTGGCGCCGTACCTTATTGTTACTATGGCAAAGGGCATAGGTATGGCGAAAGGCTCCAGAGGCTAGGGTGGCTTCGTAGCCCCCCAGCTTGGAGGCAACTTATTTTCGTCCCCAGCCCTTCGCGCCGTACCTTATTGGTACTATGGCGAAGGGTATGAGTGTGGCGAAACCTATTCGCCCCCAGGCGAAACCTATTCGCCCCCAGCCCTTGGCGCCGTACCTTATTGGTACTGTGGCGAAGGGCGTGGGTGTGGCGAAGCCTATTCACCCCTAGCCCTTGGCGCTGTACCTTACTGGTAGTATGGCGAAGGGCGTGGGTGTGGCGAAGCCTATTCACCCAGCCCTTGGCGTCGTACCTGATTGGTACTTTGGCGAAGGGTATGGGTGTGGCGAAACCTATTCGCCCCCAGGCGAAGCCTATTCACCCAGCCCTTGGCGTCGTACCTGATTGGTACTTTGGCGAAGGGCGTGGGTGTGGTGAAGCCTATTCACCCCCAGCCCTTGGCGACGTACCTTACTGGTACTTTGGCGAAGGGCATGGGTTTGGCAAAAGCTATTCGTCCCAGCCGTTCGCACCGTACCTGATTGGTACTTTGGCGAAGGGCGTGGGTGTGGCGAAGCCTATTCGCCCCCAGCCCTTGGTGCCGTACCTTATTGGTACTGTGGCGAAGGGCGTGGGTGTGGCGAAGCCTATTCGCCTTTTGGTCTGGGTTCCCCACAGACGGCGCCAGCTGTTGTCGAATGGACAACTATGCCACATCGAAAGGCCTGGTTCTCTCAACAATAGTTGGAGTGTAAAAGCAATTGTATTCATTCGTACAATTTTTGGGATCCCCCCATTACATAGCCCTAGAGGTCTATTTATAGCCTTAGCACAAGCTTACACCTTCTAGGGTTTAGGTTTACAGGGGAATTTACATGGTTGCCTTTATGAAAGGGATATTTACATGGGTATGCAGTGTCATTTGCACATATGAGCCTTTAATGGGCCGATAGGCTGGGCCTGGTCTATGGCGAAGTCTTTGTAGTTCGCCATATGCCCTTCGCCCAAGATGTCTTTACTTGCGGAGTACCGACGCGGCTTTCCAGCCTTCACCATGTTCGCTTATGGCTTTCGCCATAGGGCTTCGCTCGAATGGTTTTGACGTCTTTGGCTTGAATCCTTACTGGTACTATGGTTTCGGCAGGTCCGGTCAAAGGGCTTCATGGCATGCCTCCAACATAAATGATTTTAGCAATATAGATATATTGGTAAGATCTCTATATATTTTAGAATGGAGGTAGTATGTATAGTTGGTGTTAGCTAGGCAGCAGTGAGCAACCAAACTTAATTAGTAACTTGACCGGTATAACCAGATCCGGAAACCCTGAAAGGCTAAGCCTCAGTTAAGTTATGTTTACACAGAAACCAAGCAGTAGGTCATTGTCAAATGACAAATTAACATGGCCAAATAGATCAACGTCACTTCTGCCTGTTAAAGATCATCGGTTCAATTGGGATGTAACGTAGTAGTAACTAAGTTTAGTTAAGGTTCACTTAGTTTGACCTCTTTGTCAAAGCATCCATGATCCATGTGACTCCGACCGGAAGTACAACAAGTGAACACCAGTTGGTACGAAAAGATGACTACTTAGTTATCTAAGCTCTTATTTTACATTTTAATTAGCATTAGATGGAAGGCACTATCCATACTGGCAATCACGATGAGATAGAACCTTTAACTAATCACAGAGATCACAATCGCAGCTCTGGTCAGGAGTGAGTTATGGGGAATATAGAAGTACATGTATACGCAACAACCAATTAAGAGAATCTTGTGCTTTCTTAATGCTTCCTCTTGGGCTTGTTTATGCTCTACTTATTTTTTGTGTTTTTATTTTTTTTCTTTCGAAACATGACATGTTTTATGTTAAATGAAAGAGAGAACAGAAATTATTTGGCGCCATCCACCTTTTTCAATTTAGTGCATGAGCAGAAATACTATTTGTGTTCCTGCTGATAAATCATTTTCAGAGTATTAGACGTGTTTACTTACATTAAATATTTATAAAAATATTCTGAGTTAGGCAGAAAATATTTTTTTTCCCTATCACTCTGGTGAAATGGTGATTACTGAAAATTGTGAAATACCTTTTAGTGATGGAGTTTGAATTTGTTCCATATGCAACAGATTAACCAACAAACAAATGTTTTTAGTTTCGGTCTTGATCATCCTTTCATAATTCAGATGATCACCCGCTCCAAAGCAGG
Organism: Oryza punctata; assembly: GCA_000573905.2. Lineage (NCBI taxonomy): Eukaryota > Viridiplantae > Streptophyta > Magnoliopsida > Poales > Poaceae > Oryza > Oryza punctata. The sequence continues at coordinate 16,563,436 of CM002491.2, read as the reverse complement.
CTAAAGTTAGTGGACTCCAAAGATCAACCCTTTGTTTAGCAATCCTACTGTGACATGGTCAAGAAGCTTTGCAAAATTGGAAAGTTCTGGAATAATTTCATACAAGTAGCGGTAGTTGAAACGTATGAACCAAAAAAAAGAGCATGATGCGTGGTACTCTGAATTTTTTAAATTTTGTGGGAGAGACAAGCTGAAAAATTCTAAACAGTCATAAGTTAAGAAGAAAACTGCAGAACAAAATGCATTACTCCTGTGTCATAGGGTTTAGGATGGGACACAAAGAAAAACAAAGCATGAAATTAACGAAAAACCAAAAGTATTGTGAGCTTTGAAGAAAAATGATGTATGTAATATATCTGATAATGTTACTATACCATCATATTTATTAGAGATTATTGGAAATATAAGCATTTGACCACAGTATTTAATCCTGAAATAAACAGACAAAACCATGACGACGTAAACATAAATCATGATAACGTGGACCATAGAGGGATACACAAAATAGACATGGTATATGTGTAAACCATATAAACAAGAATACCTAACTCATTTGCGAATAAAAACGGAATCAACTGAATTGTATAGGCATTCAATTATTCTATCTGACTTTGCATTTGTACATACTTGGTCGTACATACTGACTTATCAAGGTCCTGGGCTCCTTTGTAATGCAGGGACTTTGCAAGATTCATGTTAGAACTGGTTACCAGTTCCAATTTGCTGCACTCCCTATTTAAACTCGGAGATTATGAATCCAAAGCATGAAGAAATTCCTAAGAAATTGAGCATCATTACTTATAACAATTATTTAACATGGCCGATAAGCATCTTCCGATGGAAAGTTCTTGAACCATACCCCCGATACATGACACTGGCAGCGGTTGAACCTAAAAAAAAAGAGAGAGAGAGAACTTGCATGACATCTCTTCATATTGAAGGCTTAGAAAAAGAGACAGCCAGATGAACCTCCACCAGAAGCAATGTATTATGTATACATATACCAACTGAAAAAAAAATAAAGAGAAAGACGAACTCCAGATAGCAATAAAAATAAAAATAAAAATAAAAATAAAAATTATTCCCTCCTCCCCTGCCACAGCTAACACCACTCAACAACACAAAAGAAAACATGACAACAAAGGAATTGAAAAGGACTAGCTAAGCTAGGGCAAGTTGGGAGGAGGAGGTGATCAGACTACTTCAGGCTTTGGCTTATATGGCATCACATGATTGGATTGCCATGGTTTTTATTCTTCTTCTTCTCATCTTGTGAAACATCAGCAGCTAAGCAAAGGAGAGAGTAGTTAAATAGTCTTTAGGGCTGGTCAGCTCCAAGCTACTGATGGTCACGTTCCAGCGCGTGCTGGCACGGGCACCGCACGCGGCGGCGAGCGCGGGGGCGCCCGGCGGCGCGAGCTGCCACGTAGCTGTGCTGCCAAGCTCGCCGCCGGTTGGCTTGAGATGGCTTGCTGTAGCTGGGTCGTCGTCGTCGTCGTCACCTGCGTCACTTCGATCACCGGGCCAGTTTATTTACTGGCAGAATGTGTACGGTGGCTGCTGTTGCATGCATTTTTTTTAAAGGTACAACTTAGGACGCACACGAACAAACACCGTACTCACACGACAACACACGCTACGATTGGGAATGGAGGCACTAGATCTCGGTGCACGGAAAACGTTCGGTACCACTAAACTGAAATCGCCTGGCGAGACACGCGAGTTGCAGGGATCGAATTCGCGTGGGCTGCCTGCACACCCGGCGCAGCTAGCCACGGTCCTCTGTTGTTGCATGCATTGCATCAGAAGGATTTCATCAAGGAGGATAACATATCATCAGCACTCAGCAGATGGCAAATGTGCAGAGGCCCTCGCTCGACTCGATTCTCGACCGCGTTCACCCTCAATAAAATTGACATTGGCTTTTATCCCATGGTTCTTCATCTAGTGCTAGATACCGTACGTCACGTCCTCTTTTTTTCGTTGCTGTACCTGTTTATAGTATTCTCTTTGTTTTAAAATATAAGAGATTTTAAATAGATGTAATATATTCTAGTATTATGAATTTAAACAGATTCTCTGTTTAAATTCGTAGTACTAGATGTGTTATTTTTATCCAAAATTCTTTATATATTTTTAGACGGAATGAGTTTATTGTTTTTCTCCCCCTGCCGTGACCGAAGGGAATGTTATGGAATCATCTCGAACTATGGAATCGTGTGGAACGCCTCTGGTTTGGTGCACCTTTTACCGGATGGGACGGACGGTTAAGATCCATTGCACCTTTTATCTGCTCCTGAATCCAATGATCATAAATCAACATATGATGTGGCTCATCTTAGGTGACATCTCGAGATTAACTTTTCACTAATATAGAGATTTCAAAAATGGCACGTAGCATAGCGGTTAGAGTACTCAGGTAGCATAGGGGATAAAAAGTCACTTGCTAGTCCTTGTAAAAATACATGGTAAGAATTAACCTATAGAGGACAGGTCCTTGCGTAGGAGCGGAGACCTAGGTTCGTGGATTTACTCGACCGATTTGGTAAAGGTTTTTTCTTCCTAACAAAAGCCGTGGGGTGATCATTTCTCCATCGGACGAGTTTTTTTCCAGCAATTTTTAAGATCGTGCATACGCCAAATGGCAAGATGCAGCAAGTGTGCTGCCCGCGGCCGGCGCCCAACTCTCTAGAACATTCTCACCCTCGTTAATAAAATTGCGTTGGGTTTCTCTCTATTGTCCATCCGATCTTTTAAAGTAAATGTGTTTTGTTTACTACACTACAAATATATATTTAAGACGTAACTTAGATTTACCATTATATTTATTAGAAAACTACATATTTAAGACATATCACAGAACTACAGATTACGCATTAATTTTATCAGAAAACTCATATTATTTTGAAGCTAAGTATCATAGAACTACTAATATTATAATATAAAACTATAGCACTACTTTTATATTGAAGTTATAAACGGTATAGTTTTATGTTAAATTTAAGCTAAATTTATAGTTTTATGATAACTTCAATATTGAATTTGTTGTTTTGTGATACCTCATCTTAATTAAATATATATGTAGTTCCGTGATAAATTACTACTGAATGTTTAGTTCTGAGTTACAACATCTTGAATATATGTAGTTTTTGGATAATCTGATCCAACTATCCGTTAGTTTTGCAAAATTTTCTCTCTATCTCTTAATATCATCGTCAAGATAGAAAGGCGTGTTTTGTGCATGCAGGTTCATGCATGCTGAGCTTGATCTGACAAGAGAACCATCGAATACAGTATACTCGTCGCACCAGATGTTCACATCAGTGATGGCGAGTAAAGGTTTTGGATGTGTCTGCAGGCTGCAGCTCTGCATGCGTATGCACGTCTGATTAACAGAACATTTAAGTATTTGACAGGCTCAAACCATGCCACCAATGTGTTCAGGTAATGGTCGTACGTGTGATCAGTTCCGCCCTGGCCAGACAGGCACAACTGGTGCCCTTTTATTTTATTTCTTTTTGTGATGAAAGGCATGGAAAGGTTTCTCTCCAGGATATTGCGGGGTAGAATGTAGCATTTGCATGATAAAAAAAAGAATGTATTATTTGCTTCAAGTCATTTGAAAGTAAAAAAAAAATTAATCATTAACAGCCGAGCGATGTAATATGGATGTGCTAAAAATTAAGTTCGGCTCCTAGTGCATGTGCTCGATTCGCAACTTCGAAACACAGAAATAATTGTTTTATTAATTAGACCACAGAAAAAAAATACAAAAATCAAATATGAGAGATAGACTCGGAAATTTAATTAAGAGATTTAAACTCCTGCTATTTTCCTCTAAAATTTCTATAGGATTATCCATTTCATAAAAATTTTAAAGAAAATGATAGGATCTTTATTTCAAAGGCTTATATAGAATGTATGGATTAAAATCCTCCAAATTTTCTATATCTTTCCTACAAATTAAAGGAGCCATTGTGAAAACCAAATCAATTTCTAGGTTTTTCAACTGAAAATAATTGGTTTCCTCTACTCCCATCACATCTATAAGATTAATCTGCATGGACATGTAAATGTGATTCTTTAATAAAATTCGTATCCTTGGCACGAGTTTGTGCACATGGCCGTTCGGCACAGCGGCAGTACGATAGCCAAGACACATACGCATAACAGACAAAACAACAGAGACTACCCGTACTGAAACAGATAGCCCTATGCCCCTATCGATAAAATAGACCACTCAAAAAAAAAAAGGCCACTCAAAAGTCTGAAACGAACATTTCCAAAAGATTCAGAAATTCTACTTCTTTGTTTACTCGTAGCTTCCTTTCTTTTCACTGTTCTGTCACAGGTCACAGGAAACAAAATACTCATCGCCATTAATAGGAAAATGTTTCTACAGTTTCCTTTGCCTACAGATTTCTATTTGCAAGTGTTCACTGTTCAGCATACAAGTTAAAGGGCAAGGTGGAGATACAGATTGCGCCCGCTATGTACAACACATACATAGGTTCCCAATGTTTGTAGCCGTTAGATCAGAAAGTAATTAGGTCATCGTTTCCTAGAACGCTGCTTCACATCAAACCAGTTGTCTTCATCGAGCTCATCATCAATATCATCAAGAATTGACTGGTTAATCTTCTTTCTTGATACCCTTCTGTGCTTTTTGAGTTCAAGACGAGGCTCTGCTTGCTTTACACCCATGACACCTGTTTTGTATCTGAAGCAAGACGTACATGTTTTCATTGTTAGGATAGCAAGATTTAGCATATCAATATCCCATCTTAATAGAAGCTGTGAAACAAGATCAATATCAAGGTGAAAAATCGTATGTGAATTATGTGAATTTCTTTCTTTTTTAGTTAAGGCCAGTACAGATCAATATATTTTCTCGCGAAGTATAAATTGTGGATTTGTGGAGCACCATCACTCTTGCATAGGCGGAGCTAGCTAGGTGGCACCGTGGTCCATGGACCATATTATGATTTGACTCAAGGTTAAGACTATAGTATATATGTTGCCTAACATCATAAAAATTTTCATATGGACCACCGTTTGATCTGGCTCATTACATCTAGATGGACCACCTTTGCTCTAAATCCTATCTATGCCACTCTTGGTGGACATAGAATTTTAAAACCATGGCTATAGGAGAACTAATTGTTTGTTTAACGTATTAAAGAACAGAAACATTGTCCATTGGTGTAAAAAGTAAAATTAGCTTCATAAGTTATCAAACCTAACACCGTACTAGTGCAAGAGAAGGCATGAAACATCTATCACGAAAAATAGTTAAGAAATAATCCATCTTGATAGCATACCTGACATCACCCTCTCTTTTTGTTCCAAATGTTCTTAACTGGAATGATTCTCTGATTTTGATTTCATCAAGCAACTGTAGATAGTACGGGTACCTTTCCCAGTCACCTTTCACCACGCATCCGCGCTCACCAAGGTGAACACAGTCATTAAATAAACATTTTGAGGGCTCATTCTCTGCAAGCATCTTTCTTATCTGGATAGCCAAATGAACATAATAAGTAATCAAATGACATAACAAACAAAAAATGTGGCCTTAAAAGTACATCGTGCAAGCACAGAAGCTAAAATGAAGATCATCTAAAGAGGAAAGCATTCTGTAAAGCATATATCATGACACATATATAGAATTAACATACCTCTGGAAATGTTTCTGCAAGACCCTTCTTGGTCACTTTCATGAGGCTAGGCTGGTTAAATCCTGGAGTATCAGCAAGAAAACCTCCACCAGCTATAGGAAGCAACGAAACATGACGTGTTGTGTGCTTTCCTTTGCCGCTTTTCTTCGACACGGTACCGACCCGTTGTTCACCAAACCATTTACTATTCTGAAAGCGATGTGCGCAAGAAAGAGACTTCAGTGTCCACATCAAGAAAGGATTTGACACTGTTAGATTTTACAGGAACAAACTTGCATCATTTTATAACAATGAATCAATGATAGGAGAAGAAGATGCCAAATCTAACTGACGTACAATTTCTAAGGTATCGAGAATGTCTATGGTGTTCATATCAAGTGTGGCTTACGTTACATCATTCTTTGCACGATTCGTACCTCTCTCCAAGCCATGTGCAAATCCCTAATATTATTATCAGGATAAGTATTAATAATGACCAATCGATCACTCCGTAGTAGGGAGCACGTGGTTTTTTTATTGGCCATACAACATGGATGGTAAAGTGGATGTCCCAAAATGCAATCTGTCTATTACTTTAAGTCCAAAATTTAATTGTATTTATACTCCAAGCCAAGATTCATAATTTCTTTCAAGTATCATCTTCATGACAACAAGACTAAGAAGGTAAATCAATATTGAATATTAACTGGTTATATTTGTCAACAGCATGTCCACTTGTTGCAATCAGTCTTTCAGGTTGTAGCAAACCATCTTCGTTTTTGTTGCAATGAGGTTTTAGCTTTGCTTCGTGGAACATAGCCATATGTGAATGACAGTAATGGACATATATATCGGTTCTGACTGTGGCAGTAGGATTTTTCTTCTGTGCACATCATCACTTCTTTTATTGCTGGAACTATGTTCTGTTGCAATAGCATATTCACCTCTTTCTGTGGGAGGATCCTTTCTTTTTCTTTTTGCAACTAATATGCAATTTGTTGTGGAAGCAATTTCCTTATTTTCTTAGCATATATGATTTGTTGTCATCATTTTCCCTTTATTCTAACATATGTTACCTGTCACAGTTGTATATTTGGTTTACTTGTATGGCACATAAAAAGGAGTGTAGAAAGATAAGGAGAACCTTCTCTGTGGTAATATTAAAAAAGAATTATATGTAAACATGCCACGCCCACAAAAGAAATTCCATCATAATAGTGGAGGCAGAAATGTAAACATTAGGCCCATCAGAAAATGTTGAAAACTTGTAGCAGTTATTGGCCCATAAGAAATCTCTTACTGAAAGCATGTGCAAAAGGAAGCCCATAAGAAATGAAACGAAATTTTAATTGATGAAATATGCTGCGGCAAGTTGTTTTCATTTTTGCACAAAAGGAAGGGTACAGCTTTGCAATTCTATTAACAGAAAGTGCATACTCGTTTGCTCTGCGACACACATGCACAACAGATAACCTATGATGACGCTAGATTTGCAAGTTAATATTAGTCCTCAATTCTTAATAAGATACAAAGTTTAACAAAATTCATAATCCACTAGGCAGGATCTTGTGGGTAGCTAAAATCCATCAAATGCAGTCCTAGGAGCTTGTCACTAATTCGTTACCCAACAACGAGCAAAGAAACAATCACTAAAAATGTAAACATCAGAATGGAAGAGCAGGTAAAGGAAATGAATGACATAATAGCCACCTGCTCAACTAGTTTATGTATGGGATCTTCTTCTGAGATGTTCTGGTTGCTTCTCAAAGCATTGATCAGACTGGACTTTCCAACACCGCTTGGACCAACAATTACAGTTGTCTGTCCTTCCAATATTTCTTCAAGTGCGTGTAATCCTGATTTCTGATCAACACTTAAAAATAGTGGATCATATCCCCAACTCTTCATCCTATCTCTCCAGTATGATATGGTCTGCATACAGATTAATATAAGTAATGATCTGAACTATGTAAATATGAAATGAGGAAAAACATGAGACAGCACACAATAAATGGACTATCCTGTAAAAGTTAAGTAGAACTATGATTCCATCATGATGATTTAAAAAAATAATGGAGAAAACTATATAATGTTTAAGTAAAAAGATGTACTCATGTACAGGCATCTGACTGTTTTAGTAAACATACCGGCATCAAAATTAGCAGCCATTGTTAGCATTTACCATTATCAGCTTAACACAAACAACATAAACACTATTGTTTTGTGAATCGAAAGGACATGGTCCCCAGGATGTTTAGATTAAGTCATTGTCTGCTGCAATACAGCTCATTGTGTACATGCCGGATGAATCAGGGAATCAATATCATGTCCAAACCATGCTTACTATTGGCCTGGTTGGTCTACTACTCAAAAAAGTTCCCGTAGTGGCACATTTGCATAACTAAGTATTTAGTTGAAAGTCACACGAACATCCATTTGATACACTAAAATACGATTTCTTTCATTCAACATGAGAGCAGCAGAGCAAGAGAAAAAGGTGGTTGCTATTTCTGATATACTTCAGTCCCTTCAATTTTTCTAAAAAAATGAATGTCCAATTCTGATAAAATGGAAGTTGACATAATGATACGTATCTATTGTGCAGAGCACATTACTCCCACAGGCTCAGTGCAACCAATCTTCGATCTTCCTAAAGAAGTAAACGCAGCAGGCAACAGGAACAACACCTTAATTATGCCCCTATTGAAACTGAAATAGGTTCATCCTCTTCATTTCCAAGGGGTGAAACATTTCCCTTTCTCAATATATAAATATCGAGGACGTCACGTCATGGCAAATTACAAAATGAGCATCAGCATACCATTATCCGTAGTTCAATCACCAATGCAATGGACCATACAGCGCGACAAAAAAAGAGGTAGCAACAATTTATCAACCAATTTGAAATCCAAAGAAGCAATTGTTGTCGGCTACCTGGTCGTCGACGAGCTCGACCTTGTTGAAGACGAGCACGAAGGGTATCCCAGCGGACTCGGCGTCGACGAGGAACCTGGTGAGCGTGGCGGGCTCGGGCTGGGGCTGGTCGAGGGAGAAGAGGAGGACGAGGCGGTCGACGTTGGCGACGGGCGGGTCGGCCACCTCGGCGCGGCGCTCGAAGACGCCCTCGATCATGCCGCGCCCGTCGGCCCAGTCGACGCCCCCGACGAGCACCCTGTCCCCGACGAGCACCCGGCGGCGGATCTTCTTGAGCAGGGCGCGCACCACGCAGAGGAGGTCACCGCCCAGGTGCTCCTCGCGCCCCCGCGGGGTGGCGCCGACGATTACCCGCATGAAGTTCGCCTGCGACGCCGCCACCAGCCCCGTCGCCTGGTTCGGCAGCAGCTCATCCGGGGACGGCGGCGGGGGCAGCGACGCCGCCGCCGCCACCGCCGAGGGGAGCAGCCGCGGGTGGTGGTGGTGGTGGCGCCGTTGCTGGACGAGGGGGGAGGAAGCGCGGCGCGGGAGGAAGGGGAGGCGGGCGGCGGTGGTGGTGGTGGGGGAGGGGAGGAGCGGCATTTCGCGGCCGCGGCGGCGGGGGGGTTTTGGGTGAGGCGCACACCGCGCACCGCACGCACGCACGCGACGCGGACGCAGGGCAAGGGGGAACGGATTTTTCTGGAGACATGCCGCGACGACGCGTGGTTTCGCTGGGCATTTTTCGCGTGATTTACCAGCGTGCCGGTTGGCACGCCAGCAATTTATATAAAAATTTCTACCTAGCAAAATTTTATTTAATGTTAATTTAACATGTGTTATACTATTAAATTATTAATTTCTACCTAGCAATAGGTTGCGGTTTTTTAAATATAAGATATGACATAGTAATGTTATTTGTGTTAACTGTATTTTCAGCATCGTATGAAAAATATCGATGTTACTTCCTTATGTACCGGTAATTACGCTTATTTTATCTTAATTTTCAATTAAATTTGTGGAATACTGTACTTGTTTGAATATTAGACCCGTAACTTATTTGGTGCTTTTAATTTCAGTATTAAACAGTTTTATTTTCTTTGTCTTAACTGTATTTATTTATATAGATATTTTTCAACATCGTACAGGAATTTTCAGTGTTACTTGCTTATGTACTTGTTATATTACGCTTATTTGTATTAATATTCAATGAAATCTGTAGATTGTATATGTTTGAATAATAACCCATAACTTCTTTTGGTGCGTTTAATTTCACTTGTACACGGTTTATTTTCTAGACAAATAGAATGTTTCTATCATGGAGTTACTTGCCTGGGTTTTATTTAACATGTAGTAATTGCTTATAGGGAAAAATATCATAGGTTAGAAATCATAATATTTTTTCACGTTTCTCCCCCTTCCTTTTTTATTCATTCAGTTTATTAATGCTCCATCCAGTCATAAATATTTGGCCTCTCACTTAGCTTATATAGCATAGTTTATCAAAAAAAATATGAACAACATTAACATAAAAAGTGTGGTCGCAATATTATAAACTGGAAATAATGATCAAAGTTCATAAAAAATATTTTTTAAAAGAAAATCTTATTTTAAACATCAAATATATTTTTTATTGGTGGGAGTATTTTTTTTCTTTCTTATAGTTTTTTTCCTGGGAACTTTCATATAGTTCTATCTTCAGCGGGAATGCGTGCACCTAACGCACATATAGATTTCCTTTATATTACTAGCCTACAAAATGTGAGAAACAATGTGCTTCAGTTTTATAAATTCCTTTCATGCTAAGACGTATGCTTGCGAACATCTCTCCAGATGTAAGCAAACACTCCTACCTGTTATTGCGCGTGAAGACCGATTCCCTGAATAAGGACGTGCCACGTGGCTTATCTCAACGGCGAATAATTTACACAGAATTCGTGTTATTTACACAGAATTTGTGTCATAAGATTCTCGCGGTGAGCGGGAAGCCCGGGGGTGGGACAGGTGCCGCGGTGCAGGATGGCAAAGGGTGTAAAAAAAACTATTATACAACGGAATCCCATTCAAACGGGATGATACCGATTAAATATCAGATCCTAATATCTCAGAGGTATCATCCGGTATCAGACAATTTCTATCAGGTATCAGGTGACCCATTCGGACGGGATGATATCGATTAGGTATCAGGTCCTGATACCTTAGAGGTATCATGTTCTGATGCCTAACCGGTATTAAGCGATTTTTATCAGGTGATACTTATGAGGTATCAGGTGATTCATACCAGGTACCAGGTGATACCTATAGGTATTGACTAATACACGTTGTCGGTGTCATGGGCTCAGGGGTATGCTGACTTAGGATTTGAGCGGCCCCCTTCACCCACGTGGCCATCCCCCGAGGAGGGGACCCGACCCGAGGGTGACACGGCAGCTGCCCACTCAGTCTCGGTGCCCCTCGGGGGCTGCCAGATCGGGGGTCGGGCTCCCCCGACCCCCTCGGGCCGCTGCCACGTGTGCTGAGGTAGGTGGGCGCTCCCAACGTCCACCTACCCCATCAATGGCGGTGCAGTCAGAGTGCGCCTGCGCGCGCGCGTGCCGCATTTAATGCGGAATGACACGCACGCACATCTGACACCAGTCGCAGTCGGCTGACTGGCCTGTGACCGGTCCGAATGACCGATAGGACGCAACACAGTACCGGGCATGCCGTCGCACGCCCGGTAGGTACGCTACGTCTCCTGTCGGTCACATCAAAGCCATGTGAGCCGCTTTAGCTCATATCTTGCCAGGGTTGGTGCGCCAGGTCTAATCGCCTGGCGCATCACACCCCATACGGCCGGACAAGCAAGTCCCCGGCCGTTTAATGAAGAAATGCAGCGTCACATAGAGGATGGGCGGTATGACAGGAGTCATGCCGGCGCTACAGGACGGTAGACTTTGACCGCAAGCCACAGTGTGGCTCTTAATTGTAAAATAGCTTTTTCCTTTTCTCTAGATCTTAGCCTGTCCGGCCCATGTGGTGTCCCCTTAAATTATAAAAGGAGGCACAGGCCTAGAGGAAAGGGGTTTATTTTGGCTGTCTCTCTTTGGGGTGGTTGCTCCTTGCTGGACTCAACCCTTGAGAACAGAAAACACTCAGATAGTCCATCTCACAGAGTAGGGTATTACGCCTCGCCGGTGGCCCGAACCTGTATACTTGCTCGCGTGTCACCGTCCTCTCTCTCTCGATCTCTCCACCTCACCGGTGGACCGGAATCGGGGCCAGGAACGCCTCTCTTTCGCGCCCTGGGCCAAACTCGAAAAGGGGGTCTCCACAGTCCCCCCGCTGCGGAGTTTCTCCTCCGACAGCTGGCGCGCCAGGTAGGGGCGCGTAGACGCTTCTTTCGGTTCCCGCGCTTTCCGTGCGCGCCAAGTCTCGCTGAGTCAGCCCTATGGCTGAAGAGGCGGTGCTCCACACGCCCACACCAAGCATCAGCGACGACGGCGGAGAGCTGCATCCCCGTCGTCGAGTGCACACCCCGTCACCGCCTCCGTACCGGAGTCCTGGATGGGGGAAAGCGCAGGAGGCGCTGGAGGGCTCTGCCACCTCCCCGCAGCCCAGCGACGAACAGCGGCGCCGTCCCAAGGCGCGCCGCTGTCTGGTCTACGACGATGGCGGCACCCCTCTAGGCGCCCTCCAGGCGGCGGGAGCGCTCCTGCGCCACCCGCCCATCGCCGCAGGTCCAGAGAGCTGGACGACGTGGCCAACCTGGTCAAGGTGGTGTAGCAGCAGCTGGACTCCGGTGGTCGCTCATCGGCAGTCGGGTCGTCCGGCACCGCAACTGCTGCCTCTTCGTCGGCAAGGTGAAGAGCACGACGGGCGGCGGCCCATGCCCGCCACTCATCCTCGCTTCCCTCGTCGACGCCCACGGCTACTCGCGGGCGTCACGAGAGCATATATGCTGGGCCGGATGCACGGCTCAACATCGAGCGCCGGCGCGATGAGCGTCGCGCCACCCAAACGGGAGAGGGCGCCACGTCCACGGCTAACGCGCGCCCCAGCGGCCATAAGGGCAGGCCCCCCGTTTCCCCCGTCATCGGGGCTGGATCCGTGCCTTTGTGGCGAGTCTTCGGAATGTCCGATGGCCCCCAAAGTTCCGGCCCAGCATCCCGGAGAAATACGACGGAAGCGTCAACCCCACCGAGTTCCTCCAAATCTATACGACTGGAATAGAGGCGGCGGAGGGTGACGACAGGGTCATGGCGAACTTCTTTCCCATGGCCCTAAAAGGCCAAGCGCAGGGTTGGCTCATGAACTTGCCATCCGCCTCGGTCCACTCCTGGGAGGATTTGTGCCAGCAGTTCACCACGAACTTTCAGGGCACATATCCGCGCCCAGGGGATGAGGCCGATCTGCACGCAGTGCAGCGGAGGGATGATGAGTCCCTCCGATCATATATACAGCGGTTCTGCCAGGTCCGCAATACCATCCCCTGTATCCCCACGCACGCGGTGATATACGCATTTAGGGGAGGCGTGCGGCACAACCGCATGCTGGAGAAAATCGCCTCCAAGGAGCCCCAGACCACCGCGCAGCTTTTTGAGCTCGCGGACCGTGTGGCTCGGAAGGAGGAGGCGTGGACCTGGAACTCCTCCGGCTCCGGCGCGGCTGCTGCGGTTCCCCCGAGTCCGCTGCCTGTTCTGGGTTGCAAGAAAAGAGGAGGAAGAAGAGGACCGCTCGCTCCGGTGACGAGGGACATGTCCTCGCCGCCGAGGGCACTTCGCGGCCCCCGCACAAGGGGAGGGCCGCGGAGGATGGCAGAAGGAGCACCGCCGCTCCCGGTCGAGAGCGCCAGGCGGGCAAGTGGTGCTCCGTGCGCAACACCTCCCTCCACAACCTCACCGACTACCGCACGGTCAAGGGCTTGGCCGAGCGCGTCGAGAAGTGGGGGGAGGAGTGGGGGCAGGAACGCCGTGGGGGCTAGGGCCCCACGGCCCCTGCCCGCGACCGGATGGGGGAGCATGTGCTCATGCTTCCCGCCGCAGCTTCAAGACCATGAAGCGCGAGCTTCTGGCTGCGGTCCCCACTCATGAGGCCGCACGGCGGGCTCGGTGGTCGGAGGTCCCGCTCACCTTTGACCAAACCGACCACCCCCCATGCGTTGCCCGGGGTGGACAGATTGCGATGGTGGTCTCTCCCACCATTTGCAATGTCAAGTTGAGACGCGTCCTTATCGATGGCAGCACGGCCCTCAACATCATCTCCCTCACGTCCTATGACCTCATCAAGGTCCCGGGGATGAAGCTCCTGTCGTCCCTACCGATCATCGGCGTGACGCTAGGGCACACATGGCCTCGAGGTCGCATTGACCTCCCGGTCACGTTCGGTGGCCCCGACAACTTCCGCACCGAGCGGATAGACTTCGATGTGGCGGATCTCAATCTACCCTACAACATGGTGTTAGGGAGGCCCGCGTTGCTGAAGTTCATGGCGGCCACCCACTACGCCTACCTCCAGATGAAGATCCCGGGCCCGCGTGGCCCCATCACCATCTAAGGCGATCTCAAGATCGCGCTAGCTTGCGCAGAGCAGCGCGCGGCGACTCGCCGCAGTCTCAAAGCCCGCGGGCGGCGACGAGAGGCCCGAGGCCTCCTCGTCCCACGCCCCGAGGAAGCGGATGACCTCGGGCGACGAGGTCCCCGTCAGGGAGGTGGCGTTGGCCGGCGACCCGTCTAAGACCGTCAAGATTGGCGGTCAGCTGGACAGCAAATAGGGAGACGCGCTCGTCTCCTTCCTGCGGGCGAATGCTGACGTCTTCGCGTGGAAGCCGTCGGACATGCCCGGGGTCCCCAGAGAGGTGATCGAGCACCGTCTGGCCGTGCGGCTGGGCGCGAGGCCCGTCCGGCAGAAAGTACGGCGATAGGCCCCCGAGCGCCAAGCCTTCATCCGTGAGGAGGTGGCACGCTTTCTGGAGGCCGGATTCATCCGAGAGGTCATCCATCCGGAGTGGCTGGCGAACCCAGTCGTCATCCCCAAGGCGAACGATAAGCTTCGGATGTGCATCAACTACACCGACCTCAACAAGGCATGTCCTAAGGACCCTTATCCCCTACCACGCATAGATCAGATTGTCGACTCTACTGCGGGGTGCGACCTTTTGTATTTCTTAGATGCATACTCAGGGTATCATCAGATTCGTATGGCTAGGGAGGATGAGGAAAAAACTGCATTCATTACTCCTGTAGGCACCTACTGTTATACAACTATGCCTTTTGGTTTAAAGAATGCAAGCCCTACTTTTCAACGCACTACTCGTATTACTTTGGGTAGTCAAGTAGGGCGTAATGTTGAGGCGTATGTCGATGACTTGGTTGTGAAAACGTGCAACCAAGAGACATTGCTCTTCAATCTGGCGGAGACCTTCGAGAGTCTCCGCTCCACGCGCATGAAGCTGAACCCCGAAAAGTGGGTGTTCGGCGTGCCTGCGGGCAAGCTTCTTGGGTTCTTGGTCTCGGCCCGAGGCATAGAGGCCAACCCCGAGAAGGTTAGCGCGATAAATAGGATGCGCCCCCCAGCAAACTTAGGGATGTCCAGCGCGTCACTGGATGCATGGCCGCCCTTAGCCGATTCATATCGAGGTTGGGAGAGAAGGCGCTACCCCTATTTAAACTCCTCAAGCGCTCCGGGCCGTTTAGGTGGACGGAGGAAGCCGAGCAAGCCCTCACCCAGTTGAAGGTTTATCTTAGCTCCCCCCAGTCCTAGTTGGCCCCGAGCCCGAGGAGCTGCTGTTGCTCTACTTGGCTGCAACCCCACAAGTAGTCAGCGCAGCACTAGTGGTGGAACGCGCCGAGGAATGCCCTCGGTCCACGCCCCATCGACCCATGTCGATACAGCCCGGGCCAGAGGCCAACGAAGGAGCCCGTCAGCCAGGCGTGGGCCCTGGGGTCCCCAAGGTTAACGATGGCCCTCCGTCCCCTCGTCAGACGCCGTCAGATGCCCCCGGTCCCCAGGAAGGCCCCGAGGCCACTGAGGGGAGGAGTGGCCCGACGCCGTTTGACCCCGAGGCTGCCGACATGGAGATGGAGTGGGCCCAGAGTGGCCCCTCCCATCATTTATGTGCGGGATCCGACGCCCATGGCGAAGAAACTAGGCCCCACCGAAAGGTGCAGCGGCTAGTTTACTTCGTTAGTGAGGCGTTGCGGGATGCCAAGACCCGGTACCCTCAGGCCCAGAAATTGCTTTACGCCGTTCTGGTGGCCTCGAGGAAGCTGCGTCATTATTTCCAGGCGCACCGGGTCATAGTGGTAACGTCCTACACCCTCGGGCAAATTCTCCGTAACCGAGAGGGGACTGGGCGAGTGGTCATGTGGGCCATTGAACTCTCTGAGTTCGACCTCCACTTTGAACCACGCCACGCGAGTGTTGATGCAAAAAACAAACACTGGCCTGAGAGATTTGTTTTGCTCTAGTGCAGGTCCAAAATTAGTTCTTAGGTTCGAGGACGTGCGAGTTGATTTGATCCTGCAATCAACAAGAAGAAACATGCAAATTTATTAGTAAACGATAGCCAATTGGCCAGTTAGCCGATATCGTATCGTGATGTAACCTAGCCGATGCAATAAAGCATGAAATGGCTGTAAGGTGTTTGTCATTGATAAACTAACCCGTACATCGGCTGAAAAGATCAGTATTACATAATCAATATATCAATATTACTTTAGAAATAAGCAATTGGGATAGATCGGACGGAACCGAGACAGTATAAATTGCCCAAGTCTAAAATAACATAAAATAACAATTATATGTACTTATGTCAAAGCCGATGTCTAGAATTAAGCATGTATCGGCTATAGCTCCGATACAACCTTATACTAGGATATTTTCTTGCAACAAATATATTCAACTATAACCAATTAGATTGGTAACAAGTCCAATATATTTGTATTAGATTAGACCCTGATATAAGGGGTAGATATAAAATATTAAACAAAGCATAAAACCATGTAAAACATCTATATCAGGTAAGATCGGCTGAAACCCCGATACTATCCTTATTAACAACCATAAAGCACGCTAGATATTATAATTCGGAACACGACTTAGTAGATCAAACTTAACTGATGCAGCACTAAGTATGAAGAGAAGCATAATATCTAGACAATCAAGCCGATGATTGCCCTTTCGGGATGGTAGATACATTATATAATTCAAACCAACAAGATGATCTAGCCGTTACCAGCAAAACCCTAGATAAAGTTTGGCCGATGCAAGTAGGTTGCATTATCGATCTAAATTATATAATGTATATGATAACTCGACGATTCACAGGATAGAATTAGAGTGTCATAAAGATGAAAGCACTAATTCCGATGATGCAAACCGTCATAACAAGACCTACCTTGTCGCCGAAGATCAAATTGATGCAGCTCGACTCGAAAGCATGAACTTGTCGAAAAAGTAGAAAACAAAGGTTGGTGATGCGCCGAGATTGATTGAACTTGGTTGTTGTTTATTTACAAGACCTCGGGTCTATATTTATACCCGAAAATACAAACATTGTCCGTCACGGACACAACTCATATTAACCTAATACAAATCCAACTAACGAACAAGTCCCTTAGGCGGACTCTTACCGAGATTATCTATAAGGAAATTATACATATCCCTAATTAATAAATACAATTGCCAATCTTGGACTCTATCCCTGCCCGGTAATACCATCGTAAGCTGTCTGTCGAATCCGATATTGACTTCACTTGCGATAACGGCTACATCGGCTATCCTAAACAGACTCAGTTTCCAGCCGATACAGACTCCAGCCGATGCACACTCTGTCTCCGAGATTTCTACATATCTTCGACTCTGCTTCGAATTTGATCTTGTTTCCGATTCACGAGCTTGCCAAATTTCATCGTCAACAGCGATTAAGAGTCAAGCCCTCGCTGATTTCGTGGCAGAATGGAGCCCGACCCCCGAACCCGACCTCGGGTTCCCCGACCCCGAGACCGGAGCCAATCCCTTGCACCTAACCATCGGCTCCCATTGGGTGATGCAGTTTGATGGCTCGCTCGCGCTCCAGGGAGCTGGTGCCGGGGTCACTTTGACCTCGCCAAACGGGGACATCCTCAGATATTTGGTTCGCGTAGATTTTCGAGCAACCAATAATATGGCAGAGTACGAAGGGCTACTTGCGGGACTTCGAGCGGCGGCTGGAATGGAGATCTGCCTCCTCTTGGTTCTAGGCGACTCTTAGTTAGTCGTGAAACAGGTCTCCAAGGAGTACCGCTGCTCCGACCCGCAAATGGAGGCCTACGTCCGCGAGGTGCGGCGTATGGAGCGCCATTTTGATGGGTTAGAACTCCGGCACGTGCCTCGGCGAGACAATGCGCTCGCTGACGAGCTGTCATGGCTCGCCTCGTCACGCACCCCAGACCCACCGGGTGCCTTTGAAGAAAGGCTTACCCAGCCGTCGGCGCGTCTTGATCCCCCGGGGGACTCAGACGCTGCCACGCTAGCCTCGGGGTCCGAGGGAGTCCAGGCCCCGAGGCCCGAGGGGGTTGAACCCGACCCCCCAAGACAAATCGCCTGGATGACTGAGATCCAGGCATTCCTTAAAGATGAGACTCTCCCCGAAGATCGCGAAGGGAGCGAGCGAATCATCCGCGTCTCCAAGAGGTATGTGCTGGTAGAGGGGGCCCTCTACCGATGCAGTGCCAACGGAGTCCTCCTCAAATGCATTTCTCGGGACCAAGGCATCGAGCTCCTCGCCGATATCCATGAAGGCGAGTGCGGCGCTCATTCCGCCTCGCGCACCTTGGTTGGCCAGGCCTTCTGGCAGGGGTTCTACTGGTCGACAGCGCTCCAGGATGCGCCCGATCTGGTCAGGCGATGCAGGGCGTGTCAATTCCATGCCAAGCAAACGCATCTGCCGGCCCAGGCCCTCCAGACCATCCCGCTCTCATGGCCCTTTCGTGCTCTGGGCCGAACTCGAAAAGGGGGTCTCCACAGTCCCCCGCTGCGGAGTTTCTCCTCCGACACACGTTGGTACCAAATGTTGATACCACCTGATATTCATTGATATCAGAGTGATACCTATCAGATATCAGGTGATTCCTACTAGGTATTAGGAGCCGAGCTCCGAGGCGTCATCGTCTGTGGCCGTGTCCTCAACGCTCATCATCGGCGGCCACGTCCCACACCACATCAGAGCTCATCATCGGCGGCCGCCTCATCCACCGTCCACGTCGAGAGCTCGTTGTCGGTAGCCGTGGCCTTCGTCGTCCACGCTGGAGCTCATCGCCCGCGATCGTGTCCTCCACTATCCACGCCCCACGCTACGCTGGAGCTCATCGTGACGCGATGAATAATCTGGTGGTTGTATCACGTCTAACCATTCTGATGGTTTCCAATGAAATAATCACCTAAGATTCATGGAATTCTTTCTAGCATCAACACTAGCTAGTAGCTTCCAAATCAAGCCCTTGCAAGTTGCAACGCAACAACAGAGTTGACACAACCTTCTGGCTGGGCAGCGATATGGCGGCTTGGCAGTGGAGCAACAGCAAAACGGCCGCCACATAAACGACCTTGCTGCAGGCCGGCGGCGACGACGGTGGCGTCTTGGTGTGTGCAGGCCCATAGCTCGACAACATCGACTGCGCTCTAGCGGAGGAGGAGCGCGAGGTGGTGATAGAGCTTGGTACCCTCGGAGCATGTCCCTGACAGCCGTGAGCGAGCGGAAATATGCAGCGGCGTTGTCTGGTCATGGAGCGGATACTGTCCGTGGAAGCCGGGACAGGATACCATGGCCTAGCATTCCCGAAAAAAAAACCGAGATTTCGAGGAGGAGATGTTCCTCCAAACATTTTTTAAGAAAAAAATGTGAACGTATTAGAAATTGAACATGCTCACAATTTTACCACTGCACTGTCGAGTGTATCTCCAGACTGCAGAGGGTGTCATTGGCGGGGCGAGCTACAAGCCAGACTGCAGAGGATGTCATTGGCGGGGGCGAGCTACAAGCCTGCAACCAGCAGGGTTTACAGTAACGTTACTGGAACGAAATCCACGGGGTAAACCGACGAAAAAGAAGAGGACGAAATTTGGATAAGTTTTGTCAAGAACATATAGTTTAGTTTGAATGTTATTGAATTTGATTGGGAAACCGAGTGGTTTGTGTCATCGAGCTGAGCAGAAAGTCGTTTCCGTTGGGATTGTGAACACTCACTGCTATTGCAGCCTCTTGTAGCTGGAGGTTGTTTTTAGTACTTTGGTTGTTATCAGATGCAGGGTTTAACTTTTTGATTTCGAAGTAAAAAACCGCTTATCACCAGTTTACCGAAATCCAAGCGAAAACCGGTAAAAACCGACGACTTTCTGTCAACGCCGTACGAACAAATGCCGACTGGTTTTCATAAACCGAGATCTAGCGGTTTCAGAAAATCCGATTGGTTTTCGTAAAATTCTATCGGTTTTGTGAACCCTGATCAGATGATTGTTTAGGATGTGCCTTGGCTGATTGGATTGAAGCCATTCAGTCAAATAAAGTGGGCCCACAAGCGTCGTCGTGGTAACTAATCTAGTGAATCTCCCTTTGGCTATTTTCAGACCAATCACATGTGAATGGTACTAATTGAAAGCTACAAACACTCAGCTACAGAAAATCATCAACAAGCCATTCAACCCTAATCTGCTTATCGATGGAAACGATTTGGTTGAAATAAAAAAAGGCAGTTTTGGCTGATAAGCTAAAGCATGTGTTTATCCGATGGAATCCTCTCTCTTGTAAAAAGAAAATGCTATCTTAGACTTATGAAAGTCAACCGGATAAATCAATGACTACTTAATTGTATGTGAAAGCGCATTTGTTTTGACAAAACATGGCTATATGATCTTTTATAATTTTAAGATCTATATTTATATAATAGTCATACTTAGAATTAATTTGGATTTACCAGATAAATCTCATAAGGTCATTCTTGTGTTAATCATGTTTCTCTAATTTATCTTCCGCTAAACCCACGGATGCTAAGTAGACCAAGTCTTATCATAAAGTGTCAAACTAAAACATTGATTTTTAAAATATATGAAGAACTTGTATTCGTGGGTTCGTATTTGTTTAACCTATTTTGCTCAGTTTCTAGCTTGCATATATATTACATTTAAAAACCCGCTAGCTTGCTATAGAGCGCATGACTAGCCGATTGTTGCTAGCTTGCTACGTGGTAATTATGCACGGTGTTGTCTGCTATCAATTTTGTTGTTACTCTCTTGAGGAGATAGGTTAGGTATATGCGTGGACATATCCACTATGAATTCCATTACTGTTTTATATAAATATCATATCGGAAAATTTTAAAACAATCCACTTTATTTTGGGGTCAACTACTTCTAATATACTATACCCTGACTTTGATTTTGAGTAGATAATATGTGAGCCCCACATCTCGTGGGTCCATATGTTAGCGACCCACACCATTGAACAGTAAGTATGAGAAATTACTTCCACTAATTTTATGTGCTATTCGTTTATGCTCGATAAAAGAGTGACAAAGCCAAATCCGATAGGTTTCATTCGATATGATATATTGACATCTATCGAACTTTACTAGTAACTTAGGTCCTTAATCATTCATTAATCATTTGCATAGTTGCAACCGACTTTAACTTTCATCTAAGATATGATTCCCCACTCCACCATCCACAAACACACATTGTCCAATATATATCCGGCAAAATTTTAGCCATCAACCAAAACAAAAAAGCATGTAATGTCTTTCTTATTCATCATTTCATATCCGCCCTCTTTCTCTGTTACTAAAAATTGAATGTTCCACAAACTAAAACCCACACGGATTAATTTCCCGGTCCCCTCGCGGAGTCCGCGGTACAACTACTGGAAGCACAAGAAGCAGTTGCATTTCTTGAACAATAAGAGGCCGCCTCGGCAGTGGCCTCCCGAGTTGAGCTCCAGGATGCACGCGGCCATGCACAGCATCTCCAGGCACGGCCCCTTGTACAGCGTCTTCTCCATGCAGTCGCTCATCGGCTGCGCGCCGCCGCCGGCCACCGGCGGCATCATCCCGCCTTCCCGTGGCCGGCTCAACTCCGGCGGCGCCGCCTCGGCGACGACGGTGCTGCTCTCGCCGCCGGCCGGCTGGTCGTCATTGATAGTTGATACGATTTGCAGGTTGTTATCACCTGCAACGGCGGCGAGAGGAACCACGGCGACGGCGAGGAGAATGATCATCAGCACGGCGGCGTTTCTTGGAGCCATTTTTTCTTTTTTTCTTTTTGGTTTTGCACTGTATAGTGATGAAGGGTAGCGTTCTAGAGGGGGCACTGGCCCGGGATTTATAGAAGGAGATTTGGATGATGATGCAGGAATGGATGAAGATTGGCTTTTAATTATGATTATATACCTAGCAAAAAAAATTTAATGAAAACAACAATTAGTGCACATTAATACAAGAGAAGAGGAGTTTTGGATTGCGAGGGCATTTAAAAGGCCTATTAAATGGGATGCAGAGATTGTGAAAATATACTTGTGGTTTCAAGCAAATCTTCCAAAGAAATTAATTGTACGAGTATGTGCGATTGATTCACTTATACTAGTACTAAAAACCTACAAGGAATTTCTGTTGCAGTAGAAACGCCAGTTGACTAGTGAAGTAAAAATTTGGAGGCACCCACTGTTCATAGTGTGGCAATCAATACTCATAGCACCATTGTCAAGAAATTTTAGG
Organism: Oryza punctata; assembly: GCA_000573905.2. NCBI lineage: Eukaryota > Viridiplantae > Streptophyta > Magnoliopsida > Poales > Poaceae > Oryza > Oryza punctata. The sequence continues at coordinate 16,541,142 of CM002491.2, read as the reverse complement.
TTTTATAATTGAAATAGAAAAAGATAAAAAAAAAACTGTCTTACCACACGGCCACAGAAAATTATACATGCAAACATTTACAACTTAAATGAGTACTGTGAGACCCTGGGTTGATCAACTTCATACAAGTAACGTGACAAGCCAAAGAGAGAAAATTCTGTTCTTACACTCTGGATCATAAATGGCACTAGCTGTGTGATCCAGAATCACCAAAACAAGGGAACACCGCAGCACAAAGAAGAAAGATGGCAGCTATAAACATGGAAGAGTGTCTTCGATTTCCGTCTTTTCATGGCTTTGAGTACTTTCAAGAAAACATATGTTGCATGTTTGAACAAAAGTGTTCCTTACCAATTCCCATCGACACATCTTTGTTGTATCGCAACACATAACTCTTGCAAATAATAGCCACAATGTTCATCAAGTATTTAGCATTAACAATAAAAATGACTAACAGTGACGGGATAAATCAGCCTAGCTAGCAATTCATGCAGTATTGTTCATTAAGCATGATTAAATTTGTTCAATCAAATAATAATACAAAAAAAGACTGAAGAGCACTAACTAAACTGCCTAGCAACCAAAGATTCTACATTTGAAAATGAACAGGTATTAAGAAAGACAAAAAAAAAATTATTTTGGTGTGAGTTTCTCCAGCCATGACAAGATTATTCCAGCTCCTTCATCCCAAGAGCAATCTAGCATCATATCATGGGCTATCCCTTCGACGCAGAGTGGTTGCACATTATAAAATCTTGCAGTTTCTGAAAGCCCTTCAGCATCCTAAATCAAGGAGATGAAATGGTCAAGGTGGAAAGCAAACAAGTTTTGTCTACACTATACCAACTGTAAAGAAATAAATACGGTATCTACGGAGAGAAAGAGAGTTTTGAGGGGGTTTGTATCCCTTACAACAATGAAGTCATTGCTTGCGCCCACAACGAGAATGTTTACTGTATTATTTGGCACAGAAGCTACAGGCAATGATGCATTCAGCTTCCTTAGGTCAAATAGTGGTAACTTTGAGCTGTCCTTCATTAGCCCTTGGTACCTTCAAGATATTGATAGATAATATATCATTATTAAAAAAATATTTCAAATGCAAAAGCGCTTCCATAGATATTTTATTTGAGTGTCCCACAATTTATCCACATATTGAAATGCTTGATTGCTGGCAATCACACTAAAACGAAGAAGGCAATGCCTCATAGCCACCAATATCAGGAAGGCGACACTACTCAAAATCAAGTTATATTCATGATCGGATGATATTATTAGATTATATTCATCCTGGTTAACCGATCACTGAAGCCCCATCAAAACCTGGTTTTCACTAGCAGGATTGACACCTTTTTTTTGTAAATTATTTAATATCAATACTGTCAGAACCATTTTAGCTTATCTGTAAGAAAGTTTTAGAGATATTTTAAATATATTATATTTAACTAAGTACTCAAGTTACCAAGTCTTACATCTGTGCAATATCTGTTAACATGATAAAGAGATATTAATCATTCTACGGATTTCAGAAACAGAGAGAAATGCTCTACAGATGGGTGGAAATGACCAACTTTGGATGAATCCACCAACCAGAATGAAATATGGATTGGAATAAACAGTGCAGCTTACAAGATGTGGATTGAGCTTATGCAATCAATCAAGTATGGATTAGGTAGGTCCAGGTAGGTTTGACTCAGGCATTCTGCTTAATGGGCTTATGAAACAGAGCAAAGGGGAAAGGCACAGTTGGCTAGTCCATAGGTAACTGCCTAATATTGATGGAATTCAATTAATCTTGACATGTGTAGACCGAAGAGTTTAGTTGGATCTTTCAAGGACACTAATACTGCCTAGGCTGTGTAACTAAGCAGATGGCAGGGGATTGATGGTTTGCTTATTGCTGCCACTACACTAAAACATTTTTTGCATGTTAAGAATACACAATAGAATAGAACGACCTAAAAGAAAGTCAAAACATGCCTAGTTCAGATTCTAATTTGTTGATTCTTTTTACTCCTTCTAAAAGTCATTATAATAAAATACCAGACTAACCAGTTCAGATGTGACAGTAACAACTACCAAGTAATGACTAATGACCAATGCACTGGTACATTAACACACATATAAAAGATTTTCTCCAGGTATATGGCCTAATTTTTACAAAGATGAAGTCATTTACTATGAAAAATACCTTTGGACCAGGTCATCATCCATCTCTGGCGAGAAAAATGTTTCCTTACAGAGTGACAATGAATTTGCAAATCGTTTTGCAGCCAAGCTGAGTGTCACCTGATCCAAAGATGCTTAAGATTTCACATTTCATCAACAATACATAAAGGAATTGCAAACAGCAAGAAGAGGCATATGAACTATGAAGGGAACATTTCTAATTCAAATAGAAGGATTGCATCAAACATCACATCATATATACACTTCTGGGTGCGCATGATCATAATGTGATATTGTTATGTATCAATAGCAGTTCATTGCTTATTAACATAATATTTTGTAAAATCGAATTATGAATCAGGGGTTCAAAGCTATGAAACAAGGTGAACACTGGAGTACTGCACTACCAGCAAGACATAAGCATGGTACTAAATAGTCAAACCAATTGCATTAACATGACAAAGTTTATCTAATTACAGGTTGCTTCTTCAAAACACGGAGGGCACATGTTGCATAGTAGTATAACTGTATAAGTAGTTAAGTGACTGGCATGAACGGGCAAATGTTTCAGCATAATTCCACGAGAGGATAAAATCAACGGAATTTCAGGAGAGCCAAGTGATACAAAACAAAGAAGCAAGTCTACAGGTTGATTTACCTTGATGGCAGCAACTGGTTTGGTCAAAAGGTAGCGCCACACCAACCCACTGTAGATATGATAACGCAAAGGAGTTAAACCCAGATATATAAGATAAGGATGTAACATTGCAGTGCGTTAGATGAGAAATACCTATTTCCTGAGGGAGGCACAGAGCATACAAGAACAGCACCAGCAAGCCTTGGATGCAGAAGTTCTGAACCTGGAATAAAAAAGTAAAAATAATTAACTTTTGAATGAAATAAAACAAGTACCATACGCCAATCATCCTCTTCAGTTCGCAGCATAACTCTCACTAATTTAAGTAATCAAGAATCCATCGAGAAACGCTTTTAGTAATTGGCAGTTTGGCACATCTATATTTGGAACTTTTAAGGCTCTAGTTTCTTGATAATGCAAATTCAGTTAAGAAGAGACTGAAAAATATTAAGAACACAAAGAATCACCAGGTTTAATCTATATGTTACAGTAGTTCTGTTCGATCATTGAGAAGGCATACCTCCCAAACAAGATATATATTGCTGCACTATCAAACCTCCAAATGAATGTCCAATCAATACAGGTGGCAAGGAAATCTCCTTCTGGATGAAATCAGCAATATCGCCAGTATGCGTCTACTGCAAATTAATTAAATATTCGACTGACTATATTGAGATGGTGAAATGAAGTACAGTAATTGATTTTTTTTTTGTTAAAACATACTAATTTTCTCAGGTGAGACAATCCATGTAACTCTGCTAAATGTACAAGTTTGATATCTCCTAGTATATTTATTTCATATGATATTTATAATTAACAAATAAGAATAACTGATGAAAGGTCAGCTGAAATTAATTAGATATTTTACATATATCAAAGTTACTTCAAAGGTGACGTGATACGAGGATTTGCCAGTTTGCCACCCCATCTCATTGACAGGTGTGTCCTGGTCCCACAAGTCATAGACACGTGAGTGGCAAATCCTCAATTGCCATGGAAGAGTAGCAAATCCTCAAATGTCATGCATCAACATATACCATCAAGTACACAAGACATAGCAATATTTGAGATTTTCGGAATGCAGTCGAATTATGTTTCTCAGAACTACCTCAAGTGTGCCAGCCACTTTTTCCGGTGGAATGCTACTTTCACCCTGCAACAGCAGAACCAAGTCAATGAAGCATTATATATATACCAAGGGAAAACCGTCAACAGTCAAGACATGCGATCAGTCATTACTCAAACACTGCTAAGCTGTCGAATGTTGTACACTCGACAAGCAGATAGCAGTGTTAAGACTGGGCAGCAACATACAAGCTATGATTCGTATGTCAAAGATAAAAATGCACACACATATGTACCCTGTTTAAAGCCACAGTGCCTCACACTTGCATACACTGTATTTTTTTTTTACTGAAACTGTTTCTACTTTATTTGGCTAATATAGTAATCTCGAGGCATTCTAAAACCGTAGAACGATCAATCAATAGGATCTTTTCTGTCAAATGGTTTAATATTTCGGTTTAGGAGATGGAGATATGCGTGTTTCTGTCAGCGCCTAGAAGTACGTAACATCAGTCCAACACCATTCATTAGGCCATGATGAAGCAATGACCCCTCCCATTGAGCCATTTCAACAAACACTAGCGGCGGGGTTGGGTTGGGGGGGGGGGGGGGGGTACACAGTGACTCCACCTGGGCGCGGAGGCTGAGCGCGTAGCAGGGGAACCCGGCGCGGGAGAAGAAGGGGAGCCAGTGCTCCGCCCAGCACCACGCCGCGTGGAAGCTCCCGTGCACGAACACCAGCGGCGGCCGCGCGGCGGCGCCGCCACCGCCCGGGGCCGGGGCCGAGGCCGGCGGCTGCTGGGCGATGACCTCGAGGTCGAGGCCGCAGGGCAGGCGGTGGAACCGCTGCGACTGGCCCTCCCGGAGCGCGTAGGCGCACGACGCGCGGAGGAGGAGGGGCCTGCTCCTCCTCGTCCTTGCCGGCGCGCGCATTGACGGCGGCATTGGCGGTGAGGCGGCGAGGAGGAGGGTCAGGGTGGAGGCGGCGGTCGCCATGGGTGGCGTTCGGTGGTGAGGAGGATGGGCCGATGTGGATGACGGCTGCTCGCTGGGTTGACGACCGAAAAATAATACTTTAGTTATGTACTAATAAAAACCATTAACATATAATTAATTAAATTTTAGTTATAAACTTGAAAAATTAAATTAGTCTGATATTTAAAACAAATTCATGTATATAACCGTTTAGGAGTTTAAAAGACGTGCTAACGAAAACTATGTATCTTAATCAGGGGTGAACGGATCTAAAAGGAAACTATGGGTCTGTACACTATATTTAAGTTCAGGATTTTGGTACGTTGTGGAGCTGTTTAAATCCAGCTTCACTTTTCTAGTCCATTTTAGGTGGTGCTGAAACTACTATAGCTCCAAGAGAGGTGGAGCTGGAACTGAAACTATGCTAAACAAGCAATAAAATGAAGAAGTGGAGTTGAGTTTAGACTGCTCCATAATTCCTAAACTTCTAAAATTAAATTTAGTAATTAGAGTTCTATTAAACAGGTCCTATGAAAAAAAAATGTTTCTTTTACGTGGATCCTCAAATATCATGTTGATGGTGAAAATACTTCCACATCATATTGTTTAAACATGATAATCATTAGAGCAGGTAAATAAACATGTATTATCAGATCGATATGATTTCCACGTCAGATATATATCTATTTGGAAAAAAGAGAAAGCTAGAAGAGAGAAATGTTGGCGCCTGTTTTGCCGCCTGGCTACACACCCCATCCAATGCTATGGGCCCAACCTTTTATTCACATGCATGTATCTGACTTACTTTTGTTAATAGAAAAAAAAGTGTGTGTGCAAGGTATCAGAAGTTAACATGTGGCTTATTTGTGTACTAGCTAGAGCCCCATCAGTTAACATAATAAATCAAATTAAACGCTAAAATTTAAATTTTAGAATTTAACTTTAAAGTTGATTTAAGATACTTTCAACGTAATTTCTTTTTATCGTTAGCTTTTAAGTCGTTACGAATAAATATACAAAAATTTTATTTATAAATTAATTTTTATTTCAAAATAAATCGTTTTAGCTTATCAGGGAACATAGGTAACCGATGAAGCTTTTGAAATTAGCTACAATATCATGATGTGGTCAATTTTAGAGCTAACCATCAACGGTACTGAACTGGTTCTCTCCTCCGCTTGCTCTCGCTCGATGGTGCATAATGATCGTAGTTTAACAAGCGATTAATATCTAAGGGCACATACCACTATTAGATACCACTATTAGAGAACTAATATTTTATCATATCGTGATACACCAAAAATACAAATATCTCGGATAGATTAAGAATATGTACTAAATATTTTAAGTACCGGTTCTAGAAGTCCAAATCCCAAAAACATTTTAATTACCGGTTGGTGTTACCTACCGGTATTAAAAATGCATCTTTAGTACCGTCGGTAACACCAACCGAAACTAAAATTGTTGAATCTTTAATCCGGGTTGGTGTTACCAACCGGTATTTAAAAATACATCTTTAATACCGGTTGGTCCGAATTTTTTAGTATCGGTTGGTGTAACCAACCAGCACTAAAAATGCTTTTAGGGTTATCTCAAAAAACATCTCTATCCAAGTTAGATGTGTGGAGTTGGTGAGATGGTTACACGCGTAAGGGCTGAGGTGAGAGATCTTGAGTTTGAAACCTATATTCCATATTTTTTTTATTTAGTATACATCTTTAGCATAGGTTGTTTCAACCGGTATTAAAAATCGAGATTTTTAGTCTCGATTTGGAACTCACAGTTGCATAACCGGAATAAATGGGAGTTTTTAACCGGTAGTAAAAATGAGTTCTCCAATAGTGTACAATAGATTATGGATTAAGGACAGTGCGAAGTTTCGTATTAATATAGTTTGAAAAAATATTAAATTATAACCTGGGAAACTATAACTAGAAAAAGAAAAAAAACACATTAGCACACACTAGCAGCTCCTGCGTACAACTTGAGGCCAAAGACATTTTAGCCTCTTTGCGAGGGATCCGTATTCTCTTGGGTTAAAGGTAAAGAGGCACGTCGATTTGAGTATGTTGCTACAATGATTTGTAGTCATTCATTGTAGGCTAGCTGTAGCAACAGTGAAAATAGTAATTATATCGAAGCATTGCATTGTTCATCATATATACTGTAGTCAGTATAGCGTATATATATCTCGCTTATTTGTTGCAAATCAGACGGATGAAAACACCCGAAGTTAAAACACTGCTCGTCTACCTTCCTTTTAAATAATGGAATAAATCCTGAACTTTGTTTAAAAAAGCTACAACCAATTAATACAAAATTCATTCAACAAAAAGTAAAAACTATCCTCTCAAATAAACGATGCACAAACTAATGACCTCCAACGCAAGACAAAAATTCAATATTATTGAAACCTATCTGTAAATCTCTATCATAGTTGGTGAAAATCTACATATAACTTTAACTCTAGATTACGACATACAGTATGCATAAGTTCACTATCCTCATTACACCTTTGTAGTTGTGCCCAAAACCGAAACCAATAAGTTACCCTAAAAATATCTGCATATATGATTTAGATGGGGATTTATCAAACCCCATATCATTTCTGCTAAACCAAACACTATGTATAGTGATGCTAAGCTCCTCTCACCGGGTTAAAACGTGCCACGTCGGATAAGATCTCTGTGTCAACTAAGATGGCACTGAAACGCTTTGTCTCAAAGTTATCGGGGTTGGTGCAAAGGTTACTGTTCATCCCTGAAATTAGATTTTAGCATAGTTCATCTTGAAATAAGTTCTGTAAAAAAGGGTCAATTTGTCAAAAATCATGTTGCTAATGAGAATATGCATTTAGATCATCGTAAAATTATTGAATGCTAATAAGACTTTGAACTCCTTCAATTGCGCAGGACTCCAAGCAACTTTGGCCATTTCTTTGTATTAACTATGAAGACTCCCTTGCATATTCACATACATACATACACTGGTGAATGAGTCGCGCATTCTCGCCCCCACTGTAAACATCGAATAGCATGTAAACAATCTATTAAAGATATTAGGGTTAATTAGATTCATGCTATTATAAATTCTCTAGTTTTAACACCATTATTATTCATCTATTTAAAACCAGATTACCACAACTTTTTAGGTATTAATATATCACTATTTACTCTTTCAATGGATTTAATAACATTTCAAGACCATATTACCCTCATCTTCTCCCTTTCTCCCCTCAGCTCTCTCATCATCTTCTTCCTATTTCTTTCCATTCTAGATCTGTGGATCTTCTTCCTTTCATCTCCTCTCTCCCATCTTCCTTCCTCCGACGTTGTACGAGATGCTGCGGTTGTACGGCTCGGTGAGCATGCTGGTGAGGATGACAACGGGCGGACGCGGGACCTTGGCGGCGTGCGGGTAGGGTTTACATTACCGTTTACCCTGTGGTTACCGTGCCCCGGTGGTAAGCACAGTTACCACGCGGTAACCGTGGTAAACCATACGAAATTCGTATAAAATTTATCAAAATTTCAAATTATTTTTTAAATTTATTTGAATTTAAGACGGTTACTGCAGTTTTCCTTTTACCGTACCCCTACGGTAAGCGCGCGATAAACCGCGGTAACATAAACACTGTGTGCGGGTCCCCAAGGGCACGCTCACGATGATGCCGATCGATGGTGATCCTGCACCGCGACGCGGACGTGTGGGGCGGCGGACGCCGGCGAGCTCGACCCGCTCCGGTTCCCCCCGGCGGCATGAACAAGGCGGCGACGCACACCAGCACGCTGCTGGGCTTCTTTCTCCCTCGGGCAGCGGTCGTGCATCTAGGCAGGACTTCACGATGCTGGAGGCGAAGATGAAGCTGCCGATGATCCTCCGGCGATTCACCTTCGAGGTGTCGCCGGAGTACGTGTACATACTATCGTCGTTGTCCCAAGCTTGGTGGATCCGACGGTGAGGAAGCGTGCACACGATAGATTCAGGAGAGGAAGAAGATGATAAAAAAAAGCTGAGGGGTCAAGAAGACGAGGGTAATTTTGATCTGAAATTTATGTAAATACATCAAAAGATAGTGGTATATTTCAAACCGCTGAAAAATTTAACGGTATGGTTCCAAAGAAATAACTATTAATGATATATTTCAAAACTAAAGAATTTGTAATAATGTAGATCCAATTAATCACAGAAATTATGTATCATATTTGAAATCACTATGTACTGTCCCAACTCATAAACACTTTTTTTTTCACTTCTAAAGATGTTTCTTTTTACTCTGTATGATTGTTTTCAAACGACCATCGTTGGCACACAATATTTTTATCCAATAGAAATCATAAGCTCAGGTGGTATTACCGAATCTAAAGTCATGAATTCGCGCAACTATAACCCTACTGTCTATGAAGTGTATTTAAATAACAAATTAACAATAAATTATCCATCATTCAGCTAAAACAATAATTAATAATGCATAGGCTTAGGGTGTATATTCATCTTCTCCGTGATTCCGATTCGCTCGACTATAAGTGCCTTTTTTCTAATGCTTGAGCCACCGCCTTGTAGCCCTGTCATCTCCGTTGTTGCATGATCCCATTATCCTCATATATTATTTTGTTTATCCCCGCTTTTAGCAAATACAATTTATTTTACATACTTGATTAATATTCGGAGAAAGTATTTGGTCGGAAGTCTAGGTTCAATACAAATACTATTGTCTTGATATGTAATAAATACATACTAGTATCATGGAAATAAATAATTTACCATGATTACGCTAATCCTGTGATATTATTGTAAGAATTAAAATTGTAGAATTTCACTACTCCATCCGTTTCCAAATATCTTGGGTCTATATTTAAGTAAAATTGCACAACATAATTGCAATTATGTTATAAGGTGTGTTTGAGATGTTATATATAAAGTGTCATATGTACTTATGTAGAATAATTTTTCCCCCTTTTAAAATTATTTGATTGGTAATATGGTGCAAAGGACCGTTTGGGTCGATCGGCCAGGCCAAGCCAGCCCTAGGCCTATTTGGGAGACCAACATGAGACAGGCAATGAGGCAATGAGTAGCTCAGACTCTTCCTTCTCTCTCTCTCTCTCTCTCTCCCCGTATTTTACTTCCTCATTTTAATGGCTAGGATTCTTCCTTGCTATTTTGTCACTTTATGAATCCAACTGCCATTATTTGACAGATGATGTGGTTCATCCTGGTTGCTTTTTGAGTTTTACCTTTCACTTAGGTAGATGTGGTTCCAAAACTAATGTTACATCTCCTATATCACGTGTAAATCAAATGAATAGCCTACAGAGCTTGATGTTACAATATGAGCGTTACGCTAAACGGCCTCATGGAAGATGGCTTCTTCAATGTTTTGGAAATCTCTCTTCTTTTTTCATGAATGGATGGTCTGCGCGCAATATAGCGCCCGTTTCTTGCTAGTTCTGTTCAAGGCACGCACATACCGGAAACACTTGCAACCATGCGCAGGAATATGCCTAAGTTCAAGATTTGAATGCAAAATGATCGAGATAAATGAAGACCTATCTGGTTCAAGCTGGACGCTAAACATGAAAGCATGGTGCTTACTGCAGCAGATGAAAAATAAATATAACACCTATCTGGTTCAAGCTGGGCGCTAAACATGAAAGCATGGTGTTTATTGAAGCAGATGGCAGACTAGAGGGCTTCTGCTGGTGGCGTAACAGCTGACATCTCATGGTCAAGGACGCATTATTGGCCCTTGTCATTTGGGGACAAAGACCTCCAGATTCCAGCTAAAAGGCTACCATAGACCGAATGGCAGACGCTAGAAACAGCACAGGGAACTGCTGTGAGAGGATTTCCAAAATGCTTGCTCGCAAGAACTACACCCAGCACTGAATTCTGCAGACAGGAAAATTATACAAAGAAACTGAACTGAGATATGAATGATGGTAAGAGTATGACATTTGTTCCATAGGTTGCAATGGGAAATGATAGGACGTATATGTATGCATGTATGGCTATCTAGCAATAGTTCATTTTAATATCCTAATACAAGCATGAGTTGCAATCTCAATTGTAACATGGTAGGAGTGAACTTTAAAAACTAGCTAAATGCCCGTGTTTTGCTAAGGAAAAATACCACAATATTTTCTAAAATAAATAAATCATATTTTCCATGAAATATGTTACCCACATTCTCCCTATCCACATTAATTTCATATGTGGCTATCCATTTAGATTTAGTTGTTATGTAATATTAAGATGTTCAAGGGTTAACATGTAAAAATTGCAATGGTAGTAGGTGGGGTGGCAGATTCACTGCCACAACCATTGGAGTCTTTTTAAAGAAGTATAGATAATGAGACTTTGTTTTTTTCACACCATTAATTTAAGGGTGTAAGTGGGCCAGCCCACGAACCCACTTATAATGGGTTCGCGGGCTAGCCCACTTGCACCTTAACCGTTATAAAAATAGTAATAATGCTAAAACAATCTGGACATGTCTATCCCAAATGACAATACACGACAAAAGGCCAATATTAATCTGTCTAAATTAGAAAGCCATGGCATTGTTTAGCAACAAACCACTTTTTTTAATTAGGAAGAGAAGGAACTGTAAGTTTGCTTGTAAGTTGCAAACAAAAAAAAAGAAATTACCTGCATGCCAACCTCAATAGAGATTGTTCGTGATGAAGAGATATCGATGCCAATCGTTCTAGAAAGAACATAGCCAAAGAAAAAGCCAGATGCATGCAACCAACAAACAGACATAACCACTTGTAGACCGGATGATAGAATGGCTGAAGCATTCTGTGCAATAGCATTGCCACAAAGAACAGCTACAGTTGCCACAGCAATGAATGGCATCAAGGGAGAAACTAACTGAACTAAACCGTTGCAGTACTGATTAAGTAGAGCACCGAGTAGGACAGGTGCTAGGACAACCTGCATTCATGTATATCCAACTTAGCTAGAAGTAAGGAAATTCAGCAGTATACCATCAGATTGAATTCCATCACCTGAGATGTTGACACAAACAATCCCATTGGATCTACTGCAACATATTGTCCCGCCAGTTTGGATGTCAGAAGAGGAGTTATGAACTGCATCAGGAAGTTAAATAAGCATAAAAAAGAGCTTTTGGAGTTCAGTTTAAAGACAAAAACAGATCTGAGAGTGGTTCATTACCGCTGCAGCAAAAGTGCTTGCTGCTGTCATCAGTACCGAAAGAGCAACATTTCCCCTGCCACACAATGATGCTAATTTGTCTTAATTGTGTGCATTTTCATAATACTAAAAAGGTACAGAAAGATGTCCTCTCATAGTTGTTATACATATGGTTCTTTCGAACAATTTTCTGTCACAAATTTGTCCACATATTGTGCAGTTAACAATGCATCTTATAATATTTTTACTATAGAAATTTGATGCAAATGCTCGATTTCATAGAAAATACATTTGCGTCAAAAGTCAAAGGAGAGAATGAACTCCTCTGCTGAACTCCAGAGTATAATTCAAGATACACCTGAAATTTATTACTCAGCTAGAGAACAAATTATTTTGTTTAAATTTCTGCTTTATGCATCACGGGGATCCATTAATTCAACCATATAGTTAGGATGCTGGCTGCTGGGGACCACTTGACAGTAACAATATTGCCATGCACAGGATTGTCCACTCAAAGGAATGTTGCTGGCCAGTTGAGTAATGCTAAAGTTTCATTTCAAGGATCTGCTGCAATCCAAGGACAACTATGTTGTTGTTGACCATGTTTTCACCTAAATATCCATCTATATACTTGATCAGTAATGTTGTAAAATCTGTTACGTCAGACAATTTTGTTTCAAATTGGCAAAGCAGTTGCTAAATTATCCTGATTTGGTATAACCAGTTACAGCTGGTAACAGGACTGTCATTAGTACACTTTCAAAATTTAAATGCTTCCTCAGCTAATAAATTCAACCAATTTCATGACCAACTAGTATCTCCATAGAGCGTTACCAGTTAACAGTCCAGCTCGTGAATTGGTTATTCCTAGAATGCCACAAAGTTGAGGTGCATGCTCACTTTTGCCACATAGTTGACACTGACACGTGCAAGGTCAAATTTGCCCTCACCTCTCTCTCTCCCTCCCTCCCTCTATTTCCAATGAAGAGGCGACGGCTGCTGCGACTGGAGGCCAAGCTAATGAGTATGGCGGGTGAGCACACACCGGCAATGGACGAGCTCGCGCATGCCGCGGTGGCGGTGGTGGGAGAGCACAGATGAGCACGCAGCAGCTGCAGCGGTGGGTGAGCACAGTCCGGCGGCGGGTGAGCCTGTGCAAACAATGGCTGTGGCGGCGAGCACTCGAGCATGCGCTGGCGGTGGGCTGCCACGAGCAGAGCGCCGGCAGCGGGCCGACGGATGTGGCGGGTGAACTCTACAAGAAGTGGCGGGGCAAGATGAGCAAGCAGTGATGACTATAAGCAGCGACTAGCAGCCGAACAGAGCACCGGCGAGCAAGGCGACCACGTGCGAGCAGTGGAGGTGTTGGGCAGCAGTGAGCAGAGCGCTGGAGAACGGCTGCGGGAGCGGCGTGCTAGCACGACACCAGTGCGGTGGCGTTGACCACAGGAGTGGAAAGTGAATGAGGCATGAGGAAGAAGACAGGATACTTTTTGGGTAATTCAAGTGATAATGTGGCAAATGAGAGGATATCCCCCTCAATTATGTGGCAATCTGCAAAGCACCTCAACTTTGTGGCATTCTGGCAATTTTACCTATTTCATAGGCTTGTGTCATAGCGTGAAAGATTATCAACAGATTGACACATTTTCCAACATTTTGTAACAAGGCCATGACTAAATGAAGATTGCTACTCCCTCGTCCCACAACAAGTGCACTTCTAGGATTCAGAAAACATTATCAGGGGAGGGAAATGACCTAGATACCCCTCATTAAATGAGAGGTGATTGGGAGCGGAAGGGTGCTTGAGGGTAAGGTGGGGAGAAATTTGAATGAGGGATAATTGGAAGGAAAAGTAGTACTCTAGAAGTGTACTCTTGTTGGGACAAAATTCAAATACTAGAAGTGTACTTATTGTGGGATGGAGAGAGTACATTAATATTTATGTTTTTTTCTCATTACCTTGCTAAATATGTAACAATGTTGCTTGCTGTGCCTGCAAAGAGTATTTGCCTTTCTCAGTTTAAAAACTGGCATCAATATAAACAAAAAGAATAAAGTGTGTGCACACCTCCAGGGCAACAGGACACCAATATCAATCCAGCAGCATAATAGGATGGTAATTTTAATAGCTTGCTGATGAGAAATCCTGACAGTGGCATCACCTGTACATAAATCACTAGCTCTAGACTTTTGGATATGACATGGAAACAGCAAAACATAAAAACGTGCATAATCACAATGAAATTTAAATGTACGATCCTCTGCCTGGCAGTGTACAAACAAATAAGAATTTGATATGGCTTTTTCTAAATGCATATCATGTCAGCTGCACATTGATAATCTTGATGAATGTATAGGACATCTGTCCATTGATTCAACAAAGGGTTTTTTTTTTTGATGAAAATGATTCAACAAAGTTTCCTACACCTCTAGTAATAGGCAAGTCCAAAACTGCAGCTATTTTGTTTTTTAATTGAAATGATGATTTCATGGCCTGTTGGATTATAAAATGAAGCGGTCAGCAAGTTTGGGAACTGACCGAGTATTGAAGTACAAACCCAGCTGCTAACTCCTTGGGCATCAATAGTGCAGTTTTCAGGTCATCTAATGTCAATGTCATACCCATTCCTGAACAAAATAAAATCAACTATATATCAGTCACAAAATTCAACTAAATTAAACCGCCATGCACAAGAAAGTTCAGTTCACAGCACCTTTCTCTCCTAAAGAATAAAACTGGCAACAATAGAAGGAAAAGAATTTCCTGTCTGTCGATGACCAGTCTATGTATAACCGGCCATCTCTGAGATTTGATGTTTCAGGTGACATGTGCTAAAAATTATATTGAAGAAACCATTTATGCATATGCAGTAAAGCTAACACTTCCATCTTCAATGTTAGAACCATCGCAAACAAAATTGATTTTTTGAGTGCATGGTTGAGAAAAAAAAGAGCTGAAGACAGGCATGGTGATACAACAACATAAAAGGAAAGTAGGTACTACTAAGTAGTAGAGGGGATGAATCGTACAGACCCAGCATGGTAAATGAAATGCCGACAATCTGGGCCATGGGACTGACCCAGAGGAAGGCTGGTGGCCGCCAAAGCGCAATGGCGCAAGCGGACGCCACCCACACTGGGAACCCAAGCGACAGCACCTCACCAACCTGCAAAAGCAGATCCCGCCAACCTACTACTCCAGCCTCCAATGCACCGCTTCCGCCTCCTGGTGTCTTAGAGGGCGCCGGATCAGCAGCCACATGGCACGGAATGCCACGAAGGTGTTGAACCGGGTTGTTGCTGTAGCGGATGCGAAGGCAGGTGACGGGGAGAGATGAGATGGTAGCTCTATGACAGGTGTTGTGTGTTTTGAAGAGGTGAAGGTGCTGGTCGTGGTGGATCGGGGTGCAGTGGGGAGCAGCCGGCGGCCGGTGGAGGAGAGGCATGGCGTGGGATGTTGACCTGTCACCTTCAACGATTACCTAAGAAAGGCATCAAGGAAACAAGTGTGAGTCCAAGACTCAGCAAAGTATATGATATAAATGGTAAACATCTTAGCGAAAATAGTCCATGTTCAGGTTAAGCATTCTCATAGTCAAAAATGCCATGCATAAATAGTCTACATGCTCATTTGCTCGTCCCATTACATATAGAGGTACTGCTTGAGTAAATGCCCATCGACATTTACCCTTTCATAAGCTTGTCTTCAACGGCACAGGGATCTCTCTGCATCCTGTGGAGGCGTACAAAAGTAGGATTCATGCCTACCAAAGTGGGTCTTTCTCAGTCATGTCATGTGCGCATATGATGCGGTCATGTATAGCAATAAATGTTAACTTACTCCATTTTCACCATGTACCCATTATCATAACATAACCATCACATATCGATCACTTCATAATAAACAACAATGGAACATACAAGGCAACAAGTAACATCACTTGACAATACAAATCGTGTTCATCAACAATTTACCGTTTAACCATATACTTGCTCGTGTGAAGATGAGCGACGAGTGGAGAATTCCACTCCTTGATTGACACCATGACCTGATTACTCATCAATAACACTCAGAAACAACTCAGAACAAAAGAAAACATGAAATAAAATTCTAAAACATAAAGCAAGCGTCCTGCGCATAACCCGCTAAAAGCCTCCTCTCAAAACTGTGATTTAGCTTGCTGTCCTAATGATCAATACTTCATTACTCTCAATTTATCAACATGAAAATTCTACATAATACTCTTTTCAGGTACTAGACTAAGTTTGCCAACTATTTCATATCAGCCACTGCCCTTAATTTGGTCAAAAAGATTACTATTTCAACCCTCGATGACCATTCTGTCCAAAACCAAATCAATTAGTTTTAAAGGTCATAACCTCCAGTTATAGTTCCAAACCCTGAAAATGATAACTTTTCGGGCATGCACACAAAATTATATGTAACTTTTGTTTTATGAATACATCTCAATTCTGAATCTCAGCAGCCAGTACAAGCCAAAAAAACAAAGCAGCTAATGATAGTCATCCGATTCAAAACAGCAGCATTCTTTTTTCGAAAGGTCAGGCCGTTGCTGACATTTTATATATAAGAAGGTGTCCCATTTTAAGCAGAGAACGGGACC
This sequence comes from Oryza punctata, assembly GCA_000573905.2. Taxonomy (NCBI): domain Eukaryota; kingdom Viridiplantae; phylum Streptophyta; class Magnoliopsida; order Poales; family Poaceae; genus Oryza; species Oryza punctata. Next base: position 16,524,507 of record CM002491.2, on the reverse strand, counting down.
AAACCTTACAGTGCACAGTTAATTAAGGAAAACTGGGCGAAAACCACAACTACAATGAACACTCCAAGAAGCCTAAGCTACCGCAGCAACGAAGCAAGGGCCAGCAAAGCACAACACTCAACAACACTGCTCAACACAAGGACGGTAAAGCCAAGCAGCAAGTAAGAAGGAAACAGAACTCCCACACTGGCAAAGACGCCACATTATCTTCATCACACCATCACCCATGTGATCGGGCGACTGCAATCGGGCAGCATTCCCAGGGGGCTTTTCTCCCAAACCGTCCAACCAAAAACTTATCCGTAGCCTTGGAAAGAGCTCTACAATTTTGGTAATTATAGCATATCTCGCGATTTTGGCAGGGAACATAACCAAAATCGACAAAAACTAGCCTACAGTAAAATCAGCCTATCTCCCACCCTTCTATCAAACTCCCTAGAACCAATCAAGCCACTAAGACAGAACTGGCATGGTTCAAATCCAAAGTTCAAACATATGCAATCAATCAACCATCCCTCAATCCCTGGATTCAAATGGAAAAAATAAATGTTCCTAATCCAAAATCACAGCACTACAGTAGGTCAGTAGCAGTCTAGCAGACAATAGTTAGTAGTTACCTTTGGCCGTTGGGAGTTGGGACTTTGAAGGCGGGGCGCTGGATGGATACGAGGCGCGACGGCGCCACCCCACGACGCGGCGAGCCGGCGACGGGTGACGGGCGACTACCTACGGCGCAGCGGCACGACGCGAAGGTGGGCGGCGGCGGCGGCGGCGGCGCGTCTTCCTGTCGAGAGGAGGTGGAGAGCGACCGGGGATCTGGGAATGGGGAGGAGTTTAGCGTAAATAATATTTTAGGTTTTTTTAATGCATGCCATTATAAATACCATTACAACATTACAATTTAGTAAATTGGAACCATAGCAGAATTTAACATGTACTCCCTCCATTCATATTTGATCAGCCTATTTGATGTGCGCAGCAAGATCAAGGAGAAGAGCACAGCCTCAAACATCATTTACTCACAAGCTCTAAAATAAACTTTACCATGGGAACAAATTAACTTTGCATGGAGACTTGGGAGAAAAAGACTTCGGAGTATTTGAGATGTACGACTGGCCGGGGTGAAAACCGTCGAAATCGGTAGCATCTTTTCAGGAACGACGACGCTTGAACGATCGGTAATTAATCATATTTATCATTTAAACTACTTAATATCGACATTAGTACGATGGAGAAAGAAATTAGAAAAAACAAAATTTATAAATAGCAAAAAAGGTACGGTCGGAAACAGTACCCTTATACGGAAATGACGCTTGGTCGATGATCGGGAATTTCCGTAACCGTTTTCACCCCCACTGCTTACCTATTCGATGAAATTTTCAAAATATGCAATTTTCAAAATTTTCAAACCAAACTGTCCTCATCTTCTTCCTCCATCCTTTTTCTTTCTTCCCCTTTCTATCTCATCTCTCCTCTCCTCTCACCTCTGTCATGTAGCAGCAGTTGTGATGGCGAGGTTAGGCCGGGGGTGGTCGTCGACGGTGACAAGCAGCGCCGGAGGGAGCGGAGCTACTGGAGTGTTGGTACTGTTGCATGCCTACAAAGAGTGGGTGGTTGAAGCGCGTGGCAACGGCGTCCATGATGGCGCTGCTCACGTTAGAGCACGCGGTGGATAGAGTGAAGCTGAGCAGGTTCTGCAACACGTTGTCAATGTACCTATGGTGCTCCTGCCACCTTGTGGCCAAGGACTTTGTTGCCGTCGAGCGATCCGATGGCTGGTGCTTCACCTTCCACAATGCCGCGCTAGAGCTCGAGCGGAGCAAGCAGCAGCTGGGGGTGTTGCTCCGGATCCGCTCCCTCTGCGCTGCTTGTATCCATCGACAACCACCCCCAATCTAACCTCGTCACCACTGCTGATGCTACATGCTAGACGTGAAAGGAGAAAGGATAGAGAGAAAGGGCAAGAAAGAAGAGGATGGAGGAAAGAAGAGGATGGAGGAAGAAGACGAGGGTAGTTTAGACTAAAAATTTTAAAAAATGCATGGAATGAGTAAATTGTGGCACATCTTAAATACATTTAAATTATAGTGGTGCGGTTCTAATTTAGTGAATTGTAATGGTGTATTTTAAAATAGATAAATTTATAATGATATGGATCCAATTAATCTTTTTTTTACTATTGGGCTAATGAGTCTGAAATAATGAGAGGATAGAGGTGGGGATGTCGGATCTTTTGAATTAGACTTATTTATATGAATGGATCACTTTTCCATATACATTGAGACTTCATATATGCAAAGATTTTAACAAAAATCTTAGGTGTTCATTTGAATAACCCATGAATCATGGTAGGCCCATACATACGAGTGTTTTTCCTCTTCAAAATTGCCTGAAGAACATTTACAAGAGGTTGTGGAGGGCTCATCTGAAAAAAAAATATTAAGTAAAAATAAGCAATAGGTGCATCGACTAGATGCACCTAATTAGGTGTATCCCTCGACCCTATGTGATTAGTTGAAAATAAAGTGAAGAATAAAAATTTAACCAACCAAGTGGTTTTATATAATAAAATTCAGCATATGTGGCATTTAACCCGGAGTACCAATACCCAAATGGTTTACCAACCTCCTATCAAATAACCAAAATACCATATACAACATCAAGCCAATGGTGTTGGGTTAATAAAAAAATTGTGCATACATACGACTTCGTAATAAGCAATTGCTTAGCACTAGGCTAACCGCATTGAAAAATGTCAAACAACACCCAACTTTTGTATTAAAAAGTCAGTTTATAAGCTACAAAAGCACACTGTATGTGTTGGTATTTATTACGAGCACAAAATAATCTGTAAGCGCACAGATACCGTTGTACTTTTTACCCAAAAGTATTCTAGGGTGTTGTATCCATAGCGAATGTGTGTGTCTAAGAACATGATTCTTCCAAGGATAACAACTAAATGATAGGATAAGGATAGAGAGGATTCCTATAGGTCAAAGTTTTTATTTAAGTTAAGGTAAAACTTTATTAATTGCTTCGGGCACCAACTTACTCCTGGTATACCAATGAGACTCCGTGCTACAACTCTATGATGTACCCAAACATGGAGGATTACAAAGGACGGATAGAATGTCACTACCTGCCACCTACCTCTACAACCCGTGGAGCAAACAACAAACAAAGTACCTACAGCCTAGACACCGCATCTATGCTATTGATTACTGTCAGTATTATGGATAAGGCATACCCAATAGTCTTGGGTTAAGCTCGGCGAGGTCCACCATATATCAAGTCTTATACGGAATCATGTCTACAAGGACTACTCAGATTGTATTCATACTTGTCTCCCTAATTCTACTTGGACAAGGGGATATATATGAGTATAAATACAAGACCCCCTAGAAGGAGAAGGGCAATCTGGTGCCCGCAGAGAGGCATGCAACAGTCAAACACTACACCATACTATGGCAACCGCAACAGCCAAGAATTGTTGGTGAAAGGTACGAAACTGTCGCAGATGCCATTTGTCAACAGCCAGCTCTTGGGTATTTCCTATTGGGGTTGCTATGTCGGGGATGTGGTCTCAACGTTGATAGCCATGTGTGTGGTTCTTGTTTACTGACTGCCCATATTGTTGGGGTAACTTGGTGTCAGGCTTTCTTAACATGGTGTCGAGCTAGCCCCTTCTATGACTGCAATGTCAGAAAATTCAACATATATATTGACAACACAGTCACAAGTAGCAAAATAAAACAAGGGCATTATAGCAGTAACTGCAATAGGCATGTTATGGATATAGTTGTTTCCACGATAGCCCTGTCAAAAAATCAGTGGATATTAATTTAGTATTTTAATAATTATAAATGAACCACTACCATTTTCGTAGCACTACACTTTTCACTACTATATATAATATAATCACATATAATCAGATATATCACATATGACTGCAAAGTTAACTTGAACCAATGATCTCACGACTTTAATTATATCACATATAATCAGAAATTGTACTGACAATAGGTTTCACAATAAAAACATAAATCATGGTTCCTAAATAAAAGTAATTGTTTTGCACTAAGGATAAGTAAATCGAAGTTCCTAACCAACATAAAACAATGAGTATTACTTTGTACAAGGATAATCAACTATAATTGCAGCAATGAACGGTTCTTATATTCCAAATAAACTAAAGAATGGATCTGGAGTTCCATCAGCATCATCATAGTTGCCATCATCAGCATAATCATCCTCACTATCAACAAAGTCGCCATCTCTTCCTCGCTTACTGTTGCCTTGATTAGTAGTAGAATAACCAAATGTTCTTCCATCCATGCGTTGTAACACCACATTTTCAGAGTTGTTTCCCATGCCACCCTAAAAGGAAAAAGGGTCAAGGTGACAATGTATCCCTCCAATGTCCAATTTAGCTAACATTACAAAATTTCTTCTAAGGATGTTTGAAACAAATATACTCTACTTGGATAGTGTTCTATGGATAGGTTAATATGTCAATGGTCCAGCATATGAAACAATGGTTTAGTTGTACAAGCTAGTTTTTACTCTCATGTGGTGGTCATCAATGACTATATAAGATTACGATCAAACTAGTTTTGGACAAAACATAGAAAAAGCTGCTTGGTAAAAGTTACTTCTAGCTAGTAAGAAAATTATATTTTTTGCTAGAAATTGATGACTTCAATTTTTTTAGAATACATCACATCAGGCAATTCCAGCGCTCGAAAAAGCTAGCAGAATGTTAAATAGGTGGAATGATATGTCCTACTACATCTGATCAACACAATATATTTAATTAAGTATGTAACATATATGCATGATCTGGTATAGTGTGGGTACAAAAAAAATTAGCAAGGCTAATATAATGATAAGTCATATTGGTTTACACTTGAGAAGACATTCTGAAAAAGGATCTACCAAAAGAGTAGATTTGTTATACCTGTCCATTGTTGTTCAAACCAGCATCTTGTTGGCTACATGGCTACAGTTTCCATTGTTACTTCCATCTGTTTGATTGAACACATTTCTGGAGCTATTCTCTGTACCATTCTACAACAGAAGAAAATATGATACCATTAGTCAAACATATGCCCCAAAAGTACTATAGATCTGCAGTAGAAATTTTTTTCTTGATATTCTTACCTCCTGGATAGTTGGAGATGAATGGATAGGAAATTTTTTTCTTGATATTCTTACCTCCTGAGGTGGAGGCGTGCTTGCAGATCCATTCATCATATACTAATAAACATTCATTAGGCAATAGTTAGACATGTTCACATAACGGTAAAAAGAAAGAAGAACTGTAATATAGCATCATTGTGAAAAGAGCAATAACCTCCATTATCTGATTATTGAACTCAGATAGAGCATTTCGTATTGATTGGCAATCCTCTTATCGTTGACGCTTGAAATTAGCAAGCTCTTGACGTATTTCAACCTCTATTTGGCTAGGTCTAACTGTGTAAGTGTGAGAAGGATGAGCATTTGTGGATAACTGCACTTCTGAGCTATCAATTGCACCGTCCGCCATTGCAAACTTCCCAAGTACCTTGCGTCCAGTGCATTCGTACATAACCTGTGCATCCAAAGGGGCCCTTACCCACATAACATTTGGTCCATGAGCTGCTTGCATCCCATCACGGTACTTGTCCTAACACCAAGAAATGTTATACACCAATCACTCACATTAATCATAAGGTAATAGTTGGGTCTAATACCAGATTATCTTGGGCACGCTCATCAGGAATAGGAGGCAAATCATTGCCTTCACCTTCAGCCACTGCTTGTTTAGATGCCCCCATTGCACAACATATGCCTCAATTATGCTAAATGTCCTGCCATAAGTTCTCTCCTACAAATTGAAGAATATAATAAGTCTGTATAATGGTTTTTGTAAGTAAACAACAAGGTAGCTAACATAAACTAAGTGGTTACCAGAATTTGTTGAGTGCGTGCAACAGAGCTTGAGCCCCCACGATTGGTAGATCCAGGTCTACTTAGGTGTGCATTCCTCTTCAAAGCACTCAATCGCTTGAAAGAATCTGTAGCCCACCAATTGCTTAGTGCTTCCCAAGCATCGGTATTTATCCACATGAAAGGAACTCGTCGGTACTAATTTGCATCCAAGTGGACTAATTTTGCTTCATCAAAACTAATAATTTCCTTCAAGATCTCTATGTGGTATGCCATTACAGCATAAATTCTCACTTGGTATATCTCTTGTGTTGCCAACTTTTCACAATATTTTTCAAGAGTTTTAATCCATTTCTCCTTAAGGTCAGGCTGATCATCAGGCCATTTGTATCTGGCCTAATGGACACACGTAAATATGACATACAACAAAATTAAACCAGGTAATTCTATCATGTACATGTTGGTAAAAAAATGATATAAATGGTACCACAAACTTACCATAAAGTCACTCCTTACTTTGTGAGCACAAGTGTCATCTTGTGGTCCTTTCATGCACCAGTGACACCATTTTTTAGCAGGAACATCAGATGGTTGCTTCAATGATCTATCACGCACAATCTGAGGGTAGTGATGCTTTAGCAAAGCCCCAAGAATGGTATTGGGGACACGACCTTTTGGGTTAAATGGCAGCTCTTTCCAATTTATGCATGTAGAAAGCTCAATTTCACATTATATGATTCTAATACATGTCTAGAAAATATAATGAAAGTGTATCATGAACTAATAATCTTAAACCATTTTCTTTGGTACAATCATTTACATTGTATTCTAAAATTTTGTAGGAATGTATTAAACCTACATTTTTAATATCCATGATTTGTTAGTAATTTCATAATAGTATATGGCTTAAATTATTTTGGGTGTGTTCAGAATAGATGGCTGTGACAGCAGCAACACTGCATCTACAGGATTTAGCAAGCAATTTATGCTAAGAGAGCTGCAGCACCGTGGCTATACAGCCACAGCTCAGTTGAACCGAACAGACCCTTTCGTAATAATAAACATCATTTTTCACTTTGATAGACTAGGCATCTAATTGAAGCAATGTACAACCTAAAAGATTACCTATCACCACTAGGTATGATAACAGTCTTAGCAGCATGTGTTGTTGGTGCTGGTGGGATCGTGTTTGCTCCTCGTGGTGTCCGAGTTTGGGTGACGCCAGCACTCCCATTGTCGTGCTCTTCCTCACCCTCATTTGGAACCTGCTCTGGGACACCACGCCTCCTGCGGGAAGCACGTATTTCCTCTACAATATCCCTATCTCGTGGCCTACAAATAGAAGATTAAAACAAAGAACATATCTCTATACAAGGTACATTACATATTAAAGGCAGACACAAAATTTATGACATGTCAGATGGGAAATGAATTCATTAACATATAACTATTTGTTTTGTACTAAAAATAAGATTAAGAGTTTTCTTCAACAAAATAAGACTAGAAGTTCTATTAAAACATGATTAAAAGTCATCTGGATCCTCATAGAAATCCTCTTCTTCGGAATCATCTGTCACATCGGCTATCTCATCACCAACATCACTAGCGGGATGCTCATTTAGCTGTTCAGAAGTGTCATCAATGCTTAGTTTGTTCAGAAGGTCAATATCAAACTTATCATGTATTGTATCAAACTCTCTAATTGCAGCCTCAAGGTTAACATCAATTGTATGATCAATGACAAGATGGCCTGTTCTATTCTCATCTTGATAGAACATAGAACTTGGTGCTTCATCATCATTTGCATACTCACCAGCCACTGGCGCTTCTAAATCACCATGCTTTGCAACTTGGTTAACAACCACCAATTTCGCAAATCACCGGCCTGGCATGGATATGGAGTGTAGTATACTTGTTTGCATTGGTGAGGAAGTACAAATGGCTCATAGCCAGGAAGCCTAATGTTTAAATTGATCTCAACTAAACCAATGTTTGGAGACCTTCTAGTCCCATTTATTGGGTGAAACTAGCGGCACCGAAATAAAACTAGTTTAAACTGTTGCGATCCATCAAAAATAATCTCAATAATTTCCTCAATAACCCCATAGTAGTCTGTGGTGGCACCATCTTCGCTGGAGCAAGAGAGAAATACACCACTATTTGTTGTAGTTAAATTAGGCCTCTAATTTTCATATTTTTCAGAACGGAACCGGAAGTTATCAACATCATATCCAGTTAAGCATGGCACACGAGTTCGGCAACCATGACATAATTGGACCAGATCATTGTTGATGTCTACTTGTTTTATACACTGCAATGATCAATTACAAATTATTAAATTGGCATGCAAATAATGGAATACATGTTTAGAAAGATTTGACACATAACAATTCTCTAAACCATTCAAATAAGTTAAGGTGCCTTCTGCCGGCTCCTTTTTTTCTAATTCTATCAATTTGCTGCTGCTTTGCACGGTGAAAACCCCTACATTCTGTTTGATCAAATTGCCTGTAAGGCATACATGTAATTTAAAATGTCTAGAAAAATAACCAACAATTAAAAAATATGATTCTGCTATCACTTACTTTATGTATCCATCCATTTCTAGTGTGTTGGTGTAAATGTACAGCATGATTGCATGATACTCATCTCTTGTTAGTACTTTTGTCCCTCGTCTCCCATGAGAATGACCTGGTACTTGGAAAGTGCTGATACTACAGTTATAGTTCATAGTTTCATATCCATCATCATATCTTCTCCTTTTACTTCGACTTGATGGTACATCACTTTTGAAGTATAGGCTCACAAAATTTGAAATCTCCTCTACTATGTAAGCCTCTGTTATGCAACCCTCAACACGAGCAATGTAAGTTCTCTAAATCTAGTTCCTTAGAGCAAAGTTCTCTATAAAAAAAACTTAACTCTGCTAATGCAAGCCATATGCTATTATTAATAAAACCACGAAAAGCTATAGGTAGCAAGCGCTCCATGAATATGTGGTAGTCATGGCTTTTAAGCCCTGTGATCTGTAGGTCAGTCAATTTTACTCCCCTCCTAATGTTTGCAGTGTACATATATGGAAATTTCAAACCTTTGAGCCACTCTAGCACTGCCACTTTTTGGGGTCGAGTAAGGCAGAACAATGCCCTTGGTTTTTCCCAACCACCATTTGACTTCTCACGGAGATGATATTGTGGTCTATCACAGATTGAAGCTAAATCTAACCTAGCCTTGACATTGTCATTTGTCTTTTCACTTATGTCTAGGCATGTAGCCAATAAAGCTTCAGCCATGTTCTTCTCATTATGCATGACATCAATGTTATGACGAATAAGAAGCTTTTCAAAATATGACAATTGCCATAATCCACATATGTGTGTCCAATTGTGTGTCTTCCAAACCCTTCAAAAAAATCCTTTCCATTACTGTCATTAGGAACTAGAGATTTTAACTGTGAGTGAATTTGTTCCCCAGTCAAACGCTGCGGTGCAAGGTTAAGTACTTTAGTTTTCTTTCGAAAGGCTCTTGTACTTTTTCTAAAGGAGTGGTCCATGGGTAGAAATTGCCTATGACAATCAAACCAACAATACTTTCTACCATTAACTAGCCAAAAAGCACTAATAGTACCTAAGCACATTGGGCATGCAAACTTTCCATGGGTACTATATCCAGAGACCATTTCTAGTGCAGGCAAGTCATTTATAGAGTAGAAATAACAAGCTCTTAGTCTAAAAGATTGCCGAACAAATCTATCATAAACCATAACACCTTCCATCCACAATAACTTCAAATCATCATATAGTGGCTCCATATACACATCTAGATTCTTACCAGGATGTTGTGGACCAGGTATCACTAGTGTCAAAAATATATTTTCCTTTTTCATGCACATAGAAGGTGGAAGGTTGTAAGGGACAAGGAACACTGGCCAACATGAGTATGATGCTGCAGAAAAGCTAAAAGGAGTAAAGCCATCTGTGCACAGACCTAAACGAACATTCCTAGGTTCATTTGCAAAATTAGGAAACTCCTTGTCAAAATGTTTCCAAGCCTCACCATCTGATGGATATACCATAACTCCTACCTTGTCCTTATGAGACTCCTTGTGTGACCCCATGTGCTTTGCAATTTCTTCGGACATGAATAATCTTTTCAAGCAACTGGTTTCAAATGCTTATTTAGACCACTAGAATCTCTTTGATGGTATTGAGATTCATTGCATTTGTCACAAGTAATTTTATCCTGGTGTCCCTTACGAAAAAGCATGCAACCATTGTAGCAAGCATCTATCTTTTCATATGGCATCCCCAAACTAGTCAACATCTTCTTTGATTCATTAAAGTTCTTAGGGACTTTAGAATTTTCTGGAAGAAGATCACCTATCAGTCTCATTAAAGTGTCATAACCAGCAACAGAAATATTGAATTGAGACTTCAGATTCATTAAACGAGTTACTGCAGAGAGGGTAGTTTCCTTGGTATCCTTATGGACTGGTTGTTCAGAGGCTTCCAATAACTCGAAAAATTGTTCAGCTTCATTCGTTGCACTATTAGTTTGATCAGCATTAGCTAAATCATGTACCATATCATTTAAGTGATCTGTATCATCAAACACTTCATTTGAGGGGACATGAGCAGTCTCCCCATGATATGTCCAGACAAAATAATTACGCACAAAACCATTCTTAACAATATGGTGTGAGATGGTGTTTTGGTCTTGCTTCTTAAAGTTACCACACTTGCTATATGGACAATGCACACCTTGACTATGAGTATTTGTACGAAAAAAAGCATGATTGACAAATTCCTGTGCTTTCTTGAACTAGTTTGCATTAGGACCTTTTATATTCCAATCATCATACATCCATCTATGGTCACTTTCCATTGCTTGTTTTTTCTGTAGTGATTTGCAAAACTAATTTATGTATCTCTGTTCAAATGTCAAAAATACATGACCAAGTTAAATTTAAGAACAATTGTTAATAACAAAAAAAAATCATTTGAACACACCATGCAGAGCAAACACGCTAATAGTTTGATAGAACACAATATATCTTATCATACATGTAATATTATAAAGGCAAGAATAGCTCTAAATTACTTATATGTATGCAGTGATCTTCTAGTCACAAGTTGCAGAGATGAAGCCAACCATGTAAAGGGCAGGTTAACTGCATTGAAAGAGAAACAATATTAATATTTTTACCATCCAGGAAACATCACGACACAATAAAATTCAATTATCTGTTAGATATAATCTGACAATATAATTTAGTAATCAACTGATGTAAAAGAGCAATGTATCTACTGAGTTCCAATTACAAAATGTAAAGCAGCAGATCCATGTGAAGCAATCCATAGCAGGTGCATCACCACAACATCCACCAAGATTCCAGGATTCCAGATAAACAAAGATATCTATCCAGTGCCTCCCTACTACAAAAGCAAGAGAATAGAACTAGGACACAGAAACATTGACCTGTTGGCGTAGGACTCCAGTGCTTTTATGTTCCTACATCTATCCATTTTCAGAAATCAAGAAACACCAACCACAACCTTAGCTCCAGGACTCTAGTCACTAGCTTTCTGCATTTAGGCACCAGCTGTCTGCTCAGCTGGCCATCTCCACCCCGTGCAGTCACGCCTTGGCCCGACGCCTCCCTACCGGCCACCTCCTATCCCCCTGCTCACCCTGCGACAACCGCACTCCCAGCCGACTACAGTATCCCTTCACCTCACCTTGCCGACGGCGGCCTCATTGCAGCACTGCTCTTCAGCCCCTGCCCCATTGCCCGCACTGTCCATGCCCACACCAACTTGCATATGCACATACTCTCAAGTTACGGAAGGGGAAATAGATCGAATAGCTTCTAGTAGAAAGAAAATCAAAATAGTTATGAGTCCACAACAAATACAACATTTTATTTATAAATTTGCTCCCATATAGGACTCGCTCATTATTAGTTTTGATGAAAAGGATGGTACTTAGTAATTTTGAAAAGGCGTAGAACTTTTATTTATGAATTTCAAATCTAAGAACTATTAAGCTATAACATAAAAGGTAACGACACAAATATGCAGTTGCTTCTACATATAACTTTGTAACTACTAAAATCAGAGTTTGAAATTATTGCAAAAACAAATTACTTTCTTCTTTTATATATATATATATATACATATTTATTTAAAGTAAGTTCACACATACACAAAGTTTCTTATATAAATCCTTGGTACACCACGGCATGGTTGCTGATGGGCCGACAACGTACGACCAAGCACGAGCATTGCCTAGCCGACCAATCTATTATCCTATTTTCCCCTATATTTTTCTTAAATTTCACATATTTTTCCTACTTTCTTATTTTTTTTCCATTTTCTCATGTATTTCCTACTACCTAATTATTCCTATTTTTCTCCTCCCTCCCTCCCCCCCAATTTTTCCTTTTTTTTCTCGCTCATATTTCAATTTTTTGACCATGATATTTTTTAGTATATGTTTTAAGAAAATAAAAGCCTATCGTAACAAACTATATCATGAGAAATATAATAAATACTCTAAGTTTTGTCTTATTATCTTCAAAAGATTTAAAGCAACATCATGAATGTTGAATGTCAAATTCACGTAAGTAATACAGTAGAGGAATAATAAGGGGAATATATTTAGCTCTTGGAAAATTAAGGAAAATTTATGTCTTTTAACTTATATATTAAAAAATATATACAAAACATATCTGCAACAGGACTATCATACATTGATTGTTAGTGTCTAGTTGTCGTGGTACATCCCCAACAGGCCTATCATCCATTGAAGTGGAAATGGCATCATGGTATTAACTGTGATAAGGTTGTTGGCATATATGGGTCAATTGTGATAGTATTGTCAGCAGCAAGGTGTTTGAGAGGGCTGTTAGCTAGTCTTTCTACATTCCATGACAGCACTATAGAAAATCCAAATAGCTGTTGCTAAAAATCGCAGCTCCTATAGTGAAAATAGACTCCAATACACGCCACCAGACATCGACATCAGAGAAGCCTAGACATACCCAATCTGGTGCCCACAGATGCCGACAAGAGGGATCTAGCACTATCTTTGATCTTGCCGAGTTCGTATTCGAGGATGAAGACTACCCCGTCGTCGACTATGGGTAGTGGTCCATGCCGCTGTGTTGACGACGGCTAGATATGTTATCCCAAATATTGTACTTGAGTGATTCTGATGAATAAGAGCAACACCGACTTCGGCCAACAGGAGTAGGGCTATTACCTATGAGATGAGGAGGTCTGAACCTGTATAAAAATCCCTATCTCCTGCCTCTTTTATCTCAATCTCGCATATACCCTAGTACCAATGATCCTCATATCATACAAATACCGTAATCGTGATCTACAATATCGATAATTACTACCCTAATCTTGTCACCATACTTAATATAAAGGTACTCTACCTAAGCAGAGTGATGAACTCGCAATGATGAGAGTATATCTTACTTAAATAAGAAAAGTAAACACAAAAGAAGATCACAAATACTTACTTATATAAAAAAGCATATGTCGAGGTACAAGATCATAAGGAGTGCTGACATCTCTGTCACTCCGCCGGAACTCCCGCGAAGAGAACTCCAATATTTGGGGCACTTCTTTCGGAGTTTTCCCTCACTCTCTTCCTATATTCTAACTCTAATAGAGAGTAGCCTAAATGTGTGAGTGAGTTATACTCCACTTGTTGTGTCATCTGAGAGTGAGAACTTTTATAGCTCCCAATGATAGTGGTTTAAGTCGGTAACTGCTGGGGAAACCGTCATAACCGTCATTGGGGAGGTTTGAGGAAGCGACACGTGAAAGCTAGGGGCGATCGGCTGTTGTGATGGTTCGGCCTAACCACTTTCACCGCCATTCTCCCCCGTTTTTGCCTGTGTCACTATCCTGTGGGCCCTCGTGACGATGCACTGGGTTTGGCCTCAAATATATTGGTTTTGCTATGGCTCATGAGTCCTCCAATCCATGTACTTGCGTCTTGCGTCTGATTGGCCAGAGGTGTATTTCTTCGCATGGTGGGTGATTTTCATCCATAATTCATCTGCATACAAATATTCACCACGACTTGTAGAAATGGTTAATAATAATTACTACATCTAAGTTTGGTATTTTATTTTATATTCTTTCATTTGCTTTTATGAAGGATTTGACGGTCGGTTTTAGTATTTAAGGACCGTCAATAGTATGCAACCCCTTTTAACTCACGTAGTAATAGCTTCCAAATAAAAAGCCTTATAAAAGCAAACAAAGGATTTTAGAGCTATTGAGCTTACCCCGTCGCATATTGTAAAAAACAATATGCTTAAATCCCTAAAGGATACACGGCTATGCCACACCTGAGGAATGGGTTATGGACCTAATGATCTTAAGCCCAATGGCACCCACCGATACCCTTAAAAATATTCCAGTGCATTGTGCATCGTATTCTCTGCCACTCCTTCTTCCCCAAAATTTCGTGCTCCTGTTCAGTGCTCTTCATTGCCGAAGCTAGGGTTAGCTCCTCCACTCAATCCGCCACCAAATCTCCACCGAATCTTGCCACGCACAAGCGCTTTCCATCCACATGTGCACTCCATATCCAATCTTCCAAAAAAAGCATAACACAGACTTTCCCCTTTCCATTAGTGGCGGAAGAGAGAGAGATTCCTTTTGACCAATGGTCCACTTTGGATATGGAGGAGAAACATTGGCTGGAGATGGTGCAAGACGGTGTGCTCCCAACATAGGAAATCATTGAGTGGCGCCCAACATATGGCAAGGAGTTCCCACTTCCCAACACCGAACAAAATTTGTAATATCATGTAATAATATCTAAGGGCATCTTGAATATATATTGCCTTAGTAAGGAAGGTGGATCTTTTAAAAGTAGGTAATAGTTATGAATTTACCACAACATATATTACTGAAAGTAGATAGTAAGGTGGGACCATATTACAATAGAAAAATGAGATAGATATTGGAGAGAAGATGAATGGCTGGCGGAGGAATGGAGAATGAATGGAAGAGAGATTTTAATATTTCTTTAGTTCTTATTACCTAGTAGTAGTACTATTGCTAGAAGATAATACTATATGCTTTATTTATCACCTCCACAATAGTGAACCAGGTAATAGGACTCCTTACTACCTGCTTTTTCTCACATCGTGGTTACCTAGGTTCAGAAAACAACCTATCATCGTGGTTACCTAGATTCAGAAAACAACCTATCATAAAAGGTAAATAAGGCAACAAAACCAAAACTTACCAAATCAAACATAGAAAAAGCCAATACTTATCATATCAATGCTACAAATTTGGTATTTCCAGCAGAAGTTAAATATCGACAAAATTTAGCATCATCAAAACCATAAAGACAAAAATGACTTACGACGGCAGAAGTTAAATACTCAATTCAAAACTTGTAGCAAACGGCCAAATCTTCCATCGCAACAGTTAGTACGTCACACCAAACACAACCGTGCAAAAAATCACCCCCCTCAAAAAAAAAGAAAGAGAGGAAAACCCCACATTTTGCTCCGCTCTCCCCAAAACCCTACTCCGTCGGCGGCGATGGCGGAGCCAGGGGCGGTGGCGGCGGCGGTGGAAGCCCCGGCGACGGTGGGGCAGGCGGTGATCCCGCTCGTCAACAGGCTGCAGGACATCGTCGCGCGGCTGGACGGCGGCGGCGGCGGCGCCGGCCTGGAGCTGCCGCAGGTGGCGGCGATCGGCGGGCAGAGCAGCGGGAAGTCGAGCGTGCTGGAGGCGCTCGTCGGCCGCGACTTCCTCCCCCGGGGCCCCGACATCTGCACGCGCCGGCCGCTCGTGCTCCAGCTCGTCCGCCACCCCGCCACCGAGGAGTGGGGGGAGTTCCTCCACGCCCCCGGCCGCCGCTTCCACGACTTCGACCAGATCAAGCGCGAGATCCAGGTCAGCGCTGGCGGTGATTGCCCCCCTGCAGCTTCGCTTGTTTGCTTGCGTATAGTACTACTTTTGGCGCAATGCTTGAGACTTTGAGAGATCTTTAATCTGTGAAATGATGATTGCAAGGTGGAGTAGCTTGCAATCCAGAAAATGAAAATTGTAGGTTGTACTTTGCAGTTGGAGAAAAGGGTCTGTTCACTTTGTTGACTTGATACATTACCAGCATTAGTGCAGGAAAAAAAAAGATATTATGGTAAAAAAAACATTTGGGTCAGTCTTTCCATATGTGGTATCTTTGAATAATCTTTGGGGAGTCTTGTTTTATGCCTTCTTGATGTTCTCACGAGATGAATGATGTTAACTGTTTTTCAGTTGGAAACGGATAAAGAAGCTGGAGGCAACAAAGGTGTTTCTGAGAAACAGATTCGTCTGAAAATATTTTCACCAAATGTCCTAGACATCACCTTGGTTGACCTCCCTGGAATAACAAGGGTGCCAGTAGGAGACCAGCCTAGTGATATCGAGTCAAGAATAAGGTCAATGATCATGCAATACATTAAGCATCCAAGTTGTATTATCTTGGCTGTCACTCCTGCTAATGCAGATTTAGCTAATTCGGATGCACTCCAACTAGCAAAGCTTGCTGATCCTGATGGTACTTAAATAACTCTGGTTGTAGCTATAAGTTTCTTTACTGTGGAATGATTTATGAATGAAAATTTATTGTTGTTCTGGCAGGTTCTCGGACAATTGGTGTTATCACCAAGGTACTTTTGTAATATATAAACAATAGTGCATACCCTTTACTTACTTTGTGATCACTATGTTAACCTTTTCTTCAATGGCCTAGTTGGACATCATGGACAGGGGCACTGATGCTCGTAACTTTTTACTCGGAAATGTGATCCCCCTCAAGCTTGGTTATGTAGGTGTTGTAAATCGTAGCCAAGAGGTACTTTCTAAGACAATACCATGAACCTTCATTAGATTGACTATCATCTTGAATTTCTTCTTCGAGTTCCATAGTCTCACATAATATGCCAATGTTTTTTCTGCAATTTAGAAAATTATATGGTTTGCTCATGTATCTTCAATTGAAATGAATTTAGTTTGAAAGTTACGTTTTTTTAATATGTGGTGTTAATAGATTGAACTGTTCATTTAAACTTGGATCTTGTCAGATAGCTTTCTGCCTTATATGCCTTGATAGTTTTGTATTGGTACCAAATGATGGCTTGATACATAGTTAAGTCAAGATGTCATAACGTTGAATTGAGCTTGACATACGAATGGACAAACACATGAAAATAACAATGACTCTTTTGAAATTTGATAGTTCTGTACTGGTACCAAATTTGGGCGCTTATCTTTTTATTAAGAAGTTCATGATGTCCTTTTCAGACAGTCGCAATTCTGGTTCAGGTTATGATCATTGTCTTAAAAACTGTTGATGCATTGCTAAGTAGAAATATTTGCAGTCAAATTGTTATACATTTCTAACATCTAACGTCTGGATGATTCTAACAGGATATCAACTTTAAGCGGAGCATCAAAGATGCACTTGCCTTCGAGGAGAAGTTTTTCTCAACTTTACCTGTATGCTAGGGCCTTGATATTTTGTTCAAGCAGTACTATCCATTGTGAAATGGCATATTTTGCTAAATTCTTGATTAATATTTTTTGTGCTATTAACAGGCTTATCATGGTCTTACACATTGCTGTGGTGTTCCTCAACTGGCCAAGAAGCTAAATACGGTATATCTGTTAATCATTGCTATCTAGTTTTTTCCTTTGAGTATTCATTTTCTCAGCCTCCTTAGATTCCTCCTGTCAATATCCTAAACAAACATTGGCAACATGGGCTTCATTGGAAATTGTTTGCTAAGATGAAACTGACTTAGAATGAATTAGCAGTCATTTAGTGTAAGACTATGAACCAATGAAAGATGCTTCATGATTAAATTAAAACCTCCAAAGATGTACTGAGGAGGTCATAAAATCACTTACACTAAAGGGGCGTGCTTAATAATACTCTCAATACCCAGATGAGCATTGGTTTTTAAAATAGTAAACGATGAATTTATTCTCTTAAAAACTGAACTTATTGCAATGCTTTATCTTTTAATTGAAAATGCGGAAGTTTGGTACTGTATTGTAACTTTATTTGCATCTGATTTGCTAATACATCGTATATCTGCAATTGACTACAGCGGCTCTTGGCTCCTTTTGCAGATTCTACTAAAGCACATTACATATATGCTTCCAGGCTTGAAATCTCGCATCAATGCTCAGTTGGTAGCAGTTGCAAAAGAGCATGCTGCATATGGTGATACTGCAGAATCAACGGTAATTGTAAATTTGTAACATGTCCCTCATCAACTAACTACGGAAGCTATACCTCTAGTCACAAAAGGGTGGTGTTTATGACTTTTCAAAGTAAACAAAGTGTCACTTCTATCACTAAATTTTATTGTTGTGTATTTGAAAAATACTCCCTCCATCCCATTTTAAGCGCAACCATAAGTTTCCGTGTCCAACTTTAATCATCCGTCTTATTTGAAAAAATTAAAAAACATAAGTCACGCATAAAATACTATTCATATTTTATCTAATAACAATAAAAATACTAATCAAAAAAGAATTTTCAAATAAGACGGACGATCAAAGTTGGACTCGGAAACTCATGGCTGTGCTTAAAATGGGACGGAGGGAGTGATTTTATAGAAGTATTTTTAATCATAACTTTACTCCTACCATTTTTATGTATCCAAATCATACACTCTAGGTGGTATCTTTGGCTAGAGGGGGTGTATTTGCAGTTTATCATCCTTGCAAGAGAACTGCTTGATGTGTGAATATCATATGCCTGGCTGTCAAGCTTCTTAGAAGCAGCTTTCTTATGTGTGTTTTATTTTTATTTTGTAGTTTACATTTTAGTGGCTTTTGAGCATTTCTACTTTTAGTGTTGATTTTTTCATCCCAATGCATGCAGGCTGGTCAGGGGGTCAAACTGTTGAATATACTGAGAAAATATTGTGAAGGTACCAAAAAAAGGAGAGAATAAATTTACCATATTTACTGTACGACTTGACTTACCAACTGTGCTTTGCTACCAGTTTTTCTAGAATTACAGATGGCTCTTGTGTAGTTTTTCTTAGATAATCCTTTGCTGCATCCTGCTTGTAGCAATAACTTTACAGCTCAACAATAAAAATGATAGCTAGAAAATTATCCTTGACTTGTGTAAATATTCTAGGATAGTTGTGCAAATATTTAGATCACAAAATACAGAGATTTGAGAGTAATCAATTTTTTCATAAGATTGTTGCTCATGTGCATAGTTTTTCTTCCTCTTCGATCTGCCACTTCGATGATTCCCTAACTTATATTCTTCTAATGTGATTATGTTTTCTCTGTTTCCAGCCTTTTCTTCCATGGTGGAGGGGAAAAATAAAGTGTCAACAGATGAACTATCTGGTGGAGCAAGAATCCACTACATTTTTCAGTCAATTTTCGTCAAGAGCTTGGAGGTAAGCAAAAGCAACAGCTTTACATTATTTAGATGTCAGAGACGTGTTAATGACTTAGTGTAATAAAAATTATGTGTTTATGATTGTGAGTGAATTTTCTAAAAGAACATTTGAAGTGAACACCAGATCAAGTCATATGGTTTAAATAGTTGAAAAATAAAAGAAACCAGATCAAGTCATAGGTCACTCGCTGGTTCCCCTGGTCGGCATGTGTGAACCGATCTGTGGTGGGCGCGGCGGGCCATCGTGTATGGGGCTGTGCCTCAAAGCATGGGTTAAGGCGCAAACCACAGGGGGCGGCATCCCCATGTATGAGGGAGACCAGCTTTCGTGACCTTTCTTGGCCAGGCTCTGGTTGAGCTCTTCTTAGTGAAATACCATTGGCGCGGTCTTTCCCCCAATGGCCAAGTTTTTTTTAAAAACTTTTTGGGGATTTTCTTGTGATAGTAATCCATCTGCAGTTGTGGGCAGTTTCTCATCCAGAAAATAAATTGTGCTTTGCATCATTTGACCTTTTTAGTGCTAAAACTTTCTATATTACCTGTCTAAACATAATTGTCTAAAAAGAAACTGTGCACTCTGCCATAAAACATTATCCTCTTGCAGCAAAGCACAGTTCCTAGGTAGAAACAATTATATTTCTGTTCAACTGTGACATTTGTAAACTGCATACATCACACACTGCCTTGTATTTCTTTGTTTCCACTTTCTTGGCAACATCATGCATCATTGTTCTTTATTTATTTCATCTGCTAGTTTATATTTTAGTTGTCTTATATCCGCAGGAAGTGGACCCTTGTAAGAGCATAACTGATGAAGATATCCGTACAGCCATACAGAATTCTGACGGTCCAAAGGGTCCTATGTTTCTGCCAGAGGTTAGTGTTTTTTCTGAAACGTCTACTGTTTGAACAATTATGGTATATCTGATTCATGCTTTTTTTAGCTAACTTGTTGCATGCTCATAAATGTTTTGTGGAATTGTAGTTGCCGTTTGAGATTCTTGTGCGAAGGCAAATAAGTCGTTTGCTTGATCCAAGCCTTCAATGCGCAAATTTTATCTATGATGAGCTAGTCAAAGTATGTCTTTGTACCTCTGTTATAACATACAAGCCTTTAATCGACCTGTTTAAGAACCCTAAATCATGCAGATTAGCCGTGGTTGCTTAACCAGCGAGCTGCAGAAATACCCAATTCTTAAAAAGCGGATGGGTGAAGCAGTTAGCAATTTCTTGAGAGATGGTCTTCGACCTGCAGAGACAATGATAACCCATATTATTGAGATGGAGGCAAGTGTTTACTTTCCTGAATTCTTATTGTTCAATTGAAGGTCATTGGATTGTTTCTGAAACAAAATTTGTTGTTTGAGTGATTAATTATATTTATATTATTTTGATACATGATAATCATTAAACAAGGATTTGTTTATACTGGAAATTTAGTTCCATCAAACGCTGGATATGTCCTATGATACACTATTGGTATCCTTTGCAAAGAAGTTGGCTGTAGATGCTTCTATGAACAGTTCTGTTTTGTTTTAGACCTTTAACCTGTTGTACTATAGAGAATTGAGTTCTTGGAAGGATCTCTTCATTTTTATTTTATTACGCTCTCACAATGTGTCATGTTCACAATTATCTCACATTTCTGATTCTTTTTAAATTTAAGGAACAATCTAATTTCATTGCCAAGTCTTACACTTACTGATGCTAATAAGATATTTTAGATTGTTTATTAGCAGCCTATTTTAACCATGGGCTTTTGTTCGTTTTGAATTTTGGGTATTACTACATGCTAATGGAATAACATGTAGTGAGCTACATTCTAGTGAGGTACCTGTTGGTTTGTTCAATGATTGTGCATAGTAAGGTATCTGTATTTTGTTGATTTTCTTATGTGTAATGGGTAATAACACATATCTTGTTACAGATGGATTACATAAATACTTCACATCCAAACTTTGTTGGAGGCAACAAGGTTGTTGAGCTTGCTAAGCAAGAAATTCTACCTCCCAAAGCACCAACCTCTGTAACGATTCCTAAGGTACTTCCTTTTGCACCTTAGATTTGGGGTTGCTTCTTCTATTCTTAAAATAAAATAAAAAAATATTTAGTTTTGGAATCATTTGGTTGTACCTTCGTGGCCAAATAATGAGGATTTGGCTTGTTCATTTAATCTGCATCACAATAAATTCTACTTGTGTTATCCTGCAAATTGTTTATATTCTCTTTAGTATAATAAATCATAGTTTACCTGTAATTCATAATTTAGTACTCCCTCCATCCCAAAGTATAAGAGATTTCGGTTGGATGTGATATATCCTAGTACTAGCTGTCTAGATTCGTAGTACTAGGATATGTCTCATCCAACCGAAATCCCTTGTACTTTGGGACGGAGGGAGAAGTTGCTGTCATCCTCAAGTTCCTTACAAGAAATCAACGAATGGAAAGTGTAGAAAAGGTCAATCTGTATGTTTCACCATTAATCTGAAATCGATTTGAGATTGAAGCCATACATAAGTTAGCTCAATGAAACCAGCTAATTCATTTCACCACACACATGTAAGATAGTACATGACATATTAACATACACCAGACTTTTGTATTGACTGTCTTTGTACTCTTGCATTAAAAATAGTACTGCTTACTCTTCTGTTGCCCTTACTGTAGGATGGTACTGCTATTAGTTCTGAGATACAATTAACATCTGACAGAAGTCAAAAGTCACGTGCTATTTTTGCAAGAGATGCTACTAGAGGAGCCACCTCTGATCAGGTTTCAAATACTATTATTTCTTTGTTTTAGATCTTAGATTTCAGAAACTGAAATGAAGATATTAACCTTTCTTTACTTCACTTCATTATCTGCTTCTGTTTCTGCTGGACAGGGGGTGCAGCCTGATGCTGATACAGGTAAACTGGTGTACCTATTATATTACAAGTCATAGACTTAAACCCAGCATGGTTTTACATGAGTTGAACCTGTTAGCAGCGGTATCAGGTTGCCATTGGCATCTCAATGCTACTTGGCGCTGATACGTACTCTTTCTGTTCCTAAATATGTCCTGTTGGGTCTGTGATAGTGTTCCACAATTCTGAACTTCTACTCTTAGTACATAAGAGTACTTTTATTCGATTTGTCTTTCAGAATACTTTCACAACATATATATACATATATATTATTTTTTGCAAGATATCATATGATTATAGTAAAAAAAATAAATTAGCCAAGGCATTGTGGATATAGCGTACTGTAATTTGTACAAAATACTGACTTATACTTTTACACTGCAGGAGTATTTAGTGAAGGAGGAATAATAGGAATTAGGACTCTTTAGGCGCAGTGGCTTTCTTGGACGCCTGTCTTCTTCGAAACTTGAAATTCATTTTTTCAAAAGAAACAGTAGTTTTGATGGAAAAATAATCTTGCCTGTCCAAACTGTTGTATTGATTTGACAAAACACTGAAACAGGCTTATGTGCTAATTTGCAGTCTAGGCTGCAGCATTTGATATTTAAACTTGTCTCCTATTCTCCTTCGAATGGGAGTATTCGATCCACTTTTTATTTGTATCATGATTCTTAAGAGTGCTAACTTGAAAGCTACATGGTGTGAATACCATTTAGTTGATATTACCTGTCCTTTTTTAATGATTGATGTGATTAGATTGCACATGTACCTATTTTTTCGTGACATAATTAACTAGGAATGCATTCTAACTCATAATACTTCTGAAGGAAATAATACATGTTGCAGAATGCATCTAGTACACTTTGTCATGCACCTATATTTTTTCTTCTTTGAAAAACAGAGTACCTAGGTGGAACCACTTCATATGCATAGTCTTCTACCAAAAAGTATCGACCTGCTTTTCTTTGACTCCTGCAACAAACCATACATTAAACTGTTCATAAGATTGTAGCAGCTTTAGATAGGTGATAACTTTTTTGGCTATGATCTGAGATGACTCGGAAAATACAGGAACAAGTGTGGCAGGCAGAAATCAAAGGGGTCACTCACTGTTTGCTGGGAGTTCATCAAGCAAGTCAGTTCCACGAGTTCACAGCCTAGATAACCTTATCTCTATCATCCAGTTACGAGAGGTGATTTCACTATCGCAAGTCAGTTTTGGAAGATGTAATTCAAAATATTGTAATATTCCATTTCTGATTATTCTCTATATTTCTTACTAGCCACCCATCACTTTGAAGCCATCAGAAAACCAGCCTGCACAGGATACAACAGAGGTAGCCATTGTGAAACTATTGATCAAATCGTACTATGACATTGTCAGAAAGAGTATTGAAGATGCTGTTCCAAAGGCTATAATGCATTTTCTGGTAAGTTTAGTTTTTTACATCTTGTTATCTGAAAAAGAAAGAGCTTTGACAGTGACTGAGACCTATAGAAGTCATCCTAAACATCTGGTCTGCAGTAATTATTGTTAGTAGTTATGATATTAAAGCCTACTTTAGGTTTACCTGTATAACTCACATGGCACGTATTGAATCAAAAGCTTGTGAAACTCATTATGTTCAACAATAATCTTGGGTCACTTAAGGAGTTAATGTTGTAAGTCACTAACTTCCATCAAGTTTGGACTTTGGTCATTGTCCACACAGACTATCATTCTTTGTTAATATAACATTCTAACTAGTCAATTGTGATCTAACTTATGTATATAATCTTCAGTTGCTGTAGCACTGGTTTTTGACTGATATTTTACCTCAGGTGAACCACACAAAGCGTGAGCTGCATAATGTTTTAATCCGGAAACTGTACAGGTGCATGCGTTGTTCTTTGTTTTACTTTTGTGACTAGCAGTTAAATCAAACTGTTAATTTTGAGATTACTTTTACAGAAAGGGTTGTTCTGAATGATGTTATGCTATGCAGAGAAAACCTGCTGGATGAAATGCTGAGGGAAACTGATGAAGTAATTATCAGAAGGCAGCGTATACAAGAAACACTCCAAGTTCTTGAACAGGCGCATAGGGTATCTTCAGTCTCCTAGATGTCCTCATCTATTTGTTCAGCAATCTTTTGATATCTGTTTATTTTTCAGACGCTCGAGGAATTTCCCCTTGAAGCTGAAAAGGTAGAGAAGGGATACAGCCCCGCTGAATATGCAACTGGCCTGCCAAAAATCCATGGTCTCAGCAATGGCGACCCCAGCATCATTTACGCATCCTCGCCTAACCACAATCCAAAGAAAGCATCTCACGTGGATCAACATGGGTCGGTAGCATATAGTTCGACTTCGTATCCAGATGATAATGGTGGGCTTCTTTTCACTTGATATTGATCAAATTCTTGTATCATATTCAAGTGGCGTGCTTCAGTTTTGCCCTGTAAATTCAATTTTTTTTTAGTGGGCTATTTTTTTCTGCAACTGGCAGCTATTTCTGGTGCCGCACCTTCATCTAGTAATCTAGCAGTTGCGCTGAAATAGCTGGACTACAGGAGAATGGTGGTTGTGTAGATTAACAATGTAACTAGCCCCTTATATCATTTTGCCTTTTTTGTACTTCTGAGAAGCCAGAACGGGAACGGCATATTAAGAATAACTTGCAATCACAAAGCTACTTCACTGCACCATAATGGAACTCTCTAGACAGACTTCAAATTTCCAACGTGCAGTTTGTGAGATTGGAATTTTCGTTGAGCAAGAATCATGTACTAAATTGTTTGTCCACCGGTTATATGGTAATGGCCTAATAGGTTTGAACTGGTCCGACTTTTGTCTTCATATTCAGTATTCTTGTCATTATTTCTGCTAATTGCTGGCATGGAACATGTGAATGGAAAATTCAGATATTTGGGGTCACGAGCAGATTCTGTGGTGAATTGAACAGGTTTGTCCATTGCTCGAGCTGTTGTCTGAACTTTGCACGTTTGTGTTGTCTGAACTTTACATGTTGCGTTTGTATTGCTGCTCTGAACCTTGCACGTTGTGTTTTGTCTCAACTTTGCATGTTGCGTTTATCTGATTGTATTGGTGCTCCACATTCTTTACAATCCTGTTTGCATGTTGCGTTTATCTGATCGTCACTCGCTGTTTCTTTCTTGATGTCTCTCTTTCCATGCAGATGTTTTGCTTTTCTCGCTCACTTTCCCCTAACATAATCTTCTTCATGACCAAAACATGTCGCTTTTAGTGGGGTTGAGATTATAAGAATCGGTATGGCACAACGCATTAATTCTTCTTGAAACATACCCGAATTCCGACCTATATAAAAAGAGTGGGAATAAATAACAATCATCTACTCATAAATATTTACTTTCATTTTAGAACAAGATCCAATCAAACCCCATTCTTAAATTAAAAGAGAATTTGGAGGTAGTGCTTCATGAGTACTGTACACAATGTCTGCAAGACGAATAGACGATTGCTTGGCTGCCATGGTTGTGCTGCATGCCTGTCGTCACTGTAATTAATTTAAAGTCATTTAACTAGGATGGACCTTACTCCCCTCTGTCCATAAATAAATATGAGGACTACTGGATTTTTTTTTGTGAAATTAAGGATGAAGAGAAAATAACTATGGAATTAAAAAGACTAGGGAATGCGAGAATAGTCGAGGGCAAGATCGTGTAAAAAACAAATGACAAGTGGCTAGGTGGGAGAAACAATACTTTAGATTTCTATATATTTGTTTGTGGATAAATTTCACATGACACAAGTCCTATATTTGTGGGCGAAGAGAGTAACTCATAAAAATTCAGAGTAGTAGTTAGCTCATGGCCAAAATGAAGTTCAACTTCGAAGAACGTTGGAGTCAAACTGTACTCCATTTTGCTAATTGCATAAATGCCAATAGGATTTGCACTATTCGTCATAATCACTTTCTCTTGATTTGCTCATATGCCACTAGTTTCTTTTTGGAGTTGTTAAAATATGGGTACGTCGTTACTTTGCACTAATGCTGTCAAGTCAACGGTTGTTGACTGTCTCTATGCCCAAAATGCCATCTCAATAGAACATCATTTTTAAAAATCAACTTCTCTTCTTCCATGCACAATCGAAGTGACTTGTACACACTTACGGCGTAGTAAAATTAAAATCTAGAGGAGAAAAATAGAGATAGGTGTCTTTTAGACATTTTTAGCCTCTAAAGGACTGGGCCATTAATTATAAGGAGAGTCAATTACACAAAACTGCAGTTATTTGTCAAAACTAGCATAAATGAAGCAGTAAAGAGAACTGCCACTTCCTCCTCTGTGTGTGTATAACACGTGGGCCAACTTGCGATTCTGGGTCTAAATATATTTAATAAATAAAGATACAACTTTCTGATAAAATCATACACTATTGTTGATGCACTCGAGAATATCTAGCTAAAATTGTGATAATATGATAGTTTTGATAAAGTAGTTGCAGTTTTCTGAAAATTACTCTTTTAATTAAGTGTGTACTAGCATTTGCAACTCACACTTGTATCTAGTGGAATAAGAACACTTAGGCAAAATCCAGTAGCATTTTGGAAATTGAAATATATACTAATGGCGAATATACATTTGTTTCGTCTAAAAGATATGAGTGGATTCATGAAAAATATATTGATCAAGGCTGGTGATGATATTGATTCTAACACACTTGTAGAAAGTTATGAATTCAACACAGAAGAAAATGAGGAAATCTAGCACTCACATCTAAGAAAAAGAATTCAAATACGTAGGAACATCCTAAAGCACTACTCTCTTAGAAATGTCCTCGATGCGTTTAATTTCTGACATTCCAATCCCCAGCCAGTGCCTAATCAGATACTGAGCGTTTGGTAGTTTGGCTCCGTATGATGTAAACCCTCATGGTTCATGATAATCATGATCCAAACATACAAATACAGACACATTGTTTCTCTTCATTCTGTTTTCGGGTCTTATGCTACTTCCTCCATTCCAAAATAAAATAACTTATAGCTATAAATAGATAAGTGCATGTTCAAGTGCGTAGCTAAAAATTACACCTCCATTTCATATTATAAGTCGTTTGACTTTTTTTCTAATCAAATTTCTTTAAGATTGATCAACTTTATA
This sequence comes from Oryza punctata, assembly GCA_000573905.2. Classification (NCBI taxonomy): domain Eukaryota; kingdom Viridiplantae; phylum Streptophyta; class Magnoliopsida; order Poales; family Poaceae; genus Oryza; species Oryza punctata. Next base: position 16,497,077 of record CM002491.2, on the reverse strand, counting down.
GAAAAATATAGAAGTATTTTCAACACAAAACAAACATAGTATCAAAATATATTCAATGTTAAATTTAATGAAACTAATTTGATATTTTATATGTTGCTAATTTTTTAATAAACTTGACCAAACTAAATAAGGTTTTTGATTAGAAAAAAGTCAAACGATTTATAATATAAAACGGAAGATAAAACGGAAGGAGTATTAAAATACAGAGGTAGTACTCATCTTTCATTGGCAATTTTTATTGTCACGCTCAACCAACCGTGGAAACTTTTATTTGAGCTGAGTGCAAGGTAGATGGTTTGTATGCGAAGAATAGCAGTGGTATGTTGCTCCATTGTGACATTGCTCTGCCTCATCACTGCAACTATAGAGTACTATTATTATTTTAAAGAGAAGAAATGGTAACATGCTGGACCATGTGTGGCCCAACAAAGATGAAAGATACACCCAGCTTCTCTGTATACTTTACTACCCATTCGATATCCCCATGTCTCCTATTCCAATGTGGCTATTAGGACCTTTAGGCCCCTAACTCCCTATCATCCAAAGCTAAATATTGTGGTGTGTAAAATAGCAAGAGCAATGTCTCTTGGTGAACTGTATTTATATATATGGTAAAATGCAAACGGTTACGGTTACTCTTGGGGCAGGGACTACATGCTCTCCAATTTGATACACTATAATAAATGTCTTTATTATGTTTTGAATTGAATATAAATATACTTGCATTAATTTTTTTTATTATAGTCCAGTACATTTAGCACTTGTAAGGATTTTGATACACTATAATAAATGTCTTTATTATGTTTTGAATTGAATATAGATATACTTGCATTAATTTTTTTTATTATAGTTCAGTACATTTAGCACTTGTAAGGATTTGTTGATGTATAAAAAATTAGGTGTAACTAGACAATACCCGCATGTTGACGTGGACAGTGCATACGATTAAAAGAAAGTAAAATAATATGAGAACATTTGGTCCTGTCACGCCATTCCAATGATCGCAAGCAAGCAGGAAAAAAAAACTTATATTACTAAATGGAACGCCCCATACATCGAAACTCACTAACACATGGATAAAGCCAGTGGAGAAACAAATAAAGCAAACATGGTTTAGCATATTCAGAATTGTACCATGTAGACATAGTACATAAGAACAAAAGAAGGTGAAACTGTGTATTGAGATATTTGATCCATCAGATTTAACATACTTTATTGGTTGGATAGATCAAAGTATTTCTCAACAGAGTTTAATATTAATAAATGGACTAAAAAATGAATTCTCTTGAATACAAATTTTAGAAATAAGTAAAAACTCACCTTCTGAGAGATCATGAAAATCAAGTAATATGTGATAAGAGACTGAAAATGTTTAACGTCATCCTGTTCATTGCACTTGTAGATTATGTGATCTTTTAATTCATAAATGCTTAGCCTAACATGCTCACCCTGATGCAGAAATCTTAAGGTCACTTAACGTTGGTTGAAGCCATGGATGTTGTAGTAGCCTTGTTGATGTCGATGACCAGAGTGGAAGTAGAGGTTGCAGTGCCATGAACCGCTCCGGTATTCAGCGTAGGCCAAGTAGTTGTGCGGGTGAGGTCGCTGGCTTGATCCCAAGGATTCATCGACGATTAGAATTGTGGTAGCGGTGGTCTTCCGGTCACCACCTACACTGCCCCGAGACAGCCGCACGTTCTCCCTCCAGCCATTAACTAATTGGATAGGGTTTTAGGGGAGAAGATGATCGTGGAGAGATCGTCATCTTTCCACGACACCGGTCTCCCCTATTAATATAGTGCTGAGGGAGACTGGGGCAATCCAAATTATGGAAGGTTTTGGCGCTACCGATCAATGCGCGTAATCACGTAATTATGGAAATAATCATGAATTAAAACATGTTAATCCTATAGTTAAAACGGCCATGCGAGATTTCCTCTCGATTTCCATGTTGAGAGATTAATTTTCCCAACAGCACTCTGGTACAAATTAAGTGAGGATAAGTTGAATTGTTATTTTTGGCTCAATATATATGATAACTTGATTGAGATGACATTACATTATTTGATTGAAATAAATAATTATAGTGAGAAATAAGCCGATTTAAGGAGTACAGCATGAGATTTCCAAAAATCACTCACTAAAGAAAACTGAGTTCTCTTCTGAAATCATCACATAGCTGGTATATATATAAATTAAGCTAGAAATTATGTCCAAAAATTTCCAAATTAGGTAAGAATGTGTAGCATAAAATTCATCTCTACTGAGATAAAAAATATCAGTTCATCAAACACAGATGATTAGTGACTCTTAGATCTATATATCCGACGGCTCATATCAACAGTTGGATCTGCCCCTGCAATTAGCGATCCCACCTCTTAGCAGCGGTTAGCGAACAAAAATAATCGACCACCGGAGCCACTCGCCTGTGCGCCCGCTGCCGCCGCCTCCACCCGGAGCCACCGCCGCTGCCGCCTCCTACCCTGCCGCCACCTCAGATCCGCGTGTGGCCGCCGTCTCTGCCGCTCCACGCTGCTCGGAGCAGGGTGCCGCCGTCGTCACCGAGGGAGCGGGCTGCTCGGAGCTGCGGGCCACATCGTTGCCGTTGCCGCTCTAGGCCGCCACTCACCGGGTCTGCTCTCTCCTTCCTCGCACCGCTTGGATCCGCACGGCGCTGCCATCTCTGCCGCTCGCAACCGCTCGAAGCCACGGGCCACCGCCGTAGTTAGCCGGCGCCCCTTGGAGCCGCGGTGACTACAGTTCTGCGACACATGCAAGAACGCAACTCGGATCCCCACCGCACCTATCTGATCCGCTGTCCTCGACTATCTGGCTGGATTTTAGAAAGGAGCAGTGGACGCGACATCTTCTGATGGCAATCGTCGACCTCGAGGTTGGTTCCTGAACCCCAGGTTTGTCTCCACCCAAGTCCCTAACCCTAGCGCTTGTTGTCCACTTCTATTTGGGGCTCTTGGCGAGGCGTGGAGAGTAGAATGGGAGAAGGGTCGGCTCAAGGACTCCATATCGGTAAGGTGGTGCAGGAAGCAACACAGTGGCCCGGGAGCAAGCGGAGACCTTGGCGCGTGAGGTTCAGGCACGGTGGTCTCAGGGACTATCGTGTTAGATCGGCAACTTCGCAAGGCAATGACGACGAACATCTGCCACTTCAGATCGCCAATGTTGGCCCCATTGAAAGTCTAGACTACGAGTAAGTCCCTCAAACCCTGTGTCTTTTCTTAATCTACTCTGTACATGTGGAAATTTTTGATCTTTAGTATATCTGATGATCTTTGTTCTTGAGTCTTGACGGTTGCATTTGGTAGATGAAAACTCGATCCAAAAACAAGTGACCATGATTTTCCTTTTTTGTTGAAGTTATTAATCAATCAGATAATTACATTGAGACGATCTTCTTTCGTGAACTTTTGAATAAAAAATTTAACGAACGGTTGCTGTAAATTATTAACTTTGGAATCAATTGTATGATGCTGATGTTGCAAAAGAAACTTGAAAAGAAGTAGTGCTCTGCTTCGGCAATGCTGTTTGCAAAACTTTTTTTTAAAAAAAGAAACTACTTCAAGTAGAGTTTTCCATCACGTTGGCATGGTGCGGCCAATTTTGCATTTGTTTAGAAAATTCCAAGGATGTGCATTTTTTTGTTTGTCAGCTAGCATTTGGCCAACACATCCATGTTTCTATGCATCTCGAGTTCAAAATTGTCTCCAACAAAGATCGCTCCTACCTATCACAAACTTGCAAATAAAATGCTGCCACCATGCCACATCTTCTCATCTTCTGTGGGCTGAATTACTTCTCTATATCTGAAAGTATGATTGATATTTTAATTCTCTGTTGTTTTTGAGCTTCGTCGGAAGTATGCAATGATATTATGGCATACTCCTTGATATTATCATGCGAATTTTCTTAAGAAAATACCTTTTTCCTGCTATTGTTACACTTGCTGTGTGGAGAGAAAACTTTGTCAAAAGCTAAATATTAAGGTAAATGTTCTTGGTCAATCTTTTTTCAGGCATTACAGTATGCAACTGAGCTATGCCAGAAATTATGATGGCTCCATGTTATTCACACAAACTGATTAACTGAACTATGCTATACATAGGGGAAACTTTGGTTAAAGGATTAGAAATGAGAGTAACTTAGAAAAAGATACCTATCCAATGCTAATGCAGAGGCTTGTTGAAGGATTATGTAGAGTTTTTACCTGAAAGAATCTCTACAGACACTACAACATGTTCATGTATTATGAGAACCTTCTATGTTTCTTAAAGCTCTTGTTCTGGTATACTTGACAGGAAGCTGCCTTGACAATCTACTATCACATTTGGTGTGATGTTGCTATTTGCTTGTTCAAGAATGTTGGGGAAGTGGAGATCCGTGGAGAATTTATGTTGAGTTTATTATTCCCATGTTATCCAATGATCCAGTTTTTTACTTGATAATGTGAATATGGCATTGGAATCAATGGTCTCTTCCTATACAAGGTAAATCCTCGATGGATTAACTTATCTGCATCTATCTCTACTAAACCCTTCATCAAACACAAATCTTTCCTAACTCTTAGATCTGTATATCCGATGGCTTATATCAAGAGTTGGATCTGCTTTTGTAATTAGCGATCCCACCTCAGTAAACAGCGGTTAGCGAAAAAAATAAAACAGTCGACCCGAGCCGCTCGCCTCGTTCCGCTTCGCCCGCCGCTGCCGCTCCGCTCGCGTGCGGCTGAATGGCTCCGCGCCCCCGCCGCCGCCGCCTCCACGCGGCTGCACGCCCGCCACCGCGTCCACCCGGAGCCGCCGCCGCCGCCGCCTCCACGCGTCTGCGCAGCTGTAGCCGCCGTTGCCGCCTCCTCCAAGCGCCTCAAGCTGTAAGTTTCCAATTCGCACTGTCTCTCTCATCAATGGTAAAATTCATCCATGTCGTACCGTACCAGCGACAACGTGGAGAAATTGAGCAGCTTCTCATTGTTCTTTTGTCATGTATAGCTGGCTTCTCATTATTCTTTTGTCATGTGTAGGATGCTTTATTCATTTTGATTGAGCACTAATTTAGTTTGCCATCCTTAATGAAACCACTCATATAGTTTATCTATTTCTCTTAATAAAGGAAAGTTGAATAGAGGATTGTGAGTGATCGACAGTTAAGTGCCGTTGTCCTGTTGAAACAACGATTTGGGATTACTGATGATGACTTCCTCCTTGCTTGCGTGCTTGGTTGGCGTATAGAATGGGTAATGTTGCTCAATCCATCAGCTCATCCCTTTCTATTTGAACAATTTTATTCTGCTCATGATGATACTAATTGGCTTCTGTTTGGTCGTATATGCATGTTGTCTCAAGTCTACTTGATGATATTATGGATGGTTTCCATGCTAGGAGATACCAGATTGCTGGTCACTTGAGGTTTTCCGATCCATCTTCCATGATTGTCTCACTAAACAGTAAGAAAACGGGATACTGAGTTCTACCATGGTTCCACCTATATTTCTATTATAGATTTCTCTCATGGGTGTAAACATGTTATTCTACTGAAATGGTATATAGGATGGTATTTCAGATAAAGCCTTACTTTCTTTGACTTCTTGGAACTATGGAGTGAGGTCAGCAAACGTTTGAATTACTACTGAAACATAGACTCATTTTGTAACTTCTGATGGGAATTGATACTGTTTAGAATGGATTTTTTTTTTTCACATAGGTCTACAAAATTCTCAAGGGCAGATGCTTATCACACATACTGGAGCAGATGGTCTTGCAAAATGCAGTATATTGAAGGGTATGTGAACCATCTACCTCTTTCTCTCTTAATATTAGATTTGCTTATGTTAATATTGGAGATGCCGCTCTATTCAGTACGTTTCTTCTCTTTTGTTTTGTTCACATAGGCCTGGAAGACTGAAACTCAGATGCAATCATACTTTTTTACTTCTGTCATGTTTCTGAGTATTATAGGCTGTGGAACTATACAAATTCGACGAGTTCATGATATCATAAGCCAGGTAAATAGAGGCTGTTGAAGTCAAATGGAGTTGGCCATCCTAAATTCTGATCATATGCGTCCTCAGATGTTACATCATTCTTTTTCAGATAGAAAGTACATTCTCTTATAGATTTCAAATTAACAATATTGTCTGTCTTTCTCTTATATACATACTACTCTCTGTTGCCTCTTCTCTTACATCGAGCATTGCATTATGTCTTTTAAGAGAGTATGGACATATATATGTGCCATGCTTTTGCCGTAGGAACTAGGTAAATCAGTTTACTTTACAAGAAACCATCAGCTTTGGTTGTAATGTTATCAGATTTTGATGCTTACCTATTGACTAATCAAGTAAAATGGTTCTTTTAGAGTACCTCCTAGATTGTGCGCAACCATGTGGAGTTGTAGGTAATGGCTGCAGCTCAGCCAATGCCCAACAGCATAGGTCCTGGCTTTTTTTATTACTCGGTAAATGTCTTTCTAAATTTTTCAGGTCATATTGTTCTAGACATAAAAATAGATTGTGCTCCTAATGTTTTGTTTCTCATATATAAATATCGCCTTCAAATCGGTCAAAACAACGCATACATAACAGAGATCTGAGGCCTATTGTTAAAAAAAATTGTGCAGTCAAGCTTAGTCCTTCTCAGGTCAATATTTGTTTCAAAAAAAGATTGTCATACTCATATTTTGTGTTAAAAAATATATGTGATATATACATGTAACAGTGTACCTCAGTTTAACATATATGGATTTGTGGCTTTTTGCAGTACAGATGAAAATTCCTCTCAAATATACAGTTGCAGAGGACCTCAAACTTGGTTTTAATGGTGTTCAATGGTGTCTAGGCAAAATTGCTACTAGGCAAACCTTCATCTTTCTATCTTCTTCTACCTTTACTAAACTAAGGTAAACTAATTAATGATTTTGTGTTTTATTTACGTATAGTAGCTCTGACCATCATTTTTCTGCCAACATGATCAATTATGTATGATATACACTATTTCTGGTTAGCTTTGTAGACTTGTGCAGATCTTTCCTAATTCATAATAATTGATTCATAATAGTTGATTGTTTGAAGTAATAATAAATGTGAAGCATAGATGTGGATGTGGTACAATCCTGACTCTGCTTCATAAGTAACCTATGGCAAGTAAAAAGTCTTTAGTTTTAAAGCAAACGGATCACTCTCCCAAAAAAAAGGCCCACATCATAAATCACATTTTGCCAGCCAACAAGAAAGGTGATATTGAGCAAGTGTTAACTATATTCATCATTATTAAAGCGAGCTGAAATGTGTTGCGCGTAGATTTGAAGCAATCGAGTGCTACTATACTACCATCAGCCAAACTTCTAACTTAGCTTTCCCATGCTAATCGAACATTTTATCAAAAATTGGAGACATACTATTGATCGCCTCTACTTATTTGGTACACATACGTGACAAATACGTGCATTGCACATACATAATTACTAGTCAGTAAATAAGTATGACCTCACCAATGGCCAGGCAGACTAAAGGCAAACACCTGGAGCATTGCTATTTGATGCTAAGGGGAAAAAATGAGTACATCCAATGAACTCATCCAAAGGCCACCTGTTTCAATTTGGTGAGCCAATGAATTGAACATGGGAGAATGAGGGAAGAGAAGAATGTACCTGATCCATGTTGAAGATTGATGAGAAGAGAAAGTTGCAGACCATGAAAAAAAGACACGAATTAATTGTCCGGCGTGTGCGCGTCGCCAGATGAAGAATTAGCTATTGCTGTTTGTGCCCGATAAGCCCTAATCAAGATGAAGATCAACCAATCCAGCTGTTCTTTTATCAAAAGAAAATATAGGCTAGTGTAATGCAACAATTAGCAAAAGGGGGAGGCCAATCGATGCCTTCTAACGATTGTGGCTAGATCAAAACACAGCCATCAGAAGAGTTGGACATGATTTTTTTTTTTTTTTTTGCAGATCAGAAGAGTTGGACATCAGAAGAGAGTTGGACTTAAGCAGGGAGGAGAATGGTCGGGTGGTGTCATTCCGATTGGGATGGCAACGGTATGGGCTGGGTTATGAATTAGGCCTTCCGAAATGGGCTGGGCTCACCAGAGAATATGGAGGAACTGCATCAGGTCGTTGGGGTATGATCCAACGGCTCTCCTTGTTTTGGGCGACATGGCATCACCTCGATGCACGAATTGCGATTAATTACACTAAGTGGACATAAATTGTATAGGTTTATAGGATATCATGACTAGATTAAAAGCAGTAAGTTCTATTACTCTCCTTGAAAAGTTACTACGAGGTAGTAAGCTCACTAGTGGTGTTGATATTTAGGATGTGGCGATAAGCAACTGGTGGTGAACGTGTCAGAAGCAAAGCGTTGGCGTGAGTTTAGCGCGGAGTGTGTCGTGGAGTTCAGGAAAAACCGGATCGTGGGGTGGCACGATTTAGGGCTAGGATTCGTTTTCTGTTTTTGGAGTACAAGTAGGAAGTAGCTAAAATTTCCATCTGCAACGTTTACAATTCAGTTGAATAAAAACCCGAGAAAATTGCCCCACGAATTCTCGCGTTCTTAGTTTTCTCTGAAACTCTGCTCTGAAACTTCAGTTCTTCGTTTGTACTGTGCTTCATCTTTGCCGTACTGGATTGCTGCAGTGCGCACGTAGGTTGTTCGATCATTGGTTGTCGTTAACAAGTGGTATGAGAGCTCTCAGGTTTTGGGTTGATCTGACGCCATGTCGATTGTCCCGGTGGATCCGGCAAGGGGGAGCTCAGGGAGTGCATTCCTCTACCCACAACTCACCTCGAGCAACTACACCAGTTGGGTGATTTGGGTGCAGGCGATAATGGAAGATCAAGACGTATAGGAGGTGATTGAGCCAGAAGCCAGGGTAGCCGTTGACCCAAGGAAGGACCAGAAGGCGAGGCCGCACCTGCTACAATCGCTCTGTGAAGATCTCTTGATGCAGGTGGTGAAGAAACGATTGGCTAAGGAGGTGTGGGACTGCCTCAAAATGAGGTTCGTCGATGCGGATCGAGTTCGTGACGCGCACCTGCAGACAATGAAAGGAAAGTTCAGCAGCATGTGCATGGCTGACGGGGAGTCGGTGGACTAGTATGCAGATGGGATCACCGCCATGGCGGTCTGGCACTCAGCGCTGGGCTGGAGAAGTTCGTCAGTCTCGTGGCCAGCATCGAGCAGTTCTACAACCTCAATGACATGCCGTTCGAAGAGGCCGTGGGGCGTCTCAAGGCCTACGACGAGCGCACACGCAAGAAGAAGGGCGCCGCTGGAGGTGTCACCGCAGATGGGCAGGTGCTCCTCACTCAGGCCGAGTGGGAGGCGCGCTTCAAGGATAGTAGCGAGTCGCCGGTGTAAAAGAGCAAATCTTCTGGTGACGGGGGAAACCGTCGCCAATTAGGACGTGGGAAAGGAAGAGGTTGCCACGTCCACCGCAGAACAGTGGCAGTGGCAGTGGCTCTGGCGGCGCTAGCCGTGACAAGAGCCACATCAAGTGCTTCAACTGTGATGAACATGGCTACTACTCCATCCAGTGCCCACACCCAAAGAAGAAGAAGGCGGAGGCCCACTTGGCGCAAACCGAAGATGCCGATCTAGCGCTGCTGCTCGCGGTGACCGAAGACAAGCTGACGGCTGGGCTGGTCGTGCACGAGGCACTTGCTGCTCGCTGATGAAGGTGCAGCCACTGGTGATGCCTGGTACATGGATAACAGGGCCAACAATCACATGATGGGAGATCAGAAAATTCCGGGAGCTAGACGAGTCGATCACCAGCGTCGATCACCAGCAGTGTCAAGTTCAGCGACGCGTCATCCGTGAAAATCAAGGGGAAGGGAACAATCCTTTTCTCGTGCAAGAATGGTGATCAATCGCTGCTGCAAGATTTGTACTACATCCCTAGCCTTTGCTGTAACATGGTGAGTTTGGGACAACTCACCGAGAATGACCACCGGGTGGTAATTGGCGAGGATGTCCTGGAGGTGTTCAACAAAAATCCCTAGCATTTGGTGATGAAGGTGAGGAGCACCTCCAACCGCCTGTATCGCATTGAGTTGAAGCTTGCTCGCCCGGTGTGCCTGCTAACAAGCTTGGAGGATCCAGAATGGCTCTAGCACACGGCTCGAGCACGTCAACTTCTAGGCGATGAAGCTCTCGGTGGACTAAGACATGGCAGGCGTGTTCCGGCAATTGTCCACCTGAACCAGCTTACCAGCTCTACCAGGCGTGCCTGGTGGCCAAACAAATCCGGTAGCCGTTCCTGGCAGTGGCAAACTACAGGGCGGAGGAGCCGCTCGAACTGATCCACATAGATGTGTGTGGACTGATCTCGCCAACGACAATGGCCGGTAACCGCTATTTCATTTTGATTGTTGATTATTTCACTCAGTGGATGTGGGTGTTTGTGATTAAGATGAAGGACCAAAGTGTTGGAGGCTTTCACCAAGCTCAAGCCTCTGGCTGAGAACATGGCTGGCCGGCGCATCAAGTCACTGAAATCGGACCATGGTGGCGAGTTCCTGTCCAGTGCGTTCGTGCAGTTGTGCGAGAAGATGGGCATCCAATGACACCTGATGACGCCGTACTCACCGCAACAGAACGGGGTGGTGGAGTCGGTGGTGAAGCCACATTGAGGCTAGTGGGTGCACATGAGCCCCCCTAAATTCATAATTTCTCACTTAAAAACACTAAAATGTACAGTGTTGCATTGAAATTTTCTAGATTATCAATGGTAGTGCACAACAAGCTATGGGGAGAGGCGGTGTGCCACGCCATCAACCTCCTCAACCGCCTACCGGTGAAATTAAAGCAATGGGCAACCGCACCCCGTTTGAGGCTTGGACGGGGAAGAAGCCACAGCTGGCACACCTGCGTCTATTCGGCTGTACTGCACATGCCAAGAACACGACGCTGCATCTGAAGAAGCTAGATGATCGGAGCGCGTTGTACGTGTACCTGGGCGTGGAAGAAGGAAGCAAGACGCATCATCTGTTTGATCCACACCCGGGGCGAATGCATTTGCAGTGGAACATAATTCAGTTGAATTCGTGGTGGAAGAGGTGGCGGATGATGCGGACACAGGCGAGCACCAGCCATCTAGTCCGGCAGAACAACTGGCATTCTCGGTATCACCAGGGACGGATGGCCAATCAATGGCTTCAGCAAGCTCGGTAGCGACGCAACCAACTTCACAAGGCATATCCTGGCTGATGCCGTCCCCTGGCTCACCGGTGACACCACCGGCCGGCGTTGTCGGGAAGCAGATGTCACCGCGGACAGGCGGCAGCTCTAACAACAACAATTCCGGTACATGCACATCGATGACATAATGCGGGAAGCACCACGCATGGATCTTGTGGAGGGTGAACAAGATGGGGAAGCATTGCTTGCAGAGATGGAGGAGCCATCTAGCTACTGCGAGGCCACCGTCCAGCCGGCATGGGAGGACACCATGCCAAAGGAATTGCAAGCCATTGAGAAGAATTCAACTTGGGTTCTTACCACACTGCCGTCAGAACATAGACCAATTGGGCTCAAGTGGGTGTTCAAATTAAAGAAGAACACAGCTGGTGAGGTGATCAAGCACAAGGCACATTTGATGGCTAAGGGATATGTTTAGCGCCAGAGCTGGTACGTGCCATTCTCGCCATCGAAGCAGATCGGAGGTGGGAGGTGCACACCTCGATGTCAAGTCGGTGTTCCTCAACAACGATCTGGAAGAGGAGGTATATGTGGCACAACCGGAAGGATATCTGCAGCAGGGGCAGGAGAATCTTGTGCTTAGACTGAGCAAGGAGCTCTTCAGGCTCCGGCAAGCACCTCGAGCATGGAACACGCGCCTTGGCAGAAGCCTGAAAGAGATCGGGTTCACTCGGTGCATGCAGGAGCAGGCTATATACACCAGAGGAAAGGGACACACCAGCATGATCGTCGATGTTTACGCGGACGATCTAATTGTGATAGGGGAGAACCCAAGAGAAATCGCGGCGTTCAAGCAGCAGATGATGGGGGGATCAAGTTCGAAATGAGTGAGCTTGGTCTCCTCTCATACTATTTGTGGATCGAGGTGGCTAAGGGGGAGGGCGACATTGCTGTAAAACAAGCCGCCTATGCCAAGAAAGAGTTACCTCAGTTTGGGATGCAGGGTTGCCATTCAACCTTGATTCCTATGGAGCCCAGATCACAGCTGCACAAGGATGCCAATGGAAGTCCAGTTGACGCCACGGAGTACCGGCACGTCATTGGGTGTCTCCGGTACCTGCTGCACACAAGCCCAGATCTGTCCTATGCCGTCGGCGTGGCAAGCCGATTCATGAAGCGACTGACGCTGATGCATTTCAAGGTGGTGAAGCAAATCCTAAGGTACCTAAAAGCGACAATTGAATACGGGTTGGTGTTCGCCGCCGGGAGTGGAGAAGTGGTGATCACTGGCTACACTGATAGCGACCTGGCTGGTGACATTGATGATCGCCGGAGCACCAGCGGTATGGCATTCTACATCAACAACATCCTGGTCTCGTGGTGCTCGTAGAAGCAGAAGAAGATTGGTGGTGCTCTCTTCATGTGAAGCCAAGTTCATGGCGGCCACCGCGGTGGTGTGTCACACGCTTTGGCTCAGAGCGCTGCTGGGTGAGATGATCGACGCAGAAGGCAAGGTGGTAAAGCTCTACGTCGACAACAAGTCGGCAATCACGCCGATGAAGAATCCTGTGTTTCACAGGAGGAGCTAGCATATTGATACTCACTATCACTTCATACATGAATGTGTCAAGAGCGGGCAGATCCTGATCGAATTCATCCGGACTGAGGAGCAGCGGGCGGATGCTCTGACAAAGGGGCTGCCGGTGGTGAAGCTGGCAAGGCGTGACACCTTCTGGGTGTTTGTGATCTCGGGCCACGACAGGTTTAAGGGGGAGATTGTTGAAATTGTAATCTCAGCTATGGCCCCAAAGTGTTCCCAGGTGTTTGTAGACGCAATGGCTGGGAGAATAAATTTATTGGAGTTTGTTTTCCATGTGCGAAGGATATGGTGATCTGCAGCTGGTGGTGACCGCGTCAGAAGCAAAGCGTGGGCGTGAGTTTAGCGGAGTGCATCGTGGAGTCGAGGAAAAACTGGATCGTGGGATGGCACGATTTAGGCCTAGGATTCGTTTTCTGTTTTTGGAGTATAAGTAGCAAGAAGCTAAGATTTCATTTGTAAGGTTTACAATTCAGTTGAATGAAAAACCTCAGAAAATTACCCCACAAATTCTCGCGTTCTTAGTTTTCTCTGAAACTCTTCTCTGAAACTTCAGTTCTTCGTTTCTACTGTGGTTCATCTTTGCCGTGCTGGATTGCTGCAGTGCGCACGCAAGATGTTCGATCATTGGTTGTCGCTAACAGAGAAGGACAGCAAAAGCGGCTCATTATCATCAAAACTAGTTGAAAATCACCAGACTAGAATGGAGAATTGCAACCGGTAGGGATTATAGAGAAAATACAGGTGGAAATACATATATAGGCCAAGGTTGGTGGGAAATTTACTGTAACAAGATGAAAAGATTATAAATTCCACACAAATGAAATGGAGAAATCAAGAATTTGCATGTAAGACATAATTCAAATCACTAGAAAAGGCAGAGAGTTTTCTAGGAACTCTGTCAGAAATTACCGTGACACCATTTATTTTCTAGCGTTCCACCAGTTCTTTAATCAGAGAAAAAACAATTTAATTAGTGAAAACAAATTCATGTACTTTTCTATTTTGTTCATGTAATTTACTGAAACATGGAACTTCAACCATGAGTATTTTGTTTCCAACACATGCAACTCATTTTGCGTGGACAATTATGTTCCACACATTTGGTCATTACTAACAATTCCACGAAGCACTTGACGGCAGAGTTGAGCTCTTCGATAGTTCGATGTGAAGAACACAGCCACCTGTTTCTACAGCGCAAGGCCAACGTGACCAGCCATGATACAACAGAGCCAGAGGCGTTATTATTTGTTTATAGAGAAACATTGTCAGCATGATGAACAATGTGGCAAACCAGGGATAGAGACAAAGAAGAGCGCAGTGGTTCTTAACATCGCTAAGATCCCTATTGATATCCCTGTGTCTCCTATTCCATATGGTTATTCAGATCTTTAGCCCTCCTATTTTCATTCTTATTCCATCATTATGCCGTGTGCAAAGAGCTCTTAAAAATTGCTGGCCGATTGTGTATATATAGTGAGATGCAAGTAGGTTAACTTTGATAGAATATAGAACTACCTCTGTATCTAGCTTGTGCTATGGATTGAGATGGCCCGGTAGAATAGAAGATAAGTTGTTATTTGCTGTAACTAGGACTCCTGGCTTATCTCATTTGTACGCACGTATATGTACAATCAAAGTGTGTTTGATTGTTATTTTGTGATGAACAATTGGCAACTAATATTATTGGTTTTGATATTTGGAGATTATTGGCGAAGTGGTTTTGGAGATGATTGGAATTTTCAGATGATGAACAGGAGATTGCTGACGGTGTGGACCGGTCATTGGTTGCCGGTTAGACCGGATATGCATGCAGTCAGACCAACCAGCTTGTGTCTGACCGGCCGGCTCTATATCGGTTTTGGTTTCTGGTTATTTATTTGGATATCCATGATTAATTTATGATTATGGGTTCTAGATAGATACTATGCGTATGTTATGCGTATGTTATATTGTTATGTGCTAACAATGAGTCAAGTTGGAGAGAACTTATCCTCGGATATGGTTTCTTGGTTCATACATGTGTAGGTGAGTATTGATGTCTCGGGAGAGCGTTGTTGGTGATGGATCGAGAGTCAATTTGGGAGAAGATGACGTCCGAACGATCAGGATATCACGTGGGGGATGCTTAGGCTAAAGATCAATGTACGTGGTTGGTGAAGATTATATACGGCATATGATGGAGATATTGTGTGCATATGGGATGCGGAGTCGAATTTAGAAGAATAAATTTGATACAATTGGAGTTTGTAATGTTTATTTCTTGTACATGAAGGTTTGCTAGGAGATTAGGACTTCTTGTACAAGTTTGGTTCGTGGTTGTAGGCCACCTACCTCGGGTATAAATAGAGGGAGGGTGTAGCCCCCCGATATCGATTTTGTGAGAGTTGAGTTTAGAGAAAAGTTAGGTTTCGAGTTTAGTCGAGATTTTTATGAGTGCTGTTGTTGCACTTTGTAAATACAGATTAAATGTAATAAAGTTCAATCTACTTTGACAAACTAGATTTAAATTCGATTTAACAAATTTGTGATAAGTTTGACAAAATAATAATAAAAATTTGATAGCATATTGCCCATCCCAAATTGTATTTCTTAAAGCAAAAGACACAAAACTGTAGGTTCCCTTCACCAATCATGCCCAACAGATGCAATCCCAGACCACGAATTCATGTCAAACAAATCAATACCAAAGCACGCATTCATATCATAGTATAGGAGAATAGCCATGGGGGTGGAGAAACAGTATATGTGCCTTGCTCGGCTCCTCGCGCCTGAGCCACGCGGGTGTGTGACGGGCTCCCTGCCTCCCTCCGCGACAAAGCCTTCGACGCGCCCCCACCTCATCGAGCGCAGGGCTCCCTCCGCGACCAAGACCGCACCGTCGCCGCCTCGCCCGTCAAGCCACGAGCTCTAGTGCCTTCCTCCGCATTGGGAGCCCGACGCGCCACCTCCACCGCCCAAGCTTCAAAACCTAGCTCGTGTGTTTCGTGTGCTGGTGTTGGCCTGGTTGATGCCAAGACAAGGAGGGAATAGGATAGGTGAAACTGATATGTATATTTTTTTTCAGGGGCGTTTCAGTCTTCAGAATTTTCTAAATACATTTTCTGAATGCATATGTATCGCTGTGGTTAGAATGAGCCAAACGACAGTTTCGTTTTTGAAAGTTTTTGAAAAGAAGGGTCAGATGAGCAACCTTAAAAATAAGGTCAAATTAATAATTAGGTTCTGAAATAGGGTCAAAAGTATAATTATCCCATTAAAAAAAGGACATGATGGGATAAACCCTCAACTTCCACCAACAAAAGAATGAACTAAAATAGCGTGTTCAAAATTACATTGATTCTAGCACGAAATTATGTAGGTACTATACCATTGAAACTGGAATAAAAGCTACTTGGCTACGAATTCTAAGCATGTAGCACCAATACGCATAGTATCCTGTTATTCTTGTGAAAGCATCATACACCAAGAGTGGAACCAATTAGAACACATGAAGATAACTTGCATAATGTTATATAATTTCTTATGGTTAAAAACTATATCATAATTATATCATCGATCGTGACAATGCCGGATAGTGTTAACATTGTATATTCTTTTCGAGTTACCTTAATAATAGATATTAATAATATATAGCTAGATTGAGGATTTGATTTAATACAAAACAAACTTAATCAATATTTGATATGTGATATGTATTTAACTTCTCATTTCTCGTCTATGTATATATATGGATGGCCATAGGAAGTCCAAAACTACCGTATGCTATCGGTCAGTTTGTTTCCTGGTTCACTTCATGCTAATCCTATTTTCCTATATGGCCATGTGCTTTGGGAGTCGGACACAGGGGGTTATTTTTTCAGAACTTGTTTATTATCGGTCCATGGAGTACGATCAGGAGCTGGGAGAGTTTGAACAGAAGTTCAAGTAGGATTTCTTTCCGGTCTATACCTAGTATGTTTTATTGCATCCAATCAATCTCAAGTGTTATAACCTAAACCTAGCACGATTTGTTGGTGTAGATTTTTATTTTTTCTATTAATGTGGTATTTTTTCATGACATATATCTTTTGAGAAAAAAAGTTTCCATTGCCTCATATATGCCCATTCATCTTTACCCTGAGAGAACTCGAAGGAAGCATCAAAATTTTGCAATTTAAGAGCCTCTTCATAAGCTTCCTGAGATAGCGGTAAAGTATATTTCTGCAGAAGGGTTTTAGTAATAGCTTCATTAATCGAATCCTTTATGTTTATAGCATAAGAATAAGCTCTTGTAGTTCGCAATTCCCATATATCTCTAGGATGGTAACTCGCAATTCCCCTAAAGATGTCCATAAATTGACGGATATCCAATCACCAAAAAGAACCTTTAATAGGAGAAGCACGAGGGACCTTATCAACATAATTTGGTTTCTAGTACCTCAGCACTAGGAAAATTTAGGAGGTATCATGTTAATACTTGAAGATTAGAAACTACCATACCACATGGTATCTTTTAAGTACTTTAACATTAAAGGCTCTAAATAAAAGGGTTTTCATGTTTTTTTTTCCCTATTCATACTGAAGTTCTTTACTTGTGTAGAGCCACATGGAACCAGCAGATACCATTTTTAATTTTTACATCTGAATGGGATAATTTGCAAGTTAATAAGTGCAGTTATTAACCCGATGTTAAGCAAGACATGTTTATTAAACCATCAGACGGTTCAGTACAGTTAGTCCACTGAATATACATTGAACTGATACTACCATTTTAGTCTTTGTGGAAATAATATCAGGTAACTCTTTTATTGAAACAACGATGAATGCAACTTGTATATGTAAAATCAAGGAGTTGATTTAGATTTTATGATGAAAATATTGGTGGTTTGCTAATGTTAATTTGGAGATTTTTGAGATGGTTGATTTTGTGAAGTGTGCAGTTTCGGTTGACCCTGGCGGTCAGACCGGCTGAGTGCCGCCGGTCAGACCGCAGGTGTTGCGGCGGTCAGACCGGCCGGCCCGACGGTCTGACCGGCAGGATTCTGATCGTTATCGGTTTTTAGAGAGACAAAAGTTGAGAGAAAATTAGGGTTTCGAATTTAGTTCGAGATTTTGGTGAGGAGTGCTGTTGGTGCACTTTGTAAACACTAGTTGATGAAATAAAGTCGAAAAGTTTCAATCTACATCTTCGAGTTTGTCATCTACCGGTGTTTTCTGGGTCCCGATGGTCTAACCGCAGGTGTGCACGCGGTCTGACCGGCGGGATAGCGGCGGTCTGACCAGAGGTGTCCGGGCGGTCTGACCGGCGAGGCTACGGCGGTCTGACCGGCGGCAGGAGGGCGGTCTGACCGGCGGCGGCAGGACTTTATCGACGTCTTCGTTCGAGGGTAATCTTTAATTCCGCGAAAGATTTTTGGGTTTTTGGTTTTCCCTACCATTCACCCCCCCTCTGGTGGGTTTGTTTGATCTTGTGCGATCCTACAAGTGGTATCAGAGCCACGTTTTTCTATTTGATCTTTACTGGTCTTTAGATTTGTTGCCATGGCTGAGAAGTTTTCAAGCAAACCTCATATTTACAATGGAGTTGATTTTGATTATTGGAAGAAAAAGATGGAGTCTTATATTACATCTCAAGGCTATGATATCTGGATGAAAGTTGCTTCTGTTTATGAGATTCCTGATCGTATTGAAACTACTGCCCAGAAAACTGATTTTGAAAACAATTGTAAAGCACGAAATATACTTCTTAGTGGGATTTCTCGTTCTGATTTTGATCGTGTTTCACATCTTGCAACTGCTAATGAGATTTGGAAAGCTTTAAATAATTTTCATACTGGATCTACTAACATTAAAGAGTTGCGAAAAGATGTTTTCAAAAAGGACTACATTAAATTTGAGATGAGTTCGGGTGAGTCTTTGAATGATTATCTGGGACGTTTTAATAAAATTTTGAGTGATCTTAGATCTGTTGATGATTCTTATGATGTTAACTGTTCTCAATCTGAGGTTGCTCGTCACTTTATGAATGGTCTTGATATGAGAGTTTGGGATGTTAAAGTGACTTCTATTCAGGAATCTGTTGACATGAACACTTTGACTTTGGATATTCTTTATACTAAATTGAAAACCTATGAGATTAATATTCTTTCAAAAAGATCAGATTCGAAATCTACTGCTTTGGTGTCTTCATCTGGATCTTCTTTGGATTCTTCTCTTAAAGATGTAGTTGCTGTTTTTAATGCCATGTCCGATAATCAACTGGAAGAGATCGGTGAGGACTTGGTTTTGGTTGCTAACAGATTTTCTCGAGCTATAAGTAATGTCAGGTACAGGAAAAGAGGAGGACCACCTCGTTGCTTTCATTGTGGAGGACTTGGTCATCTTCGAGCTCAGTGTCCCAAGCTTGGAAAGAATCCAAAGGAAGAATCTCAAGATGGAACCAAGAACACCAAGCAGATCAAGAAGCAATTCAAGAACATAAAGATGAAGAAGTTCTATCAGAAGGCGCTTGATGAGGCATTTGCAGCTGTGCAAGAGTCAAGTGATGTTGAGTTTGAAAGTGATGAAGATGATGACAAGGGGAACAAAGGCAAGAATGATGTTTGTCTCATGGCTAGAAGTGTGGATGAAGATTCTGACTATGATAATGAGGTAACACATATTCCTAGTGTTGAATATCTTCAAGAAGTGATTGCTAGACTTGGTTACAAAATTTCTAAATTTGAGAAAAAGATTAGTCAACATGAAACTACTATTGAATCTCTTAATGCTGAAAATTCCAGAATAAAATCTCTTGTTTCTGATAATGATGAATGTAAGTCTTGTGAGGTTTTATTTGAAGAAATTGAAGCTGTTAGAGGTGTTAATAGGTCTCATGTTAAAAAGATTAAGAAATTTGAATCTTGTCTTGCTTTGAGCTTTGCCATGAACACTAGATTGGTTGATGAATTGTTTTTAACTAAGAGAGCTTTGAATAAATGTCAAATTGCTTTGTTTGCTAGTTCATGTTTAATTTGATTAGCTCTAAGAGGATTAAACAATCTAGTGAAAAACCTTGTTTGACATGTGTTGCTAATAAGATGAAACTAAAAGATGCTCTAGGTCGTGTTAAGCACATGGAGGAAATTGTCAAACAAGATGAGGTGATTTCTTGTTCGAATTGTTGAAAACAAAAAGGTCTTTTGGATGCTTGCAAAAGTTGTGCTAGTCTTGCTCAAGAGGTGTCTTACTTAAAAAGTTCTTTGCAAAGATTTTCTGATGGTAGAAAGAACCTCAACATGATTCTTGATTAATCTAGGGTTAGCACACACAATCGTGGTTTAGGTTTTGATCCTTATGCTCATCATACTAGACATCCCCCTGTTGTTTTAGGTGCTGGTGCTAGAAGTGGTGAAATTTTGCTTAAACCTGAGCCTAAGAACACTGTGTTTAAATCTGCTGGCATCATGACTACTTTGAGTACGTTATCTTCAAAAACCAATGTTGTGCATGCAAAACCTCCTGTTGCTGTTTGTGCTGCTAAGTCATCTATTTCTACAAATACTTCTAATCATCATGAAAAATATACTTGTTCGTTTTGTGGAAAAGATGGTCATCTTGTTGGTTTCTGTTTTAGACTTGCTAGAAAGCAGAAAAAGGAACGGGAAATTGCTTTTGCGAAAAAGAGATGGAAAAAACCGCGTTTTGTCCTGAGACAGGCGGTCAGACCGCAGCAGTACCGGCGGTCAGACCGGCGCTTTACCCCCAGTCAGACCGCAGGTATCTCCGCGATCAGACCAGCCTCGGGTAGACTTTTCTAATAGGAAATGGTGTGAATTTTCTACTGGTTATGCTCCTGTTGGTTCTGGTCGTGTGTCTCAGTACTGGATTCCTAAACTTTTATTATCTAACCCCAGTACTGAGGCTTCGACTTTTGCTTGTGTGTAGGCACTTTTGGCGAGGAAGGAGAACGTGTGGATTGTGGATTCCGGTTGTTCGCGACACATGACCGGTGATAAAAATTGGTTCTCCTCCCTCAAGAAGGCATCAAGGAAGGATTCAATCATCTTCGGCGATGCTTCTACTAGTATGATCACTGCTACTGGATCTGTCAAGGTAAGTGACAAGTTTACATTGAATGATGTCGCTTTGGTTGAGAATTTGAAGTACAATTTGCTCTCCGTTTCTCAAATTGTGGATGAGGATTTTGATGTGTTGTTCAAGAAAACTGGAAGTAAAGTCTTTAATTCTTCTGGCGATGTTGTGCTTAATGTTTCTCATTATGGAAGAGTTTTTAAGGCTAATTTTGAAAGAAGTGTTTCTTCAGAGATTACATGTCTTGTTGCAAAATTTTCTAAAGATGTGATGTTTTGGCATCGTAGGCTTGGACATGTAGGTTTTGATCATCTCACTAGACTTAGTGGTTCTGATCTCGTTCGTGGTTTGCCTAAACTTAAGAAAGATCTTGATTTGGTTTGTTCGCCATGTCGTCATGCTAAGATGGTTGCTTCTTCACATACTCCTATTATTTCTGTGATGACGGATGCACCGGGACAGCTACAACATATGGACACTGTTGGTCCAGCTAGAGTGCAATCCATTGGAGGAAAGTGGTATGTGTTGGTTATTGTTGACGATTTCTCTCGATATTCTTGGGTTTATTTTATGGCTACTAAGGATGAGGCGTTTGAACACTTTAAAAGTTTGTATCTTCGTTTGGCTCTTGAATTTTCTGGATCTTTAAGAACTATACGAAGTGATAATGGTGGTGAGTTCAAAAATGCTTCTTTTGAGAATTTTTGCAAAGAAAAAGGTCTTGAACATCAATTTTCGTCTCCACGGGTTCCTCAACAAAATGGTGTTGTTGAAAGAAAGAATCGTTCTTCGGTTGAAATGGCTAGGACTATACTTGATGATTATTGTACACCTAGAAGATTTTGGGCTGAAGCTGTTAACACTGCTTGTTATATTTCCAATCGTGTTTTCTTGAGATCAAAACTTGGAAAAACTTCTTATGAGCTTCGCTTTGGAAATTCACCTAAGATTTCACATTTGCGTGTTTTTGGGTGTAAGTGCTTTGTGTTGAAATCATGAAATTTGGACAAATTTGAGTCACGTTCCACTGATGGGCTTATGCTTGGTTATTCTGCACATTCTCGAGGTTATCGTGTACTAGTTTTAGACACTAAAAGAATTGTTGAGACTTGCGAAATCACTTTTGATGAGGCTAGTCCTGGTACTAGACCCGAAATTTCAGGTACATTATCACAAGTTCAGGGGGAGGATATTTTCGTGGAGGAAAGCGATGATGAGGAAGATGACGAACCGACGGCCGGTCAGACCGGGGCCACGGCCGGTCAGACCGTCGACCCACCACCGGTCAGACCGCAGGCAGAGGAGCGGTCAGACCGGCCTGGGGGCGTTTCATCGGGTTCGTCAGGTGCTGATAGTAGAGGACCTCCAGAAGTTTCTACTTCGTCAAATCATGATGCCGAACACGAAGTTTCATCACATGTTACTGCTCCACTTCATATTCAACGACGACATCCTCCAGAACAGATAATAAGTAATATTGGAGAACGTACAACAAGGTCTAAGGTAACAACTCGTGATACTCATGTGAATTCTGCATTTGTTGCTACTTTTGAACCTAAAGATGTTACTCATGCCTTAACTGATGAATCGTGGATCAATGCCATGCATGAAGAACTTGAGAATTTTGAAAGAAACAAAGTTTGATCTTTAGTTGAACCTCCTGTTGGTCATAATATCATTGGAACTAAATGGGTTTTCAAAAACAAACAAAATGAGGATGGTTTGATTGTGAGAAATAAGGCTAGGCTTGTTGCTCAGGGTTTTACTCAAATGGAGGGGTTGGATTATGATGAAACTTTTGCTCCTGTTGCTAGAATTGAAGCAATTAGACTTTTGTTGGCTTTTGCTGCTTCAAAAGGTTTTAAATTGTTTCAAATGGATGTGAAAAGTGCTTTTCTTAATGGTTACATACAGGAGGAAGTTTATGTAAAACAACCACCCGGTTTTGAAAATCCCGATTTTCCCAACCATGTTTTTCGTTTGTCAAAAGCTTTGTATGGTTTGAAACAAGCACCAAGAGCATGGTATGATCGTTTGAAAAACTTTTTGCTTGCTAAAGGTTTTACAATGGGAAAAGTGGATAAAACACTCTTTGTTCTCAAGCATGGTAATGATCAACTTTTTGTTCAGATTTATGTGGATGATATCATCTTTGGTTGTTCCACTCACCCTTTGGTTGTGGAGTTTGCTGAGACTATGCACAGGGAATTTGAAATGAGTATGATGGGAGAGTTGACTTACTTTTTGGGACTTCAAATCAAGCAAATGAAGCAAGGAACGTTTGTGCATCAAATGAAGTACACCAAGGATCTTTTAAGGCGTTTCAAGATGGCGGATTGCAAGCCAATTTCTACACCAATGGGATCGACTGCTGTGTTGGATCCGGATGAAGTTGGTGAAGTTGTGGATCAAAAGGAGTATAGAAGCATGATTGGATCTTTGCTTTATCTTGCTGCTTCGAGACCAGACATTCAATTTGTTGTATGTTTGTGTGCTCGTTTTCAAGCTTCTCCACGTGCTTCACATCGTCAAGCTGTTAAACGCATCATGAGGTATTTGCATCACACTCTAGAATTTGGAATTTGGTATTCTACATCATCTTCTTTATCCTTGAGTGGTTATTCAGATGCGGATTTTGGTGGTTGTAGGATTGATAGGAAAAGTACAAGTGGAACATGTTATTTTCTTGGTACTTCTTTGATTGCTTGGTCTTGTAGGAAACAATCTAATGTTGCTCAATCAACTGCTGAGTCTGAATATGTTGCTGCTGCTAGTTGTTGTTCTCAGATTATTTGGCTTGTTTCAACTTTGAAAGATTATGGTCTTACTTTTGAGAAAGTTCCTCTTCTTTGTGATAACACTAGTGCTATTAATATTGCTAAGAATCCTGTACAACACTCACGCACGAAGCACATTGATATTCGTTATCACTTTTTGAGGGATCATGTTGAGAAGGGAGATGTTGAATTGGCTTTTGTTGATTCTCAATTGCAATTGGCGGATATTTTCACGAAACCGTTGGATTCTTCTCGATTTGCTTTTCTTCGAGGCGAATTGGGGATTGTTCATCCTTTTGGCATCAATTGAGGGGGAGTTTTTTAGCTCGTTATCGCATTCATGTTTTCTTTTCTTCTTTTGATTTTTCATTTTGCATACATATTTTATTCATGCATGGTGTGATAAAAAATGAAAAACATAAAAAAAATTAAAAAATTGAAAAAAGAGGAAGAGCTTTGTTTGTGCCTTAGTATATTCTAGTATATGCTAGCAATTCATGTTAGGTGGTATGATGACTATGCTAGCTTGTGTGCATGTTAGTTTTTATATGAGCTTTTGATATTGTTTTTAAAGTGATTTGATACATGACATATAATTTATCACTTGAATTAAGTAAATATGCAATATTGATGCTAGCATATGGTTTGATTTATAAATGTTTTATATATATGCTTTATCGAATTGTTATTCCTCAAATAGCTTTGTAGTTGCTTATTGTGAAAGAGAATAAAAAATATATAAAAAAATGAATACCGAATCCTTGGAAACAGTCTTGACGACAAGGACGTATTCGATGTGAGCAAAATAATGGGTACCGAATCCTTGGAAACAGTCTTAACGACAAGGACGTACCCGGAATAATAAAAAAGCAAAAAGGCTCAACTCAAAGTGAAAAATTCTCTTCTTTGTTTTGTGCTACAGCTAGTTTGAGAAAGAGTGATAAATGCAATAGGTGTATATGTATAATGTTTGTTTTTCAATCTATATACTTGTTAATATATTGCATTATAAATCGTTTGAAGTCATGAATCTTTAGTGTTGATTTGATCTTTTTGACAATATCTTTGGTTCATATTTACACTTCTATGCATGCTTGTTATCTAGGTTGTCATGCTATCTGCCTTGTTATTGCAACACATGTTCTTGAATTACTTTTGGTATAGCAAAGCTCTCCGAAAAAAAAAATTGTTGATGAACTCATTGTCAAAAGGGGGAGAACAAGGTAACAAATTTGTGCATAATTGTCATCAGTAAAAGGAATTTCTTTCTTTTCAAAAGTGAGAGATTTTTCTTTGAAAATTTTTGGCATTGAAGATGCTTTTCGGATTTGCTTCACAAAACACCACAAACCATTTGTTTGCCAATGATTTTCATCAAGGGGGATATTGTAAAATCAAGGAGTTGATTTAGATTTTGTGATGAAAATATTGGTGGTTTGCTAATGTTAATTTGGAGATTTTTGAGATGGTTGATTTTGTGAAGTGTGCAGTTTCGGTTGACCCTGGCGGTCAGACCGGCTGAGTGCCGCCGGTCAGACCGCAGGTGTTAAGGCGGTCAGACCGGCCGGCCCGACGGTCTGACCGGCAGGATTCTGATCGTTATCGGTTTTTAGAGAGACAAAAGTTGAGAGAAAATTAGGGTTTCGAATTTAGTTCGAGATTTTGGTGAGGAGTGCTGTTGGTGCACTTTGTAAACACTAGTTGATAAAATAAAGTCGAAAAGTTTCAATCTACATCTTCGAGTTTGTCATCTACTGGTGTTTTCTGGGTCCCGACGGTCTAACCGCAGGTGTGCACGCGGTCTGACCGGCGAGGCTACGACGGTCTGACCGGCGGCAGGAGGGCGGTCTGACCGGCGGCGGCAGGACTTTGTCGACGTCTTCGTTCGAGGGTAATCTTTAATTCCGCGAAAGATTTTTGGGTTTTTGGTTTTCCCTACCATTCACCCCCCCTCTGGTAGGTTTGTTTGATCTTGTGCGATCCTACAGTATAGAACACTTCACCCTTATCTTTGGATTATTATGGACCGTAAACTGTCACAGAGAAACTTGAGAAGAACCTTCTCCGTTATCAATGGTTTACACCGCTTGATAGTCAACAATCGCACCATCGTGGCGATCATACTAGACTTTGCATTTTCCATATGTATCCCATTCTTACATCCTACATAGTGCTACGCGTCCACCAGATTTTATTTTATTTTTATCATTTCTTGTTTCGTCTTTGTGTATTTTTTTTCTAGCTACAAATTAATGGGTTGACTATGGTTTGCCAAGCAGAGCACATCCCTGTGAAGGAGAGGAATAGAGGAGAGCTATCACTGCATGCTTGGAAAGTCTTGATAGGCCACCATTCATGTGAAATATTGCGACATAAGTAGGGGCTAGGTTTTGGTGGATTGCTTTAGTGTGCACTGGCTTTATGTAACAGCCATAAAAATGTTTTAAAACCGCTTTGAAAACTCATGACAAGCTTACCATTTTGTTCTGTTAAAGCTGTTCGTCGTTCTTTTATTTCAGGTTTTCATCCGAAAGTGCAAATTCTATATCGAAACCCTTTGATGGTGCAGCTGTGATCTCCATGCTGCTATATCCTCCAAACATCCGCTCCTTCCCGAGCTGTTTCATCACTGGAACCTCACCAGATAGGCCTCCTGGCCGCTGCCCTGCCCTTCTTCTCTGCCCGCCACCACCATGACCTCAGCCTTGTTCGCCCTGCTCATCGCCAGAAACCACTGTACCATCATACCTCTATTTCATGGGTTAATCATCATTTATTTGTGCCCTGTTAGCCCTCAAAATAGCTGTTCTAAAGTAAACGATGCACACTGCAATAATATATGCACCACGACAGTGGAATCCTATTATATCTGCACCATGGTTTGTTGGATTAATCATTTATTTGTTGCATCTTAGAAAAGCCAGTTGTTCCTCTCCAAAAAGACAAGAAAAGAAAGTTGTTTCAGTTACCAGTTTTGCTACTTCCTCCCGTGTACATCCATGGAAGAATCATACAGCTGGGAACATCACTAGGTACCACACATTTCCTACACAGCTAATCAAGCATTAGAGGCAAGTTATTACTCTAGATTATTCACGCTATCCTTGCTACATGTAGAGGTATACTCAAAATAAGATTGTTCACAAAAACAAAAGGAGAAATATATAAAGAAAATAAAGGTAGAGTACAGACACTTCCCATGTATTCCAATATTCTAATTGTGTGTGGACCAGACATGCATGCCTGATTTTCATGAGGTAAGGTAAGTTTTACTCTAGTTGTTGCGACAAATGGCTGTGTACCTAGCTTACGCTAGGCTTAGCGGGCAGCTATGTATTGCGTAGTAAAGTTGTATAGCAGGGAGTTTTGTACATGCCATAAATATAATATAATGAATAGAGATATATTGTTTATTCATTTTGTCTAAACATAATTATTTATGAGAAGATATTTAGTGTACAATATTGCACATCTATGTAAGCAAGATTTTAAATGTATCAAGTGGTATATACATGTAAGGAAAAAATATGGATAGAATAAATACAACGATGAGCCATCTATTGTTAAGATATGTATTGCATCAAACGATGGAACCATATTGGAAAGAGGGCGTGTATTGCATAAGGGTCATCCATTTAAGGAAAAAAAGGATATATCACAGTAAATGTCATATCCAATCCATATAAGGAAGAAAAGTTATATCAAATTAAATGATTTGTCCATATAAGAAATAGTAAATGATATCCACTTATGGAGGAATACTTGTATATCAATTAAAGGTAAAAAAATCAATGTCATTATTACAATATGCCACCAGCTGGCAGGATGAGCTGTAAAGGTTTGATGTATGAGACACGTTCACATAGGACACATACTATTTTTGGAGCCTTACAGGTTCACACTATTTGTCTCACAATGACATTCCTCAGAAGATATATTCAAGGCTAGGAGACTCTTGCTATCTCCCTTGTATTCTACTATCCCTTTGGGACTATAGATCTATGAGTAGTGAGGCCCCAAAGAGTATAGCCCTGATGAGTAATTCTGGATATGACTCTGATGAAACTCTGACAGACAATCCTTTCGTAGGGATTGATGCAGATTCAGAGGATGAAGAAAATACATCTGCCATGACCCTCCTGCTTGGCAATCAACCACTTGATGTTGCACCTTTGAACGCCATTCCATTCAATCGAGTGCAGGCTTTAAGTCGAAAAGTGGTTTCGGGTAAAGAAGAGGTTTCTATTCCTCATTGGTTGAAGGTACACAAGCTCTACGAAGATGGAGATTGGAAGGCTTCGATCTCTATTAGGGCTAATGGACACAAAGATTGGGTAAGTGGTTCAATCCTACTTTTCCTTATGAAATTCGTTACATATGGTTCACTTTGATTCTGTTTTTGATATGTCTAAAGAGAATGTTTATATACTATTGAAAAATAAGTGTTTGCATTTTATCTCAAGATCTGCGCTACATTTGGTTCAATCAATTATGTTTTATGCTTCTTAGTTTTCTTCCAAAATATATGACATACTTACAATTAATAAATCTTATGTTTTATTTAATTTGTTATATTCACTTGTATACAACTTCCTTTTGTCCTGAATCCATTGATGATTGTGATGTGTATCCGATCTAACTGTAACGCCCCAAGTATCCATATAATTGGAGTACTACACCAAAACACAATAAAAAATACTAACTCCTAAAATTAATAGAAAATTTTGGTAGAGTACCCTCTGTAATTATGGACATCCACGACAGGCAGTTTAATAGATAAACAATAAGCATAGCATCCATAATTCCAAAACCACTAATAGGTCCACCCAAACCACACAACAAATAATAACTGCCACTTCAGACGATCTTTACATGTTTAACATAAAGTTCAGGCTAAACAAATAATAGGACTAAAGTTATATAAGTGTGTAAAAGTGTGTAGTTGAAAGTGCTACTCCCATCCCATGCAAATCTGGATCACTTAGTACCTAAAAACCAAATAAAACACAAGAGTGAGTAAAAATACTTAGCAAGTACAATATAGAACTAGAAGAATATACACATATATACATCATATAACAATAAGGAGAAACCAATGGACAATTAACTTTCTTTCTTTGAAAATCATAACAAGAAGTAGCAGTTCCCCTTCGGGGCATACATGGATATCCTTTAAGCATTACCGGTCAGCTAAGTAAAGCGGGGCCAACTCTTACTCATAGGATCATGGATAAAGAAGCAAAGTAACTCCATGGCTACACATGGTTTTTGAATTTCGAAATTGGAATAAAGATCTCATAAACATGGACATATAACTTGAACATAATATGGACATTCAAAATAATACAAGGTAAGTGCACATGAATGATAAACAATGCTAGTAAAAATACGACAAACCGTTTACTTAATCGCTTAGCAAGTTCGTCATGCACTTGCCTTCAACTCCGCCGGTCAAACGGCGTAACACCTCTCGTACCGGAACCTCCCACACCTGTGGAGCAAATCTACATATTAGACTCTATAGAATGCTTGCTAGGACTAACGGTAGAAATATGGACCAAAACCTAAATTATTCAACGACCCGCACATGAACAACCTATATCGATCCATTAAATGTTATAGACATAATTCATAAATCGTCCAATGAAAAATAGCAAATAGTAGCACTTCGGGCATCTACATAAAATAATCTACAACTTTCATGTTGAGCAGAATGACTGATTTTGCATATATCAATCCCAGATCAAGCAAAACAATAAACTGTATCGGTTTCGGATCCGGTCAGCAGCACTGTTTCTAGTGTTTCTCCTGAACCGTTTATCGGAATAGAATGAAACCAGCGGCGTTGGAAAGATAATGACGAATCCTACAAATCTTATTTACGTCACAAAACTTGAACCTCTATGAATAATTATCAGTTTTGAAAATACAGTTTCAGCCTAGCGGCCGATAAAATAAACTCGAGCTACCGGAAACGGATCGTCTTATATATAAATTTAGAAACAACTAGGGACTAAAACGGATTACCTAGCAGTACTAATTTGTAAGAAAAACAATGAATTTGGAAATATCCTCACCAAATTCCCCAAATTTCCCCTTCTTCTATCTTCTTTCCCCTTCTCTCCCTCGTTCCTGTTCTTCTCTTCTTCCCTGGTGCAGCAACAAGCAGCAGTATCTATCGGCAAGCAAGTAAGGATAGGCAGCAGCAGCAAGAGGAGGACGGTGCGGCAGCGGCGGCATCAAACAGAGAAGGGGAAAATCCAAACCTATCGCTAGGATTAGGATCACAACAGCGGCGGTGGCAACGACCGGCGACGCTCGGCATATGGACTCCAAACACCATATACTTACAGTCGTTTTCGACCTACTCGACGAGCTCTACGCATTTACGGTCTTCGATTGTTTGTTTGAACAACGGTTTAAACGTTGAACTTTTCACACCTTCCTTCTAATTAGTCCAAAACATGAATATTTCATGTACCGGGTATTACACTAACCCTGTTGAATCATTGCATTTTTAATATCTAACAAAGCAAGCTCGGAAGAAAATAAAGCTATTCTTGTAGTATCATGTGAAAATTTTGCAGGAAGAATTTGCACCTCATGGCAGTGCAATCATTTCTACTACTAATAGATTTTTTGTCATCTATTTAGCAGTTGCACATTTGTAAGATGCTTGCATTTACTATAAAATTGAACAACTCAATTGATACATGATTATTCAAATTTTGAAAGCTTTTTTGGTATTTCAACAAGTACAATGCGATTATAATACTTACATGACAAAGACAACCTTTTTAAATATATATGCATTTATTGTCGTGTCAATCTAGAGCACGTTAATAGAAATGCACCAAATGATATAGTGGAATGACTAATCCAGTCTAGGCTCAGAAATAAGACCGACGCTTTGGGTATAATATTATTGACAAACCATTGAAAGGTTCTTGATTTGTTTTGTACATATGAATCAAGTGGTATGTTAACTAGGTACGTATAGCAATACACGTGGGAGAAGCCATCTGTCACTGATATCCATGTCCATGGGAATTTTTTTTTGAGATTACACGGCAGACGCACACGCATACACACTACTACACACGCAACATCACACTCACCCTACGAATGCATCCCCTAACACATGTTCTAAGAGACGGAAATCAGCACACATTAATTGTTCTCTAATTTCCTACTAGTCAAGAAACTATTGATTTCTCATGAATCATACCTGAGTTTTCTCATTGGCAAATGGGCTTGCCTGTAGGGCTATGATATGGTTACCGCTTTACCATGTCTGCCACACCTGATTGTTATCCCTGCTAGTATTCGGCATTCAAATGTATAATCTGACACAGACGCAGTGTTAGTGGCACTTCTGGCCAATCATGTGGTGTTGGTGGGATTAGTCCCATATGAAAATTGAGTCTCACTTCGGTACTCTCTACTGTAGTAGAAAACAATTTGAACCGTTGATCTCATTTGATCGAAGGGTTCAGGTTGCTTTCTACTACCATTCTAGTTAGCGGTAGTAGAAATGTGGAGGGGTATTATTATCGCAAAAAATAGAGGTATAATTATCATTTAGCAGTGACTAAAATTTTTTCCTTCTTTTTTAGCTTTTTGATAGAATATGAGTAATGCCAACATAATGGATAACCACATATCACTCTAGCCGGAAAAAAACATAAATGACAAAGTTACTCGTAATCATTGTATTAGTAAATTATTCATTTACCCTTAATATTACTGGTAGTATAATACTACAAGTAAAGAGTAGGAGCATCGCTCATGAAAATTAGGTTAGGGCCATCATAAAAACCCATGTGCTCCAACCATAATATCTCCTCGTTAATCCTTGTCCATGATTTGAGGAAAAAACGGTAAGCGGGGTGATATGTGTATGTTGTATTGTTCCTCGGAAAAGTTGAGCTACGATTTTGAAGCTGGGTGTTATCAGATTTTAGGAGCTTTTTTATAAGCTAATAGATATAAAGCTTGTTCTTTTGGTTAGTGTTTTTACTATTGGCAAAGAAAAGAAAAAGAAAAAGCCTCGGACAATTACTTATACTTCTCAAAGAGGTTCCTCCCTTTTGGTATTTTTTTTTTACCATATACGCCCTTGGCACCAATGCTATTGTGGAACTAGGAAGTTTCCACTAGCAAAGAAGGTGAGTTAATTCCTCTTACAGTCCACAATTTACGAGTCTTGTTCTCTAACTCCCTCTTTAATTGCACTAATATCAGTGTGAGGAACAAAAAGTTAAGCGCTTTAATTCTTAAGCTTCTCAATTGTGTAAAGCTCCCAAGCAAGATCAAGGGAAAATATTAACCCTATATACAGCGTCCGAGACAGGTCAACTAAGACACACTTACTTCCTAATGAAACAATGTCCTGTGAAGCATTTCTTCCTGGTGTTGTAAATCGAAGATGGTGACGTGAGACATCAATTCATGTTGTGCTCCTCTCTATTTTTTTAGAAATCTTTGTTGAATAATCTCTCAAGCTTTTTAGGTCTTTTGTGTTGATCTAATATGTGTCAGTTGTTGCAACTTGGGTCCAAAATTTTTAAAAGGCATCTACATTTGGAAACCACAATCAAAATTTGATTGCTGGTAATTTTCATCCTGGTTTTTTTGGTTAGAGTTCCAAGCTTCATTTTCCAGATGCAAGGTTTTATTTGTTGTTCCCAAATTCCAAAATTTTCTTTGTAACTAAAATCATCACACGCAATAAAAATTTGACATCATTATGAATGTTTCAAAGAAAATGTTCTTGTCAACATTTGACATATACTTTTACTTATATTAAACTAGCTTTTTCCGATCCATTTTGACTTTGTCTTGACTCACCAATTGCTTTATATCCTCATCATTTGGTCGAAAACCTAAACTTTCATATTTGATTATTGGGTAAAGGGTTTCATGTGCAGTTTTGATGCAAACTACTCACAACTAAAGCCACAGAGAAACCAGACCACATAAATGAAGGCTACCCCGAAGTAAAGTGAGAAATAGCCCCTCAATTCAAATAGGGGCAATAGAGATGCATAAAAAATAGCGTTCAAAATCAGATAATTGATCCACCCAATGAGCAAGTATGGTCAATATTTGCAGTCTAGATCACGGATCCAATTGCAAAGCTTAACTAGATTCTTTTCCAATTGGTGACATTGCCCACAGGAACACCAACTTACCCTGCCTAATGCAATATTTTTTCATTCAACTTCAACATGGCTTAGTTCGACCATATATGTGTTGTCAACAATATACAAGCATAAGCGACCTCTATTATGATTGTAGATCATGCTTAACACTGGTTCTTTGTTTTTTTATGGCTAATCTGCTGATTGCCTAGCTTTTGATCAAACTGTAGGATAGGAAGATTGCCTCTGGACTTACGATCTAAGGAACAGAACTAATGCATGGCCTTAGAGTGGGTCTTTTGATTTCATTGCACTAGGTCATGGTGGTTGAGGAATTGACCTAAGGCCCTGGAAAAGTGTGATGCTGCTACAGATGGAGTTGCAACATGCGATTTCATCCCCCATCACACATGTAAAAAAAAACTACTGTAGCATGCTGGTTTTTTTTTTGGAGGGGGGGGGGACTACTTTTTCGAAAGCTTAGGTTCTTTCTTGTGTCACATCCTTCACGATGAACATTATTGGGTTGAGTTGTCTACAAGTATATCATCTAAACTTGTATCCATTAAAATCTTTGGA
Organism: Oryza punctata; assembly: GCA_000573905.2. Lineage (NCBI taxonomy): Eukaryota > Viridiplantae > Streptophyta > Magnoliopsida > Poales > Poaceae > Oryza > Oryza punctata. Next base: position 16,463,769 of record CM002491.2, on the reverse strand, counting down.
TTGCTTAAAAATATCTCATCGATGGCATGTATATTTTTCTTTACTAGTCCTAGTGTAGGTGACAAGAGTACTCAAATGACTACTCTATTAGAATAAACAAGTTCTGTGTTTCTCACATGAAAAATACGTTCTAAAAAGATATCAAATATATGCATCGGTCTGATTTAACCTAGTCATTGAAAAATAAGTACTGAAAAACCTGGATAGAGTATAAACTGTATAGCACATTGGCTTCTAATTTCGGATAGTTCATTCCTCAGACACGTGCATCATCCTAGTGTAGTTCATATGGTATCCACATATCATGAGAAAAGTTTTGTTTTAAAGATGCCATGGTAAACAAGTAGAGTATGTTGCACATAATTTTATGATTGACGTGCATTTTTTTGTTTGGTTTTGCTTTTTGCATTTATCTCCGCCTCTCTTCTCAGAGCTATATAATAATGTCTACCGCATACATGATTATCTCATGCATTTTTTTCTTTTTTGTGCCAATTTATTGGACCTTGAAGTCTTCCTTATAATACATGAATTGTGATTTCATAATACCTTTTATTGTAGTTCTACAATCATCGGGAATACAAAAAAACATTCCGCTCCAAACCCGAAGTTGAACTATTCATGGAAAGAACCCTGCTGAATGGGACAAATATATTCAACGGACGAAAACTACACAAGAAGGTAGGCGGGCACTTATTTTATGCTAATACTAATAATATATAACACATATTTTTGTACATTATTTGATTTACATGTTGCCAGATAAAAATACAAGTACTAATTCCAAACGTCCACTTATTAGGTATTTCGAAAAAACAAATCTATCTTGGCCACTTTATATGCTTGTATAAATATTGTACTAAATTTTTTTAGAAACTCTAATGTTCATATATATTTATTTTTCTTTACAGAGGACAATGGATTCCTATGGTGAAGGCAGTGGTACGGATTTGAAATATACAATTTTGAAAGCTTACTTCAGAAACTAATTAACATTATATATGTTGTCATTTGGTTTTGTAACATGGTTTTGAAAATTTTACCTCACTCTGTATTACTTGTGTAATTGCATTTGAAACGTTCTATTTTCAGCATAGCATTGAAGCTAGTGTTTTCCTTTTACCCAATATTTTGAAATCAGGTGGAAATAAATCATCCATGGGAAAGAAGAATACCAATATTAAAACACAGAAGCCCTCGAGTATTGGAGATGACCCTATGATGCTGAAGCCAACTCTGCCTCACGGTTTTGTTTAGTTTCAGTTCGAACTGCATATGTGAACTGGTGAGAGGGAGCAACAGCAAATAAACCTAATACTTTGCTACATAGCATTTTCATGTTGCCTTTAAGAATAAGTGCACATTGCATCAAACTGTTGATGATGCTGCCTAGTTATCGGTTGTTTTTTCCTTGATGTTTGCTTATGACTTCATTTCTGTAACGTTAAGCTTGATATATTGGCTACATTGTTCTGTTCAAGTTTGATATTGGTTGTTAGCAATCATGTGGTTTAGTATTTAATTTATTGCATGAGAGGCTATCACCAGTAATGCTATTCTTTTATTAGAGATGCATACATCACTTTTGCATATATGCGTGGATGTACTATATCCATACTTCTGCTATATATTCACATTTGAACAAACTTGCTAGGTATGTCTTGTTCAATTGCAAGGGGCTAAATTATAATTTATTTGAAAGTAAATTTTACTTTTATTGCACACAACTCTTCGGCAGAAATAAAACATTTTGTTTTTTGTTTTATTTTTTTATAAATTCAATTAGTCATATATATTGTATTTCCATACACTCATTCTATATATTTGATACATACAAATTTTGAAACCTCTTTTTTTATATACTGTTATTAGAGTGCACTTCAGTTTATAGACTCATTCTTTATATACTGTTATTAGATATTAGAGTGCACTTCCGTTTGAACCCTTTTTCTACAAAAAGGTTCAACAAGGTTCATGTTGAACCCCTGTACGACACACAACTTTCACTATGGACCACTTTCCTTATCTTTTTTTTTTCACTTTTGACCCTTTTCTTATACCATTTTTCTCAAGCTCAAACTCACTGTGCAACCATGATCTTTTTCTTAAACATACTCCTCTTACTCTCACTACTGTCAGCTTTTCGGGAAAAGGGAGTCCAAAATGAAACACAAAGGTTAGATGGCAGCAGGGGTGGGGGTGCTCAACGTGTATTTTCTCTATTTTTCATCTCTACCCTCCTTTTTCACCATTTTGCTTCCTTGCCTTGCCTGCCAGTCTCGTTAGTCTTTCGTTAGTTCATAGCAAAACAGTGCAAAAAAAGACCAACTTGCTGCTGCCACTGGTTGGCTAGATTCATGGAAAATTTTAAAGCACCAATTCACTATATTATTTGCTCCACATGTCTAAACATATGTTTCTCGAAAATTTTTATTCTGCTACATAGCTCGGACCATTTATTCTAAGCTGCATCTTATTTTATTTTTAATATTCCCTGCAAAAAAAGTTTAATTTTAAAATATTTAATTTATCTCTATAATGAAGTGGATAATCTGCAACAATAATCCTGTGATAAATCTGTTTTGAATGGGGCAAAAGCATTGCTTATGTCTATCTTATTGATAAGTAACAGAAAATTTCATTTCAATAGTCTTATTCCTCTTTACCGAAAACCTTGCAAAAAAAAAAATGTCTTCTTCCTCCTCTGACCAAAGGTCATCATCTCTCTATCCACATTGCTACCAATCCATAACCAACGATGACTAATCTCAATAGCGGATATAAAAATATTTTAAAGCCTGGGCAATCTTCACTGTAGTTAGTATTTACTATATAAATTATTTCTTAAATTTTCTAATTACGTGAAATTTTAAAGGATTATATGTCGAAGAGCCGGACGGCTGGCTGCCCCAGGGTTGCCGGGCGGTAGTCCGCCACTGGCTAATCTTGTTGGCAACCAGTGAAAACCATATACCATCCCGTTGCAAGTGCTCTCTGTCTGGTTTCTCCTATAATTAAGCGACTTGATCATATATGGTTTATCCATAGAAATTTAAGCCTCATTTAAGCTACCATTGGAGTCTGCTGCCACAGTGGCAGTGAACCACTTGAGCCATCAGCTTTGCTCGAATCATCATAGAAGATTAAGGGTATAACGTCAGCATTCGCTAAGAAAACTAACATTATCTTCGTCACGTGAACCGAGGTTGGTCATATTTATAATGCTCCCTAGTAATGCAGTTTTGCAAAAAAAATATATTTTATAAACTAGGAACAATATTATCAAAATGTGCATTGCCTCTCCCCGACGTCGACTACGCGCAACCAAGAGAAAACCAAAAAAGACCTAAAAATAAAATATTATTATCAATAACTAATAGTTTCAATAGATATATCTTATTTTTTGAAAATTTTGGAGGCTTGAACCAGGTCGATCGGAGCTACAGTTGAAAATATATGAATTTTTGAAGAAAATGATTTTCTTGAAATGATAAATTATTATTTGAAATTGGAAATGAATATTCACAAGAATATTGCTCGGTGGGCCTACTGGTAAGTGAGAAAGTATCGATTCTGAAAATCGGCAAGATAAAAGAGGTAGCGCACGAGACCTAATGTTGATGGATGCAGAAGACAAAGATTTTATACTGGTTCAGACACTCTCGATGAGAGGTAATACTCTACTCTTGTTTGGGGATAGTATCTATTGGGTGTATATTGATCTGATGATCCAATTATCGTTATCTCGCTCTATCTAGCCATATCTATATGCCTTTGGAGGGATCCCTTTGTACCTTATATAGATCGGGGACAGGGTTAAAAAAAGAAAAACCTATCCCGACATGACATCAATTTCATAATCTATTACATGTTGATACTCAATCGAAACTCTATACCCTACCTTGGAATAAGAGGCAACATCGCAATCGAGTCCTACTCTATTCAGGGTTTACAAAACCGCACGGTTATCGCGGTTACCACGCACGATAACCTTTTCAGTTTTTGACACACAGTATATTTCGCGGTAACCGCCAAACCGTGGGGTCGCGGTAATCACGCCCCAAACGGTTTGGTAGACCCTGACTCTATGCTATAATTCATAAATCTGGTTCACCTCCTATCTCTAAGTACCTTCTCCACATAAAGGTAAGAAAATTGGTAGTGCCAAGAGGTGGCACTACCAATAGGTTTGTTGTGTAGAGAACCAAACCGGCCTTATTTAGTCGCTGAGCAGAGTTGTTCTAGTAAGAGTAGTCCACGAGCTGATGGAGCTATGCAGCTCGTCCGACGCCCGCGCCACCCACAGCGTAAGCAGCTCTCTCGCCGACCTCTATGCTGTACCTCTCCCGTCTCTTCTCCTCCGCCGCCTCGCTCGCCTCACCGCCCTGCCCAGCCACCACCCGTGTCGACGGCGACGACTGGGCGGCGGCGCCGCCTTTCCTGGTCCTTCTTGCCCGTGCGCTCCGCGTTGCTGCGGAGGTGGCCCACCGCCTTGGGCAGCAGCCGCCAGCACCATGCTTCTCCTGCTCCTCCTCCTCCTCATCGTCCATCACCTCTAGCGCGCGCGTAGCTCCGGCGCCCGCACGAGCCGGGCATGTGGCTTCGCGCCATCGTCGTCCTCCTCCGGGTTGTCGTGGTCATGGGGGATGAAGAGGACGGTCATCTTCAGAGGTGTCAGCTGTTCGTCGTCTTTAACGCCGACGACGAGCTCGTTAGTCGGCGGCGGCGACGGGATGTAGCACTGCAGGTACACCACGATGACATGCTCTGGGTACTTGGTGGACGGCGGCGACACGCCGGAGTTGGAGGAGGTGATCCGGGACCGGGTGCGGTGGTGGTGATCGGTGCAGCAGAGAGGGTTTGGACGATACCATGTGGACGTCGACCCAATATTTGTTGTGGCCGTAAGGAGAGCAGCTGGCCGAGCTCTCTCCTCACATCTTCAGCAACGACCCTGGAGCATCATGGTCCTTGATTACTTACATGAGAGTTGTACTGAAATTACTTAAATTTTGAAACATTTTGACCATATTTTGTGAAATAAATAAATTCAAGTTAGTCTAGCCCTGTTGAATTAGTTCTACCCAAAAAATCTGTCAAATTAACGAAGTTCGGCCGAAAAAAAAAAGCTAAAGATGCATGTGATGTTAGAGTTGTGGGCGTATGTATAAGACTTTATCTACCAAAATTGTTCAAATCTTGGTGCTAATTAACATGTAAATATACGTAGGTGTGCTTTCTACGACTTTGAATATGTCTTAAGTGGCACTCTTTTGTTGTGTACGTTGGTTGTTCTCCGGTCATCTATTCATTCCGGAATGTGAATTTTGGTCACCCGATATGAAATTCTTTTGCCCGAAGTTTTTATTTTTTGTTCTGAGATTTCCAAATTTACCAAGACCTATTCAAATTTCAACGAACTACGTTCAAAAGGCGAAACTTCGGTGGAATTACGTTCTTGCAGAAAGGGATGGAATTTAATTTGTTGACCTGAAGTGAGATGTAGGCGTGCAGGCTGACTGCATGCAGTCGATCATGGTGCCGAGCTCGGAGAGGCGCACCATGAGACCCAGGCTGAAGCTCCTCGCCGGCGCCGTGAAATCCTTCACGACGAACCCCACCATGGCCTCCACCCCGCGCTCCTCGAAGCTCACCGGCCGCACGCCGAGGTAGTAGAACTTGGCCCCTCGCTGCGCCAGGTAGCTCAGCGTCTCGCCGGCGAGGAGCCTGGTCGAAGAACGCGTGCTGCTGCCGCGGCCGCGCCCCGCCGAGCTCCACCAGCTTCAGGAACTCCGCGAGCCTCTCGAATCTCCGGACGTCGGCGGCGGCGCTCGAGCTCGAGTCGTCTTCCCCGCGGCCGCCGATGAGCGCCGAGACGAACGACCTGGTCGCGTGGGCGATGCGCCGGGGGAGCGTGGACCTGGACCTGCAGATGGCCGCCGCCTCGTCCTGCTGCACGGCGCGCTGCTTCTGGCGGCGGAGCGCGCCGGCCGTCGCACTCCTCCGCGGCGCGCTTCAGCCTGCGGCGCCACCGGAGCAGCGACACGTCGGTGATGGGCCACCGCGTCGACAGCTCGTGGGCAGCCTCCATCCGGCTCTGCGCCATCTCCAGCCTCTCCACGCTGCCGCTGATCCCGCCGTCCTCGCCGTGGCCGTGGCCGCTGCCGCCGGCGACCAGCCTCGACACGACCCTGTTCGATCAGCGTTTCCCCCACGACGGCGGAGCTGATCATCTCCGCCGCCATACTGGCCTCTCTCCAGCTACCTACCGGGGATTGTATTCACCATTTCAGCTCACTGCTGATGTGATGACTGATGAGACTATGTGAGCTAGTCTAAGCGTCAATTCAACGGTGGACTTTGAATGGTAAAATTGTAGAAACTCCAGTTCTTTCTTCTTTTTGGGAGCATATGCGTGCTATTTAATTTGTCAAGTGACTAATATTTTCTTTCATTCATTAGAACAATATTTAACTTTTATTTTTCTGTAGACCAAGAGTTTAATTATAGTTTGATGTTGACATTTGCCAACGTAAGAGAAATTGGACGAAACTAAACGTTGGAGCGACGTTATACTAAAGTTGCACCTTTGTAATAATTATAAGTTTAGTACAAGTGATGTGCAAGAGTCTACGTGATTGAAAAATTAGAAAATATTAAGTGACTGATAAATAGCAAAATTGTTTCTTAAAAATGTTTTGGTGGCCAAGGTACAGAAACCTTAATGAACTTTAATTAGTCCAACTAGATAAACTAAACTAGATGGTATCCTGCACGTTGCTGCGGGCCACTTGAGAATAACATACTGTAAGATTAGGAAACAATTTTTTTAAAAAGAATTTCAATGAACTTAAGTAATTCTGCTGGTTGATAGGAATATAATATGCCAGATAAGCAATCTAACATGGTCACCCATAAGTTTACAGGGCAGTTATATTGTTCAGAAACTAAAGCACACGGCACGAAGGAAACAAAAGTTCTTCTCACAAATTTGGTAGACAGCACATTGCTAAGTAAAGCCATAATCACTTGATTTGTTTGGATAAACAAACACTAGCAGAGACATGATCTTTACTACCGGTTCTCAATTCCTATTAATTTCGATTGTAGCAACCGAGACTAAAGTTCTTGATTGTTAGTACCGGTACTAAAGATATAAACTATATCAAAAAATATGTGGGATGTGAGATTCAAACTCAAGATATCTCACCTCAGTCGTCCTTACGCGCATTACTATCCCACCTACTACATACATCTGACTTAGATATAGATGCTTAGATATAGATGCTTTCTCTTTGAACTAACCCTGAAGATATATTTAGTACCGCTTAATAATACCAACCGGTACTAAAAATATCTTTAGTCTGGATTGGTTTTAATAACCGGGATTAAAGATGTATCTTTAGTACTGGTTGATAACACCAACCCAGATTAAAGATGAAGGATTTTTAGTCCCAATTGATGTTACCAACCGATACTAAAGATGCATTTTTAGTACCGATTGGTAATACCAACCGGAACTAAATATATTTTTGGGGACTTGGCCTTTTAGAACCGGTACTAAACAATTTTTAGTAATACTTCCGGTATATTTATGGTTTGGGACCGTAGATAAAAGATGAATTGTCTAGTAGTGAGATGTCAATTCATACCATGACTCCATGGGTGAGCTTCATGAGACCAAATGCTGATGGTCCACGCAGTTGCTGTAAACATTGAGAAAACACACATTTACTATATTTATAAGCCTTTTTTTGCAGGGAATTCTATATTTATAAGCTAAAATGAAGTTTACATGCCAGCAAGATCATGTAAGATAATAAAGCCCATCCATAGTTCCATTAAATGTAAGTCTGAAGAGCAAGAGACTGGCTTTGATTTATTCCTTCCATCTAATGGTCAGGTGATGAACTGAAACAATTCAAGTTTTAGTCTTTTATTAGGGAAAAACAACATGCACCTAATAGATCCTGGCGATGAAAGGTTAAATTCACAAAATATAAGTATCAAAGACATATAAGAAATTATATTACAAAATCTCTAGCTATCTGAACATATATAGTAAAATAATGATGGGCAGCTTTGCAATTTCATACATCCATATGGATGAACCCACCCTAGAGTAATGAATTTGATCGATTGCTCCAGTACAGCACAATACCTTTCATAGGGATGATTCTTACTCCTGCAATAAAATTAGCCATTAGAATTTACCTTGACCTCCCCCACACAGGCAGCCAAATCAAAATGTACACGGAAAATAGAGAGAGAATGCTAACAAAATTTCATAGGTATAGTCCTACGATCTGAAGAAAACAAAGATTAGAAAAGGCAAGAAGCAAATTAATTCTGATTTAAATTAGAAGGGAGGAGGGATGAAGGAGGTACAGAAATATAAGAAAAAGAGGATGGGAGGAACAAAAGTTATAGACGGTGCGTGGCTACGGAAGATGCAAGGCAAACAACACTACGCCAGATCCTCACACCTCTGATGAGATACCAGTGATGGGCAAAGCAAATGGTCACTGATGACCGTCACCTTTGACGGGTCATACGGGATGCCGTCATCGGTGAGGCATGTGGCCGCGGCCCATCACAGGTATCACCTCACCTGTGACGGGCCGCAAGACTAAGCCGTTATAGGTGAGTCAGTGACGGGTTATACTCCCAACCCGTCATTGGTATGACCCCACCTGTGACGGGTCCCTTTCACTACAACCCGTCACAGGTGATTGGCGTCACCTATGACGGCTTTTTCTCCCGGACCATCACAGGTGTCGATCTACCTGTGACGGGCAACTCAATTGAGGCCCGTCAAAGGTATGATCAATACCTTTGACGGTCCTTTTTTACCTAACCCGTTTGAGGTGTGTTGGGTCTATAAATACCCCCAAACCGCCAACTACTTTCCATCCCGACCATTTACTGTTCAGAAATCAGTTGGGAGGGCTAGGGGGCGATTTTTTGCTAAAATTCAAGGTAAAATACACATTATTCTTGCCTTGATTCTCAATATATATCGATCATCATATATTTTTCTTCCTATGTTGTTGATTTCAGATGGATCGTAGTTGGATGTATCATGTTCATCGTTCGTCCACAGAATATAGACAAGGGGTCACTGAATTTATCACATTTGCGGAGAATGATAGAAAAAGTAGGATGAGCATGTACATATTGTGTCCATGTAGGGACTGTAAAAATGAAAAGATGATCCGTGATAGCTCAGAAGTGCATTCTCATTTGATAACGAATGGATTCACGAAGAAATATACCTGCTGGACCAAGCATGGAGAGCAAGAGGCGCCTGATGTCGCAGCTGAAGAAGTGTTGGAACAGGATGTAGAGAACACCGCCGCAGCTCGAGAAGGCATGTTCGTACCTTCACCGTTAGGTGGAGAGACCATATATTTGTATACTCAATGTCTATCTACAATGTTGCATGACATTGAAGACGCAGAGGACAACGACAGAGATTTTGAGAAGTTTAGTAAGTTGTTGGAAGATTGTCAGATGCCCTTGTATGATGGATGCAAGTCGAAGCATAGAAAGTTGTCATGCGTGTTGGAACTCATGAAGCTTAAGGCTAGTAATGGCTGGTCGGACAAGAGTTTTACTGAACTTCTTGAGATGTTAAAGGACCTGTTGCCAGAGGGGAACAATTTACCGCAGACGACATATGAAGCGAAGCAAGTATTATGTCCGTTGGGCCTGGAGGTCAGAAGAATTCATGCTTGTCCGAACGACTGTATTTTGTATTACAAGGAATACGGTGACTTGGATGTCTGCCCTGTCTGTGGGGTATCTAGATACAAATGAGCAAAGAGTGAAGGTGAAGGAAGGAAGTCAAAGAGGGGAGGCCCCGCAAAGGTGGTGTGGTATCTCCCAATTGCAGAGCGCATGAAGAGAATGTTTGCGAATAATGAATAAGCTAAGCTAGTGCGCTGGCATGCCGAAGAACGGAAAGTCGATAGTATGCTGAGGCACCCAGCAGATTCAGTACAGTGGAGGACAATCGATAGGATTTACCAGGAATTCTCAAAGGACCCAAGAAACATGCGTTTCGCCATGTGTACGGACGGCATTAATCCATTTGGTGATTTGAGGAGTCGTCATAGTACATGGCCAGTTCTGCTTGTTAACTATAACCTTCCTCCATGGTTGTGCTTAAAAAGAAAGTATATTATGCTTGCCATGCTCATTCAAGGACCGAGACAACCTGGCAACGATATCGATGTGTTCCTTGAACCGATAATCGATGACTTCGAAAGGCTATGGAATGAGGGCACACGAACATGGGACGCATATGCACAAGAGTATTTCAACCTCCATGCGATGCTGTTTTGTACCATCAACGATTATCCGGCCCTTGGCAACCTTTCTGGCCAAACTGTGAAAGGGAAATGGGCGTGTTCGGAGTGTATGGAGGAAACAAGAAGCAAATGGTTGAAGCATTCACACAAGACGGTCTACATGGGTCACAGGAGATTTCTCCCAAGGTATCACCCGTATAGGAATATGAGAAAGAATTTCAATGGACACAGAGATACAGCCGGACCCCCGGCAGAGCTAACAGGGACAGAGGTGCACAACTTAGTGATGGGAATAACCAACGAGTTTGGAAAAAAGGGGAAAGTTGGAAAGACAAAAGAGAAGAGCATGTCGACGGACAAAACAGAAGAGCATGTGGAAAAACAAAAGAGAAAAGAGAGGAGCATGTGGAAAAAGAAGTCAATATTTTGGAGACTACCATACTGGAAGGATCTTGAAGTTCGCCACTGCATAGATTTGATGCATGTCGAGAAGAATGTATGTGAGAGTTTAATGGGATTACTGCTTAACCCAGGTACTACAAAGGATGGTCTCAATGCCCGACGAGATCTGGAAGACATGGGTGTTCGCTCGGAATTACATCTCATAACCACGGAATCCGGCAGGGTGTACCTTCCTCCAGCCTGCTACACTCTCTCAAAAGAAGAGAAGATTGATTTGCTAACATGTTTGAGTGGTATAAAGGTTCCATCTAGTTACTCATCAAGAATTAGTAGGTTCGTTTCACTGCAAGAACTTAAATTGGTAGGAATGAAGTCGCATGACTGCCACGTTCTTATCACACAGCTGTTGCCCGTTGCAATAAGGAATATTTTGCCTCCTCAGGTGCGACGCACGATCCAGCGGTTGTGTTCCTTCTTCCATGCAATCAGCCAGAAGATCATTGATCCCGAGGGATTAGATGAACTACAGGCAGAACTTGTGAGAACCCTATGTCATCTTGAGATGTACTTTCCTCCAACTTTCTTTGACATAATGGAACATCTTCCCGTGCACCTTGTGAGGCAAACAAAGTGCTGTGGTCCAGCTTTCATGACGCAGATGTATCCTTGCAAAAGGTACCTGGGGATCCTTAATGGTTTTGTACGGAACCATTCACACCCCGAGGGGAGTATCATCGAGAGTTACACCACCGAAGAGGTCATCGATTTTTGTGTGGACTACATGTCAGAAACATCTTCAATTGGATTACCACGATCTCATCATGAAAGCAGGCTTGATGGTGTTGGTACTGTTGGAAGGAAGATTGTTAGGTTGGATCGGAAGGTGTATGATAAAGCTCATTTCACGGTACTACAGCATATGACTGAGCTGGTGCCGTACGTTGACGAACACCTTGCAGTTCTCCGACAGGAGAACCCAGGCCGATCTGAGAGTTGGGTCAGAAACAAGCGCATGTCTTCTTTCAACGAGTGGCTGAAGAACCGAATTGCTAGGTTGCAAAACTTGTCTAGTGAAACACTTCAGTGGTTGTCACAGGGTCCTGAATGGAGTGCCACCACCTGGCAAGGGTATGACATAAATGGATACACCTTTCACACGGTAAAGCAAGACAGCAAATGCACAGTGCAGAACAGTGGGTTACGCATCGATGCTGCTAGTGACGGTGGTCGGCGTGATCAATACTATGGTAGAGTTGAGCAAATATTAGAGCTAGATTACTTGAAGTTCAAAGTCCCGTTGTTTCGTTGTCGATGGGTCGATCTTCGCAATGTAAAAGTTGACAATGAAGGTTTCACCACTGTCAACTTGGCTAACAACGCGTACAAGGATGAACCGTTTGTTCTCGCCAAACAAGTTGTTCAAGTCTTCTACGTAGTTGACCCGTGTAACAAGAAACTACATGTTGTTCGTGAAGGGAAAAGGAGAATTGTTGGATTAGACAATATTGCAGACGAGGATGATTACAACCAGCACGTCCACGGCATAGGTCAAGAAATACCTCTAGACGAGGAGGAAGAAGAAGATGACGTTCAGTAAGCACGCGTCGACCATGAGGAAGGATTATTTTTGTAATTTATGTACGTACGTTATGTCTACATGTCTGTTATATATTTGTATGACTATAATATATATGTTCACAACGATGAATAGTATATTGCTTATGAAATAGTCAAATAAAATAATTAAGTGAAGCACCCACTAGTAAAATAATAAAGTGCAATTACTACTGTTAGTGAAATAAAATAATTAAGTAAGAAAATATGTACTGTATGTGGAAATATGTTAAGGAAATTAAAAGAACTAAGTGGAATAAAATAAAAATGAAATAAAATAAAATAACTAAGGAAAATAATGAACTAAGTCGAACTAAGTCAGAGGTGACCACACCTGTGACGGACCCGCAGTTGGAGCCCGTCAGAGGTGAGTTCACCTGTGACGGACCCACAGTTTGAGCCCGTCAGAGGTGACCTTACCTGTGACGGACCCACAGTTGGAGCCCGTCACAGGTGAGTTTGACTAGGGCTGACCTAGGGTTGGACCTCTTCTAGATCCAGATCCGGTCACTCAAATCACTCACTCACTCACTCACTCAAACCACCGCCGCCGCCTCGTGTGCTCGCCGCTCTCCGCCGTCCGTCCTCGCCGGCCATTGACTTCTCCGAGGCCCACGCCGCCGCCCTCATCGCCGTTGTGAACCACATCATCCGCTGCGCCCTTTGCTGCACCGTGTTCACGCCGGTCTCCACCTCCTTCCCCTCAGCGCCTTGGGCCTCCTCCCGCTGCCGACCAAGACCGACGCCACCGGCCTCCCCAAGCCGCCGACCGCCACCGGCCTCCTCCTCCCCGCCGTCACGCCCACCTCCACCGAGCCCACGCCGGTCTCCACCTCCTCCCCCTCGGCGCCTTGGGCCTCCTCTCGCCGCCGACCAAGTCCGACGCCGCCGGCCTCCCCAAGCCGCCGACCGCCACCGGCCTCCTCCTCCACCGAGCCCACGCCGGTAAGTGATATGTTGATTTAGGGTTATTTTTGGTGTTGAGATGAGATGTAAGATTTTAGGATAATTTAGCTAATTTGTGATGTTGAGATTAGATGTGAGATTTTAGGGTAATTTGTGATGTTGAGATGTGATGTGAGGTTTTAGGGTAATTTGTGGTAATACTATGAACACTAGACATGTACATATGCTATGTAATTAGGATGAATTTAGGAGGAATTTAGGATGAATTTTGCTATTAGAGAAATTAAGATGATTTTAGGATGAATTTTGGTATTAGATGATTTTAGGATGAATTTTGGATATATGATTTTAGGATGAATTTTGGTATTTGATGATTTTAGGATGAATTTTGGATATATGTATATGTTGGAGATGTGAAATATATGCCCCTGCTGCCCCCTTCCTCATTTTTTCCTATGTTTAGATGATTTTAGGAGGAATTTAGGATGAATTTTGCTATTAGAGAAATTAAGATGAATTTAGGATGAATTTAGGATGATACGTAGATGTGAAATAGATGTGACATTAGATGATTTTGGATATATGATTTTAGGATGAATTTTGGTATTAGATGATTTTAGGATGAATTTTGGATATATGTATATGTTGGAGATGTGAGATATATGCCCCTGCTGCCCCTATGCCCCTTGTTCAGTGATGGATTATTGCTAAATGGCCAGTGATAAATGCTTCATAACATTTGTGCATAAGAACAGATTATCTACACTTGTTCTTTTCTTTTTGCATAAGAACAAATTATCTACACTTGTTCTAATTTTGTTGCATAAGAACATTTTTTGCATAAGGACAGGTTATCTACACTTGTTCTTATTTTTGTGCATACGAACAGATTATCTACACTTGTTCTTTTTTTTTCATAAGAACAGATTATCTACACTTATTCTTATTTTTGTGCATAAGAACAGATTATCAACGCTTGTTCTTTTTTTACGCTGACTTTGGGTTGCTTTTTCCTCCTAGTAGCTGATTTCCTGTTTTTTTCCATTCATGCAAATGATAGTAATTGATGCCTAATTTTTGAGCAAAACTGAGGCCATATCTTTCATAGTATACCCCCGTATTACATGTATGTAGTGCTAATTAGTATAATGATAGGAAATTTATAAGCTTTTTCGGAAAAAATAGACCATGACAACGCCCGGCGCAAACCCATCTTCCCTGACACCTGCAAGGATACAGGAAGAAGCAAACCCAGCCACGGAGAAAGTTGACGAAGGTCATCCCTCCACAACGGTGGTCCAACAACCTGCAATTCATGGTAATTTTTAGGATTAATTTTCACTACATGAGATGGTGAATTATAGCTAGCTGCCCCTTAGCATATGTTGTCTTCTGTGTGTGCTGCAGAATCGCCCCAGCAAGAACATGCGTCGATGTCGGGCGGGACAAGTGCGAGTAGGTCGAGTAGGAACCCTTGGACACAAAATATATGGCCGACCACAGTCCAGGTTATAAGAGAGGTTGACGCTAGTGGTAGGCCCACGGTGCCGAGGACTGTCATTGGAAGATGGTCTAACTGCTGCGGGCTGGCGGCACGTGAGAATTTCGGGATCCTGCATAAAGATATCGGCAAGGTCCCAGAAGCCAAGAAGGAGCGAGCTTGGGCGGCGATGGAGAAATGGTTCACATTTCTGGCAGAAGCAAAGGATAGGCTCAAGCGGAAGGCATTCTAGAAGATGGGCAAAGCTTGGAAGAATTGGAAGTCGAAGCTCTTCACCGAGTTTGTCAACCCGCCCGGCAATCATACGCCATTCGATGAATACCCTCAAATAACCGAAGCGGTGTGGGAGGAATTCTGCTAGCTGAAGAACACCCAAGAGTTTAGGGAATCAAGCGAGGCACATCGCCTACTGCAACAGCGGAATGAGCACCCGTATCGGCTGGGCACCGCAGGCTACATCGGCAAAGAAGCAATATGGGCCCAAGAGGATGCAGCCGCTGCAGCAGCGAACGTCCCTGCCCCGTTTTCGGACATCCCTGAGCAACGAGCTCGCAACTGGGCGCGTGCAAGGGGTAAGGTCAACCCCGACGGCTCTGTCACATTTGAGAACAAAAGTGATGCCGCCGTCTATCAGGAACTGGTGAGTTCACTACTTGACCTTACTAATTACCGTTCGTATGAAGTAGAAGTTTACATAAACGACTCTTGTTTTTTATAGTTGGGGTTGGTTGCTGAACAAGCTTCACAAAGCGAGGTGGAGTCCGCGCCGAAGAGGCGCGAAGATGACATCCTCACAAAGACGCTCGGAACCAGAGAACATCCGGGCCGGACTCGAGGAATTGGCAGTGATGTGCCTTGGAAGCATGGACTGCCGCAGTATAGCTCCCAATACAGGAAACGGAAAGTCTTCAAGGAAGAGAGGGACGCTCGTTTGAAGGCCGAGCTAAAGATGAAGGTCATTCAAGAACTAGAGGCTAGCATGGATGCTAGGGTGGAAGAAAGGGTTAACAAGGTCCTCGCCGACATGAATATACCCCGAGGCACAACACATGCTGTGCATCCAACTCCTCGTGCACAACACGACGCGAGTCTGTCACAGCATAGGAGTAGTTGTGCATCCGCAGATGTGCCGGCCCCTGGTCTCCCGGTCGCACCACTAGCTGCAGTGGACCACATAGAGGTAATTGATGTTGTCCGATCCATATCTAATCAAAAACCTTTATACGTTGCAATACTAAATTCAAACTTTTACATATGCAGGGCGTAGCACAGTGTGTCCTATTGGCGAGGGTCCACCCAACCTTCGCTCCCGAAGTCGCTGAGGGTATGGCTTTCAAACCCTCGGTTACGGATAAGGTCCACGGTGCAGACCTGCTAGCTGGGTATGCCAAGGTGTCCATCGATAGAGTAAAGGACACCTGGTCGGGCTATCCGCTGCCCATGCCCCCCAATGATGAAATCATGACTTTGGGCGATGCGCGCAAGACGTTCATACAATGGCCCAAAGAAGACATAGTTGTGAAGATAACTCCTCGTCCAAGTCGACCGATGGAGCTAACACCTCCCAAATCTAAGCTATCAATTGAGGCTCCCCGTGGATCGGCATTGTTAGTACCATGTTCTCCTGATGGAGCTGATATGGACTTGGCAGATATAGCTCAAAGCTTGGCTCCAATAAAGACCACAAGAAAGGCCGATAGCTCCCCACCAGTTGTCAAGGGCCAGAAGCGTGAACGGGGCAAGGGGAAGGCCCTGGAGTTGGCCCCCATGCCAAAAAGGGGCAAGGCTGCGACGTCGATTGACCCAAGAAAAGCGGGAAAGGTCGTGAGGGCGCCAGCCCAATTTTAGCTAGGCATGCCATTGGTGGAGGACAATGTTTTAGCCGTGATGGGTATTGCTTGCCGAGAGCTACATAAGCAATACATGGAGCTAAGCAATGCTAAGCGGAAAATGAGGGAGTCATCCATAGTTGGACATCACGACCACCAGCCGTTCCTATCGTCGCCTACCTATGTAACGATGGGCTTTGATGACCTCTTTGACCTTTTCAGGATCCGGAAGTTGGACACAGGACTTCTAAAATGCTACTCCTTGTAAGTGCAGACCTTCTATACTTGTGATATGATTGGACTATATCTCCTAATTAAATTAGTTCTAATACGTAAATTTTTTAAGGTTGTGTTGGGTCGAGAGTCGTCGCCTTGGTAATCAGGTTGGGTTCCTTGATCCATCCATGGTGAACGAGGTTAGTTTACGACAGAGCTTCACTGATGTGGTTGATTATGTCAACCGGTGTTTATGGGCCCACCAAGACAAGGAGTACATCATGTGCGCACACAACCAAGAGTAAGAGGACAATACCCTTCGTGCATATTGTTTTTTAAGTTAAGGTTCTTATTACTAACGCTACGTAACCACCGCAGGCAACATTGGATTCTCTTAGTCGTCGTACCAAAGTGGAGTAGGGTTTACTACCTTAACTCCAATAAGACGAAAGATTATGATTTCACTGAAATCACCAAGGCCTTAAATGAAGCTTGGGGCTCATATGTGGAAAAGGGTGGTAGGCATAAGGAGGGCAAGGATGAACTCTATCATGACACCAAGTTCGCATGCGCACAATAGATCGGAGACCAATGTGGTTTCCACGTGTGCCACAACATGTCAACACTTCTAAGAGAGGTGAAAGATTTCGACCCTGAGGTTGTTACTAATGGCGAATAAGCTCATTTCAATTCCAACATTGCTATTCTAAACGTGCTAGCCTCTGATATATTAAACAGAAAGGTAGAGCTGGCTTCAAGATCTCACCCATCAACCCCCCGCTATCAGAGGCGAAGTGTGCGCCTTCATTCTTGCAGAAATAATGAACAAAAAAGGACGTTTTCACGTCAACTAGACTCATGAACTTGGTTAGATAATTTATTGTGATGTAAAAAAATGTTGTTTTTTATTATGGAGTGCAATGTAATTTACTTTCATATGTGCAAATTTGTGGCTTGAAGCAAAATTATGGCATTTCAACTGCATATGTGAATGATGTCAATTTTTGAGATGGATCTGTGATGTTGGGGATCATATCTGTGATGTTTGAGATGGAACTGTGATGTAGTATTATGTGAATATATCTGTGATGTTTCTGTTTTTCAGAGGGCATGGCTAGCAAATCCTGAGACTAGCCAATATTTAGGATTTATTTTTTTCTGGAATTAACTCATCACTGACAGGTCAGAACCAAAATCCGTCACAGGTAACCTCACCTGTGACGTACTTGCAAATAAAGGTCCGTCAGAGATGACCTACCTGTGACGGACCTTTACTTTCGGGGCCGTCAGAGGTAGATCACCTGTGACAGCTTCTATCTACGGATACCATCACCTCTGATGGCCTTTATTTAAAGGACCGTCAGAGGTAAGTCACCTGTGACGGGTCCCAACTGACTCTAGGCTAGCGGTGACCAACACCTCTGACGGCCTTCTATTAACGTGCCCGTCAGAGGTGGATGTCACCTGTGACGGCCGTCCACCCGTCAAAGGTGACTGGACTCACCAGTGACCACTAATCACTGACCCTGCTCAAAGCCGGTCAAGGTGAGGGTTTGGGTCCGTCACAGGTGACCTTGGCCAGTGTAGTGCAAGATTTTGTAGGCGGGTGTACTATGGACTATCACATTCCATTGTAGTGAAGCACGATGATGATTTTGCCTTTGCGTTACAGGCACACAAAGTTAATGTCTTCATGGTAACCAAAGGAGATGAAACCGGAGCGAGGCGGTGCTTCCGCTGAGGCGCCATATGCTGGCTGGCGGCGCCGCGCGAGAGGACCGCAGGCGACGACGGATGGCCTCTTCTGTTGCGTAACGGATGGGTTGTTGCTGTTGGGCTCACGTATATGGGGCCTTGCAGTTCACACCGTTGAGATTTGGACTTTGCATGCTGACCATGATCCAGACCACTGGGTGGGTTTTGATCCAACGGCTGCTATTGATTTATGCATAACGTGGAAGAACCAAGTGCGGGAAATTGAGTTAGCGGGGATCACTTGTATAGGTTTACTAGATGGTACCCCCGTGCAGCAGCAGAGAGGGTTTGGACGATACCACCGGGTAAGGGTGTTGTGGACGTCGATGCTTGTGGCCGTCAGAAGAGCGTGTGCCACCCAAGTTTAAATCCTACCACTGGTGGAGAAGGGGGTTTTAACCCTGATTTGTAACTCTCTTTAGTTCCGGTTATGCAACCGGAATCACAAATCCGGAATTAAAGATACCTATATTTAGTAACACCAACTGGGATTAAAGATATGTTTTTAATTGTTGGTTCTGCTAACTGCTTATTTATAAATTATGCATATATAATATGTGTATATATGTAATATATATATATATATATATATGTATGTATGTATGTATAAATACATATTTTAAGCATATCTATATTTTACTCATGCGTCGGCAGCTGGCCGAGCTCTCTCCTCACATCTTCAGCAACAACCGTGGAGCATCATGGTCCTCTAGATTACGATGCATGCATACGCTAAATTTGCACAATGTATATAATTGCATCTTTTAATATATATATTCATTGCTTTAAATCAACAAATGTTTATATATATTTGATTTTATGATTTCTTAAGTTCTATTGTTTTACATTTCATATAGGTAGGAACGAACAAGGTATTTTTTCCTTAGTTTAAATTCGGAATTACTAACCATCTGTTGACAGAAAATCCATCTCCAAATCTTGCAGATTTTGATCCACCAGATATGCTTCGCGATTCATGCTTCAACTCCTTCTCCAACTCCGACGAACTCCTACTCTTCTCCAGCGCCGGTGACAACCCAAACTTCGGCGGAGGACCGATGAATGAGGGTCCCGCGGTAGGGTGGGGTGGGAGGGGTGCGAAGGGGAAGAAGGGGGAGTTCGCCGAGCTTAGGGGATGGTCGTGGGACGCGGCGGCCCGGCTGTGTGTGGCAGAACGGGCGGGCGGCGAGGCACCGGTGACGCGCCTGGGCCGTGGGGATGGAGGAGGGTGGTGGACTGTGGTGGCGGGGGCATAGCGAGCTTGTGGTGGCCGATGGTGGCGGATCCAGCGGCGAGGAGTCGTCGGAAATGAGGAAGATGGCGCGGTGGGAGCTTCTCGCCTTCGATGGCTCGAGGAGGGAGGTGAGGGGTGAGGGGGTAGGGGGAGGAGGAGGAGGCCGACCGGTGGGGCCTCACCTGTGCTGTTGACGCCTTCCAGCTAGCTGGCGAGGACGGGCGGCGGCGACGGCGGCGGTGTGGAATGCGCTCGTGCTAATGAGGAGCGGCGGCGTGAGGCAGAATCGAGAGAGGAGAAGGGCTTTTAGGGTTAGGTTGCCTGCACGAATCTTAAAGCAATCGGGTGGTCCAAAATTTGCAAGATTCCTAAGGGGGTTTTATGTCAAATGATCTATAGACAGTCCCTTTTAAATTAGAGCACTCTGGCCTCATCCCAACGAAAAGGAGTTCACATGATTGGTTGGCTTGTGGTCTTTGTACAAGTTTGCCTTTGACCATAGACGGATGGATAGTGTTGACTGTCCAGGAGAGCAGAATGAATGAACGGACCTTTTTATTGACAACATTCAAACATCTTCTCTCCCACAGGGGACCCTTGATTTTCCTGTTATATGATAGGTGCCCTTCTTAATTTAAATAGAGCTCTCGGTGATAACGATTCATGGTTCATGAGTGCTCCACTGAAAGTCGGAAAGGCGAGGGCTTGGCTGCAATCATGGTGCTGCCTGCCTTTCTTTGTGTAAACTAATGGAAAATCATGCAAGCAGGATGGATATTAATTGACAAAGCTAGTCCCAGTGGTGAACTAATGGTCAAACTAAAGTTCAATGTTCAAGAACTTTGAGGTAAAATTGTCGTCTGAAAAATACGAGTAATTCATGAAAAAAAATATATAGCACAAGGTTGGTGACGAAGTTAATTTATTCTACTGAAGCTGTCAAAAATAGTGATTGATAATATTGATCGAACAAGAAAACATTATCTTTGGAGGGGATCTAACATTAATTCAAACAAAAAAAATCCTTAGCAACCTAGGATAAAGTTTACATGCCCAGAATTAAAGGAGGTTTAGGGATCATTAACCTTTCAATTCGAAACCTGTTAAAGTATTCGGACAAGTTCTATAATAGAAGAGATTTCCTAGGGTTACTTTTTTTTTTATATTTAAACTACTACCAGGCAATGCCCACTAGTTTTATATTAAAAAAACATATGGTCTTTTTATTATGCAAGTGGAGTTCCCATTTATCTTTCCTCAAAGAGTCATTTTGGTGAAAAGATATATGTATATTGATGGAGTTCTTCAGGGGACTTGCCATAAGCTCAGTAGGAGATAGTGTTTCTTGCTTCTTTTGCGAATATGCATGGTGTGATGGACCTCCTCTTAGGTTTCAAATGCCAAGGCTTCATTCCTTTGTTCGAATTGGAAGGGATAAATACAAAGTTTTCTGTTAGCACAATTGGAAGATAATTTTTACTTACCTCTCTCTCAGCATGCATATAGTGAATTATTGCCATTATTAGATATGATAAGTGAGATTGATCTATCATTAGAAAGTGATAAATGGACATACATTTGGGAGGCTTGAAATACACATATCAGAAGTTCTATGCTCTCAATTTTAGAACATTACGATCACCACATCACTTTCTTTGGTTATGGAAGAGTAAAGCTAATTTAAAGATTGAAGTTTTTGGATGGCTCCTGTTGATGAACATATTAAATACAAAAATATATGCTAGATCATAAACATTAATTGCGCCCTTCCCAGATTGCGATCTAGCAGGTGTGCTATGTCAGCAACAGCCATTGGAAACTTTCTTCACCTTTTCTTCCAATGTCCTTTCTCGGTGCATTGCTGGAATACAGTGGATATATCTTGGGACACGTCTTTAAACCTGGAAAATATGATGATGGAGGCTAAACACAATTATCAAGGCTGGTGTTTTATGGAGGAGTTTCTTTTGGTGGCTATGAATCTTTGGAAGCAAAGGAATGGTTTCATCTTTAATCATAAGTCACCTTCTCTTTATCATCTTGTATGCATCTTCTTAAGGGTGATCTCCTTCTTTTATTGTTTAGGTTGAATAAGAGAGATAAGGATATTGTCAAGAACTGGATTATGTTATTATATATAATTTGGATTGTTGTGAAAATTATAGGTACCCTATACCCACACGACATGGTTATTCGACTAGTTATAGGGGATAACTTATATCTATATAATATGTAACAGATCATGACTTGGGTATTACGTTTCCTTATGTATTACGAAACGGTCTAAAGTCTTGGTTTGATAATATTGTAAAGTAGTATTACGAAACCGATACCGTATTGGTTAAGGTTTCTATCTTATAATCCTGCCCCCATCCTATATAAGGTGGGTAGGAGACCCTCTAGGGGGCATGAGCACAACTAGATCGTCAGATCAATACAACACCCGGTGGATACAATCTCTAAACAGGAGTAGGGTATTACCTCTCACTGAGAGGGTCTGAACCTGTCTAAATCCTTGTCTCCGCGTCCATCCATTTTTAGGTCTCGTGTGCTACCCCTTTTCATATTACCGAAATCTAGTTTCGACAGTTGACGCGTCAGGTAGGAGCCACGTCGAATTACCCGTCAAGAAGTGTGATGGAATTAACTTCTATCGCCGGAATCATCTCCTGATCAAATCAATCTACGAAGAGATATAAGCGGCTTCCACGATCGGAGCTACCGAGCCTAGCCGACGAGACGCCATGCACTCCTGAGCCTTCGGCCGTGAGCGCAACTTCGCTAGCCCGTCGCCCTAGTCATACACAGGAAAAGCTTCCTACAGCGTGCCAAGCAATCAGGAGTAATAACGTGCATGTGTTGATCAATCCGATCGTGCATGCCAGATTGATCTGCTGCCGTTCCAATTATACTTTTATTAGATTAATTTTTAATCACTATTTGATCCCCTGATATTTTCTTTTGGTTTTACATATGCTGATCGGCGACAATGCATGTCTGGCCGACTGCCGACGTACCCTCTTTCACGCTTTGTGCTAATCCAAAAGCTGGGACGGGATCTATCAGTAAAGTAACGTTGGTGGTCATCTATTCACACAGGAACAGCTAGCCACAAGGAGCATACGTGCCCATGTTGATCTAAGCAACATGCACAGTCTATTAATTAATCATGCCATGTATCAATATCTATTTTCCACTTGATAATAGATTGATTAACATGTCTATTTTGTTTTTGCATGTACGGCTGTCGGTGCATTTTTTCCAATTGCTACCACATCGCCATGATAGGTGCAGGTGCAGCACCATGATCCGCCATATGCACAGCAGGGCGTAGTACGTGGTCCAATTGCCGACACTGTCACGCACAACTTTCCTGTCAGCTTAATCGGATACAGTTGCATTTACATGCAAATTTGGTGTACTCCGCCACCGTTCCTGATGGTGACATTATCTTCACCACCGATCGCTGTCATACCGCCGATAGGTTTCTTCGCCTCCACGGTTGGTGTATTCTACCGCCATTGCTGATGGCAACATCCTCATCACCGTCGGCCGTCGTCATCGTCGTTGATTGGTACCTTCTCCTTCGCGACTGGTTAATTTCGTCGCTATTGATGGAGAACCTTGCTTCTACATCGGTCACCTTTATCGTCACCGAGAGAAATACCAAAAAGCTAAGTCATCATTATTTTATTCTTTATATGATATTTTTGCTTTCCCTCTACCTCACTACACCAATTGGTTTTCCATTGAGTAGTGAGTCGGGGGGCTACAGATGGTATATCATATTTTTTTCAATAATTTTCATAATATTTATCTTGATTGCTTGCGAAATAATCCGAGTAAAAAGTACCGATCGAGTTATGGAGCTTTATCTCCCTTTTGCTTTCCCGTTTGGTTTGTCGATGGATAGTTGCCTTTGGGCTGATTCCTAGCACCAGGGGGCTCATTGGGTGGAGTGTGTAACGCAAGGTACTAAATATTACTCGGAGGTAATCAAAAGCATAGAGATAAGATAATTTGTTTTCTGCTCTTCACAATTGCAAAAGTACCCAAGTAGTAAATTCTGATCCGTGAAGCTTTGTTCCATTAATGGCGAACTCATGTCAATGGCTAGTCGGGCAGAGTGTTTAAACGTGATTAGTGATCTACTCGGGGAAATCAAAATCGACAAGAGGAGAAATACATATTCATAAATATTCTAAAATGCTTGATTTTGTATCAAGTATTATATTTATATTAGATACTACTCATCCTACATGTTTATACTACAGGATCCTAATCCAGATATGCATAATGGGGATTCATGGCTTTAAGCTTATCTCCTACGCTTCGGGAATGGATCAGTCAGAACATCACCGCCGGCCATAGTCATCGTCGCCGATTAGTTTTCTCGTCTACGCGGTTGGTTGGTCACACCACCGTTGTTGGGCGTTTACGTCTTTACCACCGGCCATCGTCATCGTCGCTGACTGGTTTCCTCGCCTACGCGGTTGGTTGGTCACACCACCATTGTTGAGCGTTTACGTCTTCACCGTCGGCCATCGTCATCGTCGCCGATTGGTTTTCTCGCCTACGCGGTTGGTTGG
This sequence comes from Oryza punctata, assembly GCA_000573905.2. Classification (NCBI taxonomy): domain Eukaryota; kingdom Viridiplantae; phylum Streptophyta; class Magnoliopsida; order Poales; family Poaceae; genus Oryza; species Oryza punctata. Next base: position 16,439,410 of record CM002491.2, on the reverse strand, counting down.
TCACACCACCGTTGTTGGGCGTTTACGTCATCACCGCCGGCCATCGTCATCGTCGCCGACTGGTTTCCTCACCTACGCGGTTGGTTGGTCACACCACCGTTGTTGGGCGTTTACGTCTTCACCGCCGGCCATCGTCATCGTCACCAACTGGTGTCTCCGCCTACGCGGTTGGTTGGTCACACCACCGTTGTTGGGCGTTTATGTCTTCACCATCGGCCATCATCATCGTCGCCGACTGGTTTCCTCGTCTACGCGGTTGGTTGGTTACACCACCATTGCTGGGCGTCTAAGTCTTCACCGCCGGCCATCGTCATCGTCGCCAATTGGTTTCCTCGCCTACGTGGTTGGTTGGTCACACCACCGTTGTTGGGCGTCTACGTCTTCACCACCGGCTCGCCCTCGGTTGGTTGGTTACACCGCCGTTGTTGGGCGTCTACGTCTTCACCACCGCCGGCTCACCTTCATTGTCGCCGACTGGTTTCCCCGCCTACACGGTTGGTTGGTCACACTGCCGTTGTTGGGCGTCTACGTGTTCACCGCCGGCTCGTCTTCATCGTCGCCGACTGGTGTCCCCGCCTACACGGTTGGTTGGTCACACTGCCGCTGTTGGGCGTCTACGTCTTCACCACCGGCTCGCCTTCATTGTCGTCGACTGGTGTCCTCGCCTACACGGTTGGTTGATTACACCACCGCTGCTGGGCGTCTACGTCTTCACCGCCGGTCATCATCATCGTCGCCGACTGGTGTCTTCGCCTACGCGGTTGGTTGGTCACACCACCGTTGTTCGGCGTTTATGTCTTCACCGCCGGCCATCGTCATCGTCGCCGACTAGTTTCCTCGCCTACACGGTTGGTTGGTTACACCACCGTTGCTGGGCGTCTATGTCTTCACCACCGGCCATCATCATCGTCGCCAACTGGTTTTCTCGCCTACACGGTTGGTTGGTTACACCACCGTTGCTGGGCATCTACATCTTCACCGCCAGCTCGCCCTCGGTTGGTTGGTTACACCACCGTTGCTGGGCGTCTACGTCTTCACCACCGGCTCGCCCTCGGTTGGTTGGTTACACCGCCGTTGTTGGGCGTCTACGTCTTCACCACCACCGGCTCGCCTTCATCGTCGCCGACTGGTGTCCCCGCCTACACGGTTGGTTGGTCACACTGCTGTTGTTGGGCGTCTACGTCTTCACCACCGGCTCGCCTTCATTATCGTCGACTGGTGTCCTCGCCTACACGGTTGGTTGGTTACACCACCGCTGCTGGGCGTCTACGTCTTCATCGCCAGCCATCGATATCGTCGCCGATTGGTTTCCTTGCCTACACAGTTGGTTGGTTACACCACCGTTGCTGGGCGTCTACGTCTTCACCATCGACTGGTTTCGCCGCTGCCGACTGGTGTTTTTATCTTCATGACAACGTGTCTTTGCTACTGGTTTGTTTTTTTTGCCGCCGACTCGCGCCCACGTTATTACGACAGTGCAACTCTATCACTATTGTGGGGCAACTTCATCTTCATTTTCTTCGGCACTGGCAAATTCTATTGCCACTACTTCAGAATCTTCGCTACTTCACTAATCACAACGTCTCCAAGAGCCTCGACATCTTAGCATGTGCCACCAAATATGATGACGTGCTGAATTACTACAACATGGTGTTCTAATCTTCAAGATTTCTACTTGGACATCCTCAATACGTATTTTCACTCAAGCGATGGTTACTTGATGACAAGCTACAGTTCTTGACTCTATGATCAGTTGTTTCCCAACTAAGCATAGAGTCGGGGGCTACACAAATACAACTCAAAATTCGACAGATGCTACGTCAAGATGAAGCAATCAATTAATCAGCCAACGAGTCAATTCCGGGAGTCATTATGTTCGTATTTGCCTTAGAGCAGGCGTTCTACTTCAGCAACACCAATTATTTTATCGGTAATTTTGGTTTCTGGATGCTACCACAATTTACTCCAAATTTCTGAAGTATCAAGTTCAATATTTAATCTACATGTCCGGGAGTTTAGAGTTATCAACCAATCAGCTCAGATTCGACGAGTTGGACAACAACATCTATTTACCTCTAAGTAAAGCATTTGCAACAGCTACAAGACCAAGTTCTACTGCCATCATCGTAAATCAACGGGCATTGCATCAATATTCGTCATGCAAGTGTTGGCGTCAAGGAAATTACTCGAGCTTCGACATATTCTCAACAATTTGATGGATTATTGTTATTGAAGTCATCACCAGCACCCTCTCCATCGATATTATCGTGATCTCCGGTCAATTACCGTCAGCCAAGCCATGAAGTTTCCGCCGTCGCTAATGGGTGACTATGTCTTCACCTTCGGTTGCCTATGTCATCGCCGACTTGTTATTTTGCCTTCACGGTTGGCTTACTATGCCGCCGTTGATGGGTGATCTCGTTATTATCATCGGCTACTGCATTGTTATTGACTGGATCATCAATATCATTGTCTTCATCAACATCATGCTTGTACCTCTTCTTTCGCACCTATTCTATTGCCGTGGATGAATAACTTCGTCTTCATTACTGGTCATGTCTGGCATTGCCGACTGGTTTCTTCGTCTTCATAGTGGGTGGAACTCGCTATTGCTGCTAATGGATAACATCATCTCCATGTTGGTCATCTCGTCTCCATGTCGACTGCATCAGCTACTGTTAATGGACAATTTCAACTACAACAGAAGGACAAGCTATATGCTCAGGGGCTTATCAGCCCGAGCATAAGGATCATACCTTTAATTTGGATTTGTTGTAGATACACACTACATGGATTCATGGTCAGGAACTTGTTTCCTGCGCTCAAAGACTGGACCAATCTTTATTCCCTATAAGGGCCATCGGCTGAGTATTTGCGCAAGTCGGGATTGAATTATCATATTTACTTTATTATACCCCATGAGGGATAATTATTTGGACCAGAAGCTACTCGGATGAGATGTACTTGGTGTACATTACTCGGAAGATTTATCACTCGGGAGCATGTCAAGAGGCGTGTTACATGCGTCATCCTTTTGAGGGTATCGAAGGCATATTTTTTGGTCTAGGCCTAATATGTCTGCAGCCCATATTTCAGGTGTGGCCAGTCACGTTCTTTTAGGGACTTAGGCATTTTTTTGCTTAGGCAAAAGTGCGCGTGATCAAGTGCCCAATACCTTAAAATCCTTTTATACCGCGGTTACTCAACTTCTTAGGAGTTGGTACAATGCATTTTAAAAGGTGACAAACAATAAAGCTTTATATAGCTGCCCCGCTGACTCTTTTATATATATATAAGTCAAGGAACTGTTTGATCTATAAAGCAATCGATTAAATGTAATATCGTTGCTTTTTGCCATGTAAGTGTGCACTTTTATTGACCAATATTATGGCTTACGCTAGTTATTTATTTTAGTCGTTTTCCAGGAGGTTGGTAAACCCTCCATGAGTTTATTTACTCGGGTTTTATACTACATATGCCGTATATTTCCAGGTGTGGTAAAACCATGTGTCTTTTAGGGACTTAAGCACTTCTGTTAAAGTAGTGTGCGCATGGTATGTGCTTGATACTTTGGAATTTTTTATTCACAGCATACAAGCTTCTTTATAGCTGTTTTTTGCTATGTGAATTTTCAAAGATGTGGTAACTTTAGGTTGCATACATCATACTTCATAAAGCAGTTGGTTTATCACTTGAGTCTTATTTACTCGGGGATTCATACCATATGTGCTATCGTTATGCTACTTAGGTGGCTTAAAACCACTCAGCTGGTTAATCTATTTATTCCTTGACTATATGCTTAGTTTGTTCAACTAACCACATAGTCGGGGGCTACACCTATTAGGTGCATCTAGTCGATGCACCTAATTTTTTATATTTTATTATTTTTTTCAGCCCTCCACAGTCTTCTGATTTGGTAAAAGTATTCGGGAGATCATGGCGACGATGATTGAAGCACTCGGCTTTGGAGTAATTTAGTTCGAGAGAAGATTATCTTTTCGACTGTGAAGGTCTCAGGGGCTATTGTGGAGATTATGGGTACCCTACAACCACGCAACATGGTTATTCGACTAGTTATAGGGGATAGCTTATATCTATATAATATGTAACGGATCATGACTTGGCTATTACGTTTCCTTATGTATTACGGAATGGCCTAAAGTCTTGGTTTGATAATATTATAAAGTAGTATTAGGAAACCGATACCGTATTGGTTAAGGTTTCTATCTTGTAAACCTGCCCCCATCCTATATAAGGTGGGTAGGAGACCCTCTAGGGGGCATGAGCACAACTAGATCGTCAGATCAATACAACACCCGGCGGATACAATCCCTAAACAGGAGTAGGGTATTACCTCTCATTGAGAGGGCCTGAACCTGTCTAAATCCTTATCTCCGCGTCCATCCACTTTTAGGTCTCCTGCGCTATCCCTTTTCACATTGCCGAAATCTAGTTCCGACAATTGTTTTGTGTTACTTCTCTCTTAATAAAGTAAATTCAACATGGCCCCGCTGTGTGTGAGAAAAAGTTTACGAACCAGTCCATAATTTTTACGAGGAAGACAGGAGCTTTGCCTCATCTGTGACCAATGATAACCCATCTATAACGGATATAGGTCTCGTGAGAGATGAGTAGTTGTCTGTGTTGGATAAGACATCTCTGCTATACATGGATTAGTGATATACGAAAATACGCATACCTAATATTATGTGGAAGGGTATATTCAAATATGGGGATAAAACGAGTCATGAAGGAAATTGTTTTCATATAGACAAGAGACTTTAGAGTCCGACCCAGAGATGACAAGGTTTCCTCGGCCCATATCTTACCAAGTTACTCCGAATTCGACTTGGAGAAGAAGGCGTCTATCCGTATAAATATATACAAGGCCCCCTTTGAAGGGGAGGGCATCAAATAACAGGCCATAGCCAAACCCACATTGGGAGACAACTAGGAAGAAGTCGTAGTCCTAGTCGCCGATAAGAATCCATGGAGACGTACTCGGTGGATTATAGTCGGCGAGTAGATTAGCTAGCTTGTTCTCCCATTGTAATCTGTGTGATACTTCTCAGAGATATACATATAAACTAGAGTAGGGTTGTTACTCATCTTTAGGGTCTGAACCAGTATAAAAACCCTTGTTCCTTTTCTCCTTACAACGATCACGCGTATACCTAGGTACCATCAACCTCCATACTCTAAAAGATTACAAATACCATTGTCAAGAAGAGCATGTCGACAGTGGTCACTATTGAAAAGAAAGTCTTGTCACAGATGAATGATCAATAATGTGAAATCTCTCTATGACAGGTGATAAGTCACATATCACGGGTTGTAACTTGCGACCCATCATTAATGACTGGTCATTTTTAGATAATGGAATAAAAATCCCAGACCCTGCATCATGTGATGCACACAGCCGTTAATTATTACAATAATGTGGTGCTTGTTAACTGCACCATAAAGCAGTAAACACTATGAAGGAAACAAACTTAAAAATGTGGAATATCAAGCATATATTCTATTAGTAAACTTCCGTCCATGCTTGGTGAATATCTCCAACGGAGTAGTCTCCAAAAGACGGCACACCGCTTTTATATGGTGTTGTTCCTCCTTTTTTTTTTGCAGCAAAGCCCATAATCGAATCCAATGATTGCCCCTGAAGATTACCTGCATAGGTGAAAGAACATTTGTTTTCTCAAAAACTACATCATTACGACTAATCCATATTGCCCAACACATAGCTCTTGCTCCAACCAAAATAAGATTCTTTACCCTTTTTGAAACACCTTGCAACCATATTCCAATATTAGAAAAAACTAATGGGGGTGGTAGGCCCAAAGCAATTTGAATCGAGCGCCATACAACTTTGCAAAATGACAATCGAAAAAATATGTTGTATTGTTTCGTTGAATCACAAAAACAATTTAATGACTGGTCATATATTTACAAACCGTCGATGATGACTACGAATCACGATTTTTAAAATTTTAAATGTAAAAAGACACTAAAAAATATTTTGAATTTTACTAGCTAGCTATCCTATATAGGTCATAAATTCATGATTTTCCGACCGATATATATTTGGATTTTGCTAGCCATACATCTCACAACCCAAAGTTTTCCTTCAGCCCGGTGAGCCACAAGCCCCTCTCTTGCGCATGAAAGAAGCCATGAGAAGTCACCACACCCCTATCCGAGCCACCGTTCACTGCAGATGATGGCGAGAAGTCACGGCAACCATGGCAGCCCTTCCCTGGTTCACCGACAGGATGTCCGAGCTGTGGAAAATAGAAAAACCTGGAAAATGAAAATACTACATATATAAGAGTTATTCTACATTTCTACTACTAAAAAATGAGCAAACTTAAAAAATTCATAACTAATTATAGAAAACAAATTTACTAGTCGTAACAAAATTTGGTTCACCTAAATTCTATAAAAGTGGTCACACTTATAAAATCTTCCTAAAAAGTACCAGTTACTCGATCCGAATGGCCTAGCTCTACTCAGAAAATAATTACAGAAATTAAATGTCATTTCAGCGTAAGTATCTCACAATTTGTAGAACATTTCATATATATATATATATATATATATATATATATATATATGCATGTTTATTTAGTTTTTACTGCATGATATTCCTTTTTATTGATAGTTCCCATCAATAGTTTGAACCAGTGCTAACCCCGGAAAGAAAAAACAGATCAAGCTATCAGAGTGTAGGGGCAGCAGCAGCCTAGGGGTTCCAAGGGTGGGGTATGGCTGGCGGCAGACCAGAGCTGCAGAGGTTGGGACGCCCATGGTTGAAGCTATGGTTAAGCAAGAGTTTTCATCAATAGTTCAAACCAGTTTTAATCCTGGAAAAATTTGGATCAAGCTATCAGAGCGTAGGTTCAGTAGTGGCCTAGGCAGCTAGGGATGTTACGCCACATGCGGCCGAAGCTACGGTTGAGCAGGAACATTTCCAAGCAGATTGGGATTGGGGGCTGGGCTCTGGAGGCTGTTGGAGGATTGAGGAGGGGAGAAATGAAACCCTAGAGGAGAGCATAAATTGAGTTATATACCGTTGAGAGAATTGAAATATGGACCCACACATCAGTCTAGATTGGCAGGTAAATGGGTGAAGCAGGCAATGGTAGTTATTACTATCTATAACCATGCTCGTTTATCCATTGGGCACAACTTTTGATCCAATTAGATATTGATATTATTTGAGAAATGGGAACCCGGGTCTTCACATATAGTCACAAGTGAGTCGAGAGAAGTCACATGGTGCAGTGCCGCGTGGGGTTAGCCCGAGGAGGCTACGGCAACCACAGTGGTTGGTGCCTGAGCTTAGATGAGCTGGCATAGGCCAGCCCCGAGCTCGGGCACTGCCCAAGCGCAAGCTTGGATGACAAGCTAATCCCCAAGCTCCCTTCAAAGCAGCTCGAGACTCATGGAGCGCCTTTTAATTCTGTCGAGTTTTGCCAGTCTGTCCCCATTCTTCACCCCTGATCTCACAATCAATGTGCAAGATAGTGACCTATCGGCTGCGCATGGAGAATGACAAGCGATGAGATAGGGCATACCAACCGTGGTGTAAGCCATCATCACTCCTAAAAATCCTGGAGTGTGGTTTTCCGGTTGATGCTCGTCCATGCTCGGGCGGCTTGCCGAACCCACCATGACTTGGCAAGACCGGCCACATCGTAGTGATCCCTAGCTGATGCCTAAACTGACGAACCAACAAATAATACTCTTTGCCATTTTTTCCAACCATATCAACATATTGAGTGTTTGACAGATCAGTTCTGTGTGCTGCAAACTTCCATGGTACATGATCCAAGCATATACAAACACACTGTTCTTCTTCATTCTGTTTCTAAATCATATGCTACTCATCTTTCACTGGCAATTTCTATTGTCACATTCAGCCGCAATGGATAATTTGTTTGATCTGATAGCACGAGGTAGATAGTTTGAACGTGAAGAATGGTAGAGGTATTTTCTCCTTGGCGGGGTTGCACCATAACTAGATAACTACAAAGCCTTATTATTTTTTCACTAATAAGAAATAGCAATAAGACTGACCATGTGTGGCCTAAGGAAAACCAAATGTCTGTGTACCTAACAACAGAGACCGGAGATGTAAACCGTTCCTATTATTGAAAACATCTATGGTCTAAGTGAGCTGAAAGATACACTCAGTGCTTTATAGACAAGCAAATCTCCATTGAAATCCGCATGTCTCCTATTTCTATAACATAACTTGGACCTTTAGGCCTCCTCAGTGCTTACATTCTATGCAGTGCTATGCTTCCTGTAGGTCTTTTTTAATCATATCGTGTTCCCTCTGTCCAGTTTTTCTACCTACAAGCAAATTGGTTGACTTTGGTTTGCCAAGCAGAGCACATCCTGTGGAGGAGATGAGAGTAGGAGATCGTGCTACCACTACTTGAACAGTTCTTGAGATAGCCCTCCTTTTATGTATCAAATATTGCAAGAGAGTTATGGGGTTCGTTTTGGTGGCTTCGCTTTAATGTTCACTGTCTTTATGATCTAGTATTGTGGCTATAGGTGTGGTCATATGGAAGCAGAGAGTAAAAAGGGGAAGCACATATTATTCATCCATGTTTTGGTTTTGAGGCGTGCTACTTCTCCTCTTGCTCCAACAATTTTTATTGCCACACTCAACCAATTTTTGTCCCAATTGTGGCACTGCAATAAGCCTCATCACCACAACTACATCTCAGCGCTTTATTATTTTCTTATAAACAGAAAATGGAAGCACGATGGACATGGTTGAATAGCCTTCAGGCAGCTTGCGTCCACCGCACATCCAACACTCCCTTGATGAATGACGTTTTGCTTCTCCGTGAGGAGAGCTCGAAGCCAGAGTCTCCCATTGGCGGCCACAGTAACGATATTCGATCCCCTTGTCCATGCATTGCTTTGGCTGAAGAAGTGCTCACTCACGCCAGACAACCAGTGCAAAAGTTTGTTCATTACATGTCTTAGAGCTCTGGGTAGCCGACATGTTGGAATTGTATACGGGCCTTTGGCCATAGGAAGAATAATTTTTTGGAAGTTCTTGTTGGAAATATAGTCATATATCAACATATTTTAATCCAAAATATTAAGACAATAATCATGGCATGAACAATGTGAGGTGATCTAGTGATAAAATTAAACATAACCAGGAGCATGCTTAGGATAGAATAAGCATCATCATCATGGATAGAACACAATAGTATTTCGACTAACAAAAGTAAGAAACACAAAGATCAAGGTAGAAAGTTATACCCTGTGAATGTCCCTCCGCTGGTTTGTGAGGTAGAACTGCCTCCGTTGTTGTTGTCGATCGGTGCGCTAGATCCGGCTCCCGGTGCGCCATCTCCAGCTCCGGGTGCGCTATCTCCAGTCAGTCGTGCGAAAGCACTCCCCAAAAACCTGATCACCTGCCTACCCGGTGCAGATCTCAGGCGAAGGTGTGGTTCCGGAGGCCCTGCTCGTTCCGATCTCTCATGCGTGCAAGCGATCAGAACCGGGGAAGCAGAAGCAGCGACAGACGCGAGGAGGAAGAACCAGCGATGGAAAGAGTGCGTAGAGATCTGATCGGGGTTCTCTATTTCCTAATAGCGCAGGAGAGGAATCCGCCCGTTGCCGCAGTAACGGCGCGATCAATACGTATTGAATCGCCTGCCCATTACAGAGGCAATCACGCGATTGGATTCCAATCCGTTGCAAAAGGATAGAGAGAGAGAGACGCAGCGCACGCCACGCCTCACCTCGCCCATGCCCTCGGCCCGCCCCGGCCGGCCGGCTCGGCTCGGCGCGCACGTGTGCTTGTGGCTTTCCGATCCCCACCTCAACCGGACAACAGGGAGCCTCCAATAACTCCCTATTTAAGTTGAGATACTCCACTTTTAATCCCAAGGTGGTATTATCATCCTTAACATTTATTATGGGACCTTGAGATTTAATAGAAAAATCGGGCCTAGCCCATTTATTCTAACAGTTCTCTAAGGCCCACCTCATAGGAGACATGTATCTGAACTTTAGTACTATACCTTGCTAGTTCTAGCTAGCCTAGAACTTCTAGGAGAGAGTTGCTACTTTAAAAAGGGATTGTGCTCTCTTAACCATTTGATCAATGTGAGTGGGAGTGAACTAGAGGAACACCCATGCTTGCTCGCCTTGCTAAGCTCGGGTCGGGGCCAGGGTGGCTTCAGTTGCTTGCACAAACTTTTTTTTTAGTTTTGTTATGCTGCAAAGAGTGGTGGAAACTCCGAATCGGTTATGCGTGACTTTTCCGGTTCGGTTCCAAGTTGTGGATATCATGTAGGCGTCTTGGTCATGCATACTAATATCTCTATAAATACTGAGAGGCCATCTCAATGCACCAAAAGTGGGAAAAAATATAGGGTTTTTCCATTTCCATCGTACCGCGGTCTCGCACATTGACTACTCCATCCCACTCTCCGGTGTGAACCTGCAGATAGGAAGAGCAGGTCTCCAAAACCTTTGGTTTCAATATCCTGCACAAGGAGAGGGTGAACAGTGTTTTTGCGAAGCATTGCATGCAACGGCTCATGTTCGTCCACCATGGCTCGTCTTCCTTTATGTTCAGGTGATGCGTGTCTTCATCGACATCCTATGCTATGCATCAATAACACGGTGCCAGCTGCACCTATTGCTGCCGCTGGTCCAACCGGACAGGACCATCAGCATATGCTAATTATATCGAGTATGGTTGATCTATTCATGTGTATCATTGGTCTTTACATATGCAGAATATGCTCGTATGACACGATTATTCTAGTTAATATTTGTGCCTTTATGATTTATTTGTGAAACAAATCAAGCCTAAACGTGTTTATGCTATTAACACAACATACATCACCTTTTTTATGTAAAAGGGTTAACCTGGGATATCATTGCTAGTATTGTAATTTAGACAACCAAATTAACAATGTAAACTATGAAAGTTTTGAAAACCTTTAAGCAAATCATTTGCCTACAATGGGTAGAATCCCTTCAGCTTGGCAATTTTTTAGTCCTTTCTGGAAATTTACTATATATGCAATTACTCTCTCTAGCTCTTTTTTAGGAATTTACCATAAACTCATAAGGTTGTTTAGCTCCACAAATTCAGTAATTCTTTTAAGACTTTTTAGCTGGCTATAGATTACTAGATGGGGTGCTATTTACAAGGCCTATATAAATGCATGCCTCTATTGTGGATGGGCTTCATTATGGGCCTTGCGGTAGCCATGGTCCAGCTAGGTGATGAGGTGGACCAGGGTTTGGTGGGGCTAACCATTTATTTGTTCCATCTTATAGAAGTCAGTCACTCCTATTGAAAAAGACAAGAAAAGCCAGTTCTTTCAGTTTTCAGTTTTTGCTATCGCCTCTGATGTTCATTTATTCAACACTTATACAGTTGGGTAACACGTCACTGGGTACCAGAAGTGTGCTACATGGCTAACAAAGCATTAGAAGCTTACTATGGATTATTCATGCTATCCTTTTTCCATGTAGAGGTACATTCAAAACGAGAAAAAATAAGGTCATTTCAAAAAGAAAAGGAAAAGGATATAATGAAGTAAATGTACGGTACAAACACTTCCCAATGTAAATGTATTAGACATGCATAATGAGATACGCTAAATTTTGCTCTAGTTGTTGGAACAAATGGCTTTGTAGGTTATGCCTAGCGGCTTGCTATTTATTGGGTTGTAAAGATGTATAACAATCAGTTCTGTACACAAGATAAATATACAATAAGATTTTAACACAGCATAAATATAAAATAATATATGAGCATATATTGTTTATGCATTTTTTCTAAACACAATTATTTCTTATAAGTTATTTAGTGCATAAGATTGGACATCTGTATAAGGTTTGAGTGTATTAACTGATATATACATGCAAGGAAAAATTATGGATGAAAAAAAATAATGGTGACTGGTTATCCATCTATTTATATCTTTTCTCTAAATACTAGCATTTGTTAGAAAATGTGTTGCATCAAACGATGAAACCATCTATTGAAATCAACCATGTATTTGCTTGAAGGTACGCACATCCATATAAAGAATAAAAGATATATCACATTAAATGGTATCTCCATATAAGGAACAAAATACCGATCTCATTAAATAGCATATATTGTTATAAGAAAGAAAGTACGTATCAATTAATTAAATGCTACGGTCAATGTAAGGAATATAATATCTGGAACATTAAATGGTGTGTCCTTGTATGGAGGATGGAGGAGGATATGCATATCTCAATTAAATGTAAAAACTTTAATATATCATTATTATAGCATGACACTTGCAGACAAGGTTAGCTGCAAAGGTTTTGACTAACTAAGATGTATTCACAATAATTATTTTGAAGCTTATCATGTTTGCACTATTTATCACACAATGATAATTATGTGCACAACAGTTTAAGGGTAGCAGATAAGACTCCTATCCCCTTCTATTCTACTATCCATTTGTAGATCCATGAGTAGTGAGGTCCCAAAGGGCGTAGCCCCCATGAGTGGATCTGAATATGACTCTGATGAAACTCTGTCACACATCCCTTTCATAGGGATTGATGCTGATTCAAAGGATGAAGGAAATACATCTGCTATGACCTTCCCGCTTGGCAAACAACCATTGGATGTTGCACCTCTTAATGCCATTCCATTTAGTCAAGTGCAAGATTCAAATCTAAAAAAGGTTTCGAGTAAAGAAGTAGTTTCGATTCTTCAATGGTTGAAGGAACACAGGCTCTACAAAGATGGAGACTGGGAGGTTTCAATCTCTATCAGGGCCACTGGACAAAAAGATTGGGTACGTGATTCAATTTACTTTTCTTTATGGAATTTGTTAGACATGCTTCACTTCTTTTCTGTTTTTGTCTAAAGTAAGTGTTGATATGCTATTGAAAAAAATTGTGTTTGCATGCATCTTATCCTAAGATCTCTCCTATATTTGTTTTTTTGCATTTATGCTTCTTAATTTTCTGGCAGAATTTATGATGTATAGTAATTAATAAATATTTTTTTATTTAGTTTTTTATATGTTCTTGTACATAACTTCCTTTTCTTTTCCAATCTACGAATGAATATGTGCTGCATCTAATTTGATCTTATCGTATCATTGCATTTGTAATATCAAACAAAACAGGCTTGGAGGAAATTAAAGCTATTTTTATTATGATTTGAATTTTGCAAGAAAAAGTTGCACCTCATGGCAATGTAAGCATTTATACTGTTAATACAATCTTGTAATCTATTTAGGAGCTGCTATTCGTACATGATTATTGAAATTTTAAAGTATTTGCAAGGTAGTTGATAAGAACAATGCTATTATAATACTTGCATAACAAAAACACTGTTTTTCAGTATGTGCATTTATGTTCATGCCACTCAAGAAAGGTTTATAGAAATACACCAAATGACATGGTGGATTGACTAATCCATTATAGTCTTATAAATAAGATCAGTGATTAAGGTTCAATATTGTCGACAAAGCATTTAAATGTACTTGATTCGTTTTCTTTGAATCAAGTGGCATGTACGTCAGTGCATACAGCAATACATGGAGTAGAAGTCCTCTGTCACTATTATTCCTGTCCATGAAAAATATTTGGAAGTGTTAATAATGATATGTCTAGCTATGGGCATCTATGTATAGAAACTACTACCTTCGTCCCACAACATAACAAGCTACGCATCAATTAGACACTTCCTAGTGCTACAAATCTGGATAGGGTGTTTTTCCAAATACATTGTACTAGAACTTGTCTAATCCATGCCTAGGTTGCTATATTTTGAGACGAGTACTAGGTATGGGAGGAGAGAGAGAGAAGGTGTAATTAACACTTGCCCATAGATAGATAGATAGAGAGAAGGTGTAATTAACACTTGCCCATAGATAGATAGAGAGAGAGAGATTTTCATAAACCCTAGCAATAAATAGCATGTCCAAATTACACCAGAGCTCCGAAATCTAGATCTTCTTAATTCACAACTTGTTATTACCATTAATTTTTCATTACGTCTACATCTGAGGTCTCAAATCAGACATGGTATAATAATGGTGGTTGAAACAATAAGCTAGATAACCTAATGTGCATTGTTAGTCGGTTGATCATAGCTTGGATTGTCTGGAGCCGTCAATGGACAATTGTAGTTGGACAGTCTGATGCCAATTGGATTGTTAAATCCTTTATAGCCCAACAGCTATAATATTGTTTGTGGGAAAGGTTGGGCTGTGATTTTGGAGCTAGGTGTTACAAAATATTTGGGTTTAGGAGCCTTGTACAAGGTACAAAGCTTCTACTTATGGTTAGTTTGTTTGGTATTGAAAAAAAGAACATACATATATATTACTTATAATTCTTGAAGAGATTCATCCCTTTTGGTGTTTTTTTGCATATAACCTTTACATCAATCATATTGTATGAAGTTCCCATTAGCAATGAAGGCAAATTCCTCTTAGTGTCCACAATTTATAAGCCTTGTCCTCCAATTCCATCTTTAATTTCACAAGCATCAAGTGTGAGGAACACAAAGTTAAATGCTTTATTTCTTGAGGATAGCAAGTGTGTAAAGATCCCAAGCAAGATCAAGAGCAAGGTTAACCCTACGTGCACCCTCCAATGCATGTCAACTGGCATGATAATGCAAAGACACTTGCTTTATAGGGACACTATTGTTGTCAAGCATTTCTTTGCTAGTGTTGTTAAGCTACGGTGGTGATGTGTGAGACATCAATTCACGCTGTAATCCTCTTGATGATTTTAGAAACCTTTGAATAATCTCTAGCTTTCCTAGGTCGTATGTGTTGATCCGATATGTGATAGTTGTTTCAACTAGGATCCAAATTTTTTTAAAAGGCTGCTATGTTCAGGAAAACCACAATAAAAAACAATATTTGGTGTGTTTGGTAGTTTGCAATCAGGTATTTTGGGCCAGAATTCCAACTTTTCTTTTTCCAGATGCATTTTTTTTGTTGTGCCAAAATTCCTCAACCACTTGACCTAGTGCAATGAACTTATGGTCCACCCTCAGGCCATACATTGGTTCTACTCCTTAAAAGGCAAGTGCTAATGCAACCTCCCTATCCCATAGTTGCAAGGTTGGGCAATCAACATATTAAGAAAAAAAAGGAATAGGCGTTGAGCTTAGTCTAGATTCATATAAGTCGATTATGCTTGCAGATTGTCGACAACCAACAAAAAATGATCGAACCAAGTAGTGTTGAAGTTGAGGGGATTTTCAAGCTTTAAACTTGATCAATTGGGAAAGAATCTATAGTTAAGATAAGCAGTTGGATCAACGACATAGTAGTCCACAAATTGAGCATACTTGTTCACTGAGTGGATCAACTATCTTAATATTGAACACTATATATGCTTTATGCATCTTTATTGGCCCTATTTGAATTCAGGAGCTATGTGCTCACTTTACTTACATTAAACTCATCTGAGTGATAATGTACAATTAAAAACCTGGATGGAGTATAAACTCTATAACACTCATGCTTCTAATTAATTTCAGATGTATCAAGTCAAGTGCTTAAAGTTTATTTTTCAGATATGTGTATGATCCTAATGTAGTTCATACAGTATCCACATTATGAGAAGAGTTCTAATTTGAAGATAAGCTGGCTTTATGTTTTCTTTAGAAACCACTATAGACAAGTACAGTGTGCTACACATAATTTCATGATGGATGTGCTTTTGTTTGTGTGGATTTGCCTTTTCTATTTATGTCTGCCTCTCTTCTCACAACTGTAGATGACTATTGACCGTGGAGAAGATTGTCTCATGCACTTTTTTTTAATTTTCATGTCAATTTACTATACCTTGAATCTCCCTCATAACATATGAATTGTGATTCCATAATATATTTCATTGTAGTTCTACAATCATTGGGAATACCAAGCAACAATCCGCTCCAAGCCTGAAGTTGAGCTATTTATGGAAACAACCCTACAAAATGGGACAAATATATTCAAAGGATGAAAACTACAGAAGAAGGTAGGTGGGAATTTATTTTATGCTAACACTAATTATACATGTGTAATATTTTAGTGTATTATTAAAATACACGTTGCCAGAAAAAATGTGCTTAAATTTAAAAGTAAGTACCAAATCCAATCTTCCACTTATTGATTTATAATTAGGTATTTGAAAAAAAAATCAGTCTAAGTCACTTGTTTTTGGTTTTATACATAATGTACTAACTTTATGATTACAAACTCTAATCTTGATATATCTTTCTTTTTCTTTTTAGTGGACAATGGATTCCTGTGCTGAAGGCAGTACTGGTAAGAATGAGAAATATATAATTTTGGAATCTTACTTCACAAACTAATTAACAATAATATCTATGTTGTTATATGGTTTTGTTATTTGGTTTACAAAACGTTACCTCACTCTCTATGGTTTGCGTAATTGCATTTGAATGTTTTGTTTTCAATGGAGTACTGAAGCTAGTGTGTTCATTTTATCCAACATTTTGAAATTAGGTGGAAGTAAATCTACCATGCGAAAGAAGAAGAATTCGAGTACTAAAAGAGAGAAGCCCTTGAGTATTAGAAATGAAACTTTGAAGCGCACACTACCTCACGGTTTTGTGTAGTTTCTTCTTAAACTACATATGTGAATTGTTGGAAGGAAGCAACAACAAATAAATCTATTACTTGGCTACAGACCATGTTCATGTTACCCTTAATAAGTGCACACTGCATCAAAACCGTTGATGATGCTTCTGAATTACCCGTTGTTTTTCCGTGATGATTGCTTATGACTTGATTTTTGTACCATTAAGCTTGATATTCTGGCTGCATTTTTCTATTCAAATTTTACATTGGTTGGTTGCAACTATGTTAGGTAATATCAAGTTTATTGCATGAGTGGCCATTACCAGTACTTTTATTCTTTTTATCGGATATGCATACTTCTACTATTCAACACATTTGAGAAAACTAGCTGAATGTCTTGCTAGATTGCATGGGGCTAAATTATAATTTTTTAATCTAAATACTAGTTAGGCACAACTCTTCTGCAGAAATCAAACTTTATTTTATGTATTTGATAAATCTTATTACAAATTCAATTAGTCCATTGAAATGTATTTTACATGTAAACTTTATTCTATATATTTATTGTATTTTGATCTTTTGCTTTATATACAACTATAAGAGTGAATTTCAGTTTCAAGCCTTTCTATTTACCAAAGCTTTCCCTATGGACACCCTTTTGTTATCTCTTTCTTTTACTTTGGACCCCTTTTACTCTTTTCCGCAAGCTCATACTCATTGTGCAACCATGATTTCTTCTTGGACACACTCCTCTTACTTCCACTACTGTACTGTTTCTGCCACTTTCATAGAGCCAGCAGATTCATAGGAAAAGTCTCTGTGTGTGACGTGGGTGGGTGTGGGGGTTCAAATTCCACTCATGTTATAATGTAGACTCACCGGGCCACCACATTAACCTCTATTTTGAGGCAAGCTATTTGTTTTAAATTAGATCATTATAATTTGAGCACAACATACATCTATTTTTATTATTTTTTCTCTTTGTCTACGATCAGTTGTGGATAGCTTACCTAGCATTGGCTGGCTGTTCTTTTTTGTTTACCTTTTCTGGGTCATGTTTGTTAGATAGTTCTGGAGGGACTTAAGCTTGTTTTGCTTTCTCTGCATGGATCTGTTTAAATCATGTAAGCTGGAGTACTCAGTCTTTACCTGTTTCCTTTTGTTTTTTCTGTTTTAGTTGTAAAAGACTTTGTTGTGTTTTGGGTTTCGACCAAAAGAAAAACTTACATGTTTTCTAAAAAAACAGAACTTTTGGTATTAATCCCAGAAGTGGCATCAAGATTCTGCAAAGTTAGTGTTAAAATGTTCCTGTTATTCATCAAAGTGTTGCATTTGTGTTAATATGTTCCCACCCTAAGTGATAGGTGTCGAGAATGATAGCAAAAGCAATTCACTCACTGTTAAAACTAGTTGAAAATCACCAAATTTGAATGGAGAATTGGCACCAGTAGGGATTGTAGTGGGAAAAAGGGCTATTTAAATTTTGAAGAATGACCAATATCACATTATACCGAATTAAAAAGAAACAATGCAGGAGGAAATAGATATATAGGCCAAGGTTGGTTGGAAATTTGTTCTAACAAGGTGAAAAGGTTATAAATTCAACATAAAGAAACAGAGAAATAAAAAAATTGATGTAAGACAGAATTCAAATCACTAGAAAAAGCAGAGAGTTTTCTAGGAATTCTCTCTGAAATGTCCTGGTACCATTTATCCTTTAGCTATTCAACCAATTCTTTAATCGGAGAAAAATCAATTTAACTATTGCAAACAAATTCCCTTGTTCATGTGACTCACTGAAACATGGAGCTTCAACCATGAGTCTTTTATACACTTGGTACGACTTAGACACACATGCAGGGTCAGTTTTCTTGTAGAACATCTGGTTTTAAATAGATGACACTATTGAATTTTAAACATATGTTTGAACATTCATTTTACTAAAAAATATTGTGCAAATGCATAAGTTATGAATCATACTTAAAATATTTTTTTACTTTTAGTGATAAAACAATTCACAACAAAACAAACAACAATAACAAAAATAATTTGAATAAGACGAATGATCAAACATGCGTCGAAAAGTCAACAACGTTATTATTTGTTTCCAACACAAGCACCTCATTTTTCTTGGACAATTTTGTCCCGCATATTAGGCCATTACTAATAATTCCTCGAAGCTCTTGAGTGTGGCATAGAGCTTTTCGATGTGAAGAACGCAGCCACGCAGGATCGAAGTGATCAGCATTGTTACCATAGCGGTGGATTAGTATTTTTTTCTTACAGAAACATTGACAGCACGATGAACAATGTGGCAAACCAGGATAAATACAAAGAGGTGTACAGTGCTTCTTAACATGGCTCAGGTCCCTATTGATATCCCCATGTCTCCTATTTCATATGGTTATTTAGATCTTTAATAGACCTCCCATTTTCATTCTTATTCTATCATTATGCCGTGTGTAAAGAGCTCATAAAAATTGATGGCGGATTGTGTATATATGGTGAGATGCAAGTAGGTTAACTTCTGTGGCCTTGAGCACATATAAATACCAAATTTTGATACACTATAAATGTATACATGTAGTGTGATCACCATCACTTTGAGTATCATTCAATATTTTAAAAGCTTCCATTATAGTTTCAGTTCTTTCAGCATAATTTGTGACCACACCTCTTTGTGTGCATTAGAAGCAGATATAATAGTTATGACTAAATTCAATGTTGTACTCAAGGAGGTACTGTGACTCCACGCACTTCATGTTGATTCTTATTTCTTGGTATATCTAATATCTCATGCCTCAACATTAGAATTGGACTAGAATGTATGAAAAATTAACACTAAACTTCTCTAGTACTCTACTAAACTCATCCAACCACTACTACAAAACAGCACATTAATACCGGTTGGGAACCATTCTCTGGTGCTGGATTCGCAACTAGTACCCGTCAGCGGTACTGATGAGACACCTTATCAATGTCGGTTCTAAAACTAGCATCAATAACACTCTTATTGGTGCTTGTTATGAACTGGCACATATGGAGGTGCACCCGTTTTTTATTTTTCATTTTGGCGGATGCGAAAATGACCAATTTTTTTTTTCATATTTTACAAAACATCTACACATGGTCACAATTCGATTCCCACAACTCACAAGATTTTCACACTATTTTCATGTGCACGGGGTTGGAAGGGTTTAAACCCGGGGCCTCTCTCTCTACAAAAAAAAAATATCCTAACCATTTCACCTAGAAGCATTTATTGTATTGGAAGCAAATACTATTCCTTTGAGGTTACTCATCTGAAACTTACAATCCATATTTGACACCATAGATGAGCTCAATAAAAATTTTGTCAACTACAAAATTGTAGATATCATCTAGATCTAACACTTTCATATAAATTTTGTCTCCATCCGAGATTGTTTAGAAATTTTAAAAATTTTACTTATCCGAATAGATCTGAGAACTTGTAATACATTTTCGGACATCCAAACAACCTCAAGCTCTACAAACATAGTACTATATCTCCGTCCCAAAATATAACAACTTTTAGCTATGAATCTGGACACAAAAATGTTTGTATTTTAGGATGAAGGGAGTATAGAGTTTATCCTCATCTGACTTTATATGAAAAGGTTAGGTAAACATACACATATATGAGTGATGTCATCATAAGTGCCGGCCTTTATTGCCAACCGACAACTACTGACGCATATGCGGTGACCATATATGCTGGCTCACAATAAAAACTAACACCTATTGCGCTGCATTCATAGGTGCCAGTTTATTATAATAACTGGCACTTATGGGGTATCCGTAGGTACCACTTTATTATACTATAAGAACCACCACCTTTCAGTTAGATAACTTTGAGTGACTCTCGGTGTTGGTACTCTTCAGCTTCCGGCACCACTAGACGGGGCAGCGGAACGTCGGTGATCTGCCACCTGCTGGACAGCACTGCGCCATCTCCAGCCTCTCCATGCTACCCTGTTCCAATAGTGCCTCTCCTCGCAGCTTTGCCTGCTGCTGATCATGATATGCCTCGGCACAATTCATGCTCAGTGATCCTTTTCCTTTAAAAAATATAAAGCGAGCATATGTTTCAAGAAGTCAACATTGTTTTGAAACTTTTGCCTTGCTATCGATAAGCTAACAACATATATATTTGTATCTAGTACCACACAAGAGACATTGTTGGATCTGTATTTGAAGGCAGTTTCATATGTTATTTTCATAGTTGTTAATGATATGTTGTGAAAGAAAAGTTATATATCGTCAAAATTTAACGTTGGAGACCTTTTCAGAAGCTAATATATCCTTTTTTTCCTAAATGGAGAGAAGGGATTAAAGTTATTATGGTCTTTGATTACACTGAAGTTGCATTTTGATTAGATAGTTGAGGGATAGGAGTGTCAATGAGAGCATAAAAGGAGCGCAGCTATTGGGCCTATAGAATTTTTGTCAACATGATGAACAGCTGAGTGCTTATACTAATAACTCTTTTTTGGGCTGGTACCCTGGTACACGAGGAGATCGAGCACTAATAATACCATTATCCAGTAAAACATGACATGATGAAAACAATTTTTTGATTAGGTCTTCTGCTAGGGATTCTCTTCACTTGTTGTTATCAAACATAAACGGTTATTTTGCAACGCCACACTGTTTTCAATCATCATTTTTTCACATGTAAGAAGCCGTATAGCCATATATTTCTGCACAATATTTTTTTTGCTAGTATCATTTTTTGAGGATATACACAAATGTCAGAAATTTTCATGTATTTTCAAAGATAACGGTTACAAATCTCGTGCACATTTATATACAAGTGTATTCCCGTTTTCTGAGAAATATAGTAAAAAAGAAGACTGGGCAGATCAAATACATTTGCTGGGCCAGCATTGTCCATAGAAGGTGGTCACCCAGCTTGGGAGCTCAATCTGCTGGTTCGATATGCCCATTCTTCCCAAAGTTTCACAAAATTTCAACAAAATGGAAGTCGACCAAGCAGGGAGCAACTCGTAACTTTTTTCCTGATGTCTCCTATCCCTAAAAGATGTTGGTGCCATTTTTTTTTTTATTCCTTTGCTTCTGCTATTCACTTCGTTCGTTTTCGTGGAATGATAATGGACACCAAGGCACCAATTTAACCTACTACTACATTAATACATATGGTACATTCGGTATAATTGTAAAATTGCTCTACACTCCATCTGCGAACAAAGCCCGATCGACGTCCCATATGGTCGATATATACTCTATACACATATACATGGATTTGTGGGGTGGCAATTGATATGACAATATTAATTGCACTCAACTAATGTATGCTAAACATGTGCTTAGTGTCTATTTTTACCGAAACATCATCACATACATTAATTCCTGGATAGTTAAATATCATTTTATTGGATGGTTATTCAGCAAAATATTAACCAGTTTATATCGGCTTAAATTAATCGGAAGTTCATTCAGCAAAATATTACTCAGTTTATATGGGCATAAATTAATTGGAAGGTTAACTTATTCAGCATAATATTACTCAGTTTATACGAGCATAAATATCAATTAATTGAAGCTCTAGAGATGTATGCTTCAGCTAAACCTCTTAACATACAAATGTCATGTGTTCATGTCTTCATTTGAAGGAAAAATTGGGGAGTTTAGTCATGCATCCTTATTCCACAAATTGACTAACTTTTATACCAGTTTTTTTCTTCATCCTTATCGTTAAAATTTTTGGAGTTCATGCCTCATGATGACCCCACCATAGATAAATTTTATGGACCTTAACGTCCACCATCACATTACTTTTTGATACCGTGATGATATTCTAAAGTGTGATAAAAGATAAAAGGAGAGGAACTGTTAGTGTGTTGTATCTAGGAAATGTATAGATGAAATGAGAGGAACCGTTTATTTTATTCTGAAAAATCTCACAGTACAAACTCCATGTCAACTAAAATTCCTTCATCTCTCTTACATATGATATCTCTATCTTTTCTGCTTCCATTTAGAAACAGTGCTGCATTGGTGTTAATATACTAGAAAAAATATCCGTGCATTGCAACTGGTGAAGGCTATTTTAGTCGTACATGTATAGTTTGTACAAGTATGAGTTATTGTTATACGGTTTATGGTCAAATTCACCGTGGGAATTCGTTTGGATATTTTTTAAGAATATAATAAAATATAAGTTTACAAAACATAATATGATGCAATATGTTTGCTGAATTGCGTTACGTGAAAATCATGAATTAAATGGGACAGGAGATGGCATAGGAACATCTCTCACCATATATAGCAAACTCCTCCGGTTTATCATCCGTTATTGATCTTCGCTGCCGTTCTCAGATTTGAGACATGATGGTAGGAGTATATCATAGTACGATATACGTGACAAAAGAGATCCAATAGACTAATCCTCTCTTACTATAAAGTTAAAGTTAAGTTAAAGTTATAGTTCACTAATTCCGAAAGCTTAACATGCAAAGATAGCATATCATCATCCACTAACAATTATTACATTTAAGCATCATGCAAGCATGCTATAGTATATATAATTTAATAATTTTAATAATTTTAGATTTCAATATATCTCTTCATCATTTTTTTATAATATCCTATATACCTATATAGTTTATGCACACTTAGTTTATGTTATTTTTCTTTTCTATCATTGTCATATTACATCAATTGTTTTTAGTCCTTAGATGATTAATCTATGGTCCAAATTATCTCTCTTCTTTTCTTCCCTCATTTGTTCTCTCATAAAACCACATTATCTTACTTTTACTTTTGAATCATCATTCTACATACTATTTAAATTTAAATCACATCAACTTATATAAACTTATATTTATATAAGCTTATGATGTTTAAGCGCATCTTACACATTATTTTTACTTATTGTAATCATAGTAAATTCTGGCAGTAATGCGCGGGGTTTCACACCTGGTAATAGTAATGCCCACAGCCAACCTTATTCAACATTGCACAATGCTAATCTCTCAAGCTCCCTGAACTTGGCTACGTGGCTATTCGGGACGACCTTATTTCTTCGCAGGAGGCATCCGTGCATAAACCTCAGAACAGATGAGACAGGATTCATGGCTTGCAATAGAAAAGCACACGTAGGCCACTTTATGGATTATACAGGGCATTTTGTTGCCAAACCTAAAGCCATTTATTTCCAATTGCCTCACATTCCCTGGATTCTCTTTGGACCTTTTGGGATATATCTTACTCCATGAGCTAATTACAGCTCCCTACATGTTACAACTACATGACATATATATGGTGCCCAATTAAGTCCGGAAGGCAAACATAAAGGTGGTAGTGTTGTGTATAGGAAGTTTACAGTGAGCCATTATATATACTGCTTCGTGGTATTCAAAAGTATACATGTAAATAACTTAGTGATATTTGTTAATGTGGTAACATAATGCATGGACCCTGAGGGCAGGTATATGTAATTGATGTATCACTGGTACTCGATCGATGTCATGATCAGTAGGTTGGCCACATAGAACTATTGCACATGATCGACCTGCCGTACATGGAAGTGGTTAATATGGCTAGATGATCTTATCCTCTTCGTCGCACAACGAGCATCGATACAATCAGAGTGTGCCAATCTATCCGTTACCCTCCATCCATTATGAGTCAGCAATTAAAGACAGAATTCACACTTCCTTGGAGCCAATGACTACCTTGGAAGAAGTCGTAACTATAACAAACATACCTTATAGAGATATTTTAAAATGTGTTTACAGTGTTATAGAGACATTTTGAAAAATATCTCATAAGTGTCTTTTTAGTAAAGTGTCTCTACGTACTAAGAGACACTTGATAAAATGTCTCTATACAAAATAGAGGCATTAAATTGTGCGGAATCTATAGCAAATCAATGTGAAAAAAGAGAAAATATTATTTCTTACCAATCCTTGAACTCGTGACCTCCTAAGTTTAATTTTTTATCTTCAATGTACTAACCATCTCAACCTCATATAATTACTTGTAAATATGTGCTTTGTGTTTCTTATATCTAGTTACTTAATATATATTAATATTTAGAAAAGTGGCTCTATAGAAATTTAGATCCCTTAAGAAAATGCCTTTACATATGAGGCAAATTTTAAAATACCGATAAAATATCTCTACAAGATAAATTTCACAAAATATGCTAAAAGTGTCTCTAAAGTATCTCTAGAGTAAAAGTATTTTAGACAATTTTGAAAGTGCCTCTAAAAAGTGTCACTAGACTATAGAGCTCTAGATTTTAAAGGCAATTTGAAAATCTCTCTACAGAAATGCCTCTACATAATGTCTTTTTAAATTGTTGAATATTAAGCTTGTTCATATTGTCATATATATCACCAACGCCTACCTCGAGGTTCATTACCTCATCATTTATATCCTTATGCCTCTTATTATGTGATGCTCTTCACATTTTTCAGTCCCTCAAGCTTCTGAGTTCTCCATCTGGTGGTTAATCTGTACCTGATGGTTGCGTAAATCAAAGAGTGTACCTTTAATTTTCCCTAGATTTTTTGAGTAAAAATAATCTAGTGAAAATTCATAGATTGTCTATATATATGGTTTGTATATATACTTTGTACTGCTTATGTGGATGCAGGATGATGGGGAAGCTCCTCACAATTGATTAAATGGATATGTCCTTCTATAGTTGATGTTGGCCCTCATTGTATGAACTTATGAGCCGGCTTATAAACCAAAAATACTTTAAGCCCCAACAAAAGACAACATTTTCATTGGGTTTATTTAAAGTCATAAGCCACTCTTACATCCTTAAGCTAAAAGCCAGGTTCGAGTAGCTTTTTATTTTTTGCTTATACAAAGTAGAGTTAGGACTCTAGTATTAATTTTGAAGATTAAAAACAATCAGCTTAATTGTAAACCATAGAAGCCAAAAGCCAAAAGGTAAAAGGTAAGCTTAGAAACCTAAGCTAATACAAGTCCAAGCTAAAACAAAGAGGACACTAGAGGCCGAAACTTATTCTTATCATCTAAAAACATATGAGGAGGGATACATTTATTCATGTATGAATTGTTGTGAGCTTAACAAAATTTAACTTCTAAACATACGTATCTTTTAGCAAGTTGCATGCTGATCAGCAAGGCCTGCGGGCTGGGGCACAACTAGGGCCGGAGCCCCTGACTTGGCTCCAAAACTCCATTAGAAATTATATGAAAACTTATAAAATACTTGACAAACCAGAAAAAAGGTGGTAGCGTTGTGTACATATTGGAAGTTTACAGTGAGCCATTACATATACTGGTGTGTGGCATTTTTTTTATGCATTTGGTATACTATTGTTTATCGAATATGTTTGGTCATGGATTTTTGAAAAGTATACATGTAAGTTAGTGATATTTGTTAATGTGCACTACAACGGTAACCCTTATCTATGTCGGGCTCCAAACCACATTTGTGTCGGGTATGGAGCCCGACACAGCGTAAAGGTCACTGATGTGAAGAATCATCTCAAACGGGCATAAATCCGTTACGGATGGAGTTATCTCAATCGGGCATTAACTAAGACCCGTCACCGATAGTTTTGACCCAGACGACCAGTCAAAGAGAACCCGTCACGGATGACCTATCTCAATCGGGCTACAACTAGCGCCCGTCACGGATGTCTATCCTCTCAAACGGGGTTAAACAGAAGCCCGTCACAGATGACTTATATTCGCACTCGGGCCCCAACTACAGCCCGTCACAGATTGCTTAATCTCAATCGGGCCTTAACTTACAGCCCGTCACGGATGACTGTATTCTCAATCGGTCTTTAACTTATAGCCCGTCACCGATGAGTAAGACCACAAAAAAATAAATATTGTTTTTTGGCTAGCCTCAGGCCTGTGCTAGCCATGCCCGCTGCAAAAATAACAGAAACACATATGCCAATCACATATATATATCCCAGCATCCCCATTCACATATATACATCGCTGCATCCCCATTCACAAATGCCATTCACATATATTTTAGACAAATAACATCCATATTGCCAGTTGCATATTGGTCAAGTGGTAAGTATCATAAGCTGCAATATTCATCTAGACAGAATTTACATAGAGATAATAAATATAATAAACAATAATATTACATAGTAACATGTGTTTGACAATTCAAATAGAATGTTAAAAATTGTTTTTCACTTAATCTTAACCCTAAACATTCCTTTAGGGTGAATAATTTCGAGGAGGATGAACTCGGCAATCTCCTCACGAATATCCTGAAAGCTGCTACCCTGATCCTTTGAAAATTTATCCTACATGTACAAAATTCGAAATTAGTCGAACGATCTTTAGATATATGTATGTACTTTAATTCAGTTAGAACATTTCACGAATGAGACCACAAACCTCCAATTCACCCCAAGTCTTCACCTTATCTTTGCAAAGTAGACGCATGTTGTGGCAGACATGGAATCCGCACTGGTCGCCTATTTGTTGTTTGACTGCGAAGGCTTTCTTATGGATAAGTGTATCCTGCCTTGCCTTTCGAAGGCCTTCCTTTTGCACATATTGGGCCCACACCTCATCGATCGCGAGTTGAATCGGGGTCCAATCGTATGCTTTCTTGTCAATCCTGGAGTTTAAGTAGTGGCACGTACTCCACTTAGGCGTTATTACCAGTAGGATCCAATGTCCACTGCGGCATTAAAATATTTAAAGTTAATACTAAAGCTAGACATGTAATGCAATGAATTTAGGGAGCACACTTACTATTGATTATAGGCGCACATGATGTACTCCTTGTCTTGTCGGGCCCAGAAGGTGTCAAACAAGTAGTTTACCATTCCTTGACGGTCCTCTTGAAGATTTGTGACATTCACTACCTGAGGATCAAGGAAGGCAACTTCCGGTGCATTTTTGAGACACCACTTCCAACTATACCTACACGCAAGACAACATTACTTATAAGCATGTTACACGGATTGAGATGAATAATTTTCGTGAGCAAGAGTACTTACAAGGAATAGCACTTGAGGAGGGTTGTGTCCACCGAGCGGAGCCTGTAGAGGTCGAATAGATCCTTGTAGTCTACCACGATATAATTTGGTGGCCCAAGGAATGGCGCTCTTGCGTGTTCGCCTATTATATCACTTTCTCTTTTCTTCCTCCTCACGTTAGATTGTTCCATGTAGTACATGTGTAGCTCCTTGCAAGCGGTGCCCATCGTAGCTAACATGTCGTCTCCAACCAACGGCATGCCTAGTTGGAAGGAGGATGGAGGTACGGGCTACTTAGGAACTACCAGCGCCTTGCTCAGATCTAGCTTTGTTGGAGCAAGTCGTGAGCCCTGCAGCTTTCCCTTTCCTCGCCTCTTTGCAGCAGGTTTTTCGATGGCAACTCTCTGGGGGGAAGAATGCACCTTCCTGCTCTTCTTCATCGCCCCGCTGTCGACCTCCATAGGCTCGTCACCGAAGTCCGTGTCGTACTGCAACTCGAGATCATCTGTATCTTCGTGACGAGCCGGACCTGGCGGTGCTGAAGGAGCAGGGGCAGGTTGTATCGGCAGGCGACTGCTTGGTGCAGTGGTTGGCCTTGGGATCACCCTTATCTCAATGAGATCCTTGGGCCATTGGATGAATGTTCCACATGCATTTCCAAGGGTTAGGACCTCGTCGTTCGGTGGATGCCTGAGCGGGAAATGATCGAATTCTGGCTTCACCGAGTCGACTTGGACCTTCGCACAGTCAGCCCGTAGTTGCGCCCCATGCACTCTAGTTTCCGGGGTCGGCTGGAAAGCTAGGCCTTCAGCTGCAGGAACCGTGAAGGACGGCATCACCCTCACTGTCAGGGTGCAGCTAGTTGGCTCCTGCGATATATTAATAATATTTTTTAGAGCAGTACTTACCGTATGATTTCGTTATGAATTATATTCGTTAAGAATTATATGCGTTGCGGACGAGAGATTTACCGTAATTTGGTCGACGGCGGCGGGCACCGATGGGGGACTTCCTCCCCCCCCCCTCAGTTGATGCACAGCTGCTGCACCTCTGCGTCGGACTAGCTAGATCCTATTGCACAGCAGCAGCGGCAGCCTCCGGGATATTCTGTTCTTCTCGAATCTCCTGCCTGATACGGGCCCTCATCGATTCAAGCTTCTCGTCGAATTCAGAGCTCAACTCGGCTCTGACTTGTTCACGGATCTGGGCGGCAAGGCGGGCATCTTTTTGCGCCTTCGTTACTGTCCGCTTCCTGTACTGCCACGCGTAGTCCGAGAATCCAACTTTCCACGGTACGTTGGCGCCAAGTCCCCTAGTGCGTCCACGGTGCTTCTTGTTGCCCAACGCTTTACTGAGGATGTCGTCATCGCGTCTTTGGGAGCTTCCCTCTTGCGAGGCCTCTTGGGAGGCAACCAACTCCTTCTGTAGTACAAATGAGTTCGGATTAAACGAAAAGTTCGGTGGGGACAATGCGAACAAATATTGAGATAGGGCACTTACTATATTATCGTAAACTTGTTGATCTTGGGGATTTGGAAGCGAAACCGACCCATCCTGATTCTTCTGGTACCTCGCGCGGGCCCAGTTCCTTGCCCGTGGGTGGGGGATGTCGGCAAACACCGGAGGTGTGTTCGCTGCCGCTGCCGCTTCATCCTCCTGCTGCCATTCCTCCAGCTTCCCGACGTATCCTGCGGTGCCTAGGCGATGCGGGTGCATGTTCCTGGACTGCAGTGCTCTATACGCTTCGCTTCTAGCCCGGGATTCAGGGGTTGATTTCTTATCGTAGAATGTGTCCCATACCTCTTCCGTTATGAAGGGCCATTGGTCTTTTGGATCAGGGGTCATCGGATTTAGGACAAACTCCGTGACCAGCCTGCTCTTGAAATTCTTCCAGCAATTGCCCATCACCTTGAACGCGGCCTGCTTGAGCCTCTCCTCGTCGGCTGCAGGATATTCGCAGCTCTCCTTGAACTTGAGCCAAGCAGCGTTCTTCTCCGCCTCGGGCACGCCCTTGATGTCATCCGCGAGGATTGTGAAGTTTTCCCTCGCTACGACACCGCAGAGGGTCCTGAACTTGGCTAGGAAATTGCGAGGCCGCGTCGGTAGTCCAACCTGGTTCACCTCTGAGATGGTGAATCGTTCCTTAGGGATTCTATTCCCTGTCCTACGACCTCTTGCCCTTGAGGACCCACTAGTAGTTGTCGACATCGGTTCACCTTGCTGAGACATCGTCTAAATAACTGTGCTTTTAAATAACAAAATTAATTAATTTTGTAAACAAATCACGTATGCACGTAAGTCGGTTAATTCAGTAAGTCCCAAAATCAATAAGTAGTACCATAGCTACTCTTACGAAATCTCCTGCCTGACACGTTTCTTAATTATCAAAAAATGACAGATTACGAAATGTTCTGGATGTCAAGGTGTCTTGGAAGGTTCCGTACATGTACTGACCCAACCAAACCAACTTGACACCCGGAACACTTCGTATTCTATGATAATTTGATAATCTAGAAACAAAGTCCTTACATAAATGAGTAATTATCAAGACATGACAGAAACCGAGGTGCACTGGGATCAGAAGTTTTTCAAATCGGTGTTGTGAGTGCACTAACTCGACTGAACTAACTTCTGACCCTAGGCACCCCGGATTCTGCGACGTTTCGATAATATTTTCCTGAACCAACTTTAATATTAGAGTCGAATAATTACCCAAAAATAACAAAAACCGAGGTGCAATGGGATCTGACGGTGTCTTAATCGGTTTTGTGAATTACATATAACACGATCAAACCACCGTCAGACCCTACGCACCTCGGATTCTGCGATAATTTGGTAATGTACATTTTCTAACATTTTAACTATGCACTAAAATTAGTCTAGTTCACTAAATTATCCTAAGTAACCCTAAAGTCACTAAAATCACCATACATTGGACTAAATTCTCAAAAGTTCCCTAAAATTGAATCAATAAAGCATAGATTTCATAAAATGTAATAACCGTAAGTAACCCTAACATCCCTAAAATAACCTACATTTCACTAAACCTAAAAATCACTAAACCTAAACCATCACTAAAATAACCTAAGTAACACCAAAATCACTAAAATCACTTAGTGCAATCATATGTACTTACAAATTTCACTAAAATCACTAAAATAACCTAATTTTCACCTATAATCAGTAAAAAACCAAAGTAACCCTAAAGTCACTAAAATAACCTACATTTTTAACTAAACCTAATTTTCACTAAACCTAAAAATCAGAAAACCTAAAAATCACTAATACTATTTTTTTACTAAACCTAATTTTCAATAAACCTAAAAATCAATATATCTAAATTTCACTAAACCTAATTTTTATCTAAACCTAATTTGCACTATCACTAAAAATCTCAGTACTAACATCATCACTAAAATTACCTAAGTTAAAAACCTAACAAACACATTCACTAAAAATCCCTAATAAAGAAACCCTAACCTAAACACACTCACCGGCTTGGGGAGGTGGTGACCGGCGGCTTGGAGACCGGCGGCGGGTTGGAGACCGGCGACGGCTTGGAGAACACGGGCGGCGGGTTGGAGTAGACCGGCGGCGGCTTGGAGTCGACCAGCGGCGACTTGGAGACCGGCGGCAGCTTGGAGTAGACCGGCGGCGGCTTGGAGACCGGCGGCGGCTTGGAGGCCGGTTGGCGGCGGCTTGGAGATCGGCGGCGTCGTGGTCGTCGGCGGCGGTGGTTAGGGAGTTAGAAAAATTCGAGATAGATCCAGATCCAGATCCAGCGCTTATTTTATCTTAGTACGGTAGTTAACATCTCAATCGGGCCTGAACAAGAGCCCGTCACGGATGACAACATCCGTGACGGGCTCTACTCTAATGCCCGATAGAGATGACATCATCTCTATCGGGCTTTGAATGGAGCCCGTCACGGATGGCAACATCTGTGACGGGCTCTGCCCTAATGCCCGATAGAGATGACATCATCTCTATCGGGCTGTGAACGACAGCCCGTCACAGATGATAACATCTGTGACGGGCTCTAGTGCGAGCTCGATAGAGATGATGTCATCTGTATCGGGCATTAGGTTAAAGGCCGTCACAGATGACTTTTGAATATACAATACTTCACATTTAACATGTGCTCATTTTACTAAAATGACAAAAATTAACTTACAATACCAACAAGTTTAGTGAAGTACAATAAATCACTAAATTTAGTAAATTCATCATAAAATTATATTACATGCAAGTTGCACCAAGCTAGCTATTACTAATAAAAAATACTTCCTTTCCATTCTACTTCACTAGTATACAAAACAAACATAACAATTAAGCGCAGCAAGCATCACAAGGTTATGCCTTCCGTGTGATCTGAGCGAGTATACCCCACAGGCTCCTGTGGATCATCGTCAAGGTCGATTTGAGGCCGTACATGAAGATTCTGGTTGTACTCTTCTTCGTCGACGACGTTGTCAACACCAACAATTCGACGCTTGCCATCCCTCACGATGTGCATCTTCTTGTTT
Organism: Oryza punctata; assembly: GCA_000573905.2. Lineage (NCBI taxonomy): Eukaryota > Viridiplantae > Streptophyta > Magnoliopsida > Poales > Poaceae > Oryza > Oryza punctata. The sequence continues at coordinate 16,407,295 of CM002491.2, read as the reverse complement.
GCGGGATCTTTAATGTAGAAAATCTGCTGGACCTGTTTCGCAAGAACGAATGGTTCGTCCGCGTATCCAACCTTGGATAGATCTACTAAAGTGAAACCTTCCTTATCGACTTTAACAACAGTGCCTATATTCACCCAACGGCATCGAAACAAAGGAACCTTGAACTTCACGTAGTTCAGCTCCCAGATCTGCTCAATGCGGCCGTAGTATGTGTTAGACCCAACTTGATCCTGGAAGGCATCTATACGGACCCCGCTGTTTTGCACTGTGCTTTTGTCATCTTGCTGGACGGTGTAAAATGTGTATCCATTAATATCGTATCCTTGCCATGTGTCTATGGCCCAACACGGTCCCATCCCCAACAACTGTACTGTCTCATTTGGGATATCCGTCGACATTGTGACACGATTCTTGAACCAAGCGTTGAACCGAGAGTTATGTTCCCTGTTAATCCACGTCTCAGATCGACCCAAGTTCTCCTGCCGGATTTTCGCTAAGTGCTCCTCAAAGTAAGGGCCAACTTCTGCCATGTGTTGGAGCACAGCAAAATGAGCCTGCGCGTACAAAGCTTGATCGGGCCTAATTCTTTTCCTACCTATTGTGCCAGCACCTGACAACCTTCCTTCATGTCGAGACGGTGGAACTCCTATAGGTTTGGCCTCGGACATGTAATCCACGCAGAACTCAATGACCTCCTTGGTCGTGTATCCTTCAATGATGCTCCCCTCCGGTTTTGCTCTGTTCCGAACGTATGCCTTCAGAACTCCCATGTACCTCTCGAACGGGTACATTTCTCTTAGAAAAGCTAGGCCACATAGTTTTGTTTGCTTCACAAGATGAACAGGGAGATGAACCATGATATCAAAGAAAGACAGCGGAAAAAACATCTCCATGTGGTAGAGGGTATTAACAATATCGGTCTGCAACCCATCTAGATGTTCGGGATCTATAATTTTCTGACCGATTGCATTGAAAAAGGCGCACAGACGTTGGATCGTATGTCGGACCTTGGGGGGAAGAATGCCTCTGATAGCAACCGGCAAGATTTGTGTGATTAGCACGTGGCAATCGTGAGACTTCATTCCAACCAGTTTTAGGTCTTCCGATTTGACGTACTTACTAATCCTCGCTGAATAGCCCGATGGAACTTTGATATCTCTCAGGCAAGACAACATTGCGATCTTCTCATTCTTCGACAGTGTGTGGCAAGCTGGAGGGAGGTACACTCTACCTGTCTCTGCATCTGTTACGGGCTGGAGTTCACTGCGAATGTTCATGTCCTGTAGATCAAGGCACGCGTTCAACCCGTCCTTTATTTTGCCAGGAATATTCAGCAGCAGGCCAACCAAACTCTCACACACATTCTTTTCTACATGCATAAGGTCAATGCAATGACGAACCTCAAGATCTTTCCAGTAAGGTAATCGCCAAAATATGGACTTCTTCCACATACCCTTGTCCTTTGCCTAACTACGTTTTCTTTTCTTCCCAAACTCGTTGGTTATATCTTTGACCAAGTTGTACACCTCATCCCGGACAAATCCTTGGGAGCCTGCTGAAGTTCTCTCTTACCGTTGAAAACATTCTTCTTCCTTCGGAACGCGTGACGTAGCGGGAGCCACCTCCTCTGACCCATATAAACCATCTTTTGTGATTTCTTCAACCATCGGCTGCGTGTATGTTCCATGCAGTCGGAGCAAGCCTTCTTTGCATTCACGGTTTGGCCAGAAAGATTACCGAGGGCGGGATAGTCATTAATGGTGCAGAACAGTAGAACTCGTAACTTGAAATTCTCCTGACCATATGCATCCCAAGTTTCCACACCTTCTTTCCATAGCATCTCAAGATCATCCATAATAGGCTCCAAGAACACGTCGATATCATTGCCCGGTTGTTTCGGTCCTTGGATTAGCAAGCACAGCATAATATATTTCCTTTTAAAGCACAACCATGGCGGTAGGTTAAAGTTTGAAATAAGAACTGGCCAGGTGCTGTGAGTACTACTCAAGTCTCCGAAAGGATTCATGCCATTTGTACAAAGACATATCCTCATGTTTCTGGGGTCGGCAGCAAAGTCACTGTGTTTTCGATCGATATTTCTCCATTGAATTGAATCCGCTGGGTGTCTTAGCATACCGTCGTTCCTTCTCTCAGTGGCATGCCAACGTACTAACTTCGCCTCCTTGGGTTTTGCAAATAATCTTTTGAAACGATCAATGATTGGTAGGTACCACAAAACCTTCGCGGGACCACCCCGCTTTGATCTTTTCCCTTCGTCAGGACTTTTCTTTCGCTTGTATCGAGATGCCTTGCAGACAGGACAAGCATCTAAGTCCGCATACTGCTTGTGGTACAATATGCAGTCGTTTGGACAAGCGTGAATTCTACGGGCCTCTAACCCCAGGGGACACAAAACCTACTTTGCTTCGTATGTCGTCTCGGGCAATGTGTTCCCATCAGGCAGCAAGGACTTCAAAATTCCCAAAAGCTCCGTGAAACTCTTGTCTGTCCATCCACTACTTGCCTTCAGCTTCATTAGGTCCAAGGTAGCTGATAATTTGGTGTGCTTTGCTTTGCATCCGGCGTACAGAGGCGTCTGCGAGTCACTGACCAACCTACTGAACTTTATGGAATCTCTCTCGTTGTAGGCTGGATCCTCAACGTCACGTAACATATCTTGCAGCAAATCGTGATCAACATCAACCATTTCACCGCCCAGTGGAGAAGGTACAAACATGTCATGCTCATATTCATCTTCCTGATTTTGCGCACCAGTACTGTCTACAGCTGCAACACCTCCAGATTCTTGCTCTCCATGCTTGACCCAACATGTGTAGCCCTCCATGAATCCTCGTTGTATCAGATGAGCGTGTACATCCACTCGACTACCAAACATATTCTAATTCTTGCAATCTGCACATGGACAGCACATGTAATCGCTGTTTCTTCTTTTCCTATCCTCCTCCGCGGTGTTTATAAAATTTAATACCCCATTTCTATACTTCTGACTATGACGTTTCACGGATTTCGCATACATCCAACTTCGATCCATCGCTGCAGAAATGAAAAAATAATCAAAAAAACATCTTAGAAGATAAATACTCTGAATTAATGACAATTGATCAATTGTCTAAAGTACCGATTAACCTTTATGAATTTACTGTTTTTTTGGAAAAAAAATTAAAATTTCGCCCCCTCCAACCTCCCACCAAAATTGTGAATAGTGGGATACAGTTACACCGGCAGTTGCAGCTATTTATAGTGTGCAATAACTATCTGTAACGGTCTATTCTCTGTCGGGCATATCAGTTATCTTTATCGGGCCTAAAAAAATGCCCATCACAGAGGACTGCAATCTGTGACGGGTTTTATTGATATTTCAAACGGGCCTCAAGCTAGAGCCCGACACGGATGACACATATCTGTGACGGGCTACAACTAGGGCCCGATTGAGATAACCTTAAAATCTCAAACGGGCCACAAGTTGGGGCTCGTCACAGATGACTATCATCCGTGATGGGCCCCTGCTTGGGGCCCGATTGAGATATTTAAGGTTATCTCAATCGGGCCCTAGTTGGAGCCCGTCACAGATATGTGTCATCCGTGACGGGCTTCAGTTCTACGCACATTTAACATGTCTCTCCGTCCCTATCTCAATCGGTCTCTTTTAAGGCCCGTTTGAGATGTATTCTTTGTGACGACCCGCAAAATCCAGTTATGTTGCAGCCTGTCACAGATGAGAGAATCTGCACTAGTGGTGGTAACATAATGCATAGACCCTGATGATTATAGTAAAGTACCACCGGTAATCAATTTCATGATCAGTATGTGGCTATATATAGAACTCTTGTACACGATCGAGCTGCTCTTTGTCTGATCCTTTTGGCATTTTGAATAATAAATCTGAACTACATATACTACTGATTGTAATTTATCTTTAGTTAAAATTTCATTAAACCCAAGGTATTATGGTTCATGTTACAACATAATCATAAGGGTTTTGACACGTGATATATAACCTGGATATTATGGTCTAAGAGTTTCACAAAATGACACCAACTAATTTCACTTTGTACTATAGCAAAATAAAAAAGCTACGACTTGTAGATGATGTGTCAAAGAACTAACAAGTATGACAAAATATTACATGTAATTTTATAACTCATAATTATGGTAGATCAAAGACTAATTAGTCAACAATGTATTAGGTGGAACTCTGACCATAATAACTGTGGTTATATGCCACGTAAAAAAAACATGTATGTTGTGAAACTTGGCCCTGTGGTTTTATAAAATTTACTTAAAATATATATTAGCATAAACATGATCTTGCACGGACAAATGTCAAGCATAACAAAAATATTAATCATTTGATATTGTTTTTTTCTCTTCTAAGCTATCATTTGAAAACATGAGACACTATGTAATTTCTACAATTATGTGTGATTATGTTTATCTTTTTAAGTGACGGGAGCACTGACAAACACTTTGAATAATTAACAACCTTACAAAATACTAACAGTTTGATTTACAGGGCCTATAGCTTGAGTGCTCTGCTAGAAAGGTGAAAGCAGAGCAGAAGCAGATAGACAAAAAGTGTTTGGCTTTAAGATTCATAATTTTTTAGTATGATGTGCTGTGAAGCAAAACTTCTTAGTTAAAGCATAGAAAATATAACACAAATTCTTGCGATAATCAAATTTAAAAAACCATGCCACACCTAATTAGTTATGGTTGGCCTCGTCCTGACGACTCACTCAACGGAGTGCTGAATCATGTTCTCTTCTATAACTCTTGGATCAATGTATAGCATGATTCACCAATGGTAATGATCAAAGAGGCTACAACAAACATATCTGTATTCTAGCGACATTTTCCTAATACGGTAGAGGTATTTTTAAAATACCTTCACAATATTATACAAACATTTTGAAGATTGTCTCATAAGTATCTTTTGGTGATTTGTCTCTACGAACTAAGAGGAGATATTTTATAAAATATTATATGCAAGATAGAAGCACTTTATAGAGGCATTAAATTGTGTGGTAGCTATAGCAAATCAATGTGAAAAAAAGATTCAAAATAGTATCTCTTACCAATAATTGAACTGATCATAACCTCTTGAGTTGAACATTTTTCTCTTCAATGCACTAACCATCTTAACCTCATATAGTTACTTGTAAATATGTACTTCGTGTTACTTATATCTAGTTACTTAGTATATATTAATATTCGGAAAAGTGCCTCTACATAGATTTAAATGCCTCAAGAAAATGAGGTAAATTTTAAAGTGCCAAAAAGATATCTCTACAAAATAAATTTAACAAAACATACTAAATGTGTCTCTAGCCTAAAAGTATTTTAGGCGATTTTGAAAGCGTCTCTAAAAGTGTGTCTAAACTATGGAGCTCTAGATTTTACAGATAATTTGAAAATCGCCTATACAAAACTGACTCTACATAAGATTTTTGTTTAGTAGGCTCTAATTGAACCATGTGAAGCTCATGGAAACACATATTCAAGCACTGTCTTTTAAACTCGTAATTCTTTCTCCCTCCCATTGCTAACTTTCTTGAAACTCTTATGGTTCTATCTGCTTCATCTGAATACTCGTATAGTTCTATCTGCTTCATCCATTCAGATGCTACTTTCTCGGCTTCTTTGGCACGCCGCTTATATGGTGAATGGTGATGTGTTTGCGTACATGAATCTATTGTCGGTGAGCTCTAATGGTACATTAGTGATGTTCAGGAATATATATAATTCCTAGGAAAATCACAAAGGCACACCTCATAGGAAGGTTGCATATGAAACTTTAGTACCACCTTGCCAATTCTAGAAGAAAGAGACCTCCTTAAAAGAGAGAGTGATCTCATAGCTACTTAACAAATGTGTGGTGGAGAGAACTATAGGAACACGCACGCTCGCCTCGCCTCGCCGGGCATGGGCATAGGCAACATGCATGTGCAACATGTGCATGGATGGTCCGTCAAGACTGACTCCTCTTATTTGCGCAAACACGGTTTCTTTTTGTAGTTTTAACCTAGTTTTTAGAAACACACCAAGTAATCCGGTGCGTCCTTCTTTTTTAAGTTTTAACCTAGTTTTTACAAACACACTGACTAATCTGGTGTGTGGAGCAGCGTGAAGTGATCACATGTGGTCAGGTGTGGCTGATGGAAGGAGTAAATATGTTGGAAGGTGTGATCACTCACATCAATCCTAATGCAGTGCATGGAGTGACGTGGAGTGATCACGTGTGGTCAGGTGTGACTGGTGGAAAGGAGTAAATATGTTGGAAGATATGATCACTCGCACCAATCCTCCTAGCTAGGCAAGGAAAGCATATGTTAGTGTATCAAACCTGCCTATGCTAAATAGGTGCATCTGTTGAAGAATACTAGGCATCTTGGTGAATGTTCTGAATCTGATGATTATCTAAATAGACAACGAAACTACACCCTTTTTCATTATTCTAAGGGAAAGATGGACCCTAGACTGATGCATGGAAGCAACTAAGATTGGTGTGAAATGGAGGCATTAGGAACTTCTGCGCTACTGAAATATCTTGTTGGACTTATTCAGTTACTCCCTGGCCAGCCAAGAACACAATATTCCACTAATGATGAATGGTCGACTGAGTTCAGAGATCCATCAAATGGTTCTTCTGAAGATGAAAGAGATGCTTCCATTAGCTTCAGATGGAACTTTTCAAAAGCCCTTGTAGGAAGCTACGATCTCGCGGCAGGGTGCACTGCATAGCACAAGATGACGATTGGCATAAGCATGCATTCTGCACTGCTGCAAAGTGCGCACCAGTTGGTCACACTTTAGATTGCCTACCACTAAAAACAGGATTTATTGATATTTCTTCTGAGCTTCGGAATTTTGCTTAAGGATTGGAATGACTTCTACACCGACTTCATGTTTCAAAATGAATACTGTGAGCTCCTATCTGACCAGAGCCTTCATGACCAGCAGCTGGTTAAAAGGATGGAAAAATTAGGGTGGGTATACATGATTTTTAAAAGAAAAAATTTCCTCTAGTTTCTACATGAACATATACGGATGGTGTATTGGCTCATCATTTAAAATAAGTCTTAATTTTATTCCAACCAAATTTCCCTAGAATATATGTATCACAGAAAAGAAATTCAGAACATCTATATAAATTGTTTGAATATAGTCAAGTAAATCATTCACAATATATCCTCGACAAACTAAAGCATTTTCATAAAAAAGTAAAGCATTCACAATTAAGTTGTTAGCAACAAATCATGGAGACATTTGTTGACCAAAGTCCACACGGGATGCGTTCGATCGTGTTTCATGAGAGAAAAAACTTATTGCAATCAAAAAGGGAAAAAAGCAAAGGAAATGATTGGTCCTTGCACCCATGGTTTATCGGCAAATTACTTGCATTTCTATGTATGATCCACTAACCTTATAGTCCAAATTTTATCCAGGATCAATGGAGCCACAATTGCTGCCTTGCTGATTTATCGGAGAGGTCGACGACGATCGTTGGTTGGATGCAGGGCCGCTCTATCGCCTGGAATTTTCATATGATTTTCTTCCAAAATATTGCCTTTTTCTTCCCTGATGCCACATATTCCTCCAATGCTCATCTTTGCAGTTTCTTCCACAATGATGTGATCAAGCTCCCTTTCTCTCGTAGACTACCAAGCTATATGTACTAATGATTACAGAAGAGAAAAGGTTCAGTAGTATGTGGTATATTCCATACTTACAATGGACCTGGAAGAGCAAATGTACAATGAAAATATAAGTTTGGCTGGCTCTTTCTAGTTGCAGGCTGAACACCACGGACATGCTTGATCGGAAGATATAAGTATCTTGCTTTTTAGAGAAAGTTTTCTTTGTAGCTTGGTATATTTGGAAGCAAATGAATAGCAATTTTTTTATAACAAAACACCTTTGGTCTAAAATTGGAGGACCCCTTACAAGAACAACCTCTTTTTTCTCTCCTTTCACCTGAATCCTATAGAGAGAGAAACTTTCTTGATTTGGGCTAATGCTTTGTAATTTGCCTTTGAATTTTGTTTCTGCCTTGTAAATAAATAAAAATCACATTTCTGGGTCCTTCCTGGTAGTATTCGAGTAAAAACATATAAATGATATGTACGAGCTGAATGTAATCTTCCAGGTCAGAAGAATTATATTTATGGCAATTAAATGGATGGTCTCATATCCGCCTATCAGTAAGATAGGCCCTTTCCCAAATCGTGTGAACTAGTTTTAAGATAATGATCTATATTACGATTAAAAAAAGGATCATAAATTGAAATTTCTCCGGAGCTCCTGAATTAGTTGACCATGGAAAGGTAGCAACAAAATCATATTTTCATCTTGAAAGCGGTTACTAGGCCATGACAAATTTTAATTATAACGTAAATAATGTCCTGATATATTACAGAAATTTTGGTTCACTCGATCGATGTTGTGATCTCTGCTACAATTTTTGATCTTGAATGCGCGGTTATTAGTCCATCCTGAAATTTTTCGCACACATATATATACTCATCGCAGTGATAAATTAAAATTCATTAAAACACGAACAACTTGGTATAATTCGAAGATGATGCAGTAGTTTTTCCCTTGGTGCCTTTCATAATTAGTATGTTTCACACCTTCTAATTCTTCCCCTCCATTTTGTTCAGTTTCCATTTTCCACAAATCCACTATACTGAGGTGTTATGCAGAGTAAATTCATGATGTAATATCCCAACGTGCTAGTTAAAAATCAGGAACACGTCAGTATATGTATATCACGAGATCATAGGTGTGAAATCATTTTCATGGTTAATATTTGTAATGAACATTTGGCTTTGAAAATGATTTATTCGATGAATCGGTTTGGAATTACATGTGGATTTTTGGAATTACAATGGGTTTTACGAGGTATGCGTGCAAGCGTTGGTATTTGTGAAGGAAATTGGTTAAGAAATTGGAGGATGAGTACATGGTGCTACAGTAGTTCGGGTTAGTTGAAGTGCGCGTGATTGACTTGGTCAACATGGAGTTGATGGTGGGCTGGTTTGGCCCATGCAGCGTGCGGCTTGGTTTGCTGGCCCATGGCGGCAGGGAAGGCAAAAGCAGGCAGCAGCGCATGGGGACTTCTGGCACGTGCGACGGCGGTACTTCGTACGGTGACGGAGATGGGTTGGCGCGCACGAAGACTTTATAAAAGTGAACTATATAGAAATATAATATATTATAAAAATAATGAAGAGATATATTAAAATGTTATGTGAATTACGTGAGATGATGATTTAATATGTTTGCATTTGAAAAGCTATAAAATTTAATAAATTATAAAATTATAGAAAATATAACATGTTTGCATGATTTTTAAATGTAATAATTGTTAGTGGATGATGATATCGTATCTTTGCATGTTAAGTTTTAGAATTTAGTGGACTCTAACTTTATATAGTAAGAGAGGATTAGAGAATTACAATTTGGTAAATTATAAAAGGTTTGAAAATTGAGGGATTGTGTACACCTACTTTGAGTAGGATATTTTGGGTACAAATAGATGAAGGATTAAGGTTAGAAAACATCAACTTTTTGGGAGAGAAAAGTTAGGGTTTGCTTCGAGGTTTCAATCCTAGTTCGAGAGATGAGTGCTTTATATGCACTTTGTAAACACATATTGAGGTAATAAATTTTATCTACTTTCAAGAGTTTCATCAATACGTGTCTTTCTGGATCCTGACGGTTTGATCGGAGTTCATTGTGCAGTCTAACCGATCAAACCGTCGGGTGATCAAACCGGTGACAAGGTGGCAATTAGACCGGTGGTGTACGGATGGTCAGACCAGCGGCAGCACTGCGGTCAGAACGGAGTTGATCTTATAGTCAAACCCGAGCTAAATCGCAACTTTGTCAAGTTTGATGGTAACTTTTACTTTCACGAAAAGTTTTTATTTTTTGTGTTCCTATCATTCACCGCTCCTCTAGTAGGTTTGTTTGATCTTATTCGATCCTACAATAGGTGCTTGGTGACACAATTAAACAGGTTAGAAAATGGTCACTCGCACTAATCGTACATCCATACCTAGACAACGAGAATAATCAATAAGCCAGTAATAAATAGGTGCATATGTTGAAAATTAATTTAGGAATTATGGATTGATGTTCTAACGAGTCTATAAATAGACAACTAAATAACTCCTCCCTCCATTCAATAATAAATCCATTTCTAGATTGTTTAGTAGGGATTAATTAATTAAGGTTAAGATGAAAAAGGCTACAGTGCCCCCCATTATATAATGAATATAATCAAGGTGAGATAAATTTGGACGATATGTGATTAATAGGGCAAGTAATAGTGTAGGAATTCTTGTTTTCTTAGACAAAATTTTAATTCATCAAATGCTTATATGGTTGGATGGAGGAAGTACATTGTTTTATACAGTCAGAAGCTTACACTTGCAATTCGGCTTATGAGTCCTTTTTTTTGGACTATCCTTTTTGGTTCATGGAAAAGAGTTTGGAAGAGTTGGTCGCCTCTGAAGTGCAAATTTTTCATGTGGCTGGAAATCAAGTTTATTAAGTTGAGGAATCCATTGAACACATTCTTTGATTGCGTCTTCTCCCGATAGGTTTGGTCCTAATGCCTCAAATGTTGGGGTTGGTTTCTATTTCATCAAACCAAGACACCAATTATTTTCTAGTTGGTGGGTCAAGGCGATTAAAGGTCTAGACAAGGAGGCAAAGAAACATCCCAGTTCACTTATTATATCCTTGTGGTTGGAAGATATGGAAGCATATGAATGATTTTGTATTCAATAAGGCTGGTCCTAATATTATGACTGCCATTCAAATGGTAGCACATGAATGTGGCCTTTGTTGTATGGCTGGGGCCTCTAAGCTCCGTGAGTTCCTTGGAGAGTCGCTTACCCTGATTGGGTAAGATCAGGTCGAGTAAGTTGTGTTTATATAGCAATCTCCTGATGTTATTTGGGGTCAAAGGTGTTATTCATAGACGTGATGTAGCCCCAAGAGACCTAATCTCTTCCTCCATGAATACGTAGTTGTCTATTGCCTAGCTAGTTCCTACTATTCCTGGACATATATACAGTGGCAATGGACCAAATGGTGATGGTGTATCTTTAGTGGTATCAATATAGAAGAGTGATGGTTGGCATTGTTTCATTGGATCATCTGTATTCAAATCTTTAATGGAAGATTAATTTGTTCAGTTATGATGCTTAAATAGTTAAACGAACGGGCCGTTGTTTTTCTGAAGCATGGTTAAACAAAAGTACCATTTTCTTTCTTATTTACTCATACAAAATATACCCCATTAACATATTGAGCAGATGCCCATTGCACAAGTTATTGCAGAGATCTCGAACTTTATGTACTACCATAGATGGTTATGGCTTAATAAACTTGCAAATATTGTGACGACTTGTATACTACTGCATGCATGTTTGGCTGCAACCAAGAGGCATGTGAGAGGCAAAAAATAAGCTGCCCATCAAGTAACCATATAGATTTCTTATTTAGATGGAGTAATTGTGAGGAGGGAGAAGATTCAACCCTTCTCTTAACAGCATCAAAAAGATACATCCTAACCTCAAATTTCGAAGTTAAGGGGAAAATAGGGATTCAACACACTCCCGAAAAAGCTCCCAAAATCTTATAACTCCCAAAACAGGGCCTCTGGTTCTCCACATATGAGGGAAGGGGTCTCCCTCCCAAATATTCACTTCGCACACATTGGCTGAAGCCTGCCCGAGGCTTCTGCTGCTAGAAATTCCCCTACTACACTCCGTAGGAAATCTCCCTTGCCGCCGCCACTGCCAATGCTGCTCGGCTGTGCACTGAAAGGGAAGCAGACGGAGAGAAGGTGTAGGGGAGGAAGAAAAGAGGAAATAACATATGAGCCTGACTTGTCAAGTCATTATATAGGAGGGAGGAAAACAATTGGTAGTTTTTCATGTGGTACTATTGTTTTATTATAAGTGTCATGTTTACATAATGTATTGAGTCCTTATTCAGTTAACCCTCAAGAGGGAGTGATTGGAGGGGATTAATTCCACAGCACAATAGATGTGGAATAAATCCCCTCCAATCCTCCTCAATATCCTCATGAGAGGGATTAACCAAACAAGTCCTGAAGGTGAGGGAGGATATATATATCTTAGGACCTGGAATCCTAGCTAGGAATCCCTAAAAAGATATTTAGGGAATGGATTAATTGGGCATTTCTTGATGATGCTTTTAACATCAAATTAGGTGCAAGATACACTGCAACGAATATGAACTTGAAGAAATCATGAGTAAGGGAGAATAGAAAAATCTGATATGGATTAATAGTCTCTAACTGTTCTATAAGTATAACGTATTTATGTCATTATCTTTTATTGTTGATGTGGACGACTAAGTTGTTCGAGGTAAACTCGTGTTTGAACTTATCATAACAAAAGCATGCTACCACCGTGAGTGCCATATCACGCACTCTTGATACACAATTAATCTTCAGGTTTTCTCGTCTGCACATGTACGTACACTACCAAAGCAAACCAAACATGGCTTATGAAGCCTCGCATATATGCAATCCTTCGATACTCTCACATCTCCATAGCCTCTAAATTCCAGATGTCTACCAAGCTTATGGCATACTGACTCTTCGTAGCTCAAACTCAGGCTTAATATTTTCTTCCCTCGATCAGTTTCGAAATGGAAACAAATTGTGACTCTTCCAAACTGTCAAATACACAAAGTGATGCCTCACTTCGTCAGTATGACACTATGCGTAGCTTTCTATACTGCTCAATCTCCTGGCTGTATTTTTAAGTCATTTCTGCAAATATTTTTTGTCCGTTAACTCATTCAAAATGCAGAAAACGAGCAGTCATAACTCTCACAGACCAAGTTACGTATCAAGAAGTTTGCACATCTGCGTACCTATTACTCTTCAGTGACCTTCACTGAACTATATATCAGTGACAAATTACTCACTAGAAATGGCTACTATAATAGTTTTTTTTTCCCGTCCCTGCGGTCATCACTGGGCGATCTCTGATCCAAATACCACACCTTGGGTGATTTTGTTTTGGTCAAGATTATATGTCACCGACTCATTTCATGTAATGTCTCCACAAGCCTATGAACAAAACATTCCTCCAAAAAAAAAAAATCGGACAAGTCATGAACCACAGTCTACAACGATGGATGGTACCGATCCCCCCTGAACAAACTGGATGTAGCTTGACTTGATCTCTTTACAATTGAAACCTATTTCTAGAGTGCGCTTGATAACATACATCACAACACATATATGTCCCTATCAAAGGATTACGATTGCAGAGGCACCAACGAAATGGAGATCCCAATTCGGATTCTGCATCTCGCCGGACGTGACCAAGAAGAAGTTTGAGATTAACATATCCATAACCAAATTAAGAGGCCGGCAAACTTTTACTAGGTCAAGGGACACTGTTATGAAAATAGATGCATAACGGAGACATAAATTTTACGTGGAAAACTCTTCCGGGAAAAAACCACGGGCGCCAACCAGCAATAATCAGTATAGAGGAATTAGATACAAACGTAGGGAATACATTGGGTTATCGCACCCTCCCGATGCGGCTTGCAAGGATATATATAGGACAAATCTAGGAGTCCTAATAGGCAAAGATACGAAGTACTAGTAGGAAATTAATCCTATAATACAAAGTCCTATTAGAAAACTAATCCGAATATATTGCATGGTGAAATTCGAATAACATATTTAACAATCTCCACCTTGAGACGAATTTCCTTTGTAACATAAAAAATCTTCGATCTCCAAATAATCTCATGTAAATAAAATCACTACACGCCAAAATAGTCTGCATGACTACAATATGACACCGTCGACCCTGAAAAGGTAGACCATACTTCAAACTCACCATAGGGAATAAATCCTGAATCTGCTAGTATAAAACTGTCTAAACCTAGCAGAGACGCGAAACCTGATGCACAAACTTCAAACTTGCCTTGGGAATAAAATCCTAAATCTGCTAGTGAGAAAGTGGATAATTCTAGCAGAAACGCGAAACTCGTGTGCTCAAAACGAAGTGCTTAGATCTCCTTATTAACCTTCTAATACGACGGGCAAATAGTCGCAGCAATTCTGCCCGAAATTTCACCTTAGTAGATGTGCCAACTTGCAGTTTTACTTGCCATAACGAGAATATTGCATTTCAAATCCAAGAGCGATATATCATACTTCAAACTTGCCTTGGGAACAAAATCCTGAATCTGCTGGTATAATTTGTGGAACCCTAGCAGAAACGCGAAACACTCTTGGTGCATAAAACGAAATATTGGATCTCCGTATGGAATCTCCTGGTAAACTTGGCTTGTGAATGTAGCAATTGAACATGAATTTGATTCACCTGAACAGAATTGAAACAATGCACAGGGCTTAATTTCCTGGTAGACTCCCATATGCGCCTTGGAATTTGCAACATGAAATTGAATTCACATGAACAGGGACAATGGCTGATTTTCTAGGCCTTGGGAACCGTGAGCTAAGGTAGATTGATCTTGCTGCTGCTTCCTCCCGATATGCGCAAGCATGGACGATGGTGCTCGGCCAATTGCTGCTATGTGCGCCGCACGCGGAGATGGAGTCCATCTGCCGACTCCGATTTGGACAAGACACACATCTCGTTGAGTAGATCAGTCAACGAGACGATGAACATGTCGGTGTCGGATTGCAGAACGACTAACGGCAACGTGATGAACGAACAACGAACTTGCGAACAACTCGTCAACGATGCAAGGGCGGTGGTGTCGATCTCCCGAACAAATGGCGGAACGACAAGCACGATGACAACCGGGTAGTAGATCAATCTGTCACAACGATGAACTCGATGATGGCACAATGGTAGACCGGATCTCCAATGCTCTAATACCACTTGTTATGAAAATAGATGCATAACGGAGACATGAATTTTACGTGGAAAACTCTTCCGGAAAAAAACCACGGGCACCGACCAGCAATGATCAGTATAAAGGAATTGGATACAAACGCAGGGGATACATTGGGCTGTCGCACCCTCCCTATGCAACTTACAAGGGATATATATAGGAGAAATCTAGGAGTCCTAATAGGCAAAGACACGAAGTTCTAGTAGGAAATTAATCCTATAATATAAAGTCCTATTTAGAAAACTAATCCGAATATATTGCATGCTAAAATTCGAATCACATATTTATTTAATAGATACAAAGTACAATTTAACATCAGGGTTATTCAGGGCAACGCCAACCTTAACCTAAAGGCCAAGAGTGATGCTGCTATACTCCCAAAGACTGGTATAGCCAAGTTCCCAAGGCTTCCCAAGCTCATACGGCTTATGCAATATGCTCAACAAGCATAATGTTGTCTCTCCCGTTCTTGGCAACACATACTTTATTCACTTGCGAGTCTGTCAGTAGGTGCCCTAAATTCAGAGAGCTAAAACCAAGTACTTGGTTGACTGATAATCCCATGGACATTCTTTTCCTCAATATGACTTTGTAGAGATTGGGCGAAATTTATTGTATATACAAGTCTTCAACATGTATGTTGCACGGGCTATTATTATTTAGATCGTAAATAATTATATTTTTAACAATTTACTGAAAATTTAGTTCATTGGAGTCACAAATTATTACTACTTTAATTTACAAATTTGGAGTTATTATATATATACCAAGTTGTACTCGATTTGGGGTCTCTCATTTATAGCTTTTTATAATTTAATAACTCTAAAAATTTGAATTAATCACTACCAAATTACTCTTCTGTGGAGGATTAATTTAACATTTTCTTAATTAAACAAATCGACATTTGGAATTATTATGTACCAGCGTTGTAGTCAGTGAGTCTGATTTGTTAGTTATCAATCCATATGGAATAAATTAGACCAACCTCCTTAGGGATTGGTATATCGTTGTTGATATTATAAACATCTGGAGATCTATAGAGGTAAAAGAAAAACAGAAAGCCGTGCATGATTATTGTTAAGCAAATTGGCTGCTGATGGAAACATGCATGGACAATAACTAAGTCGTAGTACTCCAGAAGCACACACGAATATATATGCCTGATAAACTCCCTCGAAATCAAGGGCCAGGGCCGTGAGGACACATTTCCCAAGAATGTAGAAATGTACTTTTAGACCTTTTGTTTTTGAGATACTATATACAGTTTTCTGCTAGGATTTTATCATTTAGAGCCTCGCTCCGTTGCACTCTGCTGGTAGTAAAAAACAATATAAACCGTTGACCTTATTTGATCGAACGGTTCAGATTGTTTTCTACTACCGCTCTAGTTAACGGTAGTAGAAATGTGAAGGGGTATTATTGTTAAAAAATAGGGGTATAATTTTCATATAGCAGTGACTAAATTTTGTGTTCCTTCTTTTTTTGGTTTTTTTATGGAATATGAGCAATGCCAACATAATGGATAACCAACATATCGATCTAGCTGGGAAAAAACATAAATGATAAAATTACTCGTAATCATTATATTATATTAGTAATTACTAATTTACTCTCACTACTACATACTGGGAAGCTACTGAGTGCTGGAAACACTCGGCAGCAGGGCAGAAACACTGGGGAACCATGTTTACCGAGAGCGAACTCCCGGTAACACCCAGCCGGCAGCTTCACACCTTTACCATGTGAAGTTTCCCGTGCAATAGCATTTTTACACCCAGGATGATGCCAAAAGTTACCGCGTGAAAGCAACCTCTCGATAAAAATCCAGCAAACAGCACGGAACGTAACGTTACCCAGAGGTAGGAACTCACGGGAAGTAAATCAAACTTACCGAGAGTTTTCATACACGGGAATGTTGAAATTGTTACCGTGTGGGGGAGCACACGGTAACACGCGGAATGTTACCCAGAGTTGGAGAGCACACGGTAACACGCGGAATGTTACCCAGAGTTTTTTTTGAGATACACTCCCAGTAACATTGTGGACATGATTTTATAGAATATACATATATTGAAATTGTACTGCACTGATATTAGGCAAGCAACTAATCAAGAAGCACATTTCATGCAAACAAATTGGCACCACATAATAATCAGTAATCATTAGCTGCAGATTCTCAGTGTTAACAAGAATATGATAGAACACAATATGAATGGATCCACAAACTAGGTACACGTGATGCCATAGAAACAATAGTACAGTCTCAATTCTTACACCTCTCCTAGGGAGACAATAGACACTAGTGGCCTGACTAAACCGGATTGATTGCAAAAATAAACTTCAGTCCTTTCCCATATCATTATCAGCCTGAAAGTATGAAAAAGTAGGTTAGCTGTAAAATAATATTACATTACACAATAGTTTATGAAAGCTCAATCGTGGGTAATTGACAAAAATAAAAATTTATTTGCGGATGTAGGATATAACAATTGGCAGTGTGGTCTCCAAATCAGAAGTGAGGTCTGTACCTTAGAAATATTCATCAAATAAGATATCCCTATTAGTGGGACATTCATCATCTTCATTGGATGAGTTAGTATAGTAAGACTCGTCATCATCATTGTCGACATCTTGAATAGATGATCCATTGAGAAGCTCCAAGTCCTTGGCATTGCAAATATCTTCAGTATCCCTATTGGTGGTAGCATCCCCAGAATTATTATTGAGGTTCAGACCAAGATCAATCACAAAATTACCGAGTAGACCATCTTCTTGGAAATAATGGACAACATTAGTGTCAGGGACAAAATCATAATCTTGATCAGTGGGTACTTCTAATCTACCAATTGGCTGCACCTTATATACAACCCACCAATTAGTGAGATCATGCACAGATTTGCATGGGTATGGCATATAATACACTTGTGTCGCTTGATGAGCTATAACAAATGGCTCAAACTTTGCAAAGATTGATGCATGAGCAACTTCGACCAGGCCATATCTTGGCGAGTACCTGACTTGGCTTGGGTCAAACCAATGACAATTGAAGAGTACAAGTGTGAGAGGTTTGGTGCCATCAAAGCTGATTTGTATTATTTCTTTGATGTAACCATAGTACTCAGTCATTTCACTACTTTCTCCCTGCCCTATAGTCACCAAACCACTGTTTATTGTAGTTGCATTTGGCCTCTCCTGCTCATATTTATTTGTCCGAAATCGATACCCATTTACGTCATACATATTATATAACAAGACTCGAGTGTGGCATCCTCTAGCTATTTGCTTCAAATCATCACTCATAGTCTCATCCATCATACTCTACATGTGAAAAAAATAGGAAATAATGTTGAACAGCATATATACACACATGCATGATCATACAGCAAGGTAATGTAAGGTAGATTTCCTAATCTGATTTGAAAGGATATGCATGTCTAAGGACATCGTCATCTTTTTATTTGTTGTAGTAATTAAATTACGAGTCACCATTGTTTCAGTTAAAATAAAGTACATGATAAAGAAATTACTTGTTTATGGAACCAAGATACAAAATTAGGACGATCTCTCCCAGCACCATTCTGTAAGATGTTCTCCTGTTGTTGCCTAGTTGGAACACCTCGTGCAGTCCACTCCTCATGTATGAACTTCCTACAAGATAAAAAGACAAGCAGAAGGTAAAATTACATGCAGCTATGAACTAGATGCAACCCATATAAACTTCATACCTAATGTAGTCATCCACTTCAGTAAGATTTGTAAGCACGTACAACATGGCAGCATCCCACTCTTCACCAGTTAAGTGTCTAGGGACTCCTCGGCTAGTAGAATCCCCCTTAATAGAGAAGAGACTAAGAAAACAATCAGTGGACTGAGCAGTGACATTATATCGAGGGACAGGATTATGAATTGTCCGCACTTGATCAGCAAAGTATATAGATGTGAAATTTGAGATTTCATCTAGTATGTAAGCCTCTGCTATGGATGCTTCAACACGAGCTCGGTTTCTAACTTTGCTCTTAAGATACTTTTGGCCTCTTTCAACGGGGTAGTTCCATCTGAATTGTACAGGTCCACCCATCCTAGCTTCATATGGTAAGTGTATCATTAAGTGTTGCATTGGATTGAAAAATCCAGGTGGAAAGATTTTTTCTAATTTACAAACCAAAACAACTATTTGACTCTCCATGTTTTCCATCTCTATGGGATCGAACTGTTTTGCACAAAGTTTGCGATAAAAGAAGCTCACCTCTGCTAGCACTTCCCACACATGTGTTGGCAAGTAGCCACGGAACATCACTGGCAATAGACGTTCCATCATCATGTGGTAATCGTGGCTTTTTAACCCATTAATCCGCATGTTTTTCAAATTCACTCCTCTCCTTAAGTTCGACCCGTACCCATCAGGAAATTTCAATGTTCGAAACCATTCCAATATTTCTTTCTTCTGAGTTTTGTTCAAGCAAAAATCCGCTCTTGGTTTTACCCATTGACCAGATGGTTGTTTTTGGGTGAGGTTCAACTCAGGTCGGTTACATAGTGCAGCTTGGTCAAGGCGAGCCTTGACATTGTCCTTCGTCTTGTCTGGAATGTCAAAGCAAGTATTGAATATTGCCTCAGCAACATTCTTCTCATTGTGCATGACATCGATATTATGAGGAAGTACTAGCTTGTGAAAGTATGGCAGTCTCCACAAACTAGACCTATGTGTCCAATTGTGATTTTTGCCATAGTCTACAAAGCCATTTCCATTAGGAGCAGGGACAAGGCTATCTAAGTGAGCTCGGATCTCTCCACCTGAGAGACGACGAGGTCGCTCAGTACTAACAGTAGTGTTTGCCATAAAAGAGCTTGAATCAGTTCTAAAACTATGATCACTTGGGAGAAACTGGCGATGACAATCAAAAAATGAGTACTTACCCCCAAATTTCAACCTTTTTCCTTGGAGCACCTCCATACAGATTGGACATGGCATCTTCCCATGCACACACCAACCACAAAATATGCCATAGGCTGGAAGGTCATGGATAGAATAAAGGAAGGCAACTCGCATGATGAAATTTGTCTTGGTGGCACGATCATATGTCAACACACCTTGCTGCCAAGCATATATGAGTTCATCAACTAAGGGCTCCATGAATACACTAATATCTTTACCAGGATAGTTTGGCCCAGGAATTATCAAACTAAGGAACATGTTGTGCTGCCGCATGCAAATACCAGGTGGAAGGTTCAGAGGAATGATAAACATAGGCCAACAAGTGTATGAAGAAGCACCCATACCAAATGGACAGAACCCGTCTGTGGCTATTGCTATTCTAACATTGCGCATTTCCATAGCAAAGGCTGGAAAGTCTCTATCAAACTTCTTCCAGGCTTCAGCGTCAGCTGGATGTACAACCTTGTCAGGATGGTACCGATGACCAGTCTTGTGCCATGTCATTTGCTTGGCCTGAGATTCTGACATGTATAGCCACTGAAGTCTTGGGATGATTGGAAGATAACGAAGTACCTTTCTTGCAACAGTTAATTGTCTCTTCTGGCCATTACTGTTTTCAACCTCCACATACCTACTTTCTCCACACTTATCACAGTGTGTCTTATGTGCATTCTCCTTCCTAAAGAGCATACAATTGTTAGGGCATGCATTTATCTTCTCATACTGCATATTCAAAGCACTAAGGAATTTTTTTGCCTCATACAAGTTGGGTGGTAGCTTATACCCTTGGGGTAGGAGAGCACAGACCACATTCAAAAGTGCATCAAATCCAGCAATTGATATAGCATATTGAGACTTCACTGCTAGTAGTCGTGTGGTGGCATCCAGTTGTGATACCTGTGTGTGTTCGTGGAGAGGTTCAGTCGCTGCAGACAACATTTCAAAGAAAGCTTGCGCTGTAGGCTCTGGATCTTCATCCTCAACCGAGACATAAGCATCACGGATATCATCTATCATATCATCTATCCGATTGATGTCTGCAACCCTATCATCATCATCAGTGCTTTCGCATACCACCTCTTCACGTGTACGGTATGTCTCACCATGATACACCCACACAGTATATTCAGGTCTAAAACCATACTTGCAAAGGTGTTTCATCATCATATCTCTTGTTTGGGGACGTGTGTTGTTGCAGTAGTTACAAGGGCACAATACATCAGCAGAGCGTGCGTCCTGACTGAATGCCATGTCAAGAAATTCTGTAGTCTTCAATATCCATTCAGCAGTAACCTCGCCGCGGTTTCGACGGCCCTTGTACATCCAATCGCGATCAACTAGCATTGTACCTGGTTATGACAAAGTGGCAGGATGATTTTTTGTTAGGAAATGTGTGGTTGTGGTCATGAAAAGCATAAGAAGAAGATTTCTATCTATTATTTTACTGCAACACTATTCTTCTACTTCAATATTGTCTCAATTTTACTTTTGATGACAGAGAAATAATATATCGAGCATTGACTGACAGATAATCTGTCCTGAAACTCAGGTTTTCAGAGATGGAATTTGCAGCAGTTTGATGTATATATATATTGTTCCAATTTTTGTTTTCCAATTTGTTTTGCCAATTGAGACCATAAACTGCACACGCATTCACATTCCATGACAAACTAGTTATGCGATCCCCCCAAGTACAGCCGCAACATACCTAACCCATGCTAGAACTGATCCCAAATCGAAAATATGATAACTTGAACTAATCCCAGATCGAAAAGATTGTAACTTTGAAGGACAAAAGAGGAACCTGAGGAGAATAAATCCGAGGGAAGGACTGTTCAATGAGCAGGCAATCCTCGCCCGTGCCTGCCGATGCCCTAGCAGAGCCGGCGCATCGAGGGAGGGACTGTTCGTCGGCGCGTGCTCGAGAGAGATGCGCGCCTCCCGCGACAGCCTTGTGGAGGATGGGGCGTGCTAGCTCGATGGAGATCCGCGGCTCCCACAACAGCCTCCAACCGGATGGGGCGCGGCGCGACAGCTGTGGTGCTGCGGTGGCAGCGCGGCGGCGGTGGCGGCGGCGGCGGCGGTGGCGGCGCAGCAGGGTCTACGGAGGCCGGGAGGGAGGCATGCCGATGCGGATGAGAGGCGTAACCTAGCCCGCCATTTTTTTAGGGGACGACAGACCTAGCCCGCCATTTTTTTTGTGCGCGCGGTTTCTGGTATGCGGGCAGCGATACTGATAGTATCGTGTGTTTTTCCTCCTGATCGATGACCCAGCCCAATTTAATCCACTAGGATTTATTTCTTGTATAATATAGACAAATCTCATTCAATTTTCAAGCTTAGTCTGAAACTATTAAACTTTGGCTCTTTACCGCTACTGAAAAATCTTTTTCCGTGACAACTATTTTTTTTAACTGACGAGTTTAACGAACATACACAATTTTTACTGGCTCCTACTAAAGAGCACCGCCTAAAAAAGAAATCACGATATTAAAGCTGCGTTTGTTCAATACAAACTAAGCGAAATTTTTACGCACACAAAACGAGAAAGATAATTAGCACAAGATTAATTAAGTATTAACTACTATAACCTTGAAAAATTGATTATTTGATTTTAAAACAACTTCTATATATAAATTGGATGAAAAAATGCATCATTTAATAGTTTGAAAAGCGTGCAACGGAAAATGAGTAAGTTGAAGTTTGGAGTTGAAGAAAAGAACTAGGTCTAAGTGGCGGAAACTCCCAACCATATTTCTCAAGGCTGACGCCGTTGTCGCCCCATCATGCCTCGCAAGCAGTCGCTGAGGTCCATGGAGCGGCAGCCGAGGACCGGCGATAGAGACGAGAGCACCGGTGCCGGTGAGAGGGTCGTAGATCCGGGCGTCGGTGTAGATACAAAGGACGGAGAAAGGGTGCCAGGGCCGCGCGACCCAAGGGTGAAGATGGCGCCGTCAGGAGTAGCTTGGGCAGAGGGAACCCAGTGGCTGGTGGAGAACGCCCACTGGCGGAGGCCGAGGTTGACTGGACCTGTGGGATACGACGCTCCATTCGTAGTAGTGTAATATAGGAACTAGAGAAGTGCATTTGGTAAGCAAAATTTATTTATTCTTTATACTTAGCCAAATTTTTCTTCAAACTTTGAGCTTATTTTGAAGGGGATTTTGCCCTTCCTTTTTGACACCTCGCACCGGCAGGTACCAATCAAGGGGTATGATTGATATGTTAGATCTAATTCTTGATGACATGAGGTTACACAATGCATAATCACCAATTTTCGCTTAGGTGGAATTCGGTGGTATACTGACCGGTGTTTGATGTACCATTAGCCAGAGCAACATAACTTATACAATTCACAAGTTCTAGTGTATGCAAACATAGAAGACCAAAGTACGGAACTTCCTTTTCACAAGTTCCAGTGCATGCCAACATATATGACCAAAATAACCGAACTTCCAGTTCACAAGTTCCAGCGCATGCCAACATATATGACCAAAAGTACCAAAGGCATCAGGCAGCCAACCTAAGGCAACAGACACAAGGAACAGCAACTAGAGTTCCATGTGGCCTAAAGTTCAGGTAAACCTAGATAATTAACAAAAGACTACTTAGTGAGACAACCACAACCAACAGCTACCCAAGTTCATGGCTATGACCATCCAGGTCAGTTTAGTTACAAAATACATCCATGGTTCCAGGCATGTACAACTAGTCCATTCTTTTAAGCTGTACTAAACAT
This sequence comes from Oryza punctata, assembly GCA_000573905.2. Classification (NCBI taxonomy): domain Eukaryota; kingdom Viridiplantae; phylum Streptophyta; class Magnoliopsida; order Poales; family Poaceae; genus Oryza; species Oryza punctata. The sequence goes on along the minus strand of CM002491.2, from coordinate 16,383,665 downwards.
TCCCACTAATCTTTACATTCCGCCTGCCGCTGTCGTGCTAAAAGTTGACAATTGCAGCAGATGCAGCACCAACCCCAACATGGTCAGGGCCTAAGTTTCCATTCGAAGCCACAGATCCAGACAAAGCCTGTTTTATATTTCAAACCAAATGATTTAATATTAGTCCTCTCATAAGTTAAATGGGAACAATTACTTCATGCACAGATATTAGAGACTACCATTTATCAAATACTTACTAGGTGAGTCAACATGACAGGTAAGGGAGGTGAGCCTGAAGGTAACAAGTCTATGTTCAACTTACTTTGTATTAGCTGCAATCCATTTCACATGTACAATAGTTAGTGCGACCAACCCAAAATTCAAAACATATAATAATGAAAACACTACTAGCTGTGTGCCTTATAAGCAATAGCAAACAAATCCAACTTGGCCAAGTAAATTGATACCACTTACCCTTAAAGCAGCTTCAAAGTATGCTGATTTCTGTTGAGAAGCTATTTTTTCCAACTCCCTCTCCTTGCGCTCTTCCTCCCTCTCGTTACGCTCCTGCTCCTTCTCTCGCGCCCTCTCTTCACGCTCACGCTCCTTCTCCTGCTCCCTCTCCTGCCGCTCCCTCTCCTTTTCACGCTCCCTCTCTTCACGCTCTCGCTCCCTTGCCTCGCGCTCCTCTTGTAGTTGCCGCATAAGGTCTTCAACCTGGTTTGTGTTGTCATGATCTGTCCTCAATCTTCTACGAGGGCGTTGATCATCAAGCGAATTGTCACCAAACACTGCTGATGAGTCAATGAGTCCATCACCAATCATGAAACGGCCATGTTTCTTTCCACCACCAGCCATGTGCACAGCGACAGGATCAATGGGAGAAGTGCGCCAATCATTTTCTGGCCCATGCAACTGAACATAAGCTGCAGCATAGGCCTCCTGTTACGATCAGATCACATCTTAAATTAGTTCTAATATAAAAATGATGAACTTCGTCTAAAGTGTCCCTACTATTGTCTATGATTCATCATCATCCCTGGTCAACTTACATAGATGATAAATGATATAAAATACTCATATATATGCAACACTACACAACATTTTCATGTTCCTCCACTTATTCCAATATAATAGCAACATGCTTCACAAAATTTCCATGTGTTTCACCAATTTTGCGACTCATTGCTAGCTATTCATGCATAAGTGTTTTGACAACCATTACTGACAGCACATAATCATGATAAGTAAAAGACACTATCTGATTTGCACCACAAAATATTCAGCACTTACAAGCTTCTCAGATACACGTGGGTCACAGCTGAATTGCCCATCCTCTCGATTTTCTCTCCTTCCTTCTGTGTAGGCCTCTAGTGGAGCAACTGGTCGCTTTTTCTTCTTCTCCTATATGACATAGATAGAATATATATTATGTCAGATTTTGTTTGGCTAGAAACTCCTCCGTTTAAACAGAGATGCACATACCAATTTTTTTTGGAAACGGCTCAAGTTAGCACTGCCTTGGCGGTGAGATGGCCCTGTCATTTTCTCCCTCCGTATCCTATGAGCACGTGAGATAGCCTGCCATTCTGGATTACACCACCGCAATCGTATCAACTCCCGCCATGCATTTTCTGAATTCAGGAACCACCATGGTTCTACCTATAGGAGAAGCACAGACATATTCATTAATGAGTAATCTGTTTAGCAAACAACAATAAATTATAAATGTTTAATCATATCACCTTTAGGTACTCGCTCTCTGTAAGATAAGTTCTGCATGCGATTTCTCGAGAAGTGTTCACCTTCAGGATTTTCCTTTGGTAATTAAGCACAGCTAGGATGCGTGTTTCATAAAACAAGCGATCAAAGAGGCCCTTGACACAATTGTGGACAACCTTTCTAGCTTCTTGTTCTTTTCCCTCTGCCCACCTGAAGTAAAGCTGCAGCTATGGAAAGTTAAAGGGCCTGCTTGACACTAAAAACTATGGTATTCAAATATTGTGCCTTATCAATATTTTACTAGACAAGCAGGCTCTAAACTAGGAAAACTACAGATAGAATAAAATGTGCGATGAACTCCAAATTAGAGAAGGTAATGTTCAAAATCAAACCCAGAAGTCTTCCTCAACACGATGGAGACAGCTTGGCAGCCGTATTTGATTGCTTCTTGGAGTATCCGGCGCTATCCTGTAATGTTTCCAACTCCATGCTGGCTCCTCTTTACCCTTGAATGTGACAATGCCAGGGAACCATTTTTTAAGAAGTAATGTCAGGATGCCATTGGGGACCCTAATGTTGCCCCCAAAATCATTTGACCGCCATTGCCTGTGCATATCAACAAACAGGTAGATCAATCCTTCATATTCAACATAATGGAAAATACAAAAATAGAATTTTTACCTATCTCCTACTGGAGTCAGCACAGGTTTGTCCTCCTCTCGGGTAGGCTGTGGTGGCACACGCGTGGGACCATGAAACCAGATTTCCTCAGATGTTTCTTCCTCCACCAAAATCTCCTCATCCAAATTAGGAGAATGATTAGGCTGTTGGGAACATGAGGACCTTGATCCGCATCTTGGCAAGGTAGCACCACTCACTGCCTGATCTGAACAATTGGAAGCCTCCCTACAGCCTAAGCTCAAGAGCCGCATATTCCTAGAAGATTAAGATTTGAAGTATTATATGAAACAGATCAAATGGCAATACATAGAAGTGTCGTAGCGACATGGTTCATGGTATAATAAAATGTAGATACAAGGTTACAAACAAAGTAGCAGTTCAGATCATCACACAATATGGCACGAATATGAATATCATCCCCATTCAACCATCCAGCAACAAGCTAAACAATGAGGGACGTGGCTAACTCTCAGCCTAACCAATAATATGCATCTATTGACATGTAGAAAAAAATAGAAAACCATTTAGTCTGACAATACAAGGACTCTCATCCACATCATTTTGTAGTCATCAGGGTTTGCTTTTTTATTTACACAGCACTGCAGTTTATTTCATAGCGATCATGGTGTTGATATAAACTATATTTTCAACTGAGATGCAGTCCCTACAAATCAGACAACGTACTATTTCTGGATTCATAGAGAAAAGGACGTCTATTTCCCAGAATCAAGAACCATCATTGCATACGATTCAAGAACCACTCTACATGCGCACACCACGCCGGATAGGAGGATGCAGTTCTGTAATACCTCAGTACGGCTCAGCTGCTTCTTGAATGGGGACTGGGAGCCTTGCTGCACGGCTTGACGAGGATGTACCAGTCAGCGCTGCAGATGGACGTGGATGTACAGGGCTTCGTACTCCTGGATCACTGCTGGAGGTAAATGGAGTGGGTTGCGACCCCTCGTCGACCGGGGATGCGCCTCCGTGCTAGCCGGCCTAGCAGGGGACGCGCCACCGCGCTAGCCAGCCTGGCCGGGACGCACGGCCGTAAGCGGAGAGACCGAGAGGGGAGAAGTGAAGCGGCAGGGGTGGGGATGGGGACTGAAGAGAGAGAGGAACGGTGGAACGGGGGAATCGATCGATTATAAGGAGTAGGGTTTTGTGGTATCACTGATTTGGGCCCACAGGTGGGCCGTGGCCTGTTCCCGATAGCAAAAACACAAGAACTCTCGAGAAGTTACTGTTCCATGCGCGCCAACAAATATTCACCGCGCGCCAAAAAAAACACAGCGCACTATCCGCTCGCGCCAACAGAAATCACTGCCCGCCAAGCAAAAAAATTCCGTGCCAACGGGGATCGTCAAAGCACCAAGCCAAAAGCAACCGACCCTAACTACGGTAGGAACGGTGGGTCCCATGGTTACCGAGTGGTTTGGAATGGCATAAGGTATTTTTGGTCTTCCCGAGTTTTTTTCATCGTGAACACACGGTATATTTGTTATTTTACGGGTGCAACGTTATACTCTCGGTACGTTACCGAGTACTAGCAGAAACTCTCGGTAACATGGTGAGGCACACAGTAGCTTTACAATCTCTGGTAGTGTCTTAATATTACTGATAGTATACAATACTACATGTAAAAAGAAAAGTAAAGTATCATAATATCGCTCTATCATTTACTGTTCGGATTAGATCGCGGTTAATTTAATTTGGTTCCCTGTCGATCCGGAGCCTCCCTGTACGGCGTCGGTTTCCTTTTTTTTTTCTGGTTCCAGTATGAGCTGTGTATCTCCTGCTGTCTACCTTTGATCTGATTGATCTAGCTCGCTCCTGTTTGATATGTACTCTCCGCGGTCTCCTAAGAACTTTGCTTGATTATGTTTGTTACTAATTGTTGGATACAGATCGCTGGATTCAAATCAAAACGCCACACGAGAACTTGACCAAAAGGTTATGGCCAGGGCCAGCTCTATATTTTAGGGGGTCCTAGATGAACTTCGTAACATATGCTCTCAAGATTAAACATAATTTTACTTTTAATATATATACTTTTATAAATCATATATCGTTGAAAATGGTGCGAATAAACATTATAAACACATAAAATTACTATCTAAATTAATCAACAAGAACAAAACAAAATCCTAACTCAATTTTTAGACTAATAAATAGATGCAAATGAGAAGATGAGACTTCACTCTAAACCCTAACCACGATGAAATAAGGTGTATCCGCATGGGAGTCGAACGTCGATATCCTATTAGTTGGGTTGGTTGGTAATGATCCCGTACCGGTTTATTAGATCCTAGACGATCGCACAACCGGTCTAGGTCCCTAAGACGGTCCATGGTTGTCGCAGCCTCAGTATATCGATCGGATGACCTCACGTTTGTGGTGCCGAATGAATATATGTCAACCGCGGGGTACCGATTCGTGTATGATTATTCCTTGAGGGTATGCTCTGGCAGCAAAATTAGCGTTAGATGACTGTGGTTGAGTTCCTGATGTCTCCCAAGCCCAGTAGCCCACAACATATATGCTTTACATTATCTACATATATACAAGGGTGGATCGATCAGTAATTAACTAGTAAAATATTATTGGATCGATCAGTAACTAGCAAACATTATTGCATCGCGCCATCTCGTCTCTGGATGAGCTTAGCTCTCTCTATATATTCTTATCCCTTTTGGAGGGAACATATCCTATGCACACAAGTTTCCCTAATCAACTATCGTTGTTTTATTACTTGCCTAATCAACAGTTAGATTTTTCTGATTAACGTGAGAACTTGTAGAAAGTGTCCAATTAGTATAGATATAGATAGTGATTCAGAACAGCTAATGGATGAGCACTTTTAATTTGTTTTAGGCAAGGTGGATATGGATTAGGAGCTGGATGCTAGGTCGCTATATCGCATGGACATTCCATGTGCGCCACGATTTTCTTCCAAAATATTGCCATTTCTTCCCCGGTGCCACCTATTCCTCCGATGCAGTTTCATATCCTCAACAATGTCCTCAAGCATAACTCTTGTTTCTTTTTGCTAGGATTGCCTATATATTGACATACTTAGTCAAATTGATGCACCAAAATACTAAATTGCCAAGTTCTTATGGTAAAAGCACCCACTTATCAAGTTGATCTAATTGGACATTCAACTCTCAACTTCAGAACTTCTTGTACTAAATTGTAGGGTTAATTTGATCCATGCCATTGCAACTTTGCCGATTTAGAAAAATGCCACTACTATTCATGATATCGGTTGGGTGGCACTGCAATTTTCCATCCCTTCCATCTTCTTCCTTCTTCTTCTTCCATCCCTTCCATCTTGCTCCCAGCGTAGTCGAAAGAGCCCCGTGCCGATGGCCTTCCCAATCGGATCTCCTCAAGACGGCGATGGCGGTGTCGGCGTCAAGCATCTGCAGGGCTGACCTGGAGAAGCGGATTGGGATGCAGCTCGACAAGGCCATCCTGGAGGACATACTCATCGCCGCTGGGCACGTCGCTGCGGCGCCGGTGGTGGGGGCGGGGCAGCAGCACACGATGTATGACACGGACGTAGTGGCGAGGATCTTCGCGGTGTTCCTCAACCTCGATGAGGATAGCAACGACGAGGATGTCGGCGGTGGTGGGTGCGGCGAGTTCGACAACTGCATGAAAGAACTATTTGATCGAGCAGGATTGGAAGCCATCTCAGCGGGCGCAGTCGAAGAAGCGTCGGATGCCCTTGGGGCTAGAGGGCGTCGCCGGAGACAGTTCACGGGTGGTGGAATGGAGTGGCTAGCCAGGCGGTGGCGGCGGGCAGGGTGGCCATGCCGGAGAGCGTGAGGACTTTGCAAGCCTGAGGATGGCGTCGCCCATGCCCCCGCAGACCATGACCCCGCAGGCCTCTAGCACGGGGTCGGCATCGGAGGAGGAGGTAGCGGCGGCGGCGTAGTACTTGTTGATACCGAGGTTGACGATGTCAGCAACGGATGGGTGGGCGCGGCCGCGTGGTGGTTCACGATGACAACATCCTTGAGTGACTGGTCGAAGGCGTCGACGGCCGTGAAGACCTTGAAGCAGCGCTGCCATGGAGGATCTGAGCTAGGAGAGAGAGAGGGAAGAGGGAAGAGGGGAGGATGAAGAAAGAAGATGAAACTGATGTGTGGGTCCTACGTCTAAGGGTATTTTGGTCTATATGAAGACGGAAAACGTAACGGCGATGGCATGGATACAATTTTACAAAATTGCAGTGGCATCCAACCGATATTACGAAAAGTAGTTGTATTTTTCTAATATGACAAAATTGCAATGGCATAGATCCAATTAACCCCCTAAATTGTATCCACCTATCTAATTGTTGTCCCCTGAATTTACTCTTTATGTTTTAACAAAAGCCAATACATTATACACATTTGAGAATCTCCTAGCTTATTTCATTATTTTTAAATTTCTCTCTTTCTCCTTCTCTTGTTTTCCATGGGTACCACAAGTGTTGGATGATGATTATAGCCACCTTAAATAATAGTAATTCACTAATGACCATATGATGTGAACGTGCGTTTGAGACATTATTGAACTTAATTCTGCTTAGTATGGAAAACTGAATCACTGGATCAGGAGACAATTCTTCTCCCTAGTTTCTACTTGGGCAGCTAGATTGCCACCAGCCTTGTCGGCTGGTGAGTTTTCTTGGCATATATAGCTCTAGCTGTTGTTAGTTTAACAAAATTACTGCTCATTCATTTGCAGGGAATAGCTAAAGAGAGGATCACGTTAGATTGGTTGCTAGCTGTGTTGACGTTGACATAGGGCCACCAGTGCAGATCAAGCAAAAAGTATCGGGTTATAAAGACCTGGCATATCAAGTCCTAGCCTTTCTCAATTATATATATAATTTTAAGCAACATGCATAGCATAAAGAAAACTTACTCATCTTTAGTCAGCATTTTCTACGTGTAAGGCCTCACTTTGTGTTTTGTACCAGGGCTCATATTCTTTGGATTGACCAAAGACACATATATATAGCCTAAACACATGGACATCGATCGTACAGTAAGCTACCAAATTCTTGGTATATGATAAGGATGACGTTATAGTTCTTTCCTTGTTGCCTCCAATTCCTAGCAGTACGCTTCACATCTCCCTATTCTTGTGCCCTCCATTTTATTCATTTTCCACTTTCTGCATACCCACTATACCGATGTGTTATGTAGAGTAGAATTCACTACTACAGTTTCTGTTTTTCCGTGCAGAGGTATTGGCTGTCTGTACCCAGGGATCTAGGAAAATAAACATTTTCGCGTGCGGACGGTTCAACTGCATGAAAAAATACATCTTCCCGTGCGGTCCACTTAACTCGTCCGCACGGGATAATCGTTTAACCCGTGCGATCGGTCTAACTCGACCGCACGGAATAAACGATTATCCCGTGCGGACGAGTTAAGTAGACCGCACGGGAAGATATATTATTGAAAATGCCCTAGCACATACTAACCATTTGGATAGATCTCGTACGGATTTGTACTTTTTTTTATGTTTATAAATGGTACACTACCAAATCTAGTCGCAGCTATTCACGATCAATTATAAACACGATTGAATTTTATAATGAAAATATCACAAGTTAAACCATATAAAACATCAATATATATAATTAAATAGCATATATACATGAAAGTAGCTAACATTGCTAGTATGTTCGCTAATACATTCCCTCACACATTCTTTCGCTCGATAGTTCGGTCGTTCGCTAATACGTTCACTACGACCGAACGTATTAGCAGCTGGCCACGGGGGTACTGTAGTGAGGGCGGCGGCGGCAATGACAGCGGCGGTAGCGGCAGTGGCGGTGGCGGTGGCGGCACCATCTGGAGGGAAAATAGAGAGGTGTAGGGGACACGGTGAGCGAGATCGGCACCGGCGTCCTCACCTTCAACTGACAGCGGCGGCAGCGGCACTGGCGATGATGGCGGCGGTGGCAGCGACGACAATGACCGTGGCACCTGCGAGGAGGAGAGGAGGTGGCGGCGGTCGGTGAGGCGGCGGCGCTCGGTGAGGAGGCCAGATGGTCGCTGAGGAGGAGAGGAGGCGGCGGCGGTGGTCGATGAGGAGGCGGCGGTGGTCGGCAAGGCGGCAGCACCTGAGAGGAGGAGAGGAGGCGGCGGCGCTCGGCAAGGAGGCGGTGACGGTCACCGAGGAGGAGCGGAGGCGGCGGCGGTGGTCGATGAGGAGGCAGCGGCAGTCGGTGAGGAGGCGGCGATGGTCAGCGGCAAGGATGAGGCCGGCGGCGAGGGGATGCAGGCGGCGGTGTTGAGGCGACCATCGGCCGGCGGCGAGGGTGAGGAGATGAGGCGGCGGCGGTCGATTTTGGCAGCCAGGCGACGGGGACGAAAATTTCTCCGGACTTAGAAATTTTCGGAGCCCGCCCATACCTTATATAGGCGGCAGTCATTGCGTGCGGGTGGCTTAAGTTTAGGAGAGAGAAAACGCCAGGCTTGAATGGAGCAAGTTCGAGCTAGCACAATATATGGCATGCATCATCGCCTGCGGTTGCATTAACCGGCCCGTAGGGATAATCTATTATCCTGTACGGACAACTTAATAAGACCGCACGCGATAATGGATATTATCATGTGCGGTCGTGTTAAGACGCCCACACGGAATAATAGATTATCCCGTGCGGGCGTGACCGGGTCCCGGTGGATCTGTTTTCTCAAGCGGCGCCACTTATAGAAAAAGCTTTGTAGTAGTGATTGGTGATATATATAACAACAAAATTCAAGTGGTTGGTAACATGAATAAAAGATGATCACTCTAATGAGTTTAAATCCTACCTAGATAAGGAAAATAATCAATAAGCCTGTACTTCAACCCTAAATATGGCAAATAGATACAGATGTCGAAGATTAGTTAATAGTCATCTTCACGAGCATAGTCTTACGAATCTATAAATATACAATGAAACTACAATGTTTTTTCCTCTTTTATTGTTTGGATGGACGATGGACGCGTGGAGACGAGAAGATCATTACCAAATGGAGACATTCGAAACTTATGCGGTATCTCTAGCTACATGGGCTTGCTCTGTTACTTCCCTATAGTCATCCAAGAACCTTCTAGAAGTGTTGAGTGATCGATTGAGTTCAAAGATCCATAAAAATGGTTCTTCGGAAGATCCATGAATGAGCACATTTCCATTAGCTTAAGTTGGAACTGTGTTGATGTTCTTGTAGAGAAAGCCTGGTTCTTCAAGATAGGGTGCACCCATGCACAATACAAGATGACAGTTTAATTAGTACGTGTCGAACATTCATCTATGAGCTCTAATCTCATGACATCGAAAAACTAGAGTGTGTTTTTTATAAAAGAAAATTCTGCTCTAGTTTCTCAGTGAACCTATATAGAAGGTGTATTTGCTAGCACTACAACGGTAACCCTTATCTGTGTCGGGCTGCAACCCACATCTGTGTCGGGTATGCCGCCCAACACAGCGTAAAGGTCAGTGATGTGAGGAATCATCTCAAACGGGCATAAGTCCGTCACGGATGAAGCTATCTCAATCGGGTCTAAATTATAACCCGTCACAGATGACCCTCATCTGTGACGGGGCTAAACTATGGCCCATCACAGATAATCCTTATCTGTTTAGGCCCGTCACAGATGAGTATAATCCCAAAAAAAAATAAATTTTACTTTTTGGCTAGTCTCAGGCATTTGTTAGGCGTGTCATGCACGTCACAGATGAGTATAATACAAAAATAAATAAATGGTATGCCGCCCAACACAGCGTAAAGGTCAGTGATGGGAGGAATCATCTCAAACGGGCATAAGTCCGTCACGGATGAAGCTATCTCAATCGGATCTAAATTATAACCCGTCACAGATGACCCTCATCTGTGACGGGGCTAAACTATGGCCCATCACAGATAATCCTTATCTGTTTAGGCCCGTCACAGATGAGTATAATCCCAAAAAAAATAAATTTTACTTTTTGGCTAGTCTCAGGCATTTGTTAGGCGTGTCATGCACGTCACAGATGAGTATAATCCAAAAATAAATAAATTTTATTTTTTGGCTAGTCTCAGGCATTTGTTAGGCGTGTCATGCAGTCCCCAGGTGGTATTTTCTGTTCTCACTCGTGTGCACCATTCTTCCCGGTCGGTCACCCATCCCGGTATTTTCTGTTCTCACTCGTGTGCACCATTCTTCCCGGTCGGTCACCCATCCCGAAATTGCTCTAGACCAAGCACGCTTAACATCAAAGTTCTTTGGAGATCGGCTTCCGGAAAAGTAGTTGTAACTTTTTGTTATGAGTATTCTATTAATCTTATTAAGCCTTGGGCCAGGATGTCACACCCCAATATCACCCATTTAAATACATTTATTTACATACACAACCATCAATATATTTAACACAACCACATTCACATAACATCCATTTTAATCACATATTTCACATCCCCGATTGAGATGACCTATCTCTATCGGGCATTAAATAATGCCCATCACCGATGAGTATTTTTCCATTTTCCATATGAAATGTTTATATTCAATTTATGTGGTATTTTTTATTTTCAATTTATGAGAACTTTAAATTTAATTTTAGGTCGATTTTTTGTGTCAAATGTAAAAATCACAAACAACAAAGTTGTATAACTCATTGATACTTACAACTATTGTATTGGTCATTTGTACAAATAAGTTCATTTGAACTATTCAAATTTTGAATTTTCAAAATTTGATAACTTCGAACAAAAATTGGGGTTAATAAATGATTTCAAATGGAAAAGTCACCAAAACCAAAGTTGTAGAACTTATCGAGGTGGAAAATTTTTATTTTGGTCATTTCTCCATCTGACTCTATTTGAACAATTTGAAATTTGAAATTCAAAGTTTGAGAAATTCAAATAGAATTTTTTGTTAGTGAACGACTTCAACTGAAAAAGTCATCAATAACAAAGTTGTATAACTCATCAAGATCTATAACTTTTATTTTGGTCATTTTTCTATATAACATTTTTTTGAACAGTTTGAATTTGAATTTGAAAATATGACAACTTCAAACAACATTTTCAAATACTAAATGATTTCAACTCAAAAAGTTATCAACAGCAAAGTTGAATAACTCATCAAGATCTAAAACTTTTATTTTGATCATTTCTTCATCCGATAAAGTGATACTAACATTGTTCACAAAATTGACGTATCTCTTATCTGGTTTTATAAACTATAACACATATATGTAAAATTTGTGAACAATGTTACTAACACTTTGTCTGATGAAGAAATGACAAAAATAAAAGTTTTAGATCTTGATGAGTTATACAATTTTGTTGTTGATGACTTTTTCAATTGAAATCATTTAGTATTTGAAAATATTGTTTGAAGTTATCATATTTTCAAATTCAAATTCAAACTGTTCAAAAAATGTTATATAGAAAAATGACCAAACTAAAAGTTATAGATCTTGATGAGTTATACAACTTTTTTTCAGTTGAAGTCGTTCACTAACAAAAAAATTCTATTTGAATTTCTTAAATTTTGAATTTCAAATTTCAAATTATTCAAATAGAGTCAGATAGAGAAATGACCAAAATAAAAATTTTGCACCTCGATGAGTTCTACAACTTTGCTTTTGGTGACTTTTCCATTTGAAATCATTTATTAACCCCAATTTTTGTTCAAAGTTGTCAAATTTTGAATTTGAGTTCAAATGAACTTATTTGTAAAAAAAAGACCAATACAATAGTTGTAGGCATTAGTATATAGCCCGCCACTGATGAGTCATCTGTGACGGGCCTAGTTGTTATCTCAATCGGGCCTTAAGTTGGTGCCCGTCATGGATGATGGTCATCTGTGACGGGCCTAATTGTTATCTCAATCGGGCCTCAAGTCGGTGCCCGTCACGGATGATGGTCATCTGTGACGGGCTCCAACTATGACCCGATTGAGATATTTAAGGTTATCTCAATCGGGCCCTAGTTTAGGCCCGTCACAGATATGTGTCATCCGTGACGGGGTTCAGTTCTATACACATTTAACATGTCTCTCTGATCATATCTCAATCGGTCTTTTTTTAGGCCCGTTTGAGATGTATTCTTTGTGACGGTCCGAAAAATGCAGTTATATTACAGCCCGTCACAGATGAGAGGATCTGCACTAGTGTAGTCAGATAATATTAGTATTCTAGACTTCCAACCGACTTATCCGGGAATATATGTTTCACAAACGAAATCAATAGGACTATAGAATTTGTTTGAATAGAGCCAAGTAAATAATTTACAAATATGTTGTTAACAAAAAATCATGGAGACATTTGTCGACTGAATTCAGCATGAGAGAAAGAAATGCTTGCAATAACAAATGGAAACAAAACGTTTCTTTGGTAATTGCAGAACAACTGCCCAATTGCTAACAAAGCAACAATTGAGCATCTAATTTTTTTTTTAGATACATAACAGCTAATGGTTAAGCATTTGCGATTTGATTCGAGGAAGGTTTTCTTCCAAAATATTGCCATTTCCTCCCTCATGCCGCCTATTCCTCTGATGCTCATCTTTTCATCGTTGCATGTTCATCCTCAACAATGTCCTCAAGCATAGCTCTTTTTTTTTACTACGATTATACCTATCTATTTGTACTAATGTGATCACAGCAGAGAGAAGGTCTGAATCTTCTAGGTCAGAAAGGTTATATTTATGGCCACTAAATAAGGGAAAGGCAAAGAAGTGAAATGGCTAGTATAATTTTTTTTTCCCCTTGTACTGAATCACCTAGCAATACTTCTACAGGAATTTTTATCAAGCATCTGGTAAGAGGCCATTTTAAATTGCCTTCACAAAGACTGCTCCTTTTCGTAATCCATGAAACATATAAACAGTTGTACAGTTGTTACTTCTCATATACGTTTAAAGTAGATTAGCACCACATAATGCAATAAGCACACACTATGGTAATGGTGCAATATAAACACTAAGTTATCTGAGAAATTTCATCTGAATAAACTTTTGCGCTCAACATTTTGAACCATTCTTAGGAAAAACAATCATTCTAACCTGAACAATGCTATGCTCTATCTGTTTTGCCAATAGAGATGCAGATTATGTGCGGACAGACACCAACAAGATGCAGAACAATTTACAACGTGGCATCTTTGAGCCTCATCTAGTAAGATCGACACTGAGAGTTGGAAACTTCCTAGCAGAACAATTGCCAAATGCCATGGCCCATGGGGCCAATAAAGTGCGAAGGGACATCAAGAGCTTAATACGACGAATAGAACTCATTCCCAGTGAAAAGTTGAAGCTAAGGAATAAATTACAATCTCTTTCTCGATGTCTCCCACCCATACACGCGTTCAGTAACCCACAGTTCCAATTTCTTCGTCCTGTTTTTAAGTGGTTGTCTATTGCCTATCTACTACCCATGGACAAATATATACAAAATGTGATTGTACATCTTGGTGACGAACTGTTGATGAAGTATTTGGTCATTGGTACGCTATATATATCCTCATACGTGCATATGGCCTATGCGATGTAAATATTGGAAGAGGCTGGTCGTTGGCTTTTTTTTTTATTATTCGCTACTGACGAATGCGTTTGCAACCCCTTTAACCTCGGGTTGCAAATCGGGACGTCTAATCCGAGACTAAAGATGCATATCTTTAATTCCGGTTGAAATAATCGGGACTAAAGATCCATCTTTAATCTCGGTTGGTAACACCAATCGAGACTAAAGATGGATATTTAGCCCGGGTTGGTAACACCAACCGGGACTAAAGATATTTTTACATTTTTTTTATTTACATATGCTGCTTGCTTATATATTATGCATTTATATATACACACACATGTTGCTTGTTGTTTTTTAAATATATATGTATTTTTATATATATTATGCATATATATGTATAAATATGTACATACATATATATATATATATTACATATGTATATATGTACAACTAAAATACGTAGAGATACATAAGTAAATATATACATATATAGATTACCAAAAATATATACAGATATATAAGTAATTATATATGTGTTATGTGTCTATGTAATGTGTGTGTATATATATTACAATCCTATTCTAATCGTGAGTGGGGTTGACGAATAGGTTTTCCATCGTGGTGGAATTCTCCCGCGGGATCAATAACCTGATCCATGATAAATCCCATTAGTTGTTCTTGAAACCTGTATAAATGCATCGTAGTCGAGTTGCTCCATCATCCAAACAACCTATCATTTTAAAAAATGAGATATAAATGTATGAAATCAATAAGAAATTGAGATATAATATATGAATGATGTTTACGTACATCGAGATCCTTGTCACTGTTAATTCCATGTGTTATGGTATAAATATAGTTGCAAACATAGTAGCCGCATAAGTTCGTCCCTTACTTCTGTCTTGGACACTAAAGGAGATTGAAACGATATATTTAAATGATTCAATATAATTTTGGAGCATGTACTCACTGGAAAGTTCATCCTAACATCTAGTTTTTCTTTGAAATTCCCGCGGACGAGTGTACAGAACCGTGTCTATGCCCTACGTACAGTTGCAAGCTATGATTAATTATCCGAGATCTGCATATATGGTAGCAACGGCAAACACTCAAAATGACGGTGCAATGGATGGTATTACATACCTGTCTAGCATTTCAAATATTTTGGTGAAAGTTTCTATCGGTTTATCCATTGAGTCATAGATATGGAGTTTGCTTGCAGTAAGATCTAAATAAAAAGGATCTAGTGGAATCTGCAAATTGTGTGAGATGGTATATATGTCACGGTATGAGTACGAGAAGAAAATTGGTATGAAACGAGATAAAAACTCATGATGTGTTGTACACTCTAAATGGAAGCTTATACTTTTAGTTATGATGCTTAAATTGATAGACGAGTGGTTGTGGATGTTGGACCATGGTCAAACAAGAGTGTTTTATTATTTCTTATTAAGTTAATGACCTGTTCCACTGAGGATTTTGCTGTTCACGTGTTGTTTTATTAAAGCTAATTGCAATAATCAGTTTTTCACATCTTTAATACAGACTTAATAATATATGAACCTCCCAAGCTTTGCATCATAAGCTCAATCTCAGCTCGATCAATTCCCTGTCCAATACAAAAGTGAACTCGTACCTTTTATATTGATGAAATAGCAGTAGGGTCGATAAATTAATCATGCCCTTCACTTTGATTGATCGCTCAGTTCGATCAGATTCTGAGTTAGGTCCCAGCTACAAATTCCTCCTGATCAACTAATTTACCTAATGATTCTCATGGAATATCAAACCATAGTTTTTTCTATTTCTTGGTGTTTGTATA
Source organism: Oryza punctata (assembly GCA_000573905.2). Classification (NCBI taxonomy): domain Eukaryota; kingdom Viridiplantae; phylum Streptophyta; class Magnoliopsida; order Poales; family Poaceae; genus Oryza; species Oryza punctata. Next base: position 16,367,956 of record CM002491.2, on the reverse strand, counting down.
AGCATCATGGTTTCAAATTACATGTTTCTAGCTAGAGTTGGGAATGATTTCATACAAATAAGCTTTTATGCTCAAGTAATATGATCCCAGTCTTCAGAAAAAGAATCATTAATTATGCTCTCCCAATTTGCCGGTACAAATGCAAATTCTGAGCTGATAGAGCAAACAAGAAATAAGAAACACATGAAAGATGGACTGAAAATTGTAAGATAGCAAATTTCTCAACTCCCTATATTGTACTATATGTCGCTATGAAAAGTTCATCCATCAAGAACTCAAGATAATCCGAAAGGGCATGCGTGTCCATTGTGTTAGCCTAATAAATTTACTGATTTATGGAAATCAGTTACTGTTGGCACCAACATGCGCAAAACATTCATTGATCGATCTGGCCCCTCTCTAGTCTCTCTCCAGCTCTTTGATCCTTTCTTCCTCTGTCTATACTGTTCCTTTCAGGACGAGGTCGAGTAGTTTGTGAATCCCTAAGTTTTGTTGAGATCCCTAATCCTACCTCAACACTTTATTAATATTGATGTGAAAGAAGGATGTTCATATCCGAGGGAGGGGACACGTGTCAAATGAAAGGTTAACGATCTGAATGAAGCAACCATGTCTTTCTCGATGTCTCCTATATTCTTATAAACATTCCATAACCCTGCATGGTCTCAATCTCTTCCTTCTGGTTTTTAGAGGTTGTCTACTGCCTATAGGAATTATTCTTATGAACTCATGGAAGTAAAATGGTGATGGTATACCCTGGTGGTTAACTATTGATGAATTATGGAGTCAGCATGTGCTACATATACAGGTTATAACGACACAGCATATATATGATAATAACAGAAAATTATATGAGTCACTGATTTATGAGGGTCTTACTATACCCCTTCAGGTCCGCTACCAACAATTGACATCATCTATTGGATGATAAAGGATTAAATGAAATATAGATTATTTACAAAGCAGTAAAGATTACCATAAAAGTTGTATGAATAGTGATGGTAGAATTATCTCCCTAGAGAGATGCATATCTTGTATTGAACTATTGAAGATTATATAGTTCGTTTTGGTGCTTAAATTGTTAATTCTGGCACATGAGCAAACAAAATTATGCTTCTTTTTTCTGTCTTCTGTTAAGTTAGCATGTACCAATGAGGATTTTACCATTAACATGTTTTTCCGTAACATCTTGTAAAAGAGCAACGTAGTAACCATCTTACTCTGAGGTTCTCATCTATCTACCTCAAAACCCTTATAAGGTAAAATTACCAAAGATAGACACCTCAAAACCCAAACTATTGTGAACTTCATTCTTATAAGGGAAGAGAGTTTGCATTTTTCAAGACGCCATCAATTGTATTTCAACCATTTGCCTCTAATAGGAACTGTATGATTTTCTACAAAATTCTTCCTGAGAGATCTAATATATAAGTGGAGGTTCTCACCTCATTGGCTAGCTTTTGTGATAAAAAAGATCCTTTACGATCCTGCAATTGGTATAAGAGCCTGACTAATTCAACATCTCTGGCCCGAGAGATAAAGTATGTGAAGGTCTAATGAACCATGGGTGTGGCTCGTATACCTGAGGGACCATTGGAAAACAGTGAAAGAGTGGTGAACAGCTGAGGGATACCAATGTATCAATGGGGAGATTGTTGAATAATTCCATATTGGTTGTGGAAAGGCAAGAGATCTAACATATAAGTTGGGGAGCCCCTCACCTCATTAGCTAGTTTTTAGGGTGGGAAATGCCCTTTACGATCCTACAATGATAAATATTAGCTAAAGATTAAGTTGGACCTTTGCATTTTTGTCTTTTGATTTTATTTAGGGCCTTCTTCCAAGAGGATATCAAACATTTGCCTCATGTGTCTCTCCCTCCTCCATGAAAAACATTGAAACTTACCTTTTAGTTTCTCCCCTAATTTCTCTACTATTCATGCCAACTGTACCATGGATTTATTTAGAATGTGTGGATTTTTAGGCTATTAGAGCATATATTTGTTAAATTTTCTACTGAAACCACTTCAATAAAATTCTAATAAATGTAAGATTCAAAACACGAGACATGACATGACACCTCAAGTAAAACTGAATATAGAACTGAATAAGGAAAAAAGACTCCACTGGCCAAAAACAATGAAGCCTTGAGCGCCTTCAGAATCAACTAAGCTCCTGCTTCAGTCCAGTCTGCAGGACTGCAACTACTTCTCTCTTGACATCTTTCTTGATTTCTTTCTTGATGTCTCATATTCCTACATAATCTCCAATTTGCAAGCTCAGGCCATCCCTCCATTTATCATTAGCTACATACTGCATATCTAAGTACCACTCAAGTGCATTAATCCAGAATAGCGAAGGCGGCGACAAATCTAGTCGCTGCACTGATGTTCAGGTCTGGCAGTCACTGAACTATTTATACAGAAATGTAGCCAACCTGGTGTGATTGGTTGGTGATGAGTTTAATTCCATTGAGACTGATTGAAAGAGACATTCATGTTTTGAAAAAAAAAATGTCAGTGAGGAGAGCGGCAACTTTTCTCATTTGGCCATATCCTTCAGCTTTTTTACTGAAACTGAACCTGGATCATTTGAATACAGAACTACAAAGATCATTTGAATTCAGCTCCTCTGCTATTCATATATAGATGCTGATCTTTAGACAAAAAGAAATCGATGATCATCCCAGTTCCACCAATTTAGGAGAAAAGATGACGAATTTTCATTGAAATATACTCTCTCCGGACATAATTAAATGATGTTTCAGAGAACCAATTTACAGGGAAAATAAGCCAAAACTTTTGTCTGAAACGACAAATAGAAGTGACCGGAGGTAGTAAATCTACAGAAATTTGGAACTACAAACCTTCCAAACTCCTCTGAAGAACTGCGCCACTGAAGATATTAGATTGGAGAGAAGGAAACTCAGTAAAGGTGAATATGGATCCACTAAGATCATTCGAGTACACTTACTTTGCAGTCAATTGGAGCTAAACTTTAAACTAGGGGATAATAATCACGCATTTCAGAGGAAATGTATGCTTAGTCAAGTCTGAAACCATTTCTTTCCAAATGCCTCATATTCCTAGACGTTCTCCAACTTGCAAGCCCTGTATCTTCCCCTGTGTAGCAGTAGATGTGTAATGCATATGTTCTACTACATCCATATTTGAACATATGACACTACATCCATTATTTAGCAGTAGCCGCTTGGTATAATGTGTGGCCTCGCATAGCTGATTTAGTGTTAACACAGGAGCAAGATGAATTTCGCTCGAATCTCGCACCCAATGGGGTATTCTCAGTCAAATCTCATTACTTAGCTCTTGTTCATACAGGTGTCCCGAATATCAATAGATGTATTTGGAAGGTAAAAGTACCGCTCAAAGTTAAGATTTTTCTTTGGTACTTACATCAAGGAGTAATACTAACCAAGGATAACCTAGCTAAGTGAAACTGGAAAGGTAGTAAGAAATATTGCTTTTGTCATAAGGACGAGACCATTCAACATTTGTTCTTTCAATGTCATATTTCTCGCTTGGTATGATCTGTTGTTCATATGGTTTCCACCTACAACCTCCTCAAAAATGTTATTCATATGTTTGGGCATTGGATTACTTGTGTTCCTAAAGACACGACAAAACAAAGACATCCCTATCGGCACCACTAATTTATTTTAATCCACTACATCCCTATGATTTGCCATTTAATTCCTCTCCCATATGTAACAACAGACACTATGGATGTATACTCATGAACGAATTGTTGCAATCTGTTGATGTAGGAAGCTGTAATAAATATACCCGGAATCATGGTTATTGACAATATGAATCTCACTTAAATCTGTATGTGCAATAAAAAGTTCCATAAAAGACGACATTAAGATTTAGGAAAAATTGACATAGTACTGAATGAATCTATTAAAAACTGCAACATACCAGAAATGCCTACTTGAATATTGTGCAGAATACGTGGTTCGGATAAAAAATTGGTAGGCGATACTGCATCCATGGTGAGCAATTGGGTAGTACCAACCTGGGTGATTCAAAGATGTCAGTTTCTATCCTAACTGGTGTGTGTGTGTGTATGGCGTGTTTTTTTTTCACAAGAGATAAATTGCTATACAGGCTTGTTGCTATCACTATTGCTACATCTCACCACTAGAGCAGAAATTCATAATTTCTGCAACCAGAACTGGTGAGAATTAGGTATCGAGATTTGTTCTTTTGCATTTTGCCATCATGCCACGTCCTTGGTTATGGTAAGAGCTAGTTCTACACATATTTCAAAATATTTGTATTAAATTTAAAGTGAAAAAAATAAAAACCAACCTTATTGTTAACTTATTATACATGTTAACTCTAACATGAAAACTAATATAATAGTACTTTCAAACACATCAAAGATAACAGTTGAACCAGGAGTTGTTGGTGTAGCGACCAGAACAGTGCGAGCTCACCCTTGACTACTCTCTTCAGTCAGTTAGTTCATTTTTTGCTCTTTTCATTTACCTCAAAATAAATTTATTTTTAGGTAATCATTATATCAGAATTTATAAAAGTAGGGATAAATACATTAAAAATAGATAAAAGTGAAAAATAAGTGTATTGTGATTTAATAAAATGAGTATATTAGTTTTTAAAATTCTGTATTAGAATGTGTGCAATGGATAAAAAATAAACTTATTTTAAAATAGAGGTATTTTAAAACAGAGGAAGTACTTCTATGATATGTGGGTCATCGACTCGTTGGTCTTTTGCTTGAAGTGCATGAAATTTCTTGCATGGGTGAACAAAAATCTTTGGCCCCATTCGTTTAGCCAAATCGGTTTTTTTCGTCAAACCGCTAGATCTCAGTTTATGAAAACCATCAGTATTAGTGAATTTCTGTACAGTGTTGACCGAAAGAGTTGGTTTTCGATAAACTGGTGAGGAGCAGATTTCACTTCGAAATCGAAATCGAAAACGAAAAGGTAAACCTAGGTTGCCAACCTTCGGTCACTTGAAGAAAACAGGTTCACATGTTCAAACATTGTTAAACGCTAAGTACACCGAAGTGAAACAAACTGCAGCGAGTAGCAGGTAGAGAACTTATAGTTTCTTGAAAATTTCTCGAAATACATCGGTGATGTGTGAAAGATCATATGAATATCTCATACTATGACACTCCAAAACATTAGGACGCTGTGATCAGTGACCACAAACCGGGGGCTACAAAACCTTGAGCAGTTGTAGGGGCAGGACCTCAACCAAGGAAGTTCATGATCACCAGGTGGAGCACCAGATTACACAGAACAAAATCGGCGAAAGCCCTTTCTGGAGGAAGATCCTGCGGAAAATGTTTTTGGCATCCAACGTTATGCAAGAATCTCAAGAATTAATGGCCCCAGCAAATAAGAGTGGAAGTAGTTACCTTAAACTCCTTGTTATCTTTGTTAACTTGGATACGAAGGCAAACTGCACAAAACAATGACAGTTATGTATCATATAGCCTAGGAAAAAGGGTAACTGGAATTGAGAAGGGGATAAGAAATCCTACCAGCGAGCACTGCAGTTCCTATGCATGAAAGGACGCCAGAAAGGAAAGAGTTGAAAGGAAATGACCCCACTATTCCCATGTAAACGACCTGTTTTGTCAGAGGAGAGCATTTCAATAGTTTGCAAATGGCACTGTAAGCATTCCAAGGCCAATACCAACTAGTTTGCAACAGTGATGGAAGACAAGACCTGTGAACTGAACACAAACTTATGTTCATTTCCACCAGGCGTAAGAATTTTGACAGAGCCATAGTAGAACAGCAACATCGTATTAAGAGAACACAGCTAATGTGCTTGTCTACCAAACCAGACATTGAAGAACGCAGTTGCACAATAACCCATGACAGCCACATACAAAAAAATGGAAGCTAGATGACAAGGTAGAACACATTCCTGTGCACACAAAAAAAAGGGTGGAAGAAATTTCTGCTTTGACATCTCGTTCCTTGTCAAACATAAGAAATACAGTATCACTACCATAGCAAATATAATGTTTTCTGTCTAGCAAAATAGTATTAGAAAAGCATCAATTTTCCAAGGTAATAGTGTCCATCTGCTGTGTACCACCCCCATGTTATACTATAATTTGGCTGTCGTACTTGACTTTTATCAATGCTTGGTTTCACAAAAAAATAATCCCTAAAAGGAAACTACAAAATATTATGCAAATAATATATGTTGCAAGTTGTTCTGGTGATTGATCAAGTTACCTGAATAAGGGCAGTAGCGACCGCAAAAACCACATAGAGGTCGATAATCTGCAGAAATATGATCAGTAATTTGCTGATAGCAGACGATGGCAGCTTACAGAGAAGACAAATGGCCAACCAATACCTTGAGATTTGTTGGTGTGGCAGCATAAGCCTTGCCCAGGGACTGAATAAGAAGCTTTGCGTCGCTCGTGGCCTTCGGCATCCTCAAAAATCTTGTCTCCTTCCTGGAGCAGTTCAAAAAATACAATTACCAACAATCTTCTAAAAACAGATCCGCTGCTTTTCTTTAAATGATTATTCTGGAACCTGTGCTTCAGGTAACCAATAAAGTTTACTACATCTTCAGTAACTACCATGACAAGTATCGAAATTCTGTCAGCGCTATAATAACTAACATATGAGGCTCCAACATTCACAAGTACAGTAAGCATGTGTTTGGTTTGGGGACGAGGTAGGATGGGTTAGATCCATCCCTGGTTTCTGGAATGGGATGATCCTGTTTTTTGTTTGGTTCAAGGGATGGAACGAACCCTGTTTTTTGTTTGGTTTGAGGGATATGATGGGCTGGAATGATCTTATCCCTTGTTTGGATCGAGGGATGAAGGTAGGATGGCTGAATAGAGTTACCTACTCACATTAGTTGGTGAGGTTACCCCTCAGAGTGTACACACTGCAAAATAACATTTAGACATGATGACCACACTATTTAAAAATAAAATACCGTTTGTATGACTATATTTGGAAATAAAATACAGTTTATATCACATTGTCCATTCCAAAAAGAAATCCTAAATAATTAGCATACATCAATTCTTGTATCAATCAGTACATAGAAAATTTAAGCCACACATAATAAGAAGTTCAAGTCTTAAACATAATAGCAATTTAAAGTCTTACACATAATAGCGATTTAAGGTCTTACACATAATAGCAAATTTAAGTCTTGCACCTACTAGTAAGTTCTCTGCCTCAAACATATTGGCAGTTTAAGCCTTACATAATAGCAACATAGGCCAACCAGCAACACGTAATACCAAAAGAACTATCATTCCTCCAAAAGAAAACATAATACCAGTTTAAGTCTAAGCATGTTGATACAAGTTGTATCATTCCTCCAAATTTTCGTTTCAAGGTACTCAATTCTCACCCTATCCCTTTCAACCATTGGGCCATATCTAATACCTTCTCTCCTTGAACCTCTATTTCTTTTTCTAGAGTGAATAACCATGGCCATCATCGACAATAGCATATTTGCAGCAGCAATACAAACTAAAAGCTTGGCCCTATTATCCATTTAGAATACGAAAAAAAAATACATGGCCATCATCTACTGTCGAAAGAATTACCCACAAAAATTATACTACAACATGGTCGAACTAATATTTTTTACAGCAAAGGACAACTATCTCAGGTAAAACTGAGCATGCACAGATCTGAAAAGGAAATCCCCATCCAATGTTTAGGGTTTTCTTACCTTGGACAATGGAATCGAGACCTGCAGTTGGTTGGTATGGACGGAGTGGCCGAGGGTGAGCAGCGACCGGCGAGAGAAGAGGCACCGGCAGCTTCCTGCCACGGCTCGTGGTTGCCGCCGGTTGGATTCGCAGGAGGATGGGCGACGACGCGGGAGGATGGACGACGACGACGACGACGCGGATGGAGGATGGATGGACGACGATGCGGCCGCCGCCGGCTCGCCCCTGCTTGCCCGCTCCCGCCGCCGGCTTGCGCTCTCCCGCCGCCAACTCGCCCCCGCTCGCGCTAACCCTAGAACCAGTCGAGACGGGGAGAAAGAGCGTGGAAGAAAAAACGGGTTGGGCCGAGAAAGTCACCGCGCCTGCGGAGGTGAGATGGCGCCGTCCACCAGCTTTTCCTTGGACCAGTGATGCAGGTTAACACTATCTTATAATTCACCGATTACTGTTTATACATGTTACATTTTTCATTCCTCGTTCATCAAATCTAATAACCTCTATACATCCATATCAGATTGAACGGGTCAGATCACCTTGACCCACCTTTCCCACTATCCTGCAAGACCGCTACGCACTGCTCCCCCGATCCCCCTCTCTCAACCCATGCCATCCCCTAACCCTAGCTATGTCGCCCTCTCGAATAGCCACCGCCCTGACGAACCCCCGCCTTCCACGGCGCTAGCCTGAGCCCACGCCAACACATGTACGACTGTGCCGACGCTCGCTCCCTGTCTCTGTCTATTTCCGCTTCACTGCACCGTGTCGCCGTCGCATTCCGTCACCACCATTGGATCAAGCCTCGCTGCCCTCGACCTTTTCCAGCCACCCACGAACGTTAGGAATATCATCGTTGTCACCGACAACCTCACCGATGAGGTGAATGATTCACATCATTTGTTTTAACCGTTGCTTCATCCTGCAGGTATATAGGTGCATATTACTAGCCTTACTAGCCTTGATATGTTAGTTTTCTTCTCATAAATAAGGATGTATGCTTTTGATTTTTGTTTCAAAGTTTCGATCCGTTGTAATTTTTTTTCAGGCGGAAAGGCTAAGGAGAAATTAACATTGAACTTACTTTATCTTTATTTATTTTGTATTCTTTGATCCCAATAATTATGTATCTTTGGGGGGAGTGGATTCTAATCCCTCGAAGAGATATCCCATCGTATAACTTTTTCTTCCAAATTCGATACAAATAGTTGTGAAAAATTATATAAAAAAATAACAATGTTGAGTATTGTGATATCTATTTGTACACCAAAAATCAAGTTTAAATTTGACTTACACATTAAGAAAAAAAAAGATAAATTCAGATATGAACAGTACGCTACTATTCATCTGTTGAATTTGTTTTTTTATATCTCAACCTGTGAGTTGAGTTTAAACCTAAGATTTTATGAAGACTTATAGATATATTGTATAAGTGTTGTCAATTTTTTTCGAAATTTTTCATAACTTTTTAAGTGGTTTTTATACAAACGAGGAGACATCCTTTCGAGGGATCAGAATAGTTTCCCATCTTGGGAACAGTATATTGCATTAGCACTGTGGTGTTACGGAGAGTATCAATCTACTCCACCACGACCTATCACTCTGGTCAACGAATTCTCAGAAACTTTTAGGAGTGGATATGAAGTTTGGGGTGTATAAAATAAAATCAAGCAGTTTTCAGAAACTTTTAGGAGTTCGAATTCTCAGAAACTTTTAGGAGTAGATATGAAGTTTGGGGTGTAAGATAAAATCAAGCAGTTTTCAGAAAATTTTAGGAGTGAATCATGGGTTCTTTAACTGCAAGTTGGGGCAACTGGTAAAGCATTGACAGATGTTGTGCCGGTTGGAATAGATTGTAGCTTTCTTGGCTCTCAGTTTGTGCATGCCGCCCTTCCAGCTACTATGAATCAAAGTGACTATGCCTTAACTCCTGGTGCAGCGTGATTCTTGGACTACTGTTTCATGACCCAATTTAGTGCTCATTATCTTGTTTTTCCAAACCCTTACTTGTTGTGAATTGGTGACAAAATGTATAGCACAAATAGGCTACCCGAGATACTGTGGCAGTACCCGCTCTCAGAGATTAAAGGAGTGTTGGAGACTCTACTAAGTTGAGCTATTTTCATTGCGACGAAGTTGATCAGATCCAATCATTTAGGTTGATATATCTGAGAAAAAAGAGATAATATTTGAATAACTGACCATGTTGTGGTTTTAGCTCTGTTTTGTTTACCTAACCACACTCTTCTAATGTTGTTATCAATTACTCTTATGTAGCATCAGTTGCTTTGTGCTTGCTCATTTGATTGGTCCGACGTGCGCAGAGTACATGAAATTTGTATTGTGCCTACTCAAACAACTACTATTGGCTGACAAACAACAAAGTTATGACGGCTGGGTTTCTCAGTTCTGCACATTGCTACAAACCAGATTAATTTGTTGAATATTTAGTAAACACTCTGGATTTTTTGGTATCTAACATCATGCGACGCAACACTTGATTTACGAAAAATATGTAAACTGACTCTAAAAAACCTTTCCATTGCAAAAATGTCTTCTTGATTTCCATTGCAAACAGACTCTATTTTGGATTTTATTAACCAATGTGGTATGTATTGCCCTCGTTATTTCTGAAATTGCTCTTCTACAGGATTGGCTGAATCTAGAAAAAAATTATTAGATTGTTTACTACATACTAAGATTTACTAGTAAATTATTTAATTACTCTCTTGAGTCCCTGATTCCTCAACTATTAATTAATCTTTTGCACCTTGGATTTATCCAAAACTTTTCTTTGATTGCAGTTGCAGGATTTAGATTTGGATGGTGTCTACATTTAGATGATCTGTTCCTACTTTTCAGTAGGGCGTAAGCTGCGGTGAATTTCCTATTTCATTCCTTCCTGTGAAGGTACATACTGCATCGATATACATGATATTGTGCAAGTGGTACTTTCTTCCTCTAGGGATAAATGACTAATTCTACCCATTATGTCTATGGTTTTCACAAGTTGTGCCACCTCTCTTAAAAGATATTGTGCAAATGAATGTGTTAATGGTTTCACATGAGCTGTAAAGCACATGATCCTGTGACATTTTCCAGTGGTCTTAAGCTGTTGTATTCCTCACTTTTCATTATTAAGCACGTTTTATTTCTAGATAATTTATATTCGCACCACCCACCGTTTTACTTGATGTTCTATTTGCAAATTCATCTCGGTGCCATATTAACTTTCACAATCTGCATTTTTATGGTGCATGTGGTTGTTAATTTATGCAAGGAGTATTTAATCATCCGTAGATTTTGTTATTATAAAGTTTATTGTACTATTCCATTCATCCAATAATGCGCATCCACTACTTAATCATCTGTACATTTTAATTTATTATTATACAGTATCACTACTGGAGAACTGATCTTTTACATGGTATCCAAATTTTTTTTAAGTACCGGTACTAATTTTTAGTACCGGTTCTAAAAGTCCAAATTCCAAAAATATCTTTAGTTTCGGTTGGTGTTATCAACCGGTGCTAAAGATGTATTTTTAGTCTCAGACTGTATATAGACAACACATAACGCACTGACATTCTTTTGCATAGGACGGAAGGAATTTTATCAAATTTAGCCTGAGACCATATTCTTGTCTGAGTCCATTTTACGGTTGGATTATAATCTAACATAGCCCTCTGAATAAAGAATATGGACTCAAACAAGAATATGGTATCGGGCTAAATTTGATAAAATTCCATCCATCAACATCAGTAAAAGAACATCAATGCACTGTACATTGTCTATATATAGTCCGGGACTAAAAATACATCTTTAGCACAAATTGGTAACACCAACCGAGACTAAAGATATTTTTTGGATTTAGACTTTTAGAACCGGTACTTTTAGTACAGGTTCTATATTGTATTTTTAGTACAGGTTCTAACTCTAATCGACACTAAAAAATTTTAAGTACCATGTAAAAGATCAGTTCTCCAATAGTGATACTGTACAATAATAAAACAAAATGTACAGATAATTAAGTGACTAAGAAGTGGATGCACATTATTGGATGAATGGAATAGTGCAATAAACTTAACAAAATCTATGGATGATTATATATTCCTTGTATAAATTAATAACCACATGCACCATAAAAAACATATTGCAAAAGTTAATATGACATCGAGATAAATTTGCAAAAAGAACATCAAGCAAAACGGTGGTGGTGCTGCGAATGTAAATTATCTAGAAATAAAACGTACTTAATAAAGAAAATATCAACAGGATCATGTGCTTTACATCTCATGTGAAACCATTAATACATTTACTTGCACAGTATCTTTTTGACACAACTTAGACATAGACATAGAATTAGTCATTTGTCCATAGTACCACTTTCACCGGTCTCGTTTTTTCTTCCACGCTCTTTCTCCCCGTCTCGACTGGTTCTAGGGTTAGCGCGAGCGGGGGCGAGTTGGCGGCGGGAGAGCGCAAGCCGGCGGCGGGAGCGGGCAAGCAGGGGCGAGCCGGCGGCGGCCGCATCGTCGTCCATCCATCCTCCATCCGCGTCGTCGTCGTCGTCGTCCATCCTCCCGCGTCGTCGCCCATCCTCCTGCGAATCCAACCGGCGGCAACCACGAGCCGTGGCAGGAAGCTGCCGGTGCCTCTTCTCTCGCCGGTCGCTGCTCACCCTCGGCCACTCCGTCCATACCAACCAACTGCAGGTCTCGATTCCATTGTCCAAGGTAAGAAAACCCTAAACATTGGATGGGGATTTCCTTTTCAGATCTGTGCATGCTCAGTTTTACCTGAGATAGTTGTCCTTTGCTGTAAAAAATATTAGTTCGACCATGTTGTAGTATAATTTTTGTGGGTAATTCTTTCGACAGTAGATGATGGCCATGTATTTTTTTTTCGTATTCTAAATGGATAATAGGGCCAAGCTTTTAGTTTGTATTGCTGCTGCAAATATGCTATTGTCGATGATGGCCATGGTTATTCACTCTAGAAAAAGAAATAGAGGTTCAAGGAGAGAAGGTATTAGATATGGCCCAATGGTTGAAAGGGATAGGGTGAGAATTGAGTACCTTGAAACGAAAATTTGGAGGAATGATACAACTTGTATCAACATGCTTAGACTTAAACTGGTATTATGTTTTCTTTTGGAGGAATGATAGTTCTTTTGGTATTACGTGTTGCTGGTTGGCCTATGTTGCTATTATGTAAGGCTTAAACTGCCAATATGTTTGAGGCAGAGAACTTACTAGTAGGTGCAAGACTTAAATTTGCTATTATGTGTAAGACCTTAAATCGCTATTATGTGTAAGACTTTAAATTGCTATTATGTTTAAGACTTGAACTTCTTATTATGTGTGGCTTAAATTTTCTATGTACTGATTGATACAAGAATTGATGTATGCTAATTATTTAGGATTTCTTTTTGGAATGGACAATGTGATATAAACTGTATTTTATTTCCAAATATAGTCATACAAACGGTATTTTATTTTTAAATAGTGTGGTCATCATGTCTAAATGTTATTTTGCAGTGTGTACACTCTGAGGGGTAACCTCACCAACTAATGTGAGTAGGTAACTCTATTCAGCCATCCTACCTTCATCCCTCGATCCAAACAAGGGATAAGATCATTCCAGCCCATCATATCCCTCAAACCAAACAAAAAACAGGGTTCGTTCCATCCCTTGAACCAAACAAAAAACAGGATCATCCCATTCCAGAAACCAGGGATGGATCTAACCCATCCTACCTCGTCCCCAAACCAAACACATGCTTACTGTACTTGTGAATGTTGGAGCCTCATATGTTAGTTATTATAGCGCTGACAGAATTTCGATACTTGTCATGGTAGTTACTGAAGATGTAGTAAACTTTATTGGTTACCTGAAGCACAGGTTCCAGAATAATCATTTAAAGAAAAGCAGCGGATCTGTTTTTAGAAGATTGTTGGTAATTGTATTTTTTGAACTGCTCCAGGAAGGAGACAAGATTTTTGAGGATGCCGAAGGCCACGAGCGACGCAAAGCTTCTTATTCAGTCCCTGGGCAAGGCTTATGCTGCCACACCAACAAATCTCAAGGTATTGGTTGGCCATTTGTCTTCTCTGTAAGCTGCCATCGTCTGCTATCAGCAAATTACTGATCATATTTCTGCAGATTATCGACCTCTATGTGGTTTTTGCGGTCGCTACTGCCCTTATTCAGGTAACCTGATCAATCACCACAACAACTTGCAACATATATTATTTGCATAATATTTTGTATTTTCCTTTTATTTTTTTTTTGTGAAACCAAAGATGTGATAAAAGTCAAGTACGACAGCCAAATTATAGTATAACATGGGGGTGGTACACAGCAGATGGACACTATTACCTTGGAAAATTGATGCTTTCCTAATACTATTTTGCTAGACAGAAAACATTATATTTGCTTCGGTAGTGATACTGTATTTCTTATGTTTGACAAGGAACGAGATGTCAAAGCAGATATTTCTTCCACCCTTTTTTTGTGTGCACAGGAATGTGTTCTACCTTGTCATCTAGCTTCCATTTTTTTTTGTATGTGGCTGTCATGGATTATTGTGCAACTGTGCTCTTCAATGTCTGGTTTGGTAGACAAGCACATTAGCTGTGTTTTCTTAATACGATTTTGCTGTTCTACTCTGGGCTCTGTCAAAATTCTTACGCCTGGTGGAAATGAACATAAGTTTGTGTTCAGTTCACAGGTCTTGTCTTCCATCACTGTTGCAAACTAGTTGGTATTGGCCTTGGCATGCTTACGGTGCCATTTGCAAACTATTGAAATGCTCTCCTCTGACAAAACAGGTCGTTTACATGGGAATAGTGGGGTCATTTCCTTTCAACTCTTTCCTTTCTGGCGTCCTTTCATGCATAGGAACTGCAGTCCTCGCTGGTAGGGATTTCTTAACCCCTTCTCAATTCCAGTTACGCTTTTTCCTAGGATATATGATACATAACTGTCAATGTTTTGTGCAGTTTGCCTCCGTATCCAAGTTAACAAAGATAACAAGGAATTTAAGGTAACTACTTCCACTCTTATTTGCTGGGGCCATTAATTCTTGAGATTCTTGCATAACGTTGGATGCCAAAAACATTTTCCGCAGGATCTTCCTCCAGAAAGGGCTTTCGCCGATTTTGTTCTGTGTAATCTGGTGCTCCACCTGGTGATCATGAACTTCCTTGGTTGAGGTCCTGCCCCTACAATTGCTCAAGGTTTTGTAGCCCCCGGTTTGTGGTCACTGATCACAGCGTCCTAATGTTTTGGAGTGTCATAGTATGAGATATTCATATGATCTTTCACACATCACCGATGTATTTCGAGAAATTTTCGAGAAACTAGAAGTTCTCTACCTGCTACTCGCTGCAGTTTGTTTCACTTCGGTGTACTTAGCGTTTAACAATGTTTGAACATGTGAACCTGTTTTCTTCAAGTGACCGAAGGTTGGCAACCTAGGTTTACCTTTTCGTTTTCGATTTCGATTTCGAAGTGAAATCTGCTCCTCACCAGTTTATCGAAAACCAACTCTTTCGGTCAACACTGTACAGAAATTCACTAATACTGATGGTTTTCATAAACTGAGATCTAGCGGTTTGACAAAAAAAACCGATTTTCATGGAAACTGATTGGTTTTGTGAACCTTGTTGGCAGGTCTGAGTTACCGTTGCTTGTCCTTTGTTCCAACAGTGCCGACGCAGAGATTTTTACATGATTTTAATTCTTTCATTCGTAAGGAAGATCAGTCATCGTCAAAATTTAAATATTTTAAAGTTTTTTTTATCGAAGTTTATTTTTCAGCATTGACATTTAGAACACATATAAAAATTTTATCTATAAATTATTATTGTTTTGCTAATACATCATATGGCGTATTATCCGCATTTGGCTAAACGAATGGGGCCAAAGATTTTTGATCGCCCATGCAAGAAATTTCATGCACTTCAAGCAAAAGACCAACGAGTCAATGACCCACATCTCTACTAATAAGAAAGTACCAGTTTATTAAACACATATCTTTTTCTGTATATCAGTTGGATCTGCCCTTGCAATTAGCGATCCCACCTCGAGTAAGCAGCGGTTATAGAAATTAATTAGTGATCATCAAACAAAAAGAAAAAAAGTAATTATTAGCGTATCCACCCTGATATATTCCGAGGCCGCCATATTTCGCTGCTCTCCGAACGGCGCCGCCGCACTGGAATCCCTTGAACTATCGAGGATTAAATCAAGATTCACTAGCGATGAGATGGAGGAAAATGACTACATCGTCCGCATATAAGGAAATCCGATGTTGAATTGACCTTGTAGAGAGTGGCTCCACGTCGATGGTGCTAGTTATCTTCACTACTATAGAAATAATTTTCATAAGCCCTAGGTTTCTTTTTCATAGGGAGACCAAAAAGGAAAATTGCCTGTGAAGATGGCTAAGGCCGCCTTGGGGGTCATAAACCGCCCCACACCACGGGTGAAGGAAGTCCCCATCCCCATCACCACTGAAGGCGAAGACCACGAGGCGCAGGACCAAGAAGGATACGCGGGAGTCTTATTCGGAGGGCAAGGAGGAGCCACCGAAGCGGAAGGGCCATCGAACAAGGAAATCGAAGCAAGAGGTTGAGCAGGAGGAGGCGGAGAAGGAGGAGGAGGTCCATGCGACGAGCCCTGGAACGGAGGATTCGGAGAGAGATGTCCAAGAGGAGTGAAAGCTAGATTGGGTCAACACGATATCGATTAATCATGGAACATGTGTATATATAGCCTTAACCTTACGTAATCCATCTACCGATTTATAGCAACAGAATCAGGAGGATTAGAAGGAAATCGGCAAAAACAAAAAGGAGGATAGACATGCTATATTTGCGCTAACACGCCCCCGCAGACTGAACGTCATTAGGACAAACATTCAGGCTAGACCAAAACTTTGTGAAGACCGGAGATGGTAGACCCTTGGTGAAGATGGCAGCGTACTGAGAGGTGGTAGGCACGTGGAGAACACGGACTGAACCAATGGCGACCTTCTCACGAACGAAGTGCAAATCAATCTCAACATGTTTCATGCGCTGATGTTGCACTGGGTTAGTTGAGACATAGACCGCTGACGTTGTCACAGTAGATGAGAGTGGCCTTGACCGGAGGGACGTGAAGCTCATGAAGAAGCTATCGCAACCAACAGGTCTCATCAGCAGCATTGGCAACTGCCCTGTACTCAACCTCTGCACTGGAGCGGGATACAGTATGCTGACGCTTGGATGACCATGAGACAAGATTGTCACCTAAGAACACGGCGTAGCCCGAGGTGGACTTGCGTGTGTCGGGACATCCAGCCCAATCAGCGTTAGAGTAGGCATTCAAGTCATGTGTCGCGGACCAACGAATGTGCAGACCTAGATCCAGTGTCTCTCGAACATAGTGAAGAATCCGCTGGAGAGCGATGAGATGGGGCTCTCGGGGATCATGCATGTGGAGGCAATCCTTTTACAAGGAGCTAATCTTTTTACAAGGAGATAAAAATCACGCGTTAGAAAGGAAAAGCACCATCTTTGGATCTGGAAACTGTTTCTTTCTGGATGCCTCATATTCCTAAATGTTCATTTGGTATGTTTCCTCCATTTTATTGGCAGCTGTGTAATGCATATCTACTACTCAAGTGCATTCATGCATCCATGGTAGTAGCAACGCGGTGATATATCTATTTGCCAAGCTGTGTTGCTCAAGTTTGACACTCAGTGGAATATATACACGCAGACACACGCTGATAGGCACCATTGAAAGATGCCGTGTATGGAGGATTCATTAAAAGTTATAAGTAATCGAGAGCATAAGTAGTGCGAAGTGTTTCAAGAGCTCCAGATGACATTGTTTCCAACTATGCGCTTGCACACATTACCTGAAAATATGCTCGATAGAGGTAGCTAGTATCCTGCACTATTCTTAGTCAAAATATGGACAATCTAATAATAAAATAAAGGTGTGTTTTCTACAACATTTTCCCCAGGAACATATATATGTTTTCTTGGAAAAAAGCAAAACTTAAGTTTTTAAGGTAAGAATGTTAGATAGATGAGAAATTTTACGGTTTTGAGAAAGTATCTTAAGATACCTAAATTTTGGTACCTACATAAAGGTACCAAGTTTTACAATAGAAAATATAATATGTTATCTCCCGATATAGTCTCAAGAATTGTAAAATTACCAACGATAGATACCTCAAAACCCAAACTATTGTGAATTTCATTCTAATAAGGAAAAAGAGTTTGCATTTTGCAAGACACCGTCAATTTTATTTCAACCATTTACCTCTAATAGGAACTGTATGATTTTCTACTGATCATGATGACATAATTTATATATATTCACTACAAAATTCTTCCTAAGCTTTACTGAAAATCCGTACCACAATATGATTGAAAGAGACATCCATTCTTTACTCTTTTAAACGTTCCTTGTGGTGGTGGCGGTGAGTCTGCCTCACTGCCATCACCCATTGACACTTGGGTCCCACAGAATGGGCCCCACGCAGCTAGTTAAAAGAAATGACATGGAAGGACAGAGACTGTTCATTTAATTTGGTCATATCGTTCAGCTTTTAACTGATATAGAATATGGACAAGGCAAGTTCCGATCATGTTAGTTCCACCAATTTAACAGAGTACAGAACGAATTGTCCTCGCAATTTCTCCAGCAAATAGTAGCTACCAAAAAGATGAGCCAGGAGGCAAGAGCTCACCACCCCACATCGTCACTGTCGAAATCTGTATAATGAGAGTAGCATTTTTTGCTGTCTCAAGTATTGGATTAGACGGACATCCATATCTCCTGTTCAAAAAAAAGTGCAATTTGATTAAGAAAACGAATCACCTTACGTTTGTAAATTGCACTCCTTACATCCCAATATAAGTACATTTAGAATAAAATATAATATATTTTAGGACTATCAATCTGGATAGCTACTATCCAGATTCGTAACTCAAAATATATCACTTTCTGTACTAACTTACACTTATACTATAACTGAGGGAGTAATTGACAGCTACTTGGATATTTATCACGACTTATCAGCTCACTTCTGAAAGGGTAAACGCCGTACTTAGCATTGTACTCTTCCCATCTTCCGTGTCTTCCGTGAGGAGAAGGTTATCCTGTGCACCATGGCTATCATCCTACAGAGTTCTGACAAAAGCTAGTTGGCCGTGTTATCTGAAAATAAAAGTTGCATATCATTCTGATCACTGATGATCAATATGCAGTAGTATTTTACTCCCTCCATCACAACATAAGTTCCCAATATAAGTGTAGTTGTGAGTTTTCGTGTCCAATGTTTGACCGTTCGTTTTATTTGAAAAATTTATGAAAAAATTAGTCCCACATAAATCATTATTCATATTTTATCATGTAATAATAATAAAAAATTAATTATAATTTTTTTCAAATAAGACGGACAGTCAAACGTTGGACACGAAAACTTACAAAACTTACAACTGCACTTATATTAGGATGGAGGTAGTATTTTGCACATGTTGCCCTGTCACTTCCTGGAAGGACTAGATTGCCTTTTGGAAATGACAAATATTAGCTAAAGATCAAGTTGGACCTTTGCATTTTTTGCCTTTTGATTTTATTTACGGTCTTCTTCCAAGAGGATATCAACCATTTGCCCCATGTGTCTCCTCCATGGAATACATTGAAACTTACCTTTTAGTTTCTCCCCTGTTTTCTATACTATTCATGCCAACTGTAACATGGATTTATTCAGAATGTGTGAATTGTTATGCTGTTACAGTATATACTTATTAATTTTCTACTGAAACTATTTCAATCAAATTCTACAAAATGTAAGAATCGAAACACGAGACATGACATGACACCTCAAGTAAAACTGAGTATAGAACTAGAAAGATCATTTGAATGCAGCTCCTCTGCAATTCATATATATATAGGTGCTGATCTCTAGACAATAAGAAATCGATCACGCACAAGAAAGGATGAGAGGAAATTTTGTGTCTATTCCATTCTGTTCGTTACCCAAATTAGCTACATTGGCGCCGTCCGTGGTGAGTATTATATCACTGAAAGAAAATCGAAGATCAGACACACCCAAAGAGAGTGACTCTACTGCCCCAAAACGCTGAAGCCTTGAGCGCCTTCAGAATCAACCAAGCTCCTACCCCGGTCGAGTCTGCAGGACTGCAACTACTTCTCTGCTGACTTCTTTCTTGATTTCTTTCTTGATGTCTCATATTCCTACATAATCTCAAGCCCAGGCCATCCCTCCATTTATCATTAGCTACATAATGCATATCTAAGTATCACTCGAGTGCATTAATCCAGAATAGCGAAGGCGGCGACATATCTAGTCGATGAAGTGCTGAACTGATGTTCAGGTCTGGCACTCACTGAACTATATATACTGAAATGTAGCCAGCCTGGTATGATTGGTTGGTGATGAGTTTCAGCTTTTACTGAAACTGAACCTGCCAGACATAATTAGATGACGTTTCAGAAAACTAATTTACAAAGAAAACAAGCCAAAACTTTTAGTCTGAAACGACAAATAGAAGTGACCGTAGGTAGTATATTTCCAGCAATTTGGAACTACAGAAGGTGAGAACTCATCACCCCACTTGGTCTTCCTAATCTTCCAAACTCCTCTAAAGAAATAGCGCGAATCAAGAGATTAGACAGGAGAGAAGGAAGGTCAGTAAAAGTGAATATGGATCCACTAATTAAGATCATTCGAGTACACTTCCTTTGCAGTCCAGAGGAAATGTATGCTCAGTCAAGTCTGAAAACATTTCTTTTCCAGATGCCTCATATTCCTAAACGTTCTCCAATTTGCAAGCCCTGTATCTTCCTCTGTTTATCAGTAGCTGTGTAATGCATATGTACTACTACATCCATATTTGAACATATGACACTATTGATTTATTCGGTCTCTGATGTGCAACTTTGACCATTATTTTCTATGACAATAATATCTAACACAATGATCCTATTGTAAAAGTAGTAGTATGTTTTTATTAATTTGTACAACATTGATAGAAATCATCACTAACAAGCTACCAATTGTTGGACTATCCATGACAGACAGATTAGGATAGTGTAAAACTGAATATGGATCCAGGAGTTCCTCTGCTGTCCATTGGAGCTAACCCTTTTACAAGGGGATAACAATCACGGGCTAGAAAGGAAATGCACCATGCATGTTTCTATTTTGAAATTGTTTGTTTCTCAATGCCTCATATTCCTAAATATTCGGTATCTTCTTCCATTTTATTGGTTGCTCTGTAAAATGCATGCATCCATAGTAGTAGCAAAGGCGGCGATATATCTAGTTGTCGAGCTGTGTTGTTCAAGCCTGATGCTCACTGGACTATATGGGCCTGTTTGCCACGGTTCCAGCTCCAGGAGTCCAGCCAAACAGTTTCAACTCCATCTAAAATGGGAGTGGAGCTGGGTGGAGCGCTCTCACAAAATGAACTCCACTTCAGACCCAATTCCTAAAGTTAAATTTAGGAGTTGGAGCTGTACCAAACGGGCCCTATATACACAGAAATAGGCTGATAAGCACTGGTTGGTCATGAGTTTAATTAATTCCATTGAAACATGTCATGTACCTAAGATTTCGTTAAAAGATACTCTCTCCATCCCATAATATAAGAACGTACTACCGGATGAAACACATCCTAGTTGTACGAATCTAGACAGACTAACTGATTTAGGGCATAAGAGTAATGCAAAATCACATCTCCTAATTTGGTTGAACAAGGCCTCACATTTGTGTTCCGAAAGCCTTAGATAACATCGTTTCCAACTTCTCCCTTTGTTTTATAATGTTTTAATTTTTTTCTAGTTAAACTATTTTAAGTTGACCAAATTTATAAAAGAACATAGTAGCATTTTTAGCATAAAATAAACATATTAGTAAAATATATTTAATGTTAGATTTAACAAAACTAATATAGTGTTTTATTGCTAAAATTTTCTATAAACTTGGTTAAATCTAACAAAGTTTGACTAGAAAAAAAAGTCTAATCAACTTATAATATAAAACTGATGTAGTATGTACTTATACACATACTTGAAAATATACTCGATAGCTATATCTAGTATCATGCATGATTCTGATTCAAAATTGACAATCTAGTTATAAGGGTGTGTTTTCTAAAACATTTTCCCCCGAAACATATGTTTTTCTCAGAAAATAAGGGTTTAGCGTTAGAAATTAGAATGTTGGATAGATACTCAAAACCTGAACTTTTGTGAACTTCATTCTTAAAAGAAAAGAGTGTGCATTCTCATACGCCATCTATTTTATTTCAACCATCATTGCCTCTAACAGGAACTGTATGATTTTTTACTGACCACCATAACATATATAATTTATGTTCACTACGAAATTCTTCAGAGTTTCATGGAAAATCCATACCACACTGAGTTTGAAAGAGACATCCATTAAAAGAAATGACATGGAAGAACAGTGACTGTTCATTTGGTCTTATCCTTTTAACTGAAACTGAATATGGACCAGCTTCAACCATCGCAGTTCCACCAATTTAGGAGAGGAAAGGAGAAGTGACGATGAATTTTCCTCGCAACATCTCCAGCAAATTGGAGCTACAAAAAAGATGAGCCAGGAGGCAAAAGCTCACCACCCTACTTTGTCACTATCGAAATCCATATAGTTCCATATTATAAATCGCTTTGATATTTTCTTTAACTAAGTTTATAGAAAAATTAGTAATATTTTAAACGCTAAATTAGTTTCATCAAATTTAACATTGAATATATTTTGATAATATGTTTGTTTTGTATTAAAATGCTACTATATTCTTCTATAAACTTAATCAAATGTAAAGAAATTTGATTAGGAAAAAGTCAAAATAATTTATAATATTAAATGGAGGGAGTAGCATTTGTTGCTGTCTCAAGTATTAGATTAGAAGAACATCTACCTTCTGTTCATTTAAACACTGCAACTTGACAAAAAATTAATTCCCATATGTTTACAAATTGCTAGTTAATTAACATCTGCTTGAATATTTGTCAATACTTATCAGCTCACTTCTAAAAGGATTAAACGCCGTACTGGCAGTGTACTCTTCCATCCAAGATAAGATTATTCTACGCCATGGTTATCGTCCTACGGGGCTCTGACTATATCTAGCCGACCATTATCTGAAAATATAAGTTGCATATCATGCTTATCACTGATCAGCATGACAGCATGTAGTATTTGACTTTGCACATGCTGCCTTGTCACTTCCCGGAAGGACTAGATTGCCTTTTGGAAAAGGCAAATATTAGCTTAAGATCAAGTTGACCTTTGTAATTTTGTCTTTTGGTTTCATGTAAGGTCTTCTTCCAAGAAGAAATCAGAGATATGTGCCCCATATCTCTTCCTTCCTCCATGACATACATTGAGATTAACATTTCTTCAGTGAGAATTTTGGCGGTCATTGAAAAAGTTCCTTGAGGTACCTAAATTCTACACTAAAAATTGTGGTATCTAGAGATACTAAATTTTACACTAGAAAATGTGTTACATCCCGATACCTCAATAATGGTAAAATTACCCATTTTCAGTAGTTTTCCCCTGTTTTCTCTCCTATTCATGTCAAACATAACATGGCTTTATTCAGAGATTGTGTAAATTTTTAGGCTGTGATAGTAAGACGCAAAACATGAGACACAAGACAAGACATGACATTTGAGTAAAACTAAATATAGAACCAGAAAAATCGTTTGATACATTGACTATAGAACCATATCATTTGGGTGTAGTTGCTCTGCTATCCGACACTCCGACCATGTACAGGTATGTTCTGGAGTTTAAACAAAGATGCCGATCATGCAAGGGTAACTGATAATATGTGTTGCTAAGCAATATGACAGTGCAAATGCTCTATTTCTTGATGTCTCACATTCTTATATGTTCTCCGATTTGCAAGTCCAATCATTCCATCCATTTATCATTAGCTACATAATGCATATCTACCAATCAAATGCATAATACTGAAGTCTGAAGGTGATGACATATCTCTAGTTGCTGATGGTCAAGCCTGGCACTCACTGAACTATGTATATATATTGTATACACAAACATAGCCAGCCTGGTGTGCTTGGTTTGGTTGGTGATAAGTTTAATTCCATTGAAACATTTGAATGCATATCATGTACGTAACATTTGAATCCATACCACAGAGAGTTTGACAGAGACATCCTATTTTTAAAAGAAAATAAATGTCAGTGAGGAACAGTGACTTCTCATTTTGGTCATATATATCCTTCAGCTTTGTACTGAAACTGAATCTGGACCAGGCAAATCTATGACCATCGCAGTTCCACCAATTTAGGAGAGGAGAAAAGACGGAGAAATTTCATTTCAATACATATCTCCAGCAAATTGGAGCTATAAAAACGACAGCCAGGAGCTCACCACCCTACTTGGTCTTCCTGACCTTCCAAAACTCTGAACAGTTTCTCCATTATCGTTGGCTTGTTACGCTCCAAAGCTTTCAGCATTCCAGAGTTCCAGACTCCAGCCAAAATTTCCATATTATTCCAGGTAAAAGTTAATCCCTGTGTTTACCATACCTGTGCTAGCTTAATCTTGTCTAATTTCGGGGTGGAATTGACGGTTCTTGGACGATCTCTGACCGTGCGGAGGCTGTTTCATAGGGGATAAGGGAAAAAAAAAAAGGACAATCTTTCTAGTGTTCTTCAGGCTTGTTGCTGTGAGTTCTTCTTTGATCGTTTCGCCTAGCACAACATTTTGTTTGATTTTGAAGCCTTCGAATGGATCGAGTTTTTTGGTTTCCAAAGATGCATTTCTTTTTCTCTTCTCTGTAGCTGGTTCTTAGACCTGCAAAATAGTTCTCGTTTCGTCATGCCGATTAGTTATTAGTTTTCGTTGCTATTTGGATGTGGAAGAGGGAATTAACTTGGTGGTTTTTTACCATATATGAGATGCAGGGCATAATGAACTGGAACTTAAAATTTTGATCATTTTGTTTAGTTCAAAAAACATATGTGGTTTAGTTGGTTATGTTTTCGATTTTATTAGCGAAAGAAGATACCCTGGCGATCATCTGAACTTCTCAAGGTCTTAGGCTACGAGGCTTCTTTTTTAATTTGTGATTGATTGAGTAGGCTTTAAAGTATCAAAATTTTATTTAACATCTATGTAATGTAACCACCAAACTGTGTTGTTTTCTCTACTCTTTGAGTGAACGGCTTGACAAATGTTATCCTTAGAAGAAAACGTATATGTTCATTAAAGATTAGCATGAACTAGCATTCTAGGAAAACCATTCTAGTAGTATGTTTTATGGTGTAAATTGTTAATTACTCCTAATCCCTAACGGCTTTGACATGAATCTCATGTCACAATCAGTAAATCATCATATTGAGCAAAGAAATTTCTAGCTTACGTGCTAATGATATCCTATGGTATCATGTAGGATGAAAACGATCGAAAATGGTTGAAAGCGGTATTATTATTTTTATAAAAATGGTCAAAAAAATTATATTTGTGAATTTAACTATTTAGTGTCAACTTCAATAGAACACTGATAAAAATTAGAAATACTAAAATTTAGAACTAATAATATTATTATATTAGTTTTGTGGAAACGATATCGATACGTTCGGGAAATTTATGTACTGTATCATGTCCGGAATTTCCAGCTCATGAGCTTTCATTTTTATGGTTCGAAACAAATATTCCCTCTGTTTCATATTATAAGTCGCTTTAACTTCTTTTCCTAGTCAAACTTCTTTAGATTTGATCAAGTTTATAGAAAAATCTAGCAACATTTTCAATATAAAACAAATGTAGTGTCAAAATATATTCAATGTTATATTTAATGAAACTAATTTGGTGCGATAGATGTTACTATATTTTTCTATAAATTTAGTCAAATATAGAAATGTTTAATTAAAAAAGTGAAAAATAGAGAGGGAGTATTATTTATAGTTATCTTTACTCCATCATAATATTATTTGTGAATTTATGATAAGTCCTAACCGAACCGCCGAAGAAAAAAAAAGCCCTGCTACGATATGGGCTGTGCTTTATTGGGCCATAGGGCCGTGCCCGGGCGACGTGCATTGGGCCAGCACGGGGCCCGTTTTGGCACCAAGCACGATGGGTCATGCCGCCCCAGCCCGGCACGGCCCAAGTCCAAAGGGCCTGCGGAGCCCGGCCTTCTCTCGTACGCCTCGTGAAATCGCCGCCGCCGCCGCCGCCGCCCCAAACCCTACTTCCGCCGCCTCGCGCCGTCGCCATGCCGCCCACCACCACACCGGCAACCCCCGACGCCGGCGGTCGTCCGCCTCGCGACATCGGACCGTCCCTTGGTCACCCATGACGCCCTCCTCCCCCTCCACGCTGCCTCTCGCGGGAGGCCTGGGCCAATCCCCCCCACGCCGGACTCCGCCCGTCCACACCGGCGCCACCTCCGCCTCCCCGGCAATGTCGACCCCCGCCAGCCGCGCCTCCACCCCTCTTGCCACGCCTCTACACCCTTAACCCACCCCCAACACCACACACACGCAAACACGGTAAGTTTGTTGAGTTTTCGATCTAGAGTTTGCTTATCAATTACAAAGAAACTAGTAGTACACTGGATAGATGTTTGTCTACTTTGTCTGTGCCAACTGCGGCAAACTCTGTGTGTCTTAATAACAAATTGTATTGTATATGTAGTAGCTTATTCTGAGTAATATGTGTTAGCATTGATTTGCCTGCAAGCTGCTGTGGTGTGGTGGTACCCATCCCATGTAAGACTGTTCTTCTGTTTAAAGCAGTACCGGCACTATTCTGAAGACTACGCTATGTTGGTAGCTCACGTAAACTTTGGTGCGTTGCGCTTACGTGCTTGCTTACGTTTGTTGTTGCTTCTTGAGTCAATGAAGCTACGGTTTCGTTTCGTATAGCAAGTTTAGTGTACTTGTAATCCCTACCATTCATGCACTGATCTTGATCACAGCCTTCGGAATTTTGGAAAGGTTCTGTTGGGTTTCAGTCTCATGTCTTGTTGTGCCATCCGGTGTTGTTAGTCATTGGAACTGTTGCTTTTTTTCTCAATCGGTGTTACAATCTTTATGGTTCATTGCATGAAGCTTTGTGACGTGTAACCCTGCTTTTTCTTTTTTAACTAGTCAAGTGCCTGCGACGGGTTCAACTTTGAAGTACACCGTACATATCTGCGCTAAAAAGGAAAATTTGGTTTCTCAGCTTGCACGAGGAATCTCACTACTGAAATGTGGTCAGATGTTCAAAAAGGTCCATGTCAACAATAAAAGCATCACTGAACATCAGATAGATTGATGGTTTACATTTCATATATGTACCAACTGGACAACATACAAATATAAGGAGTCATCATATTGTTTAGCTTTGCTTTAATACATATTCATAGTTTGATCACAGACTCAGAATTGATATACTGAAAGCTAAACAATCGGAAGTGTCAGGAGGCTATATATGAAAGTTAATGTAAATATGACGAAATCAATGAGTATTTTACGGCCTTAATGATGCACAATAAGAGGAAAATTAATGTTTCTCCATTCTTGCTTTGATGAATTGTAAGCATCTGTAGGCTCATTTAAAAGCACCTGGCATAGAACATCCAACCCGTGAGCTCTTGTCGGCTCTGAGATTCAATTTAGACTCTATAATAATTATTGCTACCCCTAATTATAATAGTATTTATAATAGTCCTTAACTCATACCAAATAGAGATATTTGGTCAAATAAGTTCAATCTGAAATGATGGGTTGCTTTGCTCACTACTCTCAGCAAGATTGTGATTCCGCTAGACGCCACCATGATACATGTTGAGAAGCATGTTGTCCTGATACAAAAAATATGACCTACATGTTGTATGTTAAAAATGTTTTGGGGATTATTTTGTATATTATTGTAAAATTGGTAGTATAGAAAAAGTAAGCAATATTATGCTTACTTTTTCTAAATTACCCATTTTATAATACTAAAATAAATCCCGGCCCATTTTTCAAGTCTTTTGTTCGTGTATGGGGCAATTATGCCTCGTGTCATATAACAAGGTGGTGTCTAGAAGAGTCACAATGTTGCTGCCTAGCGGCTACATTTGTGAGAGTTGGCAGCATGGCCAGTAACCCATACATTATTTTCAATTGAACTTCTTTGAATGCGATATCTCTATTTTGTCAAGGGTAAGGATTATTATGGATTCACCCTGTTTATTAAGTAGGGGCAGTATCTATTTTGGCAAGGGTAAGGATTATTATGGACTCGCCTGTTTATTAGTAGGGGAAGTAAAATCTAGTTTAAGTTCTTTGAAATGAGCTTTTAGACTTAGTGATTCATTAAAGCAAATATAGCATGGAGAAACGTCAAACTTTCCCTTATTGCGAATCATCAAGGCGATGGACACACCTTGGTTTCACCCTTTTTTACTTTTCATATATAACCCCTGAATATTTCCGGTATTTTACTTTCCTATATGTCAATTCTGATTCTCTGGTCAATTTTTTTTTTATTTTAAAGCTGTGGTAATTGTATGATGACTCCCTGTATCTGTACGATCTCCAGTTTGTATTGATTTAATCATCAATTTGTCTGACGTTTTTAAATACTTATAATATCATTTCGATTTCTTTATTAATAATTGTATTTGAGAAAATCCATACTCTAAAAAATTATCTCTTTAATTTTGTCCGTGTAGGTAATTGGCCATGATGAAAATGGAAACCACTGGTGGTTAATGGCTATCAAATTCGTATAGCCATTGGTACACTAACAATAACCTAAATATGTTTGGATGCTAACATCCTATTTCTATCGAGCATAAATGGTATCCATTTTTTTATTTAGATATTGGCCAAATGTGCAAGACAGGGACATGTTCTCACTTCATTAATAAGGAGATCAGGATAATCCATTTTAAGGTCTTCCACCATCGGATGGCATTTGACACAGGAAAGATTAAGACAGAGAAATCTGAACTGAAGAACCTCATATTTGCATCATTCAGACCATTGTATCTGATGATCCCCATCGGTGATGGACATCATGAATCGTCCTGCTTGGACAGCCATGATACATAGCAACTAAGCAAGTGATAAAAGGGATCCTTTAAGGTGTTAAGTGTTAACAAAGCGAAGTGCTAAAAGGAGCCCTGCTGCTGCTGTTGATTATGGCAATGTTAACACTTGTTGGAGCAAGAGAGCCATTTGTTAAAGCACAGACTTGCCTCCCTGCTACAATGCAGCCGAAGTTTCCTACTAGAACCCAAGGTGATTCATATGGAGCACTGATACCTGGTTTGCCAGAAGACTTAGCAAAAGTATGCCTTGCTCTTGTCCCTCAGAGCTACTTCCCTGTCATGGGTGCAGTGTCCAAGAGATGGATGTCATTCATTGGGAGCAAGGAGTTCATTGCTGTTAGGAAGGAGGTCAGGAGGCTTGAAGAACGGATTTATGCCCTGATCACTGGAGCTGGACGAAAGGGGCCCTGTTGGGACATGCTGGAGAGCCTGGAGCAGCAGAATAGAATGCTTCCTCCTATGCCTGGACTGACTAAAGCTGGGTTTGGTGTGGTTGTTCTTGATGGAAAGCTGCTTGTCATGGCTGGCTATGTTGTTGATTATGGAAAGGAATGTGTTTCTGATGAAGTTTATCAGTATGATGCTCGTCTGAACAGGTATGCTCAAATCATTACCAGCGTATATTGCAATGCTCCTTTGTTTAAGCTATTAGTGCCATGAGTTCGCTGAATACAGAGTAAAAATTTTAAATCAGCAACTTGATCATCGTAAGTTCAAATTCTAATTCATTCTACTTAAACTACTCAGGTGGGCTGCACTGGCCAAGATGAACGTGGCCCGTCACGACTTCGCATGTGCAGAGGTCAATGGTGCAGTATATGTTGCTGGTGGATTTGGTTCTGATGGTGATGGCTTGTCAAGTGTTGAAGTATATGATCCACAAAGAAACAAATGGACAATAATAGAGAGCCTTCGCAGACCAAGGTGGGGCTCCTTCGCCTGCAGCTTCAACAGCAAGCTCTACATCATGGGTGGCCGGTCAAGCTTCACCATTGGCAATTCCCGTTTCATCGACGTGTACGATACCATTCTCCATTCCTGGACCGAGATCAAGAAAGGTTGTGTCATGGTCACCTCCCATGCCGTCATCGACGGAAGGCTGTTCTGCATCGAGTGGAAGAACCAGCGGTCGCTCGCGATCTTCAACCCGTCAGACAGTTCATGGCAGAGGATCCCGGTGCCGCTTACCGGTAGCTCAACCACTCTGTTCAGCCTTGGGGTGCTTGATGGGAAGCTGCTGCTGTTCTCTCAGGATGAAGAGCCTGGGTATCAGACTCTGATGTATGATCCTGCTGCGCCTGCGGGATCTGAATGGCGCACGTCAACGCTCAAGCCGTCGGGGCTGTGCTTGTGCAGTGTGACCATTGAAAGTTGATGGCATCAGTAATTCAGTAGGCCTAGATTGTATGTATTTATGGCATTCTAGTGCCTATATGTTCTTCTGGAACTTTGTTTATATGTGATTCTCTGTTCAGATTATTCCTTTCCACAAGCATGCACTCAGTTCTCATGGCTTGTGTTTTGGACGAAACATTGTGTAAAGATGCAAACATTTCATTTCCTGAATAATGTCAGATTTTCCTGCTCCTTTATTTCCCTTGGCAGCGAACTGACTTGTGGATGTACTTGCACACTTAACTGTTCTGATGATACAAGATTCCATTTGCTACCCGGTGCTAGTCTACACTGGAGGACCTACATCAACAAATGCTGTCAGGAAAAAGTTGCCGGCAAATGCTTGAAAGCTCTCAAAAGGTAAAAAAGGCATGTCTTTGAAACAAATTAAGTCTTTGATTTGCAATTACCAGCCCCAGCTCAGCTACCATTGAGTTTTACCGTAAATGACACAGTAAAAGGTACTACATCTAAGAACCTAAAAGGTTCAGACTTCAGAGACAACAATCACAACATAACCAATGATCAAATTGACCATAGACGCAGAGTGCAGCAACTTTCTAGTATTAACTGAAAGTTGACAGCAACTATTTTGCAAATTGACCAAGAGCTTTTAAGAGTGGAGCAGTTGACAGCAGCCCCCTTTTTTTAATGTAAAAACAGTAAACCCAAGAAACAAATAGCAAAAATTCTGAACATAATTATGGGGCTTCTCTGCTACTAAGTACAGTACTAACAATAATGCTCCAGCATTTGTCTCTTTCCTGCATTAGCAATAGGAGCAGCATTATTGCCAGCCAACGCCTGCCGTGAGTAGAATAATTTGCCTAGTTGGTGATGGATCCCCACAAACTAGTATACCATCATCCAAATTGATCATGATGGATGGCTTGTAAGGATGATTTAATTAATTGAGCATAATCAACTACCTTACTGCAGTACTACTCTGGTGCTGAATTGTAATGTAATAATGGGAATGAACAAATGCACGTTGCAATGGCACCTTTTTTTTAAAAAAAAAAAAACATTCCATTCTATTTTATGATAAAAGAAATTTCAACTCCTTTGTGGTTTGGCCGGAATGAAGAATATTCTTATTCACATGTTCATCAAATCTCAGTGACGAATTTCACTGAGATTGTGGTTTGGCTGTATGGATTTGGTGCTAATTGTGGAACTTTTTTTTAAAAAAAATGTTTTGTGCTATTTAAGGTGGAAATACACCAATTTCTCATTACAGAAGCTCACCAATTTCATATCAACTTTTATTTCATCCTAAATTTGCAAGGAGTAAATAAATTTGGGACCTTGGGCAGATTATATTTAGGGAGTCAAAACAAGAGGACCCTTAGGTGACTAGGCTTGTCAATAGTAATAATACAGGCAAAGAGGGACCCAGGAAAGGTTCCTTGCTTGTACAAAAAGAATCAACTGGACATGGCAACAGTGTATATATGTTGATGGTCCAGCAAATATGGTCAGAACAACACATGGCAACAAAATCATTAATGACAATTAACAAGTAAAACATGTATACTTTTACCCTACATTATATTTGCATTGCTTGTTTTTTTACAGCACAATAAGAGGCCACTTCAAAACTTCTTTTTGTTGTTTCCAGCTGAAGCGTTTCAGGGGTAAAAAGTATATATATTCCCCTCGCTCTCGTAAAAGCAATTTCCATAGAAAGTAGAAAAATAAAATCAACATTACAATGCTGCTAATTCAGCTTATCATTCTGCTCTTTTCTCTTCTTCCTGCAGCTCCTGAATTTGATCTTCCAAAAAGAGCTCGGGAAGCAGCCTCCCTTGGACTTGGATGCCCTGTTTGCCTTCGCGCATTTCCTCGAGGATTTCAGATACTCTTCAGCATGGACAGCACCGTTCTCGATCTCGCTACCGACATCAGCGACGCTTTCATCGTCGTACTGCTGCTTCTCCTGGAGAAGTTCAAGGAGCCTCTGCTTCTTCTCGATCAGAGAAGGCTCTGATCTGTCCACCGATATTCGCCCTGCGAATGGTGACTGTCTCTGATGATCTGGGGTGGTGCCTCTTGATGGAGTGAAATCTGCAGAGTTCAGATAAACAGAAGGCAGTAATGTCATACTTTGATAACAAACTCCAGTGATACAGCAGCATAATTTTGTTTACATTTTTTTGAGGACTTTTTTTTTTATACCTCCTCTCACACTGTGGAAATCATCTTCACTGTCGGAGTCTAACCATGGTCTTGCCTCGAAGAACGATTCATCTTTGCTTCCTGGCACAGTCAATCAATTCAATAGTGAGGTAAATGTTTCAGCATTAGAATACCTTCATGGTCCTGTTTTCTGCCATAGCTAAATGCATTTATGAAACAAAAGAGCATTGCAATTGAATATGGCACAAAATATTGCCTGCATTCCCCTAGAGATCAATTGAACTCTTAACTTCAGTAGACCTCAGAAAGAACTGTAACTTCAGTTTATTGCAAAGAATCTTCGAAGAAGAAACGCGTAAACAGAGTAAAATGAAGAAACATTGAATAACAGAGCCTATCAGATGTAATCAGATAAAAGCATTTTTCTTCTATACTGTCCCTTGCCAGTGATTTGTCAGAAATCTGTACGAGTGATGCAAAATTCCACGAACACAGACAAGTTTTCCAACATGTACGAAAGAAAATAAATCCATTCTTAATCACTCATGTTAGTATCAACTATCCATAATGTCCAAATGACACGATCCTGTTGTTAACTCCACATGTCCTAATTTCCAGGCCGTCATCTTTGAAAACCCAATCCCACCACACAAGACACATTAAAATCCGCAAGAAATTAAGCACATCCAGGGGGTTAGAAAATCACTGTCCTGACACTAACATCAAGACTAGTACTATTACATACCGCCTCATCCCAAAACAAGAGAACAATCAAGATCAAAAGGAGCAAGGAATAAGGTGAACAATCCCAACAAGGACATTAACATTTCACATTTGCAATCAGATTGGGGCCCCGGCTCGTCGTGTCGGACTCCAAGCTGCCAATCTAATCTACCACATGGTGGCAGGGTAGTGAGTACTTGGCCTGACGAACAGAGGCAGAGGCACGCGGTGGATGCCACGATGATAATTGACAAGAAAAGTTAGCAAGAAGATTTGCAGCTGCGCAGCACTGCCCCCTGATTGATCGCACCAAACCAAATCAATTCGATGATCAATTGAAACGGGATTAATCAAATTGCAAGAGGGGATAAAAGTATTCGTTGCCTCGAGACGACTCAACTAACCCCACTAGTGGTGGTGAAGGAACTGAATTATTTTGCCATGTCGGTGCGGATGAGAATTTTCAACTAAATAACTAATCCGGGTTTATCTTTACCAAGGGATGAGAGATTGCAAGAACAGGAACTAAAGGAACAAGAAATTCCGCGGTGAATTTCGTGATGCCGTGGTTAATTAGTTAATTAATTAATTGATAACAACAACAATAATAATCACCGACATAAGAAATCATCCAGAACTCAAGATCGTGCAGGGGGAGAGGGGAGAAGAGATCGAAGGGTGTTTTACGTGACGCACCATTCCTTGTGCTGTCTTGATCTGGGCTCTCGTCGGCGACGTCCGCCGCCCCTCCGCTGCCTCCGGCGCCGGCGCTAGGAGAAGAGGCCGGCCGGTTGCCGTCCGCCTTGTTGCGGAACCTGAACCTCATGACGCCCGCACCGCGAGATTGGAAAGCAGGTATCTCCTC
Source organism: Oryza punctata (assembly GCA_000573905.2). NCBI lineage: Eukaryota > Viridiplantae > Streptophyta > Magnoliopsida > Poales > Poaceae > Oryza > Oryza punctata. Next base: position 16,333,996 of record CM002491.2, on the reverse strand, counting down.
TCCTCCTCTCCTCCCCTCCCGCGTGGCAAGCAAGAACGCGTTGTGGCGGCGGCGGCGGCGGTGGTGGTGGAGAGGAGAAAATCAGCAGGGGAAGCTGAAGCGGAGGCGGAACACCAAAAGCCGTTGGGCGATGGTGGATGCGATGCGTGCGTGCGTGCATGCAGCGTAGTAGCCGCGGACCGCGGTGCGTACGTGACGCCGTGTGTACAGCCCACGCACGCGCCGTAGTATCTGTACGAGGGTATGTTCGGAAAGTTTCTAGCTGCTGCAGCTTCTCTCAGAATCATAAGCACTCTCAAACAGTTCAGTTTTTGATCTAAATTCTAAGAAGTTGTAGTTGTAGAATTTAGAAAAAATAAACTAGAAACCAGAAGCTCTTTTCTAAATTCTCAGAAATTAGCTACCAACCAGCTGATTATCAGAATCTTGAGCTTCCCAGGATCTGAATGTCCTATGCATCCTCGATTAACGTATGGATGTGAAACCCACGTATCATATCAACCACTTAAAATCACGGAGGATTGTGTATTCATATGAATGCCGTCCTAGCTCCTTTGGGACTAGCTAGCAAAGGAAAGACGGGTAGACAGGTACCGAGATGTGAGATGGTGAGCTTTATAAAATCCTGCTAAAAGAAGCCCGTGTGGGTGTAAATTGTAAATGTGAGACGGTGAGATATGAATGATACTCTAAATTTTTAAATTGTTAGTGCAAATTTAGTATCTTCTAGTACCAGAGATACCGAAAGATATGAAAATACCTCCTATACCTTCTCAAGTACCATAAAATCAATTATTTTCACTCATCCCATACATATAAAAAAACTATAATACACTTATTTTATTAAATCCCAATATAATTATTTCTTACTTTATCTACTCCCAATATAATTATTTCCTACTTTCGGTACAATGATTACTTAAAAGTAAATTTACTTTAGGGTAAATGGGAGGAGCCAAAAATAAACTTATTATAAGATGAAGGGAGTACCAATGTCCATAGCTCCAGATCCAAGAACTTTTTTTAAAACTGTGTAGATATTTCTTTTTAATTACACGGCAGGCGCATACGCGCTAAAGCGCACACATCACTACACACAACACCAAGCGCACATCCCAACAAATGCGTCCCCTAACAAATGCTTTAAGATATGGAAATCAGTCACACATTCCTGTCAAATATTTATGGAAAGCTTGTCTACATATACGCAATATTTTGTGGGTATAGGGATTTGAACTTTGGTGAATCTATGGATCGGGATCTACAATTACACTAAAATATTTAATAGATCATTTTGTTATTATTTTTTATTATATGGCAATCGAGCACGCACACACCACTACACACCACACCACACTCTGTCACTATGTTAGATGAAACATAAAACTTTAAATAACTATAATTTAATATACAAATTTTGAATTTCACGTATCGTGTAGTATTCCAAAGTAAAGTATTTCAATGACAGAGTAACTAAGTGTCAAAGTTTGATTAAAAAAATCAAATGTTTAATATATTTGAAAAGGTAGTTGCTAAGATAAAAAGGAAAAAAAAACAAGAAAAATACAGAACACATTTAAAGTGGATAAATAAGGCGTCTTGCCAAACTAGTTTAAGCCTACCAGGTATATGTAGTAAGATTTAAGAAAAAAAGATAATTTAAGAAAGCACCGAGTGAGTACGCACGCATGACTATATACGCGAGTTAAATCCTGGTAACAGCGTACGTACATTCCGTATAAAAGTACGAGTGAATTTAAATAGAATTTTAGTAGGGCTAGCTAGGGGATTTTTGTTTTTTTGTGGACTCCATTTTTTAAATGTTTGTTAGGAGCAGATTGACGGGTGTATGTGTACGTACGAAATGCGTATGTTAATTTGAGTAGCATCCGTGTTATGCTGAAAAATGGATAATTCAGTTTTAATTACATGTCTAGCATGCAATATCTATCTTGGAGTGGTCTTATGACAAGTTCATTATCAAATCACTGGTAACCTAAATAACGGCCTCTTGGCTCTTATACTATATATCTCCAATTGCAAAATTAATTAAAGTGACATTTTAAACAGTGATACAGTCACCAAGATTATAAATTGCTATAATAAAACTTATAAGAAGATGTAGCAAAGCCATACTCCATTTTCAAGCTATGTTTGAAGACAAATATCTAGTAATACTCATTTCCCAAATATCGATGAACCAAAATGTTCGGGCAGATATTGATGGTTAAAGTTTAAACGTATGGACCGCACGCGTTATAAAAACACAACATATTTGTGGTTGTAGGGAATATGTATTATTTAAGGCACAACTAATCAATTATGTTACGGAAGTTTACTATGATAATAAAAAATAAAAATAATGTATAAGATAGTTTAAATGTAAAGTTGATGTGTTTAAATTTAAATAATATGTAGAATGATGATTCAAATGTAAAAATAAGATGATGTGGCTTTACGAGAGAATAAAAGAAGGAAGATATTTTAGATGATACATCTAAGGGCTAAAAGAATGTGATAATATGCCTTAGTAAGAGAAGAAAATAAGAGAGATAATTTGAACCATAGATTAATCATCTAATGACTAAAACAAATGATGTGACATGATATAATGAGAGAAAAGAAAAATAATATGAACTAAGTGAGGATGACCTATATAGGTATATAGGATATTATAGAAAAACAATGCAGAGATATATTGAAATATTATGTGAATTGTGTGGGATGATTTAATATGCTTACTTTTTAAATCTCTAAAATTTAATAAATTATTAAATTATAGATAACATAGCATGCTTGCATGATGCTTAAATGCAATAATTGTTAGTGGATGATGATGTGACATCTTTACATATTAAGGTTTAGAAATTAGTGGGCTATTACAATAAGAGAGGATTAGAAGGTTGTGGATAAGTGTGTTTGAATGTGTAGAAAAAGTACTCGTACGTTGCAACGGGAAAAACTAAGAGTACACCAAATATTAAATAACTTTAAAATGATTTTTTTTTCATATCCTAGTGTAACATATGTTTTCTTTCGTGTAGAAGCATTATATCTATGTTTTTTTCCACAGATTTATAAATTATTTTATTACTGCAATAAATAAACATTTATTCGGATTTGTGACTTAGAAATCAACATATTAATTGAAAGAAAAATATACGCCGTTGATCGTAGTGGATCTAGAAAAAGTTTTGGTCCATATTTAGATATAATGATGTAGGTTTATTAAATATAAGCTCTATCTTCATAATTAGATTTAATCCAAATCATGATTTTATATTGGCCAGCAAATCGAACTGTTTTTCTTCCTGCCAACACACATGGGATACGACTGAAGTCGTAAAATAAAATAAACAAAAGATTATTTCAACAATTATTTAATTGGAAAAAGGAATCAAAATTTTGGGCTGAATATAGAAAAGTCCAGAATCCCTCCCTTTTCCTTTCTGTTTCTGGCTTGTTTCCTTTCTCCCATAAAGTCCAGTTTGCGTCCTCCTTCAATCGGGTATAATCGGGTATAGGAAAAGAAGTCCTATCAGAAATCTGATTTATCTCCATGTTGCTACCGTAGCTTCTTCAAGCTCCAGCTGAGCCAGAGCCTGGCCTACACCCGATGCCACCCCAATCCCACGTCTAATTCCACCAAACCCGTGGAGATAATCTCAAATTAGTTGAGGGCTTTTGATCTATATCTCCTACTATATTTTTCCCCTCAGGAAATTGAAGGAAATCCCATGGAAATCGCTCCCGTATCGAGCTTGAAAACTCGAGTTTATCTCTCCGGTGAACCCTAGTTTTTATCTCTCCGACAAATTCGACTCCGATTCAACCAAATTAGCGCGTTGACGGACAAAAACACAGTAAAAAAGAGGTAACGAACGGAAAGTTAGCAATTTTTTAAATAGTTAAGATTAAGATGTGGTCGAAAAAAATAAATTAACAAAATGATTGTGTGCGGATAAACGAGATAAAAATTGAGATGGAATAATAAAAATAAAAAATATGTTCCATCCAATGGACAGACCATATGGGCCTTGAGTTTAATTCAAACCGCTGGATGATCACATCCAGAAATAAGGCCCAAGTTTTAACTTAGCCTAATTTCGAGTTAATATATAGTATTAGGGCATTAGGCCCAACCAAGTAACAAATGAAATTCCTATAGCTCAACTCGAAACAAAAGCCAAAATTATGGCTTGGCAGATTTGCCATCCCAACAACAGGCCGTACGTACGAATGCATAACTTTGGAAATTTATAATTTTGTTTCTCGGCATAATTGGAAATTAACACGTCCCTGCCCCTCTACACACTACACATACATCACTAAACCACAATAGATATATGTATAGCCGTTTGGTACATGCTAGCTCCTACCCCAAGATTCTCGTCTTATAGAGCTGAAGATGTACCAAACACTTTTAAGATTTAGGATAATATAGAGTAGAGTTATCACTCCGCTTCTGAAATCACACTATAAAGATAGAGCGGTATTCCGTCACTACTCAACTCCACTCCACTCTTGGAGGAGTTGTATCATATCAAACGACTCTATATCATATAGGCACGTTTAAAACGCTTGGAGGCATGACATCCCTGGAGCACTGACATGTACATAACCACTCCAAACGTATGTTGGGTTAAATTCCCTTTATATGAAGCCTTTGCTCTCAATCCATTGCAGCCCAAAAGTCCAACAAATGTGAGCCATTGATTCATGTCTTAATCAATGGTGGGGATTGTCTTATTCTTTTATGGTGGAAAGAAAAACCCTAGCCTCCATTGAGAGAGTGAGAGTACTAACCATTGGAGAGGAGAAGCAACCAACAAAACACCGAGGAGTGAGAAGCAACCAACAAAACAACCGTTGGTCCTATGATTTTTTACTCCTCACACCGAGAAAGTTTTTTCATGTAAATCGCCGTGTCTTGTGCATGTGTTTATTGTTGTTCCACTGCTGATTTACCAGCAGAAACTATCCTCAAAGTTCATGGGCAAGATGAGGGGTTGATTGTGTGAAATATGTTTACCGGTTGGTGAACTGTAGTTTGCATATTGAGGTGATTTTGGTTTAGCCCCAACAACGTACATGGATGGGTCTATATATTAAACGCGTACATACGAAACACTTGGTGGACTGCACATACGGGTGTACTGCACATACGGGTGTAATTTCATTGGTCGAAATCACATTTTTCTGTTTAGTTGGGCAAGCACATTGCCCATTTGCCCATGAAACTTCCTTGGCGCCGTAAATGCAGTTATCACGGGTCTGATAGGGTAAACGACGTTGGAATAGTTTGACAAAAGAATGCTTGAATTTGAATTTGAAAAAGGAAAGGGGGATCCAATAAGTAGTACATCAACTCTAGTGTTATCCACTAGTAGGAAAAAGGTTTTTGCAGTCGGTCGAAATCGGTTTTCCCAGGCGGACTGGAGCACGACTACCCGCCTAGGAAAATATGGAGATGTCGCCTACGATAAGAAGGAGCCGTCGCCTAGGAGAACACGCGTGAAAATTTGAAACGTCCCGCCAAATTTTTTAATAATAATTTTTTATCAATAATGTTGCAATTAATTAATAAATTAATGCATAAATAATATTAGGAACTAACAAACATTTAATACTGACAAAAATACATATATTGCATTAGTGAAAAGTGTCATCAATATGTTACAGTATTTTTTACATTCATCACTTCGAATGCACTATCTAATTAATAAATACATTATGGCATCGCGTTGTTCCACTCCCGAAGAATCTTGTATTTATCGCTTGTCGCCAGGATGTCATCTGGGTCGAAGAACCATCCTTTGATATGACAGCACTTGCGGTGGATGAAGAGGCACAGGTACCGCTGCACATTTTTAATGCCTTCATCGTCAAAACTTGTTCGAAGTTCTATTCTAGGCAACTACATGCACGAAAGAACAACAATATATTAGTATCATCTAGATGTGCAGTTCTCCATTGCACTTATACGTTGAGTCGAGAATTTTACATCCTCTGCGTTGGTCATGTACCTCCCATTAACCCTGAGAAATTTGCATGCGTAATAACCGCATAGGATAGTGCCTCTAGGTTGCTTGTGACACTTCATGACATACACATAGAAGGAATTAGTTAAATGTTGCAAGTAAAACAATTGAAATACATTAAGTGTGTGGAGTATTACCGGTCAGTATGTATGCACTAGCAGCTTCTCCCTTGTTTGCAGTTGTTCTCCGCCCTTTACCTTGTAGTAGTTGTACGTACTGTATTTTACCGATTCTCATTAAGGAGGAGATTTAATTATAATTCATGAAAAGTAGACATGCATGTCTCAGAATCACTTACTATTGTAAGATTGTTAGAAATTGTTTGTATGTCTTGTGATGACAATCAAGGGGATCCAGGACTATCGCGGTGCCGTACTTCGGGTAGATCAAGAAACAAATGTAATGATCGCTACATAGTAATGACGATGCAGTTAGTTACGGATAAAATAACACAGACATGTACAAAGAAATCTACTGGACTTACTTAAAGTTGTACGCGGCCATGATGACTCTTTTATTTTGAAATTTCAAGAAGTCTCGTCCAATGTACTGTGTGACAGTAAACTTTTTGCTCTTGTGGAATCCCTTCTTGTATTCCACTATCTCTTTAGGCGTCTTGTCCTTGAGCTGCACGAAGTTTGGTGATCGCGTCACGGTATGATATGTTTGACAGATCCAATATCCGATAGGTTCCTTTGTCTTCTCAGCATCCATGTATTGCATCCTATAAAAGAAGTTTGTTAATAATAGTCACAGGCTTATGTATTATATTGATTTATTTGTGTACTAAATGCGCGTTCGTACTCACAGGCACCATGCACCAACAAAGTTTACGTCCATCTTTTCCTGACGATAGACGGTGTGGAGATCAGAGAAATCTAGCCACAAGAAACCTTCCGCGGCCATGACAGCATCAGGTGGTGATCGAATAGTTAAAGACGTTAGGCCTTTCTTATTGGCGTCCTTGTACCATTTATGTAACCTTGTCATCTCACATGGACCCTCATCAAGTGCATAATCCGGCCAAAATGCTTTGCCATTTTCAAACTTTTCCGGGCAATCATCAGTTGCAAAGAATTTTGGGCCGGCAAGTTCAGCGGCCTTCTTCTCATCATCTTCTCTTTGCTTGGCACGTTTTTTACCCCCTTTAAAGGTGGATACCATCCACTTCTCCTTTTGATCATCCTTAGACTTGGAGTTGTGGCTTCTGAGCACTCTGGGCACTTCAGACTTGTTGGTGGCATTGTCATCGACCGGGGTTTTGTCGACTTCATCTTTTGTAGGAGATGGGTCCTCATACACCTCTGGTTCTATTTCGACCCATTCCAAACCTGGTACGACTTCGATTTCTGTTCCGAAGGATGGCACAACTTGCACCTCTAGTTCTTGCACCTCCGGTTCGTTTTCCGGCACAATTTGCACCTCCGGTCCTTTTTCTAGCACGATTGAACTGATTGCCAATGTAGTTGGCCCTTCAGTGCCCTTAGGTAGCTCATGTTCTTCTGCCTTATCATTCAATGGTTTCTTTAGAGGAGGTCTCGGTGGTTTCAGCGGAGCATCGGTGCCAGTGCCAAAGATTATATCTTTTTTGTGCCATAAAATTATAAGATCGACGGAATCCCCAAGTACGATTATACCATCAGGAGTTGGGATGTCCAGGTCGTACGACTCAAACCCTTCGTTAACCACTTGCGGTTACACTTTCGCATATTCATCGCCAATAAAATTTTCGTGGTACATTCTGCCAGGGATAGCAATTCCGGTCGCAGCCTCAAGTGTCCTTCTAGCTCGTCCAAGTGGAATGTACAACCTATAGGGGTATTCTCGTCCAAGTTATTGAAGGGATAGTCTGGCTCCGATTGTTCGGTGTCAAATCCTAGCTTTGGTAGTAGACCTTGGTTGATGCAAAGTTCCATCATTTGTTTTTCAAACATCTGCATCCCTTCATCTCTTAAGCCTTCCTTGTAGGCGTCACTTTCTTGTACGAAGGGGTGTCCATTTTGAACCTTCTTTCCAACTTAGCTTAGAGGACACCCCCGAACACGACCCCCTGCTCCCGATTTCCCAGCGCCTTGCTAAGCACCTCCTTCTCCCTCTGTGGGGTAAATTCTCCTTTCTTTTGCTTGATGGATAAAACTTCTATTTTATCAGCAACTCCATGTAGCTCGGGGTCTTCAAATAGCACTTTGCCTTCCTGCGTGATTTTCGGGGTTCTAGCTTTTATCCAATTCTTGGATCGTACGTTCCAATCCTCCATTGGCATCGGAACCCCCACCTTCCTCATTTCCTCCTGTTTTGTCCACTATTGAATCTTCACTGCGTACCAACCGGAGCATAGGCGATGGTGCCATTTGTTTGACTTGGCCAATTCAGACATCCTTTTACTCTTGGACATTTCTTCTGGCGAGGTCTTGAACTTTACAAATTCGTCCTATTGGGTCGGCGTTATTTTCCCATGTCTTAAAAGGTGTCTTCCCCTTCTGCACGAATTTTGTGTTCAAACTGTTTTTCCATCCGCACCACGCCTTGTCCATTGTTTGCAATGCGCAATTCCTTGCCAATGCTTCGGATCCCTCGGGGAACTGAATCCTTTTCTTCAGCTCCTCTCAAAGGGTATTTTTGTCCCCTGGTGATACTTTATCCCAGTCCCTGATTGTGATTGAGATTTTATCCCTTACCATTGCGCCACACTGGGAGCTGAACTTTGTGTGTGCCGTGGTGGGTGCGAGCGGCTCCCTTTTTGGGCTTATTTGGACCACAACCTATAACACATCGTCTATTCTATTGACGCTTCTCTCGCCCCCTTCTCTTTTTAGGCTCTGTGGACTTAGCTTTCTTCCTGGAGTTGGAGGTCGTAGCTGGGACTTCGTTGAGTTGGGCGGCTTTTTTTCGACTGTTGTCTAGATCTCTGTGGTCCCGTTTCCTGCTATATTAATTAAAAAATGGTGGATCAAGTTAGTACGAACTACTACTTATCACGCACAAAAATGGAGTTAGTGTGAAAACCTATCTCTTTCTCGCGAGGGATGTAGTCATCATCGCCTTGTTCATCATCATCTTTTTTCCACCATTTCGGGCTTGAACAAGGGTCACTTGGCGATGAATACGCGTCATCGTCGGCTTCGTCATTGTCGGAACCATCGGACGGCTCCACGGTAGGTTGCGAAGCAACCACGATAGCTTGTGACGGTCCCACTGTCATATACAAAAACATTTGAACATATCTCACCCAAATGTCCTATCAAAAAATACTTGAACATACATCACACACATGACATATATAACCATATGTGATATACATTTGAACCTATCTTACGCACATGTCATATAAAAAAATTGAACATATCTCCCAAACATTTCATATAAAAGTTTTTTTGAACATATCTCACCCACATGTCCTACCAAAAAAATTCAACATATCTCACCCACAAAACCCATATGTCACCCACATTCACATTTCATATATCACACACATTTCATATATCACCCACATAGCACATAGCCCACCACATAGCACATAGCCCACATCTCATCTAGAAAAAACACCCAAACCCCACATGTCATCCAAATCAACCACACACATATAAAATCCCCCATTCTCAACACCTGCATGCAAACGTTCACGTTTTGACGACGACGGGGACGAGCTGCGACCGAGGATGTTCGATCGTGGTGGACGATCGGCCGAACGCCGGTTGTGGTCATGGCATCGAGGGCGGCCTAGAGTAGCGGCCGGCCAGGAGGAGGCGGCGCCGGCCCGGGGAAGAGGAGTGGTGCTGCGGGAGGATACGGTGGCGGCCAGCCGGGAGGAGGTGGCACCGGCCTGGGGAGGGGTGGTGGTGCGGGAGGAGGCGGTGTGGTGGCGCGGGAGGAGTGGTGCGCGCAGCCGGGAGAGGCGGCGGCGGCCTGGGAGGAGGAGGTGGGGACGCGGCTGGCCGGCGGAGGCCATGAAGCGGCGCGACTGGTGAAGGAGAAGCGGCGTGGCGGAGAAGACGAAAGCGGCCGGAGGTGGTAGCGGCGGATCTCGTCGCCACCGCCGATGTCGGAGGCGGTGAAGGGCGGTGGGCAACGGTCGGCGGGCGATGGTTGCTGGTGGACGGCGGCGGGCGACACTTCCTGCCTGGACTTAGAAAATGTGGCGCTGGGTGGCTTCCCTTATATAGGCGTAGCGTCTTCGCAGGAGGGCGGACCACCTGCGAAAATACATAGGACATTTATAATTGAATTTTCCTAGGCGGGGAGGCCACCAAAAAAAGGTTAAAAAAAGTTAGAAATAGTAAAATAATTCATTAAAAATTGTAAATGGTATTAAAAATGGAAATAAAATTATAAACTTAGAAAAATATTATAAAAATGTAATTGGTGGAGTATTAGAATTTGAAATAAAGATATGTTGGAGTATTAAAATTTGAATAAAGATATGTTTGTCCACATGTGAATTGCTAAAAAATTTATGAACTTAGTACAATTAATTAAAAATTGTAATTAGTACTAAAAATTCAAATAAAAAATGGTTATTCAACATGAGATTTAATGATTATTTTGTAATTGTTAGACACTTAGTACAAAATATTAATTAAAAATTGTAAATGGTTTTAAAAATTGAAATAAAACTTATAAACTTAGCAAAGTAAATTAAAAAATGTAATTGGTATTACAATTTCAAATAAAATTATGTTAGTCCACATGTGAATTGTTAAAAAAATAAACTTAGTATAATTAATTAAAAATTGTAGTTGGCATTAAAAATTCAAATAAAAATGGTTAGTCAACATGAGAATTAATAAGTAGCATAGAACTTAGTAAAATTAATTAAAGACTGAGTCCATACTAAATTGTGTCAATTAAAACATAATAATTTGCAAAATGAGTACATATAGCCTCTTACATACCATCATTACATAACAAACAATTACATGAAGACATTATATCATTAGAACCATATACATACGTTATCCTTTCACATTTTTCCCCACTCCATCCTAGCGCATGTACGGCTTCACGGTATTCTCAGTAGATTCCTCCACAAGCTTAATCTTTTGTAGAAATATAAAGGGGCATACTATCATACTGGTTGTAATCTTCGACATCTTCGACCCCATCCACTCCTAATAACTTTTGTTTTCCGGATAGAACTATTTCTTTTTTCAAATTTGCAGGGTCCGTCACATAGAACACCTGTGCCACGCGATTGGCGAGTACCCAAGGGTCATCCTTGTGACCCACATTCGCAAGGTTAACAACGGTAAGACCAAACTTATCAATAATGACACTGTTTGGGTGTTTTACCCACTGACACTTAAATATGGGGAATTGCATTGTAAGTCCATATTCAATTTCCCAAATTTCTTCACTAAACCCAAAGTATGTTTGTTTTTCCCCAGGGAATCTATTGCCTCCACTCGGTGTTTTGAGTAACGGTCTTACTATCTCGGGCTCTTGTACTAAACGTGTATCCATTAATATCATATCCCTGAAAAATAATTCACTGTACCTGATGGACCACATGACAACCTCTTCATAGTTATTTCCTCGGCGGTTTCTCCATCAGGTAAGTTTAGTTCTCGCCACCAATCTATGAAAAGACGCTTGTCTTTCATGATCCACTCATTTGTGCATCCCTTATATTTTAGAACTTAGTAGTTCGAAGTGTTGATCGATGTAAGGCTCAATGATAGCAAGCTGATGAAGAACATTGAAGTGAGCTTCTCGAACTGATTTGTAATCAAGGTCGTCGAATCTCTTCTTTCCTATACTCCCCTACCAGTCAATCTGCCCTTGTTTCGAGGTATAGGTATTCCAATTGTCTTTCCATCTTTGAGGTAATCAATACAACACTCGACGACCTCTTTTGTACTGTAACCCTCAACCATTGATCCCTCCGGATGGGCGCGATTCCATACGTAGCCCTTCAATACAGCCATGTAATTCTCGTAGGACCACAATTGATGTAGCTACAACGGGCCAAGCACAACTATCAAGGGCACTATGTGAACCATGAGATGCTCCATCACATTAAAAAATGATGGAGGGAAACACATCTCAAGTTAGCATTGGGTCTCATGTGAGAATGTACGAAGAAGTGCTAACTTTTCAGGATTGATGACTTTCTGTGAGACAACATTGAAAAAGTAGCACATCTTTATGATAGCAACCTTTAAATGTTCCGGTTTAATGGCCCTAATAGCAACATCGAGAAACACTGTGAGCAAGACATGACAGTCATGTGAATTATAACCAGATACCAACACATCTTTCATGGAGACTAGTCGCCTGATGTTTGATGAGAAACCTATGGGCACTTTCACATCGCGGAGGGATTTGCAAAATGCCTTCTTCTCCTCGGGTGTTAGTGTGAAATAGGCTGGTGGAGGATAAACTTTGTCATTCTTCTCTCCTTCTTGAGGGCGTAGCTCTTCCCTAATTCCTATGTTGACTAGGTCGGACCGTGATTGCAAACCATCCTTACTCTTGTGTGGTATGTCCAACAATGTTCCAATTACGTTGTCGAACACATTCTTTTCTGGGTGCATGACATCTATGGCATGCTGAATCTCCAGATCTTTCCAGTACGGTAGGTACTTAAAGAAAATGGAATGCTTTTTGAATGGGGGAGGAACCTCATCATCTGGATTCTTACGCTTTGTCCCCTTTGAAGGTTTCCTAGTCCCTTTTCCGAACACGCATTCAATTTACTCTGTCATCTCACATAACTTTTTCCCTGGATGTACGTTTGGGTGGAGGATCATTCTCTTCGGTACCATCAAATTCTAGCGTCATCTTGCGAAACTTATGATCCTTGGGTAGGAACCGCCGATGCCGCAAGTAAACAAGCTTGTTGGAACCCGGGAGGTACCTATAGTACATTCCATTCAAGCAGATCACACATCCTGTTTTACCTTTAATCTGCCCTAAAGCTAAAAACATGGCGGGGTAATCGTTAATGGTAACGAAAATGATGGCATTTACTGTGAAGTATTGTATTAAGTACTCGTCCCACACTTTCAATCCCTCATACCATAAATTTGCCATATCTTCCAACAGTGGTTCAAGAAATACATCAATATCAATACAAGGTTGTCGAGGTCCTTGTATCAGGACACAGAGTAATAAGTATTTTCGCTTCTGACAAAGTGTTGATGTAAAAACACGACAACCTGGGAGATTCGCTTAGCTCCAGTGTAGGTCCAAAATAATGATGAGATGCAGGCGTGCTAGTCAGTTTGATCCTGCAACTGACAAGATATATAAACAGTAGATAAAACAGCCAATCGGCTAACAAGCCGATAGATTGATTCCAGCCGATACAGATAAATGATATGATGGAATAAGCATTGATCCGAAGGTTAAAGCATACATCGGCTGGAAATCCGATGTCGATAAATCCAAATGATTAGATAAACAGTGAAATCTTTGTTGCGATCGGTTAAATCCAACTTATATGTAATCCTTATAAGCCAATGCAACGTCCTGATAACTCATCGGCTGAAACCCCGATGAAACCCTTATTGGCAATCAAGAAGCAGGCTAGAGATTATGGTTCTAAGCACGACTTAGTAAATCAAACTTAACTGATGCAGCACTAAGTATGAAAAGAAACATAATATCTAGACAATCAAGCTTTTGACTGATTTTTAGGGTGGTAGATACATTATATAATCTAAACTAACAAAGTAATCTAGCCGATATCGACAAAACCCTAGATAGAGATCGGCCGATGCAAGTAGAAAATATTGTCAATCTGGATTATATAACGTATATGATAACTCATCGGCTAGCACTCCGATAAAACATCAGCATGAACCTATCGCCTTAACAAGATTTATATTATCAACAACAATCTATGAGGTCGAACTTAACCGATGCAACACGAGATTGTATATGATAATCTAATACTTGATGAACCGATAGATCTATCTAATGTGATGGATATAAAAAACTATTTAAAACAACATTGTGATTGTAGACATATATCGGCTAAGACAGAAGATCAGACCTAACCAAGACAGTCCCAACTAAACTGATGCGTCTCTAAACACAATGCAATTAAAATAGAATTGAAATATCAGGTAAGCAAATATATCAACCGAACTAGAGAGATCCAAGAGATCGAAGCGATGCAATCTTGAACAACACCAATGTAGCTGATATATTCACCAAGACCCGACGGAACGTAGGGCTTACCCCTTCGCTGGAGATCGAAAGCCAATGCAGCGCTGCGTCATGTGCCAAATTCCGCCGGTTGATAAGTAAAAACCTCAGAAAGAGGGTGGCGATGCACTGAGAGTAGTTGTATTAATCAAGAGATAATTTACATGGAACCCGGGTGTACATATTTATACCCATGTGTAGATACTAGTCCATATCGAACACGACTCAAACTTTTCTATAGATAAAAGGAAAAACATAAAGTCCTTATTGGACGCTAAACATACTTTCCTAAAGATAAAGGGAAACTAAAGACTCTTCCTAATTAATAGATAAACTGCCATTCCGCATCCTCCTTGAACTCGGTCTCCTTTAGATAAGCTTTCTTTAATAGATTAATTTCCTTAACCGAATTTGTTAAGAATCCGACTGTTGGCGATTGATAGCTTCCATCGGCCGATTCCAGAACTCTGAAGCTGATACTGACTCTAGACCGATGATGACTTCGAGACTTACCAAATTTCATCGTTAACACAAAGCCAGGTAGCAAGATTGTACATGGTGAGAAGCACTAGCCAAGTGCTATGTGAGCTGCTCATGTCTCCAAAAGGATTAACTCCATCAGTACTTAGGTCAAACCTAATATTCCGTGGATCTTTAGCAAATTCTCTGTACTTTGCATCAAAATTTAACCACTGACGAGCAACCATTGGGTGTCGGAGCATCCCATCTTTCTTGTGCCCTTCTTGATGTTAGCACATTAGTTCCGCATCTCGAGGGTTTAAGTACAAACGCTTAATACGGTATTTCACAGGAAAGTACCACATCACAAGCTGCGAGATTTTTCTCTTAGTCTACTCGAATGTGTCAGCCTCTTCAAGGCAAGTGTTGTTATTTGATTTGTACTGGCTAGCACCGCATGTTGAGCATTTATCGAATGAAGCGTACTCTTTCTTGTACAATATGCAGTGGTTCATGCACGTATGAATCTTCTCCACACCGAAGGAAAGGGGACATATAAGTTTCTTCGCTTGATATGTGTTCGATGGTAATGAGTTAGGCTTTGGAAGCATGATCTTCAAAAGTTCAAGAAGACTATCGAAGCTACTATCAGACCATCCATATCTCGCCTTCAATCTCATTAGTTCAAGGACTGACCGTAATGTTGAGAACTCACTGGCACAGCCCTTTGACTCATCATACAAAACTTCCTTCGCTGCCTTCTTTAAAGCTTCAAAATTATCTAAATCTCTAGCCGACCCAATTAGCACATCAAGTTCTGCATAGCGTAACATTTCCTCTAGATCGATATTGTCTTCACCACAACCAATAGCGTAATCCATGTCTTCAACATCCGGTCGATCTTCTTTTTCATCGGGGTCCACTTGATGTTCGCCATGTTGTGTCCATATTACGTACTTATCCATAAATCCACGAACCACTAAGTGCTTCTTTACTTTTGTAACATCCGTCCATACTATTTCGTTATTACAGTCAGCACATGGACAATATATATCCCTCGTGTTGTTGTTTTCAGCATGCACCTTGGCAATATCAATAAACTTAGATACTTCATCCATATATGGTGGCAAAAACCTCGACGAATTATACATTCATTGGAGCCTGTCCATATCTCTACAAAAAATTAATTTACAACTATATTAAAAAAATGAATAACAACAAACAAACTTAAGTTCACTAAAAATGATAGATTAAATCTAGATCTAGGAAATGGATAAGAGCAAAATATAAAATTTTGGGTAATTAAATTATCACATTCAACCAACTAGAGGATGGGAGGACCAGATGGCATCAAAGAGAGTACATAAATCCAACAAAATCATATCATAGGAAATTAAACATAAAACACTTATTTTTTTAGATGGACCAAAGGGAAGGAAATTTTTTCTCTCTCCTCTCTAAATCTAGGAAATGGATGAGAGCAAAATACATAATTTTGCTCTATTATATTAGCATATTAAATCACTAGAGGATGAGAGAACCACATGGCATCAAGAACTACACATAATCCAACACAAACATATCAAAGCAAAGTAAAAAAAAGAATGGAAAAAACCTGGAGCTTTTCCTTCACTATTTTGCATGCATAGATCTATCACAAAGGGAGGTTTAAAATTTAAAAAAGAAATGTGTAACAAGAGTGGAGAGGCATAGATCTAACCACTGTCGAAAAATCCCTCTAAGATTTGGAGTTCAATACCTCCCCCCTATATTTTGGTTGTTTTCGGAGAGAGAAAAACCTCGGTTATGAATAGAACTCAGGGAAGAAGAAGGATATATATCCTCATTTTTGCAGGCGGAACACAAGCGGACAACATAACGTGTCCACCTGCAATAATCGCAGGCGGTGCCTTATGTGCGCCGCCTACGAAGATTCTTTTTGCAGGCGGCGCCCTTATGTGGTCCGCCTGCGAAAATTCATCTTCGCTGGCGGACCACAACCTTGGCCCCGGGTTCCATTATCGTAGGCGGGGTTTGCTCTCCGATGTTCATACCCGCATGGAAAAAAATGCACACGTCTAGAAAAATGGTTTTTGATGGTTTTTCTAGTAGTGATCTGGTGAAAAAACAATTGTGAAAAAAATAAAGTTGACTTTTTAAGCCAAACTGAAGCGAAAATAACAAATAGGAAAAATAAAGAATTAGGCTAGGCCAACCTGAGACGAATTAGGCCCAACTGAAGAAAAAATATATTCTCTCACACTGCAAAATACTTTTGTAAAATGTTTTACAATTTTCCTATTTCTTCCAATGTTTTTTCACTTCTTCCAAAAAGATTCTCTTTCTAAAACAAAGCGTGTCTCAGTTAACACATCTTAATTATATGGTAACCACGGATTTATTATATGGTTACCGTGACTGACTACGGGTGTGAAAATTTTAAAGATAAATTATATGTGTTTTTTCATGGTAATTAAGCTGAGTAACTTACCATGGAACGATCATAAAACCCCTACCACCTGTCCCAACTCCCATGTTACTTCCAGCTGTTCGGAGATGTCAGATGTGGACGTAAATCAGGTATATAACCTTCCAAAGAGTACTATGTAGAGTACGTAGTGCTGATCTAGTGATCTGATCTGATATATGTATACTTCCTCCTTCGTTCTAAGGTTGGATAATATACAAAATATTTGGTTACTATATTATGGGACACTAAGGTGTAGAATCTTCTCCCATTCGTTGGACGGCGAAAGGTTGGCCTCGTTGTTTATCTGCACCTAGCGTATGTAGCACGTACAGTCGTACATGCACCACACAAGCATGGGCATATATAGCTAGGCACAAACCTAGCTATAGCTATATGAGGAAGATGTTTGCGGTGAAACTTTCATCAATATCAAGTTATTCCGTGCATACGAGGGAGATGTGGAAATATGAGATACGGTGGAAATCACGTGTGTAGTGGAAACTTAAAAATTATCGTTTGATCGAAAAATGAACTTCTGATATCCATCCACGTCACCACGAGTAAAAATTTTACTTGCAAATACACTCATGAGTAAAAATTTTATTGGGAGTAAAAATTTTACTCGTAGTGATGTGGACGAATCTCAGACATCCATTTTTCGATCCAACGGTAGTTTTTAAGTTTTCACTACATATGTGGTTTGCACTACATATTTTTAAATGTGCTTTACAAATAAAATTGATAGACGTGGCTGTATATTCTTGTGACTTTTATTTGCACGGTTACATGTACTCTTTTTCTTTTACTTTTTTTTACGTAAAACAGTAGTAGAGACTCTTATTGCACTGTATATATTAGGGTAATTTACAGTATGCTGGTGGTATGTACAAGGAAAAAAGTTTTCAAAAAATGAAACTACATAAGGAATCAAAATACATGATCACCAAAGTGGTTGTTCCGACACTAAAATCCTCCTTGAATCCATTCTTCCAAGAAAGGAAGGATACATAAATGTTAAATATAAGATTATTTCTTCTCGTCCAAATATTCCAGCATGCTAATCCAATGACCTCCACAAAAAACGGTTGTACAGTCGTGTTGTGAGAATCATGTGCATGAATTCAAAATTGATGTTCCAGTGGATTCAAAAAAAAGTGCCAACATTGTTGAGCAAATGGGCACGAGAAAAATAAAATCTTCTGGCACTGTATGGTTGCAAATTACACAACCTATCCCACTCTGCAAATTGACCCTTCTTCGCTGCAAGATCTCTCTCGTGTTTAGTCTGTTCATCAGGAGCAGCCACAAGAAAACCTTTATTTTCATTGTACACACGTACTCTTCTATGTATTGAAAACCAACTCCTAACATATTTCAAGGTGGAGTTAATTAAGGAGAAGAAGAAAAAAAATGCCAAACATATTTCTAGATGGAACATGGCGTGTTAGATTTATTTTAGGATGAAGTGTTTGTTGGGGTCTATAGAGACTACATAGCTAGCTAGTATCTAGTACCATGGCGTACGTACCTCCGTGTCGGCAAGGGCTGGTGCCGTACATTTTTGTGAACGCAAAAAACATATATCAAGAACCAAACTTAAACGGAACGTCAACATCCGGATTGGTGAATATTAAGTCTATTTAATTGTATCCTTAAACTTTACTTTTTGGACTGAACTACAAAATTGTTTTTCATAGCCAACGTCTAAAATGGGACAAATAGACTAACTGAAATATATTTTTTTATTGTTCCCTTTGAACGATTTTCGTTAGCATATACTCTCATAACGCATATTTTGTTAATGTAGACCTCACTTAGTTAGGTCCATACACTATAAAACTTAGCTGATTGAAGTTCATGGCAGCAAAACCACTGTCAAATTGATCACAACTTCACAAGTAATGTGTGATATGGTTTAGACTTTAGAGCATTATTTATATATACTCCTTTAAAATATATTAGTGGTGGTGACAACAAATCTGCCACTACCACCTTACCGTTCCTTTTACAGTTTTTTATAAATATCGCAAATTAGTCCCTAATATTTTTTAATATTATAGAATAGTTCAGTATTTGTTTCAAACAAGTGAATACCATATATTTAAATAAGATAACAAATTATATTAATATATTTTATAAAAAATATATTTTATCTATGATATGTTATATTTTTTTCACCATTGCGTGGAAACCCATGCATGAATTAAATGAATTTCTATTTCGTATAGCTAATGTAACAACTAATTTACTGTATAAGATTTCTTTCATAGTAGCTGTATATAACATGGATAAATATTACAGCCAGTAGCCAACTATACCATTGACCTTGCTATCGGTAAAAAGTTAGGGTGAAAATGGTAGAGATGGACGACGGTCTGCCTAGAGGCTAAGGGGGGCTCATCTATTTCTGGAGTAGTGTGAGGAACACAGATTCCACAATCCAGGCATTAACCAAGCCATTCATTCTTGGGATCTCACAAAGGTTATGCACCTTCTATCTGTTGGAAAACTCTGGGTTTGGATCATGCACATTGTGCTTGCTTTTGACTTTAATCTATGGGTTTTAGATTATGCACTATAATTATTTCGTGGATGTATATATGAACCATGTGATTTCTACTAAATTAATTGTCAAAGTAGATGTGAATGCCAAGGCGACAGGGGGCTCCAAATGGCCTGGTCGGGCACGATTTTGATGGTTCCCGTAGGTCTAAGACGTCCGTCCTGCAGAGCAAATGGGTCAGATCCGTCCAGCACAAGCCCGGATGGTCATGTATTGTGCGTGATCTGGTGCACGGCCCGGATGATCCTGTGGTGTAGAGAACAGGACATACCGGCTTACAAAACGGACCATCCGTTAGTGCCCTGGATAGGACCTACTCCATCTGTCCAAAAAGTAAAAATCAACCTTGTAACATATAAACATAGAGTATATCCAGATTCACTGCAACGAGGTTGTTTTTTTAACGGTGGAGTAGGATGTAACAAATCGCCGACCCCGTCGTCGTTACTAGAGTAGAAGTGAACCACGCAAAGGCGTAGCAGTTGTGCATCAACTAAGACGGTGGAAGACCAACCACCAGTCCCTACAGCAGTCGATCACATAATGGTAAAATCAACGAAAAATTGAATGTGTTATCTTAACAAATCCATATATTATATCATTTTCTAATAACATGATTAAATCTATCGCAGGAACCTACACAGTGCACACTAGTAGTTATGGTGACACCAACATTTAAACTCCCAGCTACCGAGGGTGTTGCGTTTAAGCCTACGTCCAAAACCCGACTGCATGGAACGCAACTGATGGCCGGGCAAGCTAAAGTACAAGTGGACTTGGTCAAACCCGACTGGTCAGCTGGACTCTGCAGCATTCACCGAATGACGAAATTTTGATCCTAAGAGTTGCACGTGGGACCTTTATCCAATGGCACAAGTACCTCATTAAGATAAAGATGACTCCTAGGTCAAATGCACCAAGTCCTCGTCTGCTGCCAATACCTGCTCAAACTCTTCCTTCAGCCCCTCCTACCACTGAAGACAAGATGAAGATATTCAATTGCAATATGATACACATTTTGGGGATGATCGTATGGAGACCGACAGCAGGGCTAATATTCCCCTCCTATCAAAAAAAGCAGGAAGGCACATTTTTCTCCATTATTGGAAAAAATGGCAAAAAAGCTATTGCAAGGGTGAGAGGAAGAGAAAAGCTACAAACCTCGCTTCTAGCCCCAAAGAAGCTAGATCTAGGCAAGGCACCATCAATTCCTACTAAGAGCCTTGCTCCGACTAGATTTCAATTAGGCATGCCATTGGTTGCAGACCATGAGTTAGCGAACATGGGCCCTGCTTGCAAGGAGTTGCACGGGTACTTAATAGATAAGTCCAACACAAGGAGCAAGAATAGAGAAAACTCCATAACAGGCTATCACGTTCCACAACCATTTCTTGGACCAGAAGACTATATTGTGGTAGACTTCGCAGATCTCTTTAACCTCTACAGGCTGCGAGCGGTGGACACCAATCTCCTTAAGTGCTACTCGTAGTAAGTATTCTTGCGTACAAAATATGTAATAACAATCCATATAAATATGTTTATACGGGTCTTTGTCGACACGTAGGTTCTGTTGGAAGCATGCACAAAGAAATCGCATCGATGTTGCCTTTCTAGATACATCTCAAGTCAACGAGATAAATCTGCAGCACGATCTAGGAGGAATAACAAATTATATCACAGACTGCTTGTGGGCCCACCAAGATAAATAGTTCATTATGTGTGCCTATAACCAACAGTAAGTGTATATCCTAATTAGCTACCCCTTCACGACGCGTATAGTTTTAGTATTTAATTTGCGATATATTAATGACGCAGGTACCATTGGATTCTTCCGGTCTTAGTACCGAAGTGGAGTATAGTATACTACCTTAACTCCAAAATTTTTAAGAACTCCGAAACTAAAGAGAAATACGATTGGTCTATAATTGAAGTTGTACTCACTGACACATGGTGTCAATATGTGGGAAAAGGAGGAAGGCATAAGTAAGGCAGCCCTAAGCTCTGTCAAAAAAAGATTTCCCTGTTCCACGCGTGACACAACATGATGATTTTGTTGGACAAGGTGACATTGCTCAACCTTAAGGTCTGTGTTTCTATTTTGTATACAATATATATGTACTGAGTATTTTGAAGTATATACATACACTAACTTGGCGCATCACACGTAGGAAAAAAATTTCAACATTCACGCTCGCAGCTTCGAACCAATTAGAGAGGACATAGCACATTTCATACTTGACGAAATCTTATCTTCCAAAGGACACTTTATAGTTGAAACATTTTTCCAGTGCTTGTCAAAAATATGAGATTATGTATCATTTATGTATATATTATATGTAATACAATCTGGTCTGATATTTCTGTATATACTTGCAATGCTAATTATATATAAATTTGTTCCAATTTATAACTCGGTTTTACAGGTTTTGATGCTTAACTCTTGAGGATGTGAATGGCATATTGGATGTGTGAATCTGCATGTGATCACTTAATATTTGATTTGTGAATTGTTGTGAATGACATATGTGAATGGATGTGTTAATATGGATGTAATCACTGAATGTTAATTGATTTGTGAATTGCTGTGAATGGGGTTGCTTGGAAAGGGAATATACATATATATATCTGCTTCTGACATTTTGCAGTGGGCATGGCTAGCAAAGACCTGAGACTAGCAAAAAAACAAAATTTATTTTTTGGCAAAATACTCATCCGTGACGGGTTTTAACTAAACCCCGATTGAGATGAGATCATCCGTGAAGGGTTTAACTTTTAAGCCCGATTGAGATGACTCATCCGTGATGGGCTTAACCTTGAGCCCGATTAAGATGGTCTCATCCGTGACGTGAGCCATACTATACCATCTCAAGTACGAGTCCGTCACGGATGCGATCATCGGTGACCGGTCCTAGTTTAACCCTAGTTTAACTTGTCTACTAGGTCAAAACTATCGGTGACGGGTTTTAGTTTTGGTCCGATAAAATTAACTTACCTTTTGTTCGTGAGGGCCAAGTGCCCGATAAAAATGACTTCTCACGTCACGGACCTTTGATTCGTGATCGTATCCATCCTCGATACTCATGAGGCTTACAGCCCAATTAAGATGAGATATCCCGTGCTAGTTAGGGAGAGTAAGCGGGATTTTTTTACCCGCTTATTTTTTTCTAAAATTTGTATTATCATGTGAGAAATAAACTAGCAAGCATACTAATTTATGTGGATAGTGGATTTACCCACTTGTATCTCTAATAGGATTGTCCTTTCATTTAGTTCGACCATCCTCGCATCAACCAGTTAGCCCAGACCATCCGTTCTCGGCATGCGCAGACGGCCGGAGTGCGTCAGACCGAACATTCCGGTCTCGGTTTTCGGTTTTTATGCAAATTCAGACATAAAAAACTGAAGACCGAATTTTAGTGTGATTTTGGCGCGGTCTCGATCACAATCAAAATTTCTAAGAGATAAAAAAAAAAGCACACAAATATTATGGGTTATTTAGGAGAACCTTTGAGTCATATTAGCCAGGGGTAGATGGGAGCTTTAGGTAGGTGGGTTATTTGAAACTTCAATCTTGTCGGCTTGGAATGGAACCATCATCTTTCTCCGGTGCTAAAGAAAAACGTGTTGTGCACTTTACATGCCTAAATAGTACTAGATAGTTAATATCGATCAATTGTTTGTACCTCCTTCGAAATAAATATAATTAATATGAGATTTAATATGAGATGTGACACGGGATAAGATTTATAATATACCATAATATGTTACATGCTGTATGATTTATTTATTTTTGATGAAAGGAGTACATCTCACGATTTATTTATTTTGGATGGAAGGAGTACATCTCAAGGATGTGTACATTGTACTTCTTTACACACCCTGAATCCGGAGGAATAAACCTCTCACATCTTTAGAAAAATCCGTCAGAAATCAAACCAGCAGAAAGAGATCGTGAGAGAAACACATGGCAAGTTGGCATCTTAAACATCTGTTAATTAAACCGTATGTGGAAAAACATGCGGGTCGCGATCCGTATATGGTTTAACTACTGTCATGCTCTGTCCACACTTCAGAATCACGAAGTTATTTTTTTTCCAAACATGGAATATCATATTCTAAAAGAAATAAATAAACTAAAAATGACAACATAAATAAAAGCTTAAAATCAGAAAAATTGATACTCCCTTTGTTTTATATTAATTATAAAATGTTTTGACATTTTAAGACAAAATTTCATATTTATAAAAAATAGCAACTACAACACTCAATTTCATTAAATCTAACGTTAAATATATTCTGATAATATATTTATTTTTTATTAAAAATGTTGCTACATTTTTCTCTAATCTTAGATAAAATTAAAATAATTGACTTAAGAAAAGATTTAAAACATCCTACAATATATAGAGAAAAAGGACAATACGTCACTCTCTTGGTGGGGGTTTCGATAAAATAGCACCTATTAGAATACTAGGCACTACTACAAAATCAATTTTCATATCGTTAACCTATTTTTCTCTGACAGTCATACGAGATCACCACCAGCGAAAATACTCTAAGGAGGTGTGGGCTACAGGCCACCAACAAAAATGCATCTTCACTAGTGACCAGATTAAGAGGGCCACCAGCGAAGATGTACACCTTTTCACTAGCGGCCCACTTAAACATCGACTAGCGAAAATCGGGTTTTCGCAGGTGGTAGGTAAAGAGCAGCGCCAACGAAATAAATTTTGATGTTATTAAAAATCCATCGCCCCACCGAAATCCCTCGGTCTCTCCGCTTCCTCTCCCTCCTCCCTCCGCCTCCTCGCCTCCTCCCTCGGCCTCCTCGCCTCTCTCCGGTCCCTCCATCACCGTCGGCAGCCATCGCCTCTACCACCGCCCGGTACCACTGTCGCGTCAGCCAGCGGGGAGGCCGGGGCCTCCAGATCTGGTGCTGATCCCGGCCTCCCTGCTGGTGGATCCGGCTGTCCGGAGCGGGCCGAGCTGGGCGACAACGACGACAGGGATAGGGCACTGCGCGGGGAAGGGGCAGCAGCGGTGGCTCTCGGCGGTAGCGAAGCAAGGGAGGGGCGGGCGGAGTAGATCGGCGCCTCCTCCTCCCTCCCCACCGGCGGCAACAGTGACAAAAGGGTGGGATGGTGGCGGCTCCGGCAGTGATGTTCGGGATGACGGAGGCAGCAGCTCGATCGTCGGCTGCGGGCGGTGGCGGTAGTTTCGGCTACGGAGCTCGAGGCACGGGCGATGGATCCAGGCGGCGGAGCTCGGGTTGTAGGCGGTGCCCTAGGGAGCAAATTCGGCGGGCACGGCAGTGCGGCTCCATGGAGCTGGTTCAACGTTGTTCCAGATTTTGCCGAGCTAAGTCCTCCCTCTCCCACTCCCCTACTCCGTTGACGACAATGCAATCAGCACGGCAGTGCTGCGACGATGACGACTAGCACGGTGATGGTCGATGGTTTTGATGATATTTCATCTGCATGTATTCATGTTTGCTTGTTGAAAATGCTGTCAAAAAATGATGTAGTTCTCTCTTGATGTGGATTTGAATATGAATCTGATGTGAATTTGAATTGATTAGGATTTCGGTTGGATTTGAAAATGCAGCGCTAGCTAGATGTTGATTTGTTTTGGCAAAAAATATTTTTCTGGTGGTTCTCTTAAGGACCTGCCAGCGAAAATCGATTTTTGCAAGCAATCCTCTTAAGGGTCTGATTGAGAAAATCGATTTTCGCAAGCGGATCGCAACCACTAGCGAAAATTGTCCATTTTCACTGGCCTTTGGATGCTGGCGGTTGTAACAACCTCTTGTGAAAATCTATTTTGACCGTTAACAAAAATCATTTTTTAGTAGTAAAGGATAAAATGCCGCTCAATGGGTTGTCTTTGGGATATTTTGCCACTTTAAGAAATTTTTATACTATACTACCCCTGCCATAGATGTAGAGAGAGAGAGGAGCACCAGGGAGAAGGCCGAGCCGGTGCTCGCCGGCGGCGGACGATGATGGGTGGAGGAGGACGGCGGTGTCGAAGGGGGGAGGAGGATGGGGCGATGAGGTGGAGGCGGATGGCGGGGGGGATGACACGTTGGAGGGAGGAGGCGAAGACGCGTAGGGCGGCGTCAACGATGAGAAGAGGATAGCGGCGCTCCGGGGGAGGAGAACGGAACGGGCGGTGCCCCGTCCACCTCCCAACCATCCTCCTCCCAGCGTCGACACCACCATCCTCCTCTCAGCATCGGTGCCACCATCCTCCTCACCGTGTCGTCGCCCTCCCCGGCACGCTCGTGGCCCGCCGTCGACGAGCACGGGTGTCGTCCGCTTGGCCTTCCCCGGCACTCCCCTCTCCCTTCCTCTCTCTATAGTCAGGGGTAATGTGGTCTTAAAATTCCTCAAAATGGCAAAATATGCTAAAGGCAACCTATTGAGTGGCATTTTATATTTGGTATTCTAATGTGTGGCTTTTTATCGAAACCCTTCGAATAAAATGGCATATTATCTATTTTCTCATAATATATAATTAATACTCCCTCCATTTTATATTATAAGCGTTTAATTTTTTTCTAATCAAATTTTCTTAAGTTTGATCAAGTTTATATAAAAATTTAGTACCATCTAAATTATCAATCAAGTTAGTTTCATTAAATTAAATATTGAATATATTTTAATAATATGTTTGTTTTGTGTTAAAAATACTACTATATTTTTTATAAACATGATTAAATTTAAATAAGATTGATTAGAAAAAAATAATGACTTATAACGGAGGGTGTATGAAATAGAGGGAATAATAAATACAAAATATATCGACGTGTACCAGACGCGTGAACTAAGTTTCTCAAAGCTGGTTGTTAATTAAGTACAAGCAGGTACTAGAAGAACGACGACCATACCCCGTACACTAATTAGGCTACATGAGAAATTCAGAGATCGACACGAAATCATCACGCGATTATCTTGCCAGCCGGTGATAATTAATAACATAACCGCCACGCAATTAACAATTAATTAAGAACACGATTACGCGACGTGTGGATGGTAGAGCTCCTAGAGCTAATTAAGTCCTAACTTTTTTAATTTAATACTTTTGTCTTTTAATTAAATGTTTATAGAAGGCTAGTACTATATAATGAATGTTAATGTCAATTTCACATGGCAAAGGTCACAATATTTTTCCTTATACTATTTTTTATCCAGACTAGCTAGCTTCTTTCTAATGATAAACGTGTGTTTTTCTTTATGACAGTTTAAACACACGTCGGGACGTTCTTTGTCTTCGGGACGGTTTAAACAAAACAAATACAAATAAATTTGCAAAGTGGAACATATCCTTGTATAAATACAAATAAGTTTTGGTGCACACTATGCATACATCAACTAAATATCATAATTTTTTTTAAAAATAAACATTTACTCATTACTCACATACGTGAAATCTTATATATATCCAAATTTATTATATTTTAGCCGTACATTTCAAGATAAAATTATATATATATATGTATAATATTATAAAAAATACATATACAATATTTTTAGAATTTTTAATATATTTATTAGTTGGCGTGCATGAGTTGTGTACGAAAACCGTTATATACATAAGAAAACCATTATCATTTATTGGTAAATCATAAGAACGCATGGTAAGAATATACTAATCCAGATGAATTGAGATGAGCTAACTAGCAGTTACACGACACGACATGATGGTGGAGTGGAGTGGAGTGGCAGTGAGCTAGGTGAGGTCGGCCATTAGATTATGGTTGTGTTCTCCCTATCTTTTCTAACTCACATTTCTCATGTTACACACGTATACTTTTTAAATTATGTTTTTTTTAAAAACTCTATACGGAAGCTATTTTCAAAAATTATATTAACCTATTCCTTTAAAAAATAGTAAATACTTAACTAAATCATAAGATACGAAAATGTATCGTTCCATTTTACATACGTGAAAGGTAAGTTTCTAACCTCATCTCTCTAACACAGTCTATACCTGCCTCATGCACGATCGATCTAGAACCTTCCAGCGAATGGTATGATCGAACCCATATGGCAAAATTTCCTCCTACGGAGTTGGTTAAGACTTAAAGAGCTGCTTTGGAAAGCATGATTATTGAAACACAGCGACAGAAAAAACGTGAACTTAACACTAGTGTCCTAAAATCTCAAACCCTAAAAATAAAAAAACATAGAAAAATAATAGAAATGACATTTTTTAGATAGAACTCAATGAAAACAAAGGAATTAGAAGAGATATACATATATGAATTTTTCCAATAGATTCAACCTCATGTTAAAAATTCTCAAAAATTCAAATGATTTGAGACAATCCTAAGAGAAATGAAAGAACTTCAGGAGAGCCATTCCTTCATTCCAAAGGATAGCATAGAAATTCTTTTTATACGAATTCTATCCTTTCAAACTCCTCTAAAATTCCTTAGTTTTAAAGGAGCCTTAGGCTGTGTTCATTGGTTGGGGATGAGAACTAATCCCTCCAGCACGCAAAACGGATCGACGACTCATTACCACATGATTAATTAAATTTTAATGTATTTTTTTAAAAAAAATAGATTAATATGATTTTTTAAAGCAAGTTTCATATATAAATTATTTTATAAAAAAACACACTATTTAACAGTTTGAAAAGCGTTGTGCATGCGAAGAAGGTGGGTTGAGCAAAACCAACAAGCGAACTCATCCTTAAGAGGGCTCCTCATCACTTTCTATTTATCGGCCTTTACATTTGGTTCTCTAAAAGTAAAATTGTAAAAGTCATACTGCTCTATTTGTATATGACATATGCATGTTTAGTTTGGAAGTCAAAATAATTGCTCTCGTGGAACCGAGCGGTCTGGTGGTGGCCTTGCCGCTGCCCAAGCACATCACCGCCTCGCGTGTGCAAGGAAGGCGGCGGCCAGGTGTCTCCCCGTGCGATGGCCGGCGGTGAGCATCTTCGCGTGGAAGACGTGTGATGCATATGCGTCTTCACGTCGATGACAATGGCGGTCAGGTGTCCGGCAGCAATGGCCAGTTTCGTTGCCCATCTCCTCTGCCAGGTCCAGCCGCCACCGTCGCTCGTACGTACTTGGGGAAGCCGATGCCTCCACTCGACAGGGTCAAGGGCCATCGATCAACTAGGAGCTAGCACCGACACCCGTCACATCTATAGGTGGCACGTATCTTTGTAAAGAGACGATGTTACTGGCGTTCTCTCTATTCTCTCTCTGTGTCTCGAGATGGACTCTCCGAGTAAAAATCTATTTCTGAATATTCAGAATAGTGAGATGTTGCGAGCTTGGAGGAGTTGTATTGGAAGTTTCATGTTAATGTGATGTTCTTCGTAAATTTGGGATCAACTTCGATGGCTATGGCGGTGATCAGATCTAAGCAAATGGTTGATTTATTTATAACATTATGTTATGCTTTGGTTTGACATCTTTCACGGGTGGTGATGAGTGCAAAATTCAATTGACGCTATGATCGATCCGTTAATTTCTAAGATTTTGTTTACAGTTTGAGTAAGACAAGAACTACATACCACTTATTATCCATTGCAAACAGTGATCATGCATAATATAGATGGAAAATATGTATTTGAGGTGGTATTATAAGTAATTCTATTGTTTTTAATCAAGTTATATTTTGTAATTTATGATCGTTTGTTAAATAATTGGTAGTAGCTTCTTCGAAGGAAAAGCTAGAATAAATTTTGTTGTTAAAGAAAAACTAGATGTCACACGGCGGGTTGATTGATGTGAGAATTATACCAAACAAAATCAACAGTTTAAGTAACTACACTTCATACTAGCTACTAAGTAACCAGATCTATTCACTGAGCTTCTCGATAAGATCTCTCGTGCTATCAGGTTTCTTATTATTAGGAGTACTTAAGGTTGCTTTCACAATTATATTTTTCCAACTTCTACTCCCTCATTTTTCACGCGCACACGCTTCTTAAATTACTGAACAATGAATTTTAAAAAAAAATCTTTCTATAAAAAAGTTACTTTAAATGATTATATTAATCTATTTTTCAAGATTTATTATCTATATTTAATTAATTATTAATTATATACTTCGTTCTACGTTTCGGGACTGGATCCAAACCCAAACGAACACTTATAACAGTATGGAAAAAACATGATAAAAGTACCATTAAAACAGCACCCAAAGAGCTTGCTTCCGAGCGGATTAATGCGCCACCCGAGCGTTGGGTTGAATCCCTTCACTGCAGATCGATCGAGAAAAGACGGTGCAAAATATATATGGATGGATCGACCTAAGACTTGCGGCCTTAAAGCATGGCCGTTGTAACAGTGTCGTACTCTACGTACACTGTAGCTAGATTATATTAGCTTAGCTTGCAGCTGGGGTTGTTGCATAGTTGCATTGCGTTTTTTACATAACTAGCAAAATACTCATGCTGTGTTAGGAGTAAAAGAAATGCATTATAGTGTATCATAGATAAAATATATATTTTATCAAATATGTTAGTATCGCTTATTTAACTATATGGTATTTATTTGTTTGAAATAAATAATGGATTACTCCATAATATCAGAAAATATCAGAAGCTAATTGTAAAAACTGTAAAATGAATGGTGAGCTAGCACTGGCGGTGGAAGATTCACTGCTACTATCACTTGTGTCTTTTAATGGAATATAGATGTGTTCCATTATACATTACTTAATATTGATTGACCCTGATTAGGAATTTTTTTAGAAATAATATGATTTTAATGGAAAATCGTAAAAATATAGGTCGGTTAGACGAAATCACAAGTTTAGCACCCTGTCTAACAACCGTAGGTCGATAGGGGTACCTGTCGAACAATCTCAATTCGGCATGTGTCTCAGTTCGACATGTGTCTGTCGAACTGTAGCAGTTCGACAGGGTAGTTAGTCACAAAAACAAAATAAAAAAGTACACAAACAGCAACGCTACAGTGATTTGCAAGGCATATGCCCATGTTCGATACCTCTGCATGAACAGTAACGTTACAGTGATTTGCACAGGTATGTCGCACTGCTCATGTTCGATACCCCCGTATGAACAGTGCGCTATAGTGATTACTCCTTTTTTTGAAATTTTTACCACCTGTCGAACTGCGACAGTTTGATAGGTACCCTGTTGAACCGTGGCTATTCGACAGGGTGCTAAACTTGTAATTTCGCCTAACCGACCTATATTTTTTCGATTTTCCATTAAAATCGTATTATTTCCACAAAAATTTCCCCTGATTAGATTGGTAATAACGCAATAATACAACTTTGGGATAATATAGTTCAAAAAAATCTCATCGTCTTTTTGACACTCGAATTTTATAAAGTCGAGATTAGTTACCATTTTAGGCAAAACTAAATTTATAACATTATTTTCTAATTTGTATGGTTTTTAAGACTTTTTTTCTTGGTTTTAATTTTTTGATAATAATAATAATTATTTACTATACTTCACTAGAGGTTAATCATGATCAAAGTTAAAACTGTTCAAATTAGAAACGAACTGGTATCCACCATTCTTTTTCTTCACTTATTGAGACCAGGGTTCACATAAACTAAAGAAAATTGCTCGATTTTCATGAAAATTCAAAGGTTTCGAGTCAGCTCGAGTTGATGAACTGATCGGTAAACCGATCAAACTAAAAAATCAAACTGAACTTCAAATTTCTGATATAATTTGTCTGAAATCCACCTGTTCAGAGCTGTTTGTGAGACGGCAAAACCTGAGTAAACCGCGTGCTAAGAGGTGGCTTCCAATTTGATAACAACTTTGTGAACCAGGATGTAGACTCACGTTGGACATTCTTGAGATATTCTCTTTCCAAAATATAAATGAAGTACTCCTTTAAAAGCCTTAAGCTTATTTTATGTTCTACTTTTTTTCAAATAAGATAAGCATATACGTAGTCTCAATACATTCAAGACTTCAATAAAGATATTGTTCGTAGTGCTAAATTAAACTATTGACTGGAACCAACACCTCCCTACTCCCTCCATTCCAAAATATAAGCCGTAATCACCTTTGACCTAAAGACCATTAAAAATTTATTATTATCTTCTCATTTAGATCACTCCAACAAACGCAATTCATGCATCCAATAGAATTAGAGTGAGTACAATAGAGTGATGTAAGCGGGTTGTACAAGTTACCACATAACATTTGTACTTATGTGGAAGAGACAAAAGAGGAGATAGAAGAAAAGTAGGCTATAGTTTTGTAGCCAGCTGCAGCACAGGCTCGAATAAACTTTGTGAGATATATGGATGGATTAGGTATTAATTATACAGTCTATATCTACAACTAACTATTGTATAAAGGCTATTAGGGTGGTTACAGATGATATTTTAATTTTTGGAGCTAGTAGTTGACTATATTATTAAACTTTCTCTTAGATATCTTAAGGGTGGAGGATTTAAAAAATAACAGTATAAAGAAAGTGCTAGTTAATTGCTTACATGCATACACGTCTTATAGTACAAAATATCTTTAAAAAAGTAGTTGCGCCTTATATTTTAAAACGGAGAGAGTAATACTTATTGGTTGTATGCATGCATATAGTTATTGGTCTTTGTTACATATAGAATAAGTTAATTTTCCTTGGTCTTGGTGAAAAAATAATACGCCTTAGACTTTGGATAGAAGGAGTGTTATTTTAAGAATTTTTTAATCAGTCAAAGTATGTTGGTGAAAAAAGTAGGTAAATTTTGCTACAGAACACTCAAATTTTGTGGCATTTGCTAGGAGACACCCAAAGAACGTGTATCTTCTCGTGGACACTGCAAAAATATGGTAATTAGCTACTGGACACCTGCCTCTTTATTTTATTATTTTCGGTGGAAACGGAAAGAGAAACATTGGTTAAAGACAAGTTTGCCCATGGGCCTACTTGTCAAACTCACATATCCTCTCTTTTCCCTTCCTCTTCTTCCTCGTGCTGCTCAGTTGCCGCCGGTGGTGCCCCTTGAACTCGCGGAGGAGACGCTCGTTGAGCGTGAAGTGCAGGAACCTCGGGATGGGCGTGATGGCATTGAGTATCCGCAGCACCATGGCATCATCGTTGCCGCTGAAGGCGTCGTCAGTGAGCTCCTGCGGCGAGCTGATGTCGAACATGTCGGTGAAGACGACGACCGCCACCAATGCCGATGAGCCACAGTCACCTCTCCTTTCTTGCGTTCCTCAATCTACTCTCGATGACATCTCCGTTCCATCCAATTTCGTCCCATTCCATGCAGCAGTTGAATGGGAAAGCGGACCACGCCCTCGTTGCCCTGAAGCGTGCTCTGAGCATCGCCACCGCGACATCATCGTCATTCCCGTCGATCGGGTGAAGCTAAGGCCGAGCCACCGCACCATCTTCATCATGATGACCTCCTCTTCGAAAGCCCCCAAGAAACCCAGCCAATGGCGTAGCGAGCTTGGAGATCGGCATCATCTTCTCCGACTCCGGCCACCGGGAGCACGAGGCCGGAGCGAGCACGGCAGGGCTAAGCAGCGCCCACGGGAGGCGGCCCGAGAGCAACGCCGCTGAAGAAGAAAAGAGAAGAGAAGAAAGAGAAGAGAAGAGAAGCATGAAGAAGAACAGTGTCCAAGGGTATTTCGGTACTTTCAACGCTCCTTCTCTCTGTTTTCATCGGAAATAATAAAATAATACCCGGGGTGTCCAGTAGCTAATTACCATATTTTTGCAGTATCCACAAGAAGATACACGTTCTTTAGGTGCCTCACAACAAATACCACAAACTTTGAGTGTCCTATAGCAAAATTTACCAAAAAATTAATATGCCTTAGAATTTATAACAACCCTCCCTTTACTTACACACACCACCTCACTTACACTTTTGTTCTTGTTTCGTGTAAAAGGGTTACACGTGAGTGATATGGTTAGAGGGACAAACTCTTATAAGTTGGTTTCACTCTTGCTAAACTAATAAGATGGTACTAAACATGTGCACACAGCTCTCATGGACCACACATGCTTCATCCTAACTGGGCCAAGATCTCACATACACCCTCTCAAAGGACCTGATATCCCCGTCAGCCCAACTTACCCATATAGCTACACTGGCATATAGATAAATGTCCAGGAACAAACCCTCTCTTAACGCCCAGATGTCGGTGCTATAGCCATGCTATGTGGGCTTACAATTAATATGTGGACAAAATGATAACATATTGCGCATGAACACTAATTAAACACACGTGGATAAACATATTCCTTATTGCACCACGATTTACATATAAAAACAACTTCTGAATAAACCGTATAAATCAATACGATCTTCTAGTGATGAGAAAATTATCATGATATGGTCGGTGCACGAAGTCGATCATATTTTAATTTTAGCGGACAAATCCAATTTCAGTCATAATATGCGGACATAATAATAACACATTACTTGCATATTGATACTTGCCGTGCCTACAAATTCAATAATTAAGGACATGTTCTTTTCAGATTGTGGATACTAGATTATTGAGGGCAAGCTCTAAACGGTGCAGTTTTTATCAAGAACTTTTCATATAAAAGTTTTTAAATAATTCAAAAAATTTTATTCTTTTAATAGATAATAGTTAATATTTAATTAATCATACGCTGATTAAGTGTCTTCTCCTACCATCAAAATGGCTACTCGGCCAAACCACAGAGACAAATTAAAGGTGGTCACGCATTGTCAATCTAGCATATTAATTCAATTCAGTTTTTGGATTCTTCATAATAGGTTCTGTGAAATATTTATATATGAACAGAAACTATCTCAATATTCTTACCATTTAAGAAGGTGGCTCTGTCCCCTCACCTTCCCATGTTTGGAGAGCACGCTACTTTAATTTTGCAAATGTGTCGCTTTGGTCAAAATGTTCAATGCACGCCAACAAAAGAGGTTGGGAAAAAGATACCCTTTTACCGGAACAATAGAAAAAAGTCCTCAAATTAATTATTACTCCATTCATCTCAAGATAAACAAACTTATATTCCTAGAGAACGTATCCTATGCACACAAGCATTCTCGTGTACACTCTATGCACACCAACTAAAAAATATCACCAAAAGTTCTAAAAAGATGTACATGTACTTTTAGTATTATTACATATATATACAAAGTCTCATTTTTAAATTCATTATATACAGGAACTAACACAAAAGATAAAATTCTGATAAATTTATACTCTCGAAACTGACATAATTCTTTAGCTAAAATATAATGAATTTAAGATTAAGACATTGTATACGTATAGTACTTATACATTTTATTTTACATTTTTGATAAAATACTTTAGTTAGTGTAAATGGTGTATAGATAGATAAGAAAACATATGCATAGAATATATTTCGATGTTCATATAAGCTTACTTATTATCCTAAAGGTCTCGTTTAGCGATGCAAGTGGAACTACCAGTAAGTAATAAAAGAAGTGGCTGGATGGATTTGAACACTTCATCCTCGCACATTTGTGAACAAATGGAACCCTTATACTCCCTTCCTGATCCATAAAAGACCATTATTTTAGCAAGAAGATTTGTCTTTAAGACTACTGCCTCCATTTTCTTAATAGATAATAGATAATACTGTTAAATTTTGGCTAATTTTTTAAACAACATAACTGAGATCAACCATTATTCTAAATGTTACATGTCATCTATAAAAAAAATGGTGATATTTTATTTTTAGTTTTTCGTTTTAGCTACCGAATCCTCTCTTACTATATATATAGTTAGAGCACACTGCTTCACATGCAAGGATACCGCATCGCCATCCACTAACAATTACTATATTTAGGCTGTGTTTGGCAGAGCATGTTCTCAACTCCTCTCCCTCGTGTTCTGCACGCACGCTTTTCAAACTGCTAAACGGTGAGTTTTTTGCAAAATGTTTCTACATGAAAGTTACTTTAAAAATCACATTAATTCATTTTTCAAAAAAATAGTAAATACTTAATTAATCATGTGCTAATGAGTTGCTCCGTTTTCCCTGCGGAGGGAATAAGTTCCCAACTCATCCAAACAAACACAGTCTTAAACATTATGCAAGCATGTTATATTATCTATAATTTTATAATTTATTGAATTTATAGCTTTTCAAATGTAAGCATGTTAAATCATCATCTCACATAATTCACATAATATTTCAATATGTCTCTTCATCTTTTTATATAATATCGTATATTCATCCGAACTCCTAACTTAGTTAATGTGCTCTCTCTCTTCTCTAATTAATTGCTATCACATCAATTGTTTTATCCTTAGATGACTATATATGGTCCAAATTATCTCTCTCATTTTCTTCTCTTATTAAGTTCTATCACTCAATTGTTTTTAACCCTTAGATGATTAATCTATGATCTAAATTATATTCCTCTTTTTTCTCTCATAAAACCACATCAATTTACTTGTACATTTGAATCATCATTCTATATACTATTTAAATTTAAATTATCATAAACCACAATTATATTATCTAGGCTATGTTACACCTTACTTTTATGTTACACCTTACTTTTACTTAGTGTATCATACTTAAACTCCCGCAATAAAGCACGGGGTTTCACCTAGTTAGTAGTATTCTGTTCTCCTGCATAATAGTCTTCCAATATTTTGTTTAATATGCGTTTGATTAGAAAAAAGGACAATTTTTAAATGAGAATACGTGTGAACGCACAGAGTACCTATACTCCTCTAAAAGTCTCCAGTGGTGGTGCAGTGAATCTAATATTTGCAGTTTTTATAAATCACTCTTGAAATAGTCTAATATTTGGTTCAATCAAGTGAAGTACCATGTAATCAAGCAAACAAGTGGTACCAAAATATTTGATAAAAAATATATTTTGCTATAACATATTATGGTGTTATTTTTTCTTCTACCCGCAGCAAAGCTTGGACATTTTGCTACTACCTTCATCCTAAAATATTGTTATCTACGTATTCATACTACTAGGATATATCTTATTTAATTACTGAAAAAATGAGGAATAGGAAAAACACAGAATTGTGAAAGGAATGCAAGTGCAAAATAAAAGATTACAAAATACGGGAAAAACATAGGAATGAGCGTTTGATTGGACCGCATGAAAAACACATAAATTGGATGAGAGAGATAGACTCAAAGTAAAATTTCTAAGAGGTTAAACCTCTTGCTAAATTTTCTCCAAAATATTTAAAATCCCAAAAGATACGATATGATTCAATCATTTTGTTTCGAAAATCTTCATAGGAAAATTTTCTTTAGGATTGAATCCGTCCAAAATTCCTTTATTTATTTTTCCTTCAAATCAAATCATAGGAGGCATAAGTAGCAATATTTTAGATAGCAAATAGAGGTAGAAGTAAAAAAAAAAGTAAAACAAATCTGAAAAAAAAAACTCAACATCTCTATCATTCTCACATTCTCTCTCCCCCCCTCTTTGTGCTATTAATAGCCCAGTTTCTGTCTCACACAAACCCTTCTCTAACCCCTGTGTGAGAGAGAGAGAAAGTCCAGGTGGACAAGCGCCCAAGAAGCGAGGGGGAAGGTCTCTCTCTGCCTCTGCGGCGAGATCTCATGGCGTTCGCGGCGTCCCACACCGCATCGCCGTCGGGCGCCCCCTCCTCCTGCGGCGGCGCGCAGAGGAGGAGCAATGGGATGTCGCCGGTGGTGGCCATGGCCTCCACCATCAACAGGTGAGCAGATCCTTTGGTTTCTTGGGGTTCTTGCTGCACTGTGCGTGATCTGGGTGGGTTCTTGCTGCGCTTCGGGGTTCTTGGAAATGGCGAGATTTGTGATCTGGCGGTGGATCAAGTCAAATCGTTGGGGGGTGAAAATGCATGTTTTTGCGCTCGAATTTTTTTTTTTATTTTGCGTGCTCGTGGTGTGTTGGGGGATTCATCTCCTACTTCCTCATCGAGATCCTGGGTCAGAACTGTGCCAAGATTTGAGCTTGGGTTGGTTGGTTTGGGTTATTTCTGGGGATGCTTGATTCCAGATTCCTGGCCCTGATCCGACCGAGGGTTCCTTCCTTCTCGTGATCTGGATGGGTTCGTCCGTGATCCGCTCCGGATTTGATGATCTGGCCTTTTTTTTTCTTTTCTTTTTGCAGCTTTGTGATATTTATTTTCTGCATGTGCCACCATAAGTTGACTATGTTGATGATTGTGCTGAAATTATTGCCTGGATGAGTCTAAAGCCTATGATGCGATCTTACCCATTTAGATGTAAATTGTTCCCGTATAGTTGCTTCTAGCAATTAAAGACTTGCTGTTTAGGACGATTAGAGACTTGTTCGTTCAAAAATTGGTCCGTTCAATTTGTGTATCTTTGACGCTTTTAAACAAAATCGGTCTGTTGACTTGAAGTTTTCTGGTGAATGATGGCTATGTGATTGTGTTGAACTATTGAACTGGGACTGAATATTAATAATCTGTCAATATCCTCTGCGTGTAATTCTTTCGTCAGGCCTATCCACTGGTTAAATAGATAAGCTATAGAGAATTAGAGATGCATGTACTATTGAAGTGTTGAGTTGAAAGCACTGCTTCTTATGGAACCCATCAACCAACTGAGATAGGCGAAATGGTAAAATTAAACGGGTTGGTGATCCATAATTTTTTTCTCCAGTGCTTTTCGCGTAGGGTGGATGCCGTGCAGAAAACTGAAAACTAGTCGAATAGCTGTTGAGATCTGAACATGTTCAAATCTGTTGATGGTGATAGACTGATTCTGAACATTTAAGGCCTGTTTTGCAACCACCCACTACTCCACTGCTAACAGTACTGCTTTAGGATTTGTGTAGCCTGTTTTTTTAGAGAGCACAGAAGCACCTTCTCTATCCAATTTGAATTATGAATTTCAGAAACTT
The DNA here is from genome assembly GCA_000573905.2 of Oryza punctata. NCBI lineage: Eukaryota > Viridiplantae > Streptophyta > Magnoliopsida > Poales > Poaceae > Oryza > Oryza punctata. The sequence goes on along the minus strand of CM002491.2, from coordinate 16,295,479 downwards.
TCATTTTCTGCAGTTTTTAAATAATATATGTTCTGTTTTAGGTATGTGCTGTAATTTTCTTCTTGTTTACTAATAATGTAGAACTATCAACAATAAAGTAACGTTAGTGTAACAAAAGGGCAGAAAGAGGATTTGCGACATTGCCTCCCATGATTTCATAACAGTATACATATGCGGTTCATGATTATATACCATGCCAGTTATGGAGTGAATTTCGCATTGCATTTACTGTGTTTTGTTTGGTTTATCAATCAATCAACACTGGATATTATCATGTAGAGTTCAGAGAACGTACCTATCTTCGAAAATCTCGTAAAAATCATCGTTAGTTCTAATGATATTACTTTTGTCCATCTATCCTGTTTTAGGCTTTTTGCTAGATCTTAAAATTATTATTGATAAACACTGGTTTGATTAAACTGCCTATACAAACATCAGAAGCCTTTCTTTTCACATATGTATTTTTTGATTTTCTTTTCTTGGACACTGGAAAAAAATTGCTTCAAGGACTGAAAGGATTCCCAGCTTAGAGATTTGGTGGCCGATGGATCTGGATACATCACTCTACTTTTCTATAAGCTTTATTTAAACTACTTTCATATCTACTGTGTGATATTCCTTCTCCATTCTTCTAATTTACCTCAATGTTTTGTAGGGTCAAGACTGCTAAGAAGCCCTACACTCCTCCACGTGAAGTTCATCTCCAAGTCAAGCATTCATTGCCACCCCAAAAGCGGGAGATTTTCGATTCGCTTCAACCTTGGGCCAAAGAGAACCTTTTGAACCTCCTGAAGCCAGTTGAGAAGTCATGGCAGCCACAGGACTTCCTGCCAGATCCTTCTTCCGATGGGTTTTATGATGAAGTAAAAGAGCTGCGGGAGAGGGCTAAGGAGATCCCTGATGACTACTTTGTTTGCTTAGTTGGAGACATGGTTACTGAGGAAGCTCTTCCTACCTATCAAACAATGCTTAACACCCTTGATGGTGTCCGAGATGAAACTGGCGCAAGCCCAACCACCTGGGCTGTTTGGACAAGAGCATGGACCGCTGAAGAGAACAGGCATGGCGATCTTCTTAATAAGTACATGTACCTTACTGGACGTGTTGACATGAAACAAATTGAGAAGACAATACAATACCTGATTGGGTCTGGGATGGTAAGAGCTAGCATGATGATATCATTTTCCTTTGTACTTCAGTTTACAATGCTATTGTGGATAACCTTGTTATCAATAGCCATGTCTTCAATATTCTTAAAATAATATTTCGAGAACTGAGCGTTATTTTTTTTATTAAAGCATCGGAAAACATAACCTTTCATGTACAGTTTTACTTCTCTAAAGCAAGTAAAAACACTGACTGTTATTTATGTGCCTACTTGATAAATTGCTTGCACCATGTCAATCCATAGAAAATGTGCTTCATTTTTGTTTTTGAAGGAAACATGGTTGGATGATTCATTGCCCTCCAGAATCAACTGTGATATGGTTATTCATAAATTAATTTCATTGTTAGCCACAAATCTAATTTCACCTCTTGTACCTATCTTCTGCAGGATCCAGGAACTGAGAATAATCCCTACTTGGGTTTCCTTTACACATCATTTCAAGAAAGAGCGACATTTATATCCCATGGCAATACTGCAAGGCACGCCAAGGAGTACGGGGACCTCAAGCTGGCTCAGATTTGTGGAACAATAGCAGCTGATGAGAAGCGCCATGAGACAGCTTACACCAAGATAGTGGAGAAGCTCTTCGAGATTGATCCTGATTACACGGTTCTTGCATTTGCTGACATGATGAGGAAGAAGATCTCAATGCCTGCTCATCTGATGTATGATGGCAAGGACGACAACTTATTCGAGCATTTCAGCTCGGTGGCACAGCGGCTGGGCGTCTACACTGCAAGAGACTACGCCGACATCCTGGAGTTCTTGGTCCAGAGGTGGAAAGTCGCAGATCTCACAGGGCTGTCGGGAGAAGGGAGAAGGGCTCAGGATTTCGTCTGCACGTTGGCGCCGAGAATCAGGCGGTTGGATGAAAGAGCCCAGGCAAGAGCTAAGCAAGCCCCTGTCATTCCTTTCAGCTGGGTTTATGACCGCAAAGTGCAGCTTTAATCATGATCAGTGAGCAACCGAGACTGCATCCTATATTGGTTCTAAGATATGAGGTTCTCTATATGGAAAAAAAAATCTAGGTTATCTAGCTTGGGGTAGAATGCAATTACCTGTCCATCTGCCCTCACAAAATCTGTTGTCTTTTAAGTTGATAACAGTCGATGAGTCTGGTGAGAAGCTGATGTGAGATGCAACAGAGTGAACTTATGTTGTATTGATGTGAGATGAGTATGGTGACATTTATGTGTACTTGCAGGTTTTACAGGACTTGTATAAGTTTTAAAGTAATAATGGAGATTGTATACAGACAAGCGTGTGCACTGTCGCGTGATTAAGTAGTCTAAAATCTAAAGTATCTTTTGTGCTCTGAATTTAGCAGTAATAAGATTGATCGGCTTGTTCGTTTTGAGCTCTGAATCCATATTGAAATGTTTGTGGTGTTCATCAGCTGATGTGTCTTACCCAGGATTACTCGTTAGCACATGCGCTTTCCTAGAGCAGACTTTCGTGTGGAAGTTTTCATACGAGAATACTTCGATAAAAGTTTTAGGTCATAGTTGAAAGTTTCGACGAAGTGATTTGAAGATAAAGTTAAGGTACGCAAAATGAGAGTCATTAATATGTGATTAATTAATTTTAATTATTACAAATTAAAAAATAGATTTAAAGCAACTTCTATATAAAATTTTTTTACGAAACACACTATTTAATAGTTTGAAAAACGTGCTAACGAAAATCGAGAAAACCCTATCTTAATAAGAAAATAACGTTATCTTTTTTATAGTGAAACTGGTTAATGTTAAGTTCTAAACTTAGATGTTTATATTTATTACTAATTTTTCTTTTTTAAGTCCTAAACTTGATATGGGTATTAGTATTTACAGTTAATTATTTTTTAATAGTAGATAACGCTAATTATTCTTTTCAACGGTAGGATATACTCATCATCATCAGTAAGACACGTAAGACACATATAGTAACTTCGTAATCTCAAAAAAAAAAATATCATCCCCTTACGCGCTCGTTGGTTGTATCGAAGATTGGTCGTTTGCCCTGCACCCTTAAAAAATTGTTCATGCCATCTGTACGCAGCTGGTTGATGCTTGCTTACACGATTTTGCAAGTAAACACGCATTTCGGACTGCACATAATAAAAGTCCTTTTATTAGAGGAGTCCATAACCTTATTAATCTGCCACCATGACACTCCAACTAATGACGTTTCAGATTAGCACGACTCACGCACCTTAATCTTGGACTGAATTTTCAAATGGTCCACTCACAATTATAAAAAAAAAAGGAGCTCTGAAAAAAGGACTTAATCAGTTTATGTTTTCCCATGCTAAAAACTGGTCATTTCTTAAACATCTCATGCGCAAATTAATAAATGTGATCAGACCTTTACAACGTGCAAGCTTACAAGGTGGTCACCCAGAGATTGATGCTACGTTCTCCTTGTCATCAAGATGATGGGAGGGTTAAGTCTAGTCTTAAGACATGCTTTGCTGGAATGGAGCGGCTACGACCGCATCTCTCGAAAAAGAATATCTTCGATTGCATCTACAAACTTCACCAGATGTCGACGAGTCTGAAGCTCCAATTTATTGGCCAGTTCCTAGATGTTTTGCACAACACAAAAAAAAAAAAAGATAAGGTTGGTGGTTTGTTTCAACGAGATATAAAATTTGTAAATGCTGGAAATGATTCCTTCTACGGTTTCAGAATTTGCACGCATAACTGCATGCTGCCGTAATTTTTACTGCTGAAAATACAAGCATTGGGGCTGAGACGACTATCTTTACCTTTGTTTTGCAAAGCAAAGCTAAAGAAATATCTGCTGACTGCGCCCTGGAACTGTGAATGGAGATTAACTTCAGGCCGCAGGATGACAGTGGCCAGTCTGCAGATATCTTGATGCAGGCATCAATGCCACCTGCCAAGTGAGCTAGAATTGTCCCATCTTTGTCAATGTACTCAAAAGAATGCCTGTAAGAATGTGGTCTCACCAATATAAGAAAAGTTGAACGGGAAGCAACAAATTGTCTGTATACTAACAATGTTGAACAGCTATGGTTAGTTCTTTCCTAAATCTTGTAAACCTGGTACACTCAAGGTACAGGTGTAGAGAACACAGAATCCTTGCAACTACTAATTTCAACTTTCAAGTTTCATCAACACATCTTTACGAAAACCTAACAAATAAACAAATTACTAGCAAACTGCAAAGAAATGGTAAATCATGTTACCTGGAATTATTAGCATCTTTCACCAAGGAACGCCTCAAAGTGTTTATTATAATGTGGTGCTGAAATTGCCGAATAAACCATCCCAGTGATGTAGTAGAAATGATCTCTCTGCGAAAGTCATTTGTGTATAAGAATGCATAAAGAAGAAAGGAGCATTGATCAGTAGAATAACAGAGAAATTGACATTATTGCTAACATGAGAAACGAAACCGTGTTGGATCTACATCATAGCCTTCAACATGTGATCCCATTGTTTCAACAAGCAAGCTTTTTATTTGGAAGAATATCAAGCAAGCTTTGTGAAATAGAAGGTAAAAAATGCAGAATACCTGGAGGCCTTGAGCTTATCAATAAGTATATCTACACAGGTATCATCAGGAAATATCTGAAAAACATAAAATAAACTCAGAATATACTTAACCAATACGGCTCTTTAAAAGCAAACCCAAAAAGGCAAATTCATGCTGTGTCATTATTAATAAACATGGCATGGTTTGGACAGTGAAACTAAACTAAGCTTGTTTGGCTTGTCCACGGTATGCAAGAGTGAAACAAAAAATCGTCATTACCTCCTAAGCAATGGTCACATGGACTCACATTATTATTCACATCTTGTTCTGTGATTTCAATTGTGACAACCAGTAATCCCTAGGCATTACATTTTTTTTCTCGAATACGCAGGAGGACTGCGCATCATTGCATTAAGGAGAGAAAAATATATACAAGCATAAGGCATTGCATGCAAAATCAATGGTAGATGCAGAATACAAAATGATTAGATCGCATAGATAATTTATTTTAAAATGAGAAGACAAAGTCAGTTATGAGATTACCTGCACTTTCTTTGGTTCCATGTTTTCTCCATCAACTTCTATCAGCAATTCATGGTCTGAAACAGATGAATTAACAGAACAATCTGACTCTTTCCCGTACATTAAACATTCAGGCGTGAGTACAGCTTCCTTCAGGAATACCCTGAGACAATTGTCTTTAAAGTCTAAAACATTTGCTTCTGATAACATAGATTCAAGTTCCCACATTGCTTCAGCGCTGGATATGGTACATATGTAAGAAGGAAATTCAAATCTTCAAACCAGAGTAAACATAAACACTAAATGTAGGGCAGATGCAGTTAAACCTCAAATGACTATAATAACAAATCTTAACAGGATGGAATGATGCATGAAGCCAACAGGTAAGCATGGCTCAACATTTAGAAGTTAACAAACTTATTGATGCAAGGGTAAGAATGTATTCTGCAGCTATAAACTTTAAATCTTTAAGTATAAAGCCAAGCAGGAGACCGACCAAAGAGTTCATGGCTGAAAATAATGAAGATATGTACAGCAGCAGAATCACCAGCTCAAAACCAGACCAAGAAATGGATCGCTAAAACATATGTCCTCAAGTAAACAATATAGGCGAATAAGAATAGTGCTGGGATTTGGGATGAGAAGGTCTTCCAGAAGATTAAAATGCCGAAACTGAGGAAGATAAAAAAAGGATAAATGGGTGCTACAATATAGTCAAGTAGTGCACATCACATGGCTTAATCTCCACTCATCATTAGATAACAGTAAACCAAAACTTAGGTCCATTCCATTCTTAAAGAATTACAAATAAAATGTGAAGCAACAGACTTATTATTTCCAGGGAATTTTAAAAAAGAAACACGGCAGAGTTCAATATTCATCAAAACATCACAATAAATGTTTTACTCAAACTGACAATCAGATAAAGTCCACGTGGAATCTGAAAAACTTCATCTGTAAGATAAATTAAATTACTCATTATTGAAAACAAATGGTATTAAGTGTTGAAAAACATACAGAATATGAAAAGCTAGATTATTATGATAAATCATAATGTCATATCGTTCTAAATATGATAAATGAGTAGGACTAGAATTGGCAATGCTAAGATGCTGTAAACTAATTCCATCACAATATTAAGATGTCAGATCATTCTGAACATAAACAAACAGTACTACCTTTTTTGGTTTTCTAACAGCTTCAGGTCATTCTCATATTTTTCCAGCTGTTGGTTAAGTTCCAGTACCTAGGAAATCATAAAACGGGTATATTAAAAGGCAAATCGCAAAAAAGGAAAATCTCAATACAAAAGGCTATTACCGCATATGCATTATATCCATATGCTTGATTGTCATCGATATTCGATACTACTCTGTTTGAAAGCATATGTACGACAGCATGTGTTTTTGTTTGAGGAATACAGTTTTTATATAAAGAGGTCGGAAATGTTGACTATGTTACTATGTAGGAGAACTGCATTGAGAAATGTACACTGACTACCAGATTGCATGACACAATCTTCAACAGAGAACAAAATATGCATTCAAGAAATTGTATTGTGAAGATATTGCATTGATTCATCTCATATTTAGCTCATTAAAGTTGTCTAATATAATCAGCAATTTAGCATAGAAAACATGATATATGGAATCTGTCAACTATTAGACCATACAACCACACCTCATACTTGTAGTCCTTGTCAAATTTAGTTTGGTCTCTGCATGAATCAGTTGAAACTGATAAGTCAGCGATGTGGCTTGCCTCCAAGTGTTTCAAACCCTGCATAAAGAAAGGGCACAGTATTGCAAATATTTTGAGAAAAGAACTGATGGAAGTTTCAAAAGAGTAAAATATTTGGCAATACTACAAAATTACATCCAACCAACCCATGTGATAGGTAAAACTAACACTAGCATGTCATTATGGCAAGCAAAGCCCTGTACTACTTGTTATTAAATTGTGCAGCTAACCAGCTACAAATGAGATTCAATGGAGGTGACTGACACAAGAAAGTAACATAATTATATGACATTGGGAGTCAATCAGTCGACGTGTACATTCCATCTAGGGAACAATCCTGTACTTCCCATTCATTTGGGTGAAGCAACTTAAAAAATATTTAGCAAGCTCAGAAGTGATAGAGATAGGAAATAATGAGATTACAGGGTTAAGCATTCAAGAACAACCTCTGAATCAATTCTCTTCAATGAAGACTCCAAATCGGCAATATCAGCATCCAACTGAATCGAATCTAGATAACAAAGTGTTAGCATGCTGTTGTCAATTAACAGGACCTTAAATAACAGAGACTCAAGAGAAGCAAACCTTTGAGAGTTGTCTCTGCAATGCTGCTAATTTCAACAGATAGCTTGCGGTTCTCCTCCTCAGTCAAGCTTATCTCCTTTCTCAACCATTCCATGAGAGCATCTTGCAGTAACAACCAAAAGTGTTCACATAAATAAGCAAAGGATTCAAGAAAAGCTACAATCCCGCAGCCGCAGGAATTAAATTCCACAGAGCAATCTCAAGTCTTACAACAACAGAATAACATATACACATGAAAATCCAATCGTACGAGTAGATTTGCATGGGATATGTGGACTAAGCTCAAGATGGCATGATTATGCCACTGATAACCAACACCGCAAATATTAAATGGAATCAGACAGCTACCAAAGTCACTCTCAATCGGTGCGGCGCTCGAGGCCCATGCGTCGAATTCCAACCCCTGCAAAGGTTCCTGCAAACACAGAACCCAGAAACACAAAATGATTTTAGCATGCCTCGACTTTCTCAAGGCAAACAAAATTAAAATTAAAAGGGGTACCCATTTTTTTCTCCCCTCATAGTAAAATTAAAATTGACCAAACCCTCGCCGTTCACAGACAGTCCGCTCACCACGTCTTCCTCGGAGCGAAGGCGGCGCACCGCGTCCTCCGCCGCCGCCGCCGAAGCAGCCTCCTCCTCTTCCTCCTCCCCTCGCCGCGACAGCGCCAGCCGCTTCAACCGGCTGAGCGAAACAAGGGGTGGAAACCCAAAAACGAAAAAAAAAAAAAACTGAGATGAACGAATCCGTGAGGGCGAATCGGAGGAGATGGCGGTGGGTTAGCCACCTACCTCCTGATGGTCGCCGCGTCGAGCGGCGTGCCCGCGGCGGCGGCATCCTCGGCTAGGGTTTCCGCCATTGGCCGCAGCAGCAGCAACGGCAATCCCCCCTCTCTCCCGCCCAAGAAAATTTTGCCCCACTTCGAAAAATGGGTGGCGATTTTGCGAAATCCCCCCTCCAAAACGGAGAATTTTGATTTGGTCCGCGGCCACGTCGCCCTTGCGGCTTCGCCTCCTCCGCGCCACACAAAGAAGAAGGCGAAATCTCTCTGCTCCCTCCATCCAACTCGAGCCAAGCCAAGCCAAGCCAAACCCTCGCGGCGCGCATTATCCATCTCCTCGCCGCTTCTACCCCTTCCTCGCTCCGCCGCCCGCCGCCGCCGCAACCCAGGTCCGGATTCCTGTCAGTTCTTTGGTTCTTGGACTCGCATTTCTTGCTGGGTCTTGGTCTTGCTATCTGTGTGTTTCTTGGTCGAATGGTCGTGGCTATGAACTGTTTCGATTGAATTGCTCGGTTCTTCGATTAGGGTGCTGTTTCTTGGATGTGATTTCTGCCTTGACGAGAGGCGAATTTTGTGGCTACTCTATCGGGGGAAGAGATGATGCCGCGGCAGTGCGGGAATCGCGCGTTGCTAGCAGAGGAAACAAGCACGGTCGTCCATGGTCGCAAGGTCAGAGGTGTCACCAGCGGCAGGAGGAGGAGCCATGGCGGTGTCAGGTTCCACCGGTGCTGCGTGAGGGCTCATCCATGGAGACGACCTGATCACCTTCCTCTCCATGCCAAGATCCCTGCTCGTTCCGAGGTGATGGTTGCTACCAATTTTCTGCCTGCTGATTTTCTGATCGATGATGCGCTATCTATTTGCATCTTGTTGTGCTGATAAATCGACAAGACAAAAAAGGGATGGTTAATTTGCATTGTGTGATAGATCAAGGTGCAAACGGTGCTGCAAGCTTCAGATGTTTTCGGTTGCATCAGGGAGTGGAGCAGGTTGCAGGTGGTCACCATGACAGGGCTGGTGGCTTGTGCAGTTCTTGTAGTCCCTTCTGCTGATGCTGTTGATGCTCTCAAGACATGCACTTGCCTTCTCAAGGAGTGCAGGTGAGTGGATTTCTTTTTCATTTGTTCCAAACATGATTCCAAGCCGTGTGCATTCGCCTTGTCGAACATACGTCGATACTGTAATTTTTAGAGGTTCTTTGTTTATACTGACCATTTCTACAGTTCTGTCAATCCTCCATTTTAGGAAACATTACTTTGTTCTTCTTAACTTAAGTCCAGCAACACCACATACCATTGTTCAAAACAATAATACACCAGCATCTACTTAATCTGTGCAATTGTCAATACAGATACAGTTTATCCTGTTTAAGGCAATAAAGTTTTACAATGTTTGATCGATAACTGCCTATGCATACCATACAAGTGAGTTCTGCGGATCTTGTGCGTTCATATGTTTCTTACCTAATATAATGGAATCAATTTCAGAATAGAGCTGGCCAAATGCATTGCAAACCCATCCTGTGCAGCAAATGTAGCATGCTTAAATACATGCAACAATCGCCCTGACGAGACTGAATGCCAGGTGGTTCCATTTCCCAGAAACCAATAAGTTCAGATCAATTCCTCAGTGGATTAACCTGCTTTGTGTCTTGTCGTCTTGTAGATCAAGTGTGGAGATCTGTTTGAGAACACCGTGGTCGATGAATTCAACGAGTGTGCTGTTTCGCGCAAGAAATGTGTCCCACAAAAGTCCGATGTTGGCGAGTTCCCAGTCCCTGATCCATCTGCCCTTGTCAAGAACTTCAACATGGCAGATTTCAACGGCAAGTGGTACATTTCAAGTGGCCTCAATCCTACTTTTGACACATTCGATTGCCAGCTCCACGAGTTCCATGTCGAGGGAGACAAACTTATGGCGAACTTGACATGGAGAATTCGCACCCCTGATTCCGGATTCTTCACCAGATCGGCCGTGCAGCGGTTTGTGCAGGACCCTGCACAACCCGCGATCCTCTATAACCATGACAACGAGTTCTTGCACTATCAAGATGACTGGTATGTCCCTCAGATAGCATCTTCTGATGCTGTATTTCAGATTTATATATTACTAAGATTTACTGAAACTGTAGGTACATTATCTCATCGAAAGTAGATAACAAGGAAGATGACTACATTTTCGTGTACTACCGCGGCAGAAATGATGCATGGGATGGATACGGAGGCGCTGTTCTGTACACCAGAAGCAAAGTTGTGCCTGAATCAATAGTACCTGAGCTAGAAAGGGCGGCAAAAAGCGTAGGTCGCGACTTCTCCGCATTCATCAAGACTGACAACACCTGCGGTCCCGAGCCGCCTCTCGTGGAGAGAATAGAGAAGACCGTCGAGCAAGGAGAGAAGACCATCATCAGGGAAGTGCAGGAGATCGAGGGCGAGATCGAGGGAGAGGTGAAGGAGCTGGAGGAGGAGGAGGTCACATTGTTCAAGAGGTTGACAGATGGCCTCATGGAGGTGAAACAGGACTTGATGAACTTCTTGCAGGGGCTGAGCAAGGAGGAGATGGAGCTCTTGGATCAGATGAACATGGAAGCAACTGAGGTTGAGAAGGTCTTCAGCCGTGCCCTGCCAATAAGGAAACTAAGGTAGCCTCTTCCAGCAAGTGCAACGCAACAAGTACTGCTCAAAATATATTCTATTCACCAAGGCAATACCAATAGTAACAGATTATTCTACAGAGAACAAAGAATTTTTGAATCTGCTAATGCATCCCCATTATTACAAGACATCCCCAGGTTAGAATATATGTAAAGTATCAGTAATTATGTAACTTCCATTAAAAAAAAGAATATAGCGAACTTTTTGTACAACCGCTCCAAATATGATATGGATTATATCCTTATTGCTGAGGATAGTTTGAATGCTGTTAATTTTCTTCGGTTCTTTATGGCAATTTAGGTTATGTCAAATGCAAATAATACTGAATTGTAGTTTCATAATTTCAAGAACCTTTCTTTTACTAAAAGAGGCTCTCTAGCAAGTCACCTATTCATTGTTAACAATCACTGTTCAGGGAGCTTAAAAAGAGCTTGTATTTTCTTACTAAGAAATTTTGCATGAACTTCTCAAGCAGCAGCCTGAAACGATTAGATGAGGGTGTAAGCATATGAGATTCAATTGGTTGTTTTAATCTTAGTCATAGCTTACTCTGTATGTTCTTGATTCAAACAAGGAATCATATGGTAGCTGACAAAATACCCCTATAATCATCTAGGAAGACACAGATGCAATTCTGGAAATATTTTATTATCAGCAAGGAAAATTGCTCACTCCATGCTTCACAGAACCAAATGGCACCCTATATATGTTCCGAATAATCATAGAAACTAGATGACTGGAAAATTCAATTACAGATACATACTCACACTGACAACAATAAGCGTGGAAAACAACACATGAACAGAGTTCGGTGAAAATTGAAAATTTACAATGTAGCAATCTGACCCATAAGTAGCTAATGAACTTCTCCAGAAATATATGTGACCTTATCCCATTGTCTCAAAGTATACAGCAAGGGCATGTCTGGAGAGAGAGAAAATAGGTCAGTCCATAATATCACCTGAGTATCAGTGTAACTGATAAAAAAGATAATATAACTGTACCAAGAATTAGAGAAACTACATGCCAATATTACAGACTTTCACGCTTATCTCTGAATATGGTATTTTTACTCTCACAAGTACTTAGATACATCATAATTTAACATTATGTGCTAATTTTCATCATGTACTATGTCCAAAACAACAAGAAGAGTAAAATGTTGTGTAGGCGTAGGCATGTAGCTTGTTCTTCAGTGAGGTTTAACATTTCATCTTGTTCGTCATTTTCTTTTCCCATTAGAAGTGCTATGAGAAATTGGTGATATATGAGCAGTAAAATAATTGAATAGCTACTCTAACAAGCACAGAAGGATTATCTGCTGATGGTCATATAACCCTATAATCAAAATGAATATTTCTGTTTTGTTTGATATGCATCATTTTTCTATGGTAGTAAAGCTACCAATTCCCTAATGAAAATTGGCAATAATATTTACAGTTTATGTAAGTGGGTATCCAGTACGAATTCAAAGTCAAACTAAGGTATAGAAAAATCGATCATATCAGAGCCTGAAAAATAAATGTTTTTTGTGCATATATACCTGTTTCACCTTGTTTTCCTGCCTGTGATTAGTGTCCGGTTGCCTGGTAGAAGTGTTCGGCGATAATTTATCATCCCTCACCCTGTTGAAGATACCAGTAAACTTTTCGCCTGATGCTGCATTACCCTCATCCCACTCACCAAAAGGTGGAACAGCTACATCATCTTCAGGCTGGATTCGAAAAATGCAAAAGCAACATGACATTACTCCATAGGCACTTGAGCCACCACAAAAGTCTCTGGATTAACAAGAAACAAAAGGATTAGAATGTACTGCATCATAGCCTCGGCCACCCTGCTTGCCCCTGCTCCTTCTAGGAGTATGCTGGCCATGTCCCTCCGATGGAGACCTCCTTTCTGGAGTACGCATTCCGGTTGACCTGTGCTTCGGCTTCGGCAGGTTGTTCGGCTGTGCTGGTGATGTGGAACCATGAGCCATTCTGTATGGGCTTCTCGGTGCGCTGGCGCTACCGCCTACCTCTCGCTGAGGAAGTGGATGCCGTCGATGGGGATGATCGGCTTCTTGCCTTCTTCCATGTTGTGGATTCATTGGACTCTGGCCCTGAGCATCAGGTGCGTATGCTGGATGCAAAGGTGACTTGGTTGGAGGTTCAGGATGCCTCCTTGGATCATTTGGATGGGAAGAAATGCCAGCTTTCTTGTTTTTGCGGGCATTCTCAAATTTCTGTGTGTATGGTGTGTTGCCGGTGGAGTCCCAGTTTCCAAATGCCGGAATGTCAGGTTGCTGTCCAAAGAAAATAGGTTGGTAAATCTTGTCAATCCTTAAGCCGATTTATGATTGACAAAGCAAATAAAATGTCCATATGCAATCAGGGTATTTATAGCTTACCATTTTGAGGAAAACGAAACTAGCAACGATAGAAAGGTTTTCCATTTTTATAACATGCAAAGTTATGTTGGCACTCAGGGTACTAGTTTTTTTTTTTTCAAAAAAACGATGAACTGGAACCCTGTAAACAGTGGAATATTTCAAGAACATTGCAGATTGACAGGTTGCTACACAAAAGAAGAATCCAAATCATATGATAAATTTTAATGAAAACTTTGAGATGGTCAAACGCACATAAGACAGGATCTTCAGTGTTAGCTGCTAGATACAAGTAGGTTATCCAAGTTCAGCAAACGATCTTCATTGGAAAAACAAATGAAATCAACAAACAACATATAGTAGGCCTCGTGCATAGCAGAATAATTAGCACAAAACGCAAAAGCATACATTATCTAACTACCAGTAAAGTAGATATCTATATCATCAGTACATTATATGTCCGTATGACTCTGTGCAGCTCCCATACAGAAATGCTGCAGATCAAAATTTATTGCAAAAGCTTCTCTCAAGCACGAAATGACCAAAATCACTTAAAGCTGAACGAAACAAAGGTGCACAAAAATAATTTGCTAAAATGGTTCCTCTGAAACCAGTGGTTTCTCCCAAGCATTAATGTATTGCCCAATATGCAATTTACTCTATAATATAATTAACAATAAAACTAGATAGAGGTACCAAATGCCCGAAATAAAATCAATACGCATTACGAAGTACCAAAGATGTCCAGCTCAGTGAGATAACAAGTGCAAGAGAAAGCAGAAATGAATTACTCAATCTTCAGGAATAAGAAATGAATTACTCACTGCCATTAGCGACTTCCAATCCTGTAGAAAGAAAAATGCTCAAGTGCCTCTTCCTCCTCCTCCCAAATTCTTGGATCAACACACTTCAACTCCAAAAAGGAAAGCACCAAAGTACCAATTTTTTTCTCTCAGATACTAAATTCGGCTCTTTCGCTCCAAATCTTCCCAAGAAAGGATCAAATTCCAACTCCAAGGATTGAAGGAAGCTCTCTCACCAAATTTCCAAAGGAAAAACAAATCAAATCAGAACCTCCTGGGAAATCAAGAACCAAAGGCGCCTAATTTGACCCCCTAAATTCCTCATAAAAGCACCTCAATTCTCACCATAGAAGATGCCTCCTTCCACTCTCCCAACTACTCAAACAAACCAAACACAAGAATCCAACCACCAATCCTCCCAGGACACAACCAAATTGCTTCAAGAAAGCTGTATAAAAAAAAATATCACACACCAAGAACAGTCAAAGTCGGAGTCTTTCACGCCAACCCTCCAAGAAATCAGCCGCAGCTCATCAACAAAATGGAAATGAAAAAAGGGTGATTTTCTTCACACGACAAATCCTCCAAGAAAACACATGAAAACAAGCCTCTCTCTCCCAAGAACACAATCACTCGAATCCTCCCTCGTTTTTGCTCAAATTTCCTCAAGAAAGAACTCACCCAAGATCAGCCCCAAGAAAGAAAGAAACCAGCCAAAGGCGGCGCCTTTGCTCCTCTCTGATTCCCAAGCTTCTGCGCTGCAGAAGCGAATGAGGAGAAGCCGGGAATTCAGAGGTGAGGAGGGAGGAGGAGCCGAGGAGGTGAGGAGAAGAAAAGGAGAAGGGAGGAAGAAGGAGACAAAACCGTTGACGTGGGAGCGCCAGTATTTTTCAGTTCGAAGCACCTCTCTCTGATCTCTCTCTTTGGATTTAGTTTAGCTTATCTTTTGTTTTTCAAGATAAAATTCTGGTTCTGAGATATTAATGCCAGAGATGGGCATTGGCATAAGTCTTGAATTTTGGCTGTCGATGGTTTTAGATAAGTTTACAAATCTTTTTAAAAGCAATATATATATATATATCAAATGCAGCTTTTTATTAGTTGTGTGGCTAAAAAAATGTTAAGTGCATCAATTGAGCCAATTTTTTATTGAGTGTTCTTTGGAAAGAGGGATTTTCGTAGGATTTTTAAAGGGTTTAAATCCTGTAGAATTGTTTTGTATGTAGTGCTTAATTTGATTCGTAGGATTTGGATGAAAAAAATTATAGGAATCATTATTTTCCTTTACTTTTTGGAGGGTTAAGCATCGGCTCCAACCTCATGGGTTGAATTTCTTTGAGAAGTCTAAAACAATCATCTCTCTGTCTATGTCCTCTTAACTCTACTTTATGATATTTTTTCTCTACAATTCCTAAACGTTTTTCTGTCCAAATGACCAATTCATTCTTACATTTTTAATTTCTATATTATGTTATATGGTATGAGAACTACAAATATAAAATGCAAACACACACGCTAAATTAAGGTACTTCATATATTATTGGATACTCAAATTCTTCGTTGCATAGTATTTTTTATCTTATTCAATGAGATAACAATGGTTAATAATATTTGGTGACAAACAAGAAAAAAGTGCAATTGAATAATAAAATTTACTCGTCCCTATACAATCTGATTATATTAATCTTCAGTATGACACAATCGTGATGAGCATTGCATGACGATGTTCCGGCTGCTTAGAAGTTGGAAGTTTGGAAATAATCCAAGCTTCTGGATCCGAAAGCAATTCTTTAATATAAAATGTATCTTGTGACTATAAACCAAGTTGTTGATCAACAAATTGTACAGCTTGGCAAAAACATGAAAACGTTAGTTTCTGACTTTCAACGTCATGTGCTGTTGAAGGGTTATTTTTTAACCCTATCACTAAATGCATGTATGTAACGTAACACCCATTCATATTAATTAGCTGAATTTGTTTTATCTCTGTTTCAAAAAGAGAGAAAAAAAGTTAGGACTTAGGAGTGAGTGTGAGCACCTGTGTTTTATACCGCGTTTTCAAAAAAAACAGAGAAAAGAAAAAAACTAGCTGGCTTTGATTTTTATAGGAGTCAACCACGCATGCTAAGGAACAGGAATTAAATTTTGTCATAAGCCTATGATCAGTTGCAATCGGAAAATGACCTCAGCTCTTCCATTTTCCAAAGAGGTACTCATGCATGCATGATGGTAAATCGCGTAGCACTATTAAGGTTGTTTAGATAATGGAAGTAATTAAAGTAAAAATATAATATATAGCATAATTCATAGTATGAAAAAAAACACAGCAAGCATAGCACAAGAGTGATAAAAGTTTATGCAAAAAAAAAAAAACCCACTCTTGAATAAACCGACGATGTGTCAAAGACATAAAAATCTCTCATATTCTGCTGGTTAACTTATTAGCCGGTGTTAAAATTTGATTTTTCCAACTAAACTTTTATGTTCATTTTTGATTTTCTTAATGATAGGTTATTTTTCAATATTAACTTTTAAACCGTTAAAACGTAGATATAAAGTTGCTTCATTTATTTTTCGCAGGCTTATCAGCGTTAGTCCAAACGCACCTTCTAAAGGTTCAAAGTAGTAAATTTTTTTTTACTATCTAGTAGTTTGAGAAGCGTGCGCGCGGAAAACAAGCAGGTGAGTTTGGGAATCTAAGCTAAGAGCAAGGATAATAGTGAGCTATAAGAGGAAGACTAATAATATAGTTAGCTGCTGGCTGTATAGATCTTTACAGTCTACCTCTCAGCTTACTCATATAGTAGTTAGCTCTTAACTATAAATATATGGTCCACATGTCTCTGTTACAAATTTTCTTAGTTCCTGTGCCTAACCTGGCTATAAGTTTACAGCCCGCTTCTCCTCTCTCACCTCTTCTCTCTTATCCAACTCAGCATTCAGTCTTCTTAGAGCCGACTATTATACTTGCTTTAAGCAAACTATATGCTTATATGGAAGAGAGATGTAAAGAAAAGTGATGAATGTTGGCTTTCATGTAAGAGCTAACTCAACACAATCTCCAAGATATATACATTAAGTTCACAATGAGAGAGGATAAAAAAATAAAACTAAACCTTAGCTAACCTATTATACATGTTAGCTATATAAGTTCTACTATTAAATTTGCTAAAAAAACACAACCTACTACGTTGTTGATGGTAGCGTTGTTACCGAATATAGTTCATATCATGGGAATATGGTTCCGTTCAGCTTGATTTTGTACAGTTTTCCGTACGATTTGGTATGGCCTGGTCAAAGTCAACTCAATCGAAGTGGGGTCCATATGCATGCATGCATGCATGAACTTAGCACTAGGAGCAGCTAGCCTGCCTAACCTGGCCCAGAGGGAAAGGTCCACATAATTGCTTGCAACTAGTAATAGACTGCTGCACTGTTCGTGGGTTTAATTTAATTATCATCTTAACCTCCACCTACTTGTATCATAAGGTCCTATTTAGATCCTTCAAAATAGTTTTACCATTTTGAAGTACTTTTTAACAAAATGGATCTAAACAGTATGGTGAAAAAATAGCAACTTGCCATTTTGCATTTGGCACTCTAGAGTAGCAAAATTGACCAAAAAGTGCGTAGGGACGCGGACCACCTCTCATGGTGCATGGGAAAATGGCAACTTTTGCATGCTCCTAAACACCAACTTACAAAAATGCAATGCCAAAACTTTTGCCACCAAAACTTTTGCCATTTGCCATTTGCCATTCCAAATGGATCTAAACAGGCCCTCAGTCTGTATTCATGGCGCCGTTTTGGAAGATTCTATGGTCACGAAAAGTCCTTCTGCAAAGAAATGGTTAGTTTATTCTTGAGATCTTGGGGCAATCTCTAAAAGATTTTTCCAAATCTAAATTTGGTACAAGTTTTTAGGAGATTAAGAAGGCAACGGGCTCTTAAAAGAATAGTACAAAAGGGTTAGTATGCAATAAATACGACCCTTCTACCATGTAGTAATGTTAGAGAGAAATTTACTGTGTAGTACATCAGTATCCATTCAGCTTTCACTAGATGAGCTCATGGAGTAATGATACTCCATCATCTCACTCACTAAAACGTGATTAAACTTAGCACACATCTTTATTTTAAATTTCTCATATACTATAATGTTTTATAACAATAAAATTATAATCATATGAAAGTAAGTGGGATGGAGGGAGTATTATCTAGTTTACCAGGTATTGAAAGTGTAGTAAAAACACATATTAATTGATGGCATTCTAGCTCTGTTCCTTTTCACAAGGGTTGCCATCTTCTAGACTCGGACAGCCATGGATCAGCTAGCTGGATTGCTCCAAATGTTGACCGCGCTTTGAATGTTGAAACTTTGAACGAAAATTTGTATCCTTGTCATGTTTCATCCAGTCAGCTGTCCAGATCTTGACGACGACACCAGAGCAGAGCCCAATACTACAGTTATTAATTAATCCTTAGATAGCTGATCTATTTTAATGTAACTGTGCAACCAGATAAATTTTATCTTGGGTCTAGTTTAAGATTTAATTGCCTGCAAAGTGGTGAAATTTGTTTGGACAGTCTTCAGGTTTTCCAAACTATAAGAACTGCCAGTATTTCTGACTTGAAAAATCAGTCAAAACTTACAAGTTTTGTTAGGATATGAATTTAGTGTGGATAGCCATCAGCTTTGCCAAACAAACAAACTAAAAAAAAAAGAAGCAACCGTCAGTGCTTCTGACTAGATAAATTCGATCAAACATAAGTGTTGTTTAGGATAGTACGACTTGGTCTGCAAGTGCTTTTCATGGGTTGTACTTTGATCACTCTTGCTTAATTAGTTATTAGTCTGTTTGTGTCCATTCTAGTCTGTACCTTCATCGAGTCATGAGACCAAAGTCCGATGTTCATATGCTCCTGACGATTCTGTCCTTTCAAATTTGACCTGTTCCATGAATTTCAAAAGTTCAGTCATGCTGACCACAAGTCCATGAAAATGGCTTTAATTCCTCCAGTTTCTTTGGTCAGTTTCAACTTTGGTAACACCAAACCTGCAGGTTGTGTGAATCTCCCCTAGTTGCATAATTGCTAATTAAGTAATTAGGTGCTGAGAAATTCAAGAAAGAATAAACAAAGTCATCTGAACAAATGACTTGAACAAATTTGAGATTTTTATCAAATGACTGATGTTTGACATGCCATCTGAACATGCCACTAGAACAAATTTGAGATTTTATCAGGCTACTTGTCTTCCAACTTCAATCGATCCTTATGATAGAATATTTATAGGTTGCTCTTTTGAGCTAAATTATTTAATGCCAAAATCATCATAGGATCAATCTTGGTAGTTTTTTTTTCAAGGACAACAATCATAGGATCAATCCTTGGTAGGTATGGGGGATTGGACTATATATGCATGCAGTGTTTACCTTCTGAATCTGATAAGATTTCATATATATTATTATATGTATTTGAATATATCTGATCTGATGGCATGAATAGTTATCTAGAAAAAAATCCGATGACATGCATATTATGATACAAAACTATTGGGATATCATGCAGTGAAAGGCCAAAAGATACTTACTATTGGGATTTCTTCACCATGTATGTATTCACACTACCATTTACCATTTGAGGTAGAGAGAATAGTTCTTTCATAATAAATTCAAAATAAAATATGATGTATACGTTGTTTGTCACCGATCATGTACATCAATGGTTTTTGTTTTTTTTTTTGTAACGCAGAAGCCTCAAATTAACGCCATCACATTCGGAGATAACCAAGGTGATTGGAAAGATTAGGTGGGAAAGTAAGCTCTTGACTTCTTCCATACCTTAGAAAAGCTCAACACCTGATTATGATAATGTATGCACGGTGCACACATATGCAATTAACTAAGCAAATGTTACTTAAAGATATATGGCCCTACCAAATGCAAAGAAGATAATGTTCTTGCAGGTTTCATGGATTTTGGAGATGTTGACGTGAAGGGTATCAATATCAGGCCCCTTCTTTTTTTTTTTCCAAAGAGGCATCTAGACATCTAGTGTTTAGAGATAATCAACAAAATCATCTGTAATACAGCCCAGGCTTTTTTTCACAAGGAAACTACTATACAACGGAATCTCGTTCGAATGGGATGATACCGGTTAGGTATCAGGAGGTATCATGTCCTGGTATCAAGTGATACATACGAGGTATTAGGTGATTTTTATAGGTATTGACTGATACCCGTTGGTACCAGATGTTAATACCCGTTGATACCACCTGATGCATGTCAATACCAGAGTGATACCTACTGTGATTCCTACTAGGTATCAGGAGCTGGGTACCAAGACATCATCACCGATGCCCGTGTCCTCTGCATTGAACTCATCCTCCACCGTCCATGCCCCACGCCGGAGCTTATCGCCAGCCACCGCGTCCTCTGTCATCCATGCCTCACGCCCTACCAGAGCTTCCATGGAGCTCCCCTCTCTCCCTTCCTCCACTGCCACATGCCTGACGCCGGCTCTGCTCCACTGCCACATGCCTACGCTCGTGCTCTGGGAA
The DNA here is from genome assembly GCA_000573905.2 of Oryza punctata. Taxonomy (NCBI): domain Eukaryota; kingdom Viridiplantae; phylum Streptophyta; class Magnoliopsida; order Poales; family Poaceae; genus Oryza; species Oryza punctata. The sequence goes on along the minus strand of CM002491.2, from coordinate 16,274,809 downwards.
TGAGGAGGGAGACGGTACCATCGCGGGTGCTCAGGATGGGATACCGGTATCTAGATTTCCCTTTTTTATATGGACTATATACTGAAGTCACGCGATAGTTTTCTTCTTGATTTGAAAAATTAATAGTCATCGACATAATCAATAAGACGATAAAAAGTAAATGCAGGAGGTATACCTAAATGTATACAAGATGTAAATCAGATAAAAAACAAAATACTCCCTCCGTCCCAAAAACTTTTAGAACTAGGCACGGGCACAGAAAAAACTTTTACAGCCAGGCACAAGCACGGGTATTAAGGAGTATTATAATTGATTAAGATGAGAAAACGATGAAGAAATTAAATAAAAGATATTTGTGATCAGTTAATATAAGAGAGTAGGTATAGGAGCAATTAGGATAAAATTTGAATGCTAAAGATAGCATATTTATGAAATGGAAGGAGATGGCACTTGTTGCCTATCTGGAACGTCTGGAGTGTCGACAAGATCTAGTAGTAGCCTGCTGTGCAACTTGTGCAACATTATTTCAAGTTGCACTATCATTGGACTGTTGGTGACCCCAACCGTGACAGTGACAGGACCAAATGGCATGTGACAGGCCCAAAGTTCTCAAAACAAAAACCAATCGACTGAAAGTAGCCCTCATGCTCAATTTGAGCCAAGCAAGATGAACTCATACTCAACTAGTCAACTGTTGACAATCTCCAGCTATTACCAAGACCATTGTAAACAATGAAAATCACATGCGAATCCATATCTATGAATTAAGGGATGCTTGAATAAATGGAGTTGGCACAAGTTGTCTCGAAGCACCTTTGCCAGCAGCAGCAATTGTGTTGTAAACATGTTACGGGCAGGTCTGCCAACCTACTGACGGCTCAGAAGCTGCAATGCAATTCTATGCACTGACCAACTTTTGGGAGTCACTTCTATAACGTACAATGTCAATGATTTAGGAAGGCTCTCAGCAATGGAGACCAAAACTGACAAACATCTTCTCGCCTATTGTAGCTCTATACAGATGGCGGCAAGGTTTGACAAGAACAAAATTTGGCAATACAACATTTAGGAAGTGTACCTATGCCTTTGGTACAGGTAATTTGATCCTATAGTTGGAGGAAGTTACACCAGCCCTTTTTCTGAGTCTGCTGAGGACAAAATGAATGGCATTTCACAGCAGCTGAGCCGCAACTACTGCAGCTTCTGCAACCTCTTCATATCTGATTCTACATCCACTGGGAACTTCAGCATGGCCTTCAGTTTGGCCACAGCCTCATCCATATTGTTGACATCCAGGCATCTTTCACTTGGGGTGGCAAATAGAACTTCATTTAAATCTTCTTCGAGATGTAGTGAATATAGGTGCTCAAAGGCCTACAAAGTTGTTATTTTAGCTAAATAACTGTACTCAGAAATCTGTTGTATCCTATTATGTGAAAGAAAGGTAAGAGTGTCTCTGGACTCCCATCTTACCACTTTCAGTCGTGAAACAACCATTTCCCTGACTGCGGATGATCGCGAGACTAAATTGATGATAAACAGACCGCCTTCATCAAGGAACTTTTTCACCGCCAGCAGAAAAGAATCCTCAACAAAGTTTGCATGAGGGCAAGACAACCCAGATCTGTGAAGCAGGCATGAACTCAAAATCAGGATTGGTCGATATGAAAATGTTTTGTAGTAGAACGTACAAGGGTAGAGGGCAGTCATCGAAATGTTGAGAGCAAATACCTCACATCAGATGAATCAACATCAACAATAAGAATTTTAACTGCATTGTTCTCATTGCCATTGGACATGAGCTGCTGGGAGATAGCCCCATTGTTTGCAACAGCAATATCATCTATGAATTTGATTCCATCTCCCAAATGCACCTAACATAGGGAAAGGAAACTTCATATGAGGACGCTATTACGATCAAAATAAATTGGGACACTATTGCAAGCATGCTATACTTATATGGATGTTAGCTACAGTATATTTCCCAAACGAAAAATAATCTTTAAGTAACTAATAAAGCCTCCAAGAAGTCGTATGTACAGCTTGACACTTGGAGAGAGTTATTTCCTATCTTTTGAAACAACTAAGATTCTACAGTAATATGCATTTTTAATTCTTTGATAGTACAATAAATAACTCACCTGCAATTGCTCATCTGTTGAAAAGCCAAAATATTTCTTTGCTACCTCCTCTACCAATGGATCTAACTCCACGACCTGTAAAGTCAAAGAAGCTGATCACCCCATTCAACCAGTCAACTAAGGTAAGACATTTTTCTTTCTTTTACCTTAATATCTAGGAAAGGGAGACATCCACGAAGAAACATTGGTAAAGTTCCTGCTCCAAGCCCTATGACGGTTGTGCTAACCTACAAAATGCATTATGGGGTTTAAATATTAGAAATGGTTTATGCTGTAAGCTAAATACAAACTAACAAAGGCCACTGCAAGCATCCAGGCATTAAAATTAGAAATTTCATTTCTCATAAAAGAGCAATCTTTAACAATCTAGGTTCATAGACTTGAAAGTTGAATTGCTCATGTAGAATGAGATCAATGTTACTTACTTTTGTTCCAGCTACTGCAGCAGAATCCAGAGCAGATGCAATTAAAGAAAGGCCAGATATGATACTGCTGTGATAAGAGCTACCAAGGTAGCTATGATCAATCCTCAGAACGGTCTTGGATCCTACATATTATGCAAGGACCAACAAATAGCTTGTAAATAGAGGAAGATAAAACATTATATCATGCCTACTTTTTTATGAACTTATTGTCAATAAAAGATCATTAACTTCAGTAAGCAGTGAAATATTAAGAATCAGGTAGCAAATAGCTACTTTCAACCAGTGTTTCAAACTACAGATTAACAAAAATCCCTGATCACAGTTCTTGTTCTTGGCCAGTTACAGTGAGAGCAGGTTTTTCCCCTTGTCATCTGATTTATAGAACTTAAATGCAAAAGTTAAACTTGACCAGCCCACCAAGAATTACAGTCCATTGATTTATATTCAAAGTTTAAGAAAAAAAATTAAATATTTTCTGACAAGCATTGTATCCAGTGCCACAGTGAAAACTACCTACTGTAAGGTTTTGGAAACATGGTCACAGAAGCCAAAGAAGAGTAGCAGAGAACTAAATCATGCTTCTTTCAATGATCAGACCAACGAAGAGAGAAAACAGGTGTGCTAACTAAAGCTTACATCTCAGATTAGAACACACACACACACACACACACACACACACATATATATATATGAATGTCCTAGATGAAAAAAGATGCAGAGAAGATCAACATGCATGCACCAGGGATAACATAGAGACATTTCAAATCTAAGTAGTGATTGCATGTCTAATATCTTGTTCGGCGGGTAAATGAACAATTGTTTCCAAATTAAGCATGAACAAAAATATAGTTACAGAAATTTACTGTGTAGAAATATGTCAGACATGAGGTGCTGCCTCTATGATATCCAAATTCCAAAATCAGTTGAAGTACTATTCCAGCAGCGAACAGAAACATTTCAATTTATTATACATACAAACAAAGAATCTCTACAACATGACTAACATCGGATTACATAAAGATAAATGCACTTAAGCAAGATGCCTACAAATTAAAAAATAACAACTTAGTCTCAAAACAATGACCCTATGTCACATCCAGAAATTCACGAACCACAGAAGTTCTTAGTTTTCATGCTTAGGTTTGCTTTGCTTGTGGGTTAGTCGACAGACCATATCAACTTGCTTGTGGTATGGCTGCCTTTAATTAGGAGTTGAACTGCTTTCCCTTTCAGTTGTTTTAATTCAGATCAGACAATTTAAATTCAGTTATCCTTGTTTAGCCCACTTTTAATTTTACGCTGCATTTGTAAGACTTTAAATGTTTACAAGACGTGGATTCTATATGTCCAACATTGTCGTTTGTGTACCCTGGCCGGTCCTGGACAGGGGTTGAATGCACATTCAGCTTGGAATTCTGGTTCGTAAACTTCTAGGCATGAAACCCTATAAAGCCAGCATGGATTATTCCTACCACAAAGTATAGCATACCACTAAGTTGAAACTTTAAACTTGCATGACATACCTGAGGAACCTTTTTTCTGGTTCCTCCTTTTTTTGGATGCTGAAGGTGATTTTTTGTTGTTTTCATCTGCCTTGTCACTGGTGGAATCTTTGACAAGCAATGCTTCAGATTGAACTAAGCCAGAATTTCTTTTAAATATAAGGCGCCGGAACATCTTTTCAGTCATAGAACTTTGGTCTTCATCACTATTTTCATAAACAACATCTTCCACAACCATAGGACCAGTTATTTCTGAAGTTACCTTCAAATTGAAATGCAAGCAGTCCATTACAGAAGGTAGGGCATGCATACAAGTCAACAGTGATAAGAAATTGCAACTAGCAAGTGAACCAGGTGGTTCGAAAATTTAAATAAAGAAACATATTAGGCCACAAGTGCATCTATACTATCTAACTAGAACTTGAGATAATCCATTGAGAAAATCCATGAATTGCCATTGACAAGCACCCTAATCCCAGAAATACCATCGACAAGAGCATCTTCCCAAAAATGCCATTGTACAAGCCTCTTTCTCCCAAAAATACCATCACCGTCAACCTACCGTTAGATGCCACACCGTTACAACCCTAATTTTCTGGAGAATGACCAAATTGCCCTCAGTGCAAAATATCCCCAGGATTCACGGTAAAAGAAGAAAAAGAAAAAGAGAAAATGGGGAAAGCTAAACCTAGCCCCAGCCCCAACCCAGGCTCCTCTCCCGGCAGCGGCGCGGCTCTCCTGGTCGTCCACGGCGGCGCGGCGGTCCACGGCGGCGGCGCTATGCCCGGTGATGCGGGGGGCAGCGAGGAGGTTGCAGGCGGCGGTGAGGAGGTTGCAGGCGGCGGCGGTGAGGAGGTCGCAGTCGGCGGCGGTGAGGGGGCTGACGGCAGCGGCGCCGCGGCCGCAGTTGCCAGCGCGGGTGCCGTAGGCACTGGTGCGGGGGCTGCAGGCGGCGACGCCGGGACCGGAAGCGGCGGCACGGCGGCTGCAGACAATGGCGAGGAGGAAGAGGTCGCAGGCGTCAACGCAGAGGTAGCAGGCGGCGTCGCAGGAGGGGCAGCGGGTGGTGAGGAGGTCTCTCAAGTACTGGGCAGCAGCGCAATAGTCCCAGCAGGTGGTGTAGCCCTCTCAGGTTCCATTTTCCCCCTTTTGTTTGGTTTCATTTGAAGAATTTGTGCTACATGATGTGAATGAAATGGTGTTGATGTCATTGTAGATGGATTGAACCAGGGTGAAGGGGAGCATGAACATGAAGGGATGGATTCATCTTGGATTCCAGATGGGTATGTCTTTCATCCTACGCCCCTATGTGTAATTAAACTTGTATTTAGGGAGTCAGCCAGTTCCAGTTTTCTACTCACACCTCGATGATGTGTTCATCAACAGAATGGACCCATCTACTTATTTACTTGAGGTGAGAATAATGGGCCAGTCATGTAGACCTGAATTCCCGGGTGGTTTTTCTTTCAAATGGCCTATCGATGCAGACGTAACAAACTTCAAAGATTTTCTGGGTGATATTTGTGAAAAATATCCTTGGGGTTCAAATGAAACTGTATATTTGCATTATATTCATGCTAGTACCAAAGAACTCATTCCAATATGCAAAGATCAGGACCTGACATCAATGTTTGGGTGCTTTCATCATAGTAAAAGGGGTCAAGTGGTAATCACACTGGGAAACCAAAACAATCTGTCCCAAGCTATCGTGCCTTGCACTCCATCACATTCAGTCCCCTCTCAGGCATTTTTTACTCAGCAAGGCAGTACTAGTCAGCCATCCAACAATGATGCATACCTAGAAAATCCATTCCCGCATTATGAGCATGTAGGTTTAGATGATGAGAAACAGTACTCAGTTAGTACTGCTGACTCTTCATCTAAGAGTGATGACTCTTCCTCTGGGAGTGGTGACAGTATTGCTGAAACTGATAATGTGCCTGAGGTTGAAGGGGGAGATGATATGAGTATCACTGATAGTGATGATTAAGAGTGGATTGCACAAGATGCTCAGGCAGATCCAGTAATCCCACAAGTTGCATATGACAGATAATCCGCCCATGATTGTTGGTACTATTTACCCTTCCATGCGTGAGCTTAGATTGGCTGTGGCTCAATATTCCATTAAGAAAGAATTTGAGTTTTTTGTTGAAAAAACTGACCCTACTAGATTCAGAGCTAGATGTTTCAAAGAAGGATGTGGATGGAGGCTTCATGCATCAACCATTCATGATGGTCCAGCAGTGCAGGTATGCGTTGTAGTAATGTGTTACTTTGCATATTTTGTTATTTTCTTCTCTAATTGCAGCCATTTTTTTTCTTTTTCAGATTAAGATCCATGAGGTTAACCATGGCTGTCTTAGTACTAGAAAAAGCGAGAATGTCAAGAATGCAAAGAGAGCATGGATTTGTCAGAGAGTTATGGAGTGGCTACGTGAGGATGTTACCATTGGGGCCAAGGAATTGCAAAGGAGGATAGGGACACACACAAGGTAACCATACCCTACAAGAGAGTACATTCTGGGAGGGAATTAGCTATGAGTAAATTGTATGGTGACTGGGATAGTAGCTTTGACAAGCTATTTGGTTGGAAGGCAGAGATCGAGAAGAGGTCCCCAGGTAGTATAGTCGCCATTGACCATATGACATTCAAGGACAAGAAGAGATTCACTAGGTTATTTGTGGCACTACACCCTTGCATTCAAGGCTTTTTAGCAGGTTGTAGGCCATACTTAGCAATAGATAGCACACACTTGACAGGAAAGTATAGAGGTCAACTAGCTACTGCATGTGCTATTGATGGACACAATTGGCTATACCCAGTGGCCTATGGTATTATTGACTCGAGACTAGTGAAACATGGCTTTGGTTCATGGAGAAACTGCATCAAGCTATAGGTGAACCAGCTGGGTTATCTATTTGTTCAGATGCAGGAAAAGGTAATGACTATGCTATTGAAGAGGTATTTGGTTATGCGGAGCATAGAGAATGCATGCGACACCTTGTTTCCAATTTCAAGCTCAAGTTCCATGGCAAAGTTTTTGAGGAACACTTATGGCCAGCAGCATACGCATGGACTTCTGCAGAATTCAATGAACACATGGCTTCAATAGGTGAACTAAAGCCGGAAGCTATATCATACTTGAAAACTCACCACAAGAGGTAGCTATTTCATACTATGCACATTAACTTGCTTATTTCAATAGGTGAACTAAAGTTTGAACTCTCAAATATTTTATCTTCCTTATTTTGTAGGTTATGGATGAGAAGTGAGTTCTCCACACACTCCAAGGTTGATTACATCACCAACAATTTAGCCAAGAGCTTCAACAATTGGATCAGAACGCACAAAGGTCTTATGCCATATGAATTGGTTGATAAAATCAGAAGAAAGGTGATGAATAAGTTTCATGTGAGGAAGAAGGTGGCAGCCAAATTGGAAGGTAATATAATTCTACCTTGTGTCATGAAGGAGCTTCTTGAGAAAAGTAGAGGACTAAACTTTGAACTAGATAGAAGTGATGATTTCATTGCTGAGGTTACTGAGAAAGACCCAGGTACTATTATGTTGCATGTCTTATTGAGTTTTTATACTTGCCATTAGTAACCTTGTTTGATATAATCTTGTTATTCCATTTCCTCACAAGGTGGTAAGAGGCATGTAGTTGATCTTGAAGAGAAGAATTGTACATGTAGAGAGTGGCAAGTGTCTGGGAAACCTTGTGCTCATGCCTTGTGCTTCATCACATCTATTAGGGGGTTGCAGGTGCATGATTATGTTGATGAATGTTACAGTGTGGTCAAATTTAAAGCCACATATGCAGGCCGCATTCCAGCTCTAACCGACATTTCCCAGTGGCCAAAGAATACACATGATTTCTTTCTTTATCCTCCAATATTGAATCTGCAGGGAGGCCCAAGACTTTAAGGCACAAAGGTGGTGTTGAGGGAAATAAGAAGGGCAAGAGAAAAATAGGTGCCAAAGGTCAGCAAAAGTGCCCTATTTGCAAAAACTTTGGCCATAGATGGACAAGTTGCAAAGAAGCAGATTCCGATGCTAAAGAGGCCTATGCTTTAGTGGCAAAACAAAGGTGATTTCTATACCCATATTTCTTCATGTTGATTTCATTTGCCACAACAAACATCATTGATTTCCATTTATCCTGTAGAAAACTGAAAAGGAAATCAAAACCAAAAACTACTTCTGCTGCCACTGAAAACAGTGATCCTACCACTATGTCAAGTCAAGTATTGCTAGCCTATCAAGGTGAAATTTGTATCTTGAACTTGTTATTATTAGTTTTTTGCTTCTCAGCTGCAACAACATAACTAATTTGCATTATTCAATTTTAAGTGTTGTTGGTGGGACAAGTAGTGATGCTGGACTTGAGTCTAATAATCAGCCTTTGTCATCCTTACCAAGGTAGTCATTTTAGTATTGTACACAGTGCTTGCACTTGATTAATGACAACTTAAATTGATTGCTAAATGATTTATTTTTTTCAGTTCTATGGCCATTGTGCCGGTAGTACAAGCTACTGCAGCTATTGCCAAGGGGAAAGGGAAGGGGAAGAAGAATGGGAAAGTGAAGGGATCAGGGAAGAAGGATGAGAAAAAGGACAAAGACAAGAAGCTCAAGAGAAAACCATCCTCAACAGTACAAGCTAGTACTCCACCCGCCAAAAGGAAGAAGGATAATAAAGTACAACAAAACAGTCCCGCAATGGGAACTAGAAGCAAGCAGAGTAGTCCATCGATGGGGACTAGAAGCAAGAGGAAAATAATTGATTGAGTTTCTTGCTGTCACATGTACTGTCTGAACTCCCAAACATGTATTGACCATGCTATGTACTCTTGTTAGGCTTGTCTGTTTACTACTAATTAGGGTTGTGATGCTAAGATGCTGTGAGCCCTTTATGTTGTGAAAATTCATGTTGACCACACTTGGCAATTTGTGTGTTGATGCCCCAATGTTTTAGCTCAGATTGATAGCAATTTTTTCGAAATTATTTATTGATATATTCTTGCTCATAACACAACACTGATAATTGATGCAAGATTTCTGAAATAATTTGGATAGCAAAATTGATATATTCTTGCTCATAACACAACACTGATAATTGATGCAAGATTTCTGAAATAATTTGGATAGCAAAATGTGTGAAATTTGGATCAATGCAAAATAAATAATTTTGTTTGTCAATTTATAAGCTAATATAAACAGTAAAATTTTAATATGATTTTAACATATGTGAAGTTTGGATCAATCCCAAATAATGTTGTGTGAGTAAACAGTTGTCAAGGGGTATGTTTGTCTTTTCATATAACTTAACAGAGAGAAGCTAACAGCAGGTCGACAGTGATGGCATTTTTGGGAGAAAGAGGCTTGTACAATGGCATTTTTGGGAAGCTGCTCTTGTCGATGGCATTTCTGGGATTAGGGTGCTTGTCAATGGCAATTCATGGATTTTCTCTAATCCATTATGTGCCATTAACAAAGCATGGGTTCTACAATATAGCGCACTGACAAAGCTCGGTTCTATAATATACCATCGAACTAGTTTTCTTCCTTATACGCTATCGCCGCTAGTCAACAGTTAGTCAAATTCCGTTAAGGTCAAGGAAATATCCATTTTGCCTCTAAGGTATCATGCGTCCTCATGGATTTCATTGACCATCCACTATTTCTTCTCATTGATGAAAATTAGAAATCGCTTGTCTTTTTTCATCCAAGATTATTTAATTCAACATGGCATTGTGCAAAATCTCAAATTTATCCTAGGGGTAAAATGGTCATTTTTCCTCTCTTAACAGAGTTTTGACTTTTGACTAACGGCGATGGCATATAAGGAAGAAAATGAGTTGTTCGATGGTATATTGTAGAACTGAGCTTTGTCATTGGCATAACCCGCGCTTTGTCAATGGCATAGAATGGACTGACTCTTAGAACTCAGTATGCATGTAGTAGAAAGTTGGTCTATAGAAATTATTTTCAATCTCTTTCCTTTGAAAAAAAAACATTTGTGTTTCTTTCAGTCTAAACCTTGTCTTTCTATGAACAGATACCACCCATTAGGATACCCAAATGAATAATATATAGTTTCTCATTCTCGGGATCATTCAAACCTGATAGAGATGGAACATACTGGTAAATAATGATAGATGAAAATCAGTAGATTAAGAGCATATAAGATAGGTCCTTCGTAGGAGCCAGGTTATGGAAGACCAAGCTATCTAATTATCATTTTTAAACAAAACCTAAACTTAGTCCATCAATTAATGATGTCCAAACATCAAATTCACTGTTCTTTTGCCCAGCATCAAACGGTTTTGCTGAAGTGAGATATCAGAGGGACTCCTGTAATTGGGAAATTTTATCAAGTGGACCCAGTTCCACTGCATCTATCATTGATGATAGATCATGGACTAAATACATGCTAAATGACTTGAAGAGGTTTCAACCACTATAATTTGGCAGTAAGCCAGTAATTATGCTTATGCAAAAGAATGGTACCAAGTCTGCAAAGACTCCAATATTATATAGATGATGTCAATCTGGATAACATTAGTCCTTAGGGCAAGGGCAAACAACATTGCCACTAGAATAGGCATTCCACGGAAAATATATTTTATAAGTACCTCTTGCAGAATCTCTCGTTGTTTCACACCATCACCAGCCATCATGAACCTGCATAGTTGTTTTTACACCACAACCATGATTAAGAAACATTTTTTGGTTTTGCATTACATGGTAGGAAAGTTGATTGAGAAAATCCAAAAAGCTCATAACACCCCCGACTAGGATTCCAAGTGGGATGCAGTGCACCACTGACATATGATTTTGCTTGTGTGTACTGTTACAAATGCAACAACTGGTTGGCTCCTTCCCGATCTAACCATACATAGTTGGCATGCATTAACAACTTCATTCAATGAAGAATAAAACACGCATTTCAGGTCATTTCTCAGAACAAGGTAACATTATTTGCATTACTGAGGTATGATATCACTTGTTATGTCATTACTGAGGTATGATATCACTTGTCATGTAACATAACACATTTACTTATGTACAAGACAATAGTATTCCATGATGTAACTACAATAATCAATTCTGTGTTCCATCGTGTTACTGTAATTGATTAGTAAGACAACCTAACAAGCTTAGCTGATAGCATTCCACCATGTACCTCTGCCACTATTACTAAGTCCAAGTAGGGAATCACGATATTGTTTTATACTTATATTTGAAATCAACTCGTTCCAACTCGTTGCCCAGCCTAGATGACACGTGGAATATAGGAAAGGACACACCCATGCCCAAAATAAAGATGGATTTGGTTACAGTCATAAAAAAGAAATAATATGATATTGTTTTGTGTACAACGGCACTATAACATCAAATTAACGTATGGATCTAGGGTAAACATATCATAACAAACAAGGGGATGTAATGTATATAATAGCCAGGGAATGTGCACTGAAATAAACAAACACCACCAGGAGACATAATAATGGTGATGATGATGCTGTCCCAAATAGGACTACATGCAGGATAGGTGCACCAGACTTATTTGGCATCAGCGAATTTCTATTAGAACTAGATTGAGTTTTCATGCTGGACCAATTACAAAGCCTTACTATAACCGTGGGCACTGATAAACCCCTCTTATTACTCAAAATACCAAACTGTAAAGTTTGTCTTAATAATTTGACATTCTTATTAGGATCTTTTTCCTACAGCTTTACTTGAAAAAAAATTGACATTTTTATTTCCTTAACATGGAAATGCGAACTTCTAGGAAAAAAATGCTGACGATATTTCAAATAGAATGCATTGACACCTACGGTATACGAGCTTCCTCTTCAGGATTTCCAGGTTCCAGATCCTTAACAAGGGGAGATAAATCATTCTGAAAAAAAAGGTGTAAAACAATAACATTAGGACTGTGTATTAGCCTGTGGCAATCGCACAACATCCTAATTGCAAATAATCACCTTGATAACATCCATGTCAGCATTTGCATGTCTACTATCCAAGAATACCTAATGTAAAGGTAAGTTCATAGCACAAATTAGCAATGAAAATGCTGTAAGGTGATCCCAAATATCAAATTATAATCAAACTAGGCTTGCATCCATCACAGTTGTACCATAATTAGACGAGCAGCCTTTGCACTTTCAACAACATGCCACTGTCCTTCTTCTGAAGCAAAAAGCCATTCATGTGCTCGAACCTGAAAGCAAATTATGTTCATTAGCAATCATGAGTGCCAGAGTAACTGTTTTAGCTTTCATATAGCTTAATGGAAGAAAACACAGACTAGAGGGCTACTCAGCAACTCTGGTTGTCAAAAGAAGCTTAGCCAGTACCCACATAGCAAACCTCTTGATGCAGAACCACAATAGACATAAAGCAGAGGAACAAAACGGTGAGAATACAGATAGAGAGAGACTTAAAGCCTATACAAGATTCAATTTTACAAATTTGAAGTGCATCCCGTCCCTACCACTACAAATGGGGATGGGAGCAGGACTACAGGAGTGATTACCCTATCCCCACTCTCAGCTATATCCCCACCATGTGCACATCTCCATACTATTCAGCTATGTATAATTTCTTTCTTCCATTACAATTTCCATATAATATGTAGCGTACACCCCTTTTAATACTATTTACCATATTGTGTACTAATAAGTGAATTGTTATCTTGCAGTGATGTTATTTGTCCCAAATCCTAAACTTCTGTTGCACCACATAATCTTTGCATTTGCTACATGCACAATTAACATATTTGCATAAATGTTACCATCTCTCTCGTAATAATTCAATGCAAGGTGCGGCAGATCAAAACCACATAAAAAGGTAGAATCATGCCAAGAAGGAAATAGATTGGGTGGCCTCAAGATTTGTGCTTCATACAATTTGAATAAACCGGATGCCCCCTCACCAAGTATGCAATACAGAATCACATTTCAGCAGGCAACAGGCATGTGCTTACAAAACTAACACAATACTCCCTCCATCCCAAAATGTATGATGTCGTTGACTTTTCGCATAATATTTGACCATTCGTCTTATTCAAAAAATTATATAAATATCATTTATTTTGTTGTGACCTGTTTTATCATCAAAGAAACTATAATCTTGACTTATAAATTTACATATTTATACTAAACAAAACAAATGGACAAATGTTATGAGAAAAGCCAATGGCGTCATATATTTTGAAAATGAGGTAGTATTTGATATATGCATTGAAATTGGTATAGGAAGTGAAGTGAACAACATGGATGCATGTGGACCCTAAATAACATTGATCGACACAGTTTTCTATTCCATCTAGTGTAACTTGATTTTCAAGTATATTTTCTGATCATAATGTATTTTATCGTATGCGTGTTTCTTCCAGGACATAGTAGATCAAGAAAATGATCAGTAGGGGATTCAGTGAAAATAAATAACAGTAAGTACTGCAACAAAAATCAAAGCTGCATATTGACAGTATATAGCTGACCTTAGGCACAATAAAAACTCCACAATGATATACAAAGGTTTCAGTTCGCTTTCTGGCATCCAATAGAACAGCCTTATAGCAATAAAGTGAATTTCCCTGATCACCAAGAATGAACATCCTTCGTCGTCCTGGGATAATCACCTTCAGATCTCCTACAGCTCCTAACTGAAGATCACGTAATGACAAAGTAACATCAACACCAGAACTGTATGACTCCCGGATGGTGTTTTCCTTCTCAAGAGAATGAATCACATCATTTGCCTGTAGCACAAATATAAAATATAAGAGTAAGAGTACCGACAGGAATTAATTATTTGTTTTCCATCAGAAGAATATAGCAGTACCTGTTTCATGTTACAGAATTTAGCAGATTGGTCTAATAGTGAGTGTATTGGGTGTACTACACCCATCTTTCCTTTTACCATGACCACCATGAAAGTCTGGAAGGCAGACTTCTTAGAGGATTCATTACCTATAGCTTGAATGCTCATATCCCATCCAAACCTGAACTCAGACAAAAGCAGAGCTGCAGGAGAGAAAGGAGCAAAACACTATTAGTCAATTACGAAAATATCCTCCGATATATTAAATTGGTTATTTATATCATTTGTGGAACAGTTTTGAAATTTTGATTCATGACCAGAATATCTATGAAAGTATGCAGATTATCTGCACAAAAAGTACATCACTGATTTCCAAGAAAGAAGAGAAGAAAACACCATTATTTCTGTTGTTAAAAACACATTCATAATCTTAAAGTTTTTAACTTATAGTTTTACACTAATATAGTTATTAAAGTTTCCTTGGAAAGTGGAAACATTGGAAGTATATTTATTAAGAATATACAAAGTCACTAAGATGTATAAGAAGAATATTGATGCAGTTACAAAATCAATGATCAAAGTTTCTGTGGAAACGTGAAAAGTCAATACTCAATATGAGCAAAGCAAAAGAAGTATAGCTGAAAATTTGAAAGTATATTTACTAGAATCCTTCAAAACTGTAAGACATATAAGAGGTCCTAAGTGTAACTACGTAACAGGAAAAGACTAAAATTGTCAGGTAATCAGTTCTCTCAATAATTGACAGAAGCTCACCTAGGACATGGGATTCTGCAAGGGTAAGGCAAGCAAATTTCCCTCCTGATTTCAAAACCCTCTTTGCCTGCATGACAAGCAAGAGGCGCTTACCAAGTCAGACATAACGTAAAGAACAAACATTTCCATAAAATCCATTAGATATATAAAAAAATCAAGAATGCAACACTAACATGCACCATTTAAAATTCAAAATGGTATTTCTATTGCAACATCAAACATCAGTATTTAAATTGGAAACATACAACACTTAGTACCTCATTTAGATATTTCATCCCTAGTTTTGTGCCAGCCTCTGGCTCCATAAGAGCATCCAGTCCACCCTTATCAAGTATGACATCAAATGATCCATCTGTGAACTGGCAATTTGATGCATCAGGTAGGTTCAATAAGATATCGAGTTACAGGTTGATGGACAAATAGGAAAAAAAAAACTCAGAGTCAGAAGAACCCTGTAA
The DNA here is from genome assembly GCA_000573905.2 of Oryza punctata. Lineage (NCBI taxonomy): Eukaryota > Viridiplantae > Streptophyta > Magnoliopsida > Poales > Poaceae > Oryza > Oryza punctata. The sequence goes on along the minus strand of CM002491.2, from coordinate 16,259,668 downwards.
TTCTTAACAAAATGGCAAGGACAAATGAAAAGTAAAAAGGAAAAGAACTCTTTAAAAGTGTACTCTGTACAGAAAACATTGAGAATGTCACAGTTCACTACCATTGTAAGAAGCATAAAACATAAAAGCCCCATAAGTATTCCACCAGGCTCATTCAGGATTTCAACAAATGAGTTGCCCCCTTCTGTAATTTGCTTGATCCATCATGTCACACAAGTGACAAACTGAAATCATGAGCATCTGGTGCAAGCTGCCCGAGGGTGAAAATAACACGCCACATGCATTCATTCATTTAGATGATTTGCATGACAATATGTTCACAAGCATTCACAATCAACCGAATATGCTTGAATTCTCAGCATTGCCTACTCAACCTCCAAGAACATGGCCATTAGCAAGAGCCTCCATTCTAGCCACCTAATACTAAATTCAGTTAACCATTCCACTAAAGACAACGAGTACCAAAATGGTCTTCGGCGGCTAATGTCTACTTACGTGGTCCACTACAAAATCAATCCTAGCAGAGCCGCAATTCCATATAGATTCGGCCTACACACACAGCAACATCAATACGAAAATCCTAGCTCCAAAGCAGCCCAACCATACACCGAAGCGGATGAAGCGCACGGGGGCCGTGGCCGTACCTGCATGTCGGTCATGTCCATGACGCGCCAGCGCATCTCCGGCCGCGCGCGGGCGTGGCGGCGGAGCATGTCGGCGACGAGGACGCGGGAGAAGTCGACGTTGGTGATGTGGCGGAACCCGGCGTCGTAGAGCTTCTCCGAGAGCACCGAGCTCCCGCACCCGGGCACCAGGATCTCCGGGCCCTTGCCTCCCCCTCCGCCGCCGCCGCCGCCGCAGCCCTGGAGGAGGGAGAGGAGCGGCGACCGGAGGTCCTCCCACTCCGCGTACCACTCGAAGCTGTCGCCGGTGCCGCGGAGCGCGAAGAACTTGTCCCAGTTCTCCCGCGAGGTGAAGTCCCCGAGCGTGTCGAGGATCGCCGCGCCCCCTGCCGCCGCCGGCGTGGTCGCCATGGTGAATGGAAACCCTAGTTAGGGGTTTAGGGATGGATGGCCGTGTGCCGCCGTGGGTTGGGGGACTGAGCGAAAATGGCACGAGGGGAAATGAGGTACGAATACGATGACGCAGGGGGGTGTTTGGATCCGTGACTCGCATAGAATATTTCGAATATTTATACGTTAATTAGAATTATTAAACATGGGTGATAAAACTCATTTTATAATCCTGAATTAATTCGCGAGACGAATCTATTGAGCCTAATTAATCTATAATTAACCTATGTGATGTTACAGTAAATATGTGCTAATTATGGATTAATTAGGTTTAAAAAATTTATCTCGCGAATTAGCTCTCATCTATGCAATTAGTTTTATTAATCTATGTTTAATACTCTTAATTAGCGCCCAAACATCCGATTTGATAGGGACTAAAATTTAATCCCACTCTTAATTAGCACCCAAACATCCGATGTGATAGGGACTAAAATTTAATCCCTGGATCTAAACACCACCATAGTAGGAAAGGAATGGCAGATCCCGAATCGAGTAAATCCTACTCTTTCCATTAAAAAAATCCAACATTAGTGAGTATGGAATATCCACACAACGGATCTGAACTGAACTTAGGTGATATCCTATTCTCACCAAGGTTAGTTTTTTTTATAGAGAGCGAATTAGGCTTACTTCTTTTCTCCAATTTCCTCGTTTTCTGTTAGCACTTTTTTTAAATTATTAAATAGTGTGTTTCTTAAAAAGTAATTATATAGAAGTTATTTTAAAAAATCAAATAAATCTATTTTAAAATTTATAATTGTTAATACTTAATTAATCATGCGTTATTAAGCTCACACATTTCGCGTGCGCGGAAATTTACCCCCTTTTGAAACAAACGGGACCTTAGTAAAGTATCAAATTAATGTAAATTTGGTACACAAATCACCTATAAATAAATCATCTATATTTCTACATGTATGTGCATCCTGTTACGTTTTACACGTCGGGCAGATGGATTTTTAGTTCACGAAAAAGTTTCATACGGTTGGTTAAATTGGACTAGATATACATGAGTTTACTTCTATCCTAAAAAACAAGATGTGACTCGATAGAATCTTTATTTGTTTTGCAGATTTTTTTCAGAACCTAACGCACATGTTTCCCGAACTGATAGACGTTATTTTTTAAAAAAAAATTATATACAAATGTTACTGTAAAAATCATTTTAAATTTTTTTAACTAATATTTAATTAATCATATGCTAGCTAATGAGTCACCCCATCTTCCATGCACGGGGAGAGTTTCCCAACTCCTTTTTTCCGGACTCACCGTAACATCAGCTATATTTGCATGCACGCTTGCAAGGGGACTTCAAATTGCCATGGCAAACAACATCATGCCCGATGCACAAGCTCCACAAGAGTAGAAGTTAGATAATTCTATATTAATCCATCAAATTCCAGTTTCCCCGATGATTCCTAAGCTTGCACATAACATGGATCTTTTTTTTCACTTGGTTTTTTTAATTAATATATGGGTTAAGACCTATATAAAGATTAATTCATTAGAAAATCACAAAATCCCACCTCATGTGATAGCATGCATGGAAAATTTAGTACCACCTTACCTATTTTAAGATAGAAATACCTCCTTATAAGGGAGGATGTTATCCTAACCACTTGAGTTATGTGTGGTGGGGAGAATAAGAGGAACACACGCGCACACTTGCTCGCCTCGCCTGTCTGCCAAAATTGGTTCCTCACCCTTCGCAGAAGCGATCTCCTTTTGCAGTTTTGTTTTGTGGTTATGCGCGGTTACACGGAGTCGAGGACGTGCAGGCGACCTGATAAAGCGTCCTGATATCTCTATATAAACGAAACCGCCGCCTCCACACAATATACGCGAAATCAATCTAGGGTTTGTCTCCTCCTCTGTACTACGTTGTTGCTCGTAGTTTACTCCATCCCGCTCGTCAGCGCGCACCGACGATCGGGAGAGCAGGTCTCCGGAATCTTTGCCTTTGACGTCCTGCACTGGGAGAAGGTGGCAATAAGGTTTTTGGAAGCTCTTCGCACGACTACTTGCTGCTCTTCCATGACAGCTCGTCTTCCTTTTTGTTCGGGTGCGTGCCATTGTCAATATCTGGTACCACGAGACCTTCCCGCTGCGCAACTGACCATCGAAGGTACTTGGTACGCATTCACTATGTTTCGCTTATTTCGCTTATTTGATTTGTTCATACTTTACTGCTTAGTTAACATGTCTAGATCGAATGATGCGATCACGCTAGTTTATATCTGCAATATCATGATTTATTTATGGAATAAATTAAATCAATATGTGCTTATATATTCAACAGTTTTCATATTCATATTACTGTTAGATAATTTTAAGACTGATCAGAGTAGGTCACTGCAAACATCTAGATGATTATATGAATTTCCATAACATATATGTTGATGTGTCTTATAGTTAGTACTGTTAATTGTTTACGATATAAAAACCAGTAGTAGATGCAAATAAGAGGTCTGTTCGGTAGAATTTTTTTTATTTTTATATTTTTTTAATATTTACAAAAATATTATAGCGCCGAAAAATATTACAAAAGTAGACCCTGCCGCCCTTTCATAGGGCGGCAAGCTGACGTGGCACACGGCGCCGTGTGAGCTTTCACGGCATCGTGTGCGTGTTTCACTGTTCTGCCCCTTACCGCCCTCTGCAAGGGCCGCAAGGTTGGTAATTTTCATTTGGCCCCTAGCCGGCCGGCCTTAGGTTTTAAAAAGTCTAATTAGGATCCCTTGCCGCCCTAGGCAAGGGCGGCAAGGTGGGCCACCCACTTGTCCCCCAATTGATTTTAATTTTGTTGTTACAATAAATTAAACTTTGTTGATTACATTTAAAGAGTAATTTGTTGATAAATACTGTGGACGTTTTTTTGCAAATTTTATTGAAATCGGTTGTTTTGCAATTCCTATTTTAAATAAGAGTTGATGTTGTAACTTATTTGTGTTATTAATGTACGAAAATGATAATGGACTATCATAGTCTCGGTCGCAGAAACATTATATATACTGAAACAAGGATAATTATGTCACGTAAATAAGTAGTAGTACAATTTAAACAGGATACATCTGATTCCATTGCGGTTACATAGATGAGAATAGATTCGAACTAGAAGGGTTGTAGGGCAAGAGTTGAACACGACGAGGATATAGTAATGGGACAACGAAACAGGGCATTACATATTTGAGTAAAATAAGTTGTCCGATAATAGCTAATCCCTACGTGAGGTTCCCTCTCCCCTCTCGAACTGCGTTTTTAGAACCTGTATTCCTCTGGTAATTCAAGTTGCACCACACGGGAATTTGGATCTCTTATAACCTTTGTGGTGTCTATCCATTGTTTGTATGGACATCTTCTTGGACCCTCCTGGGAGAAACGAATAGATGTGAAGCGAACAAAGTTAGTGAATGTTGTGATAAAATAGGATTCATGGTAATGAAAAATTTTTTACCATAAAATCACGGTCTAGAATATTTGGGCAAACAAAGCACCGCTGACCCAAAGTACTAGGCTTTTTAGAACGGAGAACCGTACAACGATCACCGCATATGCAGTTTGGACGGGCTTCCCATGGAGGTAGTGCCATCGTTAGCACCCGCCAGTCGCACTGTTGTTCACGACATTGGCGTTCATAAGCTTCCTTTCTCTGCAAATATTGCTCAGTACTTTCTAATGAGAAATACCAGCGTCGTTCTTGTAAACAGGTGGTCATGTCGAGAACTGGAGGTTCTGTATCGACCCATTCAATGTATCGACAAGCCGTAGCGTGGGTCTAATAAATAGAGTAGGATGAAGAGTAAACAATCACGCATCCTTCATGTGTATAAGCATAGTCGACAAGAGTGAAATACCTCTTGGTCATAGTTAGGGCACCTAAAAAAGCGCATTCCTCGTAGGTCTGGATCCCGTTTAGCCATTAGTTGGCATCGGTCACCGCAAAGGCAGAGAGGCCGCTGGCACCAAGGTGGAAATAGGTATGCACAAGGATCGCTACGCCAGTTGGGATCCTCAACGTCCCGGCGTCCAGCCATTGCCGAAAGCTGGTAGGATGAAGGGTTGTGCTAGCTCTAGTTGGAGGTCTTAGATGAAGAAATCTTGTGTTGCGGTGCTCGTTATATAGGTACCAAAATTGCAGTGATAATCTTCACATGTGTACATCCCTGCCGCCCTTGTAAAGGGCGGCATGCCGCCGAAAGTAGATTGGACGGCATGACGCCGAAAGTAAGATTGGACGTATGCGGATGTATACCCAGCCGCCCTTTTAAAGGGCGGCATGACGCCGAAAGTAAGAATGGACGTGTGCCGATTTGACATGGTAGATTTTATGTTTGAGAAAGCGTAAGGGCGTTAGCAGCGATTCCGCAGTCGTACTTCACGCGAATAAATGAGGCTGCATCGGTGTAGCCGAAAGTATTCGTGCATGCGGCGAAAGGTATCGTGCTTTGTAAAAAGTAACGGCGAAGTCTACATAAGCAAACCTCGAATACGAACAATGTACTAAGTCTACAAGCATAGAGTACTAGCATGTCAAGAAAATAACAAAACATAAGTCTACTCTACTGGCCCTGCCCCGCACCGCGACCACGCTTGGTCCTCCGGGCCTGCGCTCGCACGTGGTCCTGGGAGTACGTGAAGCGATCGGGTGGGATAGCCCGGGTAGCGCGGGTGTCTGGGTGCGGAGTGGAGGGCGACTGCTCCTGCGTATGCACCAGCAGTGCGTCTCCCAGTTGCGAGGGATCGAGGACATCCTCTGTCGACTCGTCCAAGTTGAAGTCGCTGAGGTCGAACTGCGTGGCGGAAGCCCACCCGTGCTCCAACAATGCCCCGCTAGGAGCCTGCCACGACGTGCCGGCCGACTGTGACGAAGTCCCGGCGTCCTGCCAGAACGACGCAGACTGCGAGGCCGACGCACCTGCCTAAGACGATGACCCTGCAGCCTGCCAGGAGTGGGTGGCCTGCGTCGTCCCGAACAGAGGGAAGCCTATACATAAATTGCATATCAATTGATTGTCGATATAATATTAATCTTAAAACTTGTGGGGGCATGTACAAATAAATAATGAATATACGTACCTCCGAAGGGAGGGGGTGTGGGCCTAGGAACGTGCGCAACTTGACGAGGAGCAACCGGCCGGGGTCGAACCTGGGGTGCTGCGTCTGCCTGAGCAACGTCGGCAGCCCGACAGGAGAGCGCACGGAGAATCGAGCGCATCGAGTCCCGTATCCGCGTGTACGTCGATAGGTGCTCATCTGCGCTCACCTCAATCCCCGCACCTAACCGTTGGATCGCCGTTGATGCATCAACGGCGACCCTGTTGCACTCAACGACCTGCACGGTACATTTGTACGTAAATACTCGTAACACTGGACTAACAGAAAGGCTTAAAAGGAGTTGGTGCGATGCATGGTACTCACAGCACGAGCGAAGTCCTGATCGCGGTGCCTGGCGTAGAGGTCTGTCACGCTCGCAACATGGGCATGTACCTCCCTGGGAGCGTAGGTGACCCTAGTACGGGTGCGTGGCTGGTACCAGCCTAGGTACGCCTGGTACCCCTCCTCCGTGTATGGCTCTCCCGTGTGGTCCACGACATCCTCGGTTGCGAGCAACCAGTCGTCGACAAAAGGGGCCAGCTTGGCGGGCCAGTTGCCAGCTGACTGTTGACCCTTGCGCGAGTACCTGCAAATTAATGTATTGTATTAGTGTGAATTAAAAAAAACCAAGTTATTGTGTAGAGGTGGTTGTTAATGCAACATATTGAAGCAAAGTTAAGTCACTTACCGGTGAACGGTAGCTGTGACGCCCGTCTGAAACGGTACTGGAAAGGCCTGACGGAAGCCGAACTGGCGCATCACGCGGTAGGCTGCGTGAGGCTCGACACAGATGTCGAAAACCATCGGAACCCTAGTCATCCAGTACGCCTGGTCCCTAGTGCAGAGTGTGGACAGGCCTAACGGCGCACGGTACTGGGTAGCCGCGGCACTGTAGGGCTCCCACACTACGTCGGTCGATAGAAGGCGGTCGAACTCCATAACAAACTCCGCATACGACCGCCTAACTTGGACGTGAGCCCATCGGCGCTGCAAGACAACATGCTCGATGTGATGTACGATGAACATAATAATAGTACTCTAATATCAACCTCGGTTGCGACGTACCTGACACCGGCACCACACAGTACCCATTGTTGGGTAGTCGATCTCCGGCCTGTTCTCGTACAGCGATGCCTCGTAGGGTGGTGGTCCACAACGGGCTCATTCTCAATCCAATGAGAGAATTTCCGAATCTGCTCTCCAGTTCTCCTAACCAATGTTGGACTATCTGTTGGGAGAGCTCCCAGTGCTTGCGGAGGGTCCGGAACGGCGCTCGCTGGTCTCGCTGCACGCTGATCACTGCATTTTGCTGTCAACTCGTCCAACCTCTTCCAAAGCTCATTGAATTTCTTCTCCTGGTTCTGATTGCATAGCATCTTGAACATATTAATCAGCTCCTTGTTCTTGAATTGCTTGAAGAAATTAGCTCCCATATGGCGCATGCACCACCGACTCTGTACATCATCCCACTCACCAGGGTATCCTCTATCCATACTCCCAAATTTTAACTCTTCTATCGCTCGAAGCATACTAGCGTGCCTGTCATGTACTAGGCACACATTGGGTCTCATACCAACAATTTCTTTTTTAACCAGATGGAGGAACCAGTACCAGCTATCGGTGTTCTCACTCTCGACAAAAGCAAATGCCAAGGGCAATACATGATTGTTCCCATCTACTCCAATTGCTGTTAGTATCTGGCCCCTGTACTTCCCAGTCAAGAATGTGCCATCAATGCAAAGAACTGGACGACAGTGCACGAATGCCATCTTGCATGCATGTAGAGCTAAGAAGGCTCTTTGCAGCACAGTCTTGCCAGGATGATCAATTGAAGGGAATGTCTTGATTGCACAAGAGCTCCCAGGGTTTCTTTCTTGGATAACAGATAGCAAACGCGGCAAATTGTCATATGAGGTTTCATAAGTTCTAAATCTCATCTCTATTATTTTCTGTTTTGCCCTCCACGCCTTGGCATAGCTAATAGTATACTTGAATTTCTGTTCGATATGACGGATTATTGACTTAGGCTCATATGTCAGATTGTCCACGACGTGCGCATACATCTCAGATGCAACAAATGCACATGTAATATTCCTGTGGTATTTCTGAACACCAGGAAGATAACATGTATGCTTGGTTACGACCGACACTGTCCAATAATCCTTCAATTTTTCCTTGTAAGCATGCACTCTCCAGGGACACCCGTCTTTTTCGTTAACACACCTAACTTCATATTGTGACTGGTTCGACTTGGTAACCCAAAACTCTCTTTGCACTGACACTTCAAAATGTTTCACCGCCTCCTTCATGTCTTCTCCATCACCATACCTTGCTCCCTCAATAACCTCATTCTCTTTGTACTCCCATATGACATTTTCCCCTTCAGATACGACCAGACCAGAAAAATCATCACTAGCCCATTCAGCTGGATTAATATTGTTCTCCTCATCATCTGACGAATCATCTTCCTCTACACGCTCGTTGTCAGAATCCTCTCTTTCCATTTCGTCCACAATGGCTTCGACACTCTCCCCCTCATCAGCCACTCCACCAGGTTGCGTGCCTACTGGAGGTACTACGACATCTTCTTCTAATGTGTTGACTTCATCCACTCCAGTCTCATTCACTTCAGCACTTGGCCCCTCGCCATCATCCATGTTCATCTCCACATTTGGATCCTTCGGATGAACATATGGAAGCATAGCTAGAGGCCACCCGCGTTGCAATGCATTCTCCACATACCATCTCCAGATCCGAGAGTTTTGAACTGGCATTAGTTCCCAATAAAAACCCTCAGTTGCCCGACTTACTACAACATGGATTGTAGTATCAGCGGTCTGTGGATCAACTCCCAAGCCCCTCATCAACCATTTTTTAATAGAAGTTACACTTCTCTCAGCTGGTCTATCAATTCTCATTGGTGTTACAATAAATTCTGACAGATCTACCCCACTCGGCCCGTAACGGACGTTTCCTTGACCGTGGTATAGTTGAAATATAAGTTTACTGGACATATCTGTAAGTAAATCACTGTGTCACTATTTTACGTAATAAACGAGTACAGCGTAATATCCTGTTTCAAATGTACCACAATTTTTATGTATGCTACTGTAATGCTACTCACAAATATTTAAAACTACAAATCTAATTACTGTAATTACTACAGATCTACTAATTTACCTACATCTAACAATACAAAGTGTTATTGTGCCCATACTACAACCCTAGATCAAATAATGCATTGAGTTACAAAAAGTTCTACGGAAATATAACTAAAATCTATTTAATATCATATATTTAATCAGGTATATGATCTACAAATATTAAATCACTATGTCACTATTTTACGTAATAAACGAGTACAACGTAATATCTACCACAATTTTTAAGTATGCTACTGTTATGCTACTCACAAATATTTAAAACTACAAATCTAGTTACTATAATTACTACATATCTACTGATTTACCTACATCTGACAATACAAAATACTACAGTTCCCCTACTAAAACCCTAGATCACAAAATGAATTTATTTAAAATTAGTTCTACACAAATATAACTAAAACCTATTTAATATTATACATTTAATCATGTATATGATATAGAAATATTACCTGAAATCGAAGTTCAAACCGGTAGAGCTTCGCCTCTTCTTCTCTTCTCCTCCCCTTCTCCCACTGTGCAGATGTGATAAGAATGGAGAGAGGAGCAAATGAGCTGCTTTGCTGGGCGGCAAGCCTTATATAGGCACTGGAGCCTGCCGCCCTAGCAGAGGGCGGCATGGGTGGGCCTGCCGCCCAGCTAGAGGGTGGCAAGGGGCCGCCTGCAAAAATGGCAGGCCTCAGGTCGAGGAGCTGTATCAATTTTGCAGGCAGCCCCCTTGCCGACGGCTTGCCGCCCTCTGCCTAGGCGGCAAGGGGGCCGCATGCAAAATGGCAGGTCCACCCTAAACGGCCGTCGCGCGCGCGTAAGACACGTCAGCTTGCCGCCCTCTGCCTGAGCGGCAGGGTCTATTTCTACTATTTTTTTCCGCGCTATAATATTTCTGTAAATATTTAAAAAAATATAAAAATAAAAAAAATTCTGTTCGGCAAGCCGGCAGCGCCAGCTGCGGCTACGCCGCGTGCATGCGGCATTGGTTGTGTTGGGCCAGGCGGCATTGTTGGTGTTGGGCCGAACAGGTCCAAGATGTTTGATCAATAAATAATAATCTGAATATCAAAATATCTGAGTCCCATCTACAGACAGCACTGACTACCGAATCGAATCGAAGTAAGGAGTACCTATAATCTGAGTATGGAAACATTTGAGTCCAAAAAACACTTCTGAATTTTTTTATTGATCACTTCATGAACGGTGGCGTGAAAACACATAAACTCTGTTTTTTTATCAATATCCTTTATTGCAAACCATATATCTTTGTTTTGTTTAATAAGCAGCTTGTTTGACATTATTATTATTATTATTATTATTATTATTATTATTATTATTATTATTATTATTAGGCAGGAAGCAGTTGGATGTACATAAATAAAGCGTGTCTAGAGTAGCAAAGAGGGCTTCAAGGCTCTTTTAACTCCGCATTTGAATGGTGGCAAGGGGATGCTGCCCCCTACCCTTGTAAATAATGGTAATAAGATGCTAATATGAAATAGAGGAACCAATAATATATCCTAATAATAATGTTTGGTAGGGGGCAATGGCCCATCTACCGACAACCCGAGTACTTAATCGAATTAAAAAGTAATTAATACCATAAAATAAAGATAATGGTAATAATTTAATACCACGGACTTTTATTACCATGGCTAGCAACGATTTTAAAATTGCTGTAATATATACTTATTGTCAAATATTTGAGTACTCTGGGCATGAATTATTTTCATGGCAGTAAATGGTTTTCCTAGTAGCAATGCATACTAAGCTTCTTCCTCTTTGCCGGATACCACGTCTAACCACCATGGAAGATATGTGGGACTCAGCCTTCCCCCATCTCATTCACCATGATCTACCTACTCTTCTACTCCTTTCTCACCTAATAAACCCTCCGAACTAGGGCTAGGAAAAGGGCTTGTGATCTAGCTAACTCGGGCTTGCGATCTCGCTCGGGCTTAGCTCATACCACACATGTTGGTTGTAAGTCCACACCTCACGCTATCACGCCACCACAATGTCGAAGATATGTCAATGGTGACTTAATCGATATTAAGATATGCTAGCAATAATATCTCGGAGGTATTCATGAATAAGGTACATCTACACGTCTGTGTATACATATGAGTGTTTGTGTGTGCGAAAGGGCATGTAGCCTAGTAGTTGCAGTGACCTGAGTAGCACCCTAAGATCCTAAGTTCAAATCTCCATAGTGGTGAATTTTAGATTGGGTTGTTTGAGGGACTAAGTACCCAATTTAAAACGAGCGTATGTGTGTTTAATCTAAAATCATGTCAAACGGTACCTAAATTTTAGACCCTTGGTTTCTTGGGCAAGGGAACATACATATAGTATTTACTTTAAGGGTTATACCTAATTCCATGCGTCGTACGTACATCGTACGGGTTCCGTATAAACTGAGGGAGGGAGGCATATATACGGCGCCTTACCTAGCTTTTTTATTTTCACAAAAAAGAAAAAACAACAGATAGCTTAGCCAGGTAATATTGGTTAGGGACATATGGAGGACGGGTTCCTCTGCTTCGCCGCCGCCATGGTGGTGTCGTACGGCGCCGCCTGGATCGTCGACCTCGCGCTCATCGGCTACCAGGCGATCGCCGACGAGGAGGCCGCGAGGTTCAAGGACGACGTCGCCCGCGAGCTCCGCCGCCGCGGCGGCGTCGGGGAGGACGAGGGCGAGGTCGAGATGGCCATCGCCAAGCAGATGGCCATCCTCAACCGTGTCATGGACTAAGGATCATGGAACGGCAATTAAATTAAGGTAGCCATATATCCATCTAGATTAGATCGATCGAGAATTTAAGCGAGATGATATCCTTTAGATTGATTGAGTATTCGTTTTGTTCTCAACAACAGGGGGGATTCGAAGACCTTCCATCCTTCGTCGAAGTTCTCGACTTGATTTGATTTGATATTCAGTTCTCTGCAGTTTCATCGTTTTGATTAATTAGTTCGTTCTTTAGTTTAGTTTTGGTTATTTAGTTTGTTTAGTTTTGGAAAAGACCATCTCGATCGTGTGTAAATTTGTCAGCTAATTCATTTCTATGAATATGAATATTCTCCAGTTGGGAATTTAATTTAGTATTATTCGTATTTTAATCATGAATTTTAATGCTGCGGCAAAGCTTCAGAGTATATAGGTCTGACTAAACCCGCTGCATCCTTATGGTGCTCACTGCATCAAAACTAAAAATTAATAAAGCAACAAGGTTGCATTCTTTTTTCAACGACCTGTACAAGACAATATGAAGATTCATATTAAAAAAAATACGAGATTACAACCCCTGTAAAGTTGTAGCTAGAAAAAACAAAAACAAACACACCACCACCACAAACTGGCAACTCCTTGCACATCCCAGGAGAAGAACTGGCACCAAGCCAATCGCTACTCGACCTACAAAGGATATGCAAACGCCCCACCAAACTCCGACACCAAATAGAAGATCATCGATGAGCTCTGGATTATCCTCACGTGGAAAGGTTGACGAGAGGAAGTGGGCGAGAGAGAAGGAGATTCACTCGTCCCTCCCTCCAACCTGGTGAGGGCAACCCAGAAGCGTTGACGACCAAACCAAGAGAAGGCGACAACGACGAGGAACAGAGACCTCCAAGGCAACGCCTGCAGGGAGGTCATAACATCATAGACGTCACCATCGTCCGTCTAACTGGACTGAGTTTTCACCCAAAGAGTCCTGCCAGGGAGGGAAGTGTGGCCCCTCGACAACACCCCTAGGAGGGTCACGGCGCCCGAAGACGTTGTCGTTGCTAGCTCAGGGAACTCCCAAGCTAGACTTCCTCCTATGGCATATTCCTTCACCCGTCGTTGCCGCTCCAGTGTTCCACCACCCGGTCAACCTCTGCCAGCCGGCATCTGCACTGCACCGGGTCAACCCACCGACGTCCCTCCACCGGACAGCCCACCCCTTCCCGCATGGCCACTGGCTCGTCCATCATCGTGCAGCTATCCACCTCCAGCCACCTCCTGCTGGGTGCTAGCCTCCACAACCGAACACATGCCGACCACCGTGTCGGCTAGGCTAGCCTCGTCGTCGTTGCATGTGCCGGACAACCGCGTTGGTCACCCTTCCCCCGCCGACCACGCGCCGGCCTCTCTCCGCCGCCTCCAAATCCGCCACACACCACCGTTGCCACCTACCACTCCACCATCGCCGCCTCCAGATCCACGAGCAGCCATCGGATCTGGCTAGGGGGACGCCAGATCCCGCAGCGCAGACCCCTCCCCCGCCACCTGCCATTCTCCACACACATCCACGCCCTCTGCCCCGCCCCACTTCCTTCATCAGCTCTTCCACTGCTCTCCTCGCCAGCGCAAACGGAGCCGCCACCGAGCAACCATGGCACCCCAACTGTTGAGATTACCTTGGGTGGGGGAGAGAGGGGGGAGCACCCCGCTACCGCCGTCCTTACGGCTACCCGGCTTTGCCAGCGAGCCGCTCGGGCGGCGGCGAGGTGGTGGTGAAAACTGCTTGTGTTGGAGAAGACGATGCACCCCCTGTATGTATATAGAAAAATCTGCCACAACCGGGACTTTACTCCCGGTTGATGGCTACAACCGGGACTAAAGAGATCTTTACTCCCGGTTATAGTATCTCTTTAGTCCCAATTGTAGCCACCAACCAGGAGTAAAGGTTTTTCCCGCTATTTCCAAATGTATCTTTAGTCTCGGCTTGTAATAACAACCGGGACTAAAATTTAATTAACCAAGTTGAAATAAAATCACAAAAATAATTAGAACACATTTATAATAGTTAAAAAGTTAATAAATTCTAAAAATCATATATAATTACCCATGCTCAATTAAATACATTTAAGATGAAATAAAATCACAAAAATAATGAGGACACATTTAAAATAGTTACAAATTGTTGATAAATTTTAAAATTATATATAATTAATCCATGACCGATCAAATGCATTTAAGTTGAAATAAAATCACAAAACTAATTAGAACACATTTATAATAGTTACAAATAGTTGTTAAATTCTAAAAATAATATATAATTACCCCATGCCCGATTAAATACATTTAAGATGAAATAAAATCACAAAAATAATGAGGACACATTTAGGCTGCGTTCGCACAGTCAGGATCCGAGCACGCACAGTAATTACGGAAAACGGAGCGATCCATTAGTGTGTGATTAATTAAGTTTTTGCTAATTTTTTTCAAAAATGGATTAATTTGATTTTTTTAAGCAACTTTTGTATATAAACTTTTTGCAAAATACACACCGTTTAGTAGTTTGAAAAGCGTGCGCGCGGAAAACGAGGGAGAGGAGTTGGGAAGAGGGGGAGAAGAACACAGCCTTAAAATAGTTACAAATTGTTGAAAATTTTTAATAATCATATATAATTAACCCATGACCAATTAAATGCATTTAAGATGAAATAAAATCACAGAGATAATGATAACACATTTAAAATAGTTACAAATTGTTGTTAAATGAGAATACATTAACCCTATCTTTATATCATCCATACATGCAACAATCTTGGTCAAATATAAATCAATTGAAACATATGGACCTTCAATACATTAAAAATAATTTACATTGTGATGGTTGACCTCACGTACTTTTTCCTAACGAATATTTCTTCGCTATGACCGTTGCGTGAGTAAGGGGAGTCCTTATTTGATACGAGGATGTTTGGCTCAACCGTCACCATGAACGGAGGTCGCCCGTCAAATTGATCGTAATCTTCATTAGTCTTATCCTCCACTGCGACGATTTTCCTTTCGCTTGGGAGAACCACGTGGCGCTTTGGCTCGTTGGGCACTTTCCCCTTATTTGGTTTGCTAGCCATGTCCTTAACATAGAAAACTTGTGTTACATCATTGGCTAGGACAAATGGTTCGGCTGAGTATCCAATATTGTCAAGGTCAACCGTTGTCATCCCACAGTTATCAACTTTTATAATCGACGAGTAGCCAGACGATACCTTGATGCTCTCCATGTATTCAAGCATACTTTTCTTCTCTGCCTTGCTCAGAGTGTAGCTGGTTGGACTCAAGTAATGGTTTTCTTTCTCCTTTGGTTCTAGATGAAGGCCTTCACATTGATTCATATGCTTCAGATCATTACGTGCTTCAACTGTATCTTTCAACTTCCCATATACAACAAGGAAGCCCAATAGGTGGACACAAAGATTCTTAGTTAGGTGCATCACATCGATTGTGTGGCGGACGTCTAAGACTTCCCAATAGGGTAACTCCCCAAAAATAGACTTCTTCCACATCGCCGTGTACCCATCTTCACTCGCTATAGGTTGGCTTCTAGATCCCTTTCCAAATACTACTTTCCGATCTTTCACCAATGCAAACATGGTTTTCCCGTTACGGTGTTTAGGCTTCAGACGGTGATCTACCTTTTGTTCGAAATGTTTCCTTTCTTTCGGACAAGTTGGCTTGCAACAAAAATATCGACGATGGCACAAAACCTTCCTACAATGGTTCAAGTACGTACTGTCAATATCATCCATACAGTGGGTGCAAGCCTTATACCCCTTGTTTGATTGTCCGGATAGGTTGCTAAGAGCATGCCAATCGTTAATGGTTACGAACAATAGCGCTCATAGGTTAAATTGTTCCTATTTGTCCTCATCCCACACGGGGACACCTTCTTTTTTCCACAATAGTTTCAGATCGTCAACCAATGGTCTTAGGTACATATCAATGTCGTTACCAGGTTTCTTTGGGTCTTGAATAATAATCGACATCATGATGTACTTCCGCTTCATGCATAACCAAGGGGGGAGGTTGTAGATACACATGGTTACAAGCCAAGTGCTATGACCACTGTTCATCTCTCCAAATGGATTCTTGCCATCCGTACATAAACAAAACCTTACATTTCGTGCATCCTCTTTGAAGTCTTGAAATGTTATGTCGATGTTTCGCCACTGTGACCCATCAGCGGGATGTCTCAGCATCCCATCTTGTTGGCGTTCTTCTGCGTACCAGCGCATCATTCTTGCATGCACTTTGTTCCTGAACAAACGCCTCAGTCGTGGTATTATAGGGAAATACCACATCACCTTAGTAGGAGCTCTCTTCTTCGAAGGTTGTTCGTCAACATCACCTGGGTCGTCTCATCTAATCTTGTATCGTAGTGCCTTACAAACCGGGCATGCTTCTAGATTCTCGTACTCCTTACCACGATAGAGGATATAATTGTTCGGACATGCGTGTATCTTCTGTACTTCCAGACTACCTTCTTAGCTTTTTACGTTGTTTCGGGCAATTCGTTTCCCTCCGGAAGAATGTTCTTTACGAGTTTCAATAACTCGCCAAATGCCTTGTCACTCGCACCATTTTTTTGTCTTCCCTTGCAAGAATTCCAACATGGTATCCAACTTTTTCTACCCCTCTTCACAACCTGGGTACAAGGACGTTTTGTAGTCCGCTAACATACGCTCTAATTCTGGACCTTCTTTTCACTTTCGCAGTCCTTTTGTACGTCGCACGACTTTTGACCAAGATCGTCCGCACCGTCATTATCTGCCTCGCATGTTGTATTTTCTTCCAATCCATCGTATTAAGCCCAGTCCAGAGTGTTGTCGTCTTCTTCTTCATCATCTTCCATTGCAACCTCTAACTCTCCGTGCGACGTCCAACAATTATAGCTAGGCATGAATCCCGACTCAAACAAGTGGGCATGAGTAGTTCTTGATGTAGAATACTCACTCTGGTTTTTGCACTTTTTGCATGGACAAGATATAAAACCCTTATGCTTGTTGGCATTGGTCATACTCAAAAAATGATGCACGTCATCAATAAACTCATTCGACCATCGGTCCGCGGTGTACATCCATTGCCGATCCATCTACATGTAATAAACAAATGTAAAGGATGTCCACGAAAGTGAAACTAATTAAATAATCATATAGTAATTTAAAACATCGTAATTAAACAAACACATTTTTAATGATTCTTTCTTATTTCTAAACATTTTATTGAGTTTTAAATGGTCTTAACTGGATTCATGGTTAATCATATTTAAACCTTATCATTTAAAAAATGTAAATATGTTTCTCCATGGTAAATTATATGGTTTATCTTATTTTAATTACATTCAAAAAAGTTGTTTAAAGTTCTAAACATATTTTTATTTTAATCTACTTGTTTTTAATTATTTTAGTGATGTTTAAATGGACTTAGTTTTCTATTGTTTTGTCCTAATTATCTATATTTCTCATTCTTTGACTTTTTTTTAACATTTTTATCCAAACGTTTCTAATATTATTCCCTACATTAATTTTCTCTCTCATCTTTTTTCATATACCTATTTGATAGATAATGACGTATAGAAATATAACTAGAAATATAATATGTTAACCATACATCAATACATCAATAGAGCGTAAAGTTGCTAACCTTTTATAACCCTTCGATTTGTATAATATCACCAAAATATTTTCAACAAAAATTTTGGTAGCACCTCCCCTCCTCCCCCTTGCCAATTTTTGCAGCAATGGTTCGGGCTGGAGGAGGAAGACGACCATATAAAGGACATAATCTTTAGTACCGGTTGATAACAACAACTGGTACTAAAGATCTATATGACCGGTTGGTGTAACTGGTTGCTGTAATTGGAGGAGGAAGACGACCATATAAAGGACATGATCTTTAGTACCGGTTGGTGTAACTGACCGGGACTAAAGTGTCCATCTTTAGTCCCGGTTGGTAACACCAATCGGGACTAAAGCTTCCGGGGACCTGACAAGCTCTGACAATATGTGAACCGGGACTAAAGATGATTTTTAGTACTGGTTAGTGTTACCAATCGGTACTAAAAATCATAATTAGCCGTTTGGCTTACGAATCGGTACTAAAGGCCATTTCTAGTACTGGTTCATAATAGAACCGAAAAATTTGTGATTTCCGGTCACCGAAGAAAGATCGGTACTCTAGTAGTGCTCTCTCCACACGTAAATAGACGAACTCTATAATTAACAATTAATCTAGCCTACCTTCTGCTCTCATATGTTGCACTCTTGCGGCACCTCTAGCTAGCTCTCCCCGCTTGTGCAATTCTCTGTTGAACTTGCACTGCATTGCAGTTTGTTAATTTCTAAAGTTCGATTTGCTCCTTAAATATCCATCATACAGTTATTCAGAATTCAGGAAAAAGCTGACAATGTTGATGCAAAAATAAAGCAGGGTATCCATTATATTTCACAAAATTTCAACTCCAGTCGACCCACACATCCGAAACAAAATAAGGTTCGGTTGTAAATTATATGTGCTATTCATAGTCAAATTTATCTATTTTATTTCTAGATTTGTATGTCGAATTTAATATTGTATGTTTAGGTCAGTCCACGCAAAATCCAACCCCCGGCGAATCTATGTTTGGACAAAGACAGTGGCGGACCTTCTCCTGATTTTGGATGCTCACTACAAGAATCTGTTATTTTCTTGATGGTCGAAAACTGCCAAGAAAAGCATAAAAACCACCAAGGTTGATTATTATGTCGGCCGACCGCCAAGTCTAGAAAGCCAGGGATATTCAAATTCCTTGGCTGCTAACCGTAAGGGAATATTTTCTTAGCAGTAGGACCGCCAAGACAATTTAAGATTGCGATCTTTCCAAAGCGCCAAGAAATGTAACTTTGTCGGTCGGGACCGATAAGAAAATATATTTCCTTGGCTGCTTAGAAACTGCCACTGAAATTATTTATTCTTGACAGCTAGAACCTCCAAGGAAATTACTTATTCTTGGCAGTTTGAACCGCCAGGTAAAGATTATCCTTGTCGGTTTAGGCCGCCAATAATAACTTGTTGATGTTCGAAACTACCTTTTTCCCTGACGGCCCTACCTTCCATGGCCGCCAAGGTATCCCTATGAGGTGCAATACAAGTTATTTCCTTGGCGGCTAAAAATGCTAGGGCTAACAGGGAATTACCTTTCGGGTGCATTAAGGTAGCACACATATGCAAAAATAGTGACAATTAAATACACTTTATATATATCACACATGCAGTCCAATGCAACACAGGCATAGGGTTTAAAATCACATATATCATAGTCCAAGTATATGGTTATATATAGCTAGCTAGTCCAAATTAATATATATCCAAGTCCACATATATATGCATGTATGTCCATGTCTAATAAGATCACAAACATCATATTACTACATACATGACCTAGATGGCCATTAATATATATATATATATATATATATATATATATATATATATATATATATATATATATATATATATATATATAATATGGGTGCGCAGGCAATCTGCATTCCTGGAGATTGGGAAAGCTAACCAAAATAACCATGTACTACTTCTAACTTACCCAATTAAGCGCCCACCCTAGCTAGTAGGATTTCAGACCTTCATATGTGACACTTGCTTGGAGGTGTAGGGATTTTTTCCCCTGACACTTGCATGCTGCAAGTTGCTGTAGCCATTCTCAACTCATAGTTGCCTGCTTGATCTACATCCATGTCACTGCTATCGTCATCCCCATCAAAATTCTTGATGTCATCGTCCCTGTAAACGGAACCGATGTTATCATTCCCGTGATTTGAACCAATTTCACCATCGCGATCATGATCTCCAACAATCAGGTACTGGATGTCATCATCCTCATCAACTGAAGTGTAATCATCATCATCGCTGATACTGTCATCATCGCTTGCATGGTAGCTGTCGTCTTCGGTATCATCACCTTCTTCATCAATTATGACGTCATTGTGTGGAACATGCGATGATCCTCCTGTAGCCTATATATGTTGTACATATATATGTATAAGCAGCAACATATTAATGTGTATACGCACCATGTTCTTCTAATATATATGAGTTGTAAACTAGCTTCCAAGATGTATATTACTTTTGTACATACGTACATCTTCCAAGATTTTTTAGCAGCAACATTAATATACAACAGTGATATATATACACATTCTTTCCTAAAGTATTTCAGTACGTGTAGTATTTCAGTACGTGTATATGTAAGATAATTGTAACTCCTATTTTGAGCTATAATGTGTGCTTATAATATTATAAGCACAATTTGATGTACGGATATAATTATTCAATGATCAATTAATTGTGTACGTGGTCTCGAAGGTTCCAAGTTATGATAGCTGCAGGGTCATATATGTGTATAACATTTAATTGGGGGGGGGGACATATGGTAACAAGGGAGATCATAGACGTGATAGTCTAGCTATATATAGTATATATACATAGTACAACAGTTCCATGGGTATAGTATGTTTGTTGTGTGTAAAGGTGGATGTACTAGCTAGATTGAGTATGTACGGTGCGCTGCAAATAATATATGTGCTTAGAAAACTAAATCAATTAGGCCAGACTAGCTATCTAGCTAGCTACAACTCATTAGTTAATGTCATTTTCATTCAACATAATAAAGCCACGGGTTCACTGCATGCTGCAACCTAACAAGTGATGCACATGGATCTGGTTCAAATTCCCTCCAAGTACAAAATGCATGCGAAAAATCAGTACACTATATTTTCTAACCTAGTGGCGATGGGCATCAATACGTTCTAGTCGGCTAAGCAAATCTGCAGGAGGATCTCTTCCAAAATCTGAATACATCCTCTACGATTGAAATTCACATAAGATTACATACGATGCATGCAAGCGTAACAACTCTAAATTGTTTGAAGTCATTGAACAGTTATATATTACGTACCATGATAAGTTCACGGTTAACACCATTTTCCTCGATTAGTATGCCATTAGTCTCTTTCAATTGCTTGTTTTCTTTCAGCACACTCGTAGTGATCATTATTTGCGGGCCTAACATGCACCGATTTTGCATGTACAAGAACAACCTCCTTACCCATAGCACCATCACCTATCACCACACGGCCATGAGGCATGCCGCGCCCCAATGTGTACAGTGCTTTGCCGTCTAGTTCTTGCTAATTCTCATCTGGAGCTAGCTCCTTGTAGTCATCCTACAAATCAATGAAACGTACGTTGGAAGAAAATGGACTGAAATTGACATAATATAATTACAGCAAGCTAATATAATTATTTATTCTGGATCGACCATAGATTTTTCCTACAAACAAATTAATAAATTTACAGTTACAAACATGTGTCATTTGGATCAATACGGTAATTAGATGTACATTGCTTCTCAATGATTATAAACGCATTCACATTTGAATATCAATAATTGTTACCTTAATCTACAAATGTGGTTTCAACTCCATATTTAAACAAGCATTGCAACCCCGTCACATACTAGAAATTTGGAATATTACGTTTCGTATTATTTATAAGAAATTACAAGTATATGGTCTATATATATATATATATGTACTTCACCATCTACATGCATGTGTGCATGCTGTCCTGTTCAACTGCTGCTATGGAATTTAAGACAGGATGCAACACATGCACACAGACATTGTGCAATTATATTAAGATAGACCCGTCGTATTTGGTATTTGCTAGCAAGGTCGATGAGTAAGCCACCGTCCCTAAGCTAGCAGCAGATTTCATAATCAAGTGTTTGTATATATGGGATATATATATATATAGACATACTATACCGCATCCGGGGTGCGCTATAGTTAAAACGCACCTCAACGTTAGTAATTTTATTACTAATAGTGCAATCATGACAAATCTCTGAATTAAGTCTAATAGTAAAATTATTACTATCAGGTATTTGATAACATATAACATGTAGTAAACCAATTACTATATGAGGGGCGCGTTTTAGTTATTACGCACCCAGAGTGCGTTTTAGCGCATATATATATATAAATATATAAATATATAAATATATAAATAAATAAATAAATTTATATATAGCACGGTGGCCGATTTCGTAAAAAAACTATCTAACACAAAAACGTGGGATGAAATTAAAGTGGAACACATATAAGTACGTAGTAAATTCTGCTGCACACGTACATATCGTTTTTGTGCTTTCTCGCTGCGAATTGGACCACTCCTTCCGGTGCTATCGATATTTTTGATTCCAGATTTCGTTATAGTATATGTGTTTAAAGTGCCACTCTTATCTGCTCCATAAGTATATGCTAAAAAATCACATACACATATATATACCACACAACGCGCAAGTTCTATGAACACACAGCTATATATGACTCTCTTGTGTAATATGTAGTCATGTAACATAAGTACTAGCCGTGTACGTAGTACTAATTATGTCATTATTTGATTGACATTTTATATTTTGTCAAAATTAAATGACTACATATTGCCGGGGGTGTTTTGGCACTAATGCATATTGAACGCTATATGTTTCAGAATAACTCGTTAGTTGTACATGTATGTCTACTAAATGATGGAGCCGCAAAAACCTACAGGTCAGATCATTTGCAATTTTTATAAGAATGCATTTCTGGCCAGATAATTAATGAGGTATTGTCACTTTCTGTGGTCTCCCTATATTTAACAAACTGTAACTATGTGTTCACATGCTATTTTCGTGTCAGTTGGTTGAATGATTGGATGATGGAAATAATAAAGGAGGAGGTAGGGTATGGGTTAAAGTGATGATGTGGAAGCTCCCTATTTTGTTACAAAAGAAAAGTAACAGGAAAACTCTAGTACACAGGGATCATTAATTAGTATATATAGTTTGTACGTATAATCTCTAGCTTGACGGTTTGGGACGTAACCACCAAGAAAATTTTATATTTCCTTATCGGTTTGCTATGGAACTACCAAGGAAAATACATATTTCCTTGTAGGTTAGGAAAACTCTCAAGGAAATCTTTCTAATCTTGGTGTTTGTTAATAACCGTCAAGGAAATATGTATATTCATGGCGGCTAGGTTTTACTGCCAAAAAAAAGAGTAAAGCATGGGGGCATATTTTTGACCGTCAAAGAAATCTTGTGACCGCTAAGAAAATTACGGATTCTCGTAGGATTCTTGTAGTGGCTAATCATGTGATTAATTGGTTAGTTGGCACTAAGTTAATGTTTTTTTTGGAGTGAATCATTGTTGATTGGCCTGGATGTCTAACGCCCTAAAAGCAAAAGCATACCCGGAGTGCAGAACAGAAGAGAAACACATCCATGAACATTCTTGCAAAAATTACTTAGCTAGTAAAAATTACATGACAAATTTAGGACTATAATTGTTAATTGTATTCAGTGCCATACATTCTAATAATTAATTGCAAGTGCACTAAAGTTTGTGCATGGAAAATATTTTATTAATTGAAAGCACAATATGCTTAGTCCCGATATGTTGATCCGCCATAGCTAAATTTTAGTGATGGATCAACCACTGTACCAAGACGTGCAAAATCTGCCTAGTGGGCTTCAAGATAGTGGTGATATATAAGGACTACGACGAGGGGAAAAGGCATGGAACATTCAATCGGTGGGCTAGCTTCAAGATCCTGGTGACACTCAATGATGTTACGACTGTGTTCGGTAGATGATGTTGAGAACTAATCCCAGAGTGACTCATTAGTGCATGATTAATTAAGTATTAGTTATTTATTAAAAAATAAATTAATATGAATTTTTAAAGCAACTTTCATATATATATTTTTAAAAAACACATCATTTAGTAGTCTGGGAAGCCCGCGTGTGGAAAACGAGGAAGATGAGTTGGGACAATGGCTACCGAACACAACGTATTGGTGACGACGGCTGAGTGGTGAGATCTAGGGTAGCCACGTTCATCGAAGCAGTGGTGACATGATTCCCCGTGAGAGCGATGCAATAATGATGTGTGCCTAATATTCGTGGCACCAATATTTAAAAAACTAAAATTTGCTGAAGCCTATGGCTGGATTAGGTAATTAACATATGTTTGGGTTTTATCTATATTTTTTCAAATTTTGAGTGTAATTTCAATTGGTATTTAGGCTCAGGATTGGAGTAGGGCTTCAGCGCTAGTCTTCGCCCCCTGATTACACACCATTAATTCTTTTGGTGCTTTCCCAATCACCCTGTAAATTACTTTAGAGATATAGAGTTTATATTTAAAGATCAACTCGAGTGATATTTTTTATGTGCACCCTTGCCCAGTGCTCAGGGCAACAAAGCAAGGGAGAGCTGGCCTGCTCATAACTCGAGGCTATGTTTAGCACAACTCTACGCTCTTAGATCTAAAGTTGTTTAGAATTTTATATTTCCAATAAAATAGAAGCAAACCAATAAATCCAATATAATCACATATTCGTATCTAAGGATTTCTGTAACCACTGCACCACAACACTAAAAAGGAGTTGGTTGTCTATCGGTAAAAATAAATTTAGATGTCGGTAAAATAAAATCTATCGGAACATATCCTATCACATAGCCCCTAGGTAAAAAGAAAATTCTAGGGAGTATGCAGATCAAAGGTTAAGATTGAACCACGTACGTACGACCTTTTGATACCAGACACCCGTACGTAAGTCGGGAAAAATTCCTAACAGATATTCCTATACAGCACGACCGCATTATATACGTACGCACGCGCGTCTACGTTAATTAACAGATTAGTCACAAAAACAAATGGCGAAGTGCAGGGCGGCGCCGCCGCCGCCGGCGCTGGAGAAGGTGGTGATCGTGGTCGCCGCCGGCGGGATCCTGCTGTACCACCTGGCGAGGCTGGCCGCCCTCGTCGTGCGAGGCCACCGCGAGGAGAAGAGGCGGGCGGCGCGCCGGAGGGAGGACTACGTCGCCGAGGCGAGGGCCGCGCGGCTCGAGGGGCTCAAGCGGGAGATCCACAGTAAGGCGGTGGACTGGTGGTCGGCGCACAAGAAGGCCGGCGGCGGCGGCGGCGCTGCAGACTGGAGCTAAGCTCGCCGCCGCGCCAGGCGCGGCGCCCGTGAGAGAGAAGAAGATCAGTAGTTATTTACGGATTGATATGATCCATCTGTAATTATACATGCGCATTATTACAGATTTTTGTTCTAGTTAATTTGATTTGAATTTCCATTGAGTTACGTAGTAGGTTTATTTAGGGCTTGGTATTTCGTAGGCGTTTGTGATAATTTGTTGGCTTGGAAACTTTGAAGTGATTTACTTCACGCATTTCGGCATTTGCATCACCAATCAATTGACCACTTTGATGTTTTCAGTTAATGGCCACAAGCGTGCGAGCTTGCTTCCGAAATTTTTATATTTTTTATCTCTTAAATTTGCGATTTGCATTGTTTATTTTTTCCTTAGAGGTTTACTAGTATATGAAGTTGCACGTTCGCGCGACTATAACCATCCTATCGTAAATAACGTATAAAAATATCTATTAATAATTATATAATTGGAGAATTTATTTAAAATGTAGAGTATTGAATATACAGTGTTTTTTGAGAAATATTTTTATTATAGTAGAAAATGTCAGTACTATTATGAAGAAAAAGTATAAACGTTAGTAAATAAAACAAAATTTAAACTTTTTGTGATTGTAATATAATTCAAAAGAATCATTTATTTAGATAATTTGTATTCTTTCCATCCCAAATCAATCATCATATAATGTAAACTAAAATTTCTATCATATAACCGCATTTATATTGATTTCACTGTAGTACAATTAATACAACACGGGAGTATACGTGCATACTAAAAGGTGTAATTGTGCATTGTGTTTTAATAGATACATATATTGTGGGAGAATGTGTGTATATTGTGCATAACGTCTTGATCGATGCGGTTTAAATTATTTTCGATCTTGGTGCACAAATATTATGATTAATTTGGGATGGGGAAGAACTAAAGAAGGTGTCAAATGTACTATTATTATTGTCTAGCATATTAAGGACGCGTTCTTGCCCATAACCTCTCTCTAAATGTGTCATTTATACTAATATTATTATTATTATCATAAGTGTGTGATCTTAAATGCCTGGCCCATCGAACTAATAGAAGTTTCTATTCATCTTCTTTCTCGCTATTTATTATCTGCCGCTGGTTTCACAGTCACAGTCTTCATGTAATTTCCTTCCTTTATTTTCATCGGTGCAAATACATTTTGCAAGGTTTAAAGGAATTAGTTTAGATTTATTTAAAGTTCATGCAAAAACTATACATTCAAAATCATCCTTAATATTTTTTCAAGAGATTTTGCTCTTCATATATAATTAATTATGTTCTATAGAATTTACAATTTATGACACCTTAATAGGATTCAATTAATTATTTATCTTCGTACCAAGCAAAACTGCAGATATAGCGTCATGATAGTGTAAAATCAAAACTTAGGGATAATTTCTCAAACATCTTTACTAAATAGTAGAGTATAGGATAAGAAATACTAGTAGGGGCTAAACGAAAATGAAAAGTAGGAGGAGTCAGAGTCAGATGCAGTGCAGATGGCCTTAGTCTTTGGAGGCTGCTACCGCTGTTTTTTTTTTTTTCGCCTTCTCTCGGTTCCTCTCCTCCTCTGTGTCTTGCTGCTGCTGTCGATCCCTCTCTGGCTCTATCTAACTGCTGTTGTGCCATGTCCAAAAGAAGGCATGGAAGGCACATATGTTCTGGTGGGACTTTGGGATGCAGTCATTATTTTTTTCTTTCCTCTTTTTCAGCTTTCTAGTTGCTTCTTTACACAATGATATTTATTTATTAAATTTTTTCTGTTACCATGCGTCTAATCCCACGGCTGTTGTATTCTCTACTTATTTTATCCTTTTCTAAATCTGACGGTCATTTTTGTTGCTTGCGTGGCTCGTTCTCGTTGAGTTTTGAGTTTTACCTTTCACTAATTTGGATTTATTATAACTTAGGTCTCGCAAATTCATCAAAAAATACTTTTGTGGGCTTATGTGGCGGCTATATTATCCTTAGTAATGAATGTGTACATACGTAATACGTGTGTTGTGCTGTTTGTGCATTCACTTATATGTGGAGCGGAATCTCCGTGTGTGGCACCGTGGGGATACTCGTTACCTCACCACATTGTTTATACTCTTAGGATATCCTTAATGTTTATTGCAAAATTAGGTAGTAATGTGAATCTGTGTCACATGGTAATAGTAGGTTGAAGATGCACCACAATATATATGTGTAGAGTGTGTAATAAGACGGGACCCACGTGAAAGATTCTTCAAACATTAGCCATGCCACAATTAAAAAAAAATAGATGGGACCCATCATAAAGTAAGTTTATACCCTGGTAGTAGTTGTTTACCACCTCCATAATATATCTTGTATCAAACTCATCATTTCTAATAATAGAATTGGAGAGTCAAATCTCTTTGCTAAAAAAATCTAAGGCAGGAGAGGAGGAGGGATATGTCTTATGCTGTGACACATATTTAAAAATGAGTGTAGCTTAACTGATTAGATTCTTTGTTGTGAAACTAGTCAACTTGAACACGAGTGCTTGGATTTGCGGCTAATTATTTTTTCAGTGGTGGACAATATACAAAGTGCTTATAGGGGTAGGGTGCCATTCATAGAGGTAAATGTGCATGTGTTACTATCGTCTGTGTTTGTATTGTGTTTATAAAGGAAACGGTCATTTTGTTACCTTAATAAGAAATCCATGTAAGATAATCACAAATATGCATATATCAAGGACAGTTTCTGTCATGTTTTCCATTCTAGCTGACCATATATATACATCTCAAGTGAAGTATTATAACACTTAAAAATCAATTAGCCTAATCCGGAGAAGCAGTAATCGTGTGATGGTAAAGTCATGGGTGTAATCAAGATTCAAATCACACATGTAGTGAACTTTCAAGATGTGTTAGAGGACTCTGCCGTGTAATTAGAACAAAGTCTAATCCGGTTTTGACTTTGTTCTAATTAGAAGCCGGGACCACCAAAACAAAGTCTAATTAGATCACGGGACCACCCAAAAAAAAAGTCCTTTTTTTTTTCACTTTTGCGAGGAAAAACACACAGAAGCCCCCCTTTTTGTTTAATTAGCCGCCACACGCCCACACGTGCCCCCAATCTAGGCATTGCGCGCATGAATTCGTGAATATATAGGGACGAATATAAATACTCTTTTTCCTGTTTCCACAACCAAAACGAGAGAGAGAGAGAGAAACCCTAGATCGATCTATATATAATAATATATTCCGCTTAACTAATCGATCGGTGATCGATCGATAGAGCCGATGGGGAAGGGGAACCCGAGCAACGAGCTGTTGTGCTTCCTCTGCGCGGTGGCCGGGGCGGCGGCCGGCGTGTCGGCGTACCGGCGCAAGCGGCGGCGGAGGGAGGAGGAGGAGCGGCGGCGGGTGGAGGCGGCCGTGGAGGAGATGGAGGCGTGGGAGTTCGAGGCCATGCGCGCCAACTACCTCGCCCTCATGGACGACGCCCTCGCCGCGCTCTCCGCCGCCACCGGCCGGAGCTGAGCTGCCGCCATGGATCTAGCTCTCTACCTAATTGTATACATGCGTATTTTCCCTCCGTTTTTTTTGTTTTTATTTTTTTGGGATATTGGCATGGTGTCTAATAATTTACGTATTTGATTATCGTTTTTATGTACCCGTATGTTGAATATATATATATATATATATATATATATATATATATATATAGTTATTTATTACTTGAAACTGTACTCTTATTGAAAAGAAACATCTACTGATATTATTTTCACGTATAAACTCTTGATGATTTTTTTAATATCAGTAAGCTATGATAAACTTGGAGATTTCGAATTACCAATTAATCTACAGGCCATATATATTTAACAATAAAGGAGTGTACGTATATGGACATGACTAATTTGGTGTTATTAAATTCTTTTACTTTTCTATAAATTTGATTAAACTTGAAGCGTAAGATTTAATTTAGAACAGACACCAATTCAAAGTGACTACCTAATGCTACTCATCCTCGTAATATCTTAGATCCATCGGTAGTGTCATATATTATTTCTTT
The DNA here is from genome assembly GCA_000573905.2 of Oryza punctata. NCBI lineage: Eukaryota > Viridiplantae > Streptophyta > Magnoliopsida > Poales > Poaceae > Oryza > Oryza punctata. The sequence goes on along the minus strand of CM002491.2, from coordinate 16,230,481 downwards.
AGATATTATAAAAGGAAAAAAACCTATAGACGACCAAAATGTTACTCGTATGGTCCTATTATGTTTCCGGGTGGTCAATGAAAGCTTACTGCATATGCGCGGTTGTTCGATCTTATGGACCGTGCAGTAAAGGGTCATCATAAAAAGTAGTTTTTCGAGGATATGGATTTTTATCCCTCGAGTAAATGTTTCCTCGTTATTTGCATGTCATCTAAATAGTTATAAAAAAGCTAAAAAAAATAACAGCATAAATTAATATGAAATGCATCACTCCACAAATATGCAAAATTTTGGCTATCAATTGAATGATGTATTATTTCTTTTCTACCTTGACCTTGAATGATGCCCTTGGCCATCAGATGGATTTGTGCACCAGGCATTGTGTGATCAAAAAGATGCATGGCAATCTCGTCCAGCCGATTCCTGTCACCTGCGTAGAATTTCATTCTTCCAGGATGAACTAGCTACCAAGCAGGGCATATTTTTCTAGCGGTTTTCACGCAAGTAGGCTTTTCTTAGATCTTGGGCTCACGCTGGGCCTAGGGTGGGCGTTCGATTTGTTTTTTTCTTCGCACGTAGGAAGGCGCTGCGTGCGAAGTGAAGAGGAGGATCACCGAGCTTTTAAACAGTGTAGTAGTAGTAATAATAATAATAACAACAACAACTTTAGGGTCAGTTTGTCTGGCTATATTTATTCTGATCGAGAATATTCTCAGTAATAACTGTCTAAGCTTTTCATCGTCTTAAAAAAATTCCTCCACGATTATGGTGTTTCCCCTCAACGTGTGTGATGTTTCTCTCTTTTTCTTTTTCATTCTGGGTGGATCAAAGCTTAGAAGTTTGAGGGCCGCTTGCCTCAAGATGTTCACATCTGGTACCAATTACTAACAACGAGCTTCTTATTCGAAAAAAGAATTGCTAGCGACGAGCACTTACAATAAACGGGAAAAAAAATTAAAGACAAGAAATGAAGAATGCCAGGTCATCCTCAAGGTCAATTTTCGAACCACTTACATCTATATCTTTTTTAACCCTTAAATATTTTCATCCAACCGTTCATATTGTAAGTTGGATCCATATCTCCAATTAACGCACTCTCCCACTCCGTGTGAACAGTTATAGAAATTATTAGGGAGAATTACCTATCGGTGAAACAAAAAGAAAAAGAAAAAAAAAGAGAAGGCACTCGTGCTCTCCCCTACCCGCCTCCTCGTGGCCACGAACCGCTGCCTCCTCGCGCCCGTCCGGTGCTCGCCCTACCCTGCTGCCACCACCTTCTAGTGGCCACCGGTGAGCCGGGGGTGTGTCGGCCGGCACCTCCTCCACCGCCGTTTCCGCCTCCTCGCGGTCGCCGGTGAGCCGGGGTCACCATCGGCCGCCGCCTTCTCCACCGCCGCCTCCTCACGCGCCGCTGCTGGAGAGTTGGGGTCACCGTCGGCCGGCTCATCCTCCTCCTCGCGTGTGCCCACCGGGAGCCGTGGTGGTTCCCGACGACGATGTCCTTCCCCACCACCGCCGTACTCCACCAGTTGGGTTGATTGTCGATACTATCTTGCTTCTGACTACCTCAAATCGTGTGAGAGCAGGGAACCGATAGAGGGATTATTCCAGCGTCGATAGCCTGCTCGCCTCACCTCCACCGAGTCAATCCCTTCGCCGATCCCCTCCAAACCCATCCTCTCTTGCTGCTCACCTCCTTCTACTCTGCCACACAACCCGGTGCTCTCTATTGTCGCATGTTCCCCTCTCCTCTTGGTTAACGCTGAGGTGCACTAACTAATTTTGTTTTGGATGTTATAGATTTTATACCAGAAGTCCGGAACAACATCCATCGGCACGAAGACGAGTTGTTTCAGGTTGTTGAATTGCTTGCCAATCCCCTTTCGATTTTCCGTATGAAATATACTCAGATCTTACATCCATCCCCTCATGTTGGTTCCGGTGTGATTTTCTGTTGCAGAGTATAGCTTCATCGAGCCAAATTTAATATTTTCCAATTTCTTATGTTTATTCTTGCCCACTCTGTCTCGCCTCGCTTGGCCAAACAATATTGTCATACCACCTACACTTGTGCGTGGCAAAAAAGGTTCATGTTTGAAAATAAGTTTTGGGAAGGTTTATTTTTAAAACTAAAAACTAAAAGGTTCAAAAAGTTAAAAAAATCTCTAATTGGTCATATATTACATTTTTTTTGTTGGATTTTGTATTTCTAACGAGCACAGATCCTTCCAGTATGATTAGTCCAATTCCCTGGTATGCTACCTTGGAGTTGTATGCTTGTGTCATGCTTAAGTAGCTTGACCGTTCAGCTCATCTAATTTTCAGATTATCTTAACGATTGATTGTTGCAGGGTAGAGGCATACAAATAACAAGCAATAATTTTGTTTTTAAGATAGCCCAAAAGAATATTTAGTGAAGTTTTATTGGGGTGATCGAATATGTTAGGATTATGTGTTCCCAGTCTCAAATTCCTTGCCGCACCAAGTACGCCCCTTTTCAATCACTGGTTCTTAACATGTTTGTGTGTTTTGGGTGACATTGCAGAAAAATGCAACATATTTTTTTAGTGTTTTTATATATCGAAAACGTGCAATGTGCACGATTACTAGTTAGAATAAAAGAAAAGGTAAAGACAGAAGAAAATGCAGAATGTTTAATCTAAACATTTGGAGATGCGAACGAGCTGGCTAGATCGGCGTCAAAGATAAATTTTCTAACCACTTTATATTAATATAAAGGAAAATATTGAACAACTTCAAATTATAAGGGGGAAAAATTACATAATGCATATATAAGGGAAAAAAATTACTAAGCGAGCGCTCTACCATCTGAGCTACGACATCCCCACATCACGGCAGCAACATAAATCAAATTAATTTATACTCGTGATAAAATTGTGTCCTGGCATGCTCTGCGTTTGGTCCTGGCACAGGGAGATCGACACTTGACAGTGATCATGCAATTTGCACTCACTGATTGCAATAAAACTAAGCATGAGCCAAACGAGATCAAATAATATACATACACAGTGCTTCTCCAGGGCCAATTTTCTGAAGGAAGAACTGCACCTGATCAGGAGACTCAAGAGAGTCTGAGCCTTGTGACCTCTGACCAGAGATGAAGTAGAAGTAGTAGTATGATATATTGGCATGCGAAAAGACAAGAAGCGTGAAATAGCTACATCCATCCTAGGTTCCAATATATAACTACATAAATCCTAGCTATATTTTGGGATGGAGGGAGTAATATCATCGGTCTCTGGAGACGCGCCGTGGACAAGACGATCGATTCACCTGAATAAATGTCCTAGAAGCAGCCACCAAGGTTCCTCCTGCTGGTGATGATGAATTGAAGCAGTACCTGCATCTGCATGACCTACAGCAGAAGTCACCACCATGAGTTTTTATCTGGTTATGGAAGGACAGAAATTTATGAGAGCTCTTCAGGAATGATAATGTTGTGTGCTAAATAGCTGCAATGAACTGAACGAAAAGAAGGGGAGACTTGCATTTAGGACAGGGTTTTACAGCATCATGGTCGAAGGAAAAAAAATTAGAACTATAAACCCACGTATCTGAACAGATAATCTATCAACCATTCATACATTTAAAGACGAAAAGAACTGGGTTAGTAGTAGGCTGTGTGTGGACTTGAATTTATTACTTCACCAAATCCTAAAAATATTGTTTTATATTTCTTTTATTATTCCGCTCAGTATGAAAGCCACGTAAAAGTTAAGTTAAATCCTAAAAAATTATGATTATAAATATTTTTTGGGGGGGTTGAGGTTGTTTTAAATTTGATAAACGATTATAGTCCTGTAGAGGCGGGGATATTATTCTAGTCTCAAAAGAAACACATTTTCTAGTTTGTATCATGTAAGTTCCATCTAAATAAACCCAAATATCAACTGAACCCCCACTTTCACTCTCACCGTACTTTGATGACGGCACTCATGATTTATTTTTGGACGGGTTGGCCGAAGAAATGGCCAACCAATTTCATTGAGATTTGAGAGAGAAACAAAGTCCCAAACATAGATCAAATACAAATTTGTCAACCATAAACCACGAGCACATATATATGCTCTGGGGTTTATTGATTTATCACAGGAAGTTTAATTATGGATTGATCAATACTGATCATGCAAGTTGCATTTAGACAATCCAATACAGTGAACTAAGCATAAGCAATAGTAGAGCATGGAAGTACAATTCAAAGACTATGCCAAAAGCCTATGTATACAAGAACAGAACTTGATCGATCAGGTGACTGATCTCTGATCAGAATTCAGACATGATTCCTTTGATCCCTACAGAAGCATATCCGAAGTTGCCGGTGACATAGGGATGCAAGCGGGTCGACCGATGAACCCGTTTATAGGTTAAATAAGTGGTAACCCGCGGATTCCCGTGTTGTGGTCCGACTTGCCGCATCTAAGGATGTAAGTGGGTCAACCCATTAATCCATTTATTGGTCAAATTGGTAGAAAATCCGTGAGCCAATCCACGGGTTACCCACTAATTTTATTTATAAGCGGGTTCATGGGTCGAACCGTTTGCATCCCTATGGTGACAGTTTTAAGAAACTACAAAAGGTATGTTAAGATAACAATATTGATTGAATATAGGTAGAATAATAATAGAATGATTTTGATTATCTATATGAGCCCGATATTTATCTATGAACTTTTAATGATTATGTCTCTTAACATTACTAACTGCGCTCCTGCACGGGTTGATGGACTAGTCAGTAGTCCCCATCTAATTATTTCTAAGCGTACGTGTGTATCACCTGCCAAGGCATGTATGGAAATAGTATAATGCACATAGACAGAAAGAGCCTAATTAAGAGAGCAATGTAAAAGATTGGGGATAAATTAGAGATGAATAGTTACATTGACTTGGCCTTAGAGGGCAAATATATTTAATACAAGGAGAGAAAAAAAAAGACTAAAATGCCGTTGACTACACATTTAACCTTAACACCCCACTTCAAATGCAATGTGTACATAACAACTTTGTATTTGAAAGGAACTGAACACTAGAAGGTACAGCTGAATGCTATCATAAGTCCAAAGTCTATGCTTGAAGGTGTTGTCGAAGTGTGTAATTCTAGAAAAAAAAAAGAATCATCTCTTCATTGATCAACTGAACCTTTGCGCCTTTATAAATTGTTCTTCGGTTTAGAAACTTTCACAAACTATTCTTCGGCACTTCACTGATTTGGAGAAGTATATGATGATGAAAGCAGCTCTGAAGGGGAGCTGGTGAAGATTAACTCTAACGAGGAGCTAGTGAAGATGATAGACAGTACTAAAAAATCATTTGGACAGGCGCTAGGCTTTTATTTTCATGGGGCCAAAAAGGAAACCACCTATGAAAATGATTGAGTCTGCTTTAGATCGTTGATGAAAACCTATTTTTACAAGCGTGTCCTTCAGAAAATCACTTGCAAAAATATGTGAAAACCACTTAAGAAAACCACAAGTAAAAATTGATTTTTACGGACAGTTCCCATAATGGAAGGCTATAAAAATAGATTTTCGTGGGCGATTCTCTAAAAATGAAAGCAATAGTAAAATACGACAAAAAATTGTAACTTATTCATATAATTTCTAATGATGATAGACTTCATAGAACAATTGTAGCTCTTCTACAACATTGTAGTTGAAAGCTTTTTCCATTTGGGATCGTTTAGGAGCCCAAATATTCATCACAAGCTCTGAAATCTATTTTTGAAAACGAATTTGAGTCTTTCAAACAACCTTCTATGAACAAATGTTCTATCAAAATTGTAGAGATTGACAAGATCTACAATTTTATAGTTGATGATTTTTCTATTTGATATCTTTTAGAGTGCAAAATACGTATTAAAAGTTCTAAATATGTAAAGTCGAAAAAATAGACTGTCACAAAGTGTTTCATATGTGAGACCTAAACCCGTTGCCCATGATGAAGGTCACCTCGTACGGGGAGCTGATGAAGAATAAAGATATAGTATTAAACTAGTATCACTTTGACGAATTGACCGATATGCAACGGCTTTAATAGACTCCATGCATAACCCAAAAAAAAATGAATAGCAACCGATGCTATTGTGTTAACAACAAAAACAAGCACAAATAATTGCAGCACCAATAATCATAAAAAATGCAACAGCTGATAAATTAAGATGTCATTCAACTCACATGCTTGAAGTTGATGATTTCCCGTACAGAGATGAATGGCGATGTGGTAGAGCAGTAGCGCTCCAAAGCAAGTACGGATACAAGTGGGTAGTCCCGCTAACCGTATAAAAACTCACTTACTAGTTTATTTCCTAGATGGTAGTACAAAATTTAGAAGAAAAATAAGCTAAAAGTGAGATAAGCGGGCTAAAAAAACCCGTTTGCCTACCCCGCTTGCATCCCTAAAAGCAAGGAAGATTGATTGATACTAATCGCTGTGAGCATCCCTGGTAATATATAACATACCGTTCAGTGTTCAATATGACCAACACTATTTAGATGAGTGGGATTCATACATGTATAAAGAGTCACTCTCATCCTATGTATGTGCATCCCTAATTACGGTTGACACCTTTCAATATATTAACTACTATGCCAAGTAGTGAGTAAGAGAGATATTCGATGGAATAGCTTACCGTTCAACCTAAAACATACCCATCAAACCACTAGAAAGCAACAACCAAATTCATTACATATATAAGGGGACTTGACCCAAAACACTACACTTCACGATCATCTCATTTACTAATACTACTACAGAAATCCCTATAGGTGCCGGTTGGTAACTGGCTATAGGTGTCGGTTTCTCAACCGACACCTATTGGTCGGCACCTTTGCCTCAATCTTATTGGTGCCGGTTTTAAAACCGGCACCTATACTATTAAAAAAATAAAAAATGGTACCTTCACTGCCGCCGGCTGCCAATTGCCCATGCCGGTCTTCTCCACCACCGCCACCACCACCTCGCTCGGCCTTCACACCACCACCTAGCTATGCCGGCCTCCGTGCCGCCACCTCACCACGCCGGCCTCCGTGCCGCCGGCTACCACATAACACCGCTCTAGAGGAGGGGGGAGATCCCCCGGGAGAGAGGGGGCCAGTGAGATCTGGCGATCGTGCCGCCACCTCGCCGCGCCGGCCGCCACCCCACGCCGTGTTAGAGGAGGATAAGGGAATAGGGGAGGTCCCCCGGGAGAGAGGAGGCCGGCGAGATCCAGGCCTCCTCCACCACCGTCGTCGTCACCATCTCGTCACGTCGGTCGCCGCGCCAGCCGCCACCTCACCCACGCCGCGCTGGAGGAGGGGGCCTCCGCGCTGGCCGCCACCTCACCCGGGCCGGCCGCTAGCTCGCCCGCGCCGGCCAGTCTTCTCCACTGCCGTGTTGCCCTGGAGGGGGAGAGAAGGGGGGAGGACCCCCGTGAGAGGGCCGCAGCCCATCCTCCGTCGGTCGCCGCCGCCGCTCCAGCCGTCGGAAGGCAAAGGGAGAGGAGGGGCGAGAGATGAGAGAGAGAGAGATGTGGCGAGAGAGATGTGGATAAGGACCGATTTGGTCAGTCAAAAAAAGATGGTTGTACGCGCTCGGTTTTTTTAAATAGGTGTCGGTTTTTATAAAAAACCGGTATCTATACTAATTTTATAGGTGTTGGACTATATGTGTTGGTTTTTCTCTTGAACTGACACCTATATTTATATTATAGTATCGGTTCTATTGAAAAACCGGCACTTATAGTATAGGTACCGGTTCTATATTTTTTTTTTTCATCGTGCGAAGAGGTGAGAAAAAGCTCATAGGTGCCAGTTTTAAATGAACCGGCACCTATAAGACTGGTCCCTATGAGGGTTTTTTAGTAGTGTTAAAACCTTTACTTATGATTAGCTAGTCTCATGAAAAACTACTAGTCTCGTGCTTTTATCGTAAGCAATTGATAAACATCACAAGTACATAATGTGATACATAAATATGAATAAGAGGGCAACAAGGTGCATATGACATACCGGCCACTGGAACATCCGACCGTGAGTCTGACATCAATGTGAAGATTGATAATAAATTGGGGATGAATCACTACATTGACTAGCCTAGAGGGCAATTATATTTTGTATAAAGGATTGGAAAATAACAAAATATTCTTGACTACACATCAAACTTACCAAGTAACACAGGTCAGACTGGGGTGCTTACATATATAGCTAGTTAAACTTCACAAATCCAACACTTAGGCCAATAACAAATTAAAACCAAGCATATACACTTGTAGCCGCGTAGGCTCACAATGGCACTAGTTCAGTGCAATTATTGAGACAGAAAAATGAAAAAAAAAAGGGTCAACTACAGATCATCACACCTGAAAATTTAAGCTATATACTACAGATCGTGTCAATACTTTAATTTAAGCTATATACTACAGACTCATCTGAATTTATTTCCAGCTACAATACCATTTCTAGTGCTCGACAATACTATTCACGGTGTTACCATCCCAAGACTGGAGACATCTGGTTCCTCATCTCTTTCGAAAATTTTAGCATCAGATCGAGTCAATGCTTTACGTTTCCCCGGTTTTATTAGCTGAGAAGAGAGGTTATGATCATGCTCATCATCTGAATTTCCAACAGAGACTTCATGGTCAGGCTCATCATCCAAGAAAGGAGACACCCGGTGCGTCGTCGATGGGTCGGAGAAACCATCAGCTGCATTTGAAGTTCTCACGCAACACATAGCTAGGGATCGTGCTAATGCATTCTTCTTAGTTTCCAAAATGTGAACATACTCCAGGTTCCTGAGTACGTCTCCCATCGACGGCCGATCCGCTCCCTTGTCTTCCAGGCACCTGGCCACAATTTTGCCAAATTCCATCAGAGAACTCTGTTTGACTGTGCCTGAAATTTTCTGATCAACAATTTGTTCCAGCTCTCCTTTCTTCAGCATTTCCATTCCCCAGTGTGCCAAGTTCACCTCCTCGCACGGAAGTGTTTTGTCGATCGCTGGTCTGCCACATAGGACCTCAAGCAAGACAACACCAAAAGAGTAAACATCAGACTTCTGGGTGAGCAGCATCGTTTTGTAATATTCAGGATCAAGATACCCAAAGCTGCCCTTCACTTGAGTGATGACATGAGTTTGGTCCAACTCAGGACCAGGCTTTGATAGCCCAAAGTCAGTAACCTTGGGGTGGAGCTTTTCATCAAGCAAGATGTTTGAAGACTTGACGTCACGGTGGATAATGGCCTTAGTATGAAGATGGTCCAGTCCCTTGGCTGTTCCTATACAAACCTCCACCCGCTGCTTCCAATTGAGTGAGGGTTTATCAGAGCCATACAGATGGCTCATCAGAGCCCCATTTTCCATGTATTCATAGACCAAGATCAGTTCATTCCTTTCATCACAAAACCCAATCAGAGAGACCAGATTGCGGTGGTTCAGCCCTGACAATAGTTCAATCTCCGCTTGGAACTCCTTCTGGCCTTGAGAGGACTCGAGGCTCTTCCGTTTCACGGCAAACTTTTTACCCTCCAACTCTCCCATGTAAACCTTTCCAAAACCTCCTTGTCCAACGACCCGCGCCTCATCGAAATAGTTTGTCGCTTGTCCAAGAAGATGGAAGGGAAAGGATCGTGTCTTTGAATGCTGATTTTTCAGAGACTTTCCCTTCAGCCCAGCAGCTAAAAGGAAAGCCATGATGTTAACCTGGGTTTAAAGAATGACGGAGGTGGAATTAGTAAAAGGACGAGAAAACGACGTACTTACTAGCCTAAGGAGGTGCGTTTTTGAATATAATCGTAACATACTGGACCCTGCTCAACTATGCAAGGGCATGTGTGTGTTTTTGTGATGATAAGCAGTTGGAAAGTACTAGTAATTTGTAGTGGAAATTTAGAAGGCAATGGCCTATAGAGTGAGGGCTATAGCTGTAGAGAAAGAAAGTACATGATAATCACGAAGAATCCGGAGACTAATTTTTAGTCACTGTTTCAATCACAATGAACAGTACACTTGCACAAGAATCATAAAGGACAGTACACTAGTTTTAATCAGAAGTAGGACAAGCATGTCTAGCCAACTTTTTATTAACATTGTAACGCTGTTCTAGCCCTAGGATATGCACAATGTAATTTCCAATTCATATATGAATAGATGTCAATATGTCATCACGTATCCTTAAATGTGCATTAAAATTCAACCAAAATTATGGATGGAACCATCTACCATCTTGGGAAAAAAAAATGAAGTTGCACAAAAACTTTGTGCAAGGAGGCACATTTGTTGGGTTGGGTGTTTCCTAAACCTCTCCCAAAACCATGAACAATACAAGCTCCCAGAACTTCCAAGAACAAAATACGAGCTCCTAGCTTAAATAATCAACGGCAACTGCAAAGTTAGGTTCACTCTCACCAGCAGCAGGAGGAGAAGAAACAGATCGGACGGAGTCCAGGCGGATCTGGCCTGGTCAGTCCGGCATCAACAACGACACAGCGGAGGTCGGAGAAGAGGTAGCGCGGCGCCACGCCTCCCAACTGAGCATACGGTGGTGGAGGAGGCCCTGGATCGGATTGCTGCTTCGTCCCACCGCCGGCGGCGAGGTTGCGGCCGGACGCTGAGCTGAGATGTACAGTGGCGGCGGGAAGGGGGGGGGGGGGGGGTGGGTCGGAGCTAGACAACCGGCTGGACTCGAAACCCTAGCTGGCCGCTGCAACTCAAAATTCTATATTCCAAGCTCACATGCATGGCGCGATTTCCCGGAAAGAACTTGCGCCAACTCGATGATATATGTCTCTGACGTGTGGACCAGTGGCGGAGCCAGGATTGGGCTCAAAACTAAAAACTAAAGCTACCCAGGTGAGGATACACCGCCCCTGCCATGTCACCGACTCACAATTATTCTAACCTTTAGGAGTTGTGGGACAGGACGCTGAAGCAATGAGCTTTTGTGGCTAAGCAGGTGCATAGAGCTGTAGTTGCTGGCTGTACTATCTACTGTGGTGTGTTGCCTATTCCGGTGGGCGTGTAGAATAGGATTTTGTTTGTTGGATAGTGGGGCTATATGTTTGTTCTTACTACTAGTCCAGAAAAGCAATGAGTTTGGCAATTAAAATAGGCTTCTAAATAATCGTTTAGTGCAGGGGCTAAATCAGTCTAATCCTAGGGCTGAACTACAGGCATAGGGCTGAGATATGAAAGAATACAAATAACGGGTCAATTTCTAGGTACAGGACCATCAAAAATTTTCCCACGCCTGGGGCTTGAGCCCAAGCTGCCCCAGGTGTGGTTCCGCCCCTGTGTGGGACCATCAAAGTGGACCTCACCTGTTACGTTTGAGGAGCCGCACCAACTAGACATCATAAGAAAATATGCAGTGTAAAAGAGATTTATTCGTAAAACTTTTCTTTCAGATTTAATCATGAGTAAAAGTTTTACTTATATTGAAGTAGATAAATATCGATACGTCTATAAACAGGTTCTAAATTTGCATTACATATTTTCCCATACATCATTAGCCATGAAATAAACATGAGAGGGTCTGCACAACATCCAACTGAAACTTGTTGTTTTCAATCAAATTTAAACCCTATTTATTTAGGTTTATAAGCCAACTAATGAGCAAATGTCTAAACTAAAAAACAACATTTTCGTTTGATTTATTTAAAGCCATAAGCTGCTTTTAAATTCACTTACTTATAAATCATATAAGTAAAAAAATGACTTAAAAACTAAGCCTAAAAAAGGATCTTAGAGCATAGGATTGTTTTGGTAGGACACGTGTTGATCATCACTAGCAAAGCAAAACTAGAATGTTTTAACATTTTTACCCTATCAGAAACATTTTTTTACGAATATCACCTCTAGCAAACTTATTCCACATTATGATTTATCGCCAAGGACATTGGCGTGGTTGAGGCGTGGTTGAATGTCTGGGTGCCAAGTGTGGGCAGTTGGAGTTAGTCGGTTTGGCGATCGGCCTATATTCCCTAGTCTTATCTTTTGTTCAAATCCTATTAATTTACTGTCAAATCATACGAAAGCCTTCATATGATTAGTATGTTTTAAAAAGCTTAAGATTTTAAGAAATAGCTAGTTGTAGTCAACTTTTAAGATCCTAGTATAGAGAAGCTTAGATCATTTTTTAGATTCTATAGCTAGAGCTTCAATCTAAATGAAAAGCTTTTAAGAGTTTTTAAGAGGTTATGATTCTAAGAGAAACTACCCAATATATATATCCAATTCATTTCCGCTAAATTATTTTTTATTGTAAAGAGGACATCCATATATCTTATTACTAATTTGCTACTCCCTTGGTTTAAAAAGGTTTTCAGAAAGTCAAAACCACATCAAGTCAAAAGATCACTACTAAAAAAACATTTTTTCTATGATAGCGTCTAAAAAATCGATTTTCGTAGATGGATCTCTTAAGAGGCTGCAAGCGAAAATAAGTCTATTTTCATAGATGGACCTCTTAAGCGGCCGTATGCGAATTGATTTTCGCAGGTAGACCACTTAAAAGCTCACATAGAAGTCTAACCGTCCTCCCCTTTTACCTCTATCATCTTCAAAAATTTCTAAGTCACCTGTACCACCAAGCCTAACACCATCAATACGCCACCACCAGCTACTTGGTTCTTTCCCCATTTAAGTCTCGGTCTGCATTGATTTTCTTGTTTGTTTCCCCTTCTCTTATTAGTGCAAGTGTTATCTATTCTCCTAGATCCGATGAGTTATGGAATTGGAAGCTGAACTGCTTAAGTGGCCATGCATCTCTAGCACTCGTACGTACTGCTCGTGCGGCTGCAGTCTGCAGATTCATCAGCAGTGCTAGTGACCAGGCATGGGAGCTACATGATGAGCTTGATCTCCTGAGATAGTACTATAATATTTTGGTGTATTGATCATTTTTTGACTGCTGGTGTTTGATCAATTGATGTCATATAATATGGCGTATTATTGTATTGTATTCTCCCTCTATATATTTCTATTATTTTAAATATAGATATAGACATATCCCCATATCGGTGTTTTTAAGAAAATGACGTATCCTCGTATCTGGTAACATAGAGTACTACTATTTGGATGGTTAAGAAGAGAAGAAAATTTAAAAGTAGTATTAAGAGATCTAGTAGACTCCACTCTAAAAAGATACCTTTTGTGGTACAAATCGTTAAACTAAAATGACACTATTTTTGGATGGATGGAGTACCTAATTTTGGAAACAAATTAACACATCTAATACATTATGGGAAAGAGGGAGACCTACATTCTCATTTCAGTTTTAAGTTTTAACTAGTAAAAATAAATTAGGATAGATTGATCCGACGGTTTTTTTTTCTTTCAAAAATTCAAAAGCAAATCGAATGGATTTGGAGAGGCCTAGGACAGGGACAGGTCAGAGATTGTGGATGAAAGCAACGGCAAACTTTGGCCTAGACGGTAGAGGATATGAACGCTAACGGCAACCAAGGTCGTACTCACTCCGTCCCAAAATAAAAAATCCAGAATAGGATATAACATATTCTATTAGACTGATGAATCTAAATAAGTTTTTTTCTAGATTCATCAATCAGGATAGTTTTTATCCAAATTCATCAACCTAGAATAGATCATATCTATCAACCTAGATTCATCACCCTAAGATAGGTTTCATAGGAGGTCATATCCTATCAATTCGTAGGTTGATTCTTTTTGGAATGGAACGGAATGGAACAGATAGATTAAGCAGCAGCAATCTCCCTAAGATAGGTTTCATAGGAGGTCATATCCTATCAATTCGTAGGTTGATTCTTTTTTAATGGAACGGAGAGATTAAGCAGCAGCAAGACGACGAGCGCTGCCAAGAATACCAACACCGCGCAGGCAGTGGTTGGCGCCTGACGGTGAATGTTTCTTCAACATCACCAAACCGTTGCATGATCGTATCCCATTGATATTAGGATTGAAAAAAACTGATGCTGACGGGCAGAATTTTAGAAGATGGGGGAACGAAGGTAGGGGAGAGAAGGTTAGTTTGATCAGCTTTATGAAAGAAAATAGAGAAAAAAACATCTAATTGGGAAGAAATAGAATGACATTGTAGCGTGTTGGTCTATTATTCGAGCGAAACCCCACTTTGACATCGGCAGAATGTCAATTTTCTCCCTCCCGGCCGCCCAAGAACAACGATTGAGAAGAACTGGTTATTTGCATTACCGTCGGCCTCACCGTAACAGCTACCCACAGTAACAAACCTAGAAAAACCGATGAAAACCAAACAAATATACTACGAAAAGTACCAAATGTTTAAATTTATTACAACCTGTTCAATACAACGTCGCAGTTACCGCATTGTAACCGATAACACAAACCGTGGTCCTTTTACAATCCCCTAATAAATCTTGTTTTTGCCACTGATGTTGGAACAGACCCGCTCTTGCTTTGATACCAATATAAGTTTGGAAGTTGGAACCATGAACAAACCGTCAGGTCTTATACCCTTCCGGGCATATCACATCCCTAAATCTAGTTTTGAATCTCAAATGGGATTTAAAGACATGAAAATATCTTACCATTCAACACATGGCCTAGTTTAACTTCCCAAAACAAGAAAAGTAATCCATATCAAAAACTACCAACATAATTAGTCCTCCAATTCCCAACGCGGATCGAGATCTGCTGCCTTCAAAGGCGTCATGCCTATGTCATTGACATGCCATGAGTGCCCAGATTCCAACTCCAGCATAGTTTTTCTTTTGCCAAATTGAATTTTTCTGTTTCAAATTTGAATCCTCAAAAAACAATTCAAAATTTCACTCGGAATATACTTTCATCCGGCATCGAAACCTCAAAATATCACAGTTTTTGTTCTGTTCACATCGAAGACGTAAACAATAACATGGCCCCAATCAACCCTCAGAACCCATAGAATTTTTCCATCCCTCATAAACTCAAAAGTCTAGTTTTAACCACAAGCCACACATCGTAAAGATTAAGAACTTGGAATTGAAGCTAAAATTAATCACAAATCCATATTATCTTCATGGGGAATCATCTACAAATAACACACCCAGTTCAAAAATAGAAACCAAGGAAATCGAAGGATTGAGATGCTAGAATATTTTGTATCATACAGTTTTACCCCTCAGATCTCATAGCTATTATTGGCCATCACCGATGATTCTTACTAGTGATGGTTTTAGCCACAAGCCATCCAATTATCAAAGTTAATGACAGAAGGCTTGAAGCTAAAACCACACAACCCAACCATCTTCGGACCGAAATTTCATCTTCACAGGGGCATCAACTTAACAGACAAGTACTACATCATCATCATGAAATGGACAAAGAACACACAAATGATCACACCATATGCTGCATGAATCCCAAAATAACTTTCAGAGAATTTCACGCATTCCATTTCTTCCTTTCTGATTACCAAATAACAAGCAGAAAGAAAATGTGACGCCCTGATGTACACAAGCCGCGATTGAGATGAGACGCGGCGCATGTAACGAAAGGGCACCTGGTCGTTACTCTACCAGGCGTGTAACTGTGCCAGCTCATCCCAAGAGGGGTGCCACGCTGCCACCTGACTTACACCTGGGTCCCACGCGTCAGTGCTATTCAGGTCAGTGAAAAACAAAAGGAAGAACAAAATTGCTTTTTTTTTCGTTGTCTCTCAAAAGTTTTTACTCCCCTCAAGAAGAATTTCAAAATCCAAAAAAAAATGTAGTAAAAAGAATCTCCTTTGAGGTGAGACATTGATATTTATTTCGAAAAGGGAAAGGAAAGGAAAGCATCTGTGCGAGTTGGTAATAATGTGGCAGCCGGGGCATTGGCGAGCACAGGGAAAGTTATATTCAAATCCGAGCTCACCCGTAGCTGCAAAGAATGGCTGCCGAATCCTCTTCCATCTCGCTGGGTATGGGAGGTGACCGAGGAACAGATTGATTTAACTCATCCTTGGCACCACATCACCAGCTCAAACGATGAACGAGAAGTAGAGATCACAGAAAAAACCCATCCAGAACCAAATCAAATCCGCGGGCGGGCGGGCGGAAGAAAGACAATAAATTTGGTCGGCTTGATGGCTAACGGAGAATAGCTTTGAGGATGTACCAGATCTTGACAAGAGCGAATCCGTGGAGGATAGATCGAAGAGACGCTCGGTCAGATGATCGGCTAAACTAGGGTTTTTCCATGTGGCTGGCCTCAGGAAGGGGGCGACGAACACCGTGGTTAGTCAGCGCTCGCCGCCGCTGTACCAGCGAGCAAACCACCAAACCAAATCAAATCAAACCAAAACCAAAATCAAAAGCGAACAGCAAGAAGAAAAGCAAAAATCAAAAGCAAAGTAGATAGGGGATCCAGAAGCTAGGGCTCCATCCAGATGAGGAAGAGATGAGATGAGATGAGAGGTTTGGATTGGGTATTTGGGGGATGATGTTAGGTAGGCGGCGCTGGTTATATATAGATGGATGGATGGATGGAGAAGACGCTCTAGGTTTTAGGGTTTTCTCGTGTTGGTGAGTGGGCTCTGCTCTTCTGGGCCTCTACCCGGCCCAACTAAGGCCCCCTGTTCGAGTGAATTTTTTTTATTTTTATATATTTTTTTTTAATATTTACAGAAATATTATAGCGCCGAAAAATATTACAAAAGTAGACCCTACCGCCCTTGCATAGGGCGGCAAGCTGACTTGGCACACAGCGCCGTGTGAGCTTTCACGGCGTCGTGTGCGCGTTTGACTGTTCTGCCCCTTGCCGGCAAGGTGGGTAATTTTCATTTGGCCCCTAGCCGGCCAGCCTTAGGTTTTAAAAAGTCTAACTAGGGTCCCTTTCCGTCCTAGGCAAGGGCGGCAAGGTGGGCCACCCTACTTCTCCCCCTAATTGATTTTAATTTTGTTTTCACAATAAATTAAACTTTGTTGATTACATTTAAAGAGTTCTTTGTTGATAAATATTGTGCACGATTTTTTGCAAATTTTATTGAAGTCGGTTGTTTTGCAATTCCTATTTTAAATAAGAGTTGATGTTATAACTTATTTGTGTTATTAATGTACGAAAATGATAATGGACTATCATAGTCTCGGTCGCAAAAACAGTATATATACTGAAACAAGGATAATTATGTCACGTAAATAAGTAGTAGTACAATTTAAAAAGGATACATCTGATTCCATTGCGGTTACATAGATGAGAATAGATTCGAACTAGAAGGGTTATAGGGCAAGAGTTGAACACGACGAGGATATAGTAATGGGACAACGAAACAGGACATTACATATTTGAGTAAAATAAGTTGTACGATAATAGCTAATCCCTACGTGAGGATCCCTCTCCCCTCTCGAACTGCGCTTTTTTGAACCTGTATTCCTCTGGCAATTCAAGCTGCACCACATGGGAATTTGGATCTCTTATAACATTTGTGGTGTCTATCCATTGTTTGTATGGACATCTTCTTGGACCTTCCTGGGAGAAACGAATAGATGTGAAGCGAACAAAGTTAGTGAATGTTGTGATAAAATAGGATTCATGGTAATGAAAATATTTCTACCATAAAATCACGGTCTAGAATATTTGGGCAAACAAAGCACCGCTGACCCAAAGTACTAGGCTTTTTAGAACGAAGAACCGTACAACGATCACCGCATATGCAGTTTGGACGGGCTTCCCATGGAGGGAGTGCCATCGTTAGCACCCGCCAGTCGCACTGTTGTTCACAACGTTGGTGTTCATAAGCTTCCTTTCTCTGCAAATATTGCTCAGTACTTTCTGATGAGAAATACCAGCGTCGTTCTTGTAAACAGGTGGTCATGTCGAGAACTGGAGTTTCTGTATCGACCCATTCGATGTATCGACAAGTCGTTGCGCGGGTCTAACAAATAGAGTAGGATGAAGAGTAAACAATCGCGCATCACATTTGAATAAGCATAGTCGACAAGAGTGAAATACCTCTTGGTCATAGTTACGGCACCTAAAAAAGCGCCTTCCTCATAGGTCTGGATCCCGTGCAGCCATTAGTTGGCATCGGTCACTGCAAAGGCAGAGAGGCCACTGGCACCAAGGTGGAAATAGGTATGCACAAGGATCGCTACGCCAGTTGGGATCCTCAACGCCCCGGCGTCCAGCCATTGCCGAAAGCTGGCAGGATGAAGGGTTGTGCTAGCTCTTGTTGGAGGCGTTAGATGAAGAAATGTTGTGTTGCGGCGCTCGTTATATAGGCACCAAAATCGCAGTGATAATCTTCACATGTGTACATCCCTGCCGCCCTTTTAGAGGAAGGCATGCCGTCGAAAGTAGATTGGACGGCATGACGCCGAAAGTAAGATTGGACGTATGTGGATAAATACCCTGCCGCCCTTTTAAAGGGCGGCATGACGCCGAAAGTAAGAATGGACGTGTGCCGATTTGACATGGAGGATTTTACGTTTGAGAAAGTGTAAGGGCGTTAGCAGCGATTCCGTAGTCGTACTTCATGCGAATAAATGAGGCTGCATCGGTGTAGCCGAAAGTATTCGTGCATGCGGCGAAAGGTATCGTGCTTTGTAAAAAGTAACGGCGAAGTCTACGAAAGCAAACCTCGAATACGAACAATGTACTAAGTCTACAAGCATGGCGTACTACCATGTCAAGAAAATAACAAAACATAAGTCTACTCTACTGGCCCTGCCCCGCACCGCGACCACGCATGGTCCTCCGGGCCTGCGCTCGCACGTGGTCCTGGGAGTACGTGAAGTGATCGGGTGGGACAGCCCGGGTAGCGCGGGTGTCTGGGTGCGGAGTGGAGGGCGACTGCTCCTGCGTATGTACCGGCGGTGCGCCTCCCAGCTGCGAGGGATCGAGGACGTCCTCTGTCGACTCCTCCAAGTCGAAGTAGGTGAGGTCGAAGTGCGTGGCGGAAGCCCACCCATGCTCCAACGATGCCCTGTTAGGAGTCTGCCACGATGTGCCGGCCGCCTGTGACGAAGTCCCGGCGTCCTGCTAGAACGACACAGACTGCGAGGCCGACGCACCTGCCTGAGACGATGACCCTGCAGCCTGCCAGGAGTGGGTGGCCTGCGTCGTCCCGAACTGAGGGAAGCCTATACATAAATTGCATATCAATTGATTGTCGATATAATATTAATTTTAAAACTTGTGGGGGCATGTACAAATAAATATTGAATATACATACCTCCGAAGGGAGGGGGTGTCGGCCTAGGAACGTGCGCAGCTTGATGAGGAGCAAGCGGCCGGGGTCGAACCTGGGGTGCTGCGTCTGCCTGAGCAACGTCGGCAGCCCGACAGGAGAGCGCATGGAGAATCAAGCGCATCGATTCCCGTATCCGTGTGTACGTCGGTAGGTGCTCATCTGCGCTCACCTCAATCCCCGCACCTAATCGTTGGATCACCGTTGATGCATCCACGACGACCCTGTTGCACTCAACGACCTGCACGGTACATTTGTACGTAAATACTCGTAACACTGGACTAACAGAAAGGCTTAAATGGAGTTGGTGCGATGCAGGGTACTCACAGCACGAGCGAAGTCCTGGTCGCGGTGCCTGGCGTAGAGGTCTGTCACGCTCGCAACATGGGCCTGTTGCTCCCTGGGGGCGTAGGTGACCCTAGTACGGGTTCGTGGCTGGTACCAGCCTAGGTACGCCTGGTACCCCTCCTCCGTGTGTGGCTCTCCCGTGCGGTCCACGACATCCTCGGTTGCGAGCAACCAGTCGTCGACAAAAGGGGCCAGCTTGGCGGGCTAGTTGCCAGCTGACTGCTGACCCTTGCACGAGTACGTGCAAATTAATGTATTGTATTAGTGTGAATTAAAAAAACCAAGTTATTGTGTAGAGGTGGTTGTTAATGCAACATATTGAAGCAAAGTTAAGTCCCTTACCGGTGAACGGCACCTGTGACGCCCGTCTGAAACGGTACTGGAAAGGACTGACGGAAGCCGAACTGGCGCATCACGTGGTAGGCTGCGTGAGGCTCGACACAGATGTCGAAAACCATCGAAACCCTAGTCATCCAGTACGCCTGGTCCCTAGTGCAGAGTGTGGACAGGCCTAACGGCGCACGGTAGTGGGTTGCCGCGACACTCTAGGGCTCCCACACTATGTCGGTCGGCAGAAGGTGGTCGAACTCCATAACAAACTCCGCGTACGACCGCCTAACTTGGACATGAGCCCATCGGCGCTGCAAGACAACACGCTCGATGTGATGTACGATGAACATAACAATAGTACTCTAATATCAACCTCGGTTGTGACGTACCTGACGCCGGCACCACACAGTACCCAATTTTGGTATTCGATCTCCGGCCTATTCTCGTACAGCGATGCCTCGTATGGGTGGTGGTCCACAACGGGCCGGTCGATCGCAATCCTCTCAGCCGCCCAAAGAGAAATAAAGAGAGGGCACCCACCGAATATCGCCCTGGGGTCCGTCTTGGTGCAAGCCTCATAAAGACCACGGTACTGAGCCGCGAGCAACGCGGAACCCCAGCTCCACTGAGGCACCTCGCCAGGCGCGGCGTCGGCGATGGTCCTGGCGTAGTGCACGAGACCCTTGTCGACCGTGTGCCCGTGTCCTCCACAAAACATTACCCACCCAAATAGCCAGAGCAAGTACGCCTCCAAACAACGGCTGAAGCAGTACTCGTCGGCCTCAGCCTGTAGTTGGTCGACCTGCAAGCGTTGGATGAAATATTAGGCAACTTATGAGTTACGTAAGTAGTACGGTACTCATTTCAGGTAGAGAAAAACTCACGGTGAACTAAAGCAGCCACCTCTACGTAGGCCCGGTGTTGCGGTGCTGCTGCAACGGCTCGAGCGGGAGGCCTGGTGCGCGCTGAACGGGCGCGAAACGTGCCATCAGATCGTCCCTCCAGTTCGCACCCGTGTCAACTAGCCCGACAGCGTCTCCCGCGAGCGGTAGCCCCAACAAGTACGACACGTCCTGTAGGGTGGGGGCTACCTCACCGCACGGCAGGTGAAAAGTGTGCGTGTCAAGCCTCCACCGGTCGGCCAAAGCTGCTAGTAGTGACCTGTCCGCATCCCAGCGTGTGGCCGCCTCGTCATCGCCGGTGGCGGCCTCCACAAGCCAACACAACGGTACTGCAAAATCAAATTCATATGTCATTCACATTAGTAACGCAGTGAAAAGATATAAAAAATGTACAAAGTGCAGTAATTAACACATGAAATCCATACCTCCCGACGAAGGAGTCGTGAACCAGAAGTCGCTCGCGTGACGACCGTGGCCGGAACGTCCCAAGCTGAGCCCCCTCCACTGCAGTAAGTTAAGAACGGTGGCGCTGATCTATCGACGGATCCAACAACTCAGGTGTGTGCTGACGCGTCATCTCTGCAAAAAATATGCGTTACGTGTTAGGGCATGTAAGAAGTTAATAATATAATCGTGAAAACAAGTTATGTAAAACCGAAGAAAACGTAAAGTAACATCGTAAAGTACATGTTATTTACAACATAATTTACACAATAATGGGGCACATAACGAGGATGAAAAACAGGAAACAAAATTACAAGTCACGAGACATAAAGACATACATGGCAAATTCTTTTCAAGTGGTTCGAAACACAACACAATGCCATAACATCGATAAGTTCGAACGAAATTACAAGCCACCGAACATAAAGACATTACAAGCCACGTAACATAAAGACATTACAATCCACGTAACATAAAGACATTACAAATCCACGAAATTACAAGTGAACCTTTTCCAACATATAACGCACGAACTACACAACGTAGCCGGACGGTCCACGAGGACGTCTAGGACGGGGTCGCCTTGAAGTAGTGCCTTCACCCGTAGGACGAGCTCCATCTGCTGCTGATCCTAATAGTCCTACCTCCGCCGCACTTGGTTTTTCCTTGTCTTTAGGACAATATTTGTAGGTGTGGCCACGTACATCGCATTTGCTGCACCGCTTCACCCTGCCAGCCTCGGACTCATCCATATCGTTACGGATGCGACGAGTCTTCCTTCTTCCAGCCTTGTCTCGGAGTTTCGATGGATCAGGAATATTTATTATTGGATCGTTCATCTGTGTGAACTCCCCAACTATACCGAAGCCATAAATCTCACCACTCCATGTGTGATATATTGCTTGCTTAGAGAAGTATTGCGACACATATACTCCATCTTGGATGCCACACTCCGATGCTGCAGCAATCACATGGGTGCATGGCCTGTGGAGCAGCTTCGGCTTTCTACATGAACAATGACATGTGCCGTCGGCTTTGAGAACACATTCCTGCTTTACTCTCTTGCGGTAGATACCCCTGCCTGCCTTATCGTGACAGAGTACCTCAAACCTGTGTTGTTGGGTACCTTGAAGTAGAGCTCGATGTTTCATGGCCTTCGTACGCCACTCTGCTAGCTTTTTCTCCATGAAGGTGCCAAAAATAATGTTGTTGTTCGGTATGGAGGGAAGAACTGCTTGGAACCGCTCCCGGAAATACCTACATGTCCCATGTAAAATGAACTCCACTATACCAACTAGTGGAAGTCCACGAACACCGCGCATCACCCAATTGTAAACTTCCGCTAAATTTGTTGTCATTATACCATATCTAGCACCACCTGTGTCATAAGCCTTGGCCCATTTCTCTTTTGGCTCATTCTCAATCCAATGAGAGAATTTCCGAATCTGCTCTCCAGTTCTCCTAACTAATGTTGGACTATCTGTTGGGAGAGCTCCAAGTGCTTGCGGAGGGTCCGGAACGGCGCTCGCTGGTCTCGCTGCACGCTGATCACTGCATTTTGCTGTCAACTCGTCCAACCTCTTCCAAAGCTCATTGAATTTCTTCTCCTGGTTCTGATTGCATAGCCTCTCGAACATATTGATCAGCTCCTTGTTCTTGAATTACTAGAAGAAATTAGCTCCCATATGCCGCATGCACCACCTACTATGTGCATCATCCCACTCACCAGGGTATCCTCTATCCATACTCCCAAATTTTAACTCTTCTATCACTCGAAGCATACCAGCGTGCCTGTCATGTATTAGGCACACATTGGGCCTCATACCAACAATTTCTTTTTTAACCAGATGGAGGAACCAGTACCAGCTATCGGTGTTCTCACTCTCGACAAAAGCAAATGCCAAGGGCAATACCTGATTGTTTCCATCTACTCCAATTGCTGTTAGTATCTGGCCCATGTACTTCGCGGTCAAGAATATCCCATCAATGCAAAGAACTGAACGACAGTGCACGAATGCCATCTTGCATGCATGTAGAGCTAAGAAGGCCTTTGCAGCACAGTCTTGCCAGGATGATCAATTGAAGGAAATGTCTTGATTGCACAAGAGCTCCCAGGGTTTCTTTGTTGGATAACAGATAGCAAACGCGGCAAATTGTCATATGAGGCTTCATAAGTTCTAAATCTCATCTCTATTATTTTCTGTTTTGCCCTCCACGCCTTGGCATAGCTAATAGTATACTTGAATTTCTGTTCGATATGACGGATTATTGACTTAGGTTCATATGTCAGATTATCCACGACATGCGCATACATCTCAAATGCAACAAATGCACATGTAATATTCCTGTGGTATTTCTGAACACCAGGAAGATAACATGTATGCTTGGTAACAACTGACACTATCCAATAATCCTTCCATTTTCCCTTATAAGCATGCACTCTCCAAGGACACCCGTCTTTTTCGTTAACACACCTAACTTCATATTGTGACCGGTTCGACTTTGCAACCCAAAACTCTCTTTGCAGTGACACTGCAAAATGTTTCACCGCCTCCTTCATGTCTTCTCCATCACCATACCTTGCTCCCTCAATAACCTCATTTTCTTTGTACTCCCATCTGACATTTTCCCCTTCAGATACGACCAGACCAGAAAAATCATCACTAGCCCATTCAGTTGGATTAATATTGTTCTCCTCATCATCTGACGAATTATCTTCCTCTACTCGCTCGTTGTCAGAATCCTCTCTTTCCATTTCGTCCACAATGGCTTCGACAGTCTCCCCCTCGTCAGCCACTCCACCAGGTTGCGTGCCTACTGGAGGTACTACGACATCTTCTTCTAATGTGTTGACTTCATCCACTCCAGTCTCATTCACTTCAGCACTTGGCCCCTCGCCATCGTCCATGTTCATCTCCACATTTGGATCCTTTGGATGAACATATGGAAGCATAGCTAGAGGCCACCCGCGTTGCAATGCATTCTCCACATACCATCTCCACATCCGAGAGTTTTGAACTGGCATTAGTTCCCAATAAAAACCCTCAGTTGCCCGACTTACTACAACATGGATTGTAATATCAGCGGTCTGTGGATCAACTCCCAAGCCCCTCATCAACCATTTTTTAATAGAAGTTACACTTCTCTCAGCTGGTCTATTAATTCCCCTTGGTGTTACAATAAATTCTGACAGATCTACCCCACTCGGCCCGTAATGGACGTTTCCTTGACCATGGTATAGTTGAAATATAAGTTTACTGGACATATCTATAAGTAAATCACTATGTCACTATTTTACGTAATAAACGAGTACAACGTAATATCCTGTTTCAAATGTACCACAATTTTTAAGTATGCTACTGTAATGCTACTCACAAAGATTTAAAACTACAAATCTAATTACTGTAATTACTACAGATCTACTAATTTACCTACATCTGACAATACAAAGTGCTCCAGTGCCATACTATATATAACCCTAGATCAAATAATGCATTTAATTAAAAATAGTTCTACGGAAATATAACTAAAATCTATTTAATATCATACATTTAATCAGGTATATGATCTAGAAATATTAAATCACTATGTCACTATTTTACGTAATAAACGAGTACAACATAAGATCTACCACAATTTTTAAGTATGCTACTGTTATGCTACTCACAAATATTTAAAACTACAAATCTAGTTACTATAATTACTACATATCTACTGATTTACCTACATCTGATAATACAAAATGCTACAGTTCCCCTACTAAAACCCTAGATCATATAATGCATTTATTTAAAAATAGTTCTACAGAAATATAACTAAACCCTATTTAATATTATACATTTAATCATGTATATGATCTAGAAATATTACCTGAAATCGAAGTTCAAACCGGCAGGGCTTCGCCTCTTCTTCTCTTCTCCTCCTTTTCTCCCTCTGTGCAGATGTGAGAGGACTGGAGAGAGCAGCAAATGAGCTGCTTTGCTGGGCGGCAGGCCTTATATAGGCAGTGGAGCCTGCCGCCCTAGCAGAGGGCGGCAAGGGTGGGCCTACCGCCCAGCCAGAGGGCGGCAAGGGGCCGCCTGCAAAATGGCAGGCCCCAGGTCGAGGAGCTGTGTCAATTTTGCAGGCGGCCCCTTACCGACAGCTTGCCGCCCTCTGCCTGGGCAGCAAGGGGGCCGCCTGCAAAATATCCAGCCACCCTAAACGGCCATCGCGCGCACGTGAGCCACGTTAGCTTGCCGCCCTCTGCTAGGGTGGTAGGGTCTATTTCTGCTATTTTTTTCAGTGCTACAATATTTCTGTAAATATTAAAAAAATATAAAAATAAAAAAATCCTGTTCGAGTCAGCTTTTGCACTGAGCTAATCTCCGATACGAAAACGAGAACTAACTTTAGCAAGTGATTAATTAAGAATTAACTACTATAAGCTTGAAAAATAAATCTATTTGATTTTTTAAAGAAACTTTTATATTTTTTAAGAAAATACTGTAAAATCTATTTCAAGATGTCTCTCGATCTGGCGCTATCGCGCGACGCTGTGAGAGTCATCCATCCCGCGCGAGTTGACGTGGCATCCATCAACGCGTTATCATCATCCCCATCCTAGCCCTTCGTTTTCGTCCTCATCTATTCGTGCCGGAGCGAGAGAGTGTGCGAACAAGAGAAGTGGAGGCGATGGAGGTTTCCATCCATCGCAGCATGGCGAGGCGGCGGTTTCGTCCCATCGTGGCAAGGAAAGGCGGAGGCTGCGGCGGTTTCGTCCCATCGTAGCAGGGGAGGCGGAGGCTATGGTGGTTTTCTTCTCCCCCAAATCGTGGCGAATAAGTGGTAGGTCTCGGCGGTTTCCCTCTATTGTGGCGAAGAGGCGGAGAGCCACATCAGTTTTACTCCACAAATCACGGCGAAGAGGGGGATTGTTTCCTCCTCAAAATTTGATGAAGCAATGATTGATGACTTCTACTACGGTGATGCCTAGTGATGTATCTAGGATTTGGGATATGAGTGGTCCGACTTAAACACCGCTCTAACAATACCAATATACTTGGAACAAGTATGATTATCCAAAAGTTCGTTATGATATACTGATAAGCCATCTTAGAAACAACTTAAAATTAGAATTTTTAAAAATAAAATTTTGCCGTAAATAAGCTTATAGCGTGGCAAAAGTCTGAGATGAGAGGAGTCAAAACTGAAAATTAAAAATACAAATCATCTAGAAGACCTACCTAATTGGCTAATCACTAATCACCTAGTCTTCCACAGCTTGTCTGGCTATCCACATGCCGCCACAACACCCGGTGTCGTTCGCCGCACCCACATGCCCATGCCGGATGTCACACCGCGCTGGTCGACCCTTGCTATCTAGCTTCACGTCGCCACTCGATCGCTGCCGAAGGTCAGATGCCAGGAAGGGAATGAGCAGAGGAGATAGGAGCAAGAAGCCCTAACCAGAGCTACAATGGACTGCCACCGGTCAGTCTTCAGTTTTTTTTCCTTTTTATCGTATCTATTTAATTGGGCCTTGGGCCGGAGAATTTTTGAGTGGTTTGGGGACCACCCGGACTACCCTTTGAATCCACGGTGGCGACGCCGAGCGGTGATAGCGATGGGATTCCGTGGCGGTGGGCTTCTGCTGCAGCGGAGGCAATGGTGTTTGGATTTCGTTGCGGCAGATGCAACGCGTTAGCCACCTCCTCATCTCATCCCTAACCTACTTTTGCATTTCATTATTGAGAGGGCAAGGGTAGCAACAAAAACACTATTTTAGGCTATAAAAGTAAGTTTAGCGATTCTTAGAAGTAACTTGCATATTACGAGAGAGTAACTTTAATATATTTTAATAAGTAACTTGTTTAGCGGAAGTAACTATAATGTTTTTTGTTAATATATAGCTTGTTCTTTATTTTGGATCTGCTCTTTCCGTTTCTGTCCCTCAATTTATTGCTGATTTTAGTCCTCTTGCTCCTCTTCATTTTTCTTCTTTTTTTCGGGTGTTAATGGCGGCATTGTCTTGGTGGTGGAGGTGGGAGATGACATTGTCATGGTGGAGGAGAGGGGGAGGTGACGCTGTTGTGGGCTATACCTTGGCCCACGTAAAAAGCACGCAAGCTGATATGCGTGAAAAGACAATTTTCCTTTTATAGCATGGCGCATGTGCGGAGTGGGAAAATTGCGTTTTTCTTTGTTGGAGACCCTCAAGGCGTGATAGGGCTATTCCGCGATGTCCGTATAGTTGCATCCTGAAAATGCCGTTTTGTGATTAAAAAATTATACTGAAGAGAACAATGGTACAAAAAGTATACTGAAGAGAACAAGCATATGCTAACTGAAAACGAAGAAAGTTGTTTCGAAATGCTGAAAAGAACCCATCCTAAGCTCATCATCTACAACCTCTAGCAGTCCAGCCTAGGGAACTTTTGGTTTCTTCTGGTTTTTGTGACGGACCTTGGTAGAACTTCTCCAAACCAGGTGCTTTTGTTCTATTTGGATTATTATTGTATTACAGATCTGCTTGCTCAAACACGTGGTATAATTCTCCCAGCAACTTTAAAATCTTGTATGTTGCTAAAAAAAATTGTCCAAAAAACTGCGGATAATGCAACAATTCACCAGATTATGTATCGGGGAGTTTTCATAAGAACCTGTCCTAAAAGGAAAATTGAAATTTTGAACATGAGACAACTGTGGAGAATGCAGCAATTCACCAGATAACAAGACCACAGAACAACTAAACAGACAAGATACCAGACCAGGAGATCAAAATTTATAATACTAATAAACCAAAATTCAGGTAGTTTCAAATGTGTCATCCCTCTCCCTCCTATGGAGAGAAGACAACTATGGAATAATAATCGTATACAGCAGCAAAGCAACCCCAAGAACATCGGCACAGCTCCAATACTATGTGTACCGCATGAACAATTTGATTAATCCGCTGGTCCTGACAAGCAAGCCGACCAGATAAAAATTAACAGGAGACTAATAATATTACATTGTCAACCTTCATCCAGCCTCTAAAACATCCTAAACTGGCTGAGAATGCGGAACGCTCAACTAGTCAGAAGACGCATTACAAGACGCCCAGCGCTTTTGTTCCTGCGCCGAATCCAGGACATGCAGACACTTTGGGTTTGCCAAGCAAGCAGATGAGCACACAATTCCTAATCGCCCAGCCTTTCTACATTACAAGCCAGCCATAGCCCTACGCTCTCGTTTCCAAGGCAAGCATGATCTTCTTCCTGGGACCCTGAAAGAACACCCACCTTAAGTTCCCATCTCAAATCAAATTTACACTTACACATAAGAAAGAATGCAGGCTTACTGATGTTCAACTTTACTTACATTAGTTAGGTGCCACCTATATCCTGAAACGAAAATATACAGGCATATACAGTACTAAAGTCAAAGGTTGTGGTCCAGTTCCTCAGCAAAAATGATCCCAGTTCATGTATTCTAATTTATAGTGTGAAGTGAACTAGTTCATAGTTGATTCCACATACGATTATACAAAAAGTTAGCTTAAGACCTGGGGTGATGGGTGATTACAACTATTCTTAAATGGCTAAATGAGAGATGACCCAAGGACCCCAAAAACTTATCTAACTGATGAGCAAATTAATAATCACAAAACAGAATAAAGATCTCAGGCGCAATTCATGTACCATCGGAATGCCCAAAGCTTTAAGATCACTGTCAGTCATGTGTCTTAGGGCTGCCATGTCAACCTGCAACACAAACAACTATTAACCAAATAAATATCGAAGAGGGCATCAAAATGATTTAGACATTCACGGAAATAATCAAACCTCTTCTGCCTGGAAGGTAATCGAGTACTTCTCAAGTCCAAGAGATTTCAGGAAAATATCAAGTGGACTGTCAGCCTATAAAGAATTCCCAACAAAAAAAAGATGTTGGATCTGAACCATACCAAGGAAGTTTAGTTAAGAAAATAAGCAAAGTCACTGAGGCTACGATTAGTTAATTCTATACTTTGCACAACATGTGAAGGATAGTCAACAGGCTACAACATTCATAGCTGGTTAACTAGGCATAAATTTGGCACAAAATAGTTCAAATACCCTCATAAAAAATCTCATGCTGAAACCTACCGATGCCCTTTACCAGATTATACAGTTCATGTGACACTTGCCTTCCCTCATGCAAAACAAACTGTGAAGCATGCTTATCAGTTATGACTTCCTTAAAATATTATATTATGGGCATAACTAAAATTGCTTAAGAAAAAAATCAATACACGTAAGATAAGCTCAATTGCACAGTCAAGCAGACTACATCTTTCTTCCAATTACCAAACTAACTTGAGTTTCCAACTATAGAAGTACCTATGATTAAATAGCAGTGACTAGTGAGCCAGTGGCTAGTGGGCTCGGCCAGATTTCAATGCACATCATTTTATATACAGGATCAGAAGTCAGAAATGTACAATGAATGGCAATAATGCTCTTAAAACAGAAAATATAAGGTATTCTAAATTGAACGGGCAATTCAAATGACAATGAAATGAAAAGATCCCAAAATTCCTCAATAAAAGATCAAATTCAGCACCTATTTACACAAGAAGATCATCAGGACAGGACCTGGTGTTACTGTTATCTCCAAAGAGCACAACACAGCAAAACAAACATCAGTACAAGAAATCCAAAAGTGTTAGAAAATTCACTATTTGCCATAAAAATTTAACCCAATCAACAGAACCATGCTTTCAATAAAAGCAGGGGTAACATTTCTCAAAAAAAACCGTTAACCAAAATTGTTTACTTGCCATCTGAAAAGCGATCTTCCCCTATTTGCCGTTGCCCATCGGTTCATTTTTGTCTTCCCTTAAGCCAAGCCACTATTAAACATCTTTGAAAAAAGAACTTTTGTACCCTCACAAACATGGGGCCTGCTTGTCAACTCAATCACTCTCTCCTGTCCATATCTGCAGAAGATCAGTGCGTTCATAGGCAATAAGATGAACCTACGGAGGCGCCAGTTCTCCACATCACTTATCAGGCTAGCAGCTTTGGCAAGTCAGCCGTTACAGCTGAATCCATCTCGTCCACCTCTGCGGAGCACTCAGAGCCAAGAGCCAGTATGAAGAATCCAGCTATCGTGGATCTGTACCCATTGTTTCTTGTGGGGGGATGGATGCAGGATAGATTAATGCTTTGTTGACCATGCTTTCTAGATTATGTGGGGATAAAAAGTCTAGGCTACAAGACATGATTAAATCAAGCATCGGTTGAGTATAGTAATTCTAGAGTCATGTCCCAACAAGGCTGGATCTACTAGACCCTGCACCAGATCCCAACAAGCTTTAGGCCCTGTTTGGGGGAGCTTCTGACAGCTGCAGCTTCTCCTGTTCTAGGAGAAGCTACAGCTGTCAGAAGCTCACCCAAACAGTCCAGATTTTCGCTCAGATTCTGAGAATCTATAGTTGTAGAATCCAGATAAATGACCTAGAAGCCAGAAGCTAGGAAACCCATCTTTTCCAGATTCTCACCAACTGCTTCTCAGAATCTTAAGCTCCCCCAATCAGGGCCTTAATCTGCTAGGCGTAGGTCCTCTAGCTAAGCTATTAATATTTTTCTTTTTTTTGGTCGTGGTGGTTGGGACTTAGGTGGGAGTCAAGAGTGTAACAATTGTTCAAATTATTATTGCTGCGCATGGCTCGATTATTTTTGTTAAGTTAAATAAATTGGCACCACCAACTCGAATGTTTTTGTTTGTTAAGTTAGGCTAAATGGACACCACCAACAAGGAGACCTACCCCAAGCGCTTTGATAGAAGGGTGGTGCTTGCCATGCATTAAAGGAGGAGGAAACAGCTGGAGTGGAGGGATTTGCTGGCTTGCTGATGCTAATCGAAGAAGAAAAGATTTTCACATATCAATCATGCTGCTGCACAGTGGTGCAGTACAGACTACGGTTCAACAGCAAGATGACGAAAGTGGCAAATAAAAGAAGACAAAATGAACTAGTGGCATACGAGGGAACATCAATTTTCCATTGGAAAATAAGGGATTGGAGTTATATTACATGGTAAATAAGAATTTTTCTCAAAGTATTACTATAAGTTTCATGCTGGACATCAAAATAAAAGTAGTTCCCAAAAAAGCACTCTCTCAAGCTAAGTGCAAACAACTGAGAATGAAATCCAACTAAATACTGGAAAACTATATACATATGGCACCCATTACAAACATAACCCTTACCTTCGGCAGAGATGTCTTCTTCGATGACGTCGGTTTGGGTACTTTCTTACTTTGACGTACAGGCATTACATCTGCATTTTCACGCCTTGTGACTTTCACGACCTCTGATGCTGGCTTTGCCTTTGGAGGGTCCGCATTGACTGGCTGTGGGTGCATTGTTCCAGAAAGCATCTCACGTAGATCACGTACACCAGAACCCCTTTGGCCAGCAAAGCTTTGCTGGGAGCTTTTCTTCTGAAGCTTCAATCGCAAATCCCGTGGATCAATTGATTCTTAACATAATGCACAGGCAGATAAGAATTAAATAAGAATATGAAAGGCCTGTCTTTATTTAAGGTACATCAAAAACTTCTTTCTTTTATTACTTGAAGTTGGTTCATCGTCTTCCCGGTAAAGATCATGCTTCCATTTTTCATCAGTTTGCCGTTGCCTACAGAATATAAAATATCTACGGTTTTAAAATTTAGCTAGCCAACTAACCAAGTGAAATGGGCATACAGGAATGGAAGTGTTGTGCACGACAAAATTTACGTGATTCAATAAAGAAAGACTTAACTTCTAGACAAGCATGCTAATACAGATCATGCACCTTATATACACAGGATTAAACATACCATGGCTCAGTCAACAAACTTTACCTAGTATGAACAGTTGGGACACAATAATAGAGCTGACGTAATGCATTGACTATCCTTCAAGCATAAACACAACAAATATTTGGACACCTTCATTAGGGAAAAAACTATCAAACATCAAGGGCTGACTTTCCAACACTGGGAGACACACTGTCTTCTAGAAAATACCTCACTTACTCTCAAATTTTCACTCGACTACTTAAAGTTGTGGTTCTTTTTGTAAGCTAATATCAACTAGAATTTACTGTTAACTACTTCAAAGTTACGAGATTTTTTGCAACAAAAAAGGACAGCAGATCCACTATGGCTTGGTTAAGACAAGTAACAACAGGAAAGTCCTGCTGTAAGTTGTAACCCAACACTACCGTACGCACCTCGTGGAACCACATTCTTTTTGTGGTAAGAGAAAGTTTTGTACTTTTTAACTTCCAAGTAGATCCAACCAAGTGCAAAACATACCAAAAACCTACTACATCTGAAATTCTCAAAATTATGCCCAACGTAGTATCGATACGAACTATGCGTGGGCATAATTGTCAACACCCGCCGCAACAAGATCATTGTCAACACTCAAACAGGAAAAAGGCACACAGCACAATTTTCCACACTTTTCCCCACCTAGGCAACAACAAACTCGGTGATATTCAGCTTCTCCCACAACAAGAAACGAGGACACCGAAGCTAAATGCCACAACCTTTTCCTCGCAACAAGATCAAAACTACGCATTTCCTAAGCTACATAAAGCACAACCACGAATCAGGGGGAGGCGCCGTAGTAGCCCGTAGCCCACCCCCCGTCGAGCGCGGGACCAGCGAGGTAGATGCAAAAGCATGCGGAGGAGGGGACGAGAGGGAGAGGAGGAGGAGACTGGAGCTCCCCGCTGACCTCTTGGACGGCGGGTTACGTGCCCCCCGGCCGCCGGCGCCGGCGCCGGCGCGGGCGGCGGGTTGGTCGCCGTCGATGCGGTCGTGGATGGAGCGCTTCCTGCCGGTGGAGATCTGGTCCGCGTACATCTCCTCGCCGACGCCTACCTCCACCTCCGCCTCTCGCTGCCTCTCTCCACGAGCTCGGTGGTGGTGGTTCTAGGGTTTCGGGGGGTGATGCGAATGCGACTACCGCGACGCGGAGAGAGAAGAAGATGGATGATGGGCGGAGTTCGGGGATGGCCGTGGACCCCACCTGTATGTGGTACAGTCTTTTCAACTATAGCATTATTAATCATGGAGGCCCAGCCCGGCCTGGCCCGGCCCAATATTGTTTCGACAGGGCTGGTCACAGGTGAATTAAGCCCGAATAAGATATGGGGTCAGGTTGGGTTTTCCTGTGAGAAACCTGAACAAACTGCAGTAATAAAGTAGGTGTCCGGATTCGTTCACTTCATTACCGTATGTTAACGTATTACTCCCCCCGTCCCAAACATAACGAGTTTTAGCATTAAAATTTATCTCAAAATACTAACAACTTATCCACCAACATTCTCTTCTCAAACCAATTATAACCCTCCACTATTCAATTTTATCACTTACCTTTACTTCTTAACCAATCACAACCCCCTCTCATTTAATTCTACCTACCTTCTTAATAATCTTGTCCAATCTTAAAACTTATATTTTAAGACAGAGATAGTACTACGTTCACACTTTTAACATTACCAAAATTTAGCATTGCCAATCTTTGGCTTACTAATGAACAGTAAGGTTTACTTTTGCAATGAAGTGCCAAAAATTTTCTAGATTTCCTTTTTCACTATATGTTGTCTACTCCCTCCTTGCAAAAGAAGTTAAAGATTTCTGGCTATACATCCGGACAAGTAAAAAATGTTTATTTCCATCTATGAATGTACTCGTAATTATCTAGTTGTAATATTAGAAAAAAATTTCTTTTTTGAATGGAGAGTGCACATGAAAAACCGACTGAGAAATGGTTAAACTTGAAGATTTGTAGGACAGGGAAAACCATACTTATATATGCCATTGTACACTATGTCACTTATTGTTCATAGACAATTCTTTTTCTATGGATTCATCACATGCCATGTGTTTTCATCTTTTATTAGGGAAAACATACCAAATGTTTCTCCTAATAAAACTATAGTTTTCTCTTTTTTTTAAGAAAAAAACTATTTTAGAGAAAAAGAATCCTGTGTTAGACTTCCTTCGGGTTCGGCCCATCCAGCCCACCGTCCCCGGTGGTGGCCAAGCCCAACACGGCAGAGGAGCCACATCACCCTAATATCCCCCTTCTCCTCTCCAACCCTAGCCGCCCCCAAGCTTCCCACCCCGCCACGACACCTCCGGCGGCGCGCACTCCTACCTCCTCCTCCCCCCCCTGCGCGCGCGGCGCCGTCCCGCGATTCCTGGACGACGAGTAGGAGCGGGTTACCGCCGGGCACCACCTCGAGCGGGGAGCGGCGACTCGACGTCGACGAGCAGGAGGAGCAGGCGGGCGGGGGGCAGCCAGGTGAGGTGAGGATCGATTCCGCGTGGGTTTTTTTTCTTTGTCGCATGGTTGTGACGAACGATTGGAGGACGGATCGGATGGCGGGCGATCGTTCGGCCGTTTCTTTGTTTTTGGTTTATGAGCTGTGGTTTTCAATTTCCTTCTCTTTTTCTTTTCTCTCTCTGTTTGCAGGCCGTGAGCCCTTGATCTTGGGGGACTTCCATCCGCTAATTCCCTCTGCGCGGGTTGATCAGACGGTTTCTGTGCAAGGTTAGGAAGCTCAAGCTCTATCACCGAATGCATAAAGCCTCAATTCTTGCTAGGTGGATAAACCTCCTAAACACCAGTACTGATCTTGTGGTAGCATAAACAAATTTTATGTATCAATCTTGCTGGGTGGATAAACCTCATAAACACCAGTAGTGATCTTGTGGTAGCGTAAACAATTAAACACAAGTATCTTGTGGTAGCCTTAGCTGGATTATTATTTGCATTTTCTGCGGGATTATTATTTGCATTTTCTTTCCCCTCATCGGGCAAGATATTGTGGCTTCGACAATTTGCTGGTCAGCTGGTTAAGTTGTTCATGATCGACCTAAATCAGAAGGATGATTACAAAGTATCATCTTTAAACAAACTTTAGATTGTAACAGCTGATTGTTTTTAGCCATGTTTTGCATCCATGTAGTTTTGTCGATGACGTTTCCATCTGGCTTGGCGGTGACCAAATGTTGCATGATTTAGGGTAGTCGGTACTCCTGACCAACTAGTAACAATTCACGAGCTTTAGAAGTTATTAGAAAGCTGCAATTTTTTTTGGAACCCTACAGAATAAAAAGCTGAAAGTGATTTGTTGCAATCTCTATGACTATATCTTATAAGGAGAAGATAGGGTGGCAATAAGATAGGTGTTTAGGTTGTGATATAGTCCACATGCTTTAGTTTGATTCCAAAATTTGCCTTCCCAAAATATTGGTAATGCCAATGGAACTAGGCATCCATTAGGACTGTTACCATAAAAAGGTTTGCTTTACTAATATTTCGGTACTCCTATTGGTAGCAGACCACCAAACAAGGCCAAATTAACTTTACTAAATTTTTGTAGCAAGGCAAACACACCTCTAACTTACAACCACTGTTTATAATACCAAAAACATGCCTATGCGCAGAGTATTGTTCAATTTAAAATTTGAATCCATGAAGTACCAACTTCTGTTTAATTTCATACTTCTAATAGTAGTTTTGCTTATTCAATTTTTTTTCTTTGCTGTATGAAAATATTGCTTTCAAGTTTGTGCCTGACTCTCCAATCAACACTTGAACTTTTACAGGTTGTACAGTAGTGTGATTCAGTTGAACACCTGCGCCTAAAATTTCCAGTTAGTAATAAGGCAGCATTGATAAATGGATTACCAGACAAGTTGTCTGTTGATCACTTATTCTCCAGAGATCATTGATGGGGCTCCTTTATATGTCTCATCTAATTGCTTGCCTATAAAAGCATGCAAATATGAACCTGCTGGCCATTCATTCCATGCTGCAGCATTGAAGCTCCTTGGTCTTGGGGAACAAGAAGATACAGAAACTGATGACCGTAGTGTTTCATCAGATGACAAAAGCCAAGATTTTTCCGCTGCTTCTGATACCTTTAGCAGCAAAGGAAAGAAGAAATCTGGGAGCCAGCAACAAGATCATTATGCATTGCTTGGCTTGGGGCATTTACGGTTCTTGGCCACTGAAGACCAGATCCGAAAGAGTTATCGTGATATGGCTCTTAAACATCATCCTGACAAGCAGGCTTCTCTTATCCTTGCTGAGGCAACGGAGGAAGCAAAACAAGCAAAAAAGGATGAGATAGAGAGCCATTTCAAGGCCATTCAGGAAGCCTATGAGGTCCTCATAGATCCCACAAAGAGAAGGATTTTTGACTCAACTGATGAGTTTGATGATGATATCCCAACAGACTGTGCCCCACAAGATTTCTACAAGGTTTTTGGCCCAGCATTCATGAGGAACGGACGATGGTCTGTTAATCAGACCATTCCTTCTTTAGGAGATGATGCTACTCCTGTAGATGAAGTTGATAAGTTCTACAATTTCTGGTACAACTTCAAGAGCTGGAGGGAATTTCCACATGCAGATGAATATGACTTAGAACAAGCTGAGTCTCGTGAACATAAGAGGTGGATGGAGAGGCAGAATGCAAAACTACAGGAGAAGGCCAAAAAGGTGGAGTATGCGCGAGTACGGACTCTAGTTGACAATGCTTACAAAAAGGACCCAAGAATTCAGCGGAGAAAGGAGGAGGAGAAGGCTGAGAAACAGAGGAGGAAGGAGGCAAAATACCTGGCCAAAAAGATGCAAGAGGAGGAAGCTGCAAGGGCTGCAGAAGAGGAAAGGAAGAGGAAAGAAGAGGAAGCAAAGAGAGCTGCAGAGGCTGCTCTCAATCAGAAAAAATTGAAGGAGAAGGAGAAGAAGCTGCTACGCAAAGAGAAAACCCGTCTGCGCAATCTTGTTGCACCGGTAGTTGCAGAGAGCCATTTTTCTCTGTCAGAAGATGATGTGGAAACAGCATGCTCATCACTTGATATGGAACGGCTGAAGAAGCTCTGTGATAGCATGGAGAACAAAGATGCAACTGAAAAGGCCAGATTGCTCAGAGGTGCACTGAGCAAAGAAAGCTCATCTGGTACTTCAAATGAAGGAAAGAAAATTCAAGCAAATGGTGTGGATGGTTCCAAAGCAAAATCCACCTCTTCAGGTGAAAAGGTCACGCAAGGCAATACACTAAGCAACTATGAGAAAAAAGAAGAGAAACCATGGGGAAGGGAAGAGATTGAGTTGCTTAGGAAAGCAATACAAAAGTATCCAAAGGGAACCTCCCGGAGGTGGGAGGTCGTCTCTGAGTTTATTGGAACTGGAAGATCTGTTGAAGAGATTCTGAAGGCTACAAAGACTGTTCTTTTGCAGAAACCAGACTCTACCAAAGCGTTTGACTCTTTCCTTGAGAAACGCAAGCCAGCACCATCCATTGCATCACCTCTTTCTGTAAGAACTGAAACAGTTGGTTTGCCTACTGAGAAAGCAGCTGGAGATGCATCATCCAAAGCGCCTGCACAACCTGCAAGCAGTAAAACATCTGATGAGAAAGCTGCTGCTCCTGCCCCTGTATCAAATGGAACACCTTCTGGAACAGCAGATCAAGAGGCTTGGTCAGAGGCGCAAGTGCTGGCTCTCGTACAAGCTTTGAAGGCATTCCCTAAGGATGCAAGCCAAAGGTGGGAGCGTGTGGCTGCTGCTGTCCCGGGTAAAACCATGGTGCAGTGCAAGAAAAAGGTTGCAGAGATGCAAAAGAATTTCCGGAGCAAGAAAGGCGCTGAGTAGAACAACATAGTACCGGTGCAAGTACTTTCTTTGTGGCTACTGGCTGACAAAAGCTTCTGTTTGAACATCAGTATCCCTTATATGTTAGAGAATCATAGCTGCACACTCCTGATGAATTTTGCTGGCATATTGTCTCCTCCAGTGGTAACAATAATTTTGGTTTGGAGCTCTGTGAGAACTCGC
Organism: Oryza punctata; assembly: GCA_000573905.2. Lineage (NCBI taxonomy): Eukaryota > Viridiplantae > Streptophyta > Magnoliopsida > Poales > Poaceae > Oryza > Oryza punctata. The sequence goes on along the minus strand of CM002491.2, from coordinate 16,192,437 downwards.
ATTCGGCCTTAACCGGTGTTGGCATTCTGCTTACACAAGTTTTTGTGTCTACCAAGAAAGAAGCTGATCTGCTGTTGTTGATAGCTAATGTTTTGGCCTTCCCCAACATTATGTGGACTTTCTGCTGACCCTTGGGTTGTTTATGTTCGAGAGCCCCTTGAAGAGTATTATTTCCTTGCCTTGGTGGAGTGATATGATCTGGTCTGGCATGGCACAGGGAGTGTAGAGAGCAGCATCGGCATTTATTTATCAACTTATAAGATAGAAATATTTGTTACAACTTGAGAACTTGCTATATCAAGAAACCGTATTTTTGCCTGATCAAATTCATTATTCATGTCTCTTTGTTAAATTATAACTTGTAATACCAGCGTTAGATGCCCTTTTGTGTTGCTCTTGCGAGAAAATGATAGTTCGTTTCCTGAAACACCACTCGTACCTGTATGATATTTAACTTGCCCAAAATCGTGGAAACTAATTTCTTTTTGAACCTTTTTGTTTTGGATTCTTACTTTTATCTGAATCCGTTTATTTCTGGTTAAGATATATCATTCTAGTTTTCATTAGCATGCTTACATTTCGGATGAAATGTTGCTCTAAAATATCAAATAAAATCCAAAATTTCAAGTCGTTTCTCGTTTTGTATGTTCTTACCTAATTTTAATCTGCATCTATCTCAAATGGGGCTGAAGTTAGCATGTCTGAGGCCCGGTGAAACTTGTTTGGATTTGGGACTTTCGAAAACAACGTGTACGTTAACTTCGTATCCAGAGTTCTCTTTTTTTTTTTATCCTTTTTTTATCTGAAAAGGATATAGGATGCTTGTTCACTGGCTGTTTGCTTTAGCTGGGATCTCGCAAGACATTCAAAAGGAACGTATTCGTTAACATCTAAAGAAAAGGCGTCTATGTGACTTAAATTAGTGTGTGACAAGTGACGACTAATAACAACTATCAAGAAGATAAGCAGTACGCTCCAAAAGGCATACACTATGAGAACCGATGGTTCAAATCAACTATCCAATAACATAGGGCATGGGAGAATCATTTACAAACATTCAAATGCAACATATTTGAACATTGCAAACTAACATATAAGAACAAACATGAGAAACAAAAGATAATCAATCAGTAGGGAATAGGCCCTCGCAGTTTGTTAGCGATATGTAAGAGGTGGTCAATGTTTGTGGGTGGATAGCTCTGGAGAAGCTTGAGGTTTGCTGTGAAATCGCCGGCCAAGAGCCGCCTTCGAACAAGAATTAGCATTGCGCAACAGATTCGAAGCAAGGTGGCCTGCAACAAGATAGGGAGAGTTTTGGTCCAGTGCATTTCAAAAAATTTCTCAGATGGCATGGAACTAGGAATTGGCAATTTCTAACCTGGGGTCCCTCAGGGTCACCTAATAATGCATCCCATATATGGATGCAGTCGCGAAACTTGAATTCCTGCGTCAATAGCAAGGTGATCCATCTGAATGCATAAAACTGTGGATTAACCTGGAATATACAAAGCGTTAGAGTAGGAGCAGAAATACACTGTAAAATGTAACAAGGAAAAAGTTATTCAAATGCATACCTTGGTCACAACCTCTAAATGCCGCCAGAGCTCTTCATCGTGCCTTTTCAGGAGCTGGGATAACTTGCTGATTGTGGAGCGTATGCCCACCACACTGTTGTCCAGCTGTTTGCAAAAGTTATCCCGAAATCCACTAAGCAGCTCAACGAAACAGAAAAATGCATCTGGCTCTGCTGACTCCTGTTTACATAAGAATAATGAAAGGTGTATGGGCACAGAGTTAGCTGATGCTTATATTCTACAGATAATGTCATTGTCTCTTCTCTGGTCATTACCCATCAAGCAGCCATACTTGCATAATAAAAAATAAGTACATGGTAAAGCTATCTAACAAATAGTAGTGAAATGTTTGTACTTTGGTAATTTCAGAAGAAAAAAAATGAATAATAGTCACTTAGGCAGTATACCAAAGTCAGATAAAGTACATGATACATGGTTCCAACAGGCAGGGCACCACTTACCAGTGAATGAATTCAGGAAATCCGTATAGAGGAAAATCTATCACATATGAGGCATTTAAGCCTTAAGGCCAAGGATCTTACAAAGATGTACAGAACCTATGTTCAACACATTTTAAGCAAATAGTGACATGAAAAAGAAAAAAACACTTACAGCATTATTTTCTTCTGGATCATTCTTGAAAACATAGTAGAGTGGTGCCAAAACTTCATTCATTCCTTGTACATATCTTATACCCGGATTTAATTTTGCAAATATGGTAAGTATACGCTTTAGCGACTCCTGAAGACAAACATATATCACATTTAGCCTAGCTGGACGTTACAAAAGACAAAAAGAACTGGCATCATATCAGATAATAAATGCTTACTTGATTAGACAAGGCATCAGAAGAATCCCCATTGAAAAATTGCATCTCAGGATGAGTACGCTTAACATCTCTATCAATCTGCTCTATAGTTTCAGATTCCTAAAGTATTGAATAACAGTGTATATTTTTAGTAGCTCAAACACTATACAGTATATTCATTACGAAAATTGAACTAAGAGCCGCAAAGGGACCAAGGGAGGTCTCTCAATATCGAGTTGAAAATTCTAGCATCAAATTGAACTAAAGCAAAATACAAAGTTAACATGTGGCAGTACATAAATTTACGATTAGTGAACATTACCTGGAAAAATTGGTTCCAGACACTAGTTTTCCCGAGGCTTAGAGGATGTTCATCATGGACAATTTCTGCCCTTGGAAGAACACCAGTTCCTTCAGAATTATGCCCGTTCCTTTTGGATATAGTCATTTCCTCCATTCTTCGAGTAACTTCTGACTGACCATAACCAAAACATATTATTATGTATCTTTCTTAAAATGAGAAAACTACCAAATGAAATTGTTAAATGTACATCAAGTTGGTACCACAATAATATACTTTAGTATACCCCTGTGGAATCGCACTCTGGTCTAAATTACTAGTTTTAAATCAGGGCACATAGTTTCCGACTTGTATGCCCATCTCTCTCATAATGCTAACAATTGCTATCAATGCGTACAATGTAACCACATACCAGCCCATGGTTCAGAACTGAAATTATCACATGGATAAAGAACTTACAGGATTAACAAGAAGCTCGTCTTTGAAAGCACTGTACTGGGACCGCTTTTTCTCCAGTTCATATGCCCACAGCGCATGGTCAGTCGGCAAGTATCCCAATAGAAGCTGCTAACTATCAAACAAGTCAAATAAATTTGTAGTGTAGCAAACGAGGAGAAAGATTAAAGATTTGTACATCGTAAGCCACCAGCCTAAATTTAGTGACATTCATACCTATTTCACCTAAAATTCTTGCAGTGAATTCCATAATTTCATTTAGCTTAATCCTACTACAACAGTTCTCTTCATATATAAAATTATGACAATCGAAATTAAGTTGTGCAATGAAATGTAAGACAAAATAAACTGAAAGGTGTAATAATGCTCTGCTCAAATCACTAAATGCCTGTATACATATTTACAAACTATAAACCATATTCTATTTGTCAATCACGAATCCTGATTGCTCCTAAATTTATTCAACTAACAAAAAAGTCCCATGAGCAGTTGTTCGTAATCCTAATGCACAACTATAGAGCGTATGAAATGCTACCGCTGGCTTCAAAGCAGTTTGCTGAAACTAGTAAGAACTTATCTTTATGAATCACACGGGCTCACGGCAATCATATAGTTTGGTCCTTAATGAATGTACGGGAGTCAAACATCTTAAAGAAAACTAGAAAATTTCAAGCAGTTCAATGAAACAAAAACTTAATTAGAGACCAGAATAGATATAACTGAAACCGCAGTCCCTGAATGCACTCCATGATATCTCAAAAGACCAAGGTAAAATGCTCCTCATCCTTGCACGCAGCATGAACCTATCAGTATCAACACCAAACCATATGATTGATCTGAATCGAATCATGCCAACCCTCCATCCTTTACTCCATCCGTTACGACATCCAGAAACAAATGAAGCCAATGCAATCCATAGAGCTGTGACGAAGCGAAATCGTAGTATTCGCAATACCATTTTACTCTAGCATGCGTGCGGCAGAGCAATCGAGCATGGTGACACACAGTGAAGTAGTGAAGTATAAGAGTAGTAAAAGAAGGCAAGACGATTCCCCATACCTTCCAGACGACGGGGCGCACGCCGGCGGCGTCGGGCACGCCCTGGCACGCGAGCCTCCGCAGCTCAGCCAGATCCACCACCTTCCTGCCCAGCTGCAACCCGACGTCGCAAATCCGAACGAGCGAACACGCGATCAGACCAACACCATCAATCATCAACTAAACGAAAAATCTAAAATCCCCTGCCCGATCAGAAGAAGCGAAACACTAACCGCGACCGTGAACTCCGGGGCGAGGTGGGGCCGCGACGAGCTCGCGGCGGCCTCGTCGCCGTCGCTGCCGTCGTCGGAGCCTCCGCCGCCGCTCCGGGCGGGTGGCGGGGGAGGGGGCGGCGGCTGCGCGGGCTGCGTGGGAGGAAGGGGAGGCGGAGGCGGGCGGGGAGGGGACGGGGCGCGGTGGCGCGCGGGAGGGGGAGGCGCGGACCAGATCGGGCTGTTGAGCCAGTCGGGGACGTGCTTCCGCTGCCCCGACCTCGCCGCCGGCGAAGGCGGGTCGCCGGGGTTCGCGCTGGCGCCGTCGGCCATGGGCGGTGGTGGTGGGGTTTAGCCGTTTGGGAATCGGGAAGCTTGGGAAAGAGATCCTCGGGATCGAGGCGGACTGTGTGGATCGGTCGGTGCGGTTTTCCAATTGTTTTTTTTTTCTTTTTTCTGTTCGATTTCAATAAAGCCCCCTCGATTTAGGACTTCCACTTGTGCCATTGCTTTACTTTTTTTTCCACAGTTCTTTCTCGTTCGTTGCCTTGATTTCTATTACATTTTATAATCGAAGATTATAGCTGTTAAACGATGTAACTCACCCTTTTATATTATACTCACTAAGGCATAATCACCTTTAACTCAAAGACCAAGAAACAATTATTATCATCTCATTGTTTGAATCATCGTAATAAATACAATACATCTCATTGTTTGAGAGTGAAAGCGTTAAAAAAGTAATAATTTAGTTAAGAAGAGGTGCTAGTTAATTACATGTATGCATGCACCCTTTATATCATGAAACATATAAGAAAATTAGTTGTGCCTTATATTTTAGAATAGAGGGAGCAGGTCGTTTTGATTTTTTTTCCTAATCAATTTTTGTTGGTTTGACTAAGTTCTAGAAAGATATAGTAATATTTTTAATGTAAAACAAACATATTATCAAAATATAATCTAATTATATTAGTAGTTTATGAAAATAATTTTGTATTGCAGATGTTACTATATTTTTTAATTTTTTTATAAACATGATTAAACGTAAAAAGAATTGACTTAAAAAAAGTTAAAACAACTCGTAATACGAACGAAAGAAATAATTAAGTACTATTTAATATGTGTCGATTAAGTGTCTTTTCTATGCTCCTCATAAAAGTAACTAGCGGTGGTGGCAGTTCTGTCACCACCTAATTAGTGTGAGAATAAAAAGGTTCACATGTGATTAAAAATATGTTTAATAATTAAGAGATGTTAATAACATGTTAATGATAAATTTTTTAATTAAAATTCCATTGAAACGCATAGACAATATGCTAGTTTTCTATGAGATAAGCAGCTATTCAGCTAGAAAGCTTAATCAAACAAGGTTATTTATAATATAACGAATAATGTCCGGATACATAAGAAATCTTTTATTGGTTTTGGTGTCGGTTGTGACCGCATAAGATAGTACAAAAAAATATTTTGGCAATAACCCGTTATAAATTTCACTGACAGAGCTAACGGTCGAAAAAAATTATTGTTTAATATAGTAGTAAGAACCAACCTTTAAACATCGTTTCATGCCTTGTAAAAAGAAACTTGACTTATTTATTAATTGCAAAGTTGTGAACCTAGAATGTAATGAAAAGTCATATACATTTCCATGGTTCTCATGAGCCAAATCAATACCCTTTGATGGAAATGGATTGTCTTTAGGATATCAATAATTCTTTTTTCCCTAAAACCTTATACCATGAGAAATTAAGTTAATACATTGTGTTGTATATACCTTATATATTAATTACGTAAATTTACAAAGCTTGAGGGCGGCGGCTTCTTGGCGACCTCGAGGATGGCAGCTTTCGAGCAAACTCGAGGATGCATCTATGTCCAGACTAACTCGAGGTGTTAGCTATCATGTAAGCTTAGGGGTAGCGGCAACGGACGATATTGAGGATGCCATGGCTGCCGTCAGGAAGACAAAAGGGGCTGGAGGCGCCATAACCGAACAGATGCATGCTTGAAATGAGGAGCGAAGGAACAGACGTGGAAGGAAAGGAAAGAGGAAGAAAGAGAAGAACAAAAAGGAAGGGTAATGCTTCGGCTTTTTGCTATTCAGGAAGAAATAAAAAAAAAGAGGACACTACCCAAAGTTTGGATGGAGTGGTACCAGGAGAACAATAGCCAAATCTTCTCATCGCTTATCCATGCGAAAATTTCATACCCTAGTTGTCCTCCTCCAAGGCGTTTTCTCTAACTACAGGAGATGTGTAGCGGCTGCAGCGGATTAACGTTAAGGGTGGTAGGGCAGGAAGATTATTTTTTCCAAAAGTTCTGGCAGATGAGCTGCTGCCGTTCAATTTTTGAAGTTTGATGTACATTTCTTCCTTCATTTGAAATTTAGATATAATTTGTATGCCTGAACACGTATATGCAAACGATTTCTTCAATAAAAAATTATCGCAAGGCCAATATATGCACAACCATGTGTAAAAATAAACATTTTACACAAGGAAAAATATATCTCATATACATTTAATTAACTTTACAATATTATGCACAGCTATATTCAAAATGTGTTCTCCACACATTCCTTTCACCAGAAAACAACATCATCATCTATCCCAGCACACAACCTCAACATCCTCTCTGAACCTGCTCCTCCCATACTAGATCTGCTTTCTGATGCCACTCTCTTCCTCTCTGCTCAAATGCGACACACTCCTTGTTGTTGCCTCACCACCTCCCATTCCCACAGCCCATCATTCCTGAATCCCCATGCTAGAGCAACTACATCTGCCACAACGCCTTGAAAACCCTCACCACGTACGTCACGAACCGCATTTGACTCCACATTGGCCTGAAATTGGCCGTCACGAACCGCATTTGACTCCACATTGGCCTGAAATTGGCCACCACCAACACCCCGACTTACAGAATCGAAACATGGCGCATAATAATGGTGGTGACCTATGTAGACCACGGCTACAGGTTACCACGCAAGGTAATTTATGGTAACGATATCCTCTCCAATGTACCAATGACCTGGTACGAAGTGCGGTTTTAACATTATCCAACTTCCCCCTACCTTGAATTCTCTCAACTCTATCCATTTTCAGCCATCTACTTTATAATTTTTTTTATTTCTTATGTAGCACTTTTATTGTTTGAAAGCAACATACCATTTCATACGTTCACCAACAATATGTTTGCCATAAAGGCTGACATAGTTACCAACTGACATTTTCCACATTATTTCATTTTTAAGATAATAGATATAAATCACAGCCTTTTAGCTTGAGAGCTTCAGACCAAAGTTTATTCAGCAATTCAGCTTCCAAGCTAAGTCGACACACATTATGATAGATGGAAAGTTAAACATATAGAACACCAGCATTGTTTAGATGAAACAAATATTAATAGCGAAGGCTATTGCTACATCTATATCCACAGTCAGTGAAAATGCATGACAGCAATCTCGAGAAAATGGCATCCGCACTAATTCTTAGAAGGAAACAAAATGTTATAACAATTATCAAACTAAGCCATCACTGTTATACATCTGTCTAACAAGAAGCCATCATTTGTAATACAACCCAATGGTCCAAAATTCTTTGCAAATATATGCTAAACAGTGTTTAAAAATTATCTTTGCCTAGAGAAAAAACTCAATATGTGACCAAACAATGTCATCTTTATCCCAGGCTCCCAGCACAACCTCAACAACCTCTCTGAACCAACTCCTCCACACAGGATCTGCTTCTTGATGCTAATCTCCTCCTCTCACCAGTTCCACCTCCCAGCCAAAAGACAGCGCGGCAGCGCCGAGCACGGAGCAGGTGTTGAGGCTGCGTAGGACTATGAGCAGGAGCTCGTTGAGCAGCGTGCTGAGCAGCTGAGGTGGTCATCATCCTCGCCGCCGCCACCTCTGTGGGACACCTCGAGCTGCCGGGCACTCCGACGTCGATGTCGTTGACGAACAGCCATTGTAACGCCGACATTGTCACGAGTTGCCGAAGTATTTGTTGTCTTGAAAAAAAAAGAGTTGCCAAAGGATTCCGATTTAGTTACAGACTCGCGCCAGAGGAAGAGCCATGTCACTTACCAACGCAATCACCTCAGTACCTCACTACCAGATATGGTTGGTCCTCCTGCATTTAGCTTTACTAGCAAAATGTCCAAACTTGGTTAAGGGATTAAAAAGGAACTAACCGAATGCACAATCATACGGTGATATTTAATCCATTTTGCTTGTTCAATAACATTATAGCACACAACAGAGAAAGTAAGCACAACATCTAAAGATCACTATTTTTCACTACCAGGGAACACAGGCTTATTGCATCGAAATATCACTATTTTCACTATTTTAAATTTAACCGTATAGCACCAAAAGTTCCCAGTTTACTTTAGCAGCACCAGAAGTTACTTTCGTTCTCCAATTTAACCACCTTTCTTGAAATTAGAAGAAATTTCAATCACCTAGCCTAGGCCGTTGGATCAAAATCCAATGGCTATGGCATCATCTTCAACCTTGGACCAGGAAAGCAAGAAGAGAGGAGAGGGAGGGAGATTGCATACCGACCGGTGAGCAGGACTTCCTCGGTGAGCCTCTGTGCTAGCAACACCCGATCTTTGATAGGCTACCTAGGGATTAGCTTTCCGGGGTTGGAGGCAGCGGTATAGGGTAGGAGGGAGGTAAGGGTGGGTTTAGAGGGATATCTGGGGCGGCTTAAGAACAATGGTCGGTGGCGGCAGGCTGCGGAGACGGGAGGGCGGCAGGGTGCTTGAATTACGGGGATGGTGGAGGGCAGTGGAAAGGATCAGCAGCTGGGGCACATGACATCATCAGATATGGTTGAAAGGTAGAGTTGGTAGAAGTGGATCTGGCACTAGGAGCCACCGGATATGGGGGATGAGAAGCAGGGCATGGGAAGCTTACTGGAATTATTAAAGAGGGTGATGACACCCACACGGAGGAGGAGCACGAGAAGGGAGGAAGCGGAGGTGTGTGTGGATGCGAGTCTTGCCCCGCTGCTAATGCGATGCTGGCGAGGTGGAGGAGGCAGTACAGATGGAGGCATGGCGTATTGGATTGGGCACGATTTGCGGCGGTAGACTAGAGTTTGAGGAGAAGAGATAGGGTTACCTGAGTTTCACGAATCTTGATGAGATCTGAACCAAACAAAAATGAACTGATGGATAGAGAAATATCAGGCAGCTATTAATAGGTGGCCTCCAATTTAGCATACCATCATAACTTCTATTACCTTTTCCTATGCGGTGGCATGATTCAGTTGGATGCCCGAAAGGAGCAGCGCTCGACGACAAGCTCCGTGACCGTCATCACCGCTGCTGATGGTGGTGCGTCCACCACTAGGGTGAGGTCCTTGCTGTAGGGGGTTCTTGATGTGCAGCTTCTCGGGCGCGGGAAGCCCGAGGAGAAGAGGCGAGCGTTGACGAACCCCTGCATCAACCTCGGCAGGTCCTCCAGGACGAGAATGGTGAGCATACCTGTTGACGATGAAATTTGGTAAGCATATGAATCGAAAACAAGGTCCAATTCGAAGCGGATTTGGAGATATGCGAGATTCTCGGGATCAGAGTGCGCATCGGCTGGAAGACCGTATCGGCTGAAACTGAGTCTGATATGGATGACCGATACAGCCGATATGGTTGCACAACCAATATTGGGTTCGAAAAGGAGATTGAGATAATGTTGCCAGGCGAGGGTAGAGTCCGAGATTGGCAATTGTATTTACTAATTAGGATTATATGTAATTTCTTTATAGATATTTTCAGTAAGAGTCCGTGTTGTCGAAACGACAACTGCATACGTCGAAGGACGTGGATACTCAACAGTTGTTGGGAAAGTAAAGTGTAATAAATTTTGTATTAAAATCGGATCCCCTTTTACATGGCCCGAGAGGGCTATTTATAACCCTACTACAGATCCCCTTTTAGGGTTTTAGGGCTATTACAGGGGAATTTACATAGTCACCCTTATAAAGGGGGCCTTTACATGGGTATTCAACGTAATTAAGGCGTGTGGGCCCTCCATGGGCCGTTTGGCGGTTGCTGCCTCCTTAGTCCATGGGCCAGGGCGATTGGGCCGGCCCACTGGACTCCCTCGAATCAGGCCTGTCCTGGCGAAGCCACCTTCCTTCGGCGCATTCCTTCGCCATGTAGCCTTCGCCCAGGCCGATGGGTGCCCAGCGTGACCCTTTGCCCTTCGCCCAACGCCTCTTTCGCTCTGATGTCTTCGCCACCGGGCTTCGCCTCAAGAGCCTTGGGCGCCTGGACTTCGGATCCTTGTCGCCCAGCCAGTTTCGGCAGTCTTGGTCGAAAGGCCTCATGACATATCGCCAACAAGCCCCTCACGGGCAAGGGTGAGATAGGAGCTTCGGCCGAGACTGTGCAAACCATGTGGTATGGTATGAGGCGCCCCCTTTCGACCGATGCTCCTCCCAAAACCTATCTCCCTGGGACCTGCAAAGATTTGTGGCATACAAGAAAAAAAAGGATTTTGGCGTGTGGGCTTTGCCCGTCGTGAGTAGTTGTGGGTTTTTTTTTTACCGGTCCTAATGTGAGCAATGTTGGGCCTTCGCCTTTTTATGAACAGTGGAGTGGCCCATATCACTCTGTTGGGTCTTAGCGAATCAGTGATGGGCCATTGGACCGCGGCGAACAGTAGTGGGCCTTTTGTTTTGGGAACCCGTTACCGCACGGCCTGATCCATGGGATTTTACCATTTCGCCTACCCCGCGACACGTGGCCGCTCCTGATTGGCTGGGGAGGCGAAGCGTCGTTTGGTGAGATATATATTCTCACCCCCCGCTTTCACCGTTGCTACCCTTGTCACTTTGACCGCAGTTACTTTCCTCTCCACTTGCTCTCGGCTAATCTCTGAGCGACTGTTGACGACGAAATTTGGTAAATCATGCATCGAATTTGGATTTAAGACCGAAGAGGATTTGGAAGGAAATCGGTAACAGAAACAGAGTATAAATCGGCTTCGGAACTGCATCGGCTACGGTGTGCATCGGCTGATATTGAATCGGACAAGGAAGCCGATGTAGCCGATTCCGATAAGGGGGTGTTGGAACCATTGTCGGGTTCGTTTAAAGTGCTTCATGAGGATTGCCATATATGGATTGAGTCCGAAAAAGGCAATTGTATCTATTAATTAGGAATAGTTTGTTAGTTTCCTTTTATCTTTAGGAAAGTGTGTTTAGTGTCCGATAAGGACTTTATGTGTTTCCTTTTATCTTTAGGAAAGTTTGAGTCGTGTCCGATATGGACTAGTATCTACCCATGGGTATAAATATGTACACCCGGGGTCTATGTAAGTTATCTCTCGATCAATACAACTTCGGCGCATCGCCACCTTTTACCTTTTTACTTTCGACGAGTTTTTGTTTCAAGTTGGGCTGCATCGACTTCGATCTCCGACGAGGAGTAAGGCTTGTTATGGCGGCTTGCGTTATCGGGATTAGTGCTTCCATCGCTTTGACACTCTAATCTTGTTCATGTAAGTCGTCGAGTTATCATATACATTATATAATCTAGATTGACAATGTTTTCTACTTGCATCGGCCGATCTCCATCTAGAGTTTTGTCGATATCGGCTAGATTACTTTGTTGGCTTAGATTATATAATGTATCCACCACCCTGAAAATCAGTCAAAGGCTTGATTGTCTAGATATTATGTTTCTTTTCATACTTAGTGCTGCATCAGTTAAGTTTGATCTACTAAGTCGTGCTTAGAACCATAATCTCTAGCCTGCTTCTTGATTGCCAATAAGGGTTTCATCGGGGTTTCAGCCGATGAGTTATGTGGACGTTGCATCGGCTTACAAGGATTACTTACAAAGTTGGTTTTAGCCGATGACAACAAAGGTTTCACTGTTTATATAATCATTTGGATCTATTGACATCGGACCACCAGCCAATCAATGCTTCAACCTTCGGATCAGTGCTTATTTAATCTATCATTACTAGCCGATTGGTTTCTACTGGATTATATTATTTTATTTTCATCAGCCGATTATCTTTATGTCATTATTTACTCAAGTATCAAGATCTGTACTAGATATCGGATGGTATCGACATCGGCTGGAATCACTCCATCGGCTTGTCAGCCGATCGGCTATCTTTTGATCTTCAACTTATATATCTTGTCAGTTGCAGGATCAAACTGACTGGCACGCCCGCATCTCATTATTATTTTGGACCTGCACTGGAGCTAAGCAGATCTCCTAGGCCATCGTGTTTTTACGTCAACAGCGACCTACTTCGCCCAAGTAACCCTTTTCGCCAACAATCTTCCTCTTCGCCCATGGCTCCCCGCAAGCCGAACCCAGTCACCGTGACCGGTCCCGATCCCGGCCGGATCGACGACGACACCACAGCCTTCCTGGGGGCTTCGCTCGTCGATGATGACGAGTTGGCCAGGATGGTTGACGCTGGCCTGGTGGCGGAGGGGCAGGCGTTCGCCCCCCGAGAAGCCGAAGTGCCGCATCCTGGCGAACACCAAACAGTGGTGTTCGTCGTTTTCTTTGAGGCCGGCCTCCGATTTCCGTGCAACATCCTGTTGCCGGAGATCCTCCGCCTCTTCCAAGTCGAACTGCCCCAGTTGAGCCCTTCGGCCCTGGTGCGGATCGCAATCTTCGACTGGGCGTGCCGGACCGCGGGGTTCGAGCCCAGCGCCGACCTTTTCGGCACCATCTTCTCCGCCGCCGTTAACACGAAGACGGTGATCACCCCCGCTGGGACCCGGAAGACCGCGTTCGGGAGTGTGAACTTCAATGTTCGCCCCGAACGCGCCGACTTGTGGCCGGTTAACGCTGCCATGTCGAAATGGGACCGCCACTGGATGGCGAAGTGGTTCTACCACTCCATCCCCTTCGAGGCGGATTCCGAAGCGGCGAAAGCGCTGCGCTTGCGGCGCCACGCGATTTCGCCAGCGCAGAAGCCCAGGGTTGCCGTTACCGGTATCCTGGAGTCTCGCTTCGCCCTGCTCCGCAGGGTGTGTTCCTGGCTGAGTTGCCGGGACTTGGTAGAAGAATTTTGCATGCTGCGGATTTATCCGCTTTCGCAAGCATGGCAGGTCGAAGTCGACCAAGGCGAAGTGGTCGACGGCCTGCCCAAACTTGTTTTACCCCCAGGGGCGAATGGTGAGTTTTTATTTTTCTTCCCCTTTGCCTTTTCGCTTTATTTTTTGTTCAGACCTGACATGGGCCTTCGCCGTTTTTGTAGTGTTGACATTGGCCCAAGCCGACACCGAAGCCCGAAGGCTCGTTGGGGACGTGTCGGTGCGGAGTATAGCCAACTGCTGACTCGGCAGGCAGCTGGCAGGGCGAACCGCGTTTATGCCGGCGAGCTTCCCCGAAGGAAGAAGCCTTTTAAGGCGGATGGCGAAGCTGGCCCTTCGCTGAAACGCCCGTGGGGGCAGGTGAGGTTCGCCCCCCGTAAGAAGGCCCCCATCCCGACGGACTCCGACGTCGAAGAAGACGAGGATGTCGAAGAGGAGGAAGCGGAAGAGGCCGATGCTGCGGCCGAAGAGGCTGGTGACGAGGCGGGCGATAGCCGCTCTGGGATGTGCGGTTATACGCCAACCCCCAGCCCAGAGCGTGCTGAAACTGGGGCGGAATCAGCCTCTTCGCCTTTGCGCCGAAAAGACATGGAGGGCGCCAAGGCCCTAGTTGCCATTGCCGCGGCTAAGGCGGCGAAGAGCGGCGCCGCGAGGCCTGCCCCCCGGAAGAAAGGGGTTGTCGCCATCGCCAGTGCCTTCAGCGACGAGGAATCATCGGGCTGCACCCCCACTTCGCCCGTGGGGCGCAGCCCTGGGGCGACTGGTGAGGCCGGGGCTTCGGCTTCGGCCGAAGTGGTGGTTGAGGTGGCCGCCCGGGTCTTCACCAGCCTGGCTCGTCGGCCCCTTTCGCCACTCGTCCTCAACAAGGGCAAGGCGGCGGCTGAGGGGTCCGGCTCTGAGCACTCTCAGGGATCGCCTCGCTTCGTCCCCGGGGACTTCGAAACCCGGGCGGAGCTCGTCCCCTTTGTGGAGGGGGTGAGCAAACTCGTTTCGCCGGCCGGTGGCCCCAGCCTCTTCGCCGAGCTCAATGAGTTCGACGAGGGGTGTTTCGCCGTGAAGAGTTTAGCTGTGCGGGTAAGTTTTTGTAACCTCCCTCGCTCTCCCCTTTTTTTACTTGGCTAACATTTCGCCCTTTCTTTTTTTCGGCAGCTTCTAGCGGCCCATTGTTCTACCGAACGAACAATGCGGGCCCGCGTGGACGGTTTGAAAAACCGTCTCCGGGCGAAGGACGATGAGCTAGGCCGAAAAGGCCTCGAGATGGAGGGACTTGCCCGGTCCCTCCGGGAGGCGAAGGCGGAAAACAAACGCCTTCAGACCGAGCTCGACAAAGGCAGCGAGGCGAAGGCCGAGATCAATCGCCTTACGGCCGAGCTGGCAAAGGAACGGGAGCAAACCGCCATGCTCACAGCATACTACGATTCGGTGGAGGGGAAGGCAAAACACCTTGCCCAAGAGGCAGCCCAGGCGACCGAGGCGGCGAAGGCATCATGCCGCACCCTTCGCCTTGCCCTTACGGACATGGGGGCGAAGGCGGGCGGTGTTCCCGGCGAAGACGCCTCCGCCCTGGACTTCTGCAACTGGAGCCAGGAGGCTGGCTGCGCTGTCTCTGACTGCGCCACGGCGTACGGCGATTGCTGTGCGCGCGTGTCGGCCGCCTTCGCCCTGGGGCTGCTTCAAGAACATGGGTGCGAGCACGTCGCCCGGTTTCCCGAGTTCGCGAAGGGGGACTGGGAAGTTAGCTCCCAAGACGTGTCGCCCGCCCTTCGCGCCTGGCGAAAGTAGTTCTGGCAGAAGGAGGGCCGTTCTGCCGCCAAGTCTCGCCTGCTTGAGCAGCAGGCGAAGACAGAGGCGGCGGACCAGGGCGAAGAACCAGCTGCAGGGGGCGGAGGGGGAGCCGAAGACCACCCTGAGGTGTGAGGCCCTCCGCCCGTCTTTTCTTTTGTAATTTCTTTTGATGTTCGCCTTGTAGGGCGAACTAGGTAAATACGGCCAAGGCCTTCCATGTTTTTTTGGATGTTATATCGATTGAAATATATGTATTTTTTCGCCATATGTATCATTTTGTGTCGAGACGCACGAAATACGTCCCAAATGTTCGTGACCGTTTCACCCAGTTCTGTTCGCCCCCGTTCACTTTCATGACTTATCCGTTTCTTGTAGGGTCGGTGCCGAAAGCTTTGCGTTCGGCCTCCTCTTGGGGATTGGCGAAGCAAGAACGAGAAGTTCATTGCGGTGAAGAATTTGCCGAAGGTTCGGTACCAGCTTCGGCCTATCTACCGCGAAATGACAATCAACGGGAACAACTACAGAGTTGTAAGCGTCGCTAACTGGATGCGAGCCCATCCTGGGCGAACGTTGGAGGACTACGATCGTGTCCATGTGGCACGCCTGGAGGGCATGGCCCGTTTCTGGCGAAACCATCGGTGGACCGATCGGCAGGAGGCGATCACCCAGCGGCGCTACGCCCTTACTGTAGTTTCACCCCCCTCTCCTCTTAGGGTAGTGTACAATATCAGTAGTGATGACGAACCATGTTCGCCGGATCACTCCTTTAGTAGTTGTCTTGGGGGCGAAGATGTAATTTTCTTGTAAGCGAACGCTTAGATCGTTTCGCCTGTATCGCATTACATAATGTAAGCTATTGAGTGTATTTTCAACGTTTAATAAAGATGTGCTTTCGTTTCCTTTTCGCCATTTTCTGCATTGTCACATTTTGTGCTTTTGTTGGGTCGTGATGTATCGATCCCTTTGCGTGTATTGGCGAAATAGGCACGCTGACTTTTCAGCTTTCGACTTCCGTTGTTGATCTCTTGCACTTTGCGTTTAGCGGCTTGATTTTGCGTGGATCGATTATAACGGTGCTCGGGTTTTTTTTCTTTTTCTCCCGAAACAAGCTGTCGTGGTTTCAACGTTCGGCGAGCGATGCTTCGACCGATTCATTTCGCCCCCCTGGTGTTTTCGCTGATCAGGCGTTTGCCTTGGTGTTTTTTCCACGAATTATCATGCACATAAGTAAAAAAGGCGAAAAACACAGAAATTTTATACTGGTTCGGGCCTCCCGAGTGGATAATAGCCCTACGTCCAGTTTAATTTCTTTTTCATTTTCTCCTTTTTTTTGTATTTTTGTGCCGAAAGGCTTACAAAATGGCAAATGCCGAAAAGCTACATAGCAATATGTACATTTTTACATGTTGGCGAACAGGGTGCCAACCTCTAGACATGGAAACGCTTGAGAGAAGCGGCGTTCCACGAGTGATCGAACTCTTCGCCCTCTAGTGTTGCTAGGCGAAAGGAGCCCGTCCTTGACCTGTGCTTGATGAGATAAGGCCCCTCCCATTTCGACTCAAGCTTTCCGACCGCTGCTGGGTTCGCCTTTTTCCTCAAGACGAGTTGGCCTGGCAGGAGCTCTGTTGGGCGAACCTTCTTGTTGTAGGTTGCCGAAGTGCCTGCGGCGTACTTGCGCATGTGTTCCAGTGCTTCGACTTGTACCCCCTCCAGGAGTTCGAGCGACACTTCGCGCCCATCTTCGCCCCCCGAGAACATCACCCTCGGTGAGTTAGCCCCTAGCTCTGTTGGGGTCATCGCTTCGTCTCCGTAGAGGAGCATGAAAGGGCTGAACTTGGTTGGCCTCGTGGGAGTTGTTCGGAGGGCCCAAAGGACAGACAGCATCTCGTCTGGCCATTTGCCCTTCGCCGCCCCCTCAAGCCTTTTCTTGAGTGCCTCCAAGATCTTGCCATTTGCGCGTTCGGCCACCCCGTTCGATTGCGGGTGCGCGACCGATGCGAACCTGATTTCCAGGTTTAGCCCTTCGCACATCTCTCTGAACTTGTCAGAGTCGAACTGCTTGCCATTGTCTGTGATGAATTCCCTTGGAACTCCAAAACGGCAAATGATGTTTTTCCAGACAAACTTCTGCACTGCCGCCGAAGTGATCATGCCGAGTGGTTCGGCCTCGATCCAGCGAGAAAAGTACTCGATGGCCACGATCGCAAATTTGTATCCATTTCGCGCTACCGGGAACGGGCCTATGATGTCCAGTCCCCACCTGGCGAAGGGCCACACTGGAGCGATCGGTTGTAGCTCATACTGTGGCGCTGTCAGGCTTCGGCTGTGTCGCTGGCAGCCTTCGCACTTTTTGGCATGCGCAACGCAGACTTTCAGCACAGTGGGCCAATACACTCCTTGGCGAAACACCTGGGAGGCAACAGTTCTTGCGGCCTGGTGCGCCCCGCAAAGCCCCTGGTGTACTTCCCTCACCATTTCTTCGCCTTCGGCGGTGGATATGCAGTGAAGCAAACGTTGGAGCACTCCAGAGCGATATAGCTGGCCCGAGACCAGCTTGTACTGTCTGGCTCTGATTTGCAGGCGTTTCGCGTCTGCTTCATCTTCTGGAAGCCAGCCATCACTGAGATACTTTACGAATGGCGTTCGCCAGTCCTCTGGGCTTTCGGCCTGATCTGTCTAGTCTATGGCCATGACATCCCCAGTTCCTTCGGGCACGCTTGGTACGTACAGAACTTCGAAGAAGATGCCTGGCGAATGCGGTCCTCCGCAGGCGGCGGACTTCGCCAGGGCATCTGCCTCCTCATTTTGCCCTCTGGGTAAGTGTTCGACCGTTATTCCGGTGAAACACTTCTCCATTGACCGAACGGCCTCCAAGTATCTTTTCATCCCTTCATCTTTTGCTTCAAAGGATTTACCCACATGACAGGCCACTAGTTTGGAGTCCATTCGAATGAGTAAACGCCGAACTCCTAGTGCCTTCGCCTTCCTTAGGCCCAGCAGGACTGCTTCGTATTCTGCCGTGTTGTGCGTTGTGTCGAACTGCAGCCTTGCGGCATACCGAATCGGCACGCCCCCTGGCGAAATGAGCACGGCCACGGCGCCCGCCCCTCTGTGCGACCACGAGCCATCGGAGTGCATGGTCCATGGCTGTTCGACAGGTTGAGGTTCGGGAGCGGACGCCGGAGTCCACTCGATCACAAAATCGGCTAGGACCTGAGATTTGATGGCGGTGCGCGCTGTGAAAAGCAAGTCGAAGGGGGATAGTTCTGCTGCCCACTTGCTGAGTCTGCCAGAGATCTCTTTGCCCCGAAGTACTTCGCCCAGAGGATACTGCGAAGGCACTGTGTTTTGTGGGCCTGGAAGTAATGCTTGAGCTTGCGCGAAGCCATTACCAGGGCGTAGGCGAGCTTTTCCATCTCAATATACCTCGTCTTCGCCCCTTGTAGGGCATCGGAGACGAAGTACACCGGTTTCTGCCCTTATTCCGTCTCTTGGACTAGGGCTGCGCTGACCGCCACTGGCAAAGCCGCTAGATACAACAATATTTCGCTTCCTGGTGTTGGGCTGACCAGGGCAGGTGGGCTTTGCAAATACTGCTTTAGCTCTTCGAATGCGGCCTGGCAGTCGGGAGTCCAGTTAAACTTGCTTGCGCCCCGGAGGGTCTTGAAAAATGGCAGGCCCTTTTCGGCTGCTTTTGAGAGAAAACGACTGAGTGCCGCAATTCGGCCCGCGAGCTTTTGAACTTCGCGTACGCTCGACGGTGGCCTCATTTGCTGAATGGCATTGATTTTCTCGGGGTTCGCCTCGATACCCCTTTCGGAAACAAGAAAACCCAACAACTTGCCAGTGCGAACTCCAAAAACACACTTTTCTGGGTTTAGTTTCATACCCGCCGCACGCAAGTTGTCGAATGTCTCTTGTAAATCCCACACATGGTCGAAGGCCTTGCGGCTTTTCACGACAATGTCGTCGACGTACGCCTCCACATTTCGCCCCAGTTGCTTGCGAAGCACCTTGTACACCAGCCTGGCAAACGTTGCTCCGGCGTTCCTCAGGCCGAAAGGCATCCTGAGGTGGCAGAAAGTGCCGAACGGCGTGATGAAGGCGGTCTTGGTGTTGTCGTCTGGATTCATGTGGATCTGGTGATAGCCAGAGTAGGCATCCAGAAAGCTCATGAGCTCGCAGCCAGCCGTCGAATAAACAAGCTGGTCGATTCACGGCAAGGGGAAGTCGTCCTTCGGACAAACTTTGTTGAGGTCCGTGAAGTCGACGCAAATGCGCCTCTTGCCGTTCGACTTCTTCACCAGGACCAGGTTCGCCAGCCACTCCGGGTGTTCGATCTCCCTGATGACCCCGGCTTTGAGAAGCTTTTGTACTTTAGCTTTCGCTGCTTCTTGGCGATCAGCGGACATCTTGCACAACTTTTGCTTCCTTGGCTTGGCGTCTGGCCTGACAGCCAGGCGATGCGTGATGAGTTTTGGCGAAACGCCCCCCACTTCGCTGGGGCTCCAGGCGAAGATGTCGATGTTTCTCTTGAGCACTTCTAAGATTTTTGCAGCTTCTTCTTCACCTAGATCGCCTCCCAGTTGGACAAGCTTCGTCGGGTCTACCTCGCCCACTTGCACCTTGATCACCTTGCCGTGAGGAGCTGGCTTCGGCGCACGGTTAATGCGTGGTTCGGCCTCCACGTTGTGCACCGCCCTGCTGATCACAGCTAAGTCGCCCTTCGGCGAAGCCGAAGGCTGAAGCCCCTTGACAACAATCACCCCTGCCGGACCCGGCATCTTGAGCTTGAGGTAGTTGTGGTGGAAGATGGCTTCAAACTTGTTCAGGGTTGCGCGGCCAAAGATGGCGTTGTAGCCGTACTGGATGTCGACGACGTCGAACAATATTTGCTCTTCGCGTCCGTTTTCGCCCGTGCCGAAGGCAACCTTCAACCGTGCTTGGCCAAGAACCTGAACCGCCTCACCACCGAAGCCGCAAAGCGAGGCCGGCGCTTGAGTGAGAGCCGAAGTTGGTAGCCCCATCCTGGCGTATGCCTCGGCGAAGATGACATCAGCCGAGCTACCTCCATCGACCAGAATGCACCGGACCTCAAAGCCGGCTACTTCAGCCGAAATTACCAGGGGGTCTTGGTGCGGAAACAGCACTCCTTCGGCATCTTCCAGCCCGAAAGAGATTTGCTGGCTCAAGTACTTTGGGACCCCCTCGCCCGTGGTGGTGATGTTATGCACCGTTCGCAGCTGCGACTTCTTCTGTCGCTTCGACGGCTGGACTGGTGGATCGGCCCTTGTGATTACTTGAATAATTCGGCGCTGCACGTCTTGGTGCTGTTCGGCTGGAGGCGACTGTTCCCGGGCCGTTTCGCGGGGATGCTTCGATAGCGACACCCTGATGTGGCCTTGGTTCGTGGGCGTTGTTTCGCTGGCGGATGTTTCGGCACTGCTCGGTGGTGTGCGAAGACCGCCCATGATAGGCGCAATAGAGGTCTTTTCTGACCTTCTTGCGAACAGGCTGTTGATGGCTGCCGCCCTGTTGGGCGTCGAACTCCTTGCTGAGGGCCTGCACTTCTTCGACAGCCATCACCGCCTTGCCGGTTCGGTCGGTCCTGAACTTCCTCCATGTCATGGGAGCTTGGCCTTGCCGGGGCGACTGCCCCTGGTTCGCCGGCTAGGGCTGGCGGACGGCGGGGGGAGGCGTTTCGACGACTTGCGCTTGCATCTGGGCCTGGGCCGCAGCGATAGAGGCTTTGTCGTACTCAGCTTGAATCGCCTGCCTTCGCTTGGAGTCCTCTTCGTCCTGCGCGTACCCATCGATGATGCGAAGCAGGTGTTCGAGAGTTTGCGGCTCCTTGTTTGCGATCTTCCTTGTGAGTTCGCCCTCGAGCAGCCCGGCCGAAGCGGCGTTGATAACGGATGCTTCTGTTATGTCTTGAACTTGGCACCGTGCTTGCGAGAAGCGATGTATGTACTCTCGTATTGATTCGCCCGGCCTCTGGCGAATGCCGAGCAAATGCTGCTACGTCTTCGGCTCCTCGTAGGTGCCTCGGAAGTTGAGGATAAAAACATCACGCAATTGTTCCCACGAGTAAATGCTATTGGACGGCAGATTGAAATACCAGGAACGGGCGATGTCGTCAAGAGCGAGATGGATTACCTTCGCCTTGGTGTTTTCATCGCCGTGAGCAGCTTCGATCGCGGACTCGTAGATTGAGAGGAACTCTTTTGGGTCTGTTTCGCCTGAGTACAGCGGAACGGGTGGGAATTTGAACTGAGGTGGGATCGGACGATTTTTGATCCCCCACTCAGTGGCAGCCCCTTTTCGCCCTCGGCCTTGCCCACGGTGCCCTGCAGCGAAGGCCCGCTTGACTGTGGATACGTCGTGGCGAAGGGTGAAGTGATGGCCTGGGGGAGCGGCTGGGCTGCGACGTTCGGTGGCCCACTTCCGAACGGTGGCGCTTGGGTGGTGTTGTAGAAGTCAAACTGCGGCGCCTGCCCCCAGGGCGAAGCCTGGGCTGGTTCGACGGCAGCCACCCTGGAACGCCCTGGCCTGAGCTCCCCTCCGGCTAGGCCAAAGGGGTTGTTCTTGAGATGTGGGGTTGGTTGAGTTGTTGAAGGAAAGCTTGGAGTTGGGCCTGTAGTGCCGAAGCCCCCTCCGCCATTGTCTGTGACATTTGAGCGGGTGACGAAGAGTGCACATGGATTGCGATCGGCCGAACCTGTGGCCATGCGCTGGGAAGCGGAGGCGCTACTGTAGCCGAAGGCTGGTTGGGTATGCACACTGGTCCTTGTGCAGCTTGCGGCGAAGGGGCTTGTTGATAAGCTTGAGGGGGAATATAGCCTGCCGAATACTGGAAGACAGGGGCCGGAGCGATCTTGGCTTGTCGTGCTGCTTCGTAGGCTTGTTGCTGCTTCTGCATTTGACGAAGCATGCCCTGGAGTCGCGCCATGTTCTGCCGCATGGCCTCCATGCTTGCTTCGGCTTGTGCGTCGAGGTTGAGATCGGCCGGTGCAGCGGTGAGCGCGCTCGAAGCAGGCTGAGTTGCCGAAGGGGCCTCCAGTACCTGCTCCGCCGCGGAAGTCGGAACTGAAGTAGGCGGCTGCGGCGCGGGCGCCGAAGCGGACTGCGCGGCTGCCCCTTCGACAGGTGCCGAAGGCTCCACGCCTTCGCCGGTGGCCATCGCTTCCTCCGCTATGCTCTCCTTCGGGTTCGCAACCCTCTCTTTTGAGACCTTCTTCGGTGGCATTCGCTCTCAGTGGTTTCGCTCAAAGATCCCCACGGTCGGCGCTAGCTGTTGTCGAAACGACAACTGCATACGTCGAAGGACGTGGATACTCAACAGTTGTTGGGAAAGTAAAGTGTAATAAATTTTGTATTAAAATCGGATCCCCTTTTACATAGCCCGAGAGGGCTATTTATAACCCTACTACAGATCCCCTTTTAGGGTTTTAGGGCTATTACAGGGGAATTTACATAGTCACCCTCATAAAGAGGGCCCTTACATGGGTATTCAACGTAATTAAGGCATGCGGGCCCTCCATGGGCCGTTTGGCGGTTGCTACCTCCTTAGTCCATGGGCCAGGGCGATTGGGCCGGCCCACTGGACTCCCTCGAATCAGGCCCGTCCTGGTGAAGCCACCTTCCTTCGGCGCGTTCCTTCACCATGCAGCCTTCGCCCAGGCCGATGGGTGCCCAGCGTGACCCTTCGCCCTTCGCCCAACGCCTCTTTCGCTCTGATGTCTTCGCCACCGGGCTTCGCCTCAAGAGCCTTGGGCGCCTGGACTTCGGATCCTTATCGCCCAGCCAGTTTCGATAGTCTTGGTCGAAAGGCCTCATGACATATCGCCAACAGTCCGCCTAAGGGACTTGTTTGCTAGTTGGAGTTATATTAGGACGATATGAGTCGTGTTCATCATGGATAGGTTTGTATTTTCGGGTATAAATATAAGCCCGAGATCTTATGAATAAAACAACATCAGTTCAGTCAATCTCGGCGCATCGCCAACCTTTTACGTTTCACTTTTGACGAGTTCTTGCTTTCGAGTCGAGCTACATCAGGTTTGATCTTCGGCGAAGAGGCAAAGCTTGTTATGGCGGTTTTCATTATCGGAATTAGTGCTTACATCTTTATGACACTCTAATTCTATCTTCTGAATCTCCGAGTTATCATATATGTTATATAATCTAGATTGACAATGCTTTCTACTTGCATCGGCCGATCTCTATCTAGGGTTTTGTCGATAACGGCTAGATTGACTTGTTGGTTTAAATTATATAATGTATCTACCAACCCGAAAAGACAACTATCGGCTTGATTGTCTAGATATTACGCTTCTTTTCATACTTAATGCTGCATCAGTTAAGTTTGATCTATTAAGTCACGCTTAGAATCATGATCTCTAGCCTGCTTTATGGTTGCTAATAAGGATAGTATCGGGGTTTCAGCCGATCTTATCTGGTATAGTCGTTTTACATAGTTCTTTGCCTTGTTTAATGTGCTATATCTGCCCCTTATATCAGGATCTAATCTAATACAAATATATTGGACTTACCATCAACTTGGTTGATAATAGTTGAATATATTTTTGCAAGAGAATATCCTAGTATAGGATTGTATCAGAGCTATAGCCGATACATGCTTAAATTTGGACATCGGCTATGACATGAGTACATATAATAATTATTTCATGTTATTTTAGACTTGGGCAACTTGTACTATCTCGGTTAAGTCCGATCTATCCCAGCTGCTGATTTCTAAAGTAATATTGATCTACAGATTATATGATACTGATATTTACAACCAATGGACCAAGTTTAGGGCTAGTCTGTCAACGAATATGCCTTACAGCCGATTTATGCTATACTGCATCGGCTAGGTTACATCACGATATGACATCGGCTTCCTGGCTGATCGATTATCGTTTACTAATAAAACTTGTACGTTTCATCTTATTGATTGTAGGATCAAATCAACTAGCACGCCTTTGAACCCGAAAGCAAGTTTTGGACCTGCACTGGAGTTAAGCAGATCTCACAGGCCAGTGTGTGTTTTTTGCATCAACAATGCCCAGGTGTGGTAGTGACGCCGTGGGCCATTTCCGTAGTGTGAGCTTCGTCAGACGCAGCTGATCCGAAGGCATGAACCAGTAGAGCTTACGGATGACATGCGGGGATCGGGAAGCTTACTAGAGCTATTGAAGAGGGTGACGACAAAATCATGGAGGAGGAGCAGGAGAAGATAGGGAAGTGGAGGTGTGTGAGGTTCTGAATCTTGCTACGTCGCTGGCGCGATGATGGTGAGGCGGAGGATGTAGCGTGGATGGAGGCATGGTGTGTTGAATTGGGCACCATTTGCGGTGCCAGACTGGAGTATGAGGTCAAGAGATAGGGTTACCTGATTTGCATGAATCTTGATGAAATCTGAACCAATCAAAGATGAACTGATTAATAGGTGGCCTCTAATTTAGCATACCGTCCAAACATCAGTTTCCTTTTCCTACGTTAATCTATGCTTCTTTACCTCCTTCTCTGTTCCAATTCATGAGCACCCTCCTTGGCAAGTGACACATTAGCGGGTGAGTTAGAGGTTGGCCATGGTGGTGAGTGAGCTGGTGGGCGGCGGTATTGAGACATATTTAATAATTTACACTAATGTTTTCTAACTCCACGCTTTTGTTGAATCCTACATGCACAAAAGAAGTTCTAATACAAATAAGGTGAACCCACTTTGAGATATACAAAATCACATATTTTTTACTCATCAGGTGACTGAAAATGTAAAACGCATTAGTCGATTCTCCAACTATAAGAGATGTAGCAGAACCGTCGAATTAGTGTTCGGGGTGGTAGGAGGGACGGGGGAGATCGAAGAGATGAGGTCGGTCCCCACGCCCGGGGAGGGTGGTGGGCGGGGGGATCGAGCAGAGCTAAGGGAGGGATAGGTCTATAATATAAGTGTTGTAGAAATCTTGGGGAAATATTAGCCATAAAAATGTTATTGACATTTAAGAAAAAAAATTAGTTGCCTACTGAAGATACAACAAAAAAAATGCAAATTAGGAAAAACTGAAGCTGTTATACTATTAAGTTGAAGGTTTTTACATATGCACGTTTAAGCAATGCAACTTTTACTCTGCATATATCAGTAAAGCAACATGCCTACCAAGACTGACAGGACATAGGGTTATTGTTTTGCAAAGAGCCCAAGCTTGTATAAAAATGTGTTTCCCATTTGTCTGAAATGTCCCACAGGAGATAACAAACACAAACTGGACATAGGTACACAAGTTTCTATTATAAGATTTTCATAGGTACACAAGTTTCTATTATAAGATTTTTATCGATGACACATTAATAGCAATGTCTATTGAGAAATCTCCATCCATAGTCGACGAAAATCAGCATGACTGTTGTCTCGAGAAAATGGCATCTGCACTAATTCTTAGAAAGAAATAAAATGTTATAACAATTCCGCAACCATCACTCTGGCCTCGAACGGTGACACCGATGCCAAGCTCGCTCATCTCTCTAGGGCCAACCTTGTGCGCCACCTCTAGACGACAACCTGGATGGCTGATTATGAGGTGGCCGCACACATGCTTGGCGAGTGTGAGTGTAGGGTTGCCGAGGCCAAGATCTGTCTCCAAGCCAAGATCGATGCACTTCAGATGGAGTATGATCTTCTAGCCAAAGAAGTGCCAAAGAAGGAGAAAGAGGAGATGCGCCTTGAGAAAATCATCATTGAGGCCGGTGCCCGATTTAAGGCCATCCTTGTTGGTATTAACATGCTATAGAGAAGGAACGAGGAATTCCTTGTCGATTCACAGTGCAACATGGATGAAGTTGAACCCAACCTTAAGTCTGCAATCACAGTTGTTGAAGTGCTCCAGAATATGTAGGGTGCTACCGCGCCCCACCTGCAGCCAACAATGAATATAGTTGAGGCTAACGAGGTCATCACCACTGTGCCTACCCTAGATCTCCCTCCAGGCCTTGGTCTCTGCCATCAGGAAGTGGATCTCGCTATGGAAGGGAAACAACGTCAAGAAGGTCAAGATAGTGAGAATACTAATATCAACTGCTGGGAAGAGGAGAAAGAGATGGTCTGCACCAAAGTGCATGGCATGGCTGTGTTCCACCATGAGCCATGGTCAGATGTGGCTATTGTGGATGAAATCACGGTCCCTACCCTTTCTGTGGATCTTCCCCTGGTCCTAGATCTGCATCAGCAGGAAGTCGATCTCGCTGTGGAAGAAGAGCAGGAGTACCTAGAATTTCTCAATGGCAAGAATACTGACATCAATGGCCTGGAAGAAAAGGAAGAGATGATATGCACCAACGTGCATGGTGTGCCTGCATTTTGCCTCAAACCACTGCCAGTTGTGGCCATGGCCCTAACCACAGCCTGCCCCCATCATGGATTTGCCTCCAGTCCTGCATTTTCACCAATAGGAAGTGGGGCTCTTTGTGCAAGAAAGGCAGGAGTGCAGGTGTAGTCAAGATGGCAAGAATACTAACATCAACGCCAATAAAAATGAGGTAAGCTGCACCAATTGTTCAAGTTCTTCTAGCAAGGGAAAGATGGTTGACATGGACAATATGACCATCCCACCAATTTTGTGCAAGAAACCTCGTTGTGTCGGCAACATCAAGAGCACCAAAAAAAGAGGGAGGCCATGCAAGAGTTCAATCAAGCCAGAACCAACCATGTCAAATGATTTCAAATGCATTCTACAATTGCAACTACCACTGTCATCCACAGTTCCTGCATCCACGGATGTATCATTGTTAGATTTACCGATTATAGCCACTGTACCCCCTCCAGCTGTGATCTTGTTAGGTCCACCCTTACTTTTTAAGTTGGGAAGTGTTGATCAAGAATATGGAATTGAAGAGGAAAGTGCTCTTTATTTGCCACCATCATCTATGCAACAACCTTCTTCCTTGGGGCTGATATCCATGGTGGTTCTCCAATAGCTCTAGCACAAGTAGCAACTAGTTTGGCCTCTATCCCCAATATGAGCCCACCCTTGGTTGAAGAATCAAACTAGGAAGATATAGAAATGCAGAACGAATTATCCCATTTGCTCTTGAATAATTTGATGAACCAACTTTCTTTTTATGCTTGGATGGAAGAAAGTGGGGGCCCCTTTATCAATGAGCAAGTACCCTTCTCTTTGGTGCTCCCATCCAACAGTAAAAGTGCCTCTATCCTGTCAAAAATGGAAATCAGCTTGTGGGAGTTTGAGGAAAATACGGTTATGAGATTATGGAAAATGTGGAGCTTTGCATGGGAGCTATTTGCGCTCTTTATCGCCAAAAGAAGCTAATGGTTTGAATTGACATGAAGAACAAACTAAGTTTACTACACTCAATAAAAGTCAAGCTTACAGGTATGTTAAATTTTAGGTTTGAATGCTAGGAAGGAAAATTATTCATATTTTTACATATTATGTGCATACTGTATTGTATAATTTATTTGCCGTCCCACCAGTTTTGTGCAAGAAACCTGGTTGCGTCGGCAACATCAAGAGCACCAAAAAAAGAGGGAGGCCACACAAGGGTTCAATCAAGCCATCACAAACCATGTCAAATGACTGCAAATGCATTCTACAGTTGCAACTGCCACTATCATCCACAATCCCGCATCCACGGATGTATCATTGTCGGATTTACCGATTATACCACCGCAGTTATACATCTGTCTAACATGCAACAATTATCTGCAATACAACTGCATGGTAAAAATTCATCTTTGCCTAGAAAAAATGCGAGCAAACAATTACATATTTATACTAGCACAACCTCAACATCCTCTCTGAACCAACCACTAGTGCAGATCCTCTCATCTGTGACGGGCTGCAACATAACTGGATTTTGCGGGCCGTCACGAAGAATACATCTCAAACGGGCCTTAAAAGTGGCCGATTGAGATAGGGTCGGAGAGACATGTTAAATGTGCGTAGAACTAAAGCCCGTCACGGATGACACATATCTGTGACGGGCTCCAACAAGGGCCCGATTGAGATAACCTTAAATATCTCAATCGGGCTCCAAGCAGGGGCCCGTCACGGATGATAGTCATCTGTGACGGGCTCCAACTTGTGGCCCGTTTGAGATTTTAAGGTTATCTCACTCAGGCCCTTGTTGGAGCCCGTCACAGATATGTGTCATCCGTGACGGGCTCTAGCTTGAGGCCCGTTTGAGATAACAAATAAAGCCCGTCACAGATTGCACACTCTGTGACGGGCATTTTTTTAGGCCCGATAAAGATAACTGGTATGCCCGATTGAGATAACAATTTTATGGACCGTTACAGATAGTTATTGACACTATAAATAGCCGTAACTGCCGGTGTAACTGTATCCCACTGTTCACAATCTTGGTGGGAGGTTGGAGGGGGCGAAATTTTAATTTTTATTTCCAAAAAAACAGTAAATTCATAAAGGTACTTAAATAGTAATCGGTACTTTAGACAATTCATCAATTGTCATTAATTCAGAGTATTTATCTTCTAAGATGTTTCTTTGATTATTTTTTCATTTCTGCAGCGATGGATCGAAGTTGGATGGATGCGAAATCCGTGAAACGTCATAATCAGGAGTATAGAAATGGGGTATTAAATTTTATAAACACCGCGGAGGAGGATAGGAAAAGAAGAAACAGCGATTACATTTGCTGTCCATGTGCAGATTGCAAGAATGAGAAAATGTTTGGTAGTCGAGTGGATGTACACGCTCATCTGATACAACGAGGATTCATGGAAGGCTACACATGTTGGGTCAAGCATGGAGAGCAAGAATCTGGAGATGTTGCAGCTGCAGACAGTACTGGTGCGCAAAATCAGGAAGATGAAGATGAGCATGACATGTTTGTACCTTCTCCACTGGGCGGTGAAATGGTTGATGTCGATCACGATCTGCTGCAAGACATGTTACGTGACGTTGAGCATCCAACCTACAACGAGAGAGATTCCATAAAGTTCAGCAGGTTGGTCAGTGACTCGCAGACGCCTCTGTACATCGGATGCAAAGCAAAGCACACCAAATTATCAGCTACCTTGGACCTAATGAAGCTGAAGGCAAGTAGTGGATGGACAGACAAGAGTTTCACGGAGCTTCTGGGAATTTTGAAGTCCTTGCTGCCTGATGGGAACACTTTGCCCGAGACGACATACGAAGCAAAGCAGGTTTTGTGTCCGCTGGGGTTAGAGGTCCGTAGAATTCACGCTTGTCCAAACGACTGCATATTGTACCACAAGCAGTATGCGGACTTAGATGCTTGTCCTGTCTGCAAGGAATCTCGATACAACCGAAAGAAAAGTCCTGACGAAGGGAAAAGATCAAAGCGGGGTGGTCCCGCGAAGGTTTTGTGGTACTTACCAATCATTGATCGTTTGAAAAGATTATTTGCAAACCCCAAGGAGGTGAAGTTAGTGCGTTGGCATGCCACTGAGAGAAGGAACGACGGTATGCTAAGACACCCAGCGGATTCAATTCAATGGAGAAATATCGATCGAAAACACAGTGACTTTGCTGCCGACCCTAGAAACATGAGGATATGTCTTTGTACAGATGGCATGAATCCTTTCGGAGACTTGAGTAGTACTCACAGCACCTGGCCAGTTCTTATTTCAAACTTTAACCTATCGCCATGGTTGTGCTTTAAAAGGAAATATATTATGCTATGCTTGCTAATCCAAGGACCGAAACAACCGGGCAATGATATCGACGTGTTCTTGGAGCCTGTTATGGATGATCTTGAGATGCTATGGAAAGAAGGTGTGGAAACTTGGGATGCGTGTGGTCAGGAGAATTTCAAGTTACGAGTTCTACTGTTCTGCACCATTAATGACTATCCCGCCCTCGGTAATCTTTCTGGCCAAACCGTGAAAGGAAAGAAGGCTTGCTCCGACTGCATGGAACATACACGCAGCCGATGGTTGAAGAAATCACGAAAGATGGTTTATATGGGTCATAGGATGTGGCTCCCGCTACGTCACGCGTTCCGAAGGAAGAAGAATGTTTTCAACGGTAAGAGAGAACTTCAGCAGGCTCCCAAGGATTTGCCCGGGGATGAGGTGTACAACTTGGTCAAAGATATAACCAATGAGTTTGGGAAGAAAAGAAAACGTAGTCAGGCAAAGGACAAGGGTATGTGGAAGAAGAAGTCCATATTTTGGCGATTACCTTACTGGAAAGATCTTGAGGTTCGTCATTGCATTGACCTCATGCATGTAGAAAAGAATGTGTGTGAGAGTTTGGTTGGCCTGCTGCTGAATATTCCCGGCAAAACAAGGGACGGGTTGAACGCGCGCCTTGATCTACAGGACATGAACATTCGCAGTGAACTCCAGCCCATAACAGATGCACAGACAGGTAGAGTGTACCTCCCTCCAGCTTGCCACACACTGTCGAAGAATGAGAAGATCGCAATGTTGTCTTGCCTGAGAGATATCAAAGTTCCATCGGGCTATTCAGCGAGGATCGGTAAGTACGTCAAATCGGAAGACCTAAAACTGGTTGGAATGAAGTCTCACGATTGCCACGTGCTAATCACACAAATCTTGCCAGTTGCTATCAGAGGCATTCTTCCCCCCAAGGTCCGACATACGATCCAACGTCTGTGCGCCTTTTTCAATGCAATCGGTCAGAAAATTATAGATCCCGAAGATCTAGATGGGTTGCAGACCGATATTGTTAATACCCTATGCCACATGGAGATGTTTTTTTCCGCTGTCTTTCTTTGATATCATGGTTCATCTCCCTGTTCATCTTGTGAAGCAAACAAAACTATGTGGCCCAGCTTTTCTAAGAGAAATGTACCCGTTCGAGAGGTACATGGAAGTTCTGAAGGCATACGTTCGGAACAGAGCAAAATCGGAGGGGAGCATCATTGAAGGATACACGACCGAGGAGGTCATTGAGTTCTGCGTGGATTACATGTCCGAGGCCGAACCTATAGGAGTTCCACCGTCTTGACATGAAGGAAGGTTGTCAGGTGCTGGCACAATAGGTAGGAAAAGAATTAGGCCCGATCAAGCTTCGTACGCGCAGGCTCATTTTGCTGTGCTCCAACACATGGTAGAAGTTGGCCCTTACTTTGAGGAGCACTTAGCGAAAATCCGGCAGGAGAACTTGGGTCGATCTGAGACGTGGATTAACAGGGAACATAACTCTCGGTTCAATGCTTGGTTCAAGAATCGTGTCACAATGTCGACGGATATCCCAAATGAGACAGTACAGTTGTTGGGGATGGGACCGTGCTGGGCCATAGACACATGGCAAGGATACGATATTAATGGATACACATTTTACACCGTCCAGCAAGATGACAAAAGCACAGTGCAAAACAGCGGGGTCCGTATAGATGCCTTCTAGGATCAAGTTGGGTCTAACACATACTACGGCCGCATTGAGCAGATCTGGGAGCTGAACTACGTGAAGTTCAAGGTTCCTTTGTTTCGATGCCGTTGGGTGAATATACGCACTGGTGTTAAAGTCGATAAGGAAGGTTTCACTTTAGTAGATCTATCCAAGGTTGGATACGCCGACGAACCATTCGTACTTGCGAAACAGGTCCAGCAGATTTTCTACATTAAAGACCCCGCAAACAAGAAGATGCACATCGTGAGGGATGGCAAGCGCCGAATTGTTGGCGTTGACAACGTCGTCGACGAAGAAGAGTACAACCAGAATCTTCATGTACGGCCCCAAATCGACCTTGACGATGATCCACAGGAGCCTGTAGGGTATACTCGCTCAGATCATACGGAAGGCATAACCTTGTGATTTTAGCTGTGCTTAATTGTTATATTGGCTTCGGATAGTAGTGAAGTAAAATGGAAAGGAAGTATTTTTTATTAGTAATAGCTAGCTTGGTGCAACTTGTAATTTTATGATGAATTTACTAAATTTTAGTGATTTATTGTGCTTCACTAAATTATTTGGTTTAGGAAAATTAATTATTTGTGGTGAAATGAGCACATGCATGTTAAATGTGAAGTATTGTATATTTCATTACATGAACAGGAGTCAAATACAATCTCTATCGGGCCCAAAGTAGAGCCCGTCACGGATGTTGACATCCGTGACGGGCATTTGTGTGGTGCCCGATAGAGATGATGTCATCTCTATCGGGCCCAAAGTAGAGCCCATCACGGATGTTGACATCCGTGACGGGCTCTTGTTAAGGCCCGATTGAGATGTGCACTACCGTACTAAGAAATAAAATAACCGCGCTGGATCTGGATCTAGCCGGATTCGAAAATTTTTCTAAGTCCTCTAACCCTAGCTAGCAACGCCGCCGACGAGCACGACGCCGCCAACCCGCCGACGACGCCGACGAGCACGACGCACGACGAACGACGACGCCGACGCACGACGCCTCTCCTCCCCAAGCCACCGGCCGCCTCTCCTCCCCAAGCCGCCGGCCACCTCTCCTCCCCAAGCCACCGGCCGCCTCTCCTCCCCAAGCCGCCGGTGAGTTTTTTAGGTTAGGGTTACTAATTTTTAGTTAAATTTTTAGTGATGACAGTGACTTAGATTATTAGTGATGTTAGTGATGTTAGTGATTTTTAGTGATTTTTGGGATTTATTAGTGATTTTTAGTGATAGTGCAAATTAGTTAGATAAAAATTAGGTTTAGTGAAATTTAGATATATTGATTGTTAGGTTTAGTGAAAAATTAGTATCAGTGATTTTTAGGTTAACTGATTTTTAGGTTTAGTGAAATTTTGATTTAGTGATTTTTAGGTTTAGTGAAATTTAGATATATTGATTTTTAGGTTTAGTGAAATTTAGATATATAAAAATTAGGTTTAGTGAAATTTAGATATATTGATTGTTAGATTTAGTGAAAAATTAGTATTAGTGATTTTTAGGTTAACTGATTTTTAGGTTTAGTGAAATTTTGATTTAGTGATTTTTAGGTTTAGTGAAATTTAGATATATTGATGTTTAGTTTTAGTTAGGTTATTTTAGTACATTTTAGTGATGTGTTGCCGGATGGAAGATAGATGAGTTAACTTTAAGGGATTTTAGGGTTACTTAGTTTTTTTGAAGTTAAGTTTAGTACATGTTATGAAATATACGTCACTTTATTATTTCATCTTTAGGGATTATAGGTGAAATGTAGTTTATTTTAAAAATGTACGTTACCAAATTATCGCAGAATCCGAGGTGCATAGGGTCTAACGGTGGTTTGATCGTGTTATATGTAATTGACAATACCGATTAAGACACCGTCAGATCCCATTGCACCTCGGTTTTTGTTATTTTTTGGTAATTAATCGACTATAAAATTAAAGTTGGTTCAGGAAAATATTATCGAAACGTCGCAAAATTTTTTGATAATTACTCATTTACGTAAGGACTTTGTTTCTAGATTATGAAATCATCATAGAATACGAAGTGTTCCGGGTGTCAAGTTGGATTGGTTGGGTCAGTACATGTACGGAACCTTCCAAGACACCTTGACATCCAGAACACTTTGTAATCTGTCACTTTTTGATAATTAAGAAACATGTAGAAGGAAGCGAGGAGGAGCCATTTTGCTTGTAAAGTAGAGTAGTCCACAGGAGCGAGTAAGAGTAGCTATGGTACTACTTAGTTATTTTGGGACGTGTTTTGTTTACAAAATTATTAATTTTGTTATTTAAAAGCACAGTTATTTAGACGATGTCTCAAGGGCAAGGTGAACCGATGTCGACGACAACTAGTGGGTCCTCAAGGGCAAGGGGTCGTAGGACAGGGAACAGAATCCCTAAGGAACGGTTCACCATCTCAGAGGTGAACCAGGTTGGACTGCCGACGCGGCCTCGCAATGTCCTAGCGAAATTCAGGACCCTCTGCGGTTTCGTAGCGAGGGAAAACTTCACAATCCTCGCGGATGACATCAAGGGCGTGCCCGAGGCGGAGAAGAACGCTGCTTGGCTGAAGTTCAAGGAGAGCTTCGAATATCCTGAAGCCGACGAGGAGAGGCTCAAGCAGGCCGCGTTCAAGGTGATGGGCAATTGCTGGAAGAATTTCAAGAGCAGGCTGGTCACGGAGTTTGTCCTAAATCCGATAACCCCTGATCCAAAAGACCAATGGCCCTTCATAACGGAAGAGGTATGGGAGCAATTCTACGAGAAGAAATCGACCCCTGAATCCTGGGCTAGAAGCGAAGCCTATAGAGCACTGCAGTCCAGGAACGTGCACCCGCACCGCCTAGGCACCGCAGGATACGTCGGGAAGCTGGAGGAATGGCAGCAGGAGGATGAAGCGGCAGCGGTAGCGAACACACCTCCGGTGTTTGCCGACATCCCACACCCACGGGCAAGGAACTGGGCCCGCGCGAGGTACCAGAAGAATCAGGATGGGTCGGTTTCCCTTCCAAATCCCCAAGATCAACAAGTCTACGATAATATAGTAAGTGTCCTATCTCAATATTAGTTCGCATTGTCCCCACCCAACTTTTCGTTTAATCCAAACTCATTTGTACCACAGAAGGAGTTGGTTGCCTCCCAAGAGGCCTCGCAAGAGGGAAGCTCTCAAAGACGCGAGGACGACATCCTTAGTAAAGTGTTGGGCAACAAGGAGCACCGTGGACGCACTAGGGGACTTGGCGCCAACGTACCGTGGAAAGTTGGATTCCCGGACTACGCGTGGCAGTACAGGAAGCGGACAGTAACGAAGGCGCAAAAAGATGCCCGCCTTGCCACCCAAATCCGTGAACAGGTCAGAGCCGAGTTGAGCTCTGAATTCGATGAGAAGCTCGAATTGATGAGGGCCCGTATCAGGCAGGAGATTCGAGAAGAACAGAATATCCCGGAGGCTGCCGCTGCTGGTGTGCAACAGGATCTAGCAAGTCCGACGCAGAGGCGCAGCAGCTGTGCATCAACTGAGGCGGGGGAAAATCCCCCTTCGGTTCCTGCCGCCGTCGACCAAATTACGGTAAATCTCTCATCCGCAACGCACATAATTCTTAACGAATATAATTCATAACGAAATCATAGGGTAAGTACTGCTCTAAAAATTGTTATTGACATATCGCAGGAGCCAACTAGCTGCACCCTGACAGTAAGGGTGATGTCGTCCTTCACGGTTCCTGCAGCTGAAGGCCTAGCTTTCCAGCCGACCCCGGAAACTAGAGTGCATGGGACGCAACTACGGGCTGACTGTGCGAAGGTCCAAGTCGACTCGGTGAAGCCAGAATTCGATCATTTCCCGCTCAGGCATCCACCGAACGACGAGGTCCTAACCCTTGGAAATGCACGTGGAACATTCATCCAATGGCCCAAGGATCTCATTGAGATAAGGGTGATTCCGAGGCCAACCACTGCACCAAGCGGTCGCCTGCCGATACATCCTGTCCCTGCTCCTTCAGCACCGCCAGCTCCGGCTCGTCACGAAGATACAGATGATCTCGAGTTGCAGTACGACACGGACTTCGGTGACGAGCCTATGGAGGTCGACAGCGGGGCGATCATCAAACCCCCACCAATGAAGAAGAGTAGGAAGGCGCATTCTTCCCCCCAGAGAGTTGCCATCGAAAAACCTGCTGCAAGGGGGCGAGGAAAGGGAAAGCTGCAGGGCTCACGACTTGCTCCAACAAAGCTAGATCTGAGCAAGGCGCTGGTAGTTCCTAAGAAGCCCGTACCTCCATCCTCCTTCCAACTAGGCATGCCGTTGGTTGGAGACGACATGCTAGCTACGATGGGCACCGCTTGCAAGGAGCTACACATGTACTACATGGAAAAATCTAACGTGAGGAGGAAGAAAAGAGAAAGTGATATAATAGGCGAACACGCAAGAGCGCCATTCCTTGGGCCACCAAATTATATCGTGGTAGACTACAAGGATCTATTCGACCTCTACAGGCTCCGCTCGGTGGACACAACCCTCCTCAAGTGCTATTCCTTGTAAGTACTCTTGCTCACGAAAATTATTCATCTCAATCCGTGTAACATGCTTATAAGTAATGTTGTCTTGCGTGTAGGTATAGTTGGAAGTGGTGTCTCAAAAATGCACCGGAAGTTGCCTTCCTTGATCCTACGATAGTGAATGTCACAAATCTTGAAGGGGACCGTGAAGGAATGGTAAACTACTTGTTTGACACCTTCTGGGCCCGACAAGACAAGGAGTACATCATGTGCGCCTATAATCAATAGTAAGTGTGCTCCCTAAATTCATTGCATTACACGTCTAGCTTTAGTATTAACTTTAAATATTTTAATGCCGCAGTGGACATTGGATCCTACTGGTAATAACGCCTAAGTGGAGTACGTGCCACTACTTAAACTCTAGGATTGACAAGAAATCATACGATTGGACCCCGATTCAACTCGCGATAGATGAGGCGTGGGCCCAATATGTGCAAAAGGAAGGCCTACGAAAGGCAGGGCAGGATACACTTATCCATAAGAAGGACTTCCCAGTCAAACAACAAATAGGCGACCAGTGCGGATTCCATGTCTGCCACAACATGCGCCTACTTTGCAAAGATAAGGTGAAGACTTTGGGTGAATTGGAGGTTTGTGGTCTCATTCGTGAAATGTTCTAATTGAATTAAAGTACATACATATATCTAAAGATCGTTCGACTAATTTCGAATTTTGTACATGTAGGACAAATTTTCAAAGGATCCGGGTAGCAGCTTTCAGGATATTCGTGAGGAGATTGCCGGGTTCATCCTCCACGAAATTATTCACCCTAAAGGAATGTTTAGGGTTAAGATTAAGTGAAAAACAATTTTTAACATTTGAATTGTCAAACACATGTTACTATGTAATATTATTGTTTATTACATTTATTATCTCTATGTAAATTCTTTCTAGATGAATATTGCAGCTTAATTATGATGCTTACCACTTGACCAATATGCAACTGTCAATATGGATGTTATTTGTCTAAAATATATGTGAATGGCATTTGTGAATGGGGATGCAGCGATGTATATATGTGAATGGGGATGCTGGGATATATATGTGATTGGCATATGTTTCTGTTATTTTTGCAGCGGGCATGGCTAGCACAGGCCTGAGGCTAGCCAAAAAACAATATTTATTTTTTTTGTGGTCATACTCATCGGTGACGGGCTATAAGTTAAAACCCGATTGAGAATACAGTCATCCGTGACGGGCTGTAAGTTAAGGCCCGATTGAGATTAAGTAATCTGTGACGGGCTGTAGTTGGGGCCCGAGTGCGAATATAAGTCATCTGTGACGGGCTTCTGTTTAGGCCCGTTTGAGAGGATAGACATCCGTGACGGGCGCTAGTTGTAGCCCGATTGAGATAGGTCATCCGTGACGGGCTCTCTTTGACTGGTCGTCTGGGTCAACGCTATTGGTGACGGGCTTTAGTTAATGCCCGATTGAGATAACTCCATCCGTAACGGACTTATGCCCGTTTGAGATGATTCCTCACATCAGTGACCTTTACGCTGTGTCGGGCTCCATACCCGACACAGATGTGGGTTGGAGCCCGACACAGATAAGGGTTACCGTTGTAGTGAACTAATCCTGCATAGGATCTGCTTCTATATGCTAATCCCCTCCATTGCTCCAATGGTGATGCTCTCCTCCTCCTTGCTGCTGCATCACCACATCCCACTCCCAGAGCCTATTGTACTTGACCTCCCCATGCTAGAGTAGCTCCACTCACCGCAGTGCCCTGCATGTATTCACCATGTAACTCACAAACCGCACCTACCCCAGCATCCACATGAACCCGACCACCACTAGCAGGATCCCCAAGCTTCCGGTGTCGGAACGTCACCAGCTGCCAGATGACCTCTCACTCTAGCATCGTTGCCAAAAATGGCAGTTGATCGGCAGTGTGCTCCCCAACCGTGCACGTGAGGCGGGTTTGTGTGACATGGATATGGAGGTCCTCTCATTACAGACTTAATTAGCTATGTCTCAATATTTACATTCTCACCATCTCACACATGGCGCATAGTGATGGTGGTGACTTATGTAGATCTCGTCTACATGCTCTCACACAAGGTCAGCTAGGGTAACAATATCCCCTCCAATGCACAAGTGAATTGACACGAAGTGCATCCAACGGTAGTTTTAACATTGTCCAATTTCCCCTACCTTCAATCCTCTCAACACTTTCCATTTTCAGCCATCTAATATATATATATATAGCTGATATGATATTTCTTATATCACCTGTTTGTTGTTTGAAAACAACATACCATTTCATATGTTCACCAACATTATGTTTGCTCTAAAGTCTTATGTTGTTACCAACTCACATTTCCCATATTATTTACCTAAGATAATGGACATAATTATATCCTAGCTTTTAGCTTAAGAGCTTCCAGTCAAAGTTTATTATAACAATTCAGACTTCAAGCTAAGACAACACACATCATGATGATGGAAAGACTAACATGTAGAACACCAACATTCTTGAGTTGAACAAATATCAACAAGAAAGTCTATTGCTAAATCTTCATCCATAGTCGACGAAAATCCGCATGACTATAATCTTGAGGAAATGGCATCAAACTAATTCTTACAAGGAAAAAATGTAACAACAATTATAAACCAACCCATCACAGTTATACATTTGTCTAACATACAACCATCATATGTAATACCAAACATGATCCTAAAAACTTTACGATAATATGCTAAATTCATCTTTGCCCTAAAAAACATAAAATGTTTCCAACAAATCATGTATATATTCATCCTAGCACAACCTCAACATTCTCTCTGAACCAGAATTTATTAAGTCTTACTAGGTCGCTGCTTTACTTAGCGTTTATACAACACAAGTTATATATGTAAAAGAAAGTTTGGTACACTATAGTTTTCTGTACACACCTCGATATACTAGAGTTTAGATGACCCGTCGAGGAAGATCCGGACTAAGTGAATGGTTATTCGTTTACATAAATTCCTATTAGGTTACGCAAAAAGTTAATGCAAGTACATAATCGCAGAAGATCCGGACTATGTGAATGGTTTATGTTCTGTTAAATAATAATGTTCTGTTGTGGGCCTATCCCACAAACCACTAGGTTCGTAAACATTGTATTTTAAAAGAAAATGGCTGAAAAGCCTCATTGCAATTCATAGCGGATAGTCCAACAGAAGTCCATCAAATAGAGCATATGAATTGTACTATTTTACTACTAAAACCTTACATTTTCATAACTATGCTCAAGTTCTTACATTGGTTTACCATTTAGCCCCTTAATATGTTTCAAATTTTGTAACACAATTCGTTATTTTATGTGATACCCTACATTGATATGTAACTAAGTTTTGGCAAAATAGAGGTACCGACGTTCACATGGCATAAATCATCAAGTTGTTACTCTCATAGGATCTACCATGGCTTCTATTCATCCTCCTTGGAACATTTTAAAACTAGACCTTGTGATGAGGACATCCCAGATACACATGACGTAAACAAGGGTGATGGATTATGTCATACATCACATGAAGAAATTGAAGATGACGAAAACCAAGTTGATAGATTACGTCTCAGCAAGAATGATCAAACATACCATGGTCCAATTACGCGCAGCCGTGCCAAGAAAATACAACAAGAGGTGAACTCACTCTTTGCTCAAGTTAACCCAAATATTAGTGAGAATTTTATACTACCTAAATGCTCTACCTTTATATTGCTAAGGTTTACACCCGAAGACATCATCACTGCACAAAGAAACATGAGTTATGTCGAGGACGACAAGTGTTATACCCAGCAGGAATCAGCCCCACACAAAGCAACTGTCTACGCCAACAAGTGGATGATTTACGCTACAAAAGGTCAACTTCCAAGGCTTGTGCGACCCATCCAGTCAAGAGATGGGTTGCATGGAATACATGGTTGGAAAGAGGGACAAGTATAGTCTCCAATGCAACAAACCCAACCTCAATATCTTTTTTAATATTTTCCAAAGAGAAGTTAGAGCATTTTTACTGAAGGCTGTGCAGGAGCTAAAGGGTGGTGCGCGAACCCGAGAAAACTCTTTGCATTCTTATTTATGTTAGCCTTGACCACCGGAACATGGCTTCTTATGTTCACACCCAGGGCCGGCTCTAGGACTAGGCCAGTTGTGCGACCGCCTAGGGCCTAGAGCGGAGGGTGACCCATCACCAACCCCCCTCCCCCAGCCCAGCCAGCTGGCAGCCATCAGCCCATTAGGCCCAGCGTGGAAGCCAGGCCTAGGAGGGAGGGAGGGAGGCCGTGAGGAGGGCGCAGTTGCGCACATGCGACTCAGGGCCGGCGCGTCGCTTCGATGCCGACTTCTGGTTTTCGATTTTTCAATCTATTCTCTTTCTCGTGACTCGCCATCTCCTCCTCTTCCTTTCTCCTCTTTCAATTTTCACATGGCGCGACTCGCGAGCAGCCGAGCAAAAGTGCACGACTAGCGGCGGGCAGGGCGCAGCAAAGCTAGCGATCACCTCAACACCTTTTCACCGCGACACTGCCGCGGCCGAGCCGACGTGACATCCCCATCTCCTATGACCTGTGACCTGTGGTAAAGTGAGGTTAGAGATTATTGTTCTTGTTCCTATCTTATTTCTCGTAAGAAATTTAGGTTAGCAACTTATGGACTTAGGATTTTCTTGCTTGCATGATTTTTCCACTATAAATTACGTTAGGGTTTTCTTACTTGCATTACTTTCCCATTACGAATCTTCTTGGGATCCAATCTTCCATATCTACTCCCTAGCTATCAATCTGCAACTGCAAGGAGGATATGTTGAATCAGAAGTCGAAGGAGGAGTTGTCCATTGATAGTTACCTCAAGTACCTCACTCAGCAGGGATTCATTTTGAGCAACAACCCCAGCCATCCTCCCGTCTTTAGTTTCGGCGATGACGAGAAAGCTGGACGTGAGGTGCAAGGGGACGGTCTATCGGAGCTCTGGGCTAACATGGATGAGGCTATCGAGGAGGTGATGGCAGAGGACATTCATTCCATGAACGCCACGACGACCGAGCAAATGGTAACCGAGGCTGGCGTGGAGGCAGAGGCGAACACCGGACTAGGCTTGGCTGCCGATGTCTTGGAGACGGTGGCGGAGGCAGAGGCCTTGGAGGCAGTGGCAGAGGGCGACGTGGTGACCATAGTCTCTCCAGTCTAGCGACCCAGAGGCTATGACTCCGGAGCAAGCATCGCTGGAGAAGCATGGTATGTAGGTTAGGGCAAATAGGAATGCATTGCATGCCATTGGACAGTGAAGGCAAAATTTACCTTACCTAAATCCCAACCGTACATTCGATATGAACGCACCATTCGTTAGTATTGGTACTGGTATACTAGTAGTAGTATATCCTATGATTAAAGATCTATATCTACTGGTACATGTGTTTTGTTTTTCCTGATGTTCAACTGCAAAACAACTGCTATACCGGTAATACTACTACTCTCCTCGATGATGTCCCTTCTCTTTTGTACTACTACTTGTCTCATTGAAAATTCATTGTATGATAGGCCCAACCATGGTAATTATGCTTTTTCTTATAATCCAAATTTGAATTTAGTTAAAACTTAATCTTTTTTTTTGAAGTGAATCACTGCTAGGGCTTTGCCTAGCAGTATAATTTTTATAAAAATAAAAGAGTTATTTACAAGTTATATATAAGGGAGCCACAAAAAAAATTCAAATATTGTAACCAACCAAACACAAATTATTTTAAAAGGGTCCTTCATACAACAACGTTGAATATCTCTGCCAGGAGGTTGGACCACAGTCCGGACGCGTCCCCGGCTGACCTAGCTTTTGCCCTCTCATCCTCTGTAGCAGCGTCCACGTTGACTTTCTCCAGGTGGACCATGGTGGCTTGATTAACGTCTACATCAGCGTGGGAGGGAGGGAGTGGGTGATTAACATCGACTTCAGCGTGGGAGATGGAGGGAGGGAAGGAGTGGGGGAGTAGGGGATCTGAGAGGTGTGGAGTAGTGGTGAGGGGGTATGTATAT
Source organism: Oryza punctata (assembly GCA_000573905.2). Lineage (NCBI taxonomy): Eukaryota > Viridiplantae > Streptophyta > Magnoliopsida > Poales > Poaceae > Oryza > Oryza punctata. Next base: position 16,150,244 of record CM002491.2, on the reverse strand, counting down.
CGACCCCGTTCACACCGCCGGTCGCAAACCACCACCTCCCATGGAGTATAGACGTTTGGGAAATCCCAACGGTTCTGCTTCTATTTGGTCGTTAGATTTCATCATTCTTTTTGCAATATTCTCGACAACTGCATATTTACGTGAGTTCCAACGAACGGCTGGGCCATTCGTGGTTAACGAAGCAATGTAGCACATGACCATTTACGTCTGCAAGGGAAAATTAAATTCTGATGTGAAATGGTACATTGTGCAAATTAAAGTGCGATTAACGAAGTGTCGCACACCGTGAATTTTCCGAATTGCCGTGATTGGGTTCTACTTATATCGTTTACATCCATCAACAATAGACCTACAAGGTTTCACAACCGCAAGTTCCCGTCGCTCGCTCAGCAACCACTTCTTCTTGTTGTTCTTCTTCTTCTTTTTCTTCTTCAACCTTGTTCCATGACCCACCACGGGGCTATCTCCATGGCTACCTCCTTCAAGGACAATGATGAAGTGGACGAGAATCCAGTTGCCCAGGCCGCGGTCACGTTGCATGGGGACGAGTCGAACGTGATGAACACCGCCATCGCCATCCATCATCGTCGCCCACCGTTGCCATCGATCATCGCCGCAACAGAGAGAGAGGGCCAAGGAGGACTTGGGGATGCCCAGCAGAAGAGGAAGTGGGGGAGAAAGAAGGGGAAGAAGAGGGGTAGTAGAGACTGACACGTGGGGTCCCAATGTCATAGACTTAAAATAGAGAGGATAGATGGAGAGTCTGTTGGAGTGAGAAACGAGTTTAACTTGCTAAATCAATTGAAGAGTTGGCTATATGAGTGTTTGGAGAGTCTGATTTGGGTAGTCTGTTGGAGATGCTCTAACGATCTAACGAGGTGCAACGTAGAAGGACAGAAACTAATGGAGAACAAATAGATCGACTTCTAATCAGAATATTACTTGCAGATGTGGCCTTTTTTGGGTACAACTTGCAGCAACCATCCAGGTGGGATATTGTGTGATTGAAGCCGTAATACCAGCTTTTTCACTCGCTTGGAAGAACTGTAATTAGCCCAAAACCGGTGGAAATTACGTTCCCAAAACTTTTTTGTGCGGAAATCAAAAGAGGTTATTGCGCCCATACTTTGTTATATTAATGTATTATGCGTGAAATATATTTGATGTACGATATGAAATGAAATAAAACTCAGTTACACAGATCTGCTTAGCTTAATTGGTACCTAAAAGCTACTACAGTTATAGCATCTCCCTCCAAAATATATTCCCCTTACGTACCTTCTATTGAAAATTAGTAATCAAAGAGCTTATAAACATTGCACCATTTTTTAACCCTGAATTAATCGTCCTTTCTACCTATGCATTTGACAGGATGTGTGACTCTGCATCACTGCATGTGAGAGTAGGGAGATGTATGATAGGTCATTGGGCCTTATTGGGCCCTATATTGGGCCTGGCCCGATCCAGTCTGCCTGGTTGTGTGTATAGGAATAAGTCTATATTACCTCTCTCATCTCTTGCTCCGGATTGAATCGTTTCACTCCACTGCAAAACCGGGTATAATGGCTCCTCCATCTTCGAAACCGGTACAAATCGACTCCTTTGTGGTTTGGAAAGCAGTTTCAGTTGATGTGGCAGGTTGACTATGGTTGACTTTACCGAGTCAGCAGGTGAGACCCATATATCAGTGACTCTCCTTTCTTCCCCTCCTCTCTCCTCTTTTTTCCATCTCTCCACTGAGACCGGCTGCACAAATCTTACCGAGGAGAGCATGGGTAATCGATGTTACATGCCTCGCTGGTGGTGACACGGTAAGCTTGCGTTGCACAAGCGCACGGTCTCGCGGTAGCAAACACCACCTTGCGGAAGCCACCTCAGACGTAGAAACTTTCTGTCCCAGAGCGCGATGTCATAGAGTAGCTTGAGATGTTCAAGGTCATGGAAACCCCGTGGCTAGCCTGGCGGGCCTTGGCCTAGTAAACGCCGCACTGGAGCTGTCGCCATCGATGGAGTCCACACTAGAGCTCCAGGTATAACGATAATGCTCCAGGATTACATCCCTAGCTGCGCCAAGACGTGCTCCATCAATGTCGTCATCCCTCTCGTATCCGGCTTCGTTGACCTTGGCACAAATATCCTGGGCCAAACTCCTCTCGCCTAACCGCCACCCGCTTCGATGTGATCGAACCAGGCACTGCCATCACCCGCTCATTCCACTACTTCAACATCTCTAAGCTCAAGCGTCGCATTCTTGCCGGCCAATCAAGGAATCCCAACACAGACACCCAATGGAGGTATAACCTTGACCATTACACCATCAATTAATATCTAGATTCATTACATTCATCTAATTTCTGATGTGGAAATCGGTGATTGGCAGGTACTTCCATACCTGGTTCTTAGCCAAGCTTGCTTCCACCTCGGGCTAATCGAGAACGCCATGGTGCTTCTCTAGACTAGACACCGCCTCGACTTTTTCTATGTTCCGCGCGAGAGTGTGTGCTTGTCGGAGGACAAGTTCTCTTCCTCCTCCCTCACCGCGTTTGGTTGATGTGACTATGGCTATCATTGATACAACCATTGCTCACATCAAGATCAAGTTGCCCAAGTGCTGGAATCCAAGTCGGCCACCTGCTACAGTGCTGACTTCAAACGGTCGCCAAATATTCATACGAGCTCCGTTTTTGGCCCGTGAGTACTTGATGGAAAGCTCTCGGAGTCCTCTTTCCAATGGATCCAACCTCATCTCCAAATTCTATCTCAGTTAGCTGCAATTATAGAAACAAGGTGCTTCATCACCTATAATGGGCCTATGGGCTTGTAACTTCATGTGGGACCCCAGCCCATGTGGGGTGCGCCCCAATTAGGTGGAGCACGACCCTAGGGCTCCCTTGGTCATCCTCCCACCTCCTTAAATAGCTAGGTACCCCTTCAGGGTTTTGGGGGTTTTGTTAGATTAAAGCTTAGCCACTGCTACTTGCTTGCAGCGCGCGTGCCTGCTAGATCGCCCGTCTGCTTGTTCTTCGGAACCCCAACTTATCATTTGTATTCAATTCCTATTTGCAATTCAGATTGATTTTATCTTGTTCTTGTTGTTTCTTCGATTTGCTTGTAGGAATAAGGTTGATCTATATCGTAAGATCAACAACCCATGGAGTGGTGTATCGATCGCTAAGGCGCAACACAACGTCTCGTACGGTTGTAGTCGGATCGTCAACGTGTCTCGCAAATCGTAGGTATCTCAACTCACCAAAAGATCGGGCCAATCATAGCCTTGAGTGCACCAAGTGGAGCTCAGGGTTTATTAAGTGGTATCAGAGCTTTCGTTGCTCGGTGAGTTTTTATCTACCTATAAATAGAAAATAGCCATACAAAAAAAATTGCATCCTTTACCTAGCCATCTTTATGCCACTGCATTGTTCTTTCCAGTTTTTGTTTTTTTGTGTTTTGCGTTGCATCGTCGAGTCGACTTGTTGTTCTTAGCATCTAGTCCGTTTAGAGTTTTGAGTTCTGGTTATGTCTAGTACCGCTGTCGCCGCCACCGCCGTGTGTTCGTTATTATCGGGATCTTCGAAAACGGAATCGTGTTGCCGCTAGGGTTCTGTTTTTCTCATTTCGAGCAGTTTCTGTCGATCGGTTTTGGAGTAGTGGAGTTGCATCTAGGGTTTCAGTTGTGTCGTTGCGCTCCCGTGCTCTTGTTTCTATTTTGCCGTGAGGAAGAAGAAGGGGAAAAGAATATAGCAGATCCGATTAGATTGGGTTTGGCTAAAGGAAAGAAAAAAAAAGGAAACCGAGCAAGCAGTCCATCTCAGTCTCTACTACCGTCCTCCTAAACTACAGGAGTCAGACTCCCACCTTTTCCACGTGAGTTTCGTTTTTCAATCTACACTGTGACATTTCATACTTCTTGGTGAACAATTTTCGAGTGTCGGATTGGAGATCTGTTTGCAAAAACAAAACCTATGGGACGAGAGCATTCCATTTTTGTATAATTTTAATTTTAGGGTTTGCACTTTTGTATTTAAGTCCCTATAATTTTTATATTTACAATTGAATCCATGTAATCTTGCATTCAGGTCCTTGAGTCGTTTTTGCTAAAAAATCAAAAAAAAAAGAAAAAAAGGCAGAAAGGTGCTTAAAAAAGAAAAGAAAAGCCGCACAAAAAAAGAGAAGAAAAGAGAAAAAAGGGAAAGAAAGAAAAAGAAGGAAGGAAAAGAGAAAATCACTTGTTATCTTTGAGACCGCTTCCATGTATCAGAGTTGTACTTGAGTTGTGCTATCTTGTGGTACCGTTTGTGTCTAGGCTCGCGTCTCTAGTACGTTCTAACCTAAGACCAGCACGATACTTGACTTTAAACAATGATTCAACTTTGCATTATCTGATTTGCGCATTTGCTATTCCTTTGCTACATATTTAAGCCTACCCAGAGCTCCACAGATTTGATTGCAACTGTACAACAAGTGTTTGCCAAGGCATCGATATATCCAACCTCGATTGGGGTGCTTGGTTGAGTCGGTGTATGTCACCATTCTGCTTGCATCGGTGAGAACTTGTAAGAGCTCGGTTAAAAGCTTGAGTGTGTGTGATATTTGAGCCTCCACTACCTAGTAGTTAATAGGAATGTCCATATTTTTGTATGTTTCTTGTTTTCTACTAACAATAGGAGCGATACGGAAGACGATTGGGAATAACTGTGCTCAACATCGACATCTTCATCGAGACATGAGGAGTGATCAACATAACCATTATGAGGTAAGTGATGATGTTCTAGCTAAGATCAAATCTGCACTACCTTATTTTGAAGGAAATTATGATCCTCATGCTTACATTGATTGGGAGCTAGCTATTGATAGAGAATTTCAAAAATATAAATTGTCTGAGAAACATCTGGTTATGTGTGCCTCTAGTGTTTTAGTTAAATATGCTTATGATGATTGGAAACATCTTCGTAGGCATAACAAAATACCATAGTCTTGGAAAGACTTGAAACGATATTTGAGAGATGCTTATATTCCCACGTATTATGCTGACATCCTGCCCAATAAACTGCAATGTTTAAAACAAGATACAAGAACTATTACTTCATATTATCATGATATGCGTGCTTGTTTATTACGTTATGGTTTAGATGAATACAAAGAAGCTTCAGAATTGAGGTTTTTGCGTGGACTTAACAAAGAAATTCAGGATAAGCTTGCTAGTCAAAGATATAGATCTCTTTCTCATTTGTTATAACTTACTTGCAATGCTGAACATAAAATAGAGGAGGACATGAAAAAGCAACACACTATGCTTTTGCCTCCTATTACTAACCATTTGCAGGAAAGTGCATAATCACGAAAAGGAGGAGAGAGACATAAATATGCCGGCAATTCCATTGTTCACGCTCAAGTTCGATGCACCTCCATCAACTGAAGAGTGCATCAAGGGTAAATTAAATGGTTCTGAAATTAATCAAGGTGAGCGTGTTGTTAATGAATTAAATTTGTCCACTTTTAATGCTATAGTAGAGCAACCATTAGTGAAACCAATTGCTGAGAGTCCTTTGTCACAAGTTGATTTGTTTGCTATTCCTTGTGATAAAGAAGAGTTGTGTGATAATGTTTCACTTATATCCATGCCACAACTAGTGAATGAACATGTTATTTCTTGTATAGGTTCATTATGTGCTAATTTTAATCATGTAGTTCACATTGCTAATGAAGTAGAGAAATATGAATTGATATCTTCATTAAATACTTTGGGCTATGTTTGGTTTGATGAATTTTGTGAGCTCGATAATTTGAAGGAGAAATTATTTGCTAATTTTGATTTTTCGTGTCCAACTAATACTATATTTCATATCTTTGGCAAATATAATGATAGAGGAATATATTTGGTGCATAGATGTTACATCTGTTCGAATTTAGAACCTCCTAAAGATATGGATAAAACATGCAAGCTAGACAAACATGTTATTACTAATCATATTATGTCGAGTTTGTCTTGTTTTAATTAGAAGAAATATATTATTTTAAATGAACTACGCGAAGAGCACCATATGGAAAAACCGAGGATGGTTTTCCGTGAAGAATGAGAGGATGATGTGACCATGGCTACCATTGATACAACCATTGCTCACATCAAGATCAAGTTGCCCAAGTGCTGGAATCCAAGTCGGCCACCACCTACAGTGCTGACTTCAAACGGTCGTCAAATATTCATACGAGCTCCGTTTTTGGCTCGTGAGTACTTGATGGAAAGCTCTCGGAGTCTTCTTTCCAATGGATCCAGCCTTATCTCCAAATTCCATCTCAGTTGACCACAATTACAGAAACAAGGTGTTACATCACCTATAATGGGACTATGGGCTTGTAACTTCATCTAGGACCCCGACCCATGTGGGGCCCATGTGGGGTGCACTCCAATTAGGTGGAGCACGACCCTAGGGCTCTCTTGGTCATCCTCCCACCTCCTTAAATAGCTAGGTACTCCTTCAGGGTTTTGGGGGTTTTGTTAGATTAAAGCTTAGCCATTACTACTTGCTTGTCGCGCGCGTGCCGGCTAAACCGCCCGTCTGCTTGTTCTTCGGAATCCCAACTTATCATTTGTATTCAATTTCTATTTACAATTCAGATTGTTTTTATCTTGTTCTTGCTTGTTTTTTTGATTTGCTTGTAGGAATAAGGTTGATCTACACCGTAAGATCAACAACCCATGGAGAGGTGTATCAATCGCTAAGGCGCAACACAACGTCTCGTACGGTTATAGTCGGATCGTTAACGTGTCTTCCAAATCGTAGTTATCTCAACTCACCGAAAGATTGGACCAATCATAACCTTGAGCGAATCGAGTGGAGCTCAGGGTTTATCACTGTTGCTCTTATACCTTCAAGGCATGTCCTAGCTTTTCGTGTGCATCAAGCTCCTGCTCCACCGATGCATAGCTGCCATGGCCGTGCTCTTCTCAGCGGGATTTGTGCCAGTGGTATCAGGGGAGAGATGGGAAAAAGAGAGGAGTGGAAGAGAGAAGAGTCGCTGATATGTGGGTCTCGCCTGCTGACTAAGTGAGTCAGCCATGGTCAACATGCCACGTTAGTGAAAACCGCTTTCAAAACCATAAAATAAATCGATTTGCAAGATGGGGGAGACGTTATATCCAGTTTTACGGTTTAGAGGATCGATTCAATAAGGAGCAAGACATGAGTAATAGACTTATTCCTATGCTATACTATACACCCTGGTTTCTCCCGGTCGATTTGCTCGACCGTTTATTTTTGATCGGACAGTTCAAACATCACCTGCGACCTAGCCCAAAGTAGCCCGGATCTCCCAGCTTTCGTCGAGCTGACCTCACTCCATTTCGCAGTCCATGACCAAGTGACGATCTCGCCGTCTCGCGGAGAGGCCATGGCGAGGGCGGCGAGGGGGAAGGCGCCGAGGCCGAGGCCGAGGCCGCCGCGCGGGCTGGCGGCGAGCTGGCGGCTCCTCGTCGGGGGTGCGGGCGGCGGGCTGGGCGTCGCGGCGGCGGCGTACGTCGGGGTGGACTACCTGCGGTACCTCTCCCCGGCGTGGCACGGACGGCTGATGCCGGCGCTCTGGGCGGCGCTGGCGCTCGCCGCCGCCGCGCGGGCGCCGTTCTATCGCCACTGGTCCGCCGAGCTCCGCGCTGCGCTGCCCTTCCTCGGCTCCATCGCCTTCATGCTCGGGGCTTTCCTCTGCGAGGCCGTCTCCGTCCGCTTCGTCTCCGCCGTGATGGGGCTCCAGTGGCACAGGTTAGTGTACTTCTTGGGAGCTATGGAGCTGAATGATTGTTCGGTGCCGGGGTCAAATATGCCATGGATCTTGGGGGAGATTTAAGCTCTTTAATAGCTATCTATTGCATATTTTTTTAATTTGGATCATGGGGGAGATTTGACCTGTTCGATTGTGGAAGGATTTTATGGTGTGATCTAGCAGAGATTTGCTGGCAGGAGTGCACATTTTTATTAGCATATTTTATTGTTTATTAATTTGGGTGAAATTTGAGCATAGGAGAGTTTTACAAATTTCCGTATATTACACTCTGTGGAATCTTAAATAGTTAATTTTAGGTATGAGGAATGAAGAAAGTATAAAGCAGTTCAAAGGAGAAAGCTGTGTGCTTAGAGAGAAGCGTCTGTGTAATTGGTTAAAAACTTCCAATTTGTCGTGAGGGTGATTTTTGTTACTGATTCTTGTTTCTGGAGTAGACAGATTAGTTCCGGTGAGATGATATTGTGAGATTGTGACACAAATACTTCATTTTGGTTAACCTAGTCGTGATCTCAAGGATTCAGCTTCTCCATAGTCCAATGGCTTGTTTGTTGTGTCCTCGCTATTCTTTGTGGTTTTTCACATCTTGCCTTTTCAACTTTGGAACAAAGATCAAGTTTATAGTATTTGGCAGGTGCAGTTGAATGAAAAGCTTTAAATGGTAATTGCCGTTTGAAAGATTACAGTTCAAGTAAGGAATCGATGCCCCTCTGGAATAAAGGGCCATCTAGAAGTTCACTGGGCAAGAAAGCCACGCGTCTGTATGTACTTTGGACATAGTATCCTAGTCTGTTTGTGGTTCCTCTCTCAACTTGATTGAGAAAACAAATCTAACATTTGACTGCATCTAGTCCTACGGTCTCCTGAATGCAAATTGACAACAAGTTCATAATTCCTGTGGATTTCAGCTAGCTATAAGACTACAATATTTTGTGAAGACAAACTTTATATATTTATAAACTAGTCTCTGTAGCTAGTCTGAACTTGGCCACCACAGCCCTTGTGTGCAATCTTGTTTTGTTTTCTCCATGTTTAGTCTTTCTTCCCAACCATGGTGGGATGGCACCTGGCGAGGGAATGAAAGTAGTTCAAAAAATGCTGGAACCTTGTTTTGTTATCCTGTCATTTCTTCTAATGGAAATGCGGGCAGCTCATGCTCTCCTAGTTAATATATATATATATATATATATATATATATATATATGGATTATGGCCCATTCAGAGTTAGTTTTCACTTTCAAGAACAATAGTGCCTTTCCAATATACATTACCACTTACCATATGTACCTTTCTTCAAGTAATTTATTACCATCTGCTCACATCCGTGCTCAGACAAATTCTCATGTCGAAGCATCAAAATCTTCGCAATTACTTGTAAACTGAAGTATGTTCTACTGTTTTAACAGATCTGCCGCTCCACTTCCTGATACTGGCCAATGGCTGCTTCTAGCATTGAATGAGAAGCTTCCTCAAAGTGTGGTTGATCTACTGAGAGCCCATGTTATCACTCTTCACCATTACTTGATGTTGTTTATCATGCTGGGTTTCTCAGTGCTCTTTGGCTGCATCAAAGCTCCTGGTCTTGGAATAGCCACAAGATATATGTTCACTATGGCAGTTGGTCGTTTGCTTCGGACGATAACGTTTGTAGCCACAATTCTTCCATCTGCAAGACCATGGTGTGCTGCAGCTCGGTATCAAATACCCGGCCATCCTCATCCTTGGGCACAAAAATATTATGTTCCATATGCTTCAGACTCAGATGCTATCCGTAGGGTCATACAAGATGATGTGGCCTATGGTTAGTACATTTCGCTTATCACCTACTTCCTATGTTTCACATTATAAGACGTTTTGGTTTTCGGATAGATTCATGCATAAATCCATATATGTGCTTCATATATATGTTCAAATTCATACGGATGTTAGTAAATCTAGACGAGAGATGGAGAGGCCAAAACGACTTATAATGTGGAACGGAGGGAGTAATTAATATGTCAGCGTTGTGAAATTGAGAAATCTAAATTATCATCCTCCCTTTTACAGCTGCTGTTCAATCTTACCCTGGCGAGTATAGGCCTGACTGGGGTCGGATGAGCTTCCTAGTAGACATTTTGAGGCCAACTCCTGGAGAGGGACCTTCATGGTACCATCTACTGAAGAAAGCTAGCGGTGGTTGCAATGATCTTATGTACAGTGGGCACATGCTTGTTGCTGTTCTTACTGCAATGGCATGGACGGTATGCTATACTTTTATTTTTCCTTGTTACAACATCAAAATCTCTGCACGTCCTGTTTTGTTGGAAGCTGCAAATGAGTTACTTATACTTATTAGAGCCACCCATCATCAATATAACTATGTCTTCTTTTCTTTCATTACCATTATGTTAGAGATACTTACAATTGATGTCATCTGAAGTTGTGAACTCCTTTTGAATTTGTCTCACGCTCTTAGGAAGCATACGGGGGCTGGATCTCCGTCGCAATATGGCTTCTTGTCCTGCATAGCGCGCAAAGGGAGATACGCGAACGCCATCATTACACCGTGGATTGTGTTGTGGCAATCTACGTCGGCATACTCCTGTGGAGGATGACGAGGTCCATCTGGTCTGCCAGAGACGCCAGCCGAGCTAGAAGGCTCCGCAAACTTGATGAGGTTCAGAACAGGCTAATCCATGCAGCAAAGGACTCCGACATTGATGAGGTCAGAGGTCTGCTGAAAGAGGTTGAGCTGGCTGGCCAAGAAAAGCAGGGCATCTCGCAGAGGGCCATCCTGGCCTTCGCTGCGGCTACGATCATTTTCACCCTGACCTGTGTTATCCTTGCCTTGACATTAACCAGCGACGGGTGATTTCAGCTAGTAGCTTTCTTGGAATCCTCTGAATGTCAACCCCTTTTTTCCAGGGTTATAGTGTTGTTTCTCTAGATTCAGATTATTGAGTGTTGCTTGTTGTAGGACGCATGGTTTTAACAGAGATGTAACTTGAGCTGAGTGAGTGCCGATAGGATTCAGAGTTTCAGACTGATGGTGTATGTTTTGGGCGAAAGTAGCTTTGCTGTTGTATGGAAAATCTGGTTGTTCTATCATGATACTCTGAAATGTGACCATCCTGCCTTGCTCTTTTCTCTCAGATTCAGATACAGCGTAACAATCAAACCAAAAGAAAAAGGGGAAACAGTAAGGTAAAAAAAAAAAAGAATCTCAAACACATTTTTGAGTTGAGCTAAACAAGAAGAAGCCTGTCAGGCTCAGGGAGATTTTTCATTTCAGGGAGCGGCTTACAATATCATTTAGTTGGAGGGTTTATCTAGTAAATGTTGCTCCGCGCTGCGATGCGCGCCACGTTGCCTCGCATCGGACGGTCCTCGTTTTCCAGTCAAGGGAGGTCAACGAGGCAATCGACCTGTAGGGCCCAGTCACCCAGGCAAGCCAAAGCACACACCCTCTCGTCTGGTCGTCTCCGTTGCCGGGACGCACGCACGCCGCCGCCGCCGCCGCATCGCTCCCCTCTCTTCTGGCGCGGTTGCCGCTGCCCTGTCCTACGACTCTGCTGCGGGAACGCGGCTTCAAGGTGAGCAAACCCCTCGCCGTCTCAGGCACTCGTGATGTTAACTAGAGCGACTAGACTGGTTCGGTTTGGTTCTCTTCCGTGTTGCTCTTTTTTTTTTTAAAAAAAAAAAATCCGCCATGAAATGAACTGGTTAGGCAGGGGTAGATTTGTTGAGGAGTTTTTGGTAAAGGTTGTATTAATAAGTTAAGTTGGGGCAAAAAGGTCGTAGGGGTGTAGACAGTCAGAATGTTGAATTTAGGCACGGAAAATTCGATAGATTGTGCCCAGGGGGAATCCTTGTTCAATTTTGATTTGCATTGGGTAATCCTGTTATTCCTGGTTCTAATTTTCTGCCAAAAAAAAAATTGCAGAAGGAGGTATCACAAAATGGCAATGGGGATGAGAGCCCGGGAATCTGTGAACATGTCGGAGGACCTAACTCAGGCGATTGCGCCTTATGCTACTGCCCTGCACGATGCATCGCTCCAGACCCATTGTTCATCATGTTTCCGCGGCATACCGGCTCAATCCCCCCGCGCCATGTCTTGCACGACGTGCTGTTCTGTTCGATACTGCTGCTCGGACTGCTTGATCTCTGACCGTGAAGTGCATTCATCTTCTGGTGAATGTTGCTTCTTTGTGAACCATCTCAAGGAAGCCTCCCCATCCATTCTTACCGAAGAAACGAGCGATATCCGTGCTGCTCTGCGCCTTCTTTATTCGCTAGAGATGCGTGGTCTTGTTTCATCTGATTCAGTCAGCAGCTCCAATAGAATCGGCGGGCTTTCTGCAAGTGGTATTATGGAGGTTCTGGAGGAGGGTGGGGAGATTGCCGAGAGGGTGCTGGAGGGGAGTTTGTTGATGTTGTCTGCCAGAAAATCAAGGATGAAAAACTCTGTTGGTCTCTCCAATGGCTTGACGATAGAGAAGGTGGCATTGTGGGCAGTGATGACAAATAGTGTTGAGGTGCAGATTAGCGAAGAGCAGTCTCTGGGGATTGCTGTTTATGGCCCTAGTTTCTCATGGTTCAATCATAGTTGCTGTCCCAATGCTTCGTACCGATTTCTATTGGCTCCACACTATGAAGGCTGTACTTCAAACAAACCAGAGTCATGTGTAGTTCCTGTTAGCAAAGGAGCTGCGCCAGATGCGGTAATGGAGTTTAACTGATGGTTTTATTTAGTACTCCCTCCGTTTCATATTATAAGTCGTTTGACTTTTTCCTAGTCACATCTAAAATATTAAATTAGTTCCATTTATTCTAATATTGAATATATTTTGACAATATGTTTGTTTTGGATTGAAAATACTAATATATTTTCCTATAAACTTGGTCAAATTTAAAGAAGTTTTACTTGGAAAAAAGTCAAATGACTTATAATATGAAACAGAGGGAGTATTCACTAAACTTTTGCTTGCATCATTTGGAGATATCTCTTACACACTGTAGAGTGAGTTATTGGACTCTGTATTGGTTGCAGTGGCATGCTTGGCAGAATGAAGAAGCTGGTTCTGCTCATGGTACTTCTATACATGTTAAATTTGATTCTGGAACTTCTAGAAGCTTCATTTTAAGCTTGTACCATCTCTATCTTCAGCTCAATGTAAATATGGTCCACGAGTTGTTGTTCGCTGCACAAAGCCAATCAACAAGAGAGATGAAGTTTTCATAACATACATTGATCTTCTTCAGACAAGGGTACTGTCTTCCGTTCACCCAACAGTTTCAGTGTTTCACAATAGAAGTGTATCATTTAATAGCTTTGGAGAATCAAACCAAGGTTTGCTTGTTCCATGCTTTTGTAATTTGTTTGCTACTGTAATCCCTAGGACACCAAATGTTTAGTCTTTACATCACGAGATTTTCATGTTTAAGTTTAGAGAACTGTAGAAAATGTAATTTTATGTGCACCTACTTTAGTTTGCATTTGCAGATTGTAAAGGACTGTGTTACAGAATTGGCTTGGTAAAGGTCCAAGGACTGAGGGTAAGGCACTCTTTGCTAAGTCCAAGGACCAAGGGTAGGAACAGAGTGGGATGGTTGACAGAGAGGAAGAGACTAGAGACTGATACTATTATTTTGCTTAGGTCAATTAAGTATATTGCATCCCTTTTATAGGGATCATTTGGTTTAACCCCTAGGTTATATTTCTAACTTAATGGAACAAACTAACCTGAGGAAAACCATCCAATCTAATTTCCGCATATTGCTTTCTTGGATCTTAATCCCATATGCCCATAGCGGAGTGCAATATTGCATGTAGGTTACACATTTATATTTCAACATCTTAGCATAGGTTGATGTACAACATTACCAGTTTTTCTCATTGCTGATCAATTGATGCATGCTGATTAACTCAATGAATTATTCAGCTAATGCTACGAGTGTTTGATTAATTGAGGTCCATTATATTTTATGATGTTAAAAAAGAAAACTTTGTTTTCTTATCTATTTGCACTAGTAGTTTCTGACCTTTTTCCCCTACTATGATACTGTCGTCACACTCATAACTAACCTTTCCAGGAAGCAAGGCTTTCAGATCTGTGGTCAAAGTATAAATTCATTTGTTCTTGTGAGCGTTGTACCGCACTACCAAAATCATATGTGGATCTTATTCTGAATGTAAGAGTCAAACTCTGAAGAAAATGCTGTCAGTAATTTGCCATGCACTTTATTTCGCAAATTTAAGTTTATCATTACGCATTTATGCACCTGCCAATATTGTAAGGTGTTCTGAGAATTGTTAGGGACGTTTCACTGCTTTGCTACTCTGCCATGAAGCTCACTCTAGCCATTGAGGATTGATAATTTGAATCTCAGTGACTCAGTGTCTTTTGTACTGTCCTTTTGAATTGAACTTATGCATATCAACTTCTAGATAAATCTCACCCAACTTTAGTTGAACGAATAAACCATATGTTCACCAGTCAATAATATCAACAATTTCTAGTCGATTTTATGCATTCATGCTAGCAAAATGTTTCTTGTCTTCTAAAAAGTAATAAAAACAAGCTAATAATTTCTTCATGCTGACATGTCTGCGCTGATCAGTGTGATGCTAGGAACTTGAAATCACCACATAATGCTGTCACAGATCCAGCAATTGAGGATTTGGACAATAACTTACAACAGGCAATATCTGAATACTCATTCCTTGATGACTCTAAAGCTTGCTGTGATGTAATTGAAAGCATGCTTTCAGAAAACTTGATGAGTGATTTGCAGCAAGAGGAACTTTCACCAAGGAAATACATACTACACCCCCTACACCATATCAGTGTCAGCAGTTTCATGATACTTGCCTCTGCATACCGGTGCAGTGCCTTCAAATCAAGCACTGATAATTTGCATGGAGAAAATTGTGATTTCATTTTCAGAATGACCAAAGCTGCAGCAGCTTATTCAATAGTTCTTGCAGGGGCTACACATCACTTGTTTTTATCTGAATGTTCCTTTGTGACCCTTCTGTCTCATTTTTTGCTAAGCACTGGACAGTCCATATTAGATTTTGCTGAATGCATTAAGGGAGAAACAAGGAAAAACATATCCGAAGCTATCTTCAGCTTTGCTTCATGTTCAACAAATTCGGCAAAACATGATTCTGTGCGGTACAATCAATTCAGAGCAACTTGTGAGAAGTTTGGCAAGCACTTGTTATCTTTATCGTTGCAGTGCTGGCCATTTTTAGCCCAAGGCTTACCCTGCCTGGAAAAGATAAAGAACCCCATAGATTTCAGTTGGCTTGGTCCAGCAATATTTCAGGCTTTCCAGCTTTCTGAGGAAGATTCTTTCAACCTTTCTTATAAACATGGGCCATCAACTCTCATCGAGCAACAGAAAGAGTTCATTCTGAGCTTAGCTGTTTGCTGCATCACCTACAGCAAATACCTTGCATGTATATGCTATGGTCCAGAACATTATTTGGCAAATCGTGCTAAAGATCTGCTTGAATGTATCAATCATATACAATGATCTCTCTGTGATATATCCCTGGAGTTGCTGTTTGATGTGCTCTATTGTCTTTATCAAGGTGAGCAGCTTACTTTCAAGATTGTTGTAGGACTGAACTGATAGTTTCTTTTACAAGCAGAAGTTATCAGCAATTTTTGTCAAGGGGGAGTTACATGGATGCTGTTAACGTTTTCTGTTTTATTGTGATTAACAAAGCTACTATAGATTAACAGTGAAAAAATGAGTTTGTGGGAACAGTCTGTGGAATGCTTCCGCGGTTTTGGTTCACTTACGATTATTATGTGACACTGTAACAGAATTGTCTTGAATTTTTGTTAAAATGGATTTGAGGAGCTCTGTCCAAACATTTCAGGCAGGAGATGAGTTTAAAGTTACAACACCTATCCCATAAAGGAATCACCGAGGTGTAAGGTGTTCCAAACCTCTATATCTGAAATTAATCACAGTACATATCAAATGGTGCCTTTTCTATTTTAACTTTTTTTCTGGTCAGGATCAAAATCTTTCTTGTTTGTTACTCATGGAAGATTGGAAGAATCATCATCAGATTGGGCTGTGAAGATCTTCGGTTTAAATAATGGTGCAAAAGTTTACTCAAGAATAAAGGTCCAAAACAAAGCTAAATTCTTCGTTGCTTTAGAAAGAGTCAGCTATTTGTAATTGGAATATACTCTCAATTCATTGGTTGCAATCTGCATGTTGTCAGCAGCTCATGGAAGAATAATTCCATCTAGCAATAATTCAAGACATTTACAGTATTTAATTGAAAAAAAACAAATGAATATTTTTAAGGGAAATAAAGAACAATAGCGCTACTTTTCCAAGGCATAAAATTTGTTCTTATAAGAAACACTCCTGACAGGCTGAGATGTTCTTCAAGTGATAACAATAATTGTTTTGGACTTGGAAGACAATGTGACAGCTGCTTGCTATGCATAAAACAGAGTGTCTTATTCAATATAATTGGACGAAATTACCCACTCTGAAGTTATTGGAAGCAACATCGACTTGTAACAGCTTCAGATCCTTACAAATGGACAACAATCATGGATTTCTGGTGAGTCATGTGGTGTGTTCTCTTTATTTACTTTTCTTTTCTGCCTTTCAATCTTGGTGTGATCAATAGATTTCAATCTGTATTATTACTTTATAAGTTAATTTTTAGCCAATTTCAACCATATATGCAGGAATATTATCTTCATTTTGCTGAGTGCGTAAGCAAAATGAATGGTTATCAGTTGCAGTTCATTCTAGTATCCATATGACCACAGTTTGATGCAACTGCAAGCCTGCAGCAATTATTTTGTGTTTGTTAATTGCTCATTCCTACATCAATTAACTTCTTCGAGTAAGCGAAGGTAACTTGTGGCTCAATTATAGAACTGCAAGAAATACTTTTCAGTAGCAATATTCAAAATATTACTGAGGTGCATGTTTTAGCTAATAGCTTTAGCTAGCTACTCATTTAGATTCAACTGCAGTCGCCTGCAACCACAAAAGAAACAACTACAGTTGCTGATAAACAGATGACAGTATGACACTGTGATAGCAAGTTGAATTCGTGATAATGCTGCCATAATTTGCCAAACAATATTGCTGATTCTGGTGACAAATAATTGTTGGAATATGCTTTTGCATTTTCCTTTCCCTGTAATGTTTCTTCTACTGACATAATGAGTGGGGAGTTAAATTGTCTCCATTAATGGGCTGGCTTGGGAGTTAAACTGTCTCCATTAATGGGCCGGTTTGTCTTTTCCCAGCACAGATCTGTCTACTTTAAGCTAGTGGTGCTGATAAAATCTAAAATTTCTCTTATGTGTGTTAAAATGTCTTGTATGTTCGTAGATATCACAACTTGCTTGGCATTGTCTGTGATGTGCCGTGTACATGCAAGCATGCAACTTGAAAGTAGGAGTTGTCTGGTTGGACTGCGTTGAAATATGAGTAATGTGTAGGGTTCTTCCTTTTCTTTACGGTTTAAGCTTCTGCAGTGAACTACTTGCGTGCATAAACGGGTGTAGTTTGCAAAAGAAAAATTTCCTGTATTGTCCAGATGTCATGATTTTGAGACATGTGAGCTAATTTCCATTTAGTATAATAAAACTATACAAGCTTGATGAGGTTTGCCTGATCAAAGCATGTAGTTCCTTTTCTTTTTTCCCTTGCTCTGATTAGGCAATTTCTGCATCCACTTGTGCAAGATATGATTATCCATTGTTTTGTAGGTAATGTCCATTCCTAATGATCAATTGACCAATATAGGACCCACATACAGATATGGGAGAAATCACTTCGAACACGTGGACAGGAGAAGTGTGTTTGCATCGACTAAAATTAATTTGTGGCGCATTTGAAAATTTTCTGTATTGAAGCATGTATTTTTGTGGTCACGTGAATTGCTCCAAATCCAATTGCCCATCTGCCCCTTGCTTCCAAATATCACAAAAATATCCTCACCTAGACTACAAACAAACTGCTTTCAGTTATTGATTGCGCACCATATTATATGGCCACCTGTAATTCTGATTGCTGGAGCTCTGATCGGATACAGCAATTTATTTCTCAAAATGCGTAAATGTACCTAGCTAGCTGCTATAAATAACTCCTCCTGTACCTCTTGCAAAGCATAGTGGAACTAAGCATCTCCCTGATTTTTGTGTGATCTCTTTCATTTTAGAATGGCAGATGAGTATGATTGCAGCAGCTACAGAAGGTCTGGTGCCGATGATGAGGAAGGTGGCTACAACAAGACCAACACTGGAGATTATGGCAGCAGCGTTCACGACTACGGTCGTGACACCGGCCGCTTCAACAAGCCCAGCAACGACGACAACGAGAGTGGCTACAAGAACACCAACACTGATGAATATGGCAGCACTGGTAGCTACAGGTCCAACACCGATGACTTAACTGGTGGCTTCAACAAATCCGGCACTGGTACTGATGACTACAGAGGCAGCGACGGCTACAACAAATCCGGCACCGACGACTACAGCGGCAGCGGTGGCTACAACAAATCCGGCACTGACAACTACAGCGGTAGCAGCGGCTACAACAAATCCGGCAACAATGACTACAGTGGCAGTGGTGGTGGCTACAACAAGTCCAGCGGTGGCGACTATAACAGCGGGTACAAGGACTCTGGCACCGGCGACTATGCTCGTGGTGACGAATACAAGAAGTCAAGCTCAGATGACTATGATGGTGGCTACAAGAAGTCAAGCAGCAACGATGATGGCTATGGCGGAAGCAGCTACAACAAACCGAGCACCGGCGAGTACAACAGTGGTAAGAACACCTCCAACACTGATGAATACAACAAATCAAGCACAGACAACTCTGAGAGTGGTTACAACAAGTCCGGTACCGGTGAATATGGCAGCGGCGGCGACTACAACAAATCAAGCACGGACAAATATGACAGTGGTTGCAGCAAGTCCGGCACCGGCGACTATGGCAGCGGTGGTGGCTACAAGAAGTCTGATGCCGGTGACTACACTGGTGGCTACAAGAAGTCGAGCACTGATGAGTATGCAACTGGAAGAGGCATGACCAGTTCTGATGATTACTAGATGCTGAAGTACTAAATATGATCAAGAAAGCGAATCGGGGTACTCTTGATGCTGAAGTACTAAATATGCTCGAACACAGTTGGTCCTTACTAAAAGGATTTCGTATGTATTCCCTCTTATTTACAGGATGGATTGATCAATTTGTCTCTGATATGCATGGTTGATCCCATCTTAAGGTGACTTTCAGAGGATGTGTCATGCGTGTAATATGCTCTATATGTGTATGTACCTTAACGAAAATGTAATACTACTCTGCTATGTTTGCACATGAATAAAACGTGATATATGCAGTAGTATCAGGCAAGCTTATGGTTGTGGAACACGGAACACCGGCATCGATCTGATTACTGTTGCTACACGTATAAGTAATTCCTGTTTTAAGGTAATACATACGCATATACAGACAATTATTAGGAGTATTTAGATATGCTACTGAGAGTAATCCATATTCGTACTTAATTTTATCCATCCCATTTCAATATAATTAACCCATTCCTAAATAAAATAGGAGTATGTATTATCAAATGATTATAGGTATACCATGAATGAGTGAAAAAGACACATGGGTTCCACTTGCATAAATGACTCAAAAGTATTATAAAGTTACTACCTCTCCGTTTCATACTACTTTTTTCTAGGTAAACTTTTTTCTAGGTAAACTTTTTTTTAATTTAATCAACTTTGTAGAAAAATATAGTAACATTTTCAACACAAAATAAATATACTATCAAAAATATTTAATATTATATTTAATGAAACTAATTCGGTACTGTGAATGTTGCTAAATATTTCTATAAACTTAGCCAAATCTAAAGAAGTTTGATTAAGAAAAATATCAAATGACTTATAATATAAAATGGAGGGAGTATATAATAAATAATCCCTACAAAAATTTCACCAAATTCAAAAAAAATAAAGTGAACATGAGTTTAAAATATTTAGTTTCAAGTTTTACACATATTAAGTGGATATGGATAAAGTGAGTAAAGTGGGTATTACTCTCCCCACACCTAAAACTAAAATGGATAATTATCACATAGCCATATACCCTTCCAAATAGTATGGGGGTATGGGTATGATGATGGGATACTTCCTAGTAGTGTATTTGGATGGGAATATATGCATTGCGAATCATATATGTCATGAAAATCTAGAAACTATCCGCCGCATAAAAGCCCACTACTTAGATAGTGATGTAAGTGGGTAAACTCACTACCCGTATACAAATCCGTTTGTTGGTTTATTTCTCGGAAGTACAAATTTTATAAAAAAAATAAATTAGAAATGTGATAAGTGAAAAAAAAAAGTGTTTACCTATCCCGCTTGCATCCCTATATTTGGAATTTCAATCCTCCAGAACTCAAAAGGTAGCAACTGTAACCAGGACTCTCGCTCTCACGTACTGTTCGGGTTGAAGCCAAACCGCTCCAATAATTCGAAGCAACAATACGCGGAGGATTTGTACACGTTGGCCAAAGACAGTACGGTCGCCGTCGTCGCGGCTGTCCGATCCGATCAGCTAGCGACCGCGTCGCGTCGCGTTCCCCACGGCCGGTGGCGCCGCGCGCGCGCGCGCATACGCTGCTCCGGGGCGGCCGCGCTTGCCCTTGCCGACACCGACTCGGGTCGACGCGCGCTGCCTGCCTTGGCCGACAGGGCGTTGGCTTGATCGGGCTTATACTATCTATCTCCTCCGATAGTCCGATCCTGCTCTCATCTAGGATCATCTTAATTTATGCTGCTGGCAAAGGTCGATCTTGCCTTTGCAAAATTAAAAGAAGAAGAAAAAGGTAGAACCGATCGAGTCGCGCGTGGGATTGCTTATTTGCAGTATTTTGCAGTTTTTTTTTCAAAAAAGATAAAATATAGCGATAAACTTAGCGTTGACTACACTTTGGAGAGGTAGTATCGTGCAGATTTTGTTGTATTAGTCATGGTTTTAAATCTTCAGCTATAGCTTGCACTATCTCCGATTATAACTATTTAGGAAGTTTTTCTAAATATATATGTATAATAATTTACGTTTTATTGATGGAGGGTGAACTCCTCAGCGGGGGACTGTGTTAGGCCCCCTTTTGGGTTCGGCCCAGGGCACGTGAGAGAGGTGTTCCTGGTTCTGATTCCGGTGCGCCGATCGCGTAGAGAGAGAGGGAGAAAGAGTTTCGTGCAAGAGAAGACAGTGGCACGAGAGATTATACAGGTTCGGGCCACGAACGAGGCGTAATACCCTACTCCTGTGTGATGTACTACATGCATGTTCTTGTTCTCAGGGATTCAACCAGAAAATAGCTAAAGAGCCCCCTTTCCTCTAGGCTTGGGCCTCCTTTTATACCCCAAGGGGACACCACATGGACCGAACAGGCTATACTCTAGAGAAAAGGAAAAGTGTTTTTTTACAATTAAGGGCCACACTGTGACTTGCGGCAGAAGTCCACTGTCCTGTAGCGCCGGTATGACCCTTGTTAGACCACCCATCTTTCATGCATGGCGCCGCGCGTCATTCTCTATTAAACGGCCGGAGACTTACTTGCCCCATCCATACGAGGTGATGTGTGCCGGGTGATTTGACTTGGCGTACCAACTCCGGTAGGGTGAGTGAGCCGCGCCGGCTCACATGATTTTGATGTGACCTGATGGGGTACGTAGCACACCTACCGGGTGTGCGGCGGCATGCCTGGTACTGTGCCGCGTCCCATCGGTCATTCGTACCGGTCACAGGCCGGTCAGCCGACTGTGACCGGTGTCAGGCGCGCGCGTGCGTGTCATCTCGCATTTAATGCGGCACGCGCGCGCGTAGGCGAACTCCGGCTGCATCGCCATTAATGGGGGTAGGTGAGCGCTGGGTACGCTCACCTACTCCGGCACACGTGGTGGCGACCCGAAAAGATCGGGGGATCCCGACCCCTGTCGCGGTATTCACCGGGAGGCGCCGAGACATAGAGTGGGCGGCTGCCACGTCACCCTCGGGCCCGATCCCCCTCAGGGGATGGCCACGTGGGCGGACGGGGCCGCCTCAAGCCCTAAGTCAACATACCCCTGAGCCCATGACACCGATATTTATATACCTGTATGGGAAGAAATGGTACAAATATACACGTCCCGTAGATCGAATATGTGGGAGCGCTCACAAATCGCATTACGGGTACGCAGGAGTGCCGGTCGGGTCGTTCCCGCTGAAAGGGCGAGCAGAACCGCCACAGTCCCGTGAGCCGAAACTGCAGAACCACGACGGTCCCCCTCCTAAAAAAGCAGCACCTTGGTAGCCAGCCGGATCGCGCGACACCGAGACGGTCCCATGACTAAAAACGCGGCACCAACACGGTCCCACAGTTCTGTTGTTATGTGAACAGTAGTAAAACGGGGGGTAAACCGTGCTTAAACAATGTTTTGAATGGTAAACGCATGCCTGTTTAGATGCCGGTGCTGCGTCACCAGACCACGGCACCGCTCCGGTGCCGTGCGACCAATCTGTGGGACCACATCGGTCCCGCACGGATTGCCTCGCGGCACTGCCCCTCCCATCGGTTCCGCGCCTTCGAGCTGCGCCGACGGTACGGTACCGTGTTCCTGAACCGCAGGAAATGTATATTTCTGTAAAATTTTCAAATGCATGTACATATATGCAAAATCGAGAAAAATAATCTGTATTTTTGCTCTTATGTATAATTTAGTCTCTATAGTTCCATTTAACCCACTATAGTTGCTGCTATATATAGCTATTTGAGAAGACCAACCACTAGCTTTCTATTTAAAACACTGTGTAACTTTTTTTCCACGATCTTTAATGATATATTTTGACTATTAATATATTGCATGTTATGTTTTTAACGAATATGAAATTAAAAAACACTTAAAAATATAAATATAGTGATATAACTTAGCTACTAGTGAAAAGTTACCAGTGAAAAAGTTACCGAGTTTAATTTTTAATTAAAAGAGAGAACAGAGCTAGTATTAGCGAGAGAGAGAGAGAGATTCGAGAGAAATCCTGCTGACTTGGCGCTTGCTGGCCTGGCCGTCGTGAGGCTCTCGGCTCGCCAGGTGCAGCAGCCAGTATGCGCATGGGGGCGTTTTCATGCTCGGCGTCGGCGACGCGGCGTACGTTCGTTTGGACGGCGAGCTAAGCATCGACGACGACGACGTAAGTAGGGATTTTTACCGACAAGATGTCGCGTCGCGAAATTATATACACGTGACCTATACGGATCCAACACGTACGAATGCTTGATTGATTGCTCGTTGCTTTCTCGAAGGTTAACTGCCAACTGCTTGTGTTAATGCAACTTTATACTGGATAGCAATGGACAATTAGAGCCAGGATAATAGTGTGCTACAAGTAAGCTGTATGTATGTTTTCGTTTATATGGAAGAGTCACGGTTACAAAAAGGATTTTTCCGTGCGGTTAAAAAGGTTTTTCCGTACGGAGGTTTTGCCCGTCTGCACCTAGGTGTCTGGGAAAATCAATATTTTCACGTGCGGGCGGCCCAACCGCACGGGATAATCATTTTCCCGTGCGGTCGGATTAAGTGGATCGCACGGGATAATCGATTATCCCGTGCGGTCAAATTATACCTCCCGCACGGAACCCAAAAATAGCGAAAATAAAAAAAAAAGAAAATCAGGACCGGGCGCCGCCGCCACGACCAGCCACGGCCGCCGCCCTGCTTGCGCGCCCGCCCGCACGCCGCCGCCCTGCTCGCGCGCTCCCGCTCACCGCCGCCCTGCTGTGGCAACGCATCATCGTCATCGCCGGAGCCGGCAACATCGTCGTCGTCGCCATCGAGCGGGGGAGAGCGGGAGAGGCGCGCCGCCGCTGGATCCGGGCGGCGGAGGGTGGGAGAGGGGCGCTGGCCACCTCGCTCCACGTCGGCGCCGGCCGCCTCGCTCCGCGCCGGATCTGGGTGCCGGCCGCCTCGCTCCGCACCGCCCGCGACTCCGTGCGCGCCGGCCATCAAGCCACGCTGAGGAGTGCGCCCGTGCGCCTGCCGCCGCGCGCGCCGCTGCTGCTAGGGCTCGCCGCCTCCGCCTACGCCGCGTCAGCGATGTCGTCGTCGTTGTCCAGGCGGAGGCCACCGTATCCGGAGCTAGGGCTCGCCACCCCCTCCTCCGCCGCCGCCGGGATCGGCCTCGCCTCCGCCGTGCCCCCCTCCGTGCTCCGCTCCTCGCTCGCCGCCTCCGCGCTCGGTGGGGAGGGGAGGAGAGGAAAGAGGCAGAGGGGAGAGGAGAGAGAGATAAAAGGCAGAGAAAGAGAGAGAGGAGTGATTGAGGAAGAATTTGAAGTGGGTGGGAGGGAAACGAGGGAGGCATTTTCCCGTGCAGTCAACTTAAAAAGCCCGCATGCGAAAATCGATTTTTCCATGCGGTCCTCTTAAGTCGACCGCATGGGATAATCCTCTTATCCCATGCGGTCGGATTAAGACGCCCGCACGGGAAAATGCATTTTCCCGTGCGGGCGACAACCCAGCGCCGGTCCTCCTATTTTTCTGTGCGGTTTCACTTACGAACCGTATGGAAATAAAAGGGGTGGCGTCCAGGATAATTAATCCTATAGTAGTGAGTGTACGTGAGGACTAAAATAGGATCTCCTGTGTATAGGTGCTAGTCCAGGATAAGGCTAGCACACACAGACACAGATAATATCACAGCCAACATCACGCGGGAAACCTAATATGTATTAGTAAAATGACTGTAATAAGCCTTATGGCTAGAGTTTACATTTATTTATGCCATGAAAGGCTTAAGAAAAGTAATAAAATAGCAGCGGAAAATAAGATAAACGCGTAGTAGTTCCATTCAACTTGCCACAGGCAGTCAACTGGGACACGCGGCCTATTCCTCGTCTTCAGCAGCCAACTTTTCAGGAAACAGCGGAAACATTTTTTTTGGAATTGGGGGAATTGCAAGGTGAGTACATGGAATACTCAGCAAGTACATGGAAATATGCATATGCACGGTTGACAATAAAGGCAATGGCTATTTTGCATAACACAACAAATTTGCAGTTATAAACAATTTAGAAATAGAGATTTAAAACAACATTTATAAATAACGTCTGTTACCAACCAACCATCCACACAGGATCTATCCACACAGGGCCATTTAGCTATATTCATTAACCCGTACACAGATCATTTCCAGTTTTCGCAAACTACCCCTCATAGGATATCACCGAGCATGTCCATGACCGCGGACGCGGCTATTCGAATAGATTAGTTTAACACTCTGCAGAGATTGTACAGCTTAACCCACATGATACATCGTCCTTTTAATGACAATGCGCAAGTGTCACACTTTAGGTTGTGTGCGGCCAAGGAGTCTGTAACAAGGCTTTTTAGAAACTCCGCCCCAACACTGTCTTCCCCCATAATATAACTTTCCCTCACACAGAAGAAAGTACCCATGGCTAACCTTAACACCTATCATCTAGCCACCTGGGCCGACAGTGCCAAGACTCGGAATCCTACTAGGCCTGGTTCTTCCCATGAGAACATGTGATTGCACGTTAGGCTCAGTTCAATGACTTATGAAGTGAAGTCCTTAATTGACCAGGGCAATTTACCAACTACAGTAGCACACAGCTCAGCAATAGGCTCACACAAAGACCACACCCGATAATGATCACACATATACATTACCACCTAACTAGGTTCACACAGAACCACCAATCACCCCAGTCCAAATCATTTTATCCGCCCGTTGTTTACTACACGGTGTAACACATGCTAGCGGAAAGATAGCACATAGTCACACAGTTCTTATCAAATCAGTTATAAGTATATGATTAATCAAATTATATTTTGCTTGTAAAACAATCTTAAGTGGGCTAACTACTCTACCTTGAGTTGAGCCTAATATTCAACTTACAAAGACTAGGATGATAAGGTATCATAGGTAATCAACAATTATCAAAGGTAGCATATAAAAACAGTTAGGTCACACTACCCATCGATAGTTTATAAATAAAATAATGTATGTATTGAAAACAAAAAATTTTATAAAATGAGATCAATATGTTCAAAGAGTGCACTTGCCTTGCTCCCAGTACTATCCTTGCACTGCGTCTTCGGAAACGAACTGCTCTTCTACTCCAACGTCTACACGATCGCAAACGAGAAACAAATAAACAAAAGAAAAACTAACTAAATGACATCAAATGAAATAACCAACTGAACCAGGAGGTAGATCTCGATTTTAGGGAAATTTAGGAAGAAGAACGGATCGAATCGGAGTTCAAACGGAAAAGTTATGACCTCCGGAAGTTTGAATTTAGAGAAATCCGAGGATAAAAGAAAAAGGAATATTCCGATAATATTCTCTGAAAATTTAATTCCGAGAATTGAATTATTTTTATTAGGAAAAATATGATGGGGCCCACTGGTCAGTGACATGGAATATTTGGTGGCCTCAGTGCAGGTGGACTAAATGATGTGGATGGACACGTGGCGACACATGAGCAAGGATGGATGACGTGGATAGATCTAGGGTTATGTAGATTCAAGGGTTGAGATTTAATCTAGGGGTTTGGATGGCTGTGATTTGTTTGGGGACTTTGGTCGCGGGACCCAAATGTCATAGGACACAGAGGGGAGGCAGGGAGCAGAGCTCTAGCGCACGGCCATGGTGCACGGCATCGGCGTCGTAGCGGCGTTCGGCAGCTTTGGCGAACGGTTGCAGTGGCGAGCGGCGGCGCTGGAAAGAGGAGGTGGAGGCGGGCTTGGTGGCGCGGCATGGGGCTCCGGGAGGAAGGGAAAGTGGCGCTCGGGTTCGCCGGAGTTGGGGGAGGAGAGAGAAAAGCGACACGGGTGAGAGGAGCGCTCGGCCTCGGGCTCACCGGTGGCGGCGGTGCGGGAGGAAGGTGGCGACGCGACGGCGGTGTGGCTACCCAGCGGCGACGGTGATGACTCCCAGTGACGGCGACGCAACGCGACAAACGGCGATGGCGCGCGACAGCATTAGAGACGGCGGCTCGAAAAAACGAGAGGGGCGGCGGTAGCGGCTTTTATAGAGGAGGGGAAGAGCTAGGGTTAGGGAAAAGCATAGCGGCGATTCTTGGAAAGGTGGCGCTGGTTTTGACGGAGGAGGCGACAATGGTAGGCAGCGCGGCTTGCGGGATTTGGTGGCGACAACGGCGGTGTAGCGCAGCACGGGCCCGGTCGACGACGGCGTGGGCTCGGTCAGCGGCCGCGTGGGCCGGTGACGTGGAGGGGGGGCCGGGCCGAGGCTTGGCCTCCTCGGGCCTGCAACTCGGGAGGAGGAGAGAGAGAGCTGGAGGAAGAAGAAGATGGAGGGAGGAAGAAAAGAAAGAAAGGGAGGGGCTTTTCTGCAAAAGTAACAGAATAGAGAAAGAGAGGAAGGAAAAAGGGAAATAGATAGGGTCTTTTCTGGAAAATTCCAAATATAAAGTATTTGGTATTTTTTTGGAGGATTTAGGATGTTAGGAATTGATTACGAATTTGAATTTGGGCGGAAATTTAATTAGAGAATTGAGCTCCACTTCCGAAACTCTAAATAAACTCCAATTAAAATACGACAAAGCCAACGATGTAATAACTTTAAAACCTTTTTATTTAACAAAATTTTCATTAAGCTATTTTAGACAATTAAACCAAATGTGAATTTTCGTAATCAGATGAAAAGAACGAAAGTGAAAAATCAGAACATGACAAAGAGGGAGGTAAAGAGAAGTAGGGAGTGTTGGCTCTCATGCAAGAGTTAGCTCATCACAAACTCCAAAAAATATGCATTAAATTCATAGTGAGAGAAAGAGAGAGGATGAAAAAATAAAATTAATCTTATAGTTAATCTATTATGCATATTAATTTTAATATTAACTTATAGTAAGTGGTGAGCTTTACCTTACTCTTCACTAGATTGTGGTAACACGTGATTTCCGGGGGATATATCGATGCCTGGCTTCGGTTATCTGAGGAATACACATGTACGGCTAACGTGTATTAATTAGGTTCTGAAATCATTGTTCAAAGAAAGAATTATATCTCATTAAGGGGCGTGGTCGACTAATCACAGATTTTATGCTGACAGGTAAACTTTGGTAATAAACAACTGCGGCGATGACTCGTAGGCTAACGTGTTATGGGAATGTGACTTGCTTTCACTACTACCTAAAAGATTTTTCTGTACGAGAACCATATTTGATTTCAGACAGGCCGGGTAACTGACTGCACGGGACAATCTATTATCTCGTGCGATGGTCTTAAGTCAACCGCACGCGAAAATGGACATTATCGCGTGCGGTTAACTCAACCGCACGCGATGATGCATACCATATATTGAGCTCAGCCCGAGCTTACCCCATTCAAGCTGACGTTTTCTCTCTCATATGTTTGACACAAATTAGGGGGAGGTTTTCAACCTTAAATCTTTGCTTATGATCCATATAAATGGTGTCATGCTTGTTATCCTCCTTCATTTGCTTCCATTTATTTCATTTTTTATCGGTGGAATGCGATGTAATTTGCATATTTTCAAATGTAGTAGTGTAGGCACTTTTTCATTTTTAGCTAACATATATTATTTGCATATTAGGTCTTAAAATGTTTGTAGTTTGTCCATACCCTTTTAATGGTTACTTGGTTACGTTTGCCCCAATTTATTTCAAATTTCATCGGTTAAAAGCGAAGAATTTTTCTATTTCTGAAAATAGACTATTTATCTGTCGATTAAATGTATTGTTTGCATGAATAAATTTGAATGGTATTTAGTACTGCACAGTACCTTACTTTACTCTTTGTTTAGTTCCCTTAATTTATTTCAAAATTTGTTCGGTGCAATGCGTGTAATATATTAATTTTGCAAGTCTAGTAATTTTAGTTTATTTTTCATTATTAAATTAATGTTATTGAACTCACATGTGCACATGGAGTAATAAGATGGCCATTTTCGTCGTATCGTTTTTATATGATTTAATATAGTCCTATCCGACTCATCGAAAAATATTTTTTGGAGATGGATCGGGCATGGATGTATGACACGAGAAGAACTTATCCGATGTTTTTGAAGGAAGCATCCAAATTTGTTGATCAGGCAAAGGCACATGCATTGAGGGAGAACAGGAGGGATATTTTTTGTCCATGCGTCGATTACAAGAACGAAAAGATGTTCCAAGATCCAAAGATAATTTTGGGGCACATTGTAGAGCGTGGATTTAAGGATGATTACAGGACATGGACTTGTCACGGGGAAGTCACCGTTCGTAATGAGGAGGCCGATGTTTTTTGCTTTGATGTGGGAGAAAATTTTATAATCGAAGACTTGTCACAGGGAACGATCCCTGAATTTGGTGGCTCTGGTATGATGTAGATATTGATTTTGATCTCGAGGATATGTTGCGGCACATTGAACCAGAGGTTGTGATTGCGACAAAACAAGGGTTGGACAATTGGATAGCATTGGAACGACGAATCGAAAGGATGTGACAGGGAGTACACGGTGTTACGCTCTGTACTTGAACTACTCAGATTGAAGGCCAGACATGGATGGTCGGATACTAGCCTCAACGATTTGTTGGATCTATTGAGAGTTATGCTTCCGAAGCCGAACTTGTTGCCGACCAACACATATCAAGCCAAGAAACTGATATGCCCATTATCTCTAGGTGTTCAAAAGATTCATGCATGCGTAAATCATTGTATACTGTACCGTAAGGAATACGCGGATTTAGACTGTTGCCCAACATGTGGGATGAGTCGCTACACGATGGGCAACGGAACCCCAGACGGAGAGGTTGGCGACCAAGATTCATCGGTGCCAGCAAAGAAAAAGATTTCGGCTATGGTGATGTGGTACCTGCCAGTGAAAGATCGCCTGAAGCGACTGTTTTCAAACTGTACCGATGCCGAGTTGTTGAGATGGCATCGAGAGGGTCGGAAGACAGATGGTATGATCCAACACCCCGCCGATGCTCGACAGTGGAAAAACTTTGATGCACTACACCCGGAATTTGCACAGGACCCGAGAAATGTAAGGTTTGCATTGAGCACGGACGGAATGAACCCGTTCGGTGACTTAAGCAGCTCACACAGCACTTGGCCAGTGCTGCTCACCATGTATAGCTTGCCTACATGGATTTGCCAGAAACGAAAGTACATTTTGTTGACTATCCTTATTCAAGGGCCAAAACAACCTGGGATTGACATAGATGTGTTTCTTGAACCATTGATGGAGGACATGCAAGAAATGTGGAAAGAAGGGTTCCGAGTGTAGGATGAGTACTGTAGGGAATATTTTACTCTGTGTGCCATCATATTCGTTACCATAAACGACCTATCGGTGAACTTTCTGCTCTCAGGTCAGCTCAAGGGGAAGTTTGGTTGTCTTATATGTATCGACAACACGTCGTACAAGTACCTCACCGCCTCAAGCAAGGTAGTGTACATGCGTCATCGTCGCTTCTTACCACAGAGACACAGGCGGCGTGCGATGGCCAGATTTTTCGATAATACAGTAGGGAACAATCTTCCTCCCGAAACACGAACTGGTACACAAGTCTTTCACATGACAAAGAATATCAAGGTCGTGTTCGGGAAGGGAAAGAAGAAGGCATGCAAGAGGAAGAAAGTAACGGATTATGGTAATACAGATGCAACGGATCAGGAAAATACGTTGCCTTTCAAGAAGCATTCAATATTTTTCAGGTATCTTGAATACTGGAAAGACCTGGAGATTCGTCGTGCCATTGACGTAATGCATCTTGAGAAGAATGTGTTCGACAGCACCATTGGCACTTTACTAGACATCCCCAGTAAGACGAAAGATGGGTTGAAGTCACGTCAGGACCTGGTGAATATGGACCTAAGGCATGAGCTTCACCCAAAAGAGCTGGCAAATGGCAAGATCGAAATTCCTCCGGCATGCTACTCACTGACACCAGAAGAGAAAAAGGTTTTCTGTAGATGTTTGCATAGTATGAAAGTCCCTACCGGTTTTTCATCGAACATCAGAAAGCTTGTATCCATGAAAGATTTAACTATCTCCGGTTACAAGGCTCATGATTGTCACAAGATGTTAACTGTGTTCCTACCTATTGCTATAAGAGCGGTCAAGCCAATTCACACTAAGGTAGTGATAACCAAGTTGTGCTACTTTTTCAATCGAATTTCACAGAAGGTTTTCGATCCTGAAGAGTTAGGCGACCTTCAAACATTCGCAATCAAGACAGCGTGCCAGCTTGAGATGTTTTTCCCTCCATCGTACTTCAATATGATGGAGCATCTGATTGTCCAGATCGTTCCTCAGATTATCGAAATTGGTCCCTTTACATCAGATGTGGGCGTACGAGAGATACATGTCGGTTCTGAAAGGATATGTCCGTAACCGAGCTCATCTGGAGGGATCAATGATAGAGGGGTACACAACTGAGGAGGTGGTCGACTGCTGTATAGATTACATGAAGGATGCCACACCCATTGGGATACCCCCCTCTTCACGAGGGTCGACTATCGGGGAAGGGGACTGTAGGCAAGAGAAGGTTCTATAATAACGACTATATTTCTGTAGCCGAAGCACATAGCAGCGTGCTACAACAGCTCGCCATCCTCGAGCCGACGTTGAGAAACACATGACGGAGATAAGAGCCAGCAATCCTAGAGGACCGGCTGGTTGGATCTCGAAGGAACAGAAGCGCAAATTTCCAGAATGGTTGAAGGATCAAAACCTCTCGTTTGGTGAGTCGCCGGAGGAAAAAACATTGCAGAGGCTGGCAACAGGCCCAAGTAGCCTCGTGACCTCATGGCAAGGGTACGATATCGGTTGATATACACTGTACACGATAGCCAAGGACAAGAAAAGTGCAGCCCAGAATAGTGGAGTGCGTGTGGAGGCGTTGGATGCAACAGGCGAGAAGAAATCATAGTACGGCATCATACAAGACATTTGGGAGCTTGACTACGGCCTTAACATGTGAGATGTCGTTGGCGCGTGGAAATGCTAATATTTCGTAATGATTTATTTATCGGCGGAAAAATATTGAAGGTGTGTTATGTCGTATGGTTTACTTATGTGGTAAAAAATTGTAACACAAATATTTAAGATGTTACTTATTTAAAAATTTGAAATTTTTGAAATGGTTGTTTCTGTAACTATATTTGTAATTCTAACACAAATATTTAAGTACTTAAATATGTCAGTTGTGAAAAGCATTATCCTGTGCAGGTTACTTAAGCAACCCGCACGAGATAATACTTATTCCGTGTAGGCGTCTTAGGGGCCCGCACGCAGTATACATTATTCCGTGCGGGCGTCTTAAATAACCGCACGGAATAACTATTATCCCGTGCAGTTCATTAAGACGCCCGCACGGAATAATGTATACTGCGTGCGGGCCCCTAAGACACCCGCACGGAATAACATTTTTCCGTGTGGTTGCTTTAAGCGGCCCGCATGTGATGACCGCCACCTATATAAGGAGGTGACGGGATCCCTAAAATTTCTAAGTCCCGGTGAAGAACTCTTCTACGCCGCCAGGCTACCCAAATTTGCCGCCGGCGCCTCCTCTGCCCTATCCGCCGCCGCCAGACTGCCGCCGACAACTTGCGCCTCCTCGACGACCGGCGGCCGCATCCTGCAACGCCGGCCGCCGCCGCCTCCTCCCTGGGTGCCCCAGCCTGCCGCCGCTGCCTCCTCCCCAGCCCGGCCATCTCGACGCCGGCCGCCGCCGCCTCCCCGGCCCTAGCCTGCGCCGCCGCCTCCTCCCCGGACCCACCTCAACGCCGGCCGCTGCCGCCTCCTCCCTACCTATAGGTATTTTTTTAAGTTTTTCGAATTTGTGTATTATTTTTGAAATATGCTAAAATGTTTGAAATAATATATTCGTTTGTTGTATGAGAATAGAATGTATTTGTATTTTGTGCTATGTTTACCGGAGAATGTACTATGAAACAAATAAACATTAATTTACGGAATATGGATTACGTTGTTTAAAAGTACTGGAAAAATTAAATAAATAAATAAATAGATATTGCACAAAAATGATTTTTGTTGTATGAATTGATTGTACGTATGCTCTATAAATAAATAACCAAATCATATTTCTGAATATTGCAAATGTAGTTATATTTTGTGATATGTTTACGTATGAAACAAATAAACATTAATTTACGGAATATGGATTACGTTGTTTAAAAGTACTGAAAAAATTAAATAAATAAATAAATAGATATTGCACAAAAATGATTTTTGTTGTATGAATTGATTGTACGTACGCTCTATAAATAAATAACCAAATCATATTTCTGAATATTGCAAATGTATTATGCATTGAATGAAAGTACTGTACTTACACTATATATATAAATAAATAAACAAATATTATATTTTATCATTATACTTTTATAGGGATAAATTGCTTTAGGAACTATCCATAGGCAACTAACTTTGCTATATACATATGCATTTCGTACACTTTCTGTGTCTAGAAGAAAATGTCGAACGACAAAGTTCCCTCCGAGACAGTGGTACCAACATCGGCCACAGGACCAACGGTCAATCAGCCGAACCCGACTCCCTTAGTTGCGTCGGGCGCAGAGCCCACGGCCAATCCGCGCACAGATACAGCTGAAGCAGCTGCCGGACATGATGCAGCCTCTAGCGAGGAATCCTGGCGCACACCAAGCGACCCGTTCGAAATAGAAGTAGCGTAAATGGCCACTGAGCAACCGGAGAATGACCCTGATTATATTCTGATCGAGCAAGCCGTAAGTTCACAGTCCAACTCGTTATACATTTGTTAGCGTTCCAGATCGTAGGCATCTAATAATTTACTCGTCCAGATGGCTACTCGGCGTAGGTCGAAACGGAAGGCCAACCAGATTACCGCCAGGGCTCAAGCAGAGGCCGACACCGCCACATCAGGGCTAGACCCAACTGACACGTCAGCAAGTGGAGGAGGACGTGCGAAGAAACAACGTGGTAAGAGGAGCAGAAATCAGCTACCGAAGGAGTCGTACTACATTGCTGCTCTGAACGAAGATGGGAAGCCCGTCGAGCCGAAACACGTGATGGCCAAGTTTAGCAACGCGTGCGGGACAGTGGCAAGACTTCATGGGCCCGCTGAACGTGGATGAGTGGAAGGATGTTAACTAGAACATCAAGAATTTAATGTGGGAGTAGTTGCTGAAGTACCTTGTGTATCCGCTTGGATCGGAGGTCCTTGGGAGCAGATTTGCATTGAGTACAATGGCCTATCGGTGGCGCCAGTGGAAATCCGACATGAACACTTACTATGTTTAGAACAACAAAACTCCATTTGAAAAATACGGCAATATCTCGCCAGCTGAATGGGACAAGTTTGTGGTGAAGATGACAACCCCTGAAGCCCTGGCAAGATGGAAGAAGATGTCGGACCTGGCGAAGAAAAACAAATATCCACACCGATTGGGGTCCAGTGGATACGACGGTCACGTGGACCAATGGCGAGCTACGGAGGAAAACTTTGCTGCTCAAGGGAAGCCGTTGTTGGTCCAGCCCATAAATCCACGGAGTAGAAACTGGGTTTGGGCACGAAGCACGGGGCAAGTGACGGATGAGGGTGAGATGCTCTTCGAGTCCCCTGAAATCGAGAATGTGACCACATCTCTCCAACAGATCACTGAGAAGGAGAAGTCAGGAGAGTTCGTCGCCAGAAGGGAGCATGACGAACTCACGGCAGCGTTGGGGACTACCGAAAACTCCAGTAGGATAAGAGGAAAATCTTCAAGAACGAGTTGGAAGGTAGGGTTTCCAACATAATCCAAAAGTTACAAGAAGCGGGACGCCTACAAGGCGAAGTTGCGCGAAGAAGTAACCGAACAAGTAACGCAGCAAGTTACCCAACAATTCTACAAGCTAGCCGCACAACATCCCCAAGCCTTTCCGGGCTTTGTCCCTCAAGCGGAGCAGACAGTACAGATCCCAAGCAGTGTCGGTTCCGTAGAAACAACACCTTACCCGGTCGATCTGATAACCGGTCCGACACCGTGCAGCCTTGTCGTTCCGATAGGCAGAGCCGGGAAAACGAAGGAGGTTGGGTCCGGACTGGCGATACTAGGGAGACAGTTCCATAATACGCCAATCCTGGAGGACTACGCAAGGGTGCAAGTATCAAGGGTTAATGCCGATCAAATGACGTTGGAGCTGGACATCCCAGCACCAGAGGGGATACAACTACTTGGATATGCGGTGAACCAGTTCATCCTCTGGCATCATCGAGATATCATCCTCACGGGACAAGCAACTTTGATGACCTAAGCTCCAGAGGTGCGACAGACAGCTGCCCCTCCAGCACCGCCATCTCCACCGAATTCCCCAACCCCGCCAGGATCACCGGTGCCAGCAAGATCTCCGTCCCCGAAGAGAGTGCCTTCTCCACCTACAGAGCATGCTGCACCAGCGTCCCCAACTCCGCTATCTCGGCAGCCGTCTCCCATTCACCACTCACCTCCTACGCTGCAATCTACTCTCGTGCAACCTGTGCCACCTTCGCAGGAAGATGCGACCATCCAAATTGCCAGTACTTCGCTAGCCTGCAAGCTCGTACCATAAATGGTTTCCACGTACAAACCTAAGGAAATGGCAGAGTACGAGGCAAGATTAGTTTTCAAGCCATTCAGGGGACAGGGTCCGACAAAGCCAGGCCAACCTGAACCGCAATCGGATGCACAAAAAAGTGTACTAGGTCATGCAGACAATATGCAATCATGGAATTCTACAGAAGTGCCAAAGTTGTATGAGTAGGGCAAGCCGTTCTTGCCGTACCACGTCATGATCGAACTCCCATGGCCAATGAGGTTGCTGCATGACTGATATCTAAGAGAAAGTGAGAAGGGGCTTGGGATGATTAGTGTTAAGGTCCCGGATAACGCTTTGATCGATGGACCCAACGGAAACTTCATCATCAGTTTCAGTGACCTACACGCATTCTTTAAGATGGAGAAAATGGATATCAATCTCGTCGGCGCGTGGTGCCTGTAAGTTTCCCGGCTTGTTTTTTGCTTATCGAATGTGTGCCAAAAAAAAACTATATATCATTTAACTTGCATAATTTGTTAGGTCACAATGGGTAGATGCCCAACGAACGGGGCCTCAATAGGCTACGCCAACCCGACGAGGGTTTGCATGACGGCACACACGGTGAGGCTAAATTTGGATGATCCGCAACTGATGTATAAGACGCCGGAGGAAAGAAAAGATTATGTGGACAGGTTGCACAAGAACAAGAGAGTCGAGGTGGCAACTTACCTGGGACAAGCTATGCTCACGCACACGGACAAAAGAGTCTTGATGGTCCCATACCACCTAACGTAAGCAACATCCTCTTTGTTCCGTTCATAAAATATCATAGCACATCAAAATATGTACCAGATGCCTTATGTAATTCATAACTCGTGTTTGCAACGATCACTACATACTATTCCTCGTATATCCAAGGGATCACTTGGTCGTAGTTCTTGATCCGGCCCACTACGATGAGCAGAAGTTCATGCAGTTCCTTGTCTTGCTGAATTTGTAAGTTCTAAACAAACCTCCTACATCCCATACTGCTTAGATGTAATTTTAAAGTTAGCTCAAACAAACATTTAATCTGTGTAGAGGACACGACTATTACAAAAGACATGGCGGGTTCGTGAAGGATCAACAGAGAACAAAGCTTCTCGTAAAGGCACGCTGACCGGTATGTTATCATATATTCGTTAACTTAATGATGCCATTGTGAGTTTTTACTACTAACATGTCTATTATTCTTACGCAGTGTTACAAGCAACCCCCGGTACGAGCCTGTGCGGATATTACGTGTGCGAGATGCTCAGAGTCTGCGGGAGATACAGAACTGAGTTTACAGATGTAAGTTATCGTGCTCCTTACATATACGATCTAGTTTGTTTAGATTGATTTTAACGAAAATACATTTTTCTCCTATTTTCAATAGCTCTCGAGCATTCCCTGTATCGCAAACCATTTCGAAAAAAGACGCTTCTCAACTTGTGCGGGGACTTGTGCCGGTTCATTTGCCGCAACATCTGCAACCATCTAGGGGAGTTCTATGACCCTGAGAGCGAATTTGCTTGCGACGACAAATTCAAACGCCTTAGGGAGTGGAAGAGAGAACATGCAGTAAGATAAAAACATTTATTTGTGAGGGAGACCGAACTTGTAATATTTGTTACACTAGCATTCTAGCTACTTTCATGTACATATATATGCTAATTAATTGTTCGTTTCGATGTATTATAATGTTTAACTTGTGATACTTTCGTTGTAAAGAACAATCGTGTTTGCATGATCGTGAATAACTGCGACTCTATTTGCCATTATACCATTCATAAAAAATACACGTCCATACGAGATCTATCCAAATGCCTAGTGTAATCTAGTGAGTTTGGAATATTAAGTCCTTCCCGTGCGGTCGGCTTAACACGCCCGCACGGGAAGGACTGTTTTTCCGTGCAGTTGGGACGCCCGCACGCGAAAATGTTTATTTTCGTAGACCCCTAGGTGCAGACGGCATAAACCTTCGCACGGAAAAACGTGTTTTGACCGCACGGAAAAATGTAATCTGCAGTAGTGTTTGTAGCTCTGACTATCAGCTAAACTGGAAACTAGAGAAGCAAATTTGTGTAACTTTGTTTGATCACTTATGGTCACGGACTAATAGCCACTGAACATCTGCAACAGGGGAAAAAATTGTGCAAAAGGAGTATATAATTGCATATTTACCGGTAGGGATTCATGCACGGTTCTGTAAGAAGTACCAGTAAATTAAACCTTTTCATCACATACTTCCTCCGTCTCAAAAAAAAATCTAATCCTAAATTTGAATCTGGACATACACCATGTCCATATTTGAGATGGAGGGAGTATATATCAAGCATTGTGAAGTATAAAGAATTTTTTTTCATGATGAGGTGTTGTGGTAGGGAATATAGCACAATAATTATTCTTTAATAGTAGATGATGTACTCGTTAACAGTAAGATATCTATGATGACTTTGTGAAACTTAAAGATATATATACCAATCCAGTATTTGAAAGTGCTCATAAGATTAAGATGTGTGTATATGTTTATAGGGATGAGTGCACGTGTGTTTATATGAGCGTTGCATCTGTAGTGTGTTTTTAAAAAAACACTAACAGAGGGGTGAGCCTTGATAGAGGAAGTCGGTCTCATCAGAGTACTCTGCACGTCCTGAAAAATGTGCTCAATCTTTAACAGTGGTGAAAAAAAAAAGGTCTATTATCTCCTCTGCAGCGACGGCAAAATTGCGTTGAACAGGATGCATGGCCATCGCCTAATTACCCATTTTTGCACTTGTGTATATAATATATGCAACTGTTTCCTGGAGATATAGAGAGAGATTACTGTAATCCATGATCCGATGCGATCATGTTGCTAAGCAAGCAAAGCTTACTCTGAACAAATATCTCCACTAACACACTTAGTATATTTGTCATCTCAATATCTGGTTGCGAAAGTCATGGGCTCAAATCAGTCGTGTGAAATGCCTTATTTTGTCGTAGAAAACAATATTCCCTGACTCACTCAACATTATGTATGCAGATTTTGTTCTGCCTTGTCCCTCCCTTTGGCCTTATGGCATCAAGAGCAAGTAATCTCCTTGATGCTGAGAATAAACCCCATCCAATAGTATTACGTGTGGTCCAACCAAATGACACCGACATACAACTAAGAACTATATCTAATTCCTGTTTGCAAAAATATCAAGGTATTATGGCTAATATGGTGTACACGTAATGCTAGTATTTGATTTCAGTATTACGTGTACATCGTATTAGCCACAATAATTCAACGTTACTTGTGAAGCCATATTAGCATTACCGTTTCCCTAATGCAATTTAAAAGTAATCTCTAGATAAAATTTTTATATACGTATTCTTTACTATTAAGAAACAAATATGGTAAAATAAACTATAACAAAGAACAACAAAATCAACTTAAAATTGTTTCAAAATTTAAAATTTATTATAGTTTATAAGTATGAGTATAAGCCAAACAATAATTAACTCTGATCATCTTGCTCCCTGGCCCCTGCTATAAATACTTCACGTTGTTGTGTTCTTGGAAACACGGTTGCAAGTGTGCAACAAACTCGATAAACAAGCTGTGTGAACTTCTTTTTCGTGACAAATTTCTTTCTCGATCGTCGTGATGGCTGACGAGTACGGCCGCAGCGGCTACGGCAGGTCCGGCGCCGGCGCCGGCGACGACTACGAGAGCGGCGGCTACAACAGGTCCGGCGGCGCCGACGAGTACGGTCGCCGGGGAGGCGGTGGTGGCTACAACAAGCCCGGTGGCACCGACGACTACGACAGCGGATACAACAAGTCCGGCGCCGGCGACGACTACGGCCGAAGCGGCGGCGGGTACAACAAGTCCGGCGGCGGCGCCGGCGGGTACAACAAGTCCGGCACCGACGACTACGACAGCGGCTACAACAACCTGTCAGGGGTTAACGAGGAGTACGGCCACAACAAGTCCGGCGACGCCGAGTACAGCGGCGGCGGAGGGTATAAGAAGCCCAGCGGCGGCGGCGCCGAAGCCGACGACGAGTACGACGGGTCGTCCCGGGACGACCCGGAGAAGTACAGGAAGGAGGAGAAGGAGCACAAGAACAAGGAACGCCTCGGCGAGGTGGGCGCCCTCGCCGCCGGCGCCTTCGCCATGGTACGTTCGTGAACCTGATCAATTTCCTCAAACAAATTAAACTCGCTCGCGCCATTGATGACTATGACCATGCGTGCGTGCAGTACGAGAGGCACCAGGCGAAGAAGGACCCGGAGAACGCGCAGCGGCACAGGATCGAGGAGGGCGTGGCGGCGGTGGCGGCGCTGGGGAGCGGCGGATTCGCGTTCCACGAGCACCACGACAAGAAGGAGGCGAAGCAGGCGGCGAAGGACGCCGAGGAGGAGGAGGAGGAGTCCGGCCGCGGCGGCGAGGGGAAGAAGAAGCACCACTTCTTCGGCTGATATATCGATCGCGCCATGCATGCGGCGGCGGCGGCAGCGGCGGCGCCATGGCCGGCGTCCGCGTAAGGTGTGTGTGTGGGGCATGGTTTGGGGCGTCTGCGTGTGCAGCTGAATAAGAGCCGGGGTTTTTGTACGTATGGGCTAGGTGTGTGTACACCTCGTATATAGTATATATATGGTATGGATGTACGTATGCGCGTATAGTGTGTACTGTACCGATAAAACTCTGTTGTTCTGTGCCTCTGTGTAAGTACATGGTCTGCCATGCTTGTGTAGTTGTGCGTATCCACCTTGACTTCATGATTTGTGACGTATTTGATGTATTTCATATTTTATTACTAGTATTACATTTCTACTACTATGTACGGGATATATTTTTTCCCTTCACTACAAGAGATGTCTCCTTGTTTCTTGTCATCAAATAGTTACAATTCTTTTTTGAAAAAATTAACAACATAGATCAATAAGCCCTATATTAATTCACAGACATACAAATTCGAATTCAATATATACATGTTGAAACCAAGAGAATAAATTAACCTAACTAGTATGTGTATTATTTATAATCATATTTGTTTATTTTTGTCTATGGTTAGATTTGGATTTTCATATTCATGGGTGATACATCACATGTTAACATATGTGTTAATTTTTAAAAAAATTATATTTTTTAATGATATGTAAGAAACAATAGGGCATAAAAAAACTTCTCCGATCTATAACATTGCATTATAACAAAGAGAAGTGCTAATTGAGATATTGAGATCCTCTAACTTAGAGTGAAAGAGATACGGTCGCTGATATATACTCCGGCCCGATAGTGATGGTCCCGACGACGACGACAACATCGTCCGCTCGATTCCTTCAGCGGGCTTGCTCCTGGCGGTGGTGCCCTGAACACCGGGAGCAGCGACGGCTTGGCACAAGGTGCTCGACCTGCACCAAAGTGAGAAAAGGGGATACGAATGGATCAGGTAGAGGAAGTGCATCGTGTTCCCATCATCATATTGCAGCGAAACTCACCAGAAATGGCAGACAATGGATCAAACACCTTCGGGTGAAAGGATTAAGTGGATGTTTTTGGCAATTCAGAGGAGTTCTTGGTGGATTTCTTGGTGGAACATGATGAGGGATGAGAGAAGAGTAGAGTGTTGAAGTGGCTGCTCAAATGGTGGAGAGTGAGCTGGCAGTGGCATGCTAGGTGTCAACATAAGGTAAGGTCACGATTTTATTGTGTTGGCTGTGAATGGGGTTGTATTCCTACTTGCACTTCACTCATGCTAGCTAGAGACAATGTCAGGTGGTCCCAAGAAGACATTTCCTAGGAGAAAAGAGTGGTATGAGGAAGAATGTGAGTGAAATTTGGTTTTTAACTCTCTCTCTCTCTCTCTCTTTCTTTTCCTTTTGATAAATAAAATGTGGATCAAAGGGGTGTAAATTGGGTCCATGTTGATGTATTCTAGGTACTTGTGAGAGATAGGGTAGATAGTTAGGTGTAAATTGAATTTTATTTCTCTCTCACACCTTTTGATAAATAAATGGATAATTGAATGAGAGGTGAGTAGATGATGTGGTAGTGGTGTGGATGACACATGGGTCCCACAAGGATTTGGTCCCACATGTAAGAGATGCAGAAGGAGAGGCATAGAAGCTTCAATTATTCTAAATGTTTAAACTATTCAACATGTGGTTTATTTCCTTCTCCCCTCTTCCATTTATTTAGAATTTTTGAGGAGACAAGGTTGCTGCAATGTGGACAAGGATTTGATGGTTCAAAGTGCTAAGTTCCAAGGTTTGATCACTTTAAATTTTACAATGGTAATTTAGTAAAGTTGACTAGTTAAATTATTGACTGTAGTCAAAATACTGTTTAAGGAACTTGTGGCTCTCATTTTATGGGTTACATTTCGAATTCGATTATGCCATTGCACCTGGTTGTAGAGTGCAATGTGGTCAACATGAAGACCAAAGGGTTTTGATAGATTAATTATGGTTTAATTGTGGTGAAGATGTAAATTAGACTAAGTGGTATGCTGTTTTCAGTATTTTAGCTGAGTTAAAGGATTCATTTGAGGTAGCACATGATGTGATAAATTCAAGCTAAAATGGGAGCTTAGATTGATGTTTAGTATTGTGTGAATTGGTGTGATTTATTGTTGCTTAATGTATTTTTAGGAATTTTCTTTAGCCATGACATGCATATACAACCTATTATGAGATGCACCAAAAGATCCAAAATCAAACCTAAAATAATAATTTGTACAAGCAACCAATGTTTATTTTATTTTAATTTAGGTTTGCATATTGAAACCAATGTTTCCACTTGTTTATATTTAGCTCAAATATTTTGGTTAGGTTAAAATGTAAAACCAAAAGGAGTTACCAATTTAAGGTTAAACTAGATTATTTGATTTGAAATTTGTTAACACAAGATTTTATAAAATTTTATTTTCGATTAGCTCTGATCTTGTCCAACAAAACTTTGTGTTTTATTTTATTTACAACATTTTAGTTCTAAGATGAACTAATGTGTTCATAAAAATTTTAGTTTTCAAAAAGTTTTAAATTTTTCTCAAAATTTTTCCTAGGTGAAATTTCTAGTATATTACATTATGTGTG
The DNA here is from genome assembly GCA_000573905.2 of Oryza punctata. Taxonomy (NCBI): domain Eukaryota; kingdom Viridiplantae; phylum Streptophyta; class Magnoliopsida; order Poales; family Poaceae; genus Oryza; species Oryza punctata. The sequence continues at coordinate 16,107,779 of CM002491.2, read as the reverse complement.
CATATAATCAATAGTAAATGTGTACCCTAATTAGATGCAAATACACGACGTGTATAACTTTAGTATTTAACTTGCAATATATTAATACCGCAGGAACCATTTGATTCTTCTTATCTTAGTTCCGAAATGGAGTATGGTATACTACCTTAACTCTAAAATTGATCTGGACACATACGATTGGTCGAGGATTAATGCTGCATTAAATGACACGTGGGGCCCATATGTGCAAAAAGGTGGAAGGCATAAGGAAGGAAGACCCAACCTCACTCACAAAATAGACTTCCCATGCCATCAACATGTTGGTGACCAGTGTGGGTTCCACGTGTGCCATAACATGAGGAGCTTGTTGGAAAATGTGACTTTGCTCAATCTTGAGGTTTGTACTTCAATTGTGTATGCGCCTATATATTCTAAGTACTTCGAAGTACATACATATATACTAACTTGGTGCCTCACATGCAGGAAAAAGTTTCCAGCATTCCACCTCACAACTTCGAAGTTATTAGAGAGGAGATAGCATGTTTCATACTCGACGAAATCTTATCAACCAAAGGAAGCTATAGATTACAATCGTAGTTAGCTCGTCTCTAAATGGTTCAACATTTTTCAATGCTTGTCAAAGGCATGTGATTATATAATATTTATGTACATATTATATGTAATATAATCTGGTCTGATGTTTCTGTATATACTTACAATGCTAATTACATTTAATTTTTTTCCAATTTATAACTCGGTTTTGTAGGTTTTAATGCTTAACTCTTGAAGATGCATGTTGACGGTTTAGTGATCACTGAATGGATGTCAATGGCATATGTCAATGGATGTGTGAATGGGATATGATCACTGAATGCTTGATTTGTGAATTGTTGTGAATGGGGTTGCTAGGAAAGGGAATATATATCTGATTATGTCTATTTTGCAGCAAGCATAGCTAGTAAAGGCCTGAGGCTAGCCAAAAAATAAAATTTATTTTTTCGGTAAAATACTCATCTGTGATGGGTTTAAGTTTAAGTTCGATTGATATGAGTAATTCGTGACGGGCTTAAGTTTAAACCCGATTGAAATAAGTCATCTGTGACGGGTGCCATACCATACCAACAAAGGTGACCTAGTTATATTTGTCGGGTTCAAGTACGACCCCGTCACGGATGAGATCGTCGGTGATGAGCCTAGTTTCACTTATCTGCTAGGTCAAACTTATCGGTGACGGGTTTTAGTTTTGCCCCGATAAAAATAATTGTCATCCATGACAGCAAAATGCCTAATACAGATGACTTCTCACATCAGTGATCTTTGGTTTGTGATGGAACCACCCATACAGATGAGGTTTACCACTCGATTAAGATGAACTATCACGTGCTACTGTGTGTTCATGAAGAACTTGGCCACAAAGGTGACAGTCAAGTTATGGCTTATGTCTTCAATCCACTTTTCGCCTTCCAAAGCTTCGCTAACAGTTCGGTTCTTCTTTTTGCATGTTCATAAAGATTTGGGATGATTATCTTAAGCGGGACAGGGCCGATCGATGTTGATTCCCAAGAAGACACCGTCTTCCCATCCCCTATAATTAACTTACCTCGGTGGATGCCGCAAACTGATCCTTATCATGGTCGTCAGATGGTTTTGGCATTCCTATCCAAGGTTTGGTGGGGCAGCGCCATTCGTACAACAAAGCCAGCACAGCTCAGAGCTCTACCTATCTTTTGCAGGTCTGAAATGACAAGACCTATTAGGACCTGTTTAGATCCACCGTTAAATTTTTTTCCCCGTCACATAGAACGTTTGAACACATGCATGGAGTATTAAATGTGGATGAAAAAAACCAATTGCATAGTTTGCGTGTAAATAACGAGACGAATCTTTTAAGCCTAATTTCGTCATTATCTGACAATGTGGTGCTACAGTAAACATTTACTAATGACGGATTAATTAGGCTTAATAAATTCGTCTCGCAGTTTACAGGCAGATTCTGTAATTTGTTTTGGTATTAGTCTACGTTTAATACTTCAAATGTGTGTCTGTATATCCGATGTGACCCGCCAAATTTTTTTGCCCCTGGATCTAAACACACCCTTAGTTGGCATGCAAACCTTTGTCCAATGAGCGATGCTCCGGTACTCTCTATTTATAATTTATAGTAGTATACTATCAGTAATATTAAGGGTAAATTACTAATTTACTAATACAATGATTATGAATATCTTTGTCATTTATGTTTTTTTCCAGCTAGATCGATATGTGATTATCCATTATGTTGGCATTGCTCATATTTCATTAAAAAAACCAAAAAAGAAGGAAAATAAGTTTAGTCACTGCTAAATGATAATTATACCCTTATTTTTGACTAGCCATTGTTGTTAATGTTTGTTTCAACTAAACAGTACTAATGTTTTATTTGTCTCCACATTTCTACTACCGCTAATTAGGGTGGTAGTAAAAAGAAATCTGAACCCTTCGATCAAATGAGATCAACGGTTCATATTGTTTTCTACTACCAGTAGAGAGCACCGGAATGAGGCTCTTGTCCAATTCATTTTGCATTTCCCCTATGAAATTCTTCATCCCCTGCCCATAAGAACTTGCACCGTGTTTTGTCCAAATCTTGGGGGGGGGGGGGTTCATTGCGAGCATAGCACTTCACCTGATTAGAACCCGTTTTCCTACCAAAGTTAACAGCCTTCTCTTCCATCCCGCTAGCCGTGCGCTTGCTCTTTAATTCTTGCTCGAATTAAATTTAAAAATATCTCTTTAATTCTTGCTCGAATTAAATTTAAAAATATACTGTTCATTCATTTTATTTTTAGAAATATTCGAGATTCAAAACTTTTTACAAAAATATACCGTTGATCTCGCACTATCATTACGCGAAAGTGAGGTGGCGTGACGTTGTGGCGCGGTATCGCGCGGGGGAAGCGCGAGACCGTGCGGTGTCGCGAAATGAAAGCGTGAGACCGTGCGGTCTCGCGAAAGGAAAGAGTGAGACCGTTCGGTCTCGCTAAATCAAAGAGCGATACCGAATAAAAACTGGTGAATTAGTTAGTAATTACTGTGATTAGCGATTAATTAATTATTAATTAATCACTAAATATTATTAATTAAATAGTTAATTGCATCATTAGTCACTAATTTAATTGATTTCGGAACGGTATCTCACTTTGAAAGTGAGAGACCGTACGGTGTCTCACTTTGAAAGTGAGAGACCGGTACCGTGTGCGCGGTATCGCACTTTGAAAGTGAGAGACCGCTACTGTGTGCGCGGTATCGCGCCGTCGTCGCGCGAGACCGTGCGGTCTCGCGTTTTCATTGCGCGATACCGTCCTTGACGTCATATATTTCTGTAAAAAAATTTACCTCGCGAATATTCTTGAAAAAAAGTTGAATGAACAGTATATTTTTAAATTTAATTCTTGCTCTATCATGGATGTACTGCAGTTGTAACTTGCGGAGTCTACTGAGCATGAGTGGCAAGCCGAGGTAGGTTATTGGGAAGCATTTCATTTCACCTAGCAATTCAGCTTTCAAGCTAAGACAACACATATTCTGATGACGGAAAGAATGACAAATAAAACATTAATACTGTTTAGTTGAGACAAACATTAACAACAATGGCTATTGCAAAATCTTTATCTGTTGTCGAAGAAAATCTCCACGACCGCAATCCTAAGAAAATGGCATCCACGCAAATTCTTAGAAGGAAACAAAATGTTATGTCAACGAGCCTCACTTCGGTGCTTTCTACTGGTAGTAGAAAACAATCTGAACCGTTGATCTCATTATTGTTTTCTACTACCACCCTAATTAGCGGTAGTAGAACTATGGAGGGATATTATTGTTACAAAAAATAAGAGTATAATTATCATTTAGCAGTGACTAATTTTTTTTCCTTCTTTTTGCTTTTTAATGGAATTTGAGTAATGCCAACATAATGGATAACCACATATTGATCTAGCGGGGAAAAAACATAAATAACATAATTACTCGTAATCAATCATTGTATTAGTAAATTACTAATTTACCCTTAATATTATTGGTAGCATAATATTACAGGTAGAGAGTACTGGAGCATCACCCTATGACAACTATCAAACCAAACCATTACAGTTATTCGTATGTCTAACATGCAATGCAGCCATCATCTGTAATACAACCCCATGGTCAAAAAAAAACATTGCAACAATATGCTTAACTGAGTTTAAACAATCTTTGCCTAAAAAAACATAAAATGTTTCCGACCAAAAGATACATGTCATAATATATACCAGAACAACCTCAACGTCTCTCTGAACCAACTCCTTCCACACAGGATGCTGATCTCCTCCATTCTGATCCAATGGCGGTGCTCTCCTCCACCTTCCAGCTGCCTCACCACCTCCTACTCCCAGAGTCCATCGTACCTGACCTCCCCGTGCTGAAGCAGCTCCACCGGCCGCAACGAAGCCGGCCACCACTAGCACCCCCAGCTTCCGGTGCCGGAACGTCGCCGGTGGCCAGATGATCTCTCGCCCCGGTGCTGCTGCTACTGGCTTATCAATGGTGGCAGCTAGTGTGATCCTCACCAACCACGTGGCAGTGGCAGGTTTGCACGACGACGTGAATGTGTAGGGTCTCCAGGGATGGCGCAGCCTGCAGGAGGCGCGGCCACAAGACGTCCCAGGTGCTCGCTGCGGACATGCCAGTCGAGTTTGTACTTGTCTGGCCCGGGGAGAGGGTACTAGGTGTCGACGATGCCGAAGTCAAGGGAGAAGCTGAGGTGGACTCGTCTGAGGCGCGGAACTGTAGGATCAAATCACAAGAACCAAGCCAACCAGTGAGGGGTGAATGGTTGTAACACCAGAAACCAAAAACTTTTAGCGCAAATAAAAGTTGCTCTCGTAGTTGATGAAGATCTCGGCGTAGCCCGTCTAACCGCTTCTACGCTGCCGGTTTGACCAGTGTTGTCCGGCCATTCGGACTGTCGCCTCCTTGCTTGCCACTGCTCATTGCCGCCGGTCTGACCGGTGGATCGCCTCCTGTTAGACCGCTGCCACTTCGCCGGTTAGACCGCCGCTTAGCTGTCAGTCAAACCATCGGGATCCAGAAAAACACGTATCAACGCAACTCTTAAAATTAGATCAATTTTATTGCATCAATATGTGTTTACAAAGTACATCTAAAGCATTCCTCTCTCAACTCACGAACTACGATTCGAACCTTGAAGCTAACCCTAACTTTTCTCTCCCAAAAAGTTGATATCTTCTAGCCTCAACCCCTCATCTATTTATACCCAAAACATGGCTGCCCCTAGCCACGAATCCATCTCATACAAGAAGTCTTAATCCCCTAGGAAACCTTCCCGTACAAGAAACAAACTTTTACAAACTCCAACCTTCCCAAACTTGGATTCCAATCCAAATTTGACTCCGGTTTCCATACGCACACAACACCACGCGTATGCCATATGGAAACCTTCACCTACACTTGCATTATTTTTTAGCCTAAGCATCATGCATGATATTCTCGACCGTCTGGACCTCAACTTCTCCCAAGTCTAGTCCCAATCCATCACCGGCTATACTCCCATGGCTTCAAACAACACCTGCACATGAACAACAAAGAAACTCTATATCCGAGTACAAGTTCGCACCAACTTCACTCATATCAGCACACAATAGTATCACATACGAATAGAAACCATATAAAAGTCATATACATGAAGCAATCTAGAAATTCCATGAAAAAACAACCCTAAACTGACTCATTCCCAGAGTCTGTCGATCTCACCATCGGACTATCGGGTCAGACCGCACCAACACCTCCAGACCAGTGCCTCCTGCCCGGTCTGACCCGCACCCAGTGCCATCTCTGCACTGTTCACCGACTGAAAACACGATCCACCGTATTTTCAACAAACACTCACCTTTAATAATTATTCATCACTAAGATTAATCATCACATGATTATACATAGACATCCCTGAGCAGAGACATCCCTGAACAGAACCACCACCGGGTTGACGTCGTGGATGCATGCCAGGTCTTCCAGCGCGGTGTCGTGATTCAGTTGGATCCCGAGGAACGAGCTCCGTGATCGGAGCCGCCGATGATGGCAGCGCACGCGCATCCGCCACCAGGGCAAGGTCCCTGCAGTGGTCTTGAGGTGCAGCTTCTTCAGATGCGGGAAGCCCGAGGCGGGCGTAGATGAAACCCTGCGTCGACCTCGGTAGGTCATCCGACTCCAGGACAAGAATGGTGAGCACTGACGCCAGGGGACAATTCCTCAGCGTGAGTTTCGTCAGGCGCAGCGGTGGCCGGCCGTTGACGTCGGCGGCGCCGACGGGTTGGAGAAAGAAGAAGTACCAAACCTTACGACGGCGCCACGGCACAGAATTGATGGCGACCTCGAGCTCCTCGACCCCCCACAAGTCAACGGCCGTGTTGATCAGGCGGTGGGCGTCGTTTGGCGTTCCGAGGCGGCCCCCGAGCCGGCGCCGGGGAGCTCGTCGGCGTCGAGAATGCTGGTGATGGACTACGTCAGGCCCCGCATGACGCAGCACTCGTACCGCGCCAGGGATGCCTCGAGCTTCCTCCCGGCCACGTCGTCGTCGCACCCTCCGAGGGCGAGGAAAACTCGGCGGCGCGCTGGTGGTAACCCCGCAGGAGCGCGTTGCTGACACGGAAGTCGAGCGCCGGGAGCTCGCGCGGGAGGCGCGCCCAGTGGCGGGACAGAGTGGCGGCGCTGAGCGCGGAGCGGGTGTCGAGGCTGCGCATGACGATGAGCAGGAGCTCGTCGGGCAGCGCGCGGAGGCGGTCATCGCCCTCGCCGCCGCCCCCGCTGTGGGACGCTGCGCATGGCAGGGCGCTCCGACGTCGACGTCGCGGACGAACAGCCATTGTCACGGCAACACTGACACAAGTTGCCGAAGGATTTGTAATTGAAAAAAAAAAGTTACCGAAGGATTTGCAAACTTTGCAACCATTCGAGAACTGTTTGTCGCAATGAATCTTTCATCCTACAACTATGGAGGAGAACTACTTTCTTGAACAAAGCAAATCATGCTTCCACGTCTGACCTTGTACCTTAGAAAACGCAACCATTTCTCTCCTTCCAGATATGCCAACAAGCAAAATAAGAATTTTGTTAACCGTACTTTGTTACCAGATTAAACAAGAATTTAATGTATGATCCTACGGTAATAGTTAATCATTTTTGCTTGTTCAACAACCATGTGATTTACATTGTCTAACTATAGCACACAACAAAAAGGAATTAATGATACCATCTAAAGATCACTATTTTCACTACATCACTACTAGAGAACACAGACTTATAGCATCGAAAAATCAATATTTTTACTATTTTACATTTAACCACATATTATCGAAAGTTACTAGTTTACTTTAACAACACCAGAAGTTAATTTCGTTATATAATTTAGCCACTTTTGCAGAGCAGGTGATTGAAATAAGAAGGAATTTCAATCACCTAGGCTTGGCCGTTGGATCAAAATCCAATGGCCATGGCATCATCTACAAGGGAGGCAGGAAGAGAGGAAAGGGAGGGAGTTTGCATATCAGCCGGTGATGGGGAGTTCCTTGGCAAGCCTATGCTAGCGATGCCTGAACACCGACGTGTTAGTTGCGATTCCCCACTCCGCCTCTACGCGCCCTGATCGGGGGCGCCAGCCGTACATGGCTGTGGGCCCCTCTCACGCAGCGCTACCTAAATAGGGGGAGCCGCTGGGGCACGCGGTACGAGGTTCACCGTGCACTAGCGTTCCCCACACAAAACCCTAGCTCCCACCGATCTGGTGTTTGCGCTGAAGTGAGGGGAAGCTCGCCGTCAGCCGTCGTCACCGTCATCGTCCACTGCATCGTCACCATCACTGCCCCGACCAACGCCGCCAACATCTCACCGCCGTCACCGTCCCCAACTCCGAACCCTCGTCATGGCTGCATCGAGCTCCAAGGGCAACGAAGGTACGGGTTCATCTCTTCCTCTCTCTCTCTCCGTTTCCTCTCCTGAAGAACCCATCTATTATTCCTATGAGCTAGCCAAAACCCCTAGATCCGCACCTAGGTATTCCTAGGGTTCTAACAATGGTATCAGAGCCAACCTAAGGTGAAGATCTAGGAGGGAAGAAGAAGAGGAAAGGGGATCTCGGGTCCCCGAAGAAAAGATCAAACAAGATTAAAAAAAAGGAAGGGGGTAAAACCCTAACCTTTCCCACCGCCGGCCGCTGCCGATGGGCAAGAAGACACCACCGCCGCTGTCGGCCGTCGCCAATGCGCGCGCGGGAAGCCCGCCACCGCCGCCGCCGGCCATCGCCGCGCGCGCGGGGGAAGCCCGCCACCGCCGCCGCCGGCCGTCGCCGACGCGCGTGGGAAGCAACCGCCGCCGCCAGCCGTCGCCGAAGCGGGTGGGAAAGGGGAAAGCCAGTGGCCAAGGGCACCGCCGCTAGGCCACTCGACGGTGGCGCGCTCAGCCTAGGGCGAACGCGCGCGCCGACGAGGGGCTCCGCAGCGGCGCCACCACCTCCAGCCGCCACCATGCGAAAGAGAGAGAGAGGGACAGAGAAGCTAGGGTTTCGGCGGCCGGTGAGACGGGGGTTTTTGTTCCCCGATCTCGGCGGCCGGCCGTCCGATCAAAACCCTAGCGATCGGACGACCGGCGTTGGCCGGGCTGAAACCGGCCCAAGAGGGAGGCACGCGGCGGTAGTTTTCCCGGCCCAGGCCCAGGTTGCGGCCTGGTGCGCAGGAGCGCCGGCCAGAGCGAGTGCAGGCCGAGGGCCAAACAGACAAGTCTGTTTTGGGTCCCTCGATCGAAGAGAAGAAAAAAAAGGGAGTCTGTTTTAGGCCCCTCGGCCGAAGGAAAAGAAGTCTGTTTAAGGCCCTTCGGCCGAAGAAAAGAAGTTTAATTTTAGTCATTTTCCTTTTAATTTTTTCAGAAGCATTCACAATTATAGTTATATGAATGTATTTATTTCTAGGCAATTTTAAACCAACGTGAAAATTGTTTAGAGAGTATAGTTGTATAAGAAATGCTTCTGAACATGTATGTTATTTTTTTTTCGCTGCTGTAATGTATGTAATGTTGTTATTAAGACCAACGTTGATAATAGCAATATTAAATAATGTTTATCAGTTTTCCATGCATTGGCTCTATTTCTGCCCAACGGTGATGTAGAATTAATGTGGTAGTATGTTGTATGTTTTAATTTTGACCAACGTTAAATTAAGACATACAAGAGTTTTTTAAAAGTTTCTCAATTTCTTTAATTTGTTTTCAGGAACCACTAACCCACTAGTGTACATCTCGACCGTTGAGCCCCTTATCGGGAATAATTATGGCTCATGGCGACAGAAGATTGAGATAGCACTTGCGCTATCCGACATAGATTTAGCTCTCACCGAGGATCGCCCCACTGAGCCTGTTGCTCCAGTGAGGGCAGAAGGTGAGAGCGAAGATGACTTCAAGCAAAGAATGTTGGACCATGCTCCAATAAGACAAAAGTACGATACTGATCGTGCGAAGTGGGAGTCATCAAATCGCAAGTGCTTAATGGTAATTAAGAGCTCCATTGTGGAGGCAATAAGGGGAGCAATCCCAGCATGCACCACCGCCAGTGAGTATCTTCAGAAGGTGGAGAACCAATTCACTGGTTCTTCGAAGGCTTATGCGTGCACTCTTATTAAGAACTTAGTAACCATGAAGTATACTGGCGGAGGGGTTAGAGAGCATATTTTGAAGATGAGCGGCATCACTTCAAAGCTCAAGAAGATGGACTTGGTACTCCCTGATGAGTTCCTAGTTCACCTTGTTTTTGCCTCCTTGCCCTCGGATTTTGAGGCTTTTGTTGTTAATTACAACTCATAGCCTGAAAACTGGGACATTGAGAAGCTCATTGCCATGTGTGTGCAAGAAGAGGATAGACCCAAGTCTCGTGGTGATTCCGGTAACTATGTGAAGCACAACAAGAAGAGGAATAACTACAACCAGACTCCAGTCTCTGCTAAGGCACACGGAAAGGCGCCACAAAGTGACCCACGACCAAGCAATGCAGAGGTGGTGGATAAGGACACTTGCAGGTGGTGCAAGAAGAAGGGGCACCACATGAAAGATTGCTCTGAATTCCTGAAGCATATGTTAAAGAAAGGTGATGATATTATTACATTTGTAGATGAATCCCTGTATGTAAGTTATTCAAAATCCACTTGGTGGGTTGATTCAGGTGCGACCATTCATGTTGCAAATTCATTACAGGGATTCCGTACCAGGAGGATCCTAATAAGAGGAGAAAGATGCATTAGAGTGGCAAATGGTGTCGAAGCTGAAGTTGAAGCTATTGGAGAACATCCATTAGAATTGAATAATAGCTTCACACTCTATTTGCAGAATGTTCTCTATGTACCCTCCTTAAGTAGAAATTTAGTTTCCATCTCATGTTTAGCGGATGATGGATATAATTGCTATTTCGATCAAGACTTATGTTCAATTATATTCAAAGATAAGTGTGTGGATCTTGCCCCCCGACAAGGCCAACTTTATATGTTGTCTAAACATGAGAATGTGAATGTTGTATGCAACGAAGAGAATGTTGCGTGCAATAGTAAGGCTTCCTCATCTACGAATGTAAGAAGTAAGCACAAACGATGCAATGATGAAACCTCTGCGAAATTGTCGCACTATCGTTTAGGTCGCATTTTGAAGGGGAGAATTGAGCGATTAATTAAAGAAGAAATTTTGCATCCTCTAGACTTTGAGGATCCAGAATATTACATTGATTGCATCAAAGGAAAGTATGTTAAACAAATAAAGAAAGGAGTCATACGAAGTTTAGGCAAATTGGAAATCATACACACAGATATTTGTGGTCCTTTTCCAATTAAGACTGTGGATGGTTATGATTCATTTATAACATTCACATATGATTATTCTCGCTATGGCTATATTTATCCAATTAAAGAACGATCCAAAGCATTGGATAAGTTTAAGATATTCAAGGCTGAGGTAGAAAATCAGCATGATCTAAAGATTAAAGTAGTAAGATCCGACCGTGGAGGAGAATACTACGGTCGGCATACCCCTTATGGCCAAATACCTGGACCTTTTGCAAGGTTTCTACAGGAAAATGGCATAGTAGCCCAGTACTCGACACCGGGCGAGCCTCAGCAGAACGGAGTGGCTGAAAGACGTAACCGTACTCTAATGGACATGGTCCGAAGTATGTTAAGCCACTCCACTTTACCGATAAGTCTATGGATGGAGGCATTAAAAACCGCTGCCCATATTCTTAATCGAGTACCAAGTAAGTCGGTGCCCAAAACACTGTATGAATTATGAACAGAAAGGAAACCCACACTTAATTATGTACGGGTGTGGGGCTGTCCAGCTGAGGCAAAGTTATTTAACCCGAATATTGGGAAGCTAGATCCCAAGACAGTTAGTTGCCATTTCATTGGCTACCCTGAGAAATCAAAAGGGTTTCGTTTCTACTATTCTGATAGACACACCAAGTTTGTAGAAACGAGACACGCAGTGTTTCTGGAGGATCAAATAGTTAGGGGGAGCATGGTACCCTGAGAAATTAGTCTTGAAGAGAAGCGGGTATGTGTACCTACTCCGATGATTCAAGAACCTTTTTTCTCGATACCTGTTGCTGTTACACCGACAGCACAAAACGCTGCAGTGTCAACACCTGTTGTTAGTTCTCCTATGGCAACAACGAATGAACAGGAGGAACCTGCCATACAGGATCCTCTAGAGCCAGTTGTCACACAAGAGGAAGAGCAACATAAGCCCCAAATAGAAGATGTACCACAACTCAGAAGATCTCAAAGAGAGAGAAAGGCAGCTATTCCTAATGACTACAAAGTCTATGCTAGTGAAGAAGTTCAAACAGAGGGAGATCCCACCTCGTTTGAAGAAGCCATGAGAAGTGCTCATTCATCAAAGTGGCTTGAAGCCATGGAAGATGAAATGAGATCAATGAGTACCAACAAGGTTTGGGACATAGAAGAAATTCCTAAAGGAGCCAAGACAGTAGGCTGCAAATGGGTATACAAAACAAAATGTGACTCCAAAGGGAATGTGGAAAGGTATAAAGCGCGACTTGTGGCAAAAGGTTTTACTCAAAGAGAAGAAATAGATCATAATGAGACATTTTCTCCGGTGTCATGCAAAGATTCCTTCAGGATCGTAATGGCACTGGTGGCACATTATGATCTAGAGTTGCATCAAATGGATGTAAAGACGGCATTCCTTAATGGGGATTTGTATGAGAACGTCTACATGGCACAACCCAAAGGTTTTGTTGTGGAAGAAAAAGAACAAATGGGATGTCATTTGAAGAAATCCATTTGTGGATTAAAACAGGCCTCCAGACAGTGGTATTTAAAGTTTGATGAAGTAATAAGAAGGTTTGGGTTTAATGAGAATGAAGAGGACAATTGTGTTTACGCAAAGTTTAGAAATGGGAGATTCATTTTCCTTATCCTATATGTAGACGACATCCTACTCGCTAGTAGTGATGTTGATCTACTATTGGAGACGAAAAAGTTTTTGTCCTCAAATTTTGACATGAAAGATCTTGGTGAAACCTCATTCGTTCTAGGAATAGAGATTCACCGAGATAGAAGAAAAGGGGTTTTAGGATTATCGCAAAAGGTATATCTGGAAAAGATTCTACAGAAATACAGTATGCATGCGAGTAAGCCTACACCTGCTCCCATAGTCAAGGGCGATAGATTTGGGAAATTTCAATGTCCCAGGAACCAACATGAGATCGATCAAATGAAAGCGGTTCCATATGCTTCAGCTGTCAGAAGCTTGCAGTATGCTCAAGTATGTACGCGCCCTGACTTAGCTTTTATTACCGGGATACTTGACAGATATCAGGAAAATCCAGGCATAGATCACTGGAGAATGGTAAAGAAAGCTTTGTGTTATGTGCAAAGGCACAAAAGGCCTCATGCTAACGTACAGAAGGTCTGATTCCCTAGAGATAGAAGGATATTCGGATTCAGATTTTGCGGGAGATGTAGACGATAGAAAGTCCACATCGGGTTACATATTCACTCTCGCAAAAGGAGCCATTTCGTGGAAAAGCTCCAAGCAAACTGTCATAGCATCATCCACGATGTATGCCGAGTTTGTAGCTAGTTATGAGGCCACGGGGCAGGCAAAATGGTTAAAGAAGTTTGTACCCGGGTTGAAGGTGGTCGACAGCATTCAAAGGCCACTCAAGATGTACTGCGACAATGAGCCAGCAGTGTTTTATGCTCACAACAATAAGTCAAGTGGTGCTGCCAAACACATTGACATTAAGTTTTATGTTGTGAAAGAGAAGATCCAGGATCATACCATTAGTCTCGAGCATATAAGAACAAAGGAAATGTTAGCGGATCCGCTTACAAAAGGCTTACCACCCAGTGTGTTCAGAGAACACTTAGCCGGTATGGGTTTACAGGAAAGCCTATGATCCTTGGATTACGAAAGGGCCCAGTGTTTATTTCGAGATAGGGAGGTGCATTGTAGTCGTTGCGTCTGATGGTTAAGTGGTGACTGTCATGATGAAGTGTGCTCTATGCATCAATCTATTTAGAAGTAAATGATAAGTATAAGAAGTAAGAAATGCGGAGATCGAAGGGGAGAATGTTAGTTGCGATCCCCGGGGGGAATCAATTTTACCGATTCCCCACTCTGCCTCTACGCGCCCTGATCGGGGCGCCAGCCGTACATGGCTGTGGGCCCCTCTCACGCAGCGCTACATAAATAGGGAGAGCCACCGGGGTAGGCGGTACGAGCTTCACCGTGCACTCGCGCTCCCCACACAAAACCCTAGCTCCCACCGATCCGGGATTTGTGTTGAAGTGAGGGGAAGCTCACCGTCAGCCGTCGTCAACATCGTCGTCCACTGCATCATCACCATCGCTGCCCCGACCGACGCCGCCAACATCTCACCGCCGTCACCGTCCCCAACTCCGAACCCTCGTCATGGCTGCGTCGAGCTCCAGGGGCAACGAAGGTACGGGTTCATCTCTTCCTCTCTCTCTCTGTTTCCTCTCCCGAAGAACTCATCTATTATTCCTATGAGCTAGCCAAAACCCCTAGATCCGCACCTAGGTATTCCTAGGGTTCTAACATGACGGGCTACCTAGGGATTAGAGTTCTAGGGTTGGAGGCGGCAAGATGGGGTAGGAGGGCGGTGAGGGTGGATTTAGAGGGATATTCAGGGTGGCTTATTACCTATGGTTGGTGGCAGTGGCCTACGGAGATGGGAGGGCAACGAGGCACTAGAACTACAGGTATGGAGGAGGGCGGTGGGTAGGGTCGGTGGTGGCTGCAAAGGACATCATCAGATCTAGTTGAAAGGTATTGTTTAGCAGATCTGGATCTGGCGGCGCGAGCCACCCGAGATGGGGGATGAGAGATAGGGCGGGAAGCTTACCGGAGTTATTGAAGAGGGCGACGACACCGGCGCGGAGGAGCAGCACGGAAAGGAAGGGAGATGGAGGTGTGTGCGGTTGTGAATCTTATCGCACCGTTGGCATGATTCTAGGGAGGTAGCACGAATGGAGGCGAGGCGCGTTGGTGTGGGGACGATTTGCGGTGGCGGGGTGGAGTTTGAGGAGAAGAGATAGGATTAAGGTTACCTGATTTGCACGAATCTTGATGAGATCTGAACCAATGAAAAATGAACTAATGGTGGATAGATAAATATCAGGCAACACATTAATAGGAGGTCTCCAATTTAGCACACCGCCCTAACTTCCGTTACCTTTTCCTAGGTTAATCATTCCCTTCTTTACCCCTTGTCTGTTCTGGTTCACGAGCACGCACCATTGGCAAGTGACACATTAGTGGGTGAGTTAGAAGTTGGCCATGGCGGTGAGTGAACTGGTGGGCGGCAACATGAGACATATTTAATAATTTAAACTACATGTTTGCTATTATTTTCTAATGTGTTCTACCTCCATGCATTTGTTGAATCATACATACCGAAAGAAGCCGAAGCATAAAAATACATCTAGGTGAACCCACTTTAAGATATAGAAAAAATCACATATTTGCTACTCATCAGGTGACGAAAAATGTCAAAAACATTAGTCGAATATGCCCACCATCGATCCATGTGTGAGATTCACACTCTAGCTGTCCTTCTTGATCAAAGTGTCTTCTTGATCAAAGTGTCCTTCTTGATCAGGTTTAAGTAATGCAACTTTTATAGCTGATTGATTAGCCTAGCCTGTCATTAGGCAATGGTGTAACCAGGGTGGGGAATTCATCGGCATACAGGAGCTGTTGTGCTCGAGGTCATTGATGTGCTTGACAACAGGATCAAGGTGGTGTTAATTGCAGAAAAATGTGAAAGTTATGTACTCTGGGGTGAAAGTACACAATGAAAGTTTGACAATGATGCTCAAACTACAATTTACTCATTAGTAACAAAAATAAAACTTCCATCAAAAGAGAGGAAGCATTTTTGTTTGGATTTTGTCAAAAAAAAAAGAGAGAAGAAATACACACATATCCACGTGAATTGGAGTCCTCTCCACACAGAACGTGTGTGCTAGATGTAAACTGCACATATACAAGGGTTGTGGGGAGATTTGAGTAATTTTGGCCATCAAAGTGTAACTGACATTTAAGCATATACATATATATATATATATATATATATATATATATATATATATATATATGTGTGTGTGCGCGCGCGCGCGCGCGCATGAGGAATACACAATTCAAAAAAACAAATTAAGAAGCTTCTAAAGTAAAAAGTTATACCACGAAGTTGTGTGGCATCCTGGTCTAAATAGGATCAATGGGGACGTCGGATCCTTTAAAGGGGTGCCATCCTAGATCAATTAGGATGTGGCATGCGTGGTCTATGAGAGCTGCGTGCGCATGTTTAGTATCACAATGGTAGTTTAGAAAGGGTGGAATCAACTTATAAGGGTTTATCTCTCTTACCATATCACGTTCAGATTAACCCTTTTATATAAAGCGAGAACGAAAATGTAAGTTGGGTGGTATATATAAGGTGGCCCGAATGTCGATTGGGTTGGGCTAAGTTAGGCTGCACGGTTCTGGAGGACGGCTTGTTACATGTTGAAGCTTTTTATATGCAAATTTCAGTTATGTAACTTTTAGGTGATTAATTAGTCATATCTATCCTCTCCTAAGACAAAGGTGAAGCATGCATGCGCATAGGTGGGAAGTTCATCATCATGCACGAACCATTGTACCTGAGGTCATTGATGTGCTTACGGTTGAGGCGGTTCAATTTGCCAAAAAAAGGGAATCTCCTTTAGGAGTTTGCATCACATAGTGAGCTTTGGCTTCTATCTATCTAGTGGAAGGAGCCATCCCTATTTGTGGCAAGGAGTAAACAATTCACCAATTTCAATTATGATTTGACCATGCAACCATCCTCCATTTTCCCTGACTTTGGTACCACGCACCATCGTCCTCCTCCATCTTCAGTGGCTCCGGCCAATAGATCTGCTGACGTCTCCCATTACTCCTAACCACCTTATGGATGAGTTTTCTCATCATCAACACCACCACAGGCAATCACCCTCCTCCATCTCTCCAGCGGGCATATATGGCTCCCTGTCACAACCACTAGCCTATCACCGTTCCAGTCAACACGTACCTCTCACCTTTCTCACCCCTAATCACCCTCCCCCGTTTCTTGACGGTCAGACCTAACCGCTTGGGACTTGGAAATAGAGATGGAGAGACAAAAACGAAGCAGAACCACGGAGCAAAATCGCAAGGTTAGAAATTTAAGTGATTCTATCCGAAATGTGGCGAGTATCCGTTATAGGAATCAGAAATGATGTTTTTTTTTTTTTTTTTGCATTTGTCATGCTATTGAGTCCAATATACACTGTAAAAGAGGTTATATGTTAAGAATTAGATCATTGCAATGTAAAATAATACTAATTTGCATGTGTTTTTTTTATAATTGATAATCCGACCTTTGCTTTAACTAAAGTTATAGCCAATATTGTTAGAATAAATAGTAAGAAATATATGCAGTGGAGATGTTAGTGCTGAAAACGATAAGGAAAAATAATGGCATCTATAGGTTTTACTGGTGTCATAAATTTTAATAGGTGAATAGCTAATACAGTCTCTAAAGTTTCGCTTCAAGATAAATTTAGTCCTTAGACGTTTTATATTGTCCAAATTAGTCATAGAAATTTTTCTTACGGCTCAATATAGTTTGTTGGACTACCGAAAACATCACGTAAACACGTCATGTATGTCATCTTCACATGTAAGGCTAGCGTTTAAATACCTGATTTACCCTCATATACTTAAGTATATGATACCTCATGTGTTGCTACGAAATGACTACTTATAGTAAGCGACTCTGAAAAGATATGCAAGTTAAAGAACAAGAAGGGACGGATAAAAAGAACTTAACAAGCTTAACTCATACTCTCTATATCCCACATTATAAGATATTTTTGCATCTCTATCCCTTAAATAAAAATTCACAAACATACATATATTTTTAAACATGAAGATAAAACACATAATAAATCTATGCACAGATCCATTCAAAACCCAAAATATTTTCTAATGCGAAACAAAGGAAGTAAGTTATAGTCGGTATTCCTACATTAGAGAGAGCTAACCATAATCGATTAGAATTGTTGCACATGGTCCTGCAAAATTTTAGATCTCACCCGCCATCGCTGCTTGAAGACAAAACCGTGTCCATGAAAGGACACAATCACATGCCACAACAGTCCTGATCGGATGGTCAATTATTGGGATATGCTTATAAGGGGTACGGTGTATGTGTGTGTACGTACACTGTGCGTGTTGTGAGCACATGCGTCGTGTTTTCTTTAAAAAAAAAAAGCCTTGGTCGGACGGACAATAATCGCTGACGATTTGAACCGACGGCTGGAAATGCTCAAGCAACGTCTCCAAAAACCTTCCCACCCCACGTGCGGCATCACGCGGCCTCACCACGCGCACCCAAACCGGATTCCACCCGGGAACACACGACGCCACTGCGCGCACCGCGGCGACGGCAACGGCGACGGCGCCGCCGCAGTGACACCACGCCACCGCTCCTCGGGACTTTCCGGATCGGCCGGCCGGCGAGATGAACGCATTCAGGCTCGCCGGGGACATGACGCACCTCATGAGCGTCCTCGTCCTTCTGCTCAAGATCCACACCATCAAGTCCTGCGCCGGTGAGTGACTGAGCAGCCGACTGGCGCCCGTGCCTCTCGCATCCGGTTTTTCAGATTCTTTTTTTCTTGAAGACGCGTTGCTGTATTGAATCGTGGACCCGTTGCCCAGCTCAAGAAAGGATTCTGCTTCGTTTGGTTTAGTTCTGGATCTTGGGGGGGAATAGGGGACGCAAGCACAATGCTGTTTAGTGAGGGCTAAGATTGGTGGTGCGTGGATGGATTCTGAGGCTTTAGGGACTAGAGGGTTTGAGGAGATGAGGAAATCTTGGCTTTTGGATGCAATTGGAATGGTTGAGATGTAGGTTTGGTAGTTTGTACATTTGAGGATGGATCCTGGAGGAAATGTTGGATCTTGGTTTGCTCTGGCAACGGCGTTGGCATTGCATAAGGGCCTATGCTTTTTGGAAGATTTCAGTGATATTGCCACTCTGTTGTTTTGCTAACATTAGAGATTGGTAGGTTAGATTCTCCGGAAACTGATAATTTGAGGACAATGTTGTGTTGTGTACGTTTCAGGATGCACTTTTGTCCACTGATTCATTATTTGTGCCTTCCATTTCTTTTTCTAAAAATATAGATTGATTGTTAGATTCTCTGGAAATTTTGAAGACGATGCTGTGTTGTCTATATTTCGTAATGCATTTTTGTCCACTTATTGATTGTTATTGTGTTCAACCCAAAGTGTTATCGTATATGGGGACCTGTCCTGGTCATTTGCATTTGTGTTTCTTAAGGATCCCATGTACAGAAGATTTTTATGTCCTGGTTTAATTATATCTGTGTCTCCATTCCCCAAGGGGCCACATGACATAAAATTTTCATATCCTGGTTCTTTGTTGTGAAATGATCGATCAGGTGCATGCAGATTTATCACAAGGAATGGTAAAAGGTATTGAACTTGTCATGTGGCCATTTGCATTTTTCTTTTTTTTTCTAGTGAAAAATTTCTATATATGTTTCATAATTTGAAAGAGCTAAACTTGTAATAGTTTGTTCTATAAAGAAGCCTTGTGTTGGTCATTACTCACCAGTCAGACATGATTTCACTGCTTGCACATCATGGGTGTCATGTTTGTAGTTCGTATGTAAGAGGCCCTCTCTCAGGATTACTGCAGTGCTAACCTGCTTTTAAAACATTATGTTAGCGTGTGTCAACGTGCGGCCAAGCAATTTACGAATTGTATTCATCGAACCAGTACATTGAATGGCTAAGATTATTTGTTGCTCCAGAATTTAATAATAACGAGTTGGTGCATGTCAATAATGTGGTTGCTCTCATAAGTGCAGTAAAAGGAATACCATCATTCCTGTAATCGTCAATTTTCCCTTATAGACACATCCGATTTCTGAGAATGCTTGCTTTGAACAATGTCTGTATCACTCACTCAAGAAGTATCATGAACTGAAAATCAATTTTTGATTTATTTTTTCTTGTAGGTGTTTCCTTGAAAACACAAGAGCTATATGCTCTTGTTTTCGCCACTCGCTACTTGGACATATTTACAGACTTTATATCCCTATACAATACATTCATGAAGATGATTTTCCTGGGTAGCTCATTCTCAATTGTTTGGTATATAAGGCGCCACAAGATGGTCCGCAGATCATATGATAAGGATCATGATACATTTCGACACCAATTTCTTGTTCTACCATGTCTTCTTTTGGCGTTGCTTATACATGAGAAGTTCACTTTCAGGGAGGTACTTAATCGAATCAACTTCTTGAAGTTGTAGAAACTATAAGCTTCCAATGATAATTTATCTCACCTTTTAGGTCTGAATTGATATATTCCCCTTTAGTTTTATTACTTCCATAAGTTATGACCAAGCTTTGTTGGGGTTTATCCTAATTAGGTGATATGGACATTTTCCATTTATCTGGAGGCTGTTGCAATTCTTCCTCAACTTGTATTACTACAGCGTACACGAAACATTGATAATTTAACAGGGCAATATGTGTTCTTCCTAGGGTAAGTTTTGAATATGGGTACCATTTTCTTTTGAGCAAACACAACTTTCAATATTTTCTTATCCATCTCTGAAGCAGTTAAACCCAAATTGTTGCTTGTATCTTGTTGATATTAGTTGTACTCAAAATATAGTCCACATTTCAGCAATGAGCACATAATCTTTCATCTTAATTATTCTTTCAGGCTCCTAAGTTCAACATAGTCAAGCATTGATCATTTTGCATTATCATGTTATGTATTTTTGTTTACCCTTTCCAATAATTTATCTGTTTTTCTTCCATGGATAATAAGATGTGTATGCAACGTTAACAATTCAAAATTTTCAAATGTTGTGCACCATAATGTATTCCATTATCATCTATTTAAATAAGATCATGTGTTGTTAAAGATATTGCGGACCTGAATGATGTGTCTAATGTCTACTGTTTTTTTCGTCAAGGAGAAACATGGTCATTGGAAATAGTTTCATACCAAATATGGTTTCAGTAAGACAAAATCCTAAAATTAATCAGCATTGTATCAACATGGTGACTATGTTGCAAAGTAACCATTTTTTCCAGGTTCAGAGAATTTCTGTAGAGAACATGCGATGTAACAGGAAACAGTCCCCTTTTGTCATTAGCATAATTTGTGTATCCGTTCATCCTTTTGGTCAGTTTGATTGATGGAATCAATTGTCCCTGTTTGTGCTTCTGCTCCACATGCTAGTGCTTGCTAGGATTTTCTTTCTTGACATTTGACTTGTGTATCATCATATTATCCTTGTTAGAGATAGCCAGGCCAGGAATTCAGAAACATGTACACATTATAAGTTTACGCAGCAAACATTATCCGTTTCATTTTCAGATTCTATGCACCATTATTTTCCATTGGGAATCAATATTCTCTTCTGTTAGAAAACATGACCTTTTCATTTTCACATTGATTGACGTGATGCAGCGCATACCGAGCATTATACATCCTCAACTGGGCTTACCGCTACTTCACTGAGCCACACTATGTGCATTGGATAAGTATGGCATATCCAGATTGTGTTATTCTGTATTGAATTTATATGCATTGGGAACAATCTACAATTTATGTGTGTTTCTTAAACAGCCTGGATATCGGGATTCGTGCAGACATTGTTGTATGCAGATTTCTTCTATTATTACCTCAATAGGTAAGCAATGTGCCTTTAATTTCTCACTATTTCCATTTAATGAAAATTCCTGTCACAATGTTGCACCAGGTCTTCTAGCAATAACTAATAAATAATATCCGACATTTTGGCAGTTTGAAGAACAATGTGAAGCTCACCCTACCAGATTGACAACTCAACTAATAATTGTAATTTTTGGTGTTGTATCATCTGAAATGTGGGTGGCTTGGCATGTCCAACCAGAAAAAACAAAGATCATGAAAAAAAAATTGTTTCATACAGTTCTGAGAGGTGTGACAATAGAAGAGTGCAGTAGCATATGTTGAAATCGTGGTGTGCTCCATTATGAGGAAACCGCAGATGTCTATGTTGTAGATTTGAAAATTTTATAGAGGATACACTGTAAATTAAAGGGATAATAGCCCGTTGCACTATGGAGATGAATATTACTGATATCTGGGTGACCAGCTGTTGTTTGTCAAGAGGACCTTGAAACTTTTAAGACAGTATATGTGACTCTTTCTTCAGCATTGCCATGAGCTGCTATTGTTAAACTCTTTGTCATCATTTTGATCAGCCTAAATTTTAAATCGTAAAGTGTAGGACTTTCTAGAGCAATGTGATGTGCATGTTTAGTTTGAAGAGATCCTCCAGTGACAGTTCACTCGTCAAGCTGTAACAACATTTTCCCTTATGAGCTGTGAGAAACCTCAATGGTCACTACTTCCCTTCTCAAGAAAATCATATATCCAATTGTTTGAGCTGTGACTTATAAGTAGCATCCAATTTTGAAATATTGTTTGAATAAATTCAGGACTTTGTTTTTGTCACTTCTGTCAATTTAACTTTAGCTTTTGGACCACTAATAAAAATAAGTATAAAAGTCTTTACCTTTGAAATTGCTTTCATTGTTTCTGACCAGGGTTGACAAATATGATGGTAAATCACTTAATTATTGTGGTTATTATATGACTTAGAGTTGGTATGAATTTCGAAACCGTTTCGATAAAATGGCCAGGTTTTATTCAAATTGAAATCCAATTATTTGGCAAAAAATCCAAATATTTACCATGGCCGAACGGTAATAGTCGTTACCAACAAAACTGCTGAGCGTCGCTCCGTGACCAACGATTTTGTAAACCCTGCTTTGGTCTTGTGTCTCTGGCTTATGCGCCGCAAAAATCCAAGCAATTTCACTAATGAGTTGCCTTTCATAGCGTCGTATCAATCAGCATGAACTCCTTGCCACAAATCGACAAAATAGCAGCATCATAAAAAGCAAAAACGCAACGATCTTGCGGTTACCCTTTCCGACAACAATCCAGAAAAGACGATCTTACCCTACCCTCTCAATTAATATACATGACCCGTCAACCTGACCACATCGTTTAATTTCGGATCAAACATCCACCCTAGTTCTCGGTCTCGTCAGATTAACACTATCCATCCTCTCCCAAGTTAGTACTATTTACCACCCTTCATCAGTTGTGAGTATAGTCACAAAGTTCCTAGGTTGATAGGATCGAGGATCGTGATATGTTACTTGCGCAAGGTTTTTACAAGGTAGGGACAAAAAAGTCCCCGTGTTTCCGAGTCAAGGACTTTTTCGTCCTATAGCATTTAGCAAAACTTTTCTATAGAATGTTTTTAAAAGAATATTTTTTTAAAAAAACTCATAGAATGTTTTTAAATAACTCATCGTCTAGCAGTTTGGAAAGCGTGCACGTGTAAAACAAGGAAGTAGAAGATGAGAACTTGTAGTTCCGAACGTGGCCTTAGAGTTGGTAGAAACCGTTCAATAAATGTTTATTCAGATCAAAATTCAAATCTTTGACATAATCTGTCCAAATTTTACCATAACCAAACGGTAATTGTTAATTTCCTCGAAACCCAGCTTTAGTCATGTCTCTCGCTTATGCGACATTAAAATAAAAAAAGCCTTCCAAGCAAGTTCGTTAATGAGCTGCCTTTAGGCCATCCCCAACCCTCCATATCATCTAGTATCCATAGCATTTAATACATTACCACATAAGGAAAAATCTAATGTGGTAATAGAGTTAATGAGGAGAGAGGTAAAAGGATGAAAAAACCATGTCTCATGCAAGAAACCATGTCTACACAAGAATCAATAATAAAAACATAGAAATAGATGGATAAAAGGAGAGAGAAGAGAGGTGATTGGAAGATAATTTAATTTTAAGACACCATCCATTAGATACATAGTGTTTATATGACATAGCAAGTATGGAAACTAGGTGATAGTTTTTGGGTTGGGGATGGCCTTAGTAGCATCGTACCAATCCAGGTTAGCATGAACTCCCTACCACAAAGCGACAAAAATAGCAGCTCCATATAAAACAAAAAAGGTAACAAACCGACGGTTACCCTTCCCGACAGCTGCCCATGAACGATAATCTTAATCTTATTACTCCACTCTCTCAATTAACACCGTGAGTACGTGATCCGTTAATCCAACCACACCGCTTAAACTCATATCAATATCCACTCCGTAGGTCTCGACCTTATTAGATTAACTCCATCCATATCCATCCACCCATCCATCCTCTTCCAAGTTTAGCATAGTATTTACCACTGGCCCACTGCCCCACACCCCTTCCATCCATAGCATCAAAACCCAACCCTAGCCAGTCACACCCCCTTTCAAAACAAGAAAGAAACACGCCCCCAAGCACATGTGACAGATTGACTACTCCCTCTGACGAAGAGATTAGATAATTTAACACTTTATAAAAACAATCTTCGATTATTTGATATCCTGACTTACTCTCATTCGCTCGGATGGTCCCGCACGTCATCCTCACAAGTGTCAATTAAAGCAAATTAGCCATGAAAAAAAAGTACTACCAAATTATCAAATTTCTCAATCTCTGTCACCCAAAGACAGCGTGAAATAGTGGGTGTTACTCCCTCTGTCCCTAAATGTGTAGAGAAAAAATTTCTCAATTTTTTTGCCTTGATGGAGGAGAAAAAACGTGTAGAGAGAGAAAATCAGAGGAGAGAGAGAGTAGCGGTTTGAGCACGCGGGGCGGCACAGAGACCCACGAGACGGTGGCAGGCAACGGCCCTCTCGCCCGGAAACCACCAAGCCCACACACTCCCCTTGCCCCCCTGTGCCCTATCGCCCAAATTTCCATTTCCTTCTCTCCTCCTCGTGACCTCGTCCTACAAATGCGGCGCAAGACGAGAATCAGAGCGGAGTAGTAGACAACATCGGAGCGCTCTTGTCTCCTCTCCTCGTTTCCACTCGGAGTCAAAAAAAAAAAATCCTCGAAGGCTTTGAGGGAGGAGGGCGCCGCCGTTGGCAACGGCTAGTCGGTTGTTGGTGGTGGTGGTCGGAACCATGGACCCATCCGGCGGCGGCGGAGTCGGAGGCATCGGCGATGAACAAATGTGGGTGCGGGTTGTTGCGTTCCTGACGGTTTCCGGCGGTAGGGGGAACGGGTTTAAATCTTAGGGTGGTTTATTGGGAGTGGTTTGCGGCGGCGCAGATTGGGGTTTGATTTGGTCGAGAAGGCCATGGTGGGGGAGGGGGACTCGTTTTGGGGATCTAGAGGAGGGGATGGAGAAATCTTGTGGTTGTGGCGATTTGGTGTTGTGAGTTTGGTAGATTTTGGGGGGTGATCGGGTCTGGGTGGTTCGTGTATGTTTAAGTTTGTGTGTTTTTTTTGTGAATTTCACTTGCTGGATATGTTATTCGTACGATGATTTAGTTGTCCTTGTTGGAAATGCTGTAAACCTTTGGGTATTTAGGTTGATGCGGTTGTGAAATGCTAGGATACTAGGAGGAAGGACATGACTGTCCTTAGATTTGTGTGTTAGATTGGAAATGTTTCAATTGAATTTTGGGCTCAAGGAGTTTGGAATAAATGGACACATACTGTCCGCGTCAATGCCGTGCGGGTGATAATCAATTTCGGTTTAGGCGTCTGTCGTAACACGAAGTGGTGAAATTTATTATGATCTATGTAGAAACTATAAGGAAGAACTCATTATGATTCAAGCTGTATCCTTGTTCTGACTGTCCGCGCAACTGATTACTGTCTAAATATGGCATGCTATTTCACCGTGTTTCTTTGATTGCGATTTATGTCTGATCTTGTAATGCTTACTGCAGTCTTTGGGACTGGCAAGCTGCCGAGCATTGCGAAAGCAACGCTGCAAGTCATGGTACATCACTCAAAATCCACAAATCATAATAGCATCTTTACACAGATTCGGAGTATCTGTTTCAAGTTTCTACTTACTATTTGATTGTTTCTTTTTTACATCAGATGTTTCTAGATTCATGTGGGACTGCCTCAATCAAGATGATGATGACCTACTGGGATTGCTGGGCAATCAAACTCCTCTAAGAGACTGTCGCGGCTTCTTTGATATTGATGGTAGGAAGTTTCTTGTTCTTACCACTATCAATTGTTTTTCCTCTGGAATGTTTGCTGAAATGGAGATGTTACTCGAGTCAGATTTCACCTGCAAGGAGACGTTGGACCTAGAGGAATCTCGGGAATCAAAGCGTCGCCGCATATTGGAGTATCCTTCTGAGTCTAATCAATCAGAAGATGGAAATCGTGAAATAAATTCTACCTTGGGCACATCTGAGGTAATTCACTAGCACCTAGATATCTTCCAAGTTAGTGCATTGTGCTCTTGTTTACACTTCTTACTTCTTTTCCTGATCCATGTCTTAGGTATCAGAAATTTCATTGCTTTGCACCGATGAACCGCAGAGCTTCAATTGGGATTCACAGAACAATTCAAATAATTTTGGTTTGTCTTTTGCTTTTCATATTATATTGTTTGACAACTTAAATTGCTATGCCTTTTTTGTTAGCTAACTGAAAATATTAGCATCTGATACAATAGATTCTTTGTCAATTGGAGCATTCTACCAACCATCAAATAATCATTCGGAAAATTGCTCTGATGAAAATCAAATGCATTTCAGGCATGACCAAATGTTAGCTACTCTCTGTTTCCACAGAAACCACAGTATTTACTTTATCATTATATTTCAATCATGACATGTTAAGCTTGGATTCATTTTTAGGCATTCTAGCCAGGAGAGTGTTACATATACCAATGATCAAAGTGGGATTTCAGGTCAGTGCAAAGTGTACATCTGCAACATTGTTAAAGACAATTTTCATTTGTTTTCAAACATAGTTTTTAATCTATGCTTGAGTGTACCATCTTATCACTGTTTGTCCTTAGGTCCCCTTGCAAGATATTTGTAGAGAACATTATGTTTGCTGTTTTCCTTCGATGCAATTTCATATTTTCAGTTGTTGCTGCAAAATTATATACTGACTGATGGACATACAGTTTGAGTGATTCGCTGAAACCAAGATTTTGTAGTTTTGGCAGGGAACTTACCAGTTCTTTCTATCTATGACAGGAACAACTGAGAATGATTCAGTGACAGAAAGTCTTGTAATGCAGGAGACTAGGAAGCTTTCTACACTTAAAGTATCTAAAGGTATTTTCAGTTTGACAGTATCTTATCATGCCATCAACATTTCTTACTTGAACAGACTTGGACTTCGAGTTTTGTCTATGCTGATCATTTCTCTCTGCTGCTATACTAGGAAGCTCACTGGTCAAGGCAAAGCAGAATTTAACTACAACTATAGCATACCCTTTTACCCTCATCAAACCATCCTGGGAGGAAGGAGACGTCATCACTCTGAAGGATATAAATCAGCGAATCCGTGCTCCTCCGAAGAAGGCTCCAGAAACCCTAGGGACTTCAGCCTTCTCTGGCAAGCCAGTCATCGGCAAGACAAGGATCAGAACTGACGGGGGCAGAGGCAGCATCACGATACTAAGAACAAAAGGTTGAGAGTCCAAACAACTTGTTTCTCAGCCATTACCTCGATTGCTTTCAGCAATTTGGTCTCCGCAGCTCTCCAGTTTTTCATTTCGATTTTTTTTGGCCATGGATTTGGTATTTAGGATGACTATCAATAGCTAACTCTTCAAAGATTTACCATTCATCCTGTGTACATTTAGCGGCATGCGGCTAATGTTATATATGAGAGTTTTGTGTTCAGAAACCATTTCCCTCCACTCATCTAACCTTATGTCAGATGTTGTTCAGGGTTTTCTCCCATTTTTCTGAATAGTTGTCCATTCTCGAATGGACGCGTGTAATCGTGAAACATTTGATTATTTTGTTGCTTACAATATATAGCACACATACAGGGGAGTTTATATACGATTTCATCCAGACTGCATTTTGTATACATCCTGGTAACAGGAAGAATATGAGATATCCCAATCCCTACTATTGTATCAGATTCCTCTCATTCCCTGACGCAGCGGTCAATCGGATATTCGGATGGCACATGAAACACATCTTAAATTTTGATCTCCTGTAGCGGCACTATGATCCAAGTGAAATTCTTGGCACAGAACAGAAGATGATGATTGTCATCTCTTATTCGTGAAGATGTCAGCATACTAAATAGAGGGAGCGGAAGAACTCGAACATCAGCCTCTGCTCTATAAACTATGAGAAAATTGCTATTGTGCCATCTTCAAACACGGGTTTCACTTGAATGTTATCCTACATTTTAGCTTTGCTAAATTGCCACTTTCAAACAGCTAGAATGCCCTTTTTCATATGAATGAACTGAAATGCCCCTCATTCTCTCTTTCTCTTTCAACTCCGATGGCCTAACCTCACCGGTATGGACTGTTGTCGTCGCGTGTTGCTGGTGAAGGCTACCACGACCTACGGGCCACCGAAGAAGGACACGGACGGAGAGATCGCGGGACGACGACAGATGTATGGCGGCAACGGCTTTGATTAAGCGATGGCTGGGGTTTGGTGGGGGAGGGAAGCGACAGTGGGTTGAGCTAGTGGCAATGGAGCACTGGATGGCGTTGGTAAGCTGGGACGGTAGCCATGGCATTCGGTGGCCACCAGCAAGCACCTCAGGCGTTGCTGGAGGGAGGAAGAAGAGGAGTCCAAGGGCATTTTCGTTTGTGATGGCATTCTAGAGTATAGACATAGTTTGAAAGTGGCAATTTACCGAAACCAAAATGCATGATGACATTGTAGT
The DNA here is from genome assembly GCA_000573905.2 of Oryza punctata. NCBI lineage: Eukaryota > Viridiplantae > Streptophyta > Magnoliopsida > Poales > Poaceae > Oryza > Oryza punctata. The sequence continues at coordinate 16,079,378 of CM002491.2, read as the reverse complement.
GAAACCCGTGTTTGAAGATGACATGATAGCAATTTTCTCATAAACTATTGAATGAATTCTGATCTAAATATGTCGATGTGGAATTGAGTTCCGATGGATAGGTTGCAATGGCGAAATAACAATAGATAATAGATAATAGTTGCTATCTCTTGCAAGATCACGAGCCCATAATCATGTCATCACTTACTAGGGGTAAATAATGATAGTTTTTTTCGAACCCAAGAGAAATGTATATCAATGCATTAAGAAGAAGAGGAGGTTTAAACATTTACGAAATACCCACTACTGTGGTGACAAAAAAGGATAGGAGAAAACCACACAAATCCTCAAAACTAAAGAGGAAACGACCACAAACACCAAAACAACTCTAGCCACCAGCTACCTCTAGTTAGGCCAAGCCCCTAGCTCTTGCTATATACTACTCAAAAAACTCATTTTCCAAAATCCAACTACAGAGGCTCCGTTAACACACACAATCATTTTGGTGCTTCTAATCAGCCATGCTCCCATAGTAATGAGCAAATTCAGGTCGCACTTGAGCACCTTTGGAATAAGAGAATTGATCTTTATCAACCATTTACAAAAGATCCGCCCAACCATACCGGCTAAAGAGGAGATACCAAACTTGTCACGAGAAGACAACCTATCAACATGTGCTAAATGGTCTTCTCCCGTTGATCACACATCGACCCTATTTGCGAGATTTGATAGTCTGCCACCCTTTTGGACTGAAAATTGAGGATTTGCTTTCTTGTGTCATTGATAAGCGGATCTGGAGTGTGGTTTTTAATTTCAATATAAAGGAAAGTTATATGATTGAATTTCACATATTTTATTTTGTATATACTGTTGTTTTTTTAAAACAATATTCATATATAAGTTTTTTAATAATAAGTTCTAGTATAAATGAAATGATATAATATAATTAGTATAGAAAAATCATAAATTCCAATATAAATGAAATGATATAAGCAAGATATAATAATTCACAGCAATTTATTTCTTACACCATAGCATTTTTCTACCTTGCTGAAAAAAAACATTTTTTCTTCTTTCTTTTTTGATCATCACATTGTTTGTCTTCTAGTAGATGGCAATCGGCTGCTCCTTGTCTCAAGACTCTCAATCTCAAGTGGCAACTCTCAACCACTTCAATCCCAGCCGCCAATTTCCCCGGATCCAACGGCTCCTGGATAGCGTATGCACCACCCGTAAACCGTAAACAAGACCAGCCCGGGACAGATCTGCGCCGCATATCAAAATCGGGGACGCGACTAGACCGAGACCGGTCTCGCGATAGTACTAACGCGCGACGCGCGCCTCTACCGTAAAAAGAACCGCGTGAACGCACGCCCCTGCCAAAAAAGGAAAGCACACGCGCGCGCGGTGCGCGCGCCGTGCAACGCACGGCTCTCGCTTCGCGTGGTACAGCTGGCATGGGCCCGGCTAGGACAGAGCGCTGCGCGCCTCCTTACCCCCTCCAACCCATCAATCCTGGACAACCGGCGGCGTCCATCCCCACGCAGCCGCCACGGTTGAAAAAAATTAGTAAAAGAAACCACGAACAGGGGGAGGAGGAGATCATCAACTCGGAGGAGGAGATGGCCAACCCATCAATCCTGGACAACCGGCGGCGTCCATCCCCACGCAGCCGCCACGGCGGAAAAAAATCAGAAAAAGAAAGCACAACCAGGGGGAGGAGGAAATCATCAACTCAGAGGAGAAGAAGAAAGTAGAGTAGATTCAACTCGGAGGAGAAGAAGAAAGTAGAGTAGATTCAAAAAAAAATATCACAGGTACACAAATTCTGTTCAAATTCTGTCTTCTTTGAGATCCGTCTGCAAAAAAAAGAAGAGAACTAACCTAGAAAAATATTCTCCTGTATCATACCCCAAATTTGTTATGAATCTGTGCTGAAATTTAAATTTTGTAAGTAATGAGCTGTAGTCTTGCTTTCTGTCTTCCTTCTTGATTTGTCTTCCTTTATACCCCAAATTTACTTCCTAGTGCTGCTGAGAAAAAAGTTGTAGGAAATGCATGAGTACTGGAGTAAACAGAAAAGTTACTTCTAACACTCCAATGAGTTACTTCCCAGGAACATTAAGTTACTTCTCACTGTGCATTAAGTTACTTCTCACTGTGCATTGAGTTACTTCTCACTGTGCATTAAGTTACTTCTCACTGTGCATTAGGTTCTCATAGCAATTTTAACAGTCTCAGTGCATTTTTACATGAATGGAGGCATATATCCTTTCCCTATTTACTTAGACATGAGTGCTGGTGTTGGAATTCTCATAGCAATTTTAACAGAAGTCTCAATGCATTTTAAACATGGAAGTTACTTCTAACACTCCAATGATTTACTTCCCAGGAACATTAAGTTACTTCTCACTATGCATTAAGTTACTTCTCACTGTGCATTAGGTTCTCATAGCAATTTTAACAGTCTCAGTGAATTTTTAAAACAGAAATGTTACTTGTAACAATCCAATGAGTTACTTCCTAGAAACATGGAAGTTACTTCCCTATAAACTTGAATTTACATTTCCTAGTTACACATTTTGTACCTTGTTTCTATACACAGGATGATGCATCGCCTAGTTGCGTCTCAATTTCGCCTTGTACTGCATCCAAACAAATTGTGAAAAAAAAATCATTAGTATAGCCGCTGGTCTTAATGTGAGAAAATTGCTTCCTATAAAGCATCTAAAAAAAGACATAAGCGTTTGTATGGGTTATTTAATTACATCGATTCCAGTTATAAAGAGTTACTATCCTGTTGCATGTAACTTACTTCCAAAACTATACTGGCTTACTTCAAAACATATAAATGTTACTCCCACTATAACATGCAAGTAACTTTCTATACCCCCAATTACTGAATTACCTCAATGAATGCTCTGTATAAACTTTGTTACTAATTCCCTACAACACATGCAGCAAAAAGATGGATTTTGACCTCAACAGTATCCCGGAATTAGTTTCCGGTGAAAATGAACCTCCAGTACACCATTTTCTAGTTGATGATGAAGACATAAGTGAAACATACTTCCCTATAAATCCAACTGACACTAGCATGGAGATTCCTGCTATAAATTTGGACGACACTTTTGACTTTGAAACTATGCATACTGTTGGTAATGCTGGAAGTTTACAATCACACAATGTAGCCAATGATGAGATGCAAGTATTTGATGCCAATGATGAGATGCAAGTATTTGAAGAAATGTCAGATCATGCAGACACAATGCACACTAGTGTTGCAACTGGCGCAACAACTGCTACTGCCAACACAATTTCAAGTGAAGACTCTGGCACAGATGATTCAGAAGCACAGTCAGTGCCATCACAGGACTTTCTGTGCAGCACACAAGTGTCGTACCTCACCTTGAGTTTCAACTCAGAGGAGGAAGCAAGGGCTCACTACAACAGGTATGCAAAACACGTTGGATTTTCAATCAAAATCAACACTTCAAGGAAGTCAGCCAAAGATGGAGAACGTGACAAAGTAATGTTTGTGTGCAACAAATGTGGTCCAGGAGAAAGAACGGGTGAAGCATGCCCCCCAAACAAAAGGAATAGAAGTAGAACAAGACAAGCTGCCTGCAAAGCAAGGATGACAGTGAAGAGGAAAGGAGCTAGGTGGGAAGTAATTCATTTTGTTGAAGAACACACACATCCTCTGGTTAGAAAGTTTTCACTAAAGAAATTCCTAAGGTCACATAGAGCAATACCGAAAGAGGAGAAAGATTTCATCACAATGCTGCATGGAGTTAATCTCTCAGCTGGTAGAATTATGCAATTGATGTCGGAATTGTATGGAGGGCCTAGGAATGTACCCTACACTAGAAAAGACATAAGCAATTTCAAGTCAAAGTTGGGGAGCGAGTATAGGTGTAGAGATATTCCTCAAACAATTGCTCACTTTGAGGAAATAAAAAAGGATGATCCAAATTTCTTCTACAAGATTCAACTTGATAAGGAAGACAGGGCGCAGAACATATTTTGGGTTGATGGAGCAGCAAGAAATGCCTACAAAGACTTCAAAGATTGCATCTCATTTGACTGCACATACATGACGAACATGTATAACATGCCTTGTGCACCATTCATTGGGATAAACAGACATGGGCAATCAATATAGGTACTCCTTTTTTTGCAAAAAAGTAAATCTAAAAAATCTGTAATAACTTTGTACATTGAAGTACACCTTTAGTTACTTGTTGGATTCATTGAGTTACATCAAGTCCTGATAAAAGTTACTCCCAGTAGCATGTGAAGTTACATTTTTTTTAAAAAAAAGTAAAAAAGTAACTAAGTTTTCAAGTTACATCTTTTAGTGTCTGTTATATAGTTCAAAATTGTACTGAATTACTTCCAACATACTCAAACTGTACAGACTAAGCAAAAATTGTAGTAACTTGCTTCCAAACTGTACTGACTTTCTTATGTGTATTTTTTTTTATATTCAGCTGGGTTGTGGATTTCTAAGGAATGAAAAGACAGAAACCATTGTATGGTTGTTTCAAGCATTTCTAGAGGCTATGGAAGGTTTAGAGCCCACAAACATAATAACTGATCAAGACCTCGCTATGAAGGCAGCTATAGCACTAGTTTTCCCACATGCTAGGCATCGCAACTGCCGCTGGCATATAATGCAGAATGCTCAGAAGAAGATTGGCCATATATTAGATCATGACAAAGCGTTGTGTGATGCATTCAATGACTGCCTTGACAACAGCTGGACAGAGCAAGAGTTTGATGCTAAATGGGATGCAATGTTGGAAACATATCATTTAGGAGATAATGAGCACTTCCGACACCTTTGGGACATGAGACAGTGTTGGGTCCCAGCATACTTTATGCACTGTTTCTTCCCTTTCCTCCAGACTACAGCACGGAGTGAGGGATTTAACGCAGTGCTGAAGCGTTATGTAAATCCCCAGAACAGCATATACAACTTCCTTTTGCAGTACAAGAAGATTCAGGAAAAAATCACTGTTGCAACAGATCAGAATGAGTTTGAAGCAGAAGAAACAATCCCTCCTGTGTGGGGTAACTATCCTATGGAAAAAAAAGCATTGGAGGTCTACACAAGGCCTATATTCAACAAATTTCAAAAAGAGCTGATTGCTTCAACATCATATAAATTGACCCGAACTTCTGAAAACATGTATCTAGTAGAACCGAATGGAGGTCCAGTTAGGAATTATGGATCAAAGGCATTCATTGTAGCTGCAAATTTGTTGGACAAGATATACATATGTGAGTGCTGTAAGTTTGAAAGGGATGGCATTCTTTGCTGTCATATTCTGAAGGTAATAGTCTATTATTGAAGTAACCTACTTATCATTGTGCATTAACCTACTTCTCTCTGTTCATTAAGTTACTTCTCAATGTGCATTAAGTTACTTCTCAATGTGCATTAAATTACTTCTTTATTTGCATTAAACATATGTTTTTTTCCATGCAGGTGATGACATCTGATATTGTGGGCCAAGTGAGTGACATTGCAGAGCATTACATATTGCCTAGATGGATGATGGTTAAAGAGCCTGAATTGCCTCCAATTACAAGCATTGGTGAACAAATGCAATTGCCCCGTGAATCTCTGAAGCTAATCAGGTATACCAATCTGTGCACAAAATTTACACAGATTGCAAAAGATGCATCACGCATCGAGAAAGCCTACTGTATGGCTCTACAGCGTATGAGCTCAATGACTGATGACTTAACAGCTATGAAGCTGTTGACGACCAAATTTGGTAATTCAAACATCAGAGATAAAGATGGAATCGAAGAGGAATAAAGAGATAAGATCGTATCGGAAAACAGAGTGAGAATCGGCTGTAGTCCGAATCGGCTGTGAACTGGATCGGCAGAGTCAGAGTCGGACTAAGTTAGCTGATTGAACCGATTTTGGTAATATGATTCGGTACACGTCGTCGGGTTGTGTTAGCGTGTTCCATATGGATTGCCATGCACGGATAGAGTCCTGAGGAGGCAATTGTATCTATTAATTAGGATATTTTATGTAATTTCCTTATAGATTTTCTCGGTAAGAGTCCGCCTAAGGGACTTGTTCGTTAGTTGGACTTGTAATAGGTTAATATGAGTCGTGTCCGTGATGGACAATGTTTGTATTTTCGGGTATAAATATAATCCTAAGATCTTGTAAATAATAACAACAGACGTTCAATCAATCTCGGCACATCGCCACCTTTTGTTTCCTTTTTCGACAAGCTTGTGCTCTCGAGTCGTGCTGCATCAATTTGATCTTCGGCTAGAAGGTATATCTTGTCATGGCAATTTGCATCATTGGAATTAGTGCTTACATCTTTATGACACTCTAATTCTATTTTGCAAGTTCCACAGTTATCATATACGCCATATAGCTTAGATCAATAATGCTATCTCGTATATCGGCTAGATCCGTTTTAGGGTTTCGACGATATCGGCTTGTTTACTTTATTGATTCATGCTATATGATGTATCCACCATCCTGATTTGATATTATTGGCTTGTTGCATATCATGTTTCTATCATGCTTAATGCTGCATTGGTTCGGTCCAACCTATTAGGTTATCCTAGAATCATGATCTATAACATGCTTTACGATTGTCAATAGGGATAGCATCGGAGTTTCAGCCGATCTTATCTATTTAGAACATTTATGCTTTGTTCGATGTTCTATATTTAATTCCTAATGTTTTGCCATGAGTTTATATCGGATTTACGACCGATATGCAACTAGATCTTAGTATCGGCTACGACATTAATCTTATGTGAATGTTATTTCATATTACAATAGACTTAAGTAATTTATGCTGTCTCGGTTCGGTCCGATCCATACCAATTGTTTATTTCTATAGTAATATTAATCTAATAATTGCATAAGGCTAATATCTACAGCCGATATACTTTCATTAAGGTTATTTTCATGTTTATCCATATACCTTACAGCCGATTCATGCTTTATTGCATCGGCTAAGCCACATACGATATGAAATCGGCCCTATGGCCGATTGTCTATCGTTTACTAACATTCTTTGCCTATTAATTCTTGTTGATTGCAGGATCAAATCAACTGGCACGCCCTTGAATCCAAAGTTAGAACTTGCACTAGAGTAAAGCAAATCTCTCAGGCCTGTGTGTGTTTTTTGCATCAACAGAAGCAGAGTAGAAAGAAACAGAAAAAGGCACAGCCAGCCCCAGCTGATCCTGCAACAGGAATTTTAAATATCCCCTCGGCATCAACTAATCCTACAGTATAGATAAATGACCCCCCCATCATACAAAAGCAAGGGAGACCAGTCTCAACAAGACGCAAGTCTGGGGTCTATGCAAAGGCGTCAAAGACATCAGTTAGGAAAGGCCTAGCTAGTACTGATAAGTGAATTAGAGCTACGAGATGTAACTTAAAATGTTGTGACAAGATTGTTGAAACTTACTTGCACAGTTGCATTAAATTTGTTTTAGCTTACATAGTAGTTACTTCACAGTGATATGTAAGTTCTCAGGAAGACCATGCTGAGTTCTTTGCAGAACCAATATGCTATTTTAATTTGTTACCCAACCTAATTTATGAGGCTATAACTTATCTGCTGGTTCTGATTAACAAAAAATGCAGTGTTTCATTACTTTACCTTAAGTGTAGGATCAGACTGTTTGCCCCATAATACTTGCATCCATTGCACACGATTTCCTTGAAACGAGAGCATCTTGTGTGCAAGTAGTTTCTTAATGTTGGGGATGTCACTTGGTTCAAATGTTGGCAACTGTTTGCCATCCCACAACTCAACAAACTTCAGTATGTAAAAACCACAATCCCGGCTATTTTTGTTTGTAAAAACAAAATAGGGATAAGTTTGAGTAAAAACCATAAATGAAAACCACTAACAAAAAAAAGCAAGTTACGTACATGTTATCTTGCTTTGGGCCATCAATAAAAATCAGTGGGTAATTCTGGATGGTTTTCTTCGAAGACCTCATGTAAACCCTATCCCACATGGTCTTGATGGATGCAACAACAAGATTAGTTGCTGAAATCAGCTCTTCGTCATCTTCTCCCCTCAGTGAATCGTAAACTTCGATTCTTTCAGATTTCAGATTAAGGCACACCACGAAGTGGTGACCAGCCTTACCGTTCCCATTACCCAATTCCTGGAGTATGGGAAAAAATGCCTGCATTCAAGTGAAAATATGAAGGGGGTGGAAATAAGGTTTTTCAATAAATAGAATCATAATTTACTAAGTATTAAAGGATAATAAAAAGTGTCTCAGAATAGCATTTCCCGTCAATAAACAAAAAATTACTTCCACAAACACGCTGAGTTATTTTGCAGATACATTTAAGTTACTTCTGCAAGCAGACAGAAAAAAAGTGGAAAGAAGTATGAACATATATTTCCTACTAATTTTTCTACAAGCAGACAACAATAAGTAACTTAACATGTCATTAAAAGCTGGAATATATATTTTCTTACTAATTCTTTGTGGTCAAGACGGTTCGCTCTTGTTTGATCAAAATGTTTCTTGAGCTCATTCCAGTCCAACTGCGAATCCAACAAATATCCCTGCACCATGTGGAAAAAAAGGGTGTTGCAATGATAGTAATAGTACAATAAAAAAGTAAAAAAAGATTTCTGTAAATTTTATATACTCACTCCTATTCTGGCAGGAAAAATTATCTTCGAATTGTCCTTGATATCAGTAGACAGAACAATTAATGCCTATTCACATGTGTTATTATCGAGTGAGCCCATAGGTTTGAAAGAGTTAGCAAGATCGCCAAGATAAATATAATATTCTCCTGTATCAATGATCTTTAGGCTGCATTTAACAAAAGCAACAGGGAAAAATGAATAAGCAAATTAGTATACTTTGTACAACTACTCTATCATGTTAAGTTACTTTCAATGACACGTTAAGTTACTTTTAGTGACATGTTAAGTTACTTTCTATGACATGTTAAGTTACTTTCTGTTGGCGATATGCCATGAGGCCCTTCGACCAAGACTGCCGAAACCAGCTGGGTGACAGGGATCCGAACTATAGGAGCCCAAGGCTCTTGAGGCGAAGCCCGGTGGCGAAGACATCAGGGCGAAAGAGGCAATGGGCGCCGGGTCACACTGAGCTCCCATCGATCCGGGCGAAGGCCGCACGGCGAAGACACGTGCCGAAGGAGGGTGACTTCGCCAAGATGGACCTGACTCAAGGGGGTCCAGTGGGCCGGCCCAATCACCCCGGCCCATGGGTCGAGGAGCCAGAAGCCACCAAACGGCCATTGAGGGTCCATACGCCTTAATTACATTGAATACCCATGTAAGGGCCCCTTTATGAGGGTGACCATGTAAATTCCCCTGTAATAGCCCCAAAACCCTAAAAGGGGGATCTGTAATAAGGTTATAAATAGCCATCTCGGGCCATGTAAAGGGGGATCTGAATTTAATACAAAATTTATTACACTTTACTTTCCCAACAACCGTTGAGTGTCCACGTCCTTCGACGTATGCAGTTGTCGTTTCGACAACAGCTGGCGCCGACCGTGGGGACCTCTGAGCGAAACCACTAAGAGCGAATGCCACCGAAGAAGGTCTCAAAAGAGAGGGTTGCGAACCCAAAGGAGAGCGTAGCGGAGGAGGTGATGGCCACAGACGAAGGCGCGGAGCCTTCGGCGCCTGCCGAAGTGGCAGCTGCGCCGACGGCTTCGGCGCCCCCGACGCAACCTCCTACTTCGGCCCCGACTACCACGGCGGAGCAGGTACTGGAGGCCCCTTCGGCGACTCAGCCGGCTTCGATTGCGCTCACCGCTGCGCCAACCGATCTCAACCTCGACGCGCAAGCCGAAGCAAGTATGGAGGCCATGCGGCAGAACATGGCACGACTCCAGGACATGCTTCGCCAAATGCAGGAGCAGCAGCAAGCGTACGAAGCGGCACGACAAGCCAAGATCGCTCCGGCCCCTATCCTCCAGTATTCGGCAGGCTACATCCCGCCTCAAGCCTATCAGCAAGCGCCGGTACAGGCCCCTCCGCCGCAAGCTGCGCAAGGACCAGTGTGCTTCCCTGGCCAGCCTTCGGCCACAGCAGCGCCCTCGCTTTCTGGCGCACGACTACAGGTTCGGTCGGCTGTAATCCAAGTGCACTCCTCGCCACCTGGTCAAATGACACAAGCAATGGCGGAGGGGGCTTCGGCACCACAGGCGCAGCTTCAAGCTTTCCTTCAGCAGCTCAACCAACCCCACAACATCTCAAGCACAACCCCTTCGGCCCAGCCGGAGGGAGGCTCAGGCCAAGGCGCACCAGGGTGGCAGCCGTCGAACCAGTCCGGGCCAGGGGCTTCGCCCTGGGGGCAGCAGTTCGACTTCTACAACACCACCCAAGCGCCACCGTTCGGAAGTGGGCCATCGAACATCGCAGCCCAGTCGCTCCCCCAGGCCATCACTTCGCCCTTCGCCACGCCGTATCCGCAGCGAAGGCCCGCTGCAGGGCACCATGGGCAGGGCCGGGGGTGAAAAGGGGCTGCCACTGAGCGGGGGATCAAAAATCGTCCGATCCCACCTTAGTTCAAATTCCCACCCGTTCCGCGGTACTCGGGCGAAATAGACCCAAAAGAGTTCCTTTCAATCTACGAGTCCGCGATCGAAGCTGCTCACGGCGATGAAAACACCAAGGCGAAGGTAATCCATCTCGCTCTAGACGGCATCGCCCGCTCTTGGTATTTCAATCTGCCATCTAATAGCATTTACTCATGGGAGCAATTGCGCGATGTTTTTATCCTTAACTTTCGAGGCACATATGAGGAGCCGAAGACGCAGCAGCATCTGCTCGGCATTCGCCAGAGGCCGGGCGAATCGATACGAGAGTACATGCGTCGATTCTCGCAAGCACGATGCCAAGTTCAAGATATAACAGAAGCATCCGTTATCAATGCTGCTTCGGCCGGGCTGCTCGAGGGCGAACTCACGAGAAAGATCGCTAACAAGGAGCCGCAAACCCTCGAGCACCTGCCTCGCATCATCGACGGGTACGCAAGGGGCGAAGAAGACTCCAAGCGAAGGCAGGCTATTCAAGCGGAGTACAACAAGGCCTCCGTCGCCGCTGCCCAAGCCCAGATGCAAGCGCAGGTCGTCGAACCAGCTCCCCTCGCTGTTCGCCAGCCTCAACCGGCGAACCAGGGGCAGCCGCCCCGACAAGCCAACCTCCCATGACATGGAGAAAATTCCGGACCGACCGAACGGGCAAAGCGGTGATGGCTATCGAAGATGTGCAAGCCCTCCGCAAGGAGTTCGACGCCCAGCAAGGCGGCAGCCATCAACAGCCTGTTCGCAAGAAAGTCCGAAAGGACCTCTATTGCGCCTATCATGGGCGGTCTTCGCACACCACTGAGCAGTGCCGCAACATTCGTCAGCGGAGCAACGCTCAAGAGTCAAGGTCGCACCAGGGTGCAGCTGCCGAAGCACCTCACGAGGCGGCCCAGGAACAATCCCCTGCAGCCGAGCAGCACCAGGACACATCGCGCCGAATCATCCAAGTAATCACAAGGGCCGATCCACCAACCCAGCCGTCGAAGCGGCAGAGAAAGCTGCAGCTGCGAACGGTGCATAACATCACCGCCACGGGCGAAGGGGGCCCAAAGTACTTGGGTCAGCAAATTTCTTTCGGGCCTGAAGATGCCGAAGGAGTGCTGTTTCCGCATCAGGACCCCCTGGTGATTTCGGCCGAGGTGGCAGGCTTTGAAGTCCGGCAGATTCTGGTCGATGGGGGCAGCTCGTCTGATGTCATCTTCGCCGAGGCGTACGCCAGGATGGGGCTGCCGACTTCAGCCCTCACTCAAGCGCCGGCCTCGCTTCGCGGTTTCGGCGGTGAGGCGATGCAAGTTCTCGGCCAAGCACGTTTGAAAGTTGCTTTCGGCATGGGCGAAAGTAGACGCGAAGAGCAGATATTGTTCGACGTCGTCGACATCCCGTATAGCTACAACGCCATCTTCGGCCATGCAACCTTGAACAAGTTTGAAGCCATCTCCCACGACAACTACCTCAAGCTCAAAATGCCAGGTCCAGCAGGGGTGATCGTTGTCAAGGGACTTCAACCTTCTGCCACGCCGAAAGGCAACCTAGCCGTCATCAGCAGGGCGGTGCACAGTGTAGAGGCCGAACCGCGTGTCAACCGCGTGCCAAAGCCAGCCCCTCATGGCAAGGTGGTCAAGGTGCAAGTATGTGAGGCGGACCCGGCGAAGCTTGTCCAGCTGGGGGGCGACCTGGGCGAAGAGGAGGCTGTGAAAGTCCTAGAGGTACTCAAGAAAAACGTCGACATCTTCGCCTGGAGCCCTAGCGAAGTGGGAGGCGTTTCGCCGGAGCTCATCATGCATCGCCTGGCTGTCAAGCCAGACGCCAAGCCAAGAAAACAAAAGCTGCGCAAGATGTCCGCTGATCGCCAAGAAGCAGCGAAGGCCGAAGTGCAAAAGCTTCTCAGGGCCGGGGTGATCAAGGAGATCGACCACCCGGAGTGGCTGGCAAACCTGGTCCTGGTGAAGAAGTCGAATGGCAAGTGGCGCATGTGCGTCGACTTCACAGACCTCAACAAGGTTTGCCCGAAGGACGACTTCCCCCTACCGCGGATCGACCAGCTTGTCGATTCGACGGCTGGTTGCAAGCTCATGAGTTTCTTGGATGCCTACTCCGGCTACCACCAGATCCACATGAACCCAGACGACATTGCCAAGACCGCCTTCATCACGCCGTTCGGCACTTTCTGCCACCTCAGGATGCCTTTCGGCCTGAGGAACGCCGGAGCAACGTTCGCCATGCTGGTGTACAAGGTGCTTCGCAAGCAGCTGGGGTGAAACGTGGAGGCATATGTTGACGACATCATCGTAAAAAGCCGCAAGGCTTTTGACTATGCGTCCGATTTGCAAGAGACCTTCGACAACTTGCGTGCGGCGGGTATGAAACTAAACCCAGAAAAATGTGTTTTTGGAGTTCACGCCGGCAAGTTGTTAGGCTTTCTAGTCTCTGAGAGGGGTATCGAGGCGAACCCCGAGAAAATCGATGGCATTCAGCAAATGAGGCCACCGTCGAACGTACGCGAAGTACAGAAGCTCGCGGGCGGAATTGCGGCACTCAGTCGTTTTCTCTCAAAAGCAGCCGAAAGGGGCCTACCATTTTTCAAGACCCTCCGGGGCGCAGGCAAGTTCAACTGGACTCCCGAATGCCAGGCCGCATTCGAAGAGCTAAAGCAGTATTTGCAAAGCCCACCCGCCCTGGTCAGCCCAACACCAGGAAGCGAAATGTTGTTGTATCTAGCGGCTTCGCCAGTGGCGGTCAGCGCAGTCCTAGTCCAAGAGACGGAATCAGGGCAGAAACCGGTGTACTTCGTCTCCGAAGTTCTACAAGGGGCGAAGACGAGGTATATTGAGATGGAAAAGCTCGCTTACGCCCTGGTAATGGCTTCGCGCAAGCTCAGGCATTACTTCCAGGCCAAAAAAATCATAGTGCCTTCGCAGTATCCTCTGGGCGAAGTACTCCGGGGCAAAGAAATCTCTGGCAGACTCAGCAAGTGGGCGGCAGAGCTATCCCCCTTCGACCTGCATTTCGTGGCGCGCACCGCCATCAAATCTCAAGTCCTGGCCGATTTTGTGGTCGAATGGACTCCGGCGTTCGCTCCCGAACCTCAACCTGTCAAGCAGCCTTGGATAATGCACTCCGATGGCTCGTGGTCACACAGGGGGGCGGGCGCCGCGGCCGTGCTCATTTCACCAGGGGGCGTGCCGATTCGGTATGCCGCAAGGCTGCAGTTCGACACAACCAACAACACAGCGGAGTATGAGGCGGTGCTGCTGGGCTTAAGGAAGGCGAAAGCGTTGGGGGTTCGGCGCTTACTCATCCGAACAGACTCCAAGCTAGTGGCCTGTCATGTTGACAAATCTTTTGAGGCAAAACATGAAGGGATGAAGAGATATTTGGAAGCTGTTCGGTCAATGGAAAAGTGCTTCACCGGGATAACGGTCGAACACTTGCCCAGGGGACAGAATGAGGAGGCAGACGCCCTGGCGAAATCTTCTGCTTGCGGAGGACCACATTCGCCAGGCATCTTTTTCGAAGTCCTGTATGCACCAAGTGTGCCCGAAGGCACTGAGGATGTCATGGCCATAGACCAGACAGACCTGGGCGAAGACCCGGAGGACTAGCGAACGCCGTTCGTAAAGTACCTCAAGGATGGCTGGCTTCCGGAGGATGAAGCAGAGGCGAAGCGCCTACAAATCAGAGCCAGACAATACAAGCTGGTTTCAGGGCAGTTGTATCGCTCTGGAGTGTTCCAACCATTGCTTCGCTGCGTATCCATCGCCGAAGGCGAAGAAATGGTGATGGAAATATACCAGGGGCTTTGCGGAGCGCACCAAGCTGCAAGAACCGTTGCCTCCAAGGTTTTTCGCCAAGGAATATATTGGCCCACTGTGCTGAAAGTCTGCTTTGCGCACGCCAAAAAGTGTGAAGGCTGCCAACGACATGGCCGAAGCCAGAACGCACCACAGTATGAGTTACAGCCGATCGCACCAGTATGACCCTTCGCCAGGTGGGGGCTGGACATCATCGGCCCATTCCCGGTAGCACGAAATGGATACAAGTTTGCAATCGTGGCCATTGAGTACTTTTCGCGCTGGATCGAGGCTGAACCACTCGGCACGATCACTTCGGCGGCTGTGCAGAAGTTTGTTTGGAAGAACATCATTTGTCGTTTCGGAGTTCCAAGAGAATTCATCACGGACAATGGCAAGCAGTTCGACTCTGAAAAGTTCAGAGAAATGTGCGAAGGGCTAAACCTGAAAATCAGGTTCGCATCGGTCGCGCACCCACAGTCGAATGGGGCGGCCGAACGGGCAAATGGCAAGATCTTGGAGGCACTTAAGAAAAGGCTCGAGGGGGCAGTGAAAGGCAGATGGCCAGACGAAATGTTGTCTGTCCTTTGGGCCCTCCGAACAACTCCCACAAGGCCAACCAAGTTCAGCCCGTTCATGCTCCTTTACGGAGACGAGGCGATGACCCCAACAGAGCTAGGGGCTAACTCGCCAAGGGTGATGTTTTCTGGGGGCGAAGATGGGCGCGAAGTGTCGCTCGAACTCCTAGAGGGGGTACGGGTCAAAGCACTGGAGCACATGCGAAGTTACGCCGCGGGCACTTCGGCAACCTACAACAAGAAGGTTCGCCCCACAGAGCTCATGCCAGGCCAACTCGTCCTAAGGAAAAAGGCAAACCCAGCAGCAGTCGGAAAGCTGAGTCAAAATGGGAGGGGCCATATCTCATCAAGCACAAATCAAGGACGGGCTCTTTTCGCCTAGCAACACTGGAGGGCGAAGAGTTCGATCACTCGTGGAACACTGCTTCACTTAAGCGTTTCCATGTCTAGAAAGGGTGGCACCCTGTTCGCCAACATGTAAAAATGTACATACCACTATGTAGCTCTTTCGGCATCCACCGTTTTGTAAGCCGTTCGGCACAAAAATTCAAAAAAAAAGGAGAAAATGGAAAAAGAAAAACAAACAGGATGTAGGGCTATTATCCACTCTGGAGGCCCGAACCAGTATAAAATTTCTGTGTTTTTCGCCTTTCTTACTTATGTGCATGACAATTCGTGGAAAAACCCCAAGGCAAACGCCTGATCAGCGAAAATGCCAGGGGGCGAAACAAATCGGCCGAAGCATCGCTCGCCGAACGTTGAAACCGTGACAGCTTGTTTCGGGAAATAATACAGAAAACCCGAACACCGTTATGGTCGACCCGCACAAAATTGAGCTGCTAGCGCAAAGTGCCTAAGATCGTCAACGGGGGTCAAAAGCTGAAAAGTCAGCGTGCCTATTTCGCCAATATACGCAAAGGGGGCAATACATCACGACCCAACGAAAGCACGAAGTGTGACAATGCAGAAAATGGCGAAAAGGAAACAAAAGCACACCTTTATTAAACGATGAAAATACACTCAACAGCATACATTGTGTAACACGATATAGGCGAAACAATCTAGACGTTTGCTTACAAGTAAATTACATCTTCGCCCCCAAGACAACTACCAAAGGAGTGATCCGGCGAACCCGGTTCGTCGTCACTGCTGATATTATACACTACCCTAAGAGGAGAAGGGGGCGAAACTATAGTAAGGGCGTAGCGCCGTTGAGCGATCGCCTCCTGCCGATCAGTCCGCCAATGGTTTCGCCAGAAACGGGCCATGCCCCCCAGGCGCGCCACATGAACACGATCGTAGTCCTCCAGCGTTCGCGCAGGGTGAGTTTGCATCCAGTTAGCAACATTCACAACTTTATAGTTGTGACCGTTGATTGTCATTTCACGGTAGACAGGCCGAAGCAGGTAGCGAACCTTCGGCAAATTTTTCGCCGCAGCGAACTTTTCGTTCCTGCTTCGCTAATCCCCAAGAGGGGGCCGAACGCAAAGCTTTCGGCATCGACCCTGCAAAAATGGGGAAGTCACGCAGGCGAACGGGGGAAGAAAAAGTTGGGGCGAACGAACTGGGCGAAAGGATCATGCAAACATCTCAAGCATATTTCGCGCGTCTCGAAATAAAAATGATAGATATGGCGAAAATAGTCATATATTTCAAGCGATTTAATATCCCAAAACAAGGTAGGCCTTGGCCAAATTTACATAGCTCGCCCTACAAGGCAAACATCAAAAGGAAAAAAAGAAATTACAAAGAAACGGGCGGAGGGCCTCACACCTCTGGGTGGTCTTCGGCTCCACCTCCGCCCCCCTCCCCCGGCAGGTTCTTCGCCCTGGTCCGCCGCCTCTGTCTTCGCCAACTGTTCAAGCAGCCGGGACTTGACGGCAGAACGGCCCTCCTTCTGCCAAAATTGTCTTCGCCAGGCGCGAAGGGCAGGCGATACATCTTGGGAGCTAACTTCCCAGTCCCCCTTCGCAAACTCGGGAAACTAGGCGACATGCTCGCACCCATGTTGCTGAAGCAGCCCTAGGGCGAAGGCCGCCGACACGCGCGCACAGCAATCACCGTACGTAGTGGCGCAGTCCGAGACCGCGCAGCCAGCCTCCTGACTCCACTCGCAGAAGTCGAGAGCAGGAGCGTTTTCGCCCGGGATGCCTTGCACCTTCGCCCCATGTCGTTGAGTGCGAGGCGAAGGGTGCGGCAAGCCGTCTTTGCCGAGGCAGCCGTCTTCGCCGCCTCGCGAGCAAGCCGTTGGGCCTTCGCCTCCGCTCAGCTCACCTCCTGGTGAAGGGCTTCCATCTGGGGCTCGGTCATATTGTAGTAGTCGGCGAGGATGGCCGACTGCCCCCGCTCCTTCGCCAGCTCGGCCTTGAGGCGCTCAATTTCGGCCCTTGCCTCGCGGCCCTTGTTGAGCTCGGCTTGAAGGCGCTTTTACTCCGCCTTCGCCTCCCGAAGGGACCGGGCGAGCCCCTCCATCTCCAGGCCTTTTCTGCCTAGCTCGTCGTCTTTTGCCCGGAGCCAGTTCTTTAGGCCATCCAGGTGTGCCCGCATTGTCCGCTCAGTCGAACAATGGGTCGCAAGAAGCTGGCGAACAAGAAAGGGCGAAAACGTAAGCCAGACGTCGAAAGCAGAAAGAAAGAAGAGGGAGGATTATGAAAATGACTTACCCGCACAGCCAGGCTCTTGATGGCGGAGCAGCCCTCGTCGAACTCGTTGAGCTCGGCGACGAGGCTGGGGCCGCCAGCCGGCGCGACGATTTTGCTCACCCCCTCAACAAAGGGGACGAGCTCCGCCCGGGTTTCGAAATCCCTGGGGGCGAAGCGGGGTGGCCCCTGCGAGTACTCGGAGCCGGACCCCTCAGCCGTCTTCTTGCCCTTGTTGAGGACGAGCGGCGAGACGGGCTGGCGAACCGGGCTACTGAAGATCTTGGCGGCCGCCTCCATCACCAATTCGGCTGAAGCCGAAGCCCCAGCCCCGCCGGTCGCCCCAAGGGAGGTGGACGGCCCCTGGCTACGCCCCGCGGGAGAAGTGGGAGTGCCACCCGATGACTCCTCGTCGCTGAATGCACTGGCGATGGCAACAACCCCTTTCTTCCGGGGGGCAGACTTCGCAGCGCCGCCTTTCGCCGCCTTAGCCGCAGTGATAGCGACTAAGGCCTTGGCGCCTTCCACATCTTTCCAGTGCAGGGGCGAAGAGGCCGACTCCGCCCCGGTTTCGACACGCTCTGGGCTAGGAGTTGGCGTGTAACCGCGTGTCCCAGAGTGGCTATCGCCCGCCTCGTCGCCAGCCTCTTCGGCCGCGGCATCGGCCTTCCCCGCTTCCTCCTCTTCGACGTTGTCCTCGTCTTCGACGTCGGAGTCCGCGGGAACAGGGGCCTTCTGCTTGCAGGGGGCGAACCACACTTGCCCCCGCGGACGTTTCCGGGACGGGCTGGCTTCGCCATCGGCCTTGAAGGGCTTCGCCCTTGGGGGGAGCTCGCCGGTGTAAACGCGGTTCGCCCTGCCAGCCGCTTGCCGAGTCAGCAGCTGGCTGTATTCGGTCACCGACACGTCACCAATAAGCCTTCTGGCTTCGGTGTCGGCCTGGGATAGTGTCAACGCTGCAAAATGGCGAAACACTATGTCAGGGCTGAAGCAAAAACATAGCGAAAAGGCAAGGCGAAGAAGTGGGAGAAAAATAAAAACTCACCGTTCGCCCCCGGAGGTAGAATAAGTCTACGCAGGCCGTCGACCATTTCGCCCTGGTCGACTTCAACCTGCCATGCCTGCGAAAGCGGACATATCCGCAGCATGCAGAACTCCTCCATTAAGTCCCGGCAACTTAGCCGGGAACACACCCTGCGAAGCAGGGCGAAGCGGGACTCCAGGATGCCGGTAACGATAACCCTAGGCTTCCACGCCGGTGAAATCGCGCGACATCGCCAGCGCAGGGCCCTCGCCGCGTCGGAACTCGCCTCGAATGGGATAGAGTGGTAAAACCACTTCGCCATCCAGTGGCGATCCCATTTCGACATTGCGGCGTTGACCGGCCACACGTCGGCACGTTCGGGGCGAACATTGAAGTTCACGCTCCCGAACGCGGTCTTCCGGGTCCCGGCGGGGGTGATCACCGTCTTCGTGTTGACGGCGGCGGAGAAGATAGCGCCGAAGAGGTCGGCGCTGGGCTCGAACCCCGCGGTCCGGCACGCCCAGTCGAATATAGCAATGCGCACCAGGGCTGAACGGCTCAACTAGGGCAATTTGACTTGAAAGAGGCGGAGGATTTCCGGCAACAGAATGTTTCACGGAAAGCGGAGGCCAGCCTCAAAGAAGACGGCGAACACCACCGTCTGGTGTTCGCCAGGCTGCGGCACTTCGGCTTCTCCGGGGGTGAACGCCTGCCCCTCCGCCACCAGGCCGGCGTCGATCATCCTAGCCAGCTCATCGTCATCGACGAGCGAAGCCCCTAGGAAGGCCGTGGTGTCTTCGTCAATCTGACCGGGGTCAGGGCCGGTCGCGGTAACTAGGTTCGGCTTGCGGGGAGCCATAGCGAAATGGAAATGTGCTTGGCGAAAAGTGTCAATTGGGCGAAGCAGATCGTTTAGAGTTGGCCGAGAGCAGACGGAAAGGAAAGTGATTGCGGTAAAATGCGAGGGGTAGCGACGGTGAAAATGGGGGGAGAGAATATATAACACACCAAGCGACGCTTCGCCTCCCCAGCCAATTAGGAGCGGCCACGTGTCGCAGGGTAGGCGAAACGGTAAAATCCCATGGATCAGGCCGTGCAGTAACGGGCTCCCAAAGAAAAGGCCCACTACTATTCGCCGCAGTCCCATGGCCCATCACTGTTCATTACGGCCCAACAGATCAATATGGATCACTTCACTGTTCATAAAGGGCGAAGGCCCAACATTGCTCGCATTAAGACCGGTTCCCAAAAAAAAAACAACAACACAACTGCTCACGGCGGGCGAAGGCTATGCATCAACACCCTTTTTCGCATGTCGCAAATTTCTGCAGGACCCAAGGAGATAGGTTTTGGCAGGAGCATCGGTCGAAAGGGGGCGCCTCATACCATATCACATGGTTTGCACGGTCTCGGCCGAAGCTCCTATCTCACCCTTGCCCGTGAGGGGCTTGTTGGCGATATGCCATGAGGCCCTTCGACCAAGACTGCCGAAACCAGCTGGGCGACAGGGATCCGAACTATAGGAGCCCAAGGCTCTTGAGGCGAAGCCCGGTGGTGAAGACATTAGGGCGAAAGAGGAAATGGGCGCCGGGTCACACTGAGCTCCCATCGATCCAGGCGAAGGCCGCATGGCGAAGACACGTGCCGAAGGAGGGTGACTTCGCCAAGATGGACCTGACTCAAGGGGGTCCAGTGGGCCGGCCCAATCGCCCCGGCCCATGGGCCGAGGAGCCAGAAGCCACCAAACGGCCATTGAGGGCCCACACGCCTTAATTACATTGAATACCCATGTAAGGGCTCCTTTATGAGGGTGACCATGTAAATTCCCCTGTAATAGCCCCCCCTAAAAGGGGATCTGTAATAAGGTTATAAATAGCCATCTCGGGCCATGTAAAGGGGGATCCGAATTTAATACAAAATTTATTACACTTTACTTTCCCAACAACCGTTGAGTATCCACGTCCTTCGACGTATGCAGTTGTCGTTTCGACAACACTTTCTATGACATGTAGAGTTACTGCACAGGGGTGTGTAGAAGTTTGTCTGGAAAAAATTGCTGAGTTGTGTGCATAATCAATATGCACACAACAAATGGGAAGGTAGGAACCAAAATGTAGTTCTTCAATGTCGTGTGAAGTTACTTATTTAAGAAGGTAATTTTACTTTTATGAGAAGTGAAGTTAGTTCTACAAACATCATTTTACTAAAAAAGTAAAAAGTACTGCTCACTTGAAAAAAAATGCGATTGTACCTATTCCTTCCTGACTTGGTTCTCCCTCCATTCTTGCAAATGTCGCCATATACCTCGTTTATAGCTCGAGAAACCACAAACTGCTTCTTGTTCTCATAATCAATGAAGGGTGACCTTTTGAATTTCGCTGGTTTCACCACCCTTTTATTGTACTCATGGGGCACGGGTGTCTCTTCTTCTACTTCACAATCATCAGTAATAGCTTCCTTGGAGATTACTTCAGCGACAGGTGATTTTGTGGCAGATTTGTTGGCAATGACCTCATCTGCTTCTCTGCTAACCTTTTCATAGTCTTCAGTAGTAAAACTTCCATAGTCCTCGTTTGTGATGATTCCAGGAAATTCTTTACCTCGAGATGTTCCTGCTGCTTCTTGCCCCTTTGGTGTTTGCACGACTTCCTGGGAGCTCTCAAAACCAAGGTTGAAGTTTGGAACTTCATGTGAATCAATGCTTGTTGTTAGGAAAGGATAATTTTCTGCCTTTTCCACTGGTTGCTTCTCTGATTCTGGAACATTTTGTGTTGCAGCATTGGGTGCTTGCTTTTCTTCATGTTTTTCCTTGTCTCCAAACCCAATCCCTTCATCTACTTGTTTCCCTTTTCCAATAACATCATCAGCGCATTTGTCTCCGCTGCCAACCCCTTTATTTGTGTCATCTCCTTTGCATCCAGTAACATCAGTTGCAGCATCAGCCTGCTCACCACTCCTTGCAGTTTCAGCACCATCATTGTCATCATTTTCTGACCTATCCTCATCGTCATCTTCTTCACCTTCATCATCGTCATCTTCTTCTCCTTCATCCTCATCATCATCAGAATCCCCGTCTTCATCAGTATATTCATCTTCCTCAGTGTCTTCCATTTCATCTTCATCAGCAACAAAATCTTCATCATCACTTGAAGTTACTTCTAACAAGAAAACCAAAAGTAACTTAGTAGGAAGTTGTTTGGACAAAATGTAAAAAACTAAAAATTCAGTTCAAATCATTGTTAAAAAACAGTGTGGAAGAACAATGATACTAATGAGAGTCAGATTGTGCAGCGTGGTAGAACATGGCTATATTAATTATTCTCTGCAATAATTAATAGAAACATGGTGAAAAAGACAAACCTATATCTTCATCTTGCTGAACTTTTTTTTGGCCTTTATGCAACTCTCTTCCAGTTCTTTCGCATTTGCCTTGGTTGGCTACCCCTGGGATCCATAGAATCAAGGCCGGGAATCTGTCTCACAAATTTGGTGACCAAACCTGAGAAACCTTCACATAAATTTTGAATAGCAATTACAATTTTGTCCTTTTCCTGTATAAAAAAGAAAAAACAAACAAGTTACATATGCAGATTTCACAAAGTTACTTTTCCAGTTTGTTGATGTTATATCTACCAAGTGTACAAAAAAGTAAAGCCAAGAAGTGCGGAAAAAAGATAAACCTGCTGCTGCATAGTATTGGGCACATTTGAATTTATGAAGGTTGAAAAATCTAAATTGGTCCCAAACAATCTGGTCCCTTCATGCTGAAAAATGCTCCTAAGCTGTATTTTCAATTATAAAATCCATAAGATACGAACAAAACAAAAAAATAAAAATGATGCAAGTATGTAAAACTATAAAAAAACTCACTGGTAAAGCTCCAAAGGAGCCATCTGCTGATGTGTCTGCTAATATTGCTTGATTAATCAATTCATTTGTCCAAACGGTAGCTTGATAGAACATTGAGATTTTTAAACGAAAGCGAGTCCAAATAAAGAATCTACAGAAAAAATTAGAGCATTTAAATTAAGTAAAAAAAGTACATGACTTGTTTGATTTAAAACCTACAAAATATGTTAACTTCCAGATGTAATTTAAATTTAAAAACAAAATGGCAAAAAGATGTGGCAGGGCATATATTAAGAAGTAACTTAATGTACAGTAAGATGTAACTTAATGTACAGAAAGTTATTTATAACAGATAACAGACAGAAGTTGCTTTTTATGAACATGCAAGTTACTCCCTGGACAGCTTAACTTACTTCTAAAAACATAAAAGTTACATTGAGACAGTGATCGAATAAAAAAAGTTGAGCATTGTTACCATCATGTACAAGAGACATGCTGAGTTGGTGTTCTTCCCAGCTTTAGCAGCTTTTTGCAAAGTACATATGACAAACTTGCACCAATTAAGATTCTTGATATTTTCAGCATCAACAACAGAAGGATAGCATCTTGGGCTGACTGTTGTTGCCGTTGTTGGTGCTAAAACAAAAGAAATAGCGTAGATGATCCACATGCGCAGGTACTTATCATCTGCTAACTTCATCTTCTCCAATTGAGTCCCAATAGAAGTCAGTGATGGTGACATACCATCGTTGATTCCAAGCAAATTCAGCACAAACTCTGTAGCTTCAGAGTCCATCTCATATGAGACATCTTTATCACCCATAGGGATACCAAGCACAGACTTCACTGACTCCTCATTCACATATATGGCTCCACGTCCAGGAAATACAAGCTGATTGGTTGCTGGATTGAAATGCTCCATCAACCAGCTGCACAAATCAGGTCTGAGCTTCGAGCACTTGAGATCTACGAGGCCATGAAAGCCAGCCCCCTCTATTAGTCGCTTTTGTTTGCCACTCATATGGGGATACAACTTTATAAGCTTCATAGGTGAAGCCCTGCTACTCTCTTGCTGCAAATATGTTGTACTGTAAGTTACAATGCTAAAGGTATTGTACTGTAAGTTACTTCTAGAACATGCTAAGTTACTTTTGACAACAGATGAAATTACTTCTAGAACATGTTAAGTTACTTCTAGGAAAATAAAAAAAAGTCATATGAATTTAGTCCTTTACCAGAAAAAAGTTCTAGTGCATTTAAAAAAAATTCAAAAACACTTCCACTTGGATTTTACAAGTTTTCTAACATGTGTGCAATTGTATGGGGACATAGTCATACTCCTTCCGAAGCAAACCAAAACTTCATTCAATACTGGATTGCAACATCATAATTCTGGATTTTTGAAAAACTAGTTGCATTTCATACTTCTGCCATAAAAAAAGGATTATGGGTAAATAGAACAAGGCTAGACATGTGACATGGATTAGCTAACAAAATTTTATTCAATACTGGATCATTCTCATTTACTAACCATCCGGTTTACACATGTCCAAGTCCATATTCAACATCAAAAATACCGTTTCAAAAAAAGTATTGTAAGTTACTTCTAGAACATGTTAAGTTACTTTTTATGAAATATTAAGTTACTTCTAAAATTAGTTAAGTTACTTCTTGAAAAATACAGATAAAAGTCTAGTACAGCAGCATAAGAAAAAGTATAGTACAGTAAATAAAAAAAGTAAAAACACAGATTCAGGGGGTAGAAAAATAGATGGTTGTTTCAATACCTTTGTTCTACTCCTTTTTGGACGAGGTTGTGTTGCATCATCTCCACCGTGATCTCTCTTCTTCCCGCGTTGTGATACACCCTCTTTTCTGACTTGACTCTGGTTTGTCCAACGCGCCTTTCGTTACATGGGATTTCTTCCTAACCATCACTAGAAAATTATTTCAAATATTAGTTTCAAACAATAATCAATTACAACTTAACAACTAGTAGGAAGTAAACATTTATGTGTTTAGAAGTAAGTCAGTACATTTTGGAAGTAACTTAACAACCAGTAAAAAATGCAAACTTAATTTCATTGTTCTAAAAATATTACTCACATGCCACGGGAAAAATAAGTTTTAACTAGACTAGATGTAGTTCAATAAATCAAAATGTTCAACACATTTGATTTATTGAATTACATGCTGACATGCATGCTTCACCCCCCATCTGCAGGCTTTGTTATCTCAATGCACACAAAAACCCCTGGTAAAAAATGGCAACACGAATACAAAAAAAAACCTCTGTTCTCTGAATGTACACAAATAACATAACTGAATATTAGCATCTACAATTAGCAACATGGTAACTGAAAAAAAGAATAACACTGGGTTTACATTGTAAAGTAAAGCATGGAACCCTAAAAAAAGCTATCAAATGGGCACAAAGAAATCCTAGTAAAATGACACCAAGTTTTCATTATGCTGAGGTTACAACATGAAATCTGACTCATGACCTATGCAAGCAAATGTGCAAATAGCAAAATGGAGAAAGAAGAAATAGAAATACCTGCAAATCGAGCAAGAGATCCACCACCACTTGCGCTCGCCGAGAGGATGCAAAGAGGGCGCAGCAAAAGAGAGCCCCGAGATCCACCACCACCACTATCCCCTGGATGAGAAAGAGAGAGGGGGAAAATGAGGAGATAGAACTAGAGAGAAAACAAACCGAGAGGTTTGTGGAGCACAAAAAAAATCGCACACTGATTTGCGCAGTTAAAATGCTCAAATCTCTCCACCTCTCCCGGCACAAAAAACGCACGAAATCGCTCTACCCCTCCATCTCTACCGGCACAAAAAACGCACACAAAAATCGCTCCCCCCTCCACCTCTGCCGGCAAAAAAAACGACAACCACCTCTGCGCTCTGCAGTTTACCGCCGGATTTGGTGGAGAGGAAACCGGCAGCCTCCGCTTCCCCCATCCCCCCACGATGGATCGCTCCCCCTCTCTCCGCTTCTCACCGCAACTGCCGGCATGATGGACGAAAAAAAAAACGCAACCACCTCCGCACGCCGCAACTTACCGTCGGATTTGGTGGAGAGGAAAACCCCTTCCAAACCGCCGCCGCGGCGACGTCTCCGGTAGGGATTTGGCCGGAGATTCTCGCCACCTCTGCACTCTCCCTTTCTCCGCCGCTCTCTCTCGAGCGCCACATGAATTTTTGAACAGTGCCAACTCTCTCTCTCGGTCGGAAAAGTGTGACTCGTGGTCGAACAAGCCGACCCGTGATCGGGAGGAGCACGTCTCGGATGAATGCCACATCACCCGCGCGCCGATCGACGGCTACCACACGCGTCGCGCGATAATCGCGCCGGAAAAGGAGGATGAGGCCTCTCCGTTTTGATTTTACGCAAAATGGGGCTCGACACGACTACACGAGCGAATCTGACCTAAACCCTAGCTCGCCTCCTCCTCCTCGACACCACCCTCCCCCGCGCGCCGCCGCCTCCGTCGAGCACCACCGAGCAGCCATGGCGAATCGTAAGCGAGACAAAGAGCCGCCCTAGCCTCTCCCTCTGTCTCTGTCTCTCTCTTCTGTCCTGCTTCGGTTCTGACTCTGGGCGCGAATGGGGGTGGTTTGTGTTTGGTTTGATTTGGTTTGCAGCAGCAGCAGCAGCGGTAGGGCCGTCGGCGGGAGCGAGGTCGTTCCTGCAGGCGGTGTCGACCGTCACCGAGGAGGCGCCGTCGCCGCTCCGCGTCGTGCAGATGGAGGGCCTGGTGATTTTCCTCTTGCTCGATCCCCTCCTCCCCTCCCTCGTTTTGTCCCTTGGTAGAATTCGAAGTGCGTCCGCTATGTTAGCATGCTCGGTTTGGGCTGCTGGCGGTTGAGGTGAAAGTAGGGATAAGCTCTTGATTTCGGAGGGATATCTGTTTGTGTGATGAAGAGCTCGCAATGTGCGATTTATCTTCACCCCAATGTGTTGTTTAGCTCTTTAGATCAAGGTAATTACATCATAGCTCTTTATTAGGTCGGGATCCTTTGTCTCTGGAACTGGACGGATTTGTTGAGGTCATTATGAATATTTAGTTCTCTTTTTTACAATGTTTTCTTCTACACATTAATCGAAGTGATTGGAATATTGTGTTGTTATTGTTGAGAAGTGTACGAGAAACTAGGGTGGGAGAAAATTCTTGCTTGATTCGCTGCGCAAAAGGAGTCTCCAGGAGTACTCTAGTGGAGCACACCATATCGCACGACACAGATGCTGCGGTTAGCAAGTAACATGGTGAATTTTAACGAAGTTTTTCCATTGCTGATTTAACTTTTCAACATAGTGGTAATATCATCTGTGTCAGTCACCCCTTTTCCCATATGAAAGGGAGACTGCTACTGCATTACCCTGGGTATGCATCTGGTGGTAGAACACACTGCTCTGATGATGCCATTCTGGTCCTCTAGAAATGCAATTCACAAAACTTTTTCGTTATGCTCTAGTTTACTCCTATCTCCAAGGTTATTCAAAAGGATACCATGCTCATTTCTGAATCCTTTGAAACCAAACTACGAGTATAGACCAGGTGGGAAAATGTTTATAACTTGACAAAGGGGATGAGTTTTTCTCCCAGAGCTGACCTGACTATGCTAAGCTGCCCAAGCATGAGAGGTGATTTAGTAATTAGTCATGTACTTATGTTGACCATACTCTACTAGATCAAATTTGCTGCATCTTTACATTGGATGATTTTCTGAGGGCCAGCCACAATTTTCTTTTGCCCTTTGTTTTAATAGGCATGTTTAGGTATAGTACTCTTATATTTCCACTCACAGATCTCTCTCTCAATCATGCAGGCTGTCCTGAAGATCATTAAGCACTGTGAGGAGTTTGCACCTGCTCTAGTTACAGGCCAACTGCTTGGTTTGGATGTTGGCAGTGTTCTGGAAGTAACAAACTGTTTTCCTTTCCCGGTGAGTATTTAACATCTATAACATATTTCTTTTACTATGACTTGATTACTTCCAGTGTACTTGTGGTTGTTCAGTTTGTAGATTAACAGCTACTTTAATATTTGACCACAGATGAGAGAAGATGATGAAGAAGCAGATGCAGATGGTGCAAATTATCAGCTTGAGATGATGAGGTGCTTGAGGGAGGTTAACGTTGACAATAACACTGTTGGATGGTATGATAAGACATTTCATCCAATACCTATTGCTGTTGTTTCATATGATAATTAACCTGTCTTGTGCTTCTGCGAGCAGCCTTTGAGTTTACACGTGTTACAACTCTGTTTTTGTAGTCTTTGATCCTCTGCCTTTAATTTATTTATGCGTAAGTAGTTCATTCATATTTCTTTGTTCTGGCCGTTTGTTCATTATTATATTTTTGGAATGTTGCTAGCATCTTTGGCAGTAGTTAATAATGCAGGCAAACTAAATTGAGGTATGCTCATTTGTCAACATAGTTTAGTGATGCTGTTGAGTATGTGCCACTGAGGACAAAATAAGTGTTGAATTTTGCCTCTATCTATACATGCATAGAATTGTTGTTTGTGTCATGTATTCACCTTGTCTCCATTTCAAAATCAATGGAGCTCTGCTCGTTTGCTTGGACTGATTATTTATCTAATCCTCTTTTGGAAACACTTATTCATGAGTGTTAAATTTCTTATTGCATGAAGCAACCAAACATCATCAAGCTTCTGGTATTGCTACCTTTAGTTCTTGTGTGTGTGATTAACGTTGAAAGTCTGGGTATCAACCTTAAAGTGGCTGGTGTTGTGTTTACTCGATGTATTTGCCAGTCTTTTGCAGTTGCATTAACGACATATTAACCTATGCTGCATTCTAGCTGTTTAAGGTCTTGTTCAAAATATTTGCTATATTTCTAACTCCAATAATGACTACTTATCCAATGTATTTCATCTTGAGCTTAAGTGACGTGTCCTATTATTTGTATTATTTATGTTGTGGTTTTAAGTTTTAACCTCCATTCTTGTTGTACTTGTTTAACAGATTTTGCACATACAACTATCATAATAAGCTGTAACCTGTTCTGATTTATGTTTTGACCCTTTTTCCCATGCCTATGCGTACAGGTATCAATCTTGCTTGCTTGGATCTTTTCAGACTGTGGAACTGATTGAAACATTTATGAACTATCAGGTATGCAAAAATAAATAAGGTGCAATTGATCAATCTTTTCATTGCTGTTGGGTTATCCTCTCCCAGATTTATTGACATACCGCAGTAATAGTTTTAGGCCAACTTGCACATTAATTAGCTCAAAATAGCTAGCACAGCATGAACAAATAAATAGGACAGGAAACTGTACCTTTAGTATTAATTAGCTTCTCTAATTAGCATGTAACCTATTTTGACACGAATCAAGGTTAAGTCTATGTATGCATTACAACATCTAACCTGTTTGTACATCCAATATAGTATGCGCAACATTACATGTGAGATGTGACAGATGTATGATAGTTACATACTTACATGCATGTCCTATATCAAATATCTATGAGTAGGTCATAAGAGTTGCGTAATTTTCTGCAATGTTGCATGCAGAACATAACATTTGCATGTTACAGGAGAATATCCGAAGATGTGTGTGCATCGTTTATGACCCGTCTAGGTCAAATCAGGGGGTGCTAGCTCTCAAGGCCTTGAAACTCACAGATTCATTCATGGATCTTTACCGTAACAATGGTTTAACTGGAGAGAAGTACAGTTTCTTTTGTGTAACCCAGTCCTTCTAATAGTTTGTAAAGATTGCATATACAAATGACTACATATTTTTACAGGTTAAGAGAGAAGAAATTGTCATGGGTTGATATTTTTGAGGAGATACCAGTATGTACCTAGTTATCTTTCATGTCAATATGTACAATTTTTGTGTCCTGACCTGTCTTGTCTCGTAGATTAAAGTTTCCAACTCTGCACTTGTCAGTGCCTTCATGACGGAGCTGGAACCTGAATCACCCGTTTCACAGGTTTAGAGTTTACTTGTGAAATTTTTTAATGCGGCATCTGTTGTCATCATCCTTTAGCAGCTGCTTAGGATTTATATTTATCTTCTTGTTACAGTGTGATTTTGACCGCCTTAAATTGTCAACTGCTCCATTCATGGAAAGGAACTTGGAATTTCTGATTGGCTGCATGGATGATCTTTCCTCAGAACAAAACAAGGTTATTTTTTAAAATGAACTTTTGCATAAACTATCTGATGTTACTGTGATAAATATATTTTATCTGACTGGGTGTTGTCCTGTGGTGTAGTTCCAATATTACTATCGCAATGTCTCGAGACAGCAGTCACAGCAGCAGGCATGGCTCCAAAAGAGAAGGTCAAAACAAATGCTTATCCATTGTGATATTGAGCAGTTCATTAGCTCTTGGAATGTGCCAACTTTTTAAACAAGTGCACTCTTCCTCTCGGAAATAAGCAAAGCAGATGCTGCTATGAATATGGCAATTTACATCTCTTATTGTATTTTGCTACTGACATGCTGCAGGCAAGAGAATATGGCAAGAAAAGCTGCTGGAGAGGAGCCATTGCCAGAAGAAGACCCATCCAATCCCATTTTCAAGCCGATTCCTGAGCCGTCACGTTTGGAGGGTTATCTTGTAACCAATCAGATCTCCAGTTACTGCAACCATATTAATGGGTATGGATTCTTTAGCAATTTTATGCCTATTCTCTAGGAGTTCCACAATGCCTGTGTCTTTTCATTAGGAATGAGCCATTAGATATAGAAATTTTTATGTGATTATTATGGTCGTACAGATGCATGTCTCATGATTGAACTAGTAACATGCAAAAATATTAAATATACAATGTTGGTAGCATGTAGTGGTGTAGTCTGATACACAAAATGTTCCTTTTTGAATGATCCATTTAATTATGGCAATGGTTACGATGAAGTAAGGGGTTGTTTAGATGGGGCTAAAACTTTTTAGCTCATGTCACATCGGATGTTTGGACGTTAATTTGGAGTATTAAACATAGACTAATAAAAAAACTAATTTCATAAATGAGAGCTAATCTGCGAGACGAAATTTTTAAGCCTAATTAATCCATAATTATGAAAAGTTTACTGTAGCATCACATTGTTAAATCATGGTGTAATTAGAATCAAAAGATTCATCTCGCGAATTAGTCCAAGGTTATGGAATGGGTTTTGTAAGTAGTGTATGTTTAATACTCCAAATTAGTGTTCAAACATCCGATGTGATAGGGACTTGGAATAAGTCCCTGTTTCCCACACAGGACCTAAATATGGCAAAATTTGTTCATCGCCGATGCCTCCGACTCCGCCGCCGCCGGATGGGTCCATGGTTCCGACCACCACCACGAACAACAACCTACTAGCCGTTGCCAACGGCGGCGCCCTCCTCCCTCAAAGCCTTCGAGGATTTTTTCTTGACTCCGAGTGGAAACGAGGAGAGGAGACGAGCGCTCCGATGTTGTCTACTACTCCGCTCTGATTCTCGTCTTGCGCCGCATTTGTAGGACGAGGTCACGAGGAGGAGAGAAGGAAATGGAAATTTGGGCGATAGGGCACAGGGGGGCAAGGGGAGTGTGTGGGCTTGGTGGTTTCCGGGCGAGAGGGCCGTTGCCTGCCACCGTCTCGTGGGTCTCCGTGCCGCCGCGTGCTCAAACCGCTACTCTCTCTGATTTTTCTCTCTACACGTTTTTTCGAAAACAGAGAGAGTAGCGGTTTGAGCACGCGGCGGCACGGAGACCCACGAGACGGTGGCAGGCAACGGCCCTCTCGCCCGGAAACCACCAAGCCCACACACTCCCCTTGCCCCCCTGTGCCCTATCGCCCAAATTTCCATTTCCTTCTCTCCTCCTCGTGACCTCGTCCTACAAATGCGGCGCAAGACGAGAATCAGAGCGGAGTAGTAGACAACATCGGAGCGCTCTTGTCTCCTCTCCTCGTTTCCACTCGGAGTCAAAAAAAAAATCCTCGAAGGCTTTGAGGGAGGAGGGCGCCGCCGTTGGCAACGGCTAGTAGGTTGTTGGTGGTGGTGGTGGTCGGAACCATGGACCCATCCGGCGGCGGCGGAGTCGGAGGCATCGGCGATGAACAAATTTTGCCATATTTAGGTCCTGTTTGGGAAACAGGGACTTATTCCAAGTCCCTATCATTTTGATCAGCCTAAATTTTAAATCGTAAAGTGTAGGACTTTCTAGAGCAATGTGATGTGCATGTTTAGTTTGAAGAGATCCTCCAGTGACAGTTCACTCGTCAAGCTGTAACAACATTTTCCCTTATGAGCTGTGAGAAACCTCAATGGTCACTACTTCCCTTCTCAAGAAAATCATATATCCAATTGTTTGAGCTGTGACTTATAAGTAGCATCCAATTTTGAAATATTGTTTGAATAAATTCAGGACTTTGTTTTTGTCACTTCTGTCACTTTAACTTTAGCTTTTGGACCACTAATAAAAATAAGTATAAAAGTCTTTACCTTTGAAATTGCTTTCATTGTTTCTGACCAGGGTTGACAAATATGATGGTAAATCACTTAATTATTGTGGTTATTATATGACTTAGAGTTGGTATGAATTTCGAAACCGTTTCGATAAAATGGCCAGGTTTTATTCAAATTGAAATCCAATTATTTGGCAAAAAATCCAAATCTTTACCATGGCCGAACGGTAATAGTCGTTACCAACAAAACTGCTGAGCGTCGCTCCGTGACCAACGATTTTGTAAACCCTGCTTTGGTCTTGTGTCTCTGGCTTATGCGCCGCAAAAATCCAAGCAATTTCACTAATGAGTTGCCTTTCATAGCGTCGTATCAATCAGCATGAACTCCTTGCCACAAATCGACAAAATAGCAGCATCATAAAAAGCAAAAACGCAACGATCTTGCGGTTACCCTTTCCGACAACAATCCAGAAAAGACGATCTTACCCTACCCTCTCAATTAATATACATGACCCGTCAACCTGACCACATCGTTTAATTTCGGATCAAACATCCACCCTAGTTCTCGGTCTCGTCAGATTAACACTATCCATCCTCTCCCAAGTTAGTACTATTTACCACCCTTCATCAGTTGTGAGTATAGTCACAAAGTTCCTAGGTTGATAGGATCGAGGATCGTGATATGTTACTTGCGCAAGGTTTTTACAAGGTAGGGACAAAAAAGTCCCCGTGTTTCCGAGTCAAGGACTTTTTCGTCCTATAGCATTTAGCAAAACTTTTCTATAGAATGTTTTTAAAAGAATATTTTTTTAAAAAAACTCATAGAATGTTTTTAAATAACTCATCGTCTAGCAGTTTGGAAAGCGTGCACGTGTAAAACAAGGAAGTAGAAGATGAGAACTTGTAGTTCCGAACGTGGCCTTAGAGTTGGTAGAAACCGTTCAATAAATGTTTATTCAGATCAAAATTCAAATCTTTGACATAATCTGTCGAAATTTTACCATAACCAAACGGTAATTGTTAATTTCCTCGAAACCCAGCTTTAGTCATGTCTCTCGCTTATGCGACATTAAAATAAAAAAAGCCTTCCAAGCAAGTTCGTTAATGAGCTGCCTTTAGGCCATCCCCAACCCTCCATATCATCTAGTATCCATAGCATTTAATACATTACCACATAAGGAAAAATCTAATGTGGTAATAGAGTTAATGAGGAGAGAGGTAAAAGGATGAAAAAACCATGTCTCATGCAAGAAACCATGTCTACACAAGAATCAATAATAAAAACATAGAAATAGATGGATAAAAGGAGAGAGAAGAGAGGTGATTGGAAGATAATTTAATTTTAAGACACCATCCATTAGATACATAGTGTTTATATGACATAGCAAGTATGGAAACTAGGTGATAGTTTTTGGGTTGGGGATGGCCTTAGTAGCATCGTACCAATCCAGGTTAGCATGAACTCCCTACCACAAAGCGACAAAAATAGCAGCTCCATATAAAACAAAAAAGGTAACAAACCGACGGTTACCCTTCCCGACAGCTGCCCATGAACGATAATCTTAATCTTATTACTCCACTCTCTCAATTAACACCGTGAGTACGTGATCCGTTAATCCAACCACACCGCTTAAACTCATATCAATATCCACTCCGTAGGTCTCGACCTTATTAGATTAACTCCATCCATATCCATCCACCCATCCATCCTCTTCCAAGTTTAGCATAGTATTTACCACTGGCCCACTGCCCCACACCCCTTCCATCCATAGCATCAAAACCCAACCCTAGCCAGTCACACCCCCTTTCAAAACAAGAAAGAAACACGCCCCCAAGCACATGTGACAGATTGACTACTCCCTCTGACGAAGAGATTAGATAATTTAACACTTTATAAAAACAATCTTCGATTATTTGATATCCTGACTTACTCTCATTCGCTCGGATGGTCCCGCACGTCATCCTCACAAGTGTCAATTAAAGCAAATTAGCCATGAAAAAAAAGTACTACCAAATTATCAAATTTCTCAATCTCTGTCACCCAAAGACAGCGTGAAATAGTGGGTGTTACTCCCTCTGTCCCTAAATGTGTAGAGAAAAAATTTCTCAATTTTTTTGCCTTGATGGAGGAGAAAAAACGTGTAGAGAGAGAAAATCAGAGGAGAGAGAGAGTAGCGGTTTGAGCACGCGGGGCGGCACAGAGACCCACGAGACGGTGGCAGGCAACGGCCCTCTCGCCCGGAAACCACCAAGCCCACACACTCCCCTTGCCCCCCTGTGCCCTATCGCCCAAATTTCCATTTCCTTCTCTCCTCCTCGTGACCTCGTCCTACAAATGCGGCGCAAGACGAGAATCAGAGCGGAGTAGTAGACAACATCGGAGCGCTCTTGTCTCCTCTCCTCGTTTCCACTCGGAGTCAAAAAAAAAAAATCCTCGAAGGCTTTGAGGGAGGAGGGCGCCGCCGTTGGCAACGGCTAGTCGGTTGTTGGTGGTGGTGGTCGGAACCATGGACCCATCCGGCGGCGGCGGAGTCGGAGGCATCGGCGATGAACAAATGTGGGTGCGGGTTGTTGCGTTCCTGACGGTTTCCGGCGGTAGGGGGAACGGGTTTAAATCTTAGGGTGGTTTATTGGGAGTGGTTTGCGGCGGCGCAGATTGGGGTTTGATTTGGTCGAGAAGGCCATGGTGGGGGAGGGGGACTCGTTTTGGGGATCTAGAGGAGGGGATGGAGAAATCTTGTGGTTGTGGCGATTTGGTGTTGTGAGTTTGGTAGATTTTGGGGGGTGATCGGGTCTGGGTGGTTCGTGTATGTTTAAGTTTGTGTGTTTTTTTTGTGAATTTCACTTGCTGGATATGTTATTCGTACGATGATTTAGTTGTCCTTGTTGGAAATGCTGTAAACCTTTGGGTATTTAGGTTGATGCGGTTGTGAAATGCTAGGATACTAGGAGGAAGGACATGACTGTCCTTAGATTTGTGTGTTAGATTGGAAATGTTTCAATTGAATTTTGGGCTCAAGGAGTTTGGAATAAATGGACACATACTGTCCGCGTCAATGCCGTGCGGGTGATAATCAATTTCGGTTTAGGCGTCTGTCGTAACACGAAGTGGTGAAATTTATTATGATCTATGTAGAAACTATAAGGAAGAACTCATTATGATTCAAGCTGTATCCTTGTTCTGACTGTCCGCGCAACTGATTACTGTCTAAATATGGCATGCTATTTCACCGTGTTTCTTTGATTGCGATTTATGTCTGATCTTGTAATGCTTACTGCAGTCTTTGGGACTGGCAAGCTGCCGAGCATTGCGAAAGCAACGCTGCAAGTCATGGTACATCACTCAAAATCCACAAATCATAATAGCATCTTTACACAGATTCGGAGTATCTGTTTCAAGTTTCTACTTACTATTTGATTGTTTCTTTTTTACATCAGATGTTTCTAGATTCATGTGGGACTGCCTCAATCAAGATGATGATGACCTACTGGGATTGCTGGGCAATCAAACTCCTCTAAGAGACTGTCGCGGCTTCTTTGATATTGATGGTAGGAAGTTTCTTGTTCTTACCACTATCAATTGTTTTTCCTCTGGAATGTTTGCTGAAATGGAGATGTTACTCGAGTCAGATTTCACCTGCAAGGAGACGTTGGACCTAGAGGAATCTCGGGAATCAAAGCGTCGCCGCATATTGGAGTATCCTTCTGAGTCTAATCAATCAGAAGATGGAAATCGTGAAATAAATTCTACCTTGGGCACATCTGAGGTAATTCACTAGCACCTAGATATCTTCCAAGTTAGTGCATTGTGCTCTTGTTTACACTTCTTACTTCTTTTCCTGATCCATGTCTTAGGTATCAGAAATTTCATTGCTTTGCACCGATGAACCGCAGAGCTTCAATTGGGATTCACAGAACAATTCAAATAATTTTGGTTTGTCTTTTGCTTTTCATATTATATTGTTTGACAACTTAAATTGCTATGCCTTTTTTGTTAGCTAACTGAAAATATTAGCATCTGATACAATAGATTCTTTGTCAATTGGAGCATTCTACCAACCATCAAATAATCATTCGGAAAATTGCTCTGATGAAAATCAAATGCATTTCAGGCATGACCAAATGTTAGCTACTCTCTGTTTCCACAGAAACCACAGTATTTACTTTATCATTATATTTCAATCATGACATGTTAAGCTTGGATTCATTTTTAGGCATTCTAGCCAGGAGAGTGTTACATATACCAATGATCAAAGTGGGATTTCAGGTCAGTGCAAAGTGTACATCTGCAACATTGTTAAAGACAATTTTCATTTGTTTTCAAACATAGTTTTTAATCTATGCTTGAGTGTACCATCTTATCACTGTTTGTCCTTAGGTCCCCTTGCAAGATATTTGTAGAGAACATTATGTTTGCTGTTTTCCTTCGATGCAATTTCATATTTTCAGTTGTTGCTGCAAAATTATATACTGACTGATGGACATACAGTTTGAGTGATTCGCTGAAACCAAGATTTTGTAGTTTTGGCAGGGAACTTACCAGTTCTTTCTATCTATGACAGGAACAACTGAGAATGATTCAGTGACAGAAAGTCTTGTAATGCAGGAGACTAGGAAGCTTTCTACACTTAAAGTATCTAAAGGTATTTTCAGTTTGACAGTATCTTATCATGCCATCAACATTTCTTACTTGAACAGACTTGGACTTCGAGTTTTGTCTATGCTGATCATTTCTCTCTGCTGCTATACTAGGAAGCTCACTGGTCAAGGCAAAGCAGAATTTAACTACAACTATAGCATACCCTTTTACCCTCATCAAACCATCCTGGGAGGAAGGAGACGTCATCACTCTGAAGGATATA
Organism: Oryza punctata; assembly: GCA_000573905.2. NCBI lineage: Eukaryota > Viridiplantae > Streptophyta > Magnoliopsida > Poales > Poaceae > Oryza > Oryza punctata. Next base: position 16,042,616 of record CM002491.2, on the reverse strand, counting down.
AATCAGCGAATCCGTGCTCCTCCGAAGAAGGCTCCAGAAACCCTAGGGACTTCAGCCTTCTCTGGCAAGCCAGTCATCGGCAAGACAAGGATCAGAACTGACGGGGGCAGAGGCAGCATCACGATACTAAGAACAAAAGGTTGAGAGTCCAAACAACTTGTTTCTCAGCCATTACCTCGATTGCTTTCAGCAATTTGGTCTCCGCAGCTCTCCAGTTTTTCATTTCGATTTTTTTTGGCCATGGATTTGGTATTTAGGATGACTATCAATAGCTAACTCTTCAAAGATTTACCATTCATCCTGTGTACATTTAGCGGCATGCGGCTAATGTTATATATGAGAGTTTTGTGTTCAGAAACCATTTCCCTCCACTCATCTAACCTTATGTCAGATGTTGTTCAGGGTTTTCTCCCATTTTTCTGAATAGTTGTCCATTCTCGAATGGACGCGTGTAATCGTGAAACATTTGATTATTTTGTTGCTTACAATATATAGCACACATACAGGGGAGTTTATATACGATTTCATCCAGACTGCATTTTGTATACATCCTGGTAACAGGAAGAATATGAGATATCCCAATCCCTACTATTGTATCAGATTCCTCTCATTCCCTGACGCAGCGGTCAATCGGATATTCGGATGGCACATGAAACACATCTTAAATTTTGATCTCCTGTAGCGGCACTATGATCCAAGTGAAATTCTTGGCACAGAACAGAAGATGATGATTGTCATCTCTTATTCGTGAAGATGTCAGCATACTAAATAGAGGGAGCGGAAGAACTCGAACATCAGCCTCTGCTCTATAAACTATGAGAAAATTGCTATTGTGCCATCTTCAAACACGGGTTTCACTTGAATGTTATCCTACATTTTAGCTTTGCTAAATTGCCACTTTCAAACAGCTAGAATGCCCTTTTTCATATGAATGAACTGAAATGCCCCTCATTCTCTCTTTCTCTTTCAACTCCGATGGCCTAACCTCACCGGTATGGACTGTTGTCGTCGCGTGTTGCTGGTGAAGGCTACCACGACCTACGGGCCACCGAAGAAGGACACGGACGGAGAGATCGCGGGACGACGACAGATGTATGGCGGCAACGGCTTTGATTAAGCGATGGCTGGGGTTTGGTGGGGGAGGGAAGCGACAGTGGGTTGAGCTAGTGGCAATGGAGCACTGGATGGCGTTGGTAAGCTGGGACGGTAGCCATGGCATTCGGTGGCCACCAGCAAGCACCTCAGGCGTTGCTGGAGGGAGGAAGAAGAGGAGTCCAAGGGCATTTTCGTTTGTGATGGCATTCTAGAGTATAGACATAGTTTGAAAGTGGCAATTTACCGAAACCAAAATGCACGATGACATTGTAGCGAAACCCGTGTTTGAAGATGACATGATAGCAATTTTCTCATAAACTATTGAGTGAATACCGATCCAAATATGTCGATGTGGAATTGAGTTCCGATGGATAGGTTGCAATGGCGAAATAACAATAGATAATAGTTGCTATCTCTTGCAAGATCACGAGCCCATAATCATGTCATCACTTACTAGGGGTAAATAATGATAGTTTTTTTCGAACCCAAGAGAAATGTATATCAATGTATTAAGAAGAAGAGGAGGTTTAGGAGAAAACCACACAAATCCTCAAAACTAAAGAGGAAACGATCACAAACACCAAAACAACTCTAGCCACCAGCTACCTCTAGTTAGGCCAAGCCCCTAGCTCTTGCTATATACTACTCAAAAAACTCATTTTCCAAAATCCAACTACAGAGGCTCCGTTAACACACACAATCATTTTGGTGCTTCTAAATCAGCCATGCTCCCATAGTAATGAGCAAATTCAGGTCGCACTTGAGCACCTTTGGAATAAGAGAATTGATCTTTATCAACCATTTACAAAAGATCCGCCCAACCATACCGGCTAAAGATGAGATACCAAACTTGTCGCGAGAAGACAACCTATCAACATATGCTAAATGGTCTTCTCCCGTTGATCATACATCGACCCTGTTTGCGATTTGATAGTCTACCCCCCTTTTGGACTGAAAATTGAGGATTTGCTTTCTTGTGTCATTGATAAGCGGATCTGGAGTGTGGTTTTTAATTTCAATATAAAGGAAAGTTATATGATCGAATTTCACATATTCTATTTTGTATATACCGTTGTTTTTTTTAAAACAATATTCATATATTAGTTTTTTAATAATAAGTTCCAGTATAAATGAAATGATATAATATAATTAGTTTAGAAAAAATCATAAATTCCAATATAAATGAAATGATATAAGCAAGATATAATAATTCACAGCAATTTATTTCTTACACCATAGCATTTTTCTACCTTGCTGAAAAAAAACATTTTTCTTCTTTCTTTTTTGATCATCACATTTTTTGTCTTCTAGTAGATGGCAATCGGCTGCTACTTGTCTCAAGACTCTCAATCTCAAGTGGCAACTCTCAACCACTTCAATCCCAGCCGCCAATTTCCCCGGATCCAACGGCTCCTGGATAGCGTACGCACCACCCGTAAACCGTAAACAAGACCAGCCCGGGACAGATCTGCGCCGCATATCAAAATCGGGCTCGACACGACTGCACGAGCGAATCTGACCTAAAACCCTAGCTCGCCTCCTCCTCCTGGACACCACCCTCCCCCGCGCGCCGCCGCCGCCGCCGCCTCCGTCGAGCACCACCGAGCAGCCATGGCGAATCGTAAGCGAGACAAAGAGCCGCCCTAGCCTCTCCCTCTGTCTCTGTCTCTCTCTTCTGTCCTGCTTCGGTTCTGACTCTGGGCGCGAATGGGGGTGGTTTGTGTTTGGTTTGATTTGGTTTGCAGCAGCAGCAGCAGCGGTAGGGCCGTCGGCGGGAGCGAGGTCGTTCCTGCAGGCGGTGTCGACCGTCACCGAGGAGGCGCCGTCGCCGCTCCGCGTCGTGCAGATGGAGGGCCTGGTGATTTTCCTCTTGCTCGATCCCCTCCTCCCCTCCCTCGTTTTGTCCCTTGGTAGAATTCGAAGTGCGTCCGCTATGTTAGCATGCTCGGTTTGGGCTGCTGGCGGTTGAGGTGAAAGTAGGGATAAGCTCTTGATTTCGGAGGGATATCTGTTTGTGTGATGAAGAGCTCGCAATGTGCGATTTATCTTCACCCCAATGTGTTGTTTAGCTCTTTAGATCAAGGTAATTACATCATAGCTCTTTATTAGGTCGGGATCCTTTGTCTCTGGAACTGGACGGATTTGTTGAGGTCATTATGAATATTTAGTTCTCTTTTTTACAATGTTTTCTTCTACACATTAATCGAAGTGATTGGAATATTGTGTTGTTATTGTTGAGAAGTGTACGAGAAACTAGGGTGGGAGAAAATTCTTGCTTGATTCGCTGCGCAAAAGGAGTCTCCAGGAGTACTCTAGTGGAGCACACCATATCGCACGACACAGATGCTGCGGTTAGCAAGTAACATGGTGAATTTTAACGAAGTTTTTCCATTGCTGATTTAACTTTTCAACATAGTGGTAATATCATCTGTGTCAGTCACCCCTTTTCCCATATGAAAGGGAGACTGCTACTGCATTACCCTGGGTATGCATCTGGTGGTAGAACACACTGCTCTGATGATGCCATTCTGGTCCTCTAGAAATGCAATTCACAAAACTTTTTCGTTATGCTCTAGTTTACTCCTATCTCCAAGGTTATTCAAAAGGATACCATGCTCATTTCTGAATCCTTTGAAACCAAACTACGAGTATAGACCAGGTGGGAAAATGTTTATAACTTGACAAAGGGGATGAGTTTTTCTCCCAGAGCTGACCTGACTATGCTAAGCTGCCCAAGCATGAGAGGTGATTTAGTAATTAGTCATGTACTTATGTTGACCATACTCTACTAGATCAAATTTGCTGCATCTTTACATTGGATGATTTTCTGAGGGCCAGCCACAATTTTCTTTTGCCCTTTGTTTTAATAGGCATGTTTAGGTATAGTACTCTTATATTTCCACTCACAGATCTCTCTCTCAATCATGCAGGCTGTCCTGAAGATCATTAAGCACTGTGAGGAGTTTGCACCTGCTCTAGTTACAGGCCAACTGCTTGGTTTGGATGTTGGCAGTGTTCTGGAAGTAACAAACTGTTTTCCTTTCCCGGTGAGTATTTAACATCTATAACATATTTCTTTTACTATGACTTGATTACTTCCAGTGTACTTGTGGTTGTTCAGTTTGTAGATTAACAGCTACTTTAATATTTGACCACAGATGAGAGAAGATGATGAAGAAGCAGATGCAGATGGTGCAAATTATCAGCTTGAGATGATGAGGTGCTTGAGGGAGGTTAACGTTGACAATAACACTGTTGGATGGTATGATAAGACATTTCATCCAATACCTATTGCTGTTGTTTCATATGATAATTAACCTGTCTTGTGCTTCTGCGAGCAGCCTTTGAGTTTACACGTGTTACAACTCTGTTTTTGTAGTCTTTGATCCTCTGCCTTTAATTTATTTATGCGTAAGTAGTTCATTCATATTTCTTTGTTCTGGCCGTTTGTTCATTATTATATTTTTGGAATGTTGCTAGCATCTTTGGCAGTAGTTAATAATGCAGGCAAACTAAATTGAGGTATGCTCATTTGTCAACATAGTTTAGTGATGCTGTTGAGTATGTGCCACTGAGGACAAAATAAGTGTTGAATTTTGCCTCTATCTATACATGCATAGAATTGTTGTTTGTGTCATGTATTCACCTTGTCTCCATTTCAAAATCAATGGAGCTCTGCTCGTTTGCTTGGACTGATTATTTATCTAATCCTCTTTTGGAAACACTTATTCATGAGTGTTAAATTTCTTATTGCATGAAGCAACCAAACATCATCAAGCTTCTGGTATTGCTACCTTTAGTTCTTGTGTGTGTGATTAACGTTGAAAGTCTGGGTATCAACCTTAAAGTGGCTGGTGTTGTGTTTACTCGATGTATTTGCCAGTCTTTTGCAGTTGCATTAACGACATATTAACCTATGCTGCATTCTAGCTGTTTAAGGTCTTGTTCAAAATATTTGCTATATTTCTAACTCCAATAATGACTACTTATCCAATGTATTTCATCTTGAGCTTAAGTGACGTGTCCTATTATTTGTATTATTTATGTTGTGGTTTTAAGTTTTAACCTCCATTCTTGTTGTACTTGTTTAACAGATTTTGCACATACAACTATCATAATAAGCTGTAACCTGTTCTGATTTATGTTTTGACCCTTTTTCCCATGCCTATGCGTACAGGTATCAATCTTGCTTGCTTGGATCTTTTCAGACTGTGGAACTGATTGAAACATTTATGAACTATCAGGTATGCAAAAATAAATAAGGTGCAATTGATCAATCTTTTCATTGCTGTTGGGTTATCCTCTCCCAGATTTATTGACATACCGCAGTAATAGTTTTAGGCCAACTTGCACATTAATTAGCTCAAAATAGCTAGCACAGCATGAACAAATAAATAGGACAGGAAACTGTACCTTTAGTATTAATTAGCTTCTCTAATTAGCATGTAACCTATTTTGACACGAATCAAGGTTAAGTCTATGTATGCATTACAACATCTAACCTGTTTGTACATCCAATATAGTATGCGCAACATTACATGTGAGATGTGACAGATGTATGATAGTTACATACTTACATGCATGTCCTATATCAAATATCTATGAGTAGGTCATAAGAGTTGCGTAATTTTCTGCAATGTTGCATGCAGAACATAACATTTGCATGTTACAGGAGAATATCCGAAGATGTGTGTGCATCGTTTATGACCCGTCTAGGTCAAATCAGGGGGTGCTAGCTCTCAAGGCCTTGAAACTCACAGATTCATTCATGGATCTTTACCGTAACAATGGTTTAACTGGAGAGAAGTACAGTTTCTTTTGTGTAACCCAGTCCTTCTAATAGTTTGTAAAGATTGCATATACAAATGACTACATATTTTTACAGGTTAAGAGAGAAGAAATTGTCATGGGTTGATATTTTTGAGGAGATACCAGTATGTACCTAGTTATCTTTCATGTCAATATGTACAATTTTTGTGTCCTGACCTGTCTTGTCTCGTAGATTAAAGTTTCCAACTCTGCACTTGTCAGTGCCTTCATGACGGAGCTGGAACCTGAATCACCCGTTTCACAGGTTTAGAGTTTACTTGTGAAATTTTTTAATGCGGCATCTGTTGTCATCATCCTTTAGCAGCTGCTTAGGATTTATATTTATCTTCTTGTTACAGTGTGATTTTGACCGCCTTAAATTGTCAACTGCTCCATTCATGGAAAGGAACTTGGAATTTCTGATTGGCTGCATGGATGATCTTTCCTCAGAACAAAACAAGGTTATTTTTTAAAATGAACTTTTGCATAAACTATCTGATGTTACTGTGATAAATATATTTTATCTGACTGGGTGTTGTCCTGTGGTGTAGTTCCAATATTACTATCGCAATGTCTCGAGACAGCAGTCACAGCAGCAGGCATGGCTCCAAAAGAGAAGGTCAAAACAAATGCTTATCCATTGTGATATTGAGCAGTTCATTAGCTCTTGGAATGTGCCAACTTTTTAAACAAGTGCACTCTTCCTCTCGGAAATAAGCAAAGCAGATGCTGCTATGAATATGGCAATTTACATCTCTTATTGTATTTTGCTACTGACATGCTGCAGGCAAGAGAATATGGCAAGAAAAGCTGCTGGAGAGGAGCCATTGCCAGAAGAAGACCCATCCAATCCCATTTTCAAGCCGATTCCTGAGCCGTCACGTTTGGAGGGTTATCTTGTAACCAATCAGATCTCCAGTTACTGCAACCATATTAATGGGTATGGATTCTTTAGCAATTTTATGCCTATTCTCTAGGAGTTCCACAATGCCTGTGTCTTTTCATTAGGAATGAGCCATTAGATATAGAAATTTTTATGTGATTATTATGGTCGTACAGATGCATGTCTCATGATTGAACTAGTAACATGCAAAAATATTAAATATACAATGTTGGTAGCATGTAGTGGTGTAGTCTGATACACAAAATGTTCCTTTTTGAATGATCCATTTAATTATGGCAATGGTTACGATGAAGTAAGGGGTTGTTTAGATGGGGCTAAAACTTTTTAGCTCATGTCACATCGGATGTTTGGACGTTAATTTAGAGTATTAAACATAGACTAATAAAAAAACTAATTTCATAAATGAGAGCTAATCTGTGAGACGAAATTTTTAAGCCTAATTAATCCATAATTATGAAAAGTTTACTGTAGCATCACATTGTTAAATCATGGTGTAATTAGAATCAAAAGATTCATCTCGCGAATTAGTCCAAGGTTATGGAATGGGTTTTGTAAGTAGTGTATGTTTAATACTCCAAATTAGTGTTCAAACATCCGATGTGATAGGGACTTGGAATAAGTCCCTGTTTCCCAAACAGGACCTTAAATATGGCAAAATTTCTTTTCTGGCTCTTGTTTCCTTCATAAAGCTTCAGATGTTCCTTCTTTTTTTTTTCCCATTCCATGGCGCCTATTCACCAGTCATATTGATTTGCGTTACTACTGCAGGGTTGCTGGTCAGAATTTCAACAGGCTGTACTTAATGAAGGCCTTGCAGGAGGACTAGATGGCTAGGTGATGAGTGGCAACTGTTATGATATTTGACTTGCTAGATGTCAATTTTGCCTTGTGCTTTATATCTATTATACCTTTTGCTAAGAAAGCCAGAGCCTATTGTACCAATCATATGGATACAAAGTCCGCAGTATGATAAATTGATTCTATCGTTTGCTTGGGTCTCTTATGATGTTTAAATCTTTCAGTTCACTCAAATAGTTATAACTACAATTAAATATTTTGGGGCAATTGTGTTCCTGCCCTTACTTTTCAGTTCAATTGTGATTTTAACCCTACTTTTTAGGGTTTGTGATTTTGCCCCTGCTTTTTTGAAATGAAGCAGCCGTCTGCCTTTGGTTTTGACGGTAGTTAGGTGGGCTCGGAATTTCCGAATTAAACGAAGGAATAAAATGATAGGGGAATTTGTGAGTGACCATTGTACCCTTGTTTCGCTGAAGCAGTCAGTCAACATTTCCCCAATCGAAAACCTTGACTTTCCCCGATCGAAAACCCTAGATCGAAGTGGACGGCGCGGCGCACGCGCGAGCTAGGGTGTGGCGAGCGACTAGGGCGGCGCCGCGAGCCAGGGCGCGGCAGGGAGGAGCGACTAGGGCGGTGCCGTGAGCCAGGGCGCGACAGGGAGGAGCGACTAGGGCGTGGCGGCCCCGTGGGCCAGCGCGCGCTCAGGGATGCGGCGCGGTGGCTCCGTGGGCCAGCTCGCGCGCTAAGGGACGCGGCGGGCGCGCGCAGCAGGGAGGCGTGGGCCAGCGCGCCGCGGAGAGGCGCGGCGGCCCCGTGGGCCAGCGCGTGGCGGAGAGCGCTCAGGGACGCGGCGCGGTGGCCCCGCGGGCTAGCTCGCGCGCTCCGTGAGGCGTGGCAGCCTCGCGCGCGGGTGAGGCGTGGCCCCGCGGGCGCACGCTCAGGGGAAAGGTGCGACGGCCAGTGGGCAGGAAGCTTGGCGGTGGGATGGCGCTGACGGAGGAAATCCTATCCATAGAGGAGATTTTCATGGAAGAAGCCTGCAGGTATTGCCTTCTATTCTTGTTCCTGCCTTCTATTCTTCTATTCTTGTGTTTGTGAATCAGATTGTTCTGAAGTAATAGATCTGGATGCACTTAGGTTGCTTAGACGAATCAGCTAGTTGTGTTTTTGACGAATTAGCTAATTGTATATTTGTTTTGTTGTGATTGTAGGCCAATTCATAACGATTTGAAAGTAGTTGTTAGAGTGGGTTCATTTTTTAGCTTGCCAGATGGAGGGCAAAAGACCTACCTCCAGGGCAAAACCTTGCCAACACAACATGTTGACATGTACAACTATTCAGTACTACAATTAGTTAATTTCATAGCTGAACACTACATGTGGGGATCTAAGCAATATATGACTTTGTGGCGTTTGTTGGGCAATGCCTCTATTGAGATAAAATCAGATGAACATCTGCTAGAGTGGTTTAAACTCAACGTAGAGAATGGGGTAGTGTGCATTGATGCCAAAGTACATGATTTTGATGGTCCACTGGAATTTTCACCCACAAAGCGTAGGTTTCATCCTTCAGTGAGGAATGGTGCATACACAAATGAGGGAGCCACAAATGAGATAGGCACAATTGAGGGAGCCACAAGTAATGCCACCACTAATGAGAGAGCCACAAGTGATGCTTCCAGTAATGAGAGAGCCACAAATAAGCATACCAAAAAATCCAAAAGAAAGGATTCGCATGATGATGAGGCAATAGGTGTTGATGATGAGGGTATATACTGTGACACTGATTCACTTGAGGCACTAACTGATAACAGCTATGATTCTGATTTGGCTGCATCATTTGACTCAGAATCTTATTGCTCTGACCCTGAATTTGATCCTGATGATGAAATAGTTGATGAGACTGATGATGACGATGTTCCTATATTTTCATATGATGCTCATGATCCATGTATTGATGTTGGTGTGGTATTCCCAGATGTGGATCAGTGTAAGTCAGCAGTTACTCATCATGTTATCTTGAATGATCATGCTTTTGATACCATAAAGAAAGACAAGGACAGATTTAGGGCTATTTGCAAAAGAGCTGAAAAGGGTTGTAAGTGGAAATTTTTTGCATCTACAAGCAAGAAGTACATTGGATGCAAGGTAAAATCAGATCTGTTTTCTATGTTTATTTGTTTTTGTTTGTTGAGATGAAATGATAATTACTAACAAAAATTCCCTTTTGTGCATTTTCATGGCTGTAGGTTAAGACTAACGGTCCCAAGCACACTTGTGGTTCATTCAACAAGTGTGGTGATACAGTGGCCTCAAATAAATGGGTGGCTGATCGTGTGGTGGACTTGTTGCGGGATGACCCCACATTGGGACCAAAGGATTTGCAAGATGAGCTAAAGAAGACATACAAGATAGATGTCCCATATGATAGGATCTTTAGAGGCAAAGAGAGAGCACTTGATATGATAAATGGGAAGTGGGATGACAGCTATGATTTTCTACCTACCTATAGAGATGAGCTTCTGAGATCAGTACCAGGTAGTATTGTTGAGCTAGGCATTGAAGAGCACAATGGTGAAGTATGTTTTAGGAGGTTCTTTGTTGCTCTTAAACCTTGCATTGATGGGTTTTTGCAAGGTTGTAGGCCATATATTGCTATGGACTCCACTCATTTGACTGGAAGGTCTAGGGGTCAGTTGGCATCAGCTGTTGCAATAGATGGTCACAACTGGTTATTTCCAGTGGCATATGGAGTGATTGAGATAGAGTCTAAGGAAAGTTGGACTTGGTTTGTCCAGAACTTGAAGAAAGCCATAGGTACTCCTGATGGTAAGAAAGCCATAGGCAAATTTCATCTTTCATGTATCACCATTCAATTACTAACATGGCTCCTTTGTGATCATGCAGGTTTGGTCATCAGCACAGATGCAGGCAAAGGAATAGAGGGGGCTGTGGATAATGTGTACCAAGGGGTGGAACATAGGGAGTGCATGAGGCACCTGTGGAAGAACATGAAGAAGAAGTTACATGGTCCTCTCTTTGCTCAAAATATGTGGGCGGCTGCCAAGAGCTTCACAACTGAGAAGTTCACCTATCACATGAACAAGATAAATGAGAAGTGTCCAGAAGCACTTGCCTGGTTAGATGACAACCATCCATATACATGGAGTAGAAGCAATTTCTCTGAAGCGTGCAAGGTAGATTACATTAACAATAACCTCTCTGAATGTTTCAATAGTTGGGTGTCAAAAACCAAGAATAGACAGATTGTTGATATGCACGACACTATAAGGCAGATGATCATAAGCAAATTTGTTCTCAGAAGAAACATTGCTAGTAAGATGGAGGGTAGGATAATCCCAACCATTACCAAGAATCTAAATGCTAAAAGCAAGACTATAAAGGACCATGAGGTGTTAATATGTGGAGCTGGGACAGCTGAAGTAACTGTGGCCACCATTAGGCATGCAGTGGATTTGGAGCAACAAAGATGTACTTGTAGGGTCTGGCAAGTGACTGGAAAGCCATACAATCATGCTTTAGCTTTCATTGCAAAGCTTAGTAGGGAGGTAGAGATGGATGATTCTGTGGATGAGTACTTCTCTGTTGAGAGGTTGAAACATACATATGCAGGTACTTTCAGTCCAATGACATCCAAGCATCACTGGACACGTGTGGATCTAGGCTATAAAATCAAGAAGCCTAAATTGAGAAGGAAACCAGGGAGACCGAGAGTTTCTAGGATCAAAGGATCTGAAGAGGCTGGCACTAGTAAGAAAAGAAAATGTAGTGAATGTCATGAGCTAGGCCATACTGCAAAGTATTGCCAAGGTGGTCTCACAGCTAGTCAAAAAAGGAGGCAAACAGGAGAGGGCAGCAGTGAACCAATTGTCACTCAGGCATCAATGTGAGTCATTCATCTTTACTCTTTGTTTCTTTATTAGCTATTGATTATCTTTACTCTTTGTTTCTTTTTTATTAACACATTTTCACTTCCATCATATGAAGTGCCGATACTGCAAGTAATATGGAGGGAGAAAGACCACCAACAGGGGGAAGGATAAGGGCAAGTGCAAATGCAAGTGGAAGTGGAAGTGGAAGTGGTAGTGGTAGTGGAAGGGGAAGGGGAAGGGGAAGGGGAAGTGGAGGGGGAAGGGGAAGGGGAAGTGGAAGGGGAGGGATGCTAGCTGAATTGTTCGGTCCTTTAATATGATATTTGAACTCCATATGTAATAGCTTTCTACTACTATACTTTTCCTGAACATGTACTGTTTAATGGTGTTGACTATGTGATACTGTGAAAGCTCTCTACTAGCTTGCTTTTGTTAGATATTAATGTGTTGTTGAGTATTGTGCTACTTGTGATGCTTGCACATGTTATATGTGATATGTTGGAAATATCTGTTGAAATTGTGTCAAAATTATTGCTGAAATTCTATCAAATTTTTTTTCCAGAATATTGTGTTGTGTCATGTGTTAAAATTAAATTCTATCAAAATTTGGTCCAAAATATAGTGTTCTGTCATCTTTTACAAATTTGAACTCCATATTGCTGAAATTCTATCAAAATTTGGTCCAAAATTATAGTTTTTGTCCCATATAAAATATGCACAAATTCAACATGAGACATATCTAGTGTTCATGCTAAACTTACTGATCTTAACGGTAGGGGTATATTTGTCCATTCACCACACATTTATAACCGTTGCCTTGAGTTAACAGAATAGGGGCAGACGGCTGCTTCATTTCAAAAAAGCAGGGGCAAAATCACAAACCCTAAAAAGTAGGGTTAAAATTTTAAACTGAAAAGTAAGGGCAGGAACACAATTGCTCCAAATAGTTTTATCAGCTCTACATTTTCTTCGGATAATCTGTAGCTACATGCTTGAAGCAGGCCATCATATTCCTGCCATAGAGCTGAACGCACTGTGATTTGTGTCAATTCAAGGGGGTGTGCCGGTCTGCTTCAACCTTCAGGGTCCCAATCGAAGGAATGAAAAAAAGAACAGGAAAAACACGTGATTCAAAAAAGGAAAGGAACAGAAAAAACCATGATAAGATTGCAAGACATAGGATCATAGAAAAACACAGGAATTTGAGAGTTTCGGAAACTTTCTATCAGGTTCTATCTTATGTTAAATTTTCTTCAAAAATTACATGGAATGAGGCATTCTATAGGAATCTTATAGGATTCATTATTTTGATTCAAATGACTACATATGAAATATCCTATAGGAATGAAATCCTTTAAAATTTCTATAATTTTTCTTTGAATCAAAGGGGGGCCTCAAGCTTGTAGCTACAAATTATCATGAATAAAATGAGAAGTTTAGCTATAATAACCTTGTTTGGGCAATTGCAGTAATCACTGCATCTCACTCGTAAGGGGTTTCCAGACTACCACTTACCAGATCTAGCTTTGCCAACCACGGTTCACTGGTATAGCAGGATGATGCAGTAATCAAGAGGCGATGGACGAAGGGTTATTACATGGTACGAACTACGGAGGGTTATGGTTCGCTTTGCTATTAATTCTACTAAAGGTAACAAATATAATATAGATTATAATTAGTTAATAACTCTATTTTTTTCTCATCTCTCTTTCTTTTACTATGAATTAATTTAATATAAGTATCGTGGAGCAAATGTATAATTTACTCTTACATGATTACTAAATTCTACTTATTTTTCTTTATTTATCTGTTTCACGTATGGTTATAGTTAGCTTATAGGTCACAACCTTCCTCGCTCTTATCAGGTCATCGTGGGCATAAAGGTTAGGAGCCACAGGTGCCACGTACAGATTGACATGCTATAGTTCTGTGGCGTAAAATCGAAATGTAGCAGTAGCTGGTTTCGGAAGTTTGTAGTAACAGTAGCTATTCTAAAATCTCCAGCTACACCAAATATACCAAATAGTACAGTAGTCAGGTTTTATTTCCTCGTTATGGAACACGTGGTTTCTACCATGTTTTCTTTCTTTAAAAAATAATTAAAAGGGAATAAAGTACTTTATCGCTAGTTTGGTGCTTCATGTGTTTACCTGGTTTATAAGCCGCTGCCAAATTTTGATGTTTTGTCTATGTAATTTTTTTTTCAGCATTGACTTTTACGGTTTCGTTCGGTAACAGTTGATTGGAAAAAAGAAATTCTTTTTTTCATGCGTGCTTCCTGAATCACTAAACAACTAAACAATGTGTTTTATCAATTTTTTTCTACAAAAAAGTTGTTTAAAAAAGTCATATTAATCTATTTTTAAAATTTAAAATAATTCATACTTAATCAATAATGTACTAATAGCTTACCTTGTTCACGTATCTTCCCGATCTCTCATTTCCCCTTCTTTCAAACGCATCCTAATCCTAACTCGTTAAAAAAATATATATATGTAAATGTTCAATTTATAAATTATTTTTTTAATTCCTAATAAATTGTTTGGACTTATAATAAATCATACATAAGCGATAACGTTCTTCTCTCCAGGCACATGGAATGGGTTGGATGGCTTTATTAATACCGTGGACCTGGTAGAGGCAGCCCTGAGACATACACCCTCCGTTCTATAAAAAATCAAATCCTAACAATGAATCTGAACACTGCTAGAATTAATCAAATCCTAACAATAATAAACCAAGATACTGCTAGAATTGATTTTTTTATAAACGGAGGGAGTATACTGCTTGCAGTTGGGTGTCCTTTTAATAAATCGCCCCGGCTAGAAGAGACAATCAGAGTGAGACACAGCTGCGGCCGGTCTGGACTCTGGGCCTCACTCACACTCACGTCGCCACGCACTGCACAGCACAGTGTTTCACGCCTCCTGACATTTAAAAACCGCCTGCGCGGCTGCTCCCTCCCTCCTCCCTGCCTGCCAGTGCGACCAACCAAATATCATCCGAATCGAAATACGAAGAGTCAAAATCACAGCGTACAGCTTCCAAATCTTCAGAAGTTTTTTATGGACGGTCGTTTGGAAGCGAGATGCTATCCAGACCAGAGACGATGCAACAATACAGTACGCATGTGCAGCTGAGGACAAACAATTGATGCGATTTAAAAACTATTAAAATAAAGTACGATGAAAAACTAAAAAAAAAATCAAATCCAAGTTCCAAATTTTAAATTTTAGCTTATAAAGCATGCATAAGCGAGAGAATGAGGTGATAGTATATCTCTCAAGGATTTATTAATATTATTTACTGTTAATAATGTATTGTCATCTGAACTACGTTGATTATTATTTTGTGATGTAGAAGGTTATGCTATGAACTACTCCATCTGTTTTAAAGTATTTGTAGGCTTCAAACTCTCATGGTTTCAACCATCTCAATGACTCTAATTCTCTAAAGAATCAGTGTCACTCGCTGCTGGGTTGGCCCGGACACATGCAAGACCATGACCCATGCACAATTGGAGACAAAGACAAGCAAAGATGGCGGGGACCTTTGGTGTGCAGCGTGCACGCACAGATTGTCACGAGGATCATCTCCTTCCAAATGCAGCGGCCAATCAACATATGCTGCAGTACTGTACCATCTCTCCCAGCAGCAAGTCAGAAAGCAATCACAGGATGGATGGGAGTTTACATCTATCGATCTTTTGGTCGGTTTTTACCGCTGATTTGCCCCGGAATGTACAGCTCGTTTCAGGCTCTCTCCTCCTGCAACATCTGATCATGCTAGAGCACAGCAAGCCTACTCATGCATTAGATCCTAATCCTTCGTATTCGTTATAGTAATATATAATGCCCTATCCTATTTTTAATTTAGTTTATTTTAAGACGGAGAGAGTAGGAATATATGGAGGTTGTACTCCTAGTGTGTCTTCCCCATGCCAATTGGGATTAATTTAACCATGAGGAAGGTTGCGGTAAACATGTTGAAAATATGGTCATTATTCGATATATTCTAATCTAGAAAAGGAACATACTAATACTTAAACATGACATGTGTATTAAGAATTGATCTTTTATGCTAAATATGAACTTAATAACTATATAAGTATGATTAAGAAACATGTTTAACACTATATAAACAGATAATTGTAACATATCCAAACATGTTTAAGACTATATAGATAAATGTAACGTACATAGAAAATGCTGCTGTACTAGTTGGTGTTTTCGTTCTCGCCTCATCCTCGGCCCGACCCGTGTGTGTGGTAGTCCAACCATCACCTCAGCTGCTCAATAGGTGCTCTCATCTAGCAGCCTATTTAATTCGAGATCACTCCACGTTGATTTCAAAGTGATACTAATCTCTTAATATTAATTGTGAGTATACGTAATTTATTAGAAATAAATTGGATATAGCCCATTTAATCTAACAAAACACACGCGTACACGTTCAGTTGGACTAACATATATCTCGTGCTAGAATTCCAGAATGAGAACATGATGTTACTTCACAAATTTATGCAATGAACACGTGCTCGCTTGCGCGTGTGGTATGAGTGTGTCAAGAGCTCCAACAGTTTAGAACTTGGATGGGCTCTGGTGTACTGGTTATGTCTAGTGGATCGATATGGTTAGGACCATTTTAAATGCTTGAATTTACAAATTGTACATGGAACAAAAACCGTGCATAAATTCCAACATTCCAAACGGCTCGTTTAGTCGTCGTGTCCAGGGTTCGACATTTCGGATTTACCAGTATGAAGTGTCACTGGGAAAATAAAATATAATAAACAAATCCAAATTCGTTCAATTTTCAAGCTTTGTCTGAAAATCTTGTTCGAAATTTTCACCCGCGATACATAATGCCAAGGTCTGTTTTTTTCTCACATTCCAAGATGTAACACTGGTAAATCCGAAACATGGATCCTCTACAGGTGCATGGTTTAGGTGCAGCTTGTAGTTGATTATATTATTAAACTTGCTCTAATAAAGATGAAGATGAAGTTATGGTAAAAAAAGCCATTAGCATAAAATTAATTGAGTTTTAATTATTTTAAACTTAAAAAATGAATTTATCTATCATGTTAGAGCAACTTCTGCATATAATGTTTTCATACGAAATGCAACGCTTAACAGTTTGAAACATGTGCTAACGAAAATAACTTAGGGCCTTTTAAGGACCCCTTTGATTTGTAGGAAAAATGTAGGAATTTCGGAGGATTACAATCCTACTGAAAAAATTCCAATAAAACCCTTTGAAACAAAGGATTGAATCCTATCCCATCCCTTAAAATTCCTATGGAATGTGTAATCCTATGGAGATTTTGGAGGAAAGTTAGCAAGAGGTCCAACCTCTTGGAAAAATTCCTTTGAGTCTATCTCTCTCATATGATTCCTGCATTTTTCCTACAGTCCAATTAAATGGTCATTCATGTATTTTTCCTGTGTTTTACAATCCTCTGTTTTACACTTGCATTCCTGTTAAAATCCTATGTTTTTGCTATTCCTCTGATTCAAAGGGACCCTAATCGTAAAATTGGAGAAATGAAGGAATAGGAAAAACACATGATTTTGATACGAATGTAAGTTTAAAATAGAGGATTGTAAAACACATGAAAAACACAGAAATGACTGTTTGATTGGACCGCAGGAAAAAAATAGGAATCGGATGAGAGACAGACTCAAATGAAAATTTTTCAAAAGATTGGAACTCTTGCTAAGTTTCCTTCAAATTTTACATGCAATGAGTCATTCCATAGGAATTTCATAGGATTTGAAAAGCTTCAATCCTTTGAATCAAATGATCACATAGAAAAATTTTCTATAGGATTTGAATCCTATGAAATTTCTACACAAAATGCTTTGATTCAAAGGAACCCTAAGGCTGCGTTCGGGAGGAGGGGTTGGGAACCCTCCTCCCTGGCACACAAAACGAAATACGTATTATTGCATGATTAATTAAGTATTAGCTAATTCTTTTTTGAAAAATCGATTAATATGATTTTTTAAAACAACTTTCATATATTTTTTTTTTGCAAAAAACACACCATTTGGTAGTTTGAAAAGCGTGCGCGTGAAAAACGAGAGATGTGAGTTGGAAAAACTGAGGGTAAGAACACAACCTTAAAAGGGGCCAAAGTCCAACTGTGCATATGTGTAAGCTTCACTCCACCTCACCTCTGTCCATCCAGCACAGAAGTCACGCACAAAGTCACAAGACTTTTTTTTTTATCTTCCCTTGTGACTTGTGATGAGTGAATGAATGAGTAAACTTCCATGCAAATGCAAACACTTGCATACCAACACAAACCCAACTTTAGATTCCCCATCCTCACTCCTCACTCCTCACTCCCATGAGTGTCCATGGCACAAAAACAATGCTCCCTCCCCACCCACCCCCACATCTCTCTCCTTCGCTCACCAATGGCGGCCAAGAACGGCCTCCTCCTCCTCCTCTCCACCATTGCTGCCGTCGCTCTCTCCTCCCTCTCTCTCTCGCTCGCGGCTGCAGCCTCGTCGGCGTCGGCGTCGGCGGCGGCGGCGACCCGTAGGAGCCAAGAACCGAGGGAGGCGGTGCGGGCCGGGTACTACCTCGCCGCCGACGCCCACCTCCGGCCGCTCGCCGCGCTCGACGCGTCGCTGTACACGCATCTGTACTACTACGCGGTGGCGGTCCACCCCGAGCGCCGCACGCTGCTGATGCCGCCAGACCCGGCGGCGGCGAGCCTCCTGGGGGATTTCTCCAGGGCGGTCAAGGCCAAGAACGCTGCCGTCAAGACCGTCCTCTCCGTCGGCGGCGGCGGCGCGGGTGGTGCCGCTGCGGCGGCGGGGGCGGGGTCGGGGTCAGGGTCGGACCCCGCGTTCGCCGCCATGGCCGCGGACCCTGCGTCCCGCGCCGCGTTCATCGGCGCGGCCGTCGCGGTCGCGAGGGAGAATGGGTTCGATGGGCTCGACGTGGCGTGGAGGTTCCCGGCGTCGGCGGTGGAGATGGCGGAGTTCGGGTTCCTCGTCGCCGAGTGGCGCGCCGCGATGCCCCGCGGGTTCCTGCTCACGGCCACGGTGTACTTCTCCAACCATGTGTTCGACGCGCCGTTCGCCGGCGTGGACTACCCGTCGGAGGCCGTTGCGAGGAGCCTCGACTGGGTGAACGTCATGGCGTTCGGGCTCCGCCCGCCCGGCGCCGGCGCCAGCGCCGCCGCCAACGCCACGGCGTTCGACGCGCCGCTCTACGACAGGGCGTCGCACTACTCGGCGAGCTACGGCGTCGTGTCGTGGCTCGACGCGGGCGTCCCGGCGAGCAAGGTGGTGATGGGGATCCCGCTCTACGGCCGCTCCTGGTTCCTCCGCAACAAGGCGAACAACAGCGTCGGCGCGCCGGTGGTCGCCGCGGGGCCGAAGCAGCGCGGGAGCAACACCACGGGCGCCATGTCCTACGCCGAGGTCCAGTGGCTCGCCGCGACGGCGACGCGCGGCTCCCGCGCGGTGATCACGGCCTACGACAACGCCTCCGTCGCGTCGTACGTGTCCGTCGGCGACGTCTGGGTCGCGTTCGACGGCGTGGCCGTCGTCGCCGAGAAGCTCGCCTTCGCCGCGCGGTGCGGCCTCCTCGGCTACTTCCTCTGGCCGGTCAATTACGACGACGCTAACCTCACCGTGTCACGGCGAGGTCAGCCATGCTCCAAGCTTTCACTGACACTGTTCCATTGCCGTTGCCATTACTGACACTGAGCTCCTCATCTTCTTGCAGCATCACAAGTCTGGACACAGACCAAAATCTCGTCGGAGTTCAAGAACGTCACCGGCGGCGCCAGGCAGACGCAGGCGCCGGTGCAGCGGCCGCCGGCGCTCCAGTCGCCAGCGCCGACCACCGCGCCGATGTCGTCGTCGTCGTCGTCGTCGTTCTCACGGTTATCTTGGAGAATGCTCGATGTGCGTCTCCACCTGGGTGCTCTTCTTCTCCTTCTCGTGTGCTACCAAATCTAGAAGAAATACTAGAAAATTCTTTAGTTCTTATGAAGATGTTGTGCTCAAATTCAGATTAGTTATTCGTTGCATTTTTAATTTCGTTTCAAATTGTATCATAGCAGCAGGTTCCAATAGGAATTCATATTAACAATGGTGTAAAACTAATGTGTTTTAGTGACTGACCGTACAAATTTTGAGTTCTTAACCTTGGTTTGACATACTCACCTTGTTGATTTTCACTGAAAAAATTGAAATGGAGCACTGAGCCACTGACAATTTGTAGTAGTGAGTGACCAAAACATGGGTTTCTGTTTTGAAGGCACGTATATTAATTTAGATAAGGAGTTTTTAAAACATACTACATCCGTGAAAAGACTTCATTTTTAGTTTATCTCACACATATCAATACAAAGTCAAGAAGACTAGAATATGCTTCATTTTCTCCAATTCCAGTGTAATTGTTCTCCACCTCCTCAAGCTCAAATGCAATTGTGCCCCCATTTCCTCAAATTCTAATACATTTGTCTCTTACTTTCTCAAACTTTAATATATCGATTATTTCAAAGTGAAGTATTAACGGGACAGATGAAGGGGGCAAAAAACAAAGGAAGTCTTCGCGGAAAGAGGGAGTAATACATGGGTGAGTGAGATTAATTACACTCTCATGAAGAGCAGAGAAGTAGAAAACTAGCACAAACACCTAATGTTCATATGTTGGCCACTTGGCCTGCAAATTCTGCTGAAGCTGGTACAAAAGAGGTCTGAGGCTTCAATGTCCAGGGTTGTACTGGAAATCTCTGTTCTGTAAAGAACCAACAACATTAGAAATTTGTCCGAAAGATAGGTGATGTCGTTGAGGATGGTACAGATTCTAGGCAGGGTTGTTTCAGATGGTCCTCTGCTAATTAATTAAGCTAGCTAGATTTCATTAACAGATTGTAAGTCATTGAGAGCATCAATTCTAAGCTGAATTTCAGAGACAAACCGAACCAACAAGCTATATTGACAGCCAAAGAACAGGTGAATCCCATTCTCTCTTGGAGACCAAAATGAAGTTATTGAATCCTTCAGTAGGAAGAGATTCTACCATGAAGTTTTGAAGCACTAGGAAGAGATTTTCTAGTGAGTCTGCAAATGAAAATTTTAACTCCGGGACAAATATATTTATTTTCCTCAGTGGCTATCAGAATATTCGTAATTAGTGAGATAACTTACATTGCCTTGGCTTGTTACTGAATCCTTTATGACTTCCCTTGTAGGCGCTTTTTGCTGTGCATAATGCTGAAGGTGTATGCTTCCAGCATAATCTAACATGTCTTCAATGTCCTCCAAGATTGCATTAGCGGCCTGGGAATTAAAATTCTGTATATACTTCAAACTCTATAAATAGAGTGAGCAATTTATTTGTAAAATTCAAAACAACCGTAAAATTAACAACCAACATAACAGTGCTTTCAACGGAATGCCCCACCACGCACACGCAACAAGGTCTTTTTTAGCATGTACAACAGTCTTAAATAGTAGGCTCTTAGAGTTACCACATGGTAGGCAAATTTGTTGCCATGTCAGAAAGAGGAGAGGAGAGAGAAAAATCAATGTTAAGCTTTGTTGGATTAATGGTCATAACCTTTGTTGTAATTTTAGCACATCCAAGGATACTAACCTGTCACACGTCACCTTAAGAGCCCATTTTGAAATAGTGCTGCAGTGTATAAGAACATTGTGGACCCACTATTTGATTAAAAAAAACCAACTTCTCTCTATCACTTCATTCCAAGAGATATACAAGTGGGATTCTGTCTTTCTCTCACCTAATATCCCGTTTGTTTCTCCAACAAAGATTGGATGAAAATTTGGATATTCGTGACACGTTTTTTAAACTACTAATCGATGTGTTTCGTGCAAAAATTTTCTATGTGGAAGTTGCTCTAAAATATCAGATAAACATATATTTTTAAATTTGTAATAAGTAAAACCCAATTAATTATACGTTAATACCACCTTGTTTTATGTAAAACACTTAATCTTCATCTTCATCTACGTAAGAAAAGAACACCACCTTAGTTTGGATAAGTGAGTCATGTATATTCTCTCTCCCCAAGAGTCAGATGCTATGGGCCTGTTTGGGAAACAAGGACTTATTCCAAGTCCCTGTCACATCGGATGTTTGGACACTAATTTGGAGTATTAAACATATATTAATTACAAAACCCATTCCATAACCTTGGACTAATTCGCGAGATGAATCTTTTGAGTCTAATTACGCCATGATTTAACAATGTGATGCTACAGTAAATTTTTCATAATTATGGATTAATTAGGTTTAAAAAATTCGTCTCGCAGATTAGCTCTCATTTATGAAATTAGTTTTTTTATTAGTCTATGTTTAATACTTCAAATTAGCATCCAAACATCCGATGTGACATGACCTAAAACTTTTTTAGCCCCATCTAAACAATCCCTAGGTTTGATGCCTAGTTGGAAAAATGTCTGCAATGTATGGAGCCGGTGCTACCATCCTCTCTCTCTCTCCTGTGATACCCCTAAAAACCCACATTGTGGATGCTTTTAAAGCCATATAAGCTCAGTTGTTGTACTTGTTCTTACTGTATGTACCGTTGGCTAAGATAAAAGAAAAAGCCCAGCTTGATGTCTAGCGGAGTGAAATATTTAACGACATTAATATTGAAAAATAATCTATTATCCCTTGTTCTTTTCTCCCTCCTAACAGACTAGAACTCTTGTTTTCTCATGGTATATACGTGTAATGGAATGTATTTGTTATACTTCATGTTGATTTTCTTTTTAAAATAACTTATGCTGATTTTGTTTGATAGGTCAATGGATCGTTCCTGTGTACAATATCTCAGATATATCTATTAATCTATAAAAGCTATGTAGCACACAATTATATTAGTGGGGACATTAATTTGAGCATTATCGTACTACTATAAACGAAGGTTCCAAATTCGTTGAGGCATCTACTATTAGCTTCTACCAACAAGGCAACAAGCTATAATCATCATCCAATCAACGCATAACTAGAAGCACGGGATCGTTTGCATGAATTAAACAGCAAAAAAAAAAAAACACAAAAGGACATCATTAGGCACGATATCTGCGTGAGAACACTCAACATCATTGTAGTCAATTCGCTCTTGCAATATTGAATCTTTATTTTTGCCATGTTGACCTGACTCCTGGGACTCTTTCATAGAATTCCAACAATTTCTCCCGCTCCTCAAAAGCCCAAAGGAATGGAGTTGATGCTCCCACATCCATAGCATGAGTAGTTGAAGCAAGTGAATGATTTGAAATTCAAAGTTATTTCACAGAATAACGCTAGTATGTATTGAGTGTCCGATCATTTAGCGGCTCTTTCTAAGAGGGCAATTTAAATAGAAAACATCTCCTAGGAAAGCCTCATGGCCTGGTGGTCAGCGTAACAATAATGATATTTATCGATATGCCACCGCCTGTTTACTAGACTAGTAGGAAAGGATACTCCACGCGCTAGCTTTGTCTAGTCAAAATGCTCATTTTAAGGTTTAATGCGCCACAGAACGAGTGCTAGCCGTGCCGTGTCCGCCCACGGGTTACACCAACGGTCCAAGCACAGCCCAATAGGACTCGGGTCGTGCCGGGCCGGTCCAAATGCACGATAGCCCATCGTGCTTCTATATGGAATAAGTCTACTCTTCCTCCCTCATCTCTTTAGGCCGTGTGTTATATGACTGGAATACGTCTATTTTGCTTCCCTCTTCTCTTTGGGCCATGCCTTATATGTTTGAATTAAGTCTATTTTGAGTCTTAACTAGTTTTCTTCATTGCTCATTGGACAGTGCCGGGCTAGGCTAGCCCACCGTGCCAAGGCATTAGCCCAGGCACGACCTAACTGTCGAGCCGTGCCTGGGCCGGGCCGTTGGGCCTTAGGTCTTAGGCCATCTATAGTCCCAGCTTAAATTTTTTGATACCTCTTTATCTAGAAAATTTTTATTGAGTTGTGCTCAATGCATGCATCTATATGATCGAATATGCCACCTAGTCCCTTTCTCACTCGTATTGTTGGTTGAAGGTGCACATCCTCAAAAACTTATGGCCCAATGTTTATAGAACATGTGAGACGATTTGTTCCATATATAATGGAGAACTCGATCATTTGCTTGGATGCAGCAATGGCAGGGATGGTCTATATAGTACTTCCTCCATAAAAAAAAAAATCATTCCTAACATCCTAAGGTAAAACCAGTGAAGAGTAAAACTGACAAAATTACTCATTATTATTAAAATAAAGTAGTAATGGTGATAGGCAGGTAAAGGTATTGAAGGGATGAACATTCTCATTTAATGTGCCAATGATAGATAGGATGATAGAAGTTGATTTTTCGTAGAACAAAATTTATACTCTAGAAGTTATTTTTGGGACGGGGGGAGTATATTACATAGCAATAGTGTCCCTCTGGCCTCCGCATTACTTAAAGGGAGTGTCATATCCCCATCTCAATGATCTAAGTTCAAAACAACATTTTTTAATTGCATTAGTTATGGATCCGTGATATAATACTAAGAGTTTATTATTTTCCGGCGGATGGTGTTTATGATTAGCTGCACGTAAAACTAAAAATGTGATTAACACATGATATGATAAATTAAGTATTAATAATTAAAAAACTTAAAAAATAGTTTTATTTGATTTTTTACATCACTTTCTATAAAGAATGTTTTCGCACACATACCATTTAGTTGTTTGAAAAACATGTTAAAAAATGAATAGTTAAACTCAATTAGCTCTTTGGAAAAATGCCATAAGTCTAGCCTACTAAGGATTTTTTTATTTTTTGAGCTTTTAATTTTTTTTAATTTTAGAAATAAACTCTTCCAAATTTTATTTCCAAAAATTGAGCTATGCTAGCCCATCTAGCATGGTAAAACAACACTGCCCATGCCACACGCTGCGGACGTAACAGTTTTGTGTTGCCACTCCAGCCAGCTAGTGTTGCCAAATAACGTTGTCACGCTAATCAGACTGGTGTGGTAGTGTCGTTTTTCCACGGTAATTCGGGTGCGTGGTCAATAAGATTCAGATCTTGAAACTAAATTTTACAAGGGTTTGTTTTTAAAATTAAAAAATTTCAAAAGATAGTTCGACATAGCGTTGGATGAAGATTAAGTAAGGGCACGCAAAACGAAAAACCATTAGCGCATGACTAATGGTTTTTAATTATAGTAAAGTCGAAAATAGATTTATTTAATAGTTTAGAGCAACTTCTATTTAAAAAAAATTCGCATGAAATATATCATTCATCAGTTTGAAGAGCGTGTTAACGAAAACCAGAGAAAATCTCTATCTTATCACCAAAACCATTTTGCTGGATGCCTCATGCCTGGATGATGAGATGAAGAGAAAGGAGTCAGATCCCATCCAAGTCAAGCAAGCATATATGGATATACTGCCTCCATTCCAAAATACGTGTAATGGTGAGTTTACTGTTCGTATTATTTAAAAATTTTATGAAATAAATAAAAAATAATCATACATAAATTATTATTCATGTTTTATCATCTAATAACAACAAAAATATTAATTATAAAAAGGTTTCAAATAAGATAGATGATCAAATGTGAGATATGAATAGTGTAAAACTATACTTATTTTAGGACGGAGGTAGAATATTGGTATCATCAGCCCTTGTTAACGTCAAATATGGGTGGCAGCTGCAATCAGCCGCCCATCAAAACGGGCTGAGAAAATCAGGACCGAGATCAGAGGCTTGCAGATCTCGTTTTCCCATCGTCCTTGTTCTCCTCGTGCGCTCCGCCCAACGACACCCACGGGTTTATCTACCCTCCTCGCTCTCGTCTCGTCGCTGAGCTTCCCAAAAAAAAAGAAACTTCCCTCCGCCGCCGCCGCGGCTACAAATACCCCCGCACGCCCGCCACGCCGCTCGCTGTGGCCCACCGCCTCCTCGCCTCCTCCTCCGCCGCCGCGTCTTCTCTACGCGCACTCATGGCGACCTCCGCCGCCGCAGCTGCAGTGGCATCCCCGGCGGCCCCGCGCGGCGCCGTCGCAGCGGTGGCGCGCCGAGGGTTCGTCTCCTTCGGCGCGGTGGCCGCGCGCTCGCGCGCGGTGCGGTCCGGCGGCTTCTCCGGTAAGGCCGCACTTCCTTTCGTTGTTGCGCTGGGTTAGCTCGGGGATGGAGATCTGGGAACGCCGTGGCGACGACGCTTTGCTGCTCGTGCTGCCTAGGATGATCCGCACTTGCTGGGTGAAACGTGTGGGTTTTGGGGGATAACGCTCCGCCTGGTATAATACTGCCTTTTCAGTTATATTTTTAAAAATTCATGCTGCGGTGGTAGTTTACAAGTTCACATCAAATGGAGAGCCCTCTTAAATTTGATGGTAAAATGTACCACCTTATATTCAGGGATCAACTTATGTTTGATGAGCCTATGTTTCTGTTAGTTCAAAATCATGTTCTTTTCTTTTTAGTATTACCATATCCTATTTGGCAATGAATTTCACATTAGAGATCCCAGTCTTAATAACAGATTCAGGAATGAGAGTATGTTTTAGACCAGATTTTATTTTGTTTATGCGCTTGGGATCTTAATTACACAAACTAATCCACTGGGAAGTACTCCCTCCGTTTTTTAATAGATGACACTGTTGACTTTTTGTCACATGTTTGATCATTCGTCTTATTCAATAATTTTATGCAAATGTATACGATATAAATCATGTTTAAAGTACTTTAAGTTATAAAACAATTCACAAGAAAATAAATTATAATTACATAATTTTTTTGAATAATATGAATGGTCAAACGCGTGACAAAAAGTCAACGGCGTCATCTATTAAAAAACGGAGGTAGTAGTTCCTTACATAGCTGAAGTGGCTCATGGTCTGGTTTTTGTAGGGAAGTCAGCGCTGCTGTGTTTTTTTCCCTCCCAATATCACAAGGGCTTGCCTAGTCCTGTTGTCATCCAAGTGAAATCTCTAATACTCTAATTGGAGCATTAAGAACAAAATGTTTTATTTCGGTTTCATAAAATATAATTCTTTTCTATCTTTGCTTGCATCAGCAGTCCAACAAGCAGTAATCTATTCTACCATTATCCATGTTGCATAATTCTCACGTGCCATGGAATGGAATTGATGATGACCATAGGTGTCAGTTCTTTGTTATAGGTATTATGTCTAGTGGAAAATTATGCAACACATCAACAAAAGCTTAATCTTTTGTCAGAAGCTGTATGATGATTCCAAATGCTGCAGCATAAGAATGTAAATGTTGAACTGTATTTGTAAAGATTTTTTTCTGACAGAATCTACAGATCCCACAGTATTTGTCAAATGTCAATTGACAGTTGAAGTTGAGCTATTAACTATATTTGGTCCTAATTATCTACAGTGCAATAGACATCCAAATGTATTAAAGAGTGGAAACAGAACAACGGAGCTATTTTTCTATTTTTGATAGCTTGAAATCATGCCCTTTTGGAGGTACTCTGAAACTACTGTAGCATCAACATATATATGGCATCATCAAATTCAGGACCAGTAACATCTGTAATAGAGCACATAGGAAAAATAGCTGTGCTTCACTACACTTCAGTGACATGATATGCTTAGCCCGCAGAGGCCACTTTGTAATCATCATTGATAATGTTGAACATTCGATGTGAACTAAGTCTGATTGAAACAGACATTTGCATGGTATTTGTCAAGATGGAGTTTACTGTTTATTGCCTTGTTTTGGAAATAACAGCTGTTCCTATTTAATGTTTTTATTTTAAAAAAATCTATATAGACTTACTGTGTCTTTGTTCTGTGGCTAGTATCATTTTTTTTAATTTAAAATTTTCACATCTTTTCACATGCTAAATGTATTCTTTTCAAGAGCTTTCTTCAGGAAAGCTGTGTTTTGAATTTATCCTCCTTTTCAAACTCATTCAAACAACCTATACTCTTGGTATCCAATTCTAAGCGATGTTGTCTGCAGGTGTACGGACCCATGTTGCAGCTGTTGAGCAAGCACTTGTGCAAGATGCTACAAAATTGGAAGCTCCAGTTGTTATTGTGACCGGTGCGTCCAGGGGGATTGGAAAGGCGACTGCATTGGCTCTTGGAAAAGCTGGGTGCAAGGTGAGTGTCACAACTTAAGTCTGAACAGCTTATTCAACATTTGATATGATTAGTTTGTGCACTTGTGTAGTGCGCTACTGCTCATGTTGGAATTCTGGTTCTAGTTCTAGTATGTGTTGATTCTCCAATTTGCTGGCTTTTGATATCTTATAGAGGGATAGACATGTTGTGATGTAATTTTACACTTTTGCCTACCCGCTTGGCTTCTCAACAATGCAAAAGACCGTTTCTCTTTTTCCTTGTATTTTGTGTAATGATAAGATTAACCTCGGAGGTTTGCCACTGACTTCAGGTCCTGGTGAACTATGCCCGTTCCTCAAAAGAGGCTGAAGAAGTCTCCAAAGAGGTGAGCTTGTCGATTCCCAAATTTAGTATTTGTAGATATATTTTGTTTGGTATTACTTGGTTACCTGTCACTTAATGTCAAATCTTAACATAAGGATAACCCTAAGGTGATTCATAAATCGTAACCATTGTGTATGTGTGTGGCCATTTTCACTATCTAATGCTATTTGTTAGTCATCTTAGTTTCACTACAGGCAATCAGTTTATGCTTTGGAGAACTTCTTTTCCTTAATTCTCATCATTGTTGGATTTCCTTAGTTTTGTTTTTCATTTTCCTGTTTTTCAGCCTCATACAGGAATACATTAAAGTATTATCATTTACAAATCTTGCTGAGTAGGAACTATGTCGTTATGGTGAATAATCTTGCCATTTATGAGAATGCAACTCCAAAACAATTGCACATTTCAGAAGTCAACCCAGAGCAATTTAAAATCTAATTGCATTCCTATCTTCATCTGTTTCATTGGCACATTGTAACTTATTTTCAAAACTAGTAGATAGTAATAATAATTATAACAATTAGCAAGAAACAGTGAGATGAATCTTTACTGTGGTTGATTCAACCATATTTAACTACTATTACTTACAAGTGTAGTCATTTTAGATCAACTTGAAAGTTCTCCATGCTGCCATGGTCAAAAGGGGCAGTTCAATCGAAATTTGAGGAGACATCTACCTACAAATATACAAATCATACTATAGACAACTACTTTTGGTTTCCCACATTATCCTTAGTTCAATCAGATAATTACAATGTTATTTTTCCAGATCGAAGCATCTGGTGGTCAGGCTATTACCTTTGGGGGAGATGTTTCAAAAGAAGCCGATGTGGATTCTATGATGAAAGCAGTAAGTGCAGTTTCTTTATGTAATATAAATGCACTTCTAAATATACTTTTATATCAATTCTTCACTCTATAACTCATTTATGATTACTTAATCTACCAGGCTCTTGATAAATGGGGAACAATTGATGTGCTGGTAAACAATGCAGGTTGGGCCCCATTGTAGTTTCATTTCTTTACATTTTTTAGCTTCCTTTTAATCCATTTGTCTGTAAATTAAAAGAACATCTTGTTATCAGGGATTACCCGTGACACATTATTAATGAGGATGAAGAAATCACAATGGCAAGACGTAATTGACCTGAATCTTACTGGTGTTTTCCTCTGTACACAAGTAAGTTTGTATTGTACTGTTTTTGGTTACTTGAAGTCTTGAAGAACAGTATTCATCTTACCTGTATACATTCTTGCAGGCTGCTACAAAAATAATGATGAAGAAGAAAAAGGTAGTGTTTGGTTTGCATAGAATGCTTTTCTATTACTATACTGGGTGCTAACTGCTGCGTCTTCGTATTCATGGATTAATAATGGTCCCTTTTGGCGAGTCTGATAATACATACGAAGTCTTGAAAAATAGCTTTATCATAGCAAAGTTAATTTAATATTGCTTACAAGTTTAGTCAGGTACTCAGGTTTCATAATAATAACTCATTTTATTCGTTTTGTGATCTGAATTTAAGAAGTTTTGTTAAAAAGAGCTTCTATTCATATTTGTCACCATGACTACTGATTTGCTTGTTTTCTGTGTTGAAATGCAGGGAAAAATCATCAACATAGCATCAGTTGTTGGTCTTGTTGGTAATATTGGCCAAGCTAATTACAGTGCTGCCAAGGCTGGGGTTATTGGCTTGACGAAAACAGTAGCTAGGGAATATGCAAGCAGAAATATCAATGTATGGCTTCATCTCTCCATTGTTAGCTCTCATATAACTTTAGGGTAGCCCGACTTCTCAAACAGCTCTGAATACTCATGCAGGTGAATGCTATTGCACCTGGATTCATTGCATCTGACATGACTGCTGAACTTGGAGAGGACCTTGAGAAGAAAATCTTGTCAACCATCCCATTAGGTACGTGTGTTAAGCTGTACTACTCTACTAAGTAGCATCGTTATCTTCTTTATATCATGCACAATTTCTATAGGCGGTGAAAACCCCCCTCTTTTGCTAAAAACATCAAAGCAGCCAATGTGCTAATCTGAGTGAGATAACACTACATCCCTGCATAAGTGAGATAACACGACATCCCCTGCGCAGATCAATAATTTCAGTCAGTACTAATGGTTGATATGACTTGCAGGGAGATATGGCAAACCAGAGGAGGTTGCTGGCTTGGTTGAGTTTTTGGCTCTCAATCCTGCGGCCAACTACATCACAGGACAGGTGCGCGAGATTCCTAATTCACACCACATCCCTGCGTTTATTCATCATCGAACTAACCACTTGCCGTTTGGCCATTTTACGCAGGTTCTTACCATCGATGGAGGTATGGTGATGTAGGTCGTAACGCTTGAGAGAGAAGTTGATTGAGTTCAGCAATTGCTCAGCAGAAGAAAAAGGATGTTTTGCATACTGTTTGCAAATGATTTTGGACTACAGAGTTAGGCCCTTTGTCGCTTGATTTGTAACACCAGTGAATAAATTAGGTGTTGGAAGTTCAGATGCGTGTTTGATGTTCTGATGTGCGGATTTATGCAGCGAAATCAGTAAAGATTTTCAATCAAAAAAAGAAATCAGTAAAGATTTCTTCCTAGCGCAATTTAGAGAGAAGGAAACGGCAGCTACTTGGTACACCAAAGAGAGCTTTGTTCCCGGTGACTTCCTTTAAAGAAAAAAAAATGGAGTGAATTGCACTATGGACTAGGCTTTTTTACCTGAGTTGCATAATGGGTCATGTCTGTCTTCGTGTTTTCACTTAGGTCCAAATTTTCTTATAATTTGTTCACACTGGACTAGGTTGGACTTGAATCTTTCCTTCTAACCATTGCTGGCCATCCACAAGCACAATCACCACCATTAATACCAAACTCAAGCTTGAGCATTGCCATCTGTGTAGGATCGAACAGCAAGAACTAAGCCAACCAGAGAGGGGAGGTGAATGGTTGGTATGCCCAAAAACCAAATCTTTTAGTGAAAATAAAAGTTACCCTCAATTTCGATGGATCGCGGTCTAACCGAAGATGTTGCGCCGGTCTGATCGCCGATCTGCCGCCGGTCTGATCAAAGGTGTGCCGCTGGTCTGACCGGTGGTATATCGCCGGTTGGACCGCCGAAACTCGATGAAACACAAATCGAAGAACTCCTAAAGTAGATGGCAACTTTATTGATTCTCTCTGTGTTTACAAAGTGCATCAACAGCACTCCTTACAAAAATCTCGACTAAACTCGAAACACTAACAAAAACTATCAACTCAATTGCTCTCCAAAAGCGATACCGGGAAGCCTCACCCTCCCTCTCTATTTATACCCAAGGTAGGCAGCCTAAAGCCACGAACCAAACTCATACTAGAAGTCCTAATCACCCTAGGAAACCTTCTCGTATAAGAAACAAACTTTACATAACCAATCCCACCAAATTTGGACTCCTTCCAAATTCGACTCCGCATCCCATACGCACACAATACCTCCATCGTATGCCATATGGAACCTTCACCTTCCACGTGCATTGAACTCTAGCCTTAGTATCCCGCATGATCTCTGACCACCCTGGACGTCGTCGTATTCCCAAGCCGACTCCCGGTCCATCACCGCAAATACTCTCCCGGTATTAATTCACCTACACATGAAACAAACAAAGAAACCATATTCCGAGACCAAGCTATCCCTAACTTAACTCATTGTTAGCAAACAACAGTATTACATACGCATAGTATCCATCTAGAAGTCATATGCATGAAACAATCACGGATATCCAAACAAACAACCCGAAACCGAAACCAACTCAGCATCGGCCGGTCAGACCGCGAGCTGCGCCGGTCTGACCGGCAGCCACTGCCCGGTCTGACCGGACTCAATCCAGCAGTTCCTGTATATCACCTGTGAAATCCAATCTACTCCAAAACCACTTCGTAAATAAATTCCAAATATCAAAACCAATAATCTTCAATACCAATTGTTCATCACAGAATAACAATCAAAAACATCTTTGATTTTACAATCTGCAATCAAGTCTCGTGGTGGCAGCCTACAGGAAAGGGAACCTGCTCATTGACAGGGAGCTACTTCGCCGCATTGGTAAGCTAAGCTTGAGCACAGCAGCAGGTGCACGGAGAGAAGAGTGCTCACTAGCTGAGCAGAGCAGCGACGAGCTCGTGTGTGGGAGAGTGGTAGAGGCTTAGAGCTTGTCAGTCGTTAGAGGGGAGGGGAGGAGCTCGCTGGAGGGAAGAGCTCACCAGCATGTACGAATGGTGGTGGAACTCCTGGGGATTTGATGGAGGAGAAGACTTCAGAGGTGGTTGACATGTAGGCCACTGGTTCAAAGTGCCAAGGTTCGTAATAAATCATGGTATAAAGTGAAAAGCTTAGTAAGGCCTAGTCCAATATGCCACTTAGGTAATAAAACATTGCCCAATGTAAAATGTACTCAAGATGATTTCTGGCACGCCTCTGTACTTTTTGCTCAATACCTTGCACGTCCATGAATTTTCTCATCCACATGGAGCTAAATTCTTATCGTACTCCCGTTTTGATAGGTGACCATTAGTTAGTTGTTAGATTTGACAGAAATGATCATATTGTGCCTTGCTTGTAACAGTAAGTGTAAATATTTCTGAAAAGGACTAAATTGTAATTATTTTTCTTACAAATAGATCCTCGGTGACAGTGTAATTGGCGCTAAAGATCTATTTGTAAGAAAAAATATTTACATTTTAGCCCTTTCTATTTTACAAGTAGATCCTCACCGCCGTTCAAATTCATGTGAGTGACTTAACTTTCGCAGGGGCACGAGGGTGTCGGCATCGACGCAGACGCGGGGGAGCCACTGCCGCCGGCCACCACCGTAGCAGAAGTAGCCGCCGCCGGGCGGGTTCACTGGTCTCCAGTGCCACCTCCATGCCAGGCTTGACCCGCTTGGACAAAGGGGTGCGACGAGGGTTGGCTAGGGACAACGATGTTGGAGAGCGTTGGCAGGTCGCTGAGCGCGGCCCGCTTCCTCTTCGCCGCACCACCATCGACGGTACCCGCGATGGCAAAGGAAAGCCACTGCTGCCGCTGTCGAGCGGGTGAGTGGCGCTGTGTAGGCTGCGATGGCGTTCTCCTTGTCGGCCATCTTCTCCTCCGGTGGCGGCGTGCGTGCGACGGTGGGGTGGGGGGTAGGGGTAGGGGTTTTGGATTTGGATGAGCTCAACGACCACCACCTAGCAGTCCGTTGCCTTCAGCCTCGCCGACTGCCCACTGCCACCCACCGACATGTTGCATAGTGGACGATGACGGTAGGGGAACGCAGGGAGGCGGCATGGGTACGAAGGGGTTTCAGGTGTGCGCTGCCATTGGCTCCAAGAGGCTGCGGCCTCCGCTTGGGAGGCGATGGATCTGGGGCTCGCCCACGCTGCTACGGTATCGACGGCGCGCGGAGATGGATGGGGCTGGAGCTAACCGTGGGGGAGGAAGCCGATGCTGCCGCAAGGGGAGGGAGAAGACCAGGGAGGGGAGCACCGGCCCCGCTCAGACGTCGTCGCGAAGGGAAGGGGATACCGGTGCCGTCGCGAGGGGACCGGCGCCAGATGGCACACGACGGACGGCAGCGGAGACAGGCACATGCCAGCAGTCATGGGTGGGGCGTGGTGGGAAGGAGATGGGAGGCGGCCATGGTAGGGTTTGGGGGTAGATATGTTTATTTTCAAAAAAGCCCCTGTAATTTTAATGATTACAGCGCTGCCCTTAGAAGCGGAATTTTGTCTTCTTCGTGTTGTATTTCTCTAAGAGACGAGGGGTTTTTTCGGAAGAAACATAAAAGCGTGTTAGGCTGTCCCAGGACGTATGTGATATTTCGTGCAAATATGAGGATCTTTTTGCAAAATAGCCTAATGATGAATCCGGGACCAATCTTAGCGGTAACCCGCGCGAGCATGAGGAGCGGAGAGTAGAAAGGTGCAACTTGTAAATCACCGAGGTAGCCTAAAAAAATTAAAAAATCGGAGAAAAATGAAATGGGTAGGCTAATTATCAATTGATTATTATACTGAACGAAAAAGTAAGTGTGCAACCAAACTCAGCAAGGTTCGCTTCATGAATATTGAATATGGGTTGGTTTGCCTAGCCGAGTTATGGCCCAGATTAATAAACAATCAAATGTGCCCTTAGGTAGTGTTCGACTGAGGATGATAGGGATGATAGGGTGAGGTGAGAAAATTCCATATTTTTCGTGTGTATCCTTCCAAACTGCTAAACAGCGTATTTCTTCAAAAAAAAATTATAGGAAAGTTTCTTTAGAAAAATCATATCAATCATTTTTTAAGTTTAAAATAATTATTACTTAATTAATCATATACTAATGGCTCACCAAGTTTTATGTATCTTCTTAATTTTCTCCAAGCATCTTCTCTCAAACATATCCTTAGTTGCTGCGAAAAAATGGAGATAGAGAGCATGAGAAAAAAAAGGAAAAGGAGGGAAAACAAACTAAGTGTTAGAAACTCATAAACATTACTAAAGACATGTGCAAATATAAAATACATTCTCATTAAATCTCAAGTTTAAACTCAATTTTATTTGGGAGTAACGGACAAGACAAATTTTGGTGAATAGTAATAGGAGACTATTCACCTCAAAATGTCTTGTTTAATCGGCTTGGAGGTGACACCATGGCGCTGATTAAGCAAGAAGTGCAAGTGTGGCAAGTGGTCACAGCAATGGAGGCGATGGAGGGGGCGCATCACAAACATGATCTAGCCACTGGTTGTGAAGGTCGGTGGGGTGAGCACTATGGGCACGCGGCTGGATCAGATCATCCACAACTTAGAGCAGTATGGTGAGCGTCTGGAGGTAGTGCAATGTGGGCTCCCGGTTTTGTACACCAGAAACCCCATGTGATTACAATACCATTTCTTAAATCAGTAGATAGTACACATGTAGCAAAGTTGTATATCACAAAGCTGACATCGTTATACAGGTTTTACAATATATTAATAATACAAGGGTTACCCGAATGGGACCCGACTAGACCAAGCATGGTCGATTATATTACTATAAGAGACAAAAGAAGTAGATGAGGTAGCAGAAGCGAAGTAGCGGCGGTCCATCTTATTCCACAGGCAGCGACTAGTAAACCTAGGTCCCTACTCCACCATCTTCAACACCTCTTCATCAACATAGCACACGGACGAGTCGACTCCAACTTCTCCTTCTAAAAGATTTAGTTAAGTAAGGGTGAGTACCAACCGTACCTCAGCAAGCCACCACTCCAGAATGTATTTAGTGCACACAGGGGGTCAAGGATGGCTTGGTTTATTTGCATAAATCTAGATTTCACAAACCTACGACTTAGCAGTTTTAACTGAAACTAACATTAAGTTGAAGTTTTTGTTTATCAACAAGGGTTCATCCACCTTCCGCAAGCCTTGCTTGGTCCGGTTTACCCTCGCATTAGTTTTATACCATCTTCACCATTCCGACCTTCCCGCACATCGGGCAAGGTCACACCTCCCAAACCTATTCTAAGCAAGATTAAAACTTATGAGCCTATTCAAGAGTAGTATAAGTCCCAACACTCAATTAATCGCAAGCACGGTTATTCGAATAGATTGGTTTACTAACAATGCAGTGGATGTACGCTTTTAATCCTGCACTCCGTGACATACCCAACACATGAGCCTAGTCCCAACACATGAGACCTGTCACGGCCTGGTTTTTCGGTCACCCTCGCATTGCGGCACCCGCTCCAAGGACTATGGATCCCCATTGTACCTCGACACACCAACCCTACCTTGAGCCAGCAGTGAGGGGAGTCCTGGCGCTCCCGAGGTACTCAAACGATCAACTTATATATAATTAGGGTGCATTTTAGGTTTCGCGCGCTATCAATCATCACAACACTTCTTCACAATATCAAAATCATCACATACAGAACCACCATAACTGGGGTGTGGCCCCACTCAAGTTACCTAATCCACCAGGTCTATACCCATTCAAGAAATGCGGTCATACTCGGTTCGTTTCCTGCATAGCTTCTTGACTCGGTCCTTAATTAACCAAGGTTGGCGGCTTGCCGTTTCATAGAACCACCCATATTCTATCCGTGCCGCCCCAGTCAAAAATATTTTGTCATCATTAAGTTTTTGGTTTTCGCAAAATGTTTTTAGTTGCAGGTGGTGCTCATGTCTCCACCCATTTCCCGACAATCACTCCCACTGAGTGATCACCACAACCACATCCATATAATAAGCATGGAGTATATATTCATCTATAGAAGCAATGCTAAGCAGTGTCAATAATTGACCACGCATACATAAGACTCAGGCAACACAACACAGAATATAGATAACAATATCAAGGATGGCTCACAAACAAATTTAGGTAAGCATTTTATAATTAGCATGTAATTTTATGTGCAATCAACACATTTATAAAAATAGGATCAACATGCTCAAGGAGGGGAGCGTAGTGACTTGTCTTGCTTTATGTTCTTATATCCTCAAGAAAATCATGTCAGTTGAATTTCCGGAACATCCACTATGCGACCAATAAGAGAAAACCACACAAAACTCTACAAAGAAAGTATTATCCATTACAAACTAGTAGTGCCATTTGATAGATCTTGATTTTAGAAAAATTCTGGAAGTTGAAAGGAGTCAAACAGAGTTACAATTTGCAACATATGAATTTCCGAAGTTTAAATGAATTTAGAAACTAAGGGAAAGGATTTCATTTATTGAAAAAGAATATTCTGAAGGAATATTCCTTGCGGGGTCCACTGTAAGTGGCATAGGGTGGCCGGCGCACCGTAGACTGAGTCTACCGAGTGCGCGGCATGGGGAGGTGGTAGACCGGGCTCACGGGCCACGGCTATTGCGTGTGGGGCCCGGTGGTCAGTGGGAAGGTCCACGTGAACTGGGCACACGCGAAGAGAGAGGACCGCGTTGGAGAAGGAGGTCCACGGGCTCATCCCCTGAAGAGCTTCAGAGACGAGGTACACAGGTTTCTGGCCGAACTCAGTCTCTTGCACCAACACTGCACTGACTTCAACTGGCGAAGCTACTAAAAACAGTAGCAGTTCGACACCAGCCACTGGGCTCACCAATGTTGGCGGGCTTTGGAGATATTGCTTTAGCTCGTCGAAAGCAACTTGGCATTCGGGGGTCCAGCGAAACTTCTCTGCTCCTTGCAATGTTTTGAAAAAAAGGTAGACCCCTTTCGGCTGCTTTTGACAGAAAACGGCTATAAGTGCCGCAATGTACCCTATGAGCTTTTGTACTTCACGTACGCTCTTCGACGGCTACATTTGTTGTATTGCATCAATTTTCTCTGGGTTTACCTCTATGCCTCTTTTGGAGACGAGGAATCCCAATAATTTGCTTGCTCTAACACCGAAGACACATTTTTCTGGGTTCAGCTTAATGCCAGCCACCCTCAAGTTGTCGAAGGTTTCTTGCAAATCGGCAATATGGTCTGATTTCTTTCAGCTCTTGATGATGATGTCATCAACATATGCTTCAACATTCCTCCCGATCTGCTTGCAAAGGACCTTGTAAACCAACCTGGCGAAAGTGGCCCCCGCATTCCTGAGTCCGAAGGGCATTCTGATGTGGCAAAAAGTGCCAAAAGGAGTTATAAATGCCGTATTCGCTCGGTCTGCAGGGTTCATGAAGATCTGATGGTACCCAGAGTAGGCGTCGAGGAAGCTTAAAAGCTCACATCCTGCGGTCGAATCGACGAACTGGTCAATCCGCGGAAGCGGGAAATCCTTCAGGCAGACCTTGTTTAGGTCAGTGAAGTCAATACACATTCGCCACAACCATTCAACTTTTTCACTAATATCGGGTTCGCCAGCC
This sequence comes from Oryza punctata, assembly GCA_000573905.2. Classification (NCBI taxonomy): domain Eukaryota; kingdom Viridiplantae; phylum Streptophyta; class Magnoliopsida; order Poales; family Poaceae; genus Oryza; species Oryza punctata. The sequence goes on along the minus strand of CM002491.2, from coordinate 16,004,824 downwards.
ATTCGGGATGGTCAATCTCCTCAATCACCCTAGCCTCGAGCAACTTGTGCACTTCGGCCTTGGCAACCTCCTGGCGATCTACAAACATCTTGCGAAGCTTTTGCTTTCTTGGTTTTGCGTCTATCTTGATTGCCAGGTGGTGCATGATGAGATCTGGTGAAACACCGCCAACTTCGATGGGGCCCCAGGTCGCCCCCGATCGAAATTGTCTTGCTTGGGTCAGATTCATCAACTTGAATCTTGACCACTTTTCCATGTGGAGATGGCTTCGGCATCATTCGGACCCTTTCGCCTACTTCGGCTTGCAGGATGCTGACCTCATGGCTGCTCGCAAGTGGTTCGCCAGGCGAGGCAACCGAAGGCTGGATTCCCTTGATCACGATTACAGCAGCTGGTCCTAGCATCTTGAGTGGAGGAAGTTGTGGTGAGCTATCACTTCAAACTTGTTCAGCGTAGCGCGGCCGAAGATGGTCTTGTAGTGGTACGGGATGTTGACGACATCGAACAGGAGCAACTCTTGTCGCCTGTTTCCTTCGGGGCCGAATGACACCCAAAGCTGAGCTTGACCCAGGACCTGCACCGCATTTCCTCCGAAACCCTAGAGCGAAGCGGGAGCTTGAGATAGGGCCTGGATCGACAAGCCCATTTGCATGTATGCATCGAACGAAGATGACATCCGACGAACTCTCCCTATCGACTAGAATACGCCAAACCTCACAACCGGCTATTACTGCAGAAACTACAATGGGGTCTTGGTGTAGAAAAACAACACCTTCGGCATCCGTTGGGCCGAACGAGATTTCGACAGCTAGAAACTATGGGCCGAAGCTGCCATGATGTTGTACATTGTTCGGTCTTGTGCCTTTTTCTGGCGTTTTGACGAATGCCCCACTAGTTTCGCTCTTGTGATTTCTTGGATCACCCTCCTTGGCCCCTCATGATGTTGTTCGCCCTGCTGTAGCCGATCATGATCCGGCCCACGCGGTGCTTCTTCGTCGTTTGCAGGGTTCAGCTTTGAGACTTGGTGATGTCCTTGATGTTGGATATTCTGACATTGTTCCATCGTGTGCGATGACTTGTCGTGATACTCGCAGTGCCTGTCTTTCTTGTCCTTTTTTCTTGGCGGTAGCCCCTGGCCACCTTGCTGACTTGAGTCGAAATCTTTGCGCAGGTTCTGGACCTCTTTGACCGCCATTACTGGCTTGCCCCTTTCGGTGTGAAATTTTTTCCATGTCATGGGACTTGGGCCTTGTCTTTGAGGTAGGGCTGGGGGGCTTTGTTTGCCGTTGGCGAGGTGTTCGGCTCTTGCAGACTTGCTTGGGTCACCGTCTTGTCATAATCAGCTTGGATTTTGAGCTACCACTTGGTATCTTCTTTGCCTCGAGTGTAGCCCTCGATGATGCGAATTAGATGATCAACCGTTTGCGGTTCTTTCCTGATGATTTTCCCTTTTAGGTCACTTGTGACAAGGCCCGCCGAATCGGCATTGATTACCGATGCTTCAGTAATGTCGTTCACTTGGCATCTTGCTTGTGAGAACCGCCTTGCATAGTCCCTTGTAGATGTTGATGTAAAAACATACACTGGCCTGAGAGATCTGCTTAGCTCCAGTGCAGTTCAAAAGCTTGCCTACAATCAACAAGATGAAACATGCAAATTTTATTAGTAAAACGATAGCCGATCGGCTGAAAAGCCAATGTCGTATCGTGTTTGTAACCTAGACGATGCAAGGCATTTGAAACAATTGTAAGGTATATTTACATTAATAAATAAACCCTAAATTTAGTCTATCGGCTGTAGATATCAACATTATGTAATCTATAACTCGATATTACTTTAGATATCAGCAATTGGGATAGATCAGACTTAACCAAGATAGTATAAATTGCTTAAATCCAAAATAACATGAAATAATGATTAGTTGTGCTTATCTCATAGCCGATGTCCAAATTTAAGCATGTATCGGCCATAGCTCCGATACTTCCTTATACTAGAATATCATCTTAACGTAAATATATTAAATTAATATGAATTAAATTGATAATAAGCTTAATATATTTATATTAATTGAGATCCTGGTATAAGGGGCAGATACAGTATATTAAACAAGACATAAATCTATGTGAAACAACTATATCAGGTAAGATCGGCTAAAACCCCGATACTATCCTTATTAACAGCCATAAAACAGGCTAGAGAATATGATTCTAAGCACGACTTAGTAGATCAAACTTAGCTGATGCAACACTTAGTATGAAAAGAAGCATAATGTCTAAACAATCAAGCTGATGGTCGTCTTTTTAGGATGGTAGATATATCATATAATCTAAGTCAACAAGTCAATCTAGCCGTTATCGACAAAACCCTAAATAGAGATCGGCCGATGTAAGTAGAAAGCATTGTCAATCTAGATTATACAATATATATGATAACTCGGTGATTCACAGAAACAAGATTAGAGTGTCATAAAGATGTAAGCACTAATCATGATAATGCAAACCGCCATAACAACTTTTTCCTATTTATCGAAGATCGAAACCAATGCAGCTCGACTTGAAAGCAAGAACTCATCGAAACAAAGCAATGAAAAAGGTTGGCGATGCACCGAGATTGGATTGAACTAATGTTAATTATTTACAAGACCTCAAGTTTATATTTATACACGAATACACAAACTTGTCAATAACGAACACGACTCTCACTTTCCTAATACAATTTGTCACGCCCAGAAATTTATCCCAAATTTCCAGACTATTTTGTGTATAAATCCCTGTCCAGGAATCAAGCCAAGGTACACAAAACGATAAATTAATATACAGATCCAAACGTAAATAAAGCGTAAATACTTACAGAAGAGACACTTAGTCCTCGCACCGAAAAGAAAGTAGCAGCGGAAAAAGGCGATGATCCTAGCGGGGCTTCAGCTCCACTCTACAGGCAAAACTCAACTGGGGTATAAGCCTTGGTCTTCTAACTTCATCTTCAGTTCACAAGCACTACACTTCTGAAAAGGGGGAATAATAGCAAGACTGAGTACAACCACCGTACTCAGCAAGCCACACCAACGATGCATTCGTGCAAGGGGAGACAAGGAAGGTTTTGTGGCTATTTGCATAAAGCGGTTGTAAACATTTATAGTTGAAAACAGTAAAACAGTCGATTAATTAGGGCTAGATTAAACATCTCCACTGAACAACGCTACACCACGTTGAACAGGCCCAATCATTCCACCTGAACTAAACCAGTTCATTATCATGTTAATTAATAAAGTGAGACTAATCACGGTGAATCCGGTTGATCGCCCATAACCGCGAGCTCGGCTATTCGAATAGTTTTACTCTGATCAGAGGTGCGCAACTGTACCCACAAGACACGATTCCACACATGTCGCCATGCCCCGAAATATCACCATGGTACCACAAAGGGGGAAATCGTGACAAGACCTTTCGCATAACTCCCCTAACCAAGCGCACCACACCTCAGGTTTCGCCTCCACCTTTAAGCCAAGGTAGGCAGCCCCCTCTCGTGCCTAGGTGAATCCGGAAGCCAATCAACGAGTAAACCCCCGCCGACCCAACCCCTTCACGCCCACCCTTGCCTGGATGCGTCAGCTAAGGAAAAGCTACACTACAAGTCTAGCAGTTACCCATGCCTGCATGTGATAAGCACTGTTAGTCTTCAAGGGTTTCCCGAGAACCGGTCCTTAATTGCCATGGGTGCGACTAGCAAAACCATACACTTACAGCCCACCATTAAGCCATATTTTAATTGGATAACTACGACCAATGAAACATGGCCGACATGTCATGAGCTGGCAGCTCAACAGTGTACTAGCAGTAGATAATGTAATTATCTCATTATGTGAGCTAGTGGTAATTAAGCATGGCTAAGCATAATATAATTCTAGCGAGGTCCACATGAGACACAATCTAGTCAAATTATCACCCAAGTTTGACAAAGGAAGGACATCAAGTAAATATGGCACAAGCGAGTAGATAGGTAAACACTATTCCCAGGTAATTAGCAAAACATGCAATTTATTTATAAACGGTAAAGCATTTTATAAATTGGGCTCAAAATGCTCAAAGGGAATGTGTGACTTGCCTAGCTTCTTCGATCGATCTTCCGAACCCTTTTCCATGCGAACGCGATCGTCCGAAACGGTGGAATCTACACGTTGGCACGCAAAACGAGGAAAAATTCTAATAAAAACCAAATAAATAGTACATAAAAAGTAAACCAACATGTAGATCTCAATTTTAGATGAATTTTGCAAGTTGAATGGCCCAATTTGAAGTTCGTATGAATTAGTTATGAATTTTAGAAATTTTGAGCCATTTAAATGAATTTCTGCAGATTTACCCAATTTATGACGCAATTATTATTTGTTTTCTAACAGGAAACCAAAGATTATGACATCAGCGTGGGGCGGGGCGCCGACCGAGTCCACAGAGGGTGGGCCCCACGCGACAGCGGGAGAGGGGCGGCCGGTCCACCGTGGACCGAGTCCACGCGTATCCCACGGCATCGCCACGCGGCCCCGCCACGTGGATGGCCTAGATCGCCCCAAGGGGGATCGGGCCGCCAAGGCGAATGGGGAGGCCGGTCCACCGGTCGGCCGGCAGGGGAGCGACGGCGTACGGGCCAACAGCCACCGGCGGCGGGGCAGGAGGAGGGAGCGGGCGGCGGCGCAGCGAGGCGGGTCGACAGCGCGAGCGGCGGCTGGGCGGCGCGGGTGGGGGCCGAGCGATACGCGGTGACGGGCGGCGGCGGCGCACGGCCGGTGGGTGGCGCTCACGGGCGACACGCGGTGGTGGGCGGCGCTCGCGGGAGGCGGGCGCGCGGGACGCGGTGGCGGAGGCGCAGCGGCGAGCGGGCGGCGGGCGGCGGTGGCGCGCGGCCGGCAGCACGGGCGGCGCGGCGACGCTCGCGGGGTGGCGGCAGCGGCAGGCCGAGGCGCGGGTGGCGCGGTGGCGCGGGTGGCTTGGCGGCGGCCGGGCTGCGGCGGGCGGCGTGGTAGCGCGGCCGGCGGCAGCAGCGGCACGCACGGGGTGGCGGCGCGGGCGCATGGGGTGGCGGTAGCGGTCAGGGGGGGTTTATGCGGCCGGAGAGTGGTGCGGGGCGTGCAGGGAGGAGTGGGGAGGTGGGCACGGGAGATGCGCGGGGTGGAGGAGGTAGGCGGCGAGCACGCGGTGTGGGGTGGCCGGCGACATGGGGAGAAGAGGTGGCCGGTGGTCAAGGCGGTTGGGGAGGCCGGAGGTTAGGGATGACAGGTGGGGCCCACGGGTCCCACCTATCAGGGAGAGGGAGAGAGGAGATCGGAGCGGGGATGTAGAGTGGACTTCGGGGAGAGGGAGGCAAGATTGAGGCGGCCTTGGGCCGAGGAGGGAGACGGAGGGTGGCCCGAGAGGAGAGAGGAAAGGAAGGTAGAGAAGAGGCGGGTCGGGGGAGGGGAAAGGAACTTGGGTATGTTGTTCGAAATTCATGATGAAGACATCGCGCAACTACTCCTGTGAGTATGTTGTTCGGTGGAACGTTGGAGTACCAGGACCTAGCAAAGCCGTCGAGGGTGAAGTGGATCACCTTGGCCTTGGTATTTTCATCGCCATGAGCTGCTTCAATTGCTGACTCATAGATCAACAGGAATTCGCTTGGGTTGGATTCGCCCGAATACCTTGCGACTGCTGGTTACTTGAACTGGGAGGGATTGGGTGGCTTCACAGCCCCCTGCTTAGAAGTAGTTTCTTTTCACCCCTGCCCTTAACGTCGTACCTTGCTAGTACTATGGCGATAAGCCCAGGTATGGTGGTGCGAATGGGGAGCTCATTGCGGGCCCTTGAGGTAGGACGGAAGCGTTCGGCTGAGCCGCTTGTAGTGCTCCACTTGGTCCAGCCATGGCACCCTGAGGGATCGGCGAAGGCGTGTGAGCTAGTGAACACGAGTCTTGCTGGTTCAGTAGCTGCTATGCCATTGCGCCTTGACTTGATCCACTTGCGGCCTGAGCCGAAGGGGATGTGATTGTTGGAAAATTGTGGGGTTGACTCAACTGTTGGAGAAAAGCTTGGAATTGTGCTTGAAGGGCCGAAGCCGCATCCGCTGAAGCTTGAGGCGCAAAAGCATGAATCAGACGTATTGGCTGGGTCGGAGCAACTTGGGTACGCACAGGAAGCACCGTTGCTTGGGGCCTTGGATGAGGTGCCGAAGATGGTTGCGCTGCTTGTGTCGAAGCTTGAGTGGCGGAAGTAGCTTGCGCCACGATCGCCATAGCCGTTGAAGCGGCCGCTTGCTTTGCCGACGTAGCATTCTTGGCTTGCACAGCTGCTTCGTATGTCTGGTGTTGCTCTTACATTTGTCGAAGCGTTTCCTATAGCCTTGTCATGTCATGTCGCATCGCTTCCATCTCCACCCTTTGTTATGATGAAGCATCGCCTTCCACGCCTGCAGCGGTTGCGGTGGTAGTCGAAGCTTGAACTTGGGTCATCGTGGCTTTGACTGGACGCGCCGCTTCGCCCCCTGCAGGCTCTGAGGCTTCATCGGTGGCTCTTGGCGGCTCCATCTCGGCTTCGCCCCCCGCGAGCTCTTCGAATTCACTCACCGCCTCGACTCCTCCTTCGCCTTCTTTCCTCTTCGTCACCACTCTCTCACGCACTATCTTCTTCGGTGGCATTAGTGGTTTAAGCCTGGGTTCCCCACAAACGATGCCAGCTATTGTCGAATGACAACCGCTTCCGCTGAATGACGGGGTTCACTCTTAGTGGAAAAGTAAACCAATGTATTAATATTGTTGAATTTTTTTGGGATCCCCTCCTACATGCCCTTTGGGGCCTATTTATAAGCTTAGTATAGACCCATGTACCATAAGGTTACTAAGTACAGAGGAATTTGCATGGCTACCCTCATGATAGCGATATTTGTGAGGGTAATACAGGTAATATGACCTTGGGCCGTTGGACCTTTACATGGGCCTCTTTTGGCCATTCGGCCTGCTAGGCTATTGAGGCCATAACCTTATGGTCGAAGAGGTTTGGTGTTGTGGCGAAGGTCCCGGCTTCACCCCGAGATCTCTATCTTCGTAGTCCTCGAACCTTTGCCGTCCGTATTTCGCCCAGGCTCGAGGGCGAAGAGGCTTGATCCTGTGGAGAAGGCCCCAGCTTCGCCCGACACCTCGCTCTGGAATCTTTATCTTCGTGATCCTCCGGCCCTTGTTGCCTGCACTTTGCCCAGGCGACTGCGGATAGCGATTCGGCAGGTCGCTTGAAGGCCCTCCGGACATACCTCCAACATATACTAATTAAACAAGTCGATTTTATATAACACATTTTTACCATATTTTTAGTTTTCTACATTAGTTATAGAACTTTTGATTATATAAGTATATTATATGCTTAGACGTTTACATGAAGTCGCTGACCATTGTAAGTTGTCTTTAGTAATTAGTGCTCCCGTAAAATATCTTACCCAAAAAAATTTGTTTTATTCTTTTTTTTTTCTGAGTTTTTTTTTTACCGTCCATCATAACTGTTGGTACCTCCCGGTACATGTAATCAGAACCATCCATTAAGCCAGATCTAACGGGTGAGAATCCTCGGAATTGCTAGGTACCGGAATCCCCTCGGTGGTACCTCCCCTTCACCGAACAGGTGGAAGGGGAAACCTGGGTTTTCGCATGGTCTTGACTCCGTACCACCGCTCCTCCCCAACGCCACAAGCCGCACCTCTCGATCCCCTCCCCGTGAGGCGCTTCCACCGGCGGTCGGCGGCGGCGCGGCCAAGCTCGCCGGCCGGATCCAAACTGGATATCTCTGCCTCCCTCGTTGCAACTCGCTGCCACCATCCTGCCCCATCCCAACTGTTCCCTTTCCAGTCCCGGTCCAGACCTCTCCGCCAACGACTTCATGGCGCTAGACCTAGCTCAGGGCCGCGACTGGAACGGGAAGATCTCGAGCTCGTAGGCGAGCTCGTTGCGAGCACGACGAAGAGGCGGCCACGGCGACAAAGCGGGGCGGCGGACTTCTGGGCTGTGGTGTCCTCGGGCTGATGCGGCAACAGAGGCTGCTGCTTCCTCCTGTTCAGAAAACTTCACTGAATTTTTATGCATCTGCAGTACTCCTGCTTAGCAAAGTTCAGAGAATTCAATCGATGGCATGTCATTATTTAGTAAAAGTCAGTGAGCTTTATGAAAAATTTGAATCATCTGTGCGAGATTATGTTTGTTGCAATGCACAGAGGATGTGCAAACTACTATGATTCTTCCACATTATTGTGACAACTTACCTGGTCCTCCCGCTCGACAGATAGCAAGGGATGGCAGCCGTGGATGAACAAAATCATCACTTCAAATCCCTCTTACACATGCAGTAAACATAATTAAATACCAGAGAACAAATCCAGCCATGCTTCATACATTCAAACCCCGTAACACGTGATAAAATCAAGAATGATTCCATCAACATATAGCAGCAATTGAACATCATGACATAGCAGCAATTGAACATGACAGGTACAATTAGTTTTAGCTGGATGGGCTGAAGGAAGAGGCCGATGAAATTTCATTAATAAGATGGATGGACAAAATATAGAATTTGTAAATGTTACAACAACATAAGGCTGTCACCCTCCAAACAGTAATTTCATCTGTAATTTCTCCAAGATAAAGCCTAGCAGCTACAATTAGAGCATTGTTCCATGACAGCCTCATTCCAGCCGAAAAGCAGCAGTTCAGATCTCCCTCGTACCTCTTCTTCCGCTTTCCCGAAAATACAGATATTTATAATGAACATGAGCAAAAAATTACTACCAGTTGATAAACCAACAGTTGAATTACTTCCAGGCATAAAACTTAAATTCCAAATGCAATGGAACCTCTCAATTTCGTGGCAGTGCAAGATTATGCAAACGAACTTATAAGGGGAATTTTATGATGGGACTTTTAGGAGTGGCTTCCAGCGTAGCTCCTGCCTTTCCCCTTGTTTCTGATGGTGCACCGGCTGCTCATATGCAAAGAGAAAATCATGCTCAACAAATCACTTATTCAATTCATCAACAAATCAATACTCTAACAACGCGACTCGTGACACAAAGATGCGGCTTGCAGCAGTGTGACCATGGGATTTTTGGGGAGCAAACATCAAAAACACATCATGCCTCTTGTGTGCCGCTGCGAGGTGAAACCCTACACGATTTCAGCAGCGACTCGAAAAGCCTCCCAAATCAGCCGGGATGCGCCGCCGATGTCGCGGAGGCCTAGCTGCGTGGGGGTAGAAGGCGGCGGAGGCGGGCGGCGTTAGGGGTGCAAGCCACCGTCCTATGGAGAGGACTCGCGGTGGCCTAGCTGCGTAGGAGGACGCGGCGGCGCCGTTGGGGGAGGCCAAAGCCGTCGTCCTGGAAGAGGACTGGCTGTGTCTGCGTCGACTCAGACGTCATGAGGATCAAGAAAATGGATATTTGGCCATGCTAAAAACATGATTTCGCTATAATATCATCCGAAAACGTGATTCGATAAAACACCAATATGAAGCATGTACCTACCGCCACTTTACTTTTATTCATTTCCGAATAGATTTTCGCTTCTCCACTGGGTTATGAGACGGAATTATCCCTGCTTCCTCACTGGCGAAGCAGCAGCAACAGCAGGTTGCGGGATGAGAGAGCAAGAAACCGCAGCAGCGCGGCCTCAGCGTGGTGGAGCTCGAGCACCTCCGATGCGGCAGGGACCCGCTGCGCGACCTCAACGCCACCGTGGCTACCCTTGTGGACGTCGCCGCCTTCATCCACCACCACCACCACCACCTGTCGCTCTCCTCCTTCCCCGCCGACGCCGGTGGGCGTGGCCACTATGCGTCGCTGCAGGTCCGACCGGCCGTGCCTCCTCCCCCTCCTCCTCCGTCGGCTGCTCCCTTCTGCTACCTTTACTCGTCCTCATCGGTCGGTGGCCACAACGTGGCGCCGCCACTGATAGGTCCGACACGGCGGCGCCAGACGCGCAGCCACCGTTCCACTGGAGCAACATCAGCTTGAGCAAGAACGCCATCCCCGTCCTCCGTAGAACACAATCCCCGTCCTCTTCTACCTCGAGAAGCTCGGCGTCACGCGCGCGTGTCTCGTCGCCTTCATCTACGTATACCCGGATGCCTCCACGCCTCCGTCACCTTCGATGCTGATGACGACGATGACAGTAATGCCAATGGTGACACGCACGGGGGCGAGCTAGCCGAACAAGACGGTGGCAACGGGAGGAAGAGAGACGAATCGATCCCCTTTCACTGCACCGACAAGGGCAATTCAGTCTCATCGCCCCGCGTGCAAGCAAAAATCTTTTCGGGAATGAATAAAACGGTGAAAATGGCAAAGTGGCGGTAGGCGCACGTTCCATATTGGTATTTTATCAAATCACGTTTTCGGGATGGCATTCTAGCGAAACCGCGTTTTGAACGTGGCCAAAAAGTCCATTTTCTCCATGAGGACCGATGCTTTTTCTTCGTTCCCAATCATACCCCCAGAGAATTAACGGTTGAATTTAATTTAGTACCTGGCGGTACTGGTACTAGGAGGTACCAATTGCTGGACCAGAACAAAGCTCTTTTTCTATAGCGCAAAAGTGTATTGCACCTTGAAGGGTTGTCGAGATGAGGCTTCCAGGACCTTAGGAGGAAATAGAAGATGGGTTAAAAGTTGATAGCATCTCGGTTTCTTCGACCTGCTCGGTCTATGGATTACACAAACCGAGCAAAACACCAAGAACTCAATGTTCACAGAAATCAAAATTGAAGGGAAACCAAACACCGAATGAACTGGCACCTCCTGTCTCTAAACTATTCGTGTGTTTGGTTGGTGGGATGAAATGAGATGGGTTGGGTTTGATCCTCTTTTTCAAGCTGTTTGGTTGGTGGAAGGTGTGGGATGGGGTAATCTTAGATGGGAATATTATGCTCAGATTAGGATATTGGAATGGAGGGAGTATATTGGATGTGGTCACGTAGGTCTAAGGAATGCAATCAACTTGTAAGTTGTGACGTGTGCATCTTCTACTTAATTGATAATAAAAAATAACTTAAATTTAAGTTTGTAGAGAATAATGAGACCATTTTCTTTGAATAAAAGCTAGTGGATTTATACATACAAACATCTCGTATAGATGATAAAATTGATGATTTGCTACTCTTTAGGTTGCTACACTGTGCGGCTGTGCCAATGTCACGTGGACCCTTTGAGTCAATGACATGTGAGTGTAGATGAAAAAAGTCATCAATTCTCTAATATAAAGAGTGGCAAAAATAACTGAATATAAACCTCCACCCACTTAGGAGAAATGATAAGCCTATCTAGATTTCAAGGTCACCTCAACATCAGGCTTAGACCAAGTTCTACCATGCTTGATTTGTGCCCTGACCGAGGTCCAATCCGCGAAGATTCCATGGCGATCTGGCTGCATTGCCACTTTTAAACTTTTTAGGTTGACCGGACTATCATGTGTGCATCATATAAGTCCAAAACAGTTCTAGAGTGAGTCTGGGAGGTAATTTATCCAGTATGAAAAGTTGAGGGTGAAGGATATCTGGTTTTGTGGTTTAAGGGGTAATTTATAATGTCGCAATAGTTCAGGGGGTAATTTGAACTTTTTCTTATCTCATAAAGAATTAAAAATCTAGTTAAAAAAAAGAAGAAAGCTCAAAGCCATTTATGTACTTCTTTAACATGGGAAGCATTTGTACGTGTATTGGTGTATATATAGTGCTTTTGTTGTGTGTATCGCTTCTAACTTCAAATATAGTGGTTATAATAAACAGCCATGGTTGGATGAACTTGTTTGCCTTCCAACAAGAAACACAACTTTGGCATTCAAAGATCAATTGCTTTATTTCCTAAAAAGATAAATTGCTTTATTTCTTCTTAGAACCACCAAATCATCCCTTATGTGTTCATCCCCCTATGCATTTTTCCTTTGCAAGTTTGCATGACCAAATCAGTTTATATTGTATATTTGTACCAAAATCTGTATCCAATAATTGCTTACTATTATAATGATGTGGAATCGATCTTAACAAGAAAATTATCCTATCTAGTTAGTGACATTGAGAATAATTTGTTTCTTTTTGACTGATTACGTTCATATACTGCTTGCATTACCGTTACAATGATATCATTCACTTCTGATTTGGTGCTAAGCCGCAAAAGATACGTACACAAATTTTATAGTCATTTTAGATATTCTTTTATATACAATTTCAATCAAGATGAATCGATTGGTTAGGTTTAATTACTGCACATGGAGACACTTAGTTATCTGCAATATGCGCTAAAATATCAAGTTGGTAGTAATAGCTAGCCCAAAATGAAAAGCTTTAGTTGGTAGTAATGAAAATCCTCGCGTCCAACAACGAGCTGAGGCAGTCCTCTCCGCCGTCGCCATGGGCGCACCGGCGAGCAGTGGTGGCGGGCGCGTTCTTCATGCTAGCCATAGCAGGAAGATTTAGTTTGGACGCTGGGAAGCAGCTATGTACATAGGTCGCAGAGGCGGCAGAGATAATATAGGCGGCTCACCGAGTTGGCATCGCGTGGAATCCGCATTCCGATTCCGATATCAACACATTTGTTATAAGGTGAGACACGCGATAGATTCCATGGGCGGCCTGGCTGCTCGACCGTCTGTATGTGTACTTCTTAACATGGGAAGCATTTTAACATGGGAAGTATTTGTATGTGTATTGGTGTATATATAGTGCTTCTGTTGTGTGTATCGCTTCTAACTTCAAATGGTGGTTACAATAAACAGCTATGGTTGCATGAACTTCTCTGCCTTCCAACAAGAAACACAACTTTGGCATTCGAAGAGAATTGCTTTATTTCCTTGAAAAAATTGCTTTATTTTTCTTCGTAGACCCACCAAATCATCCCTTATGCATTCATCCCCTATGCAGTTTTCCTTTGCAAGTTTGCATGACCAACGAATGGATTAATATTTAAGAACAACTATGTTCACTGTTTATATACATCTCTTTATCTACCTACTTAAGACATTGCTATGGCTTCCTTTATCATCCAAAGTTTTCGTCTGTCCTTCGTCTGCACCCGTTACAAGTCTCTGCTGAAAACGTAAGAGTCCGCGTCAGATCCGCTATGTCAAATAAGCGTCCCCGTGAACCACCGTCGGCTGTTATTGGATTGCCAGTTTTTATGCACGATTTGGAAAACAATTCTTATCTTTTGAGTTGTGCTTATCTATCTACAACATTTTTCTGATCAGCACTTCTTGATGCTAAATCATATCTCATGCCAGTACTTGATCCTATGGAAAAAAAAGAGTTGTGTTATAATGTATATCACTACTCCATCCATTCTAAAATATAAGAAATTTTGGATAGATGAAACACATCCTACTACTACCTATCTCTCGTACGCTCAAAACTAGTTTTTATGCAAGCGGGCAAGCAACGTGAGGGGGAGTCGGGAGAAAAGGAATGAAGAGGCCGTTTTATGGTTTGGTTGCCCTTATCTTAAAGCAATCGACTAATGTACAAATTCTAGGATGAAGATCTCTATCAAATGGTATATAGGTTAAAATAAAAATGGATGTATCTATTTCAGGATAAGCTCAACATGAGGCTTACGTCTCCCATACATAATCTGACTACTCACTGACATCCATTCTGCGAGAGTCCACGGGCGGTCTGGCTGCTCCACCATCTTCCATCCCCAGAGGCCATCTTCCTCGACGTTGCCCCTCCCTGACGAGCACGACGCGCTCCAATGGCTTGCACACCCGCACCAGGTACCTCAGGAACCGTGTCTGCCGCGGCGTGTTCGCGAACCCGACCATGCACACCTCCCTCAGCCGCCGGTGCCGGAACTTGCGCCGCGGCTGCCAGTATATCGGCCGCCCCTGCAGGTGTTCGTCCGGCGAGGAGGCGGGCGCGGACACGTGGATGTGCAGCGTCTCGAGCGCCGGCGCCCCCTCAAGGAGGAGGCGCGGCCACGACACGTCCCAGGTGGGTGGCACGTCGGCGACGAGGAGCTCCCTCAGGCCGAGCAGGGCGGTGTCGAGCGGGCGGGGGAGGATCCACCTCTTCGGCCCGGTGAAACGGACGGCGAGCCTCGACATCGACGCCGGCGCGCCACCGAGGAGGGAGTCGAGGACGCGGTGGGGCGTCGCCGGGGACGGGGAGGCGGTGAACGTGAGGTTGACGTGGGTGAGGCGCGGGACGGAGCCGAAGCTGAGCTCCACCACCGGCGCGCCGTCGTCGCCGCCGCCGAGGCACGCGAAGTGGCGGAGCTCGGGGAGGTCGCGCAGCTCGATGGCCCGGAACGAGCAGCCGTCCACGACGAGCTCCTCCACGCCGGAGCACGGCGCGTCGATCTCCAGGACGTCGCTCGCGCCGCGGCAGCACAGGAGGTGCACCACCCGCAGCGCCGCGGCGCCGCAGCAACCGTCGAACACCGCGTGGTACGCGTGCATCGGGGTGGACGCCGGCGTGTCCTGCAGGACGAGCCGCTCGAGCGCGGCGTACCGGTGCAGCGGCGGCAGCCCGCAGTGGCCCAGCGTCAGGCTGCGGAGGCGCGAGCGGTGGCGCTCGTCGTCGAGGAGGTGGTCCGGGAAGACGTACACGGGCAGCGGGTGGTCACGCGGCGCCGACCTGAGGGCGACGACGTCGAGGTGTTCGACACCCCACTCTCCGACGGCGGTCTCGATCATCCGGTCGATGATGTCGGCGCCGCCGTAGCTGCTGAAGAACTCGAGGTAGAGTGCCTTGGCGTGACGACGGCAAGCACCGCCAGTACTGGGCGCGTCCAAGATCCCGGCAATGCCGTCGAGGAACGCGCGCGTGGCGCGGCGGTTGTAGCGTTTGATGTAGGGCAGTAGCTTGCCCTCGATGTCGGCGCCGCGGCCGCGCGCCCTGGCTCAGCGGCGGCGGTCGAGGGCACGGAAGTAGCGCGGCGGGAGCACGTCGGCGACGGAGAACCTGAGCGCTGGGAGGTGGCGCGGGAGACGCGCCCAGCGGCGGGAGAGGACGGCGGTGGAGAGCGCCGTGCGGGTGTCGAGGCGGGACAGGACGCGGCGGAGCAGGGCGTCCGGCAGCGAGCTCAGGCGGTCCTCGCCGCCGGCGCCATGGCCAGCCTCTGGGCGCACCGGCGAGCGGCGGCGGCGGGGCGCCCTCATCCTAGGCATCGCAGAACTTGGACACGTACACAGGTCGCAGAGGCGGCAGACAGCCAGACATAATATAGGCGGCTCGGGGAGTCGCCATCGCATTCCGATTCCGACTCCGATCCCGATGCTAACACGCTTGCTGCTGTTGTTGACGTGTTGTAAGGTGAGTCACGGAAAACAGAACAATTAACGTACGATTAGCTAAAAAAAAACTTGAGAAGTAGATTAATATAATTTTTAAAATAACTTTTTAAAAAAAGTGTAAAACATAGTATAGTATAGTAATTTGAGAAATGTACGCATGAAAAATAAAATAATAGAAGTTGAGAAAAGGGAGGGAAGAACACAACACAGCCTAAATGAGGGTTGCTATTGAGCAGAGCTGCTTGATGCTGCTGATACGATAGCTGATGAATAGATTATGTCTATGAAAAGGGTTTTTCTTTTGAATCTTTCATTTTTTAATTTTAAAAATAAACTCTTTAAAAACTTATTTTTAAAATATAGATCTTTTGATCTACCAGACATGGAAAAACAATACTAACACATCATCTATAGTGGGCGTGGTAATTTTATCCTTCCACGCTAGCAAAACCGACGTGGCCAAGAAACGCTGTTACGCTAGCTAGATCGGCGTGGCAGTGTTGTCTTACCACGTTAGTTGGGCCAATGTGACCAAAAGATTCAGTAATTGGAAAAAAATTTAGAAGGATTTATTTTTAAAATTAAAAATTAAAAAGATTTTTAAAAAATAAAAAAAATGCGAACTTGCTGGTTATTAACTGCAAAATTTGGTAAGATGTGCGAAGAAAACAATGGATTCTATGCGGATTTGGAGGAGATAATTCGGTTTCTAAAAACAGAGCAACGCATCAGCTAGAGGCTATATCTTCGACACCCCACTCTCCGACGGCGGTCTCGATCATCCGGTTGATGATGTCGGCGCCGTCGTAGGTGCGGAAGAACTCGAGGTAGAGTGCCTTGGCACGTCGATGGTGAGCACCGCCAGTACTGGGCGCGTCCAAGATCACGGTGATGCCATCGAGGGACGCGCGCATGGCACGCTGGTCGGAGTGTTTGATGTACGACAGTAGCTTGATGTTGATGTGCTCGGCGGCGCCATGCGCCCTGGCTCGGCAGAGGTGGTCAAGGGCACGGAAGTAGCGCGGCGGGAGCATGTCAGCGACGGAGAACCTGAGCACCGGGAGGTCGCGCAGGAGGCGTGCCCAGCGGCAAGAGAGGATGGCGGTGGAGAGCGTCGTGGGGATGTTGAGGCGGGACAGGACATGGCGGAGCAGCGCGTCCAACAGCGAGCTCAGGCGGTTCTCGCCGCCAGCTCCATGGTCAGCCTCTGGGTAGGGATGAAAACGGAGCGGATACGGACGGATAATGAACCGATCTTACAGCAAGAACAAGAACTGAACAAGAGCGCAACTTAGTTCCCGAAATCGCCAAGAACCTTCTTTCAAAACCAAGAAACCTATTCCCCAAATTTACCCGGAACCGATTCTAGTGCAAGAAATCAAGCACAAGTACAGCTCCCACGGACGTGGTGCACGCCGGCACGGTGGAGGCGTAGACCGTACAGGTTGGGCTAGAGCTGGGGGTGGAGGCAGAGCTCCATCGCCGCTGGCCTCGTGTTGCTCGCGTTGGGGACGACATTGAGCTCGAGCGATCCTCTCGTGCGGCGGAGGCGCTTCACAGCCATCTTTTGCATAGGATGGGATGATTTTACCCTCTCCTGATGCAATTTTCAGTCAAACCCTCGCCTCTTTTGCAAATTCCTGGGACGTGTTATTGATAAGAGATGGAGGGGGTTGAGCTAAATAGTGGGGACCTTACGAGGTTAGAGTTAAATAGTTGGGGAAACTTGAGGGAGGGCAAACAAGGTAATATTTTATCTCATAAAAAGAAGTAGTATTTCGGTCATTTCGACTCCCTTCTTTGAAATAATGTAGAGATGATTGCATTTGATTTTTAAAAGGATCAAATTTTGTTTCATATTTGAGGGGAAAATTCTGAAAAAAATTGGAAGTTCTGCTGGCTTTGATTATTTAGACCTTATAAAAAAAGTAGTATTTCGGTCATTTTGACTCCCTTGTTTGAAATAATGCAGAGATGATTGGATTTGATTTTTAAGAAGAACAAATCTTTGTTTCATATTTGAGGGGAAAATTCGTAAAAAAATTGGACGTTCTATTGGCTTTGATTATTTAATATAGTTTTTTTAAAAATGAAAATTTTAATTTTGGTTTTTACACTCGGGTGAAATAATTCCACCCCATTTTTTTCATATTAAAAAATCATTTCCTTGTAAGGTTTGTATTTTTATTAGTATATGCACACTTACTTCCTCCGTGTAAAAAAACAATTTCTCATATGAAAGTGTATATTGTTACTAGCAAGAAATTTTTCAACAATTATAACGGTGAATTGACAATCATCTATTAAAAGGAAAATGCTCCTGCAACCGAGCATTGCGTCGGTTCATGCGGTGGACTCAACGCTAACACACAATGCTCTATTTCTTTTATCCATGTCCTATATATTCTCCATCCCTACATTATGCTTACTAAGGCTGCGTTCGCTAGTACTACTTCCCAACCTGCACAGTGATCACGGAAAACGGAGCGATCCATTAGCACGTGATTAATTAAGTTTTAGCTATTTTTTTAAAAATGGATTAATTTGATTTTTTAAGCAACTTTTGTATAGAAACATTTTGCAAAAAACACACCGTTTAGCAGTTTGAAAAGCGTACGCGTGGAAAACGAGATATGTAAGTTGGGAAAAGGGGGAAAGAACAAAGCCTAAGGGCAATAGCAATGCGCCCTGAATTTTGTTTGGTCTGGGCTGCCAAATAGACCTCAAGAACTCAAAAGACACAAGGCTCACAGTGCATTAGGCCTCAATCTAGAACCACAAAAATCTGAAGACAAATATATAAGCCACTAGGCCTACAGTGGGTGTGACCCAATCCACCCAGCCCCCGGTACCCAAAACTGCTCAACTATACAATGACAATCCTACCCTTGATTTCCTGGCTATTGAACAAACATGCACTGTTACCTGCAGCCAGACATCAGGTTGTCCCTTTCTCACAGCCAGAGAAAGCCACAACCACAACCACAACCACAACCACAAATACCCACACAACCACAACCAACAACTAATAGTTCCCTTTTATATTGCCAAGATTCACAGTCCACTGGTGCTTGACAAATGTCCATAATCGAAAGCATCAACCACATGACAAATTCACCATTACATATCGCAAGGACTGAATACTAGGAAATTCTATTACAAACCATTTCTACTTATAGGGAAAAGTCATCCAAAGGCCAAATATATATCTTCCAGCCAGCTGGTATAACAAACAACCCATTTGCACATGTATGCCACAAAAAAAAAGAAGACCACCATGCCTTCACAATATCCATGTATGTAGTAGCTATCCCACCAAAAAAAGGTGCCCATCTTGCATAATGCGAGGCCAAAGAATAGTTAATGGTTGATGTGCTGTGACCTGCAAGAAATAATCAGAATCAGTATGTCACACAAATAACAATGCTTGAATAAACAACAACAGAAGAGCAGTAGCAGGCAGCATGCTTAGTCCACGTGTGGGCTATCCCCTCCACCCCAAATCTGAGCAGAAAGTTTTGTCACAGCCTTCATATGTGCCTCCTTAGCTCATGGCTCCATCTGAGATGTGTCCACCTGAAGCAGCTCAGTAAACATCTCCATTGCCTTGCTCTTCTGTTCAATCAGCTTGGATTGCCTATTCTCTTGGGCGGCCAAAAGGGTAAGATTGGCGGCCTCGACTCTCTGATCAGATAGCTTCTGCTGAAATCCTTTTATAGCCTCTACATCCCCTTTCTGAGATGCATTAGCCTCAACAAGGGACTTGAGATGTTGGCTAACCTCCAAAGTTGCTTGGGCCACCTCTGGAGTTGTCCCCCTGGCTTTCTTTGTCCTCTTAACTCCCATAGGCCTATCTTGCGGCATTGGTCCAGCATTGAAGTTGAGATCAGGGGTGAACTTCCTAGCACCATTGCCATAACTTGAGGCATGCACATTCCATTTCGGAGAATCACACGCAGCCCTCCACCAATGCATGTACTTGAAATGCTTCCCTTGTGACTGGCTGGTATAAAGCTCCATGGCTTCCTGCATGAGCATTTCTTCGCTTCGACCACTCACTTGGTTGTCCCGCAACTGAATATAGCATCCATTGAATAAGGCAACCTTCCTCGATGTCTTGTGCCAATGAGACTTTAGACAGTTGGCATCCCTTTGTTTGTCAGGAGGCGTTGTCTGGTTGTACACCTCTGTCACCTTTGTCCAATATGTTTCACCCTTCCTGTTCACCCCCTCTACAGGATCAGTTGAGTTCTCTAGCCACGCCGATACCTGCGAAACATACAAATAATATATTTGTTATTGACAGCCTGCAATAAATTTCAAAACGATGCTACCATATGGCCTAAACATTGACTAAACATTTCTAAATGCATCCGACATCAACTGTGTAACATTAGTAGTTGTTGATTAAAAAAATTCTTCCGGAGCGTCATATGGCCTAATGCATAACTGAATCACATTTGGACAGCAAGCGTCAATCATTATTTTACGTAATCTGCTATACCATCAATTTATGAACCAAGACCATCTCCTATATCATACTTAAATTTTACTCCTAATACTACTCGACTAGGATCAGCCAACACACAAAATTAGGCTCATTAAAAAAACTTTGCAAAGCAGCCCAACACGCTGCATTAGTTTTGGCCACTACAAAATGGCAAAAATAAGCTAGCTGAAGCTATAAGTACTGATGTACAAAATTTTGCACCACCAATGTATGATTATATTCTGCTCACTTACAAATGCACTACTCACTCATGCCTTACTTGAGAATCCAAAGTCCAATATCGACTTCCACCACCCAAAAACCCCTTAAAATGAATTACACTAATTTACTTGAGATAAATGGCTTTCGCAGTGAAAATTTTAAGAAAACAGCATAACTGCCATCAAAATCTACATGTCAACCATGACTTCTACATTACTCATTTTGTACAATCCTAAATCCCCCCACCTCCAACAACAATCATCACTTATACACAATATATTTTGAGCCCATTATTTCTTTCATCTCACCTAATAACTCTAGAATTCACTTGTGTACTATCAACCAGCACAACATTAAAATATCAGAACTTGACACTAGTATAGCTGCGATAGAAAAAATGCTAGAAAATTAAAGAACACATACCAGCCTTATGTCTTCTTCATTTGTGTAGTACCTCCTACCCTTTGGATCAGCACCAACAGTTGGAGAGGCAGTGACACGGCGCCGGCGTGCAGATCTGGAGGTTGAGGGTGCCATCCCACCAGCTATGGATGGGGCCGTCAGAGGTGTGGTGCTTGCTGCCGGCGGATGTGGAGCTGGAGGTGCCAGGGGCTACGTGCAGAAGGGGGGAAACGCTGTAGGCGGGAAGGGGAACACCGGATGTGCGGGGAAGGGAGATGACTGGCTACAAGCTTGGGATAAACTACCCGCTAGAGTCGGATCTTGCAAAAAACGAACAAAAGAAGTTGCCATAGCTGGATCCATTGCCACCTAGGGTTTCAACCATGATGATGAGAGGGGGGAAATAAAAAACATTGAAGAAGTGATTTCTGGAGCTAGGGTTCAACACCAACGTACCTCGGTCCACAGCGACGGTGAGGGCGGCGGCTGTCCTGCTGCTGCTCCCGACGCCGGTTTAGGCCCTTCTGCAACCGCGAGTGAGGAGACAAAGCGATAGCGCCGAAGCGGGAGGCGAATAGCGGGCGTGGATGCGGGAGCGCAAGGGTGGGCGCGGGAGGGGGAAGAATCGCGCGCGAGAGGGAAAAAGCGAGGACGATTTGGGGATAGAGGGGGAAAATCGCACAGGAGGAGCGTGTTGATGCAAAAAACACACACTGGCCTCAGAGATTTGCTTTACTCTAGTGCAGGTCCAAAATTAGGGTTTTAGGTTCAAGGGCGTGCCAGTTGATTTGATCCTACAATCAACAAGAAAAATATGCAAAGAATATCAGTAAACGATAGACAATCGGCCATAGGGCCGATTTCATATCGTATGTGACCTAGCCGATGCAATAAAGCATGAATCGGCTGTAAGGTATAGTCAATGATAAAACTAACCCTAAAACTAGTATATCGGCTGTAAATATTAGTGTTACACAATCAGTAAATCAATATTATTTTAGAAATAAGCAATTGGGATAGATCGGACTGAACCGAGACAGTATAAATTGCCCAAGTCTAAAGATAACATGACATAGCCGATATCTAGGTTTAAGTATGTATCGGCTATAGCTCCGATACATCCTTATACCAGGATATTCTTTAGTAATAAATATATTAAAGTATAACCAATTAGATTGGTATCAAGCTCAATATATTTATATTAGATTAGATCCTGATATAAGGGGCAGATATAGAACATTAAACAAAGCATAAAACAATGTAAAACATCTACACCAGGTAAGATCGGCTGAAACTCCGATACTATCCTTATTAACAACCATGAGGCAGGCTAGATATCATGATTCTAAATACGACTTAATAGGTTGGATTTAACCAATGCAGCATTAAGTATAAATAGAAACATGAGATCCAAAGAATCAAGCCGATGATAGTCTTTTAGGGATGGTGGATACATTATATAATCTAAACCAACAAAGTAATCTAGCCGATATCGACGAAACCCTAAAAAGGATCTAGCCGATGCAAGTAGTTTATATTGTCGACTTAAATTATATAACGTATATGATAACTCGGAGATTCACAACATAGAACTATAGTGTCATAAAGATGTAAGCACTAGCCCTAATGATGCAAATCGCTATGACAAGATATACCTTTTCGTCGAAGATCAAATTGATGCAGCACGACTCGAGAGCACAAACTTGTCGAAAAGTAGAAAGTAAAGGTGGCGATGCGCCGAGATTGATTGAACGTGTGTTGTTATTATTTACAAGACCTCGGGATTATATTTATACCCGAAAATACAAACATTGTCCATCACGGACACGACTCATATTAACCTAATACAAATCTAACTAACGAACAAGTTCCTTAGGCGGACTCTTACCGAGAATATCTATAAGGAAATTAAATAAAATATCCTAATTAATAGATACAATTGCCTCCTCAGGACTCTATCCATGCATGGCAATTCATATGAAACACGTTAACACATCCCGATGACGTGTACCGAGTCATATTACCGCAATCGGCTCAATCGGCTAACTGCATCCGACTCTGACTCTGCCGATCCAGTTTAGAGCCGATTCGGACTATAGCCGATTCTCACTCTGTCTCCGGAAACGATCCAATCTCTTTGATTCTCTCTGATTCTTCCCGACTTTATCTTCATCTCTGATACCTTGAATTACCAAATTTGGTCGTCAACAGAACGGCGCCTGATGCCACAAACTCTGCAGTGCGCCCGTGGCCTCCGCTCCCTGCGCCATCGCGCATAATTCGAGCCGAAGAACGTGTGCCCAAAACTGGTCACGCGGTCCTCAATTTTGTGGGCCCATCCGAAAACGTGGCATTGAATCTCCCTTGCTCGCGTACGTGGAGTCCTGGGGCTAAATGACAGCAAGGCCCACTATGAATGGCCTTAGTCGCCCAGCTTCTCGCGTGACCTGAGGTCGTGGGCCCGTTGCCCCGCCTAGTGATGGCTCACCTACGCTAGCCGCATGCCCGCATCGCGTGCGTCCGTCCGCCCTCATCGCTGCAGTCGTCACCTGCGCCCGTTGCGGCTGCCGTCGGGGTCGTCGTTGTCCCTGTCTTCTGCATCAGCGGTCTCCGGATCAACCGTCGCTGTCTCCTGCAGCTATCGCATGGCCACCACCTTCATTCGGCAGGCGGAGGCTCTTGGAGCTAAGGCCGCCCATGGACCAATGCGCCTTGTGTGCCCACGTCGCCTGCGTCCACTATCGTCGCTTGCATCCACCTACGCCATGGCATGCATCCAGCCTCCACCTCACCCCCGTCACCCTCATTCGCCTCGGCTACCGCGAATGTCGATGCTTGCATCCGCCCCAGCTGCGGCCGTCGCGCCATAGCCACCGCCCTTGTCCACTCGGGTGTCACCATATCACACACCCACCGTTGTCTAGCCCGGCCGCCGCTGTCTCCCGCGTCCGTCGCATGGGCACCATTATCATGCACGGCCACTAGCGTCAGTTGCATCCGCCGTACGGCCGCTGCCATCTCCCTCATGGCTGCGGGGCCACCGCCATCTCCTGCATCGTTGCACGGCCGCCGCCATCTCCCATGCATGCCCCGCCACCGAACATCATCTTCAGTCACCGGAAAGGAAGGGGAAAGGAGGGAGAAAGAGAATGAGATAGGAGTAGATGATAGGTCCACTAAGGTAATAAAATATTTATGCTATAGTATTTCTATCGTACACATTACCTACGTTGTTTACTATAGATGATATGGCTATTTTTTAAGTTGACAGCAGGCTATGTTATTGACCTTGATATAAGAACAGCCCATAATACAAGAAAGCAGTTAATAAGCATTAAATGCCTCATTATTACTGGGTAACGTAACTATGAAAATGATAAACAACTATTACCAATGCATATGCTTATTACCGGCGAGAACGAAATATACTAATATTAATATTACGGTGTATTCCATCTCGGTGTTTTAGCGTGGCAATTCACATTAAGCAAGAGATTTTTTTTACATGGAACTCACCTTATTTTCACACCCAATACATGCGCACCTTGTGTGTCTCTCCAACCTACTAATACCACCTTACCATAGGCTCACTATTGCAAATTTCAGCAATATAAACATAGCGTAATAATAGCAAGGAGCAGAGATGACGGCATGTGTGACTAAGACAAGCGGTGGTGGTGCCGGTGGCTAAGGACAAGTTTTATAAAGGGGTAGTTACCACATCAAATTTTATCCATGTAAGATAAAAGGTGATATGTACAATACATCACATCTACACTATCTCTATCATACTAACCAAATGATTTTATTTTATTTGTTTATCCAATCCCCTCTTTCTTTAATCTCATTTTCCTTGGAGTTTGTGTGGAGGTTATCCCTTGCATAAGGAGTGACCCACATTCTCTTTCCTCACTTATTTCTTCCACCTTATCATTCAATCATATGTGGTATTTTTAAAAGCAACACATTAAGCATTATAGTACTTGTCCTAATGTGACTATGATGAGGCTCACATCAGTGATGACTAAGGCTCACTGCGGCGGTGATAGCTGTAATGATAAAGCTCGCGGCAGCAATAGAGACAACAACAACAACTGCAATGAAGCTCACGACAAGTGTGACGGTGATGACAGCCACTACTGTGATAAGGCTCACGACAATGTTAGTATGCTGCCATAATTTTTTATATGTCAACCTTGCAAGCACGATGTTTAATGTGCGAGATCAAATTGTTGCTAACCAATATTTGACGATAATTCATTCTTTTTACAGTGATTTATGACTTCTATTTGAAGTTTCAACAATTACAACTCAATGTTGCATATGTGTCATCAAACTGTTTCACGAAGACTTATCGGTGTTTCAACCTACTATTAGATGCTTCATCTTCTTTTATTTATCTTCCATGTTTCATACCACTTCTCAGAATATTTCATATGCATCCTAGTTGTTGCCTTTTTCTTGATAGTGCAATTGGTTTTCTTTAATGATTCACTCATATTGGTTACTCGATTTTTGTAATAAATATTTTTAAAGTGAAGTGCATGAGCCGTCTCTAAACTTGTACGGGTGTATCATCTAGCTCCCTATACTCTCAAAATGTATTTTTGGTCCCTGAACTTATTATGAGTATCATATAGGTTCAAATGGGCTCTAACCATTCTGTGAGTTGACGTGGCATGCCACAATTACACCTACATATCAAAGGTATCCATATGTTAGTTAGATAGAAAAAAATTGAAAAGAGGAGAGATAGATGAGAAAATGATGTTTTTAATTTAAAAAACAAATTAAAAAGGGAGAAGAAAAAAATATGTTCTTAATTTTTTTCTACATGTGGCTAACATGTGGGTCCATAACATGTCACGTCAGCACATAAAGCGGATTAGAGCCCGTTTGGAGCTAATGACACCCAAGACAAATTTAGGGATCGAAAAGTGCATTTTATTGAGTTTAGTACCTACATGATATACTTACGCAAGTTTAGAGACCACCCATGCATTCTACTCATATAATGTTGCAACTGTTTGAAACACTTTTCATCAAGTGAATGAAACATCTAGAACAAATTATTTTGCTAGGTGATGAAACATCGTTGGACATTTTGACTAAGGTAAGAATATAAAATTTGGGCAACAATTGAATCAGATAAAAATGCGTGAACATGTAAGTAATTTTCTTAAATACAAATCGTAGAGTACAAAACTCTCTTGGTACTAAGTACCAGCCACTTCCTTCTGTCTAATTTATAAAAAGAAGAAAAGTTTACTGATTTAACTAGAGAAATTGGCAACCAAAACATCAAACACATAACACGTTGATGCCTCGTGTACCGGTTCAATATTAAAAAAACACAAATCAATGTGAACCATCAAAGCAAGATGTTGTGCTTAAAAGTTTGCTTTTTCATGAACTTCAATTTTTCATATAAACATTTTTTCCATGTGAATAGGACTTCAATATTCTATTGGAGGTGAAAATTACTTTTACCATGTTTTCCTTTCCTTTAAAATACAAGTAGTATATTATAGTAGTATTTTGAAAGGTTTAGACGGTTGATTCTTGGTCATCGTTTTCTTAGCGATAAAAGCACACTGGTTGCATCAAACATGAAAGTATGGAGGCTAATTAGTATTTTATTATTGCTTGATTAAAAACATGTAAGCTTGTCATGGTCTTGGCTCAAGCATAACATGGTTGGTAGCGCTTCTAACTTGGCAGGAAACATACAAGTGAGAGTCTCAATAATGCTTCCACATAATCTTAGTCCATCAAAGAGCCTCTGTAATGATACTCGGCTAATAGTAAGTCAACTCACACTTCGTGTGATTGAAGGTAGATAATTACCGGGAAGGCTAAGGGATGTAAGGCATACATTCCGAGAATAATAACTACATTAACCTCAAGTAAATGGCCATTCAAAATAAAACGGCTTCAATTCCCATTACAAGTTTCATATGCATTGATGATAAATAAAAACCACGGACAAACTCTTAATAGAATTGGTGTTTACATACCAGGCCAGTCTTTTCACATTGGCAGCTCTATGTTGCTTTCTCACGAGTAACTTCACTAGATGGTTTACGTGTTTTTGATAGAAAATAACCCTCCAGACCATGCAAACAACACTCATAATGTGGTGTATAGGTAGGTTTTTGAGAATTTATCTTAATGGTAAATGTATTAATAATGATGAGTTTCTTTCATGTCTTGTCTATTCAATAAGATGGTACTGTATTAATTGACATATGTTTCTTTTTAGTCTTCTAAGAGCCATAGCTTATGGAAGATCAGTGCTTCGCAAAAAAAAGTATTATCTTCATATAACTGCTCTCTGTTCTACGAACCATGTCTTTGCTATCGACTACCTTTATATGTAAGTACTTACATTCAATGAACATAAATAAAGCTAATCGCCATTTAACACGTTATTATTAGACAAATTTGTTAGGGTTGTTTTGAGATTGGATGTATTTACTTGTTTGCTATTAAGTGGTAACAAAATATACGTGTAGTTGTACACGTGTATGAATTATACTTACAATGCTATGCATATCCGTGATTCCAGATTTCTTAAAAAAGTGTAGTTTGCATAATTATAAACTAAATTCGAAAATATACTGTTCATTCATTTATTTTCAAAAATATTTAAGATGTAATTTTTTTAAAAAAATATACCGTCGATATCGCTAAATTATTACGTGAAAATGACGTGGGCGTGGCAGCGAGAGCGGTGTTGCGCGAGGGTAACGTGGGACCGAGCGGTCTCGTGCGGCTAACCAGCGACACCGCAGCCAAAACAGCGACAACGGCCAACAATTTCGCTAATTATTCTGATAAGCGATTAATTAATCACTAATTAATCGCATGATGTGTCAGTGTCGCATGTTTGTTGTGCGAGAACGCAAGACTGTGCGGCGTCATCTCGCGTCGTCCACACGCCGACACGCGACACCGCGCGGTCTCGTACCGTCCTAAGGTGATACTTTGATCACTCTCACGATATTCTCACTCAACAATTCAGCGATATCGATGATATATTTCTATCAAATAAATTATATCCTAAATATTTGTAAGAAAAAATAATGGATAGAATATTTTCAAATTTAATTCGTATAATTGGAGACATAACATCTGTGATTCCATATTGTTGTGCTTCATCTAATTTCCTGTACATATTGCACAAGTTACATGGTATGTATAAAACTATAACCTTTTGCCGAACTAAAATGTTATTATGCTTCAGTCATATTTTTATGAGGATAATTGTCCCTCTAGAATAAATCACCTCAGTGTCTTGGATATCCTCTTTCCATATACACTTATATTGTAGCTGATTTGAGATTTTTGGTACTCTTATGCAGATCCAAACTTCTAAAAGAAACAAATGCTCATCTACTGTAAACACTTGATTACTTTGAAAGGCAAAAAGTTCTTTTGCTACAATCCTTGGAGCTTTTTCTACCGGCATGTTTGATCGGTTAAGTAATACCTAACTGTGTTCTTGGTATGATCAGACGAAACAAGCATCACATTATATATGTTCTCACTAAATGATATACTCTTGAATCCCCACAAAGATTAAAACCAATTTTTCCCTTTTCTGTTATGCTTGCCAAACTACAGTATTTATATGGGAACCTTCAGAGGCGGTTCCAGTGGGTGGTCCAGGTGGTTGGAATTTGGCCCACGAGGACCGCCCCATGGTCCAAACAAAAAAATAGCCCACTAAGACCTCAAGCCCAAAACAAGTTAGGGTTAGGCTCAGGGAGAGGCGCCAGGCCGCCAGCCACAGCCGTAGCCTCGGCGCTGTGGCGGTTCCCTCCTCTGCCTCAACACCGGTTGCCGGCGCGCCTCCTTCTCGGTGTCTCGCCGCCTCCCGACTCCACCTCGGCGCGGCGGCACCACCTCCTCGCCTCCTCCCTTCCTCGGCTGGCGGTTCCTCCAGTCCACTTCCCAGCCTCCCCTCTCGGCCACTCTGTCTCCGTCGGCGTCGGCGGCTTGGTGCCTCGGTGCCTCCGGGCCTCCCGACTCCACCTCGGCTGCTCGGCACGGCGGTGCCGCCTCCTCGCCTCCTCCCTAACTCCCTTCCCCGGCTCCCCGGCTCCCCGCTCCCCCACGGCGGCACAGCCCACTCCCATCGGCTAGCACTGGCGTCGGCGGGCGGTGGCTAGCTTGTAGCCGTGTACAGTACAGGGCGGCTGCCTGGGCGCTTGGGCCCAGGCGCCCAGCCCGGCGCGCCGGCGCGGCACCCTAGTCGGCGGTCGCCCTCGCGGCCTCGCCCCTCCCCCGGCTACCCCCATTCTGCTGGCAGTCAGCGCCTCTCTCCAGCTCTCCTGCTGCTGCTACCTGTGCCTGGCAAAGTTCAAAGGTCAGTAATATTTTTTGTTGGTTTTTGCAATGTTGCCCTATGAAGTAGTCAGTAATCAGTAGTAGTGCTAGAGAAAATCTATTGTTTGTCTCTTTAATTTGTAGTGTAAATTGCAGTGAGACATGAAAAGGAATGGAGACATCACATCACTTTTTTGGAAACATGAAGCAAAGGTGAAAAAGAGGGCAAATCCTATTGATGAGGATGTTCAAATTGAAGAAGAGGAGCCACAATTGGAAGAGCCACAACCAACTCCAGTTGTTGAGGCAACAAATGTAGAACGAGTATGATGCTGATCATCTTCAATATGATCCAGGATTGAGATCCCCTATTGCGAGCTATGATATCAATGAACAAGACGCAGTTCGGCGTGCATATATTTGGAAAGGTTCAAACCAATGTTATCCACATGATTTCCCAGTCAGGGAAATTTATGCTAAGAAGCGCCACTTCTCAATTTTGTTTGGTTTCATAAGTACCATTGGCTTGAATATAGTCTTGCAAAGGATGTTGGGTTTTGCATGGTATGTTACTTGTTTGGTAGTGGAACTAGTAATTTTGTTAAGAAGGGTTGGAGAAATTGGAACAAAGCCGAAGCACTTGACAAATATGTGGGGGTATAACAAGTGCTCACAATAAAGCTCAAGAAAAATACAACCTATTTGTGAATGGTGGTCCTTCAATTGATAATGTCATTGTGAAGGTGTCAAATAAGAGTGAAGTTCGGTATAAGGCTAGATTGACTTATTCACTTCGATGTTTGAGATATCTTTTAAATCAAGGATTGGCATTTCGTGGACATAATGAAAGTGAAGAATCTAGTAACAAAGGGAATTTCATTGAACTTTTGAAATGGCTTGCTGAAAGTAATAAAGAAGTTAATCGGTTGGTGTTGAAAAATGCTCCTAGAAATTGCATCTTGACTTGTTCTAGCATACAAAGGGAAATTATCCATTGTTGTGCTAATGAGACTACTAAGTGCATCATTGAAGAACTTGGTGATGATCATTATGCAATTCTTGCTAATGAGTGTAGTGACCTTTCACATAAGGAACAACTTGCTCTTTGTGTACAGTTTGTTGACAATCTAGGAAGGGTATGTGAACGGTTCCTTGGAGTAGCCCATGTAACTAGTACCACTTCTGCTGCACTTAAGGAGGCAATTCTAACTTTGCTTAGTGATCATCACTCGACTCCTTCTCAAATTCATGGTAAAGGATATGATGGGGCTAGTAGCATGAAAGGAAAGATTAATGGGCTGAAAACATTGATTATGAAAGAGTCTCCTTCTGCTTATTACATCCACTGTTTTGCACATCAACAACAAATGAGTTGTCTTTGTGCTTACAAAAGAGAGACCAAGATATTGTTAATGCAATGTCACTTGTAACTTTGGCTAATGAAAGAATGCAAAAATTAAGATCTGAAGGATGGGATGAATTTTTTTCAAGGAACAACTATTTCATTGTGCAATAAACATAGTATCCAAGTTCCAACCTTAGATGGTAAATATGTGCCTCATGGAAGATCTCCAAGGTTTTATCCAGACCAAACAAATGATGATCATTTTAGAAGAGAAGTGTATATTGGTGTGATTGACAAAATTAGCCAAGAGCTGAATAATAGGTTTGATGAGGTTAATATGGAATTGCTCATTTGCATGTCAGCGTTGAATCCATTGAATTCATTTGCCTCTTATGATACACAACAAGTACTTAAGCTTACCAAGTTTTATCCAAAAGACTTTTCAGCCTTGGATTTGATTAGACTTGAATTACAACTTGGAACTTTTATTGATGATATGAGAAAAGATGAAAGGTTCAAAGGCCTAGAAACTCTTGCTGAGCTCTATTAAACTTGTTGAAACAAAAAAGCATGTTCTTTATGATTGGGTCTATTTACTTCTCAAGTTGGTATTGATATTACCTGTAGTAACCGCAAGTGTTGAGAGTGTTTTCTGCATTGAGTATAGTGAAGAGCAAGCTAAGAAACAACATGTGTGACAAATTATTGAATGATTGTTTAATCACATTTATTGGGTAGGATGTCTTCTCCCAAGTTAGCGAAGAAGACATTATACAGAATTTCATGTCTATGAAGACCCGAAGAGTAGAAAAGTAGAGTTTTGTAATCTTCTATCTATCTACTGTAAGATATTTGAACGATTATGTTCTAACTTCCGTAACTTCAAACTTAAATGTTGGTTTTAAGCAAGTTGTGATGTTATGAGATATATTGCTACATTTCAATTATATTTTTATTATTTTTGGTGCATTTGGCTTAAATTTGTAACATTGTGATAATTTAGAACATTAAGTAGGACCACCCAACGATTTATTCCTGGAGCTGCCACTGGGAACCTTGCTTTTCAGGTTCTATATATCAAATTTGTCATTAGGGAAGCTACACATAGATAGTTGTGTCACGTTGGATGCAAATGATTATAAATATGTGTTGCCTTTTGTTGTCGTCATTCAAAGTTTTATTTTACCAGTGCACGTATCTTACATTTTTTGTTCTTCTTTTTATTTTAGCTGGTAGTGCATCTATTTGCTGACATCGCATGTCAGTTTCCAATCCACTTAGCTCTGTTGCCGTGGAGCCCGCCGCAACGCACAGGCCACCGACTAGTTTTCTACGAACACACCTCCTAATACGCTAAAATACTAAACGATGTGTTTTTTACAAAATATTACAGAAAAACTACTTTAAAAATCATATTAGTTCTTTTTAAATGTGTTAGCTAATACTTAGTTAATTACGTGCTAATTACCCATATGTTTTTCGTGCCGGAGAGATGGTTCCCAACCATCACTCTCGAACACACACTAAAGTTGCTAGTGGAACTCACACAAACAACACTAAGATTGTGTTCGGCATAATGAGTTCCCGACTCCTCTCCCTCGTATTTCGCACGTACGTTTTTCAAACTGCTAAACATTGCTTTTTTGCAAAAAGTTTCTATACGAAAGTTGTTTTAAAAAATCATATTAATCCATTTTTAAAAAAAAATAGTAAATACTTAATTAATCACATGCTAATAAGTTGCTCCGTTTTTCATGAGGAGACCCAAACAAACACAGCCTAAATATTTTAAGGACAAACAGGAATAATATGCTCCTGTTTCAGAAAAGAGAAGAAATGTGTTCAGGCGTGCAGATCTCGGTTTGATCTAGGCCGTTGAGTCCCAATCTGACGCCCGTAGAAGCAGCAAGCTCAACTCTGCATCTCAAAGCCCACCCACCCGATCGCACCGAGCCGTCCCCTAGACGGCGCCGCTGCCGCCGCCGCCGTCGCCGCCCCTAGTCCGATGGCTACTCCGGCCAGCGATCCCACCGGCGCAGGGACGCCGGAGCCAGCAGCGCCGTTCTCCGCCGACTGGAAGGAGCGGATCTTGCTGCCCGCCGCGGTCGCCGGTGAGCCGCCCCTACCCACCCCAAGAACTTTCCGCGGCGATTCCAAAGGGGAGGGGATTCGCTGACTCGGGATGCTTTGTAGGTGTGGTCGGAGCTGGATTCGGGCTGTTGTCGCGGCACCGGGCGCGCCTTGGCGCCGCCCGCGCCACCGCCACCTACGCCGCCAACCTATCCATCGTCGCCGGGTGCTACGGTGGTGAGCTCTCTTGTTACGTCGGGGCGTCTGATTTGTTCAGGTTTTTGTTGTTAAGTCCTTTAGCTTTTGAGATGAATTGAATCTCTAAGTGAGGTGCGGTTAGATGCCTCGATTTGGATTATTGGAGTAGTATATTTCTTCACTGAACTTGTGACTTTGATAATCTACTGTTGTGGTAGGAGAGAAGTAGAGTTGCTATACTTCACTTCTCACCATTTCTAGTTATGACTTGGATGTTGGTTGAGATTATTATATTTAAGCTACTAGATTGTCACTACAAAACACCCTGGGTAATTGGATCGGACTTGAACTCATTTTGGAGGCGGGTTGCCTGCCTGGGAACATTGTGCAGATGATATAATGATAGGCAGATACAAAACGATTTTCACATTTCTAGTGTCTCAGTTTGGGATACTGAATTACTACTCTTGTTAACCATTGAACAAGGTAGCCTTTTTCTGCGTAAATTAGCATAGCCATTTTTGCTGGGGAATTTGATGTGGTGCCTTGCGATATTGTGACTTTGTGAGTGATTATCAAACTATGATACTTTACCTTAGCATCTTCTAACATACGTCCAGTCCCTCCATAGTAAGGTTTCCGATTATCCATTATCCTCTAAGCATGCTGTTAATCGTGCTATCAACATCATGAAGCCATTTCACAACATCCACGGAGCCATTGTGAATAAAAGAATGATTGTCTTAGTTTGTTGTTACTGTTGTCTCACTTTCATTTGGCAAAGATTCAATGCCTAAGTAAATCTCTCTTTGATCTATTGTCCATGATATAATCTTAGTAAAATTAAGCTCATCAGCTATGAGTAAGTAGAATTGTGGCAGGCTGACAGCTATTATCTTTTAAATGCAATGCCCTGAACAGAACTTTTTTAGTGCCCACAACTCCTTTTTTTCCCTAGCACTTGATCAGTTGAAATAATTCAGGGTTTTATTGCTCAAGATTACAAAAGGTGGAGAAATTTCTGGTCAGCCAAGGAACATAAGTTGTAGATATTCTTGAGAATATTTTCACATTGGATGAAGGGATGAGCTTTCTTTTGAGTTGGCTTTGATCGATTGCTTGGTGTCATGCTATTTACTACTACGGTTAGCTAAATTCGTTTATGACACCGATTCATTTCTAGTTGTTCAGGGTTTAATCGCTCAAGATTACAAAAAGTGGAGAAATTTCTGGTCAGCCAAGGAACATAAGTTGTAGATATTGTGCTATATGGGTACTAGAAATAGTCTACTTGACATGTTTGAACTTGTTTTGAGCTATTATTGCTTACATCTGTACACAGTATGAAGTATGAACATTTGTTGTCCTTTTCACATAGGAATCTGGCATCGGTTTCAATTCTGGTTGGTACTGAAACTGTACAAGTTCTATCTTGTGGATTTTAATCTACTATTGAGAATACATACTTTTTTAATGTGATTTAGAATACATACTTTGCACTGTTTTTTTTGGGACTATGATTTTCATTTTAAGGAAGACGTTAAACATGTTTGTAAAAGGTGGAATAGTGTCTTCTCATTTATTGCAGCACTTAAATTTTCTGTTAGCTCATGTGAATAAGTGATAGGGAGCCTCTAGATGAATATATAATATATCAACATGTTTATGTAAAGCATGTGGTTGTTTTCCATTCAGGAGCACGTGAACTTGCAAGAGATGCTCGGGCTTCAACACCTGATGATCCCATGAACTCTGTTGTTGGTGGGCTAGCAAGCGGAGCTGTTCTTGGTCGAATACAAGGTTGATCCTTATATGGCACAATCACAATTTGGACTTTTGGTTCTTTCCATATTTGAAAGTATCTAATTTAATCTTTTCAGTAGCTTAGTATTTTATCTTTCAGTAAAACTAGCATCTATAGTATTTCTCACATATAGCTCACAAGTTATGGTACCCAAACGTGTGCTGGTCCCGAACACCACCACGTGTAAAATCATAAAAAGGTTAATGTATTGTAAATTGTGATGAGCTCATTTGTTTTCACTGGTTTTCCAGAATTTTGTGGGATGGGTACTGGTAAGGCTACTATTACTGAACTTGAGTGTCTTTCAGTTCCTGTCTTCTGTTAGATGCAGGATTGCTGATTGTATGTCTCTTTCTGCACCCATTATACATCTCTAGAATCTTTGTAACATCTTCTGCTCTTGTTTCCAAGGAAAGCTGTAAATAAAAGCTTTCAATTTGCATCATTCAACATCACTATAGTTAATAGCACTTATTGCTTTCACTCTATAGTGAATGTTAGAGTTAAACTATGATGCATAGTGTAGCCTTTCTGATGGACTAGCAATCTTTGTTTAGTTCCCCATTCAAGAGCTTAAGATATTTCAACTTGGTTCTCATGGGTTATCTAAGGTTGGTGGTCTTGCTGAGCTCCAATCTAATCATAACAAGATCTTCAGTTCCATTTAAATGGAATGCATCATTATTGTCTTTGGTAGCCTTTTTTTTTTCAAAAAAAAATTATTATGCTAACCTTGGATTGCTGCATTCCACCATTTTAATCCATCTTTCTTCTAAGCTTGTGAACAAATTATGAAATAAGCTTTCAGCCTGCTATTACTAGATTCTCCAGTTATGCATATGCTTGCATGTCTACTTGACTATTCTGTTCAATTTAAATTTCTATTTGACTATTGCTTTAGATTGCCTTGAGGTTTCATAGATAGTCCAATGTGATTGACCTTACTCAAATCATCATCAAGTCTGAGCATTTTATAAAAATCAAGCCTTTTTTTGTGATGAATGAACAGCTTTTGGACTTTAGCACTGAAACTTGTTTGAATGTATTTACTTTGATGTAGGCATAGATCATTATGTTATTTGTTTTCTACTAGGCTGCTTGGTGGAAACTTTTGGGAAATATACCGTGTTTGAAAACTCGCAGAAAGTTATATTGCCATATTCGTATTTGTGTCCCGTACTGCACCACGAGTGTCTCATGAATTCTGTTTGCTCACTATCACTGCAGGTGGACACTTTGGGGCAGTTAAGTATGCGGTCACCTTTGCAGCTGCTGGTACCGCATTGGACTATGCCGCACTGAAGCTGAGCCCTCAACTTAACGGCAAATGGCATGCCCTAAAAGAACATTTTTCTGGAGACAAAGACTGGTTTACGCTCCCCGAATGGTCGCCTATCCAGGTGTTGGATGAGGAGGCCTTGGCAAAGAAACGAGCTCGAGAAGAGAAGTTGTTCGCACAACGAGCTCTCGGTAAACTTAGCAAGGAGGAACCATAGTTACAGTGCTACACTACTGATATAGACTTGATAATTTTGTCAAGGCGCTATGCGTCATGTAAACCATTATAGTTCTAGACTGTTAGAACATTCAGATTTTGGATTTTTCATATTTTTGCTGTCCTTTGTAAGATTTTCATGGAAGGAGAGAAACCATGTTGATCATTGTTGTACTGGAAAGGGTTTTAGCTACCAAAACATATGCAAGCCTGTAATGGTGTTTGTAATACTGCTGGTAATCTGGCACCTTTTGGAAAATAACTCTTTGAATCAAAAACCAGAATTTGAGGAATTTAAGTGCATCATTTTTCCTGTAAAATACCATCGACTACTTTTATCTGTGTACTATTATTTGTCATTAGCAATCTAAAGTTATGCATAGAAAATCTTAAGAGCTCTCCTACGTGGATCCAAAGTGACTCAAAATGCATCACGAAAATAAGAACAAGAGTTAAACAAAAAAAAAATTAAACCTGCCATATGCAATGATTTTTCAGAGGTAACGTATAATGGAAGAATTAGTTCTCCTTCAGGCTTTAGGTTTGAGTTTTCCCTCGTTTTATACGCACGCCTCCCACACTGTTAACTCGTCTGTCTTTTTTACAAATACCTGCTATATGCAATGATTTTCAGAGGCAACGTATAATGAAAGAATTAGTTATCCTTAAGGCTTTAGGTTCGTTTTTTCATGTGCACGCTTCCCGAACTACCTACTGATCTGTTTTTTTACAAATATTTTTCTATAGAAAAAATATTTTAAAAAATCATATTAATCCATTTTTCAAGTTTAGAATCATTAACGACTTATTTTATTTTGCGTATCTTCTCATATCCTACTTACTCCTCCTCTCAAACACACAAGGAAAGGAAAAAAAGACCAAAACGGGAGAAAATTCAAAGGAATAAGTCCACTTTGACTCCCTTAAAAGTGACCCAAATCTAATATGTGACTCTGAACCGCAATACCAGATATCTTGACCGCTAAACTATTAAAACCAGCGCAGTTTGACTCCCTCAGTGGTTTTGAAGAATGGTTTCGCTGACGTGGTGTCTACGTGGCCGTGTTGACCTGGTCTACCGTTGATGTGGCGCGTAGGTGACATTAGAATTAAAAACATACATGTGGGACTCATTCGTCATTCACACAAAAGAAATTTTTGTGGGGCCCACTGACATGTGGGGACTACATGTCAGTCTATCCTTCTTCCCTTCTTCCTCCTCCCTCTCTCTCTCCCCCTTCGGCCAGCGAGGGCCAATGGCGGTGACGGGTGGGAGGGCGGCGGCGCCGTGGGAGACGAGCCAGAGCTCAAGGGAGCCATCCTGCTACGCCGCTGCCTTATCCACCGATGACCCCACCTGCTATGCCGCTTCCTTCTCCTCTTTCGCCGGTTGGCTCCTCCCCTCATGTCGGCGCCGACAACGGAGATAGCAATGCACCGCTGGCTAACGAGCCCACCTGCCATGCCGCTGCCTTATCCTCCTTCACTGGTTGGCTCATCCCCCTATGTCAGCGCCAGCAACGGAGATAGCAATGCACCACTGGCCAACGAGCCTACCTGCTATGTCGTCGCCTTATCCTCCTTCTCCGGCATCCGCAGAGGCAGCGGTGATGCCGACCACGACCGCAGGCGTGGCCTTCTGCCCTCGGACAACGGCGCCACCACACGCCTGCCGGAGCTCCATCAGGACGACAACGACGACAAGGAGCAGACACCAGTGGGCCATGCCTGGTGAAGCGAGTCGTGTCGCGTCCCGAGCTTCGCACCACTTGTTGCTGCCCGTCGTGCCGCCCTGGAACTCCACGTCCTCCAGGCTCTGTCCTGGATGTGAGTCGCCGATGCCGCCATTGTGGATTGGGGTGGAGCAGGATTGGGGATCGGGGGGAAGATATGGAGGGGTAGAGAGAGAGAGAGGCGGCGGTGGGACTGAGCTCCAAGGGAGCTCTAGGCCGGGCGTCGACGGTGAAGGGGATGGCTCTCTCTT
This sequence comes from Oryza punctata, assembly GCA_000573905.2. Taxonomy (NCBI): domain Eukaryota; kingdom Viridiplantae; phylum Streptophyta; class Magnoliopsida; order Poales; family Poaceae; genus Oryza; species Oryza punctata. The sequence continues at coordinate 15,967,195 of CM002491.2, read as the reverse complement.
TCTCGCCTTCTCCCCGGTCTCCTTCTTCGCAGGGGACTGTGAGGGAGCACATTTTTTTTGTGTGAATGATAAATGGGTCCCACATTTTTTTTAAATTCTAATGTCACGTAAGCGCCACGTGGCACGAAGATCATATCAACACTACCACGTAAGCGTCACGTCAGTGAAACCGCCTCCAAAACTACCGAGTGAGTCAAATTGCACCGGTTTTAACAGTTTAGGAGATAAGATATCTGGTTTGCGATTTAGGGTCACAGATTATATTCGGGTCACTTTTAAGGAAGTCAACGTGGACTTATTCCAAATTCAAAACCATTTATAAAAGGCCCACTAAAGTACTTACCCATTAGGCCCATCAAGGACCAGTACTAGTTAAATTACCCATTAGGCCCATCAAGGCCCAACTTGAAATCTAGGGTTTCCTCATCCTCGATGGGGTTTATCCTGCGAGCACGTATATAATCCGCACGCCGCCGCCTCCCTCTCTGCTTCGCACTTCATTTTCCCTCTCCCCACCTCGCCGCCGCCGCCGCCGCTGCAAGCCAAGCTCGCCGCTCGCCATGGGTAAGCTTCCCCCTTCCTCTCTCTCTCTCCGGTTCATCTCGATTAGTTAGCTCTCAATCCCTTCCGGATCTGACCGTTTCTTGAACAATGGTGGTGTCGGCGGCGGCGGCGGCGCAGCCCGTATCAAGGTGCACGAGCTTCGGGGGAAGAACAAAGCGGAGCTGCAGGCCCAGCTCAAGGATCTCAAGGCGGAGCTCTCCCTCCTCCGCGTCGCCAAGGTCACCGGCGGCGCCCCCAACAAGCTCTCCAAGATGTGCGTCTTCTTCCTCTTCTCTCTCGCTTGTTTGTTTCTGGATCTCGCTGACGGCTGGGTTGGGTTTCTTGGGGGTGGTGAATTTCTGCAGCAAGGTGGTGCGCACGTCGATCGCGCGCGTGCTGACGGTGATCTCGCAGAAGCAGAAGGCGGCGCTGAGGGAGGCGTACAAGAAGAAGAGCCTGCTCCCGCTCGACCTCCGCCCCAAGAAGACCCGCGCCATCCGCAGGCGCCTCACCAAGCATCAGGTAGAACAAACTCATGTTTTCTTTTTTTGTTCCTTCGAATGCATCTACTTTACTAATTAGATGTGAATTGCCTCAGTTATTATTTAGGGCTAGATGTGCTGTGTTACATAGGCATTGTTCGGTCAAATAGCTCTAGTAGTTGATGTTGAAATAGTTACTAATTCTTCACTGCGAGCTGTATTTTTTTAATGTTAGATTGGATTAGTAGAACACATGTATTGGGGGAAAAAGAGAGCCCTTTAGGAAACAGGATTTTTACACTGATTTTTATGAGATTTTCTTGTGTGGCTTACCTAGTTGCTGCTGGTGATTTGGGTATTTGGTTACGATTCTGTTAATTGTGATAATCTGTTTGTAAATTGTCATATGATTGCTGTGAAGCTGTTGGTCTCACCTTGTAAGAGTATATAGTGCTGAGTGTGGTTATTTTGTGTATGTATGTGATGGTACTGCGGAATGATAAATACTGCTTTTTCGTTCAATATTCGCTTGTTGTTTTGTTACTTTTGCTGTTTGTTATTGGTTATTTTCACACTGGGCTTCATATGGCTTTCATGTCATAGTGTGTCCTCCTGTGTGCGTTGCTTTCATTGTAACAAATTACAGTGACCATGCAATTCACTGTTTGAATCATTTTGAGACCTGAGCCTCACCTCCTTTAGGAATTCTGGTCATAGCAGGATTTACATCAAGTTTAAAGCTTTCTTTAAGTCTTCATCTGCATTTGTATTATGCATCTGGTGTAGTTTAGAACTTGGGGTTTTTATTTATTGTGCATGTAGTACTTAAGTTGTTTTATGTTTTATGGTCATCTTGTCTTGTGAAATCTTCTCCTTTGATCTGATCCAATTGAAATATTTAGTTAAATAGTTTGGGCTCTTGGTACTGAATGATTTGCTTTGCTATTGTGCAGCTATCTTTGAAGACCGAGAGGGAGAAGAAGCGTGAGAAGTATTTCCCCATGAGGAAGTATGCTGTTAAGGCTTAGGTTGTTAGGAACATAAATGTTTTACCGGTCAAGTTTTGCCCAGTTGCCTAAATTTGATGTTTTGTGTGGACATCCATTGTCACTTAAGTACAATGTATTTGGTCTACTGCATGAAGTGCGTACTGTTTGCCTTTTTACGTTGTTATTTGGTTATAGCTGCCTGTCAGTGTTGAAAATGTGATGGTTACCTTAATGTTGAAGAGATTCCACTTAACCTACCCAATATAGTTCAACCGTGGATGGGCTTTCAAACTCAATCTATACCAAAGGTAGTGTGTGCTAGTGCTGAACTTCTATATAGAAAGAAGTTGCTTTAAAATATCAAATATATCTATTTATTAAGTTTGTAATAATTAAAAATCAAATAATAAAGTATAATTGCTAACTTAATTTTCGTCTTCACGATTTTCAAACATCACTACGATCGTTACTACTAGGTTCCATTTTTTTTATTGAGAGCTGAATTTTGACTCCAGGTGTACGGTGTTTTTTTTGTGAATTTTACTGTTTGGAATTTGAATTCTTGAAAATCGTTTGAAATCTCACTTGGAATGCACTCTTATCCCGCTTCGAAACCTCAAAATTTCACTAATTTCAATTGTTTTTGGACAAAACTTGGTTAGTAGTGGTGATTTGAGCCCTATCTGTAGTACCATGAATGAATAGGCTGAACTTACCTCGTTTCATGGTGGATTTTAGTTTAAGCGGCACATGATACAGGTTTCGTAATTGCTAGATCGTTGTTGGATTGATGAAGAGTGAGCAAATGTTTTTTTTAATCTTTGATTGAAGGAAACTTATAAGAGCAGTACTGTAATGCTGGGTCTGGATCCCTGAAGTTGGGTATAGGTTTATGAGTTGGAGTTGGTCAAATCTATAATTTCCGACGGCTGAGATCATGCCTCATCAAATTTAGCTAATAAATTAACTCAAAATTAATGGTTATAGTTTTAGAGGAAAATTATTTTTTTCATACACTTCCTCTATTTTAATTATATTATGTTCTCAACAAAAAAAATTAAGAGAACAACTTTTTGTTCTTCAAAAATACATACAGTCGATCAACTCTAAGCAACAGTATATACCAACATAGTGCTTTCACATATATGCAACAGTTAATCATATGTATTTTTTTAATACAATAGATGAAGTATGGAATTCGTGTGTTAGTTCTACAGTAAACATTATCTTGTGACATATTGATGCAAGTTTATTTGTTGCATGGTTAGTTATTTGTTTTTAAGTATATATTAACGTGACTTAATCCTACCCCTTGAGGTATACGGAATGGCCAGATCATGGCAACTCCACCTGGTAGAGTTGTAGCCAACTCTAGGGGATCTGGACCAGACCGGTAAGGCTCGGAGGTTGGGGAGAGGAGATGATAGAAGAAATATAAGAGGAGATGAGATGATATAGAAGAAATACTGTTACCAAATACATTTTTGACTATATTTTTTCTATTATAATATATATAATAAATGAATTTTTATAATACTTCGTAAAATAAATCTATATATGTTATTCTAGTGCTTTAAATTAAATATTTTTAAAGTTACTTCTAATCAAAGTTGTAAAAACCTTATCCACAACATAAGAATTATTATCGAACTAGAGGGAATAGGTGATGGGAAGGAAGTAGGGATGAAAAGCGGGTGTGTTTTGGAAAAGAAAACGGTTTCAAAAGTTTTTTTTTTAGGGGGGGGGGGGAGGTGGGGCGTGGAAAAAAAATCGGATTTTTTGGAAATGGAAACAAATACAATAAGATTACTATCTGGCAGAAACTGAAATTGGTTGGAAACGAATTCAGAAATAAATTCGCTCATTAGTTTCAGCATTCCATATATACGGTGGAATAAATACATGACAGCACGAGTAGAGGAGGCTGCTACATGCATCAGTGAAGCAAGGGGTGGTGGTTTCCTGACCAAGATGAACAAGGCAACACACTTAACCCGTTACACGTACGTGTAGAGCTGAAAATCTGGGTGCCATTGCTGTGATAAACCCTGAGCTCCACTCGATACACTCAAGGCTATGATTTGGCCCGATCTTTCGGTGAGTTGAGATAACTACGATTTGGGAGACACGTTGACGATCCGACTACAACCGTACGAGACGTTGTGTTGCGCCTTAGCGATCGATACACCTCTCTGTGGTGGTTGATCTTACCGGTGCAGGTCAACCTTATTCCTGCAAACAAATCGAAGAAACAAGTAATAATAAGATAAAATCAATCTGAATTGCAAATAGGAATTGAATACAAATGATAAGTTGGGTTCCGAAGAACAAGCAGACGAACGGTTTAGCCGACACGCGCGCTGCAAGCAAGTAGCAATGGCTAAACTTTAATCTAACAAAACCCGAGAAACCCTAAAGGGGTACCTAGCTATTTAAAGGGGTGGGGGATGACCAAGGGAGCCCTAGGGTCGTGCTCCACCTAATTGGGACATACCCCACATGGGCCGGGGTCCCAGATGAAGTTACAAGCCCATAGGCCCATTATAGGTGATGCAACACCTTGTTTCTATAATTGCGGCCAACTGAGATGGGATTTCGAGATGAGGCTGGATCCGTTAGAAAGAGGACTCCGAGAGCTTTTCATCAAGTACTCAGGGGCCAAAAACGGAGCTCGTATGCAGATTTGACGGCTGTTTGAAGTCAACGCTGCAGGTGGCCGAATTGGATTCCAGCACTTGGAGGACTTGATCTTGCTGTCTTCTTGTTGATCCATCATGTGAACAACGGTTGTATCCATAGTAGCCATGGTCACATCATCCTCCTATTCTTCACGGAAAACCGTTCTCGGTTTTTCCATACGGTACTCTACACGTAGGACCTTAAAACAACCTGTTTCACCAAATCAAAACAAGATAGGCTCGAGATAACATGATTAGTCTTGATAGTACTCTCTAGCCTGCTGTTACCTTGCATAACTACAGGAGGTTCCAAATCTGAACATATATAAACTCTATGCACCAAATATATTCCTCTATCAGTATATCCACCAAAGATATGAAAAATAGCATTAATTGGACATCTCAAATCAGACAACAAATAATTTCTCCTTCAAATTATCGAGCTCACAAAAATCATCAAACTGAATATAGCCTAAAGTATTTAAAGAAGATATCAATTCACGTTTCTCTACTTCATTAGCAATGTGAACAACATGCTTAAAATCAGCACATAAAAAACTAACACTAGAAATAGTATGTTCATTCACTAGTTGTAGCATTGATATAAGTGAAGCATTACCACACAACTCTTCGTTATCACAATAAACAGCAAGTAAATCAACTTGTGATAAAGGCATCTCAACAATTGGTTCCACTAATGGTTGCTCTACTGAAGCATGAAAAGTGGTCATGTGTAGCTCACCTTGAGAATACTCACATTCATTTATCTCAGCACCATTTAATATACCTTGCAAACTTTCTTCAGACATCACAGGTGCTTCGTCGACTTTCTTCTCAAGTACACCATTCTCCTCGTTTTGTTCAATGTGCTGAACTCCATGCAAAATGTTAGTAACAGGAGAGACAAAATATTGCTCCTCCAATGTTTGCACATCATCATTGCATAAGGATATAGGAGATTCAGAAATAGCAGATAAATCACATTGTTCATGTTTCCTCGCATTTGATATGATCTGACTCTCAATGCTACGAGCAAACATGAATAGGTGTCCAATATGATTATATGTCACATTAGCAAGCATAACCTGAATTTCAGAATTAAGCCCCTTGAAAAATCTACGCATTGTGTTCTCATTGCATTCTTTTAGACCACTGTAGATGATACAAACTTTAAATTCATGAATGTACTCCCTAACAGTTCTATCACCTTGTTTTAGATTTTTCTAGTTTCTCAAGAAGAATACATTTGTAATAAGAACTCACAAAACGCTTTCTCATAATTGTTTTGCACTCATCCCAAGTTTCAGGTTTATTACTAACATAACTCCACCAAAATAATGCAGAAGAAGTGAACTTATTACTAGCAGCCTTAATCATTTGAGCATCGGAAAAATCATATTCATCAAATTTGTTGTCCACTACTAGCTCCCAATCAATATAAGCAACAGAATCGTACTTACCATCGTAGAATGGTAACTTAGATTCAACTCGTGCAAAATTATAGTCAGATACCTGATATGCATCACGTGGAGAAATCGTCATATCTCGTCGAAGGTGAAGTAGTCGATGTTGAGCATGACCATCTCGTATCCCCTTGCGCAATCCTGCCATGGTTAGTAGCAAACAAGAAACACACACAAGAATATGCACGCTCCTATCAACTACTACATAGTGGAGGCTCAAATAGCAAACACACTCAATCTTTTAACCAAGCTCTTACAAGATCTTACCAAAGCAAGCGGAATGGTAACCACACCGACTCAACCAAGCACCCCAATGGAGGTTGGATGTATCGATGCCTTAGCAAACACTTGCTGTACGGCTGCAACCAAATCTGTGGAGCTCTGGGTAGGCTTAAATATGTAGCAAAGGAGTAGCAAACGCTCAAATCAGAGAATACAAAGTTGAATAATTGTTCAAAGTTAATACCGTGCTGGTACTAGAGATGCGAGTGTAGACACAAACGATACCACAAGATAACACTAGGAACAACTCAAGCACAACTCTGATATACAAAAGCAAACTCAAAGATAACAGCTGATTTTCTCTTTTCTTTCTTTTTTTCTTCTTTTTTTCCTTCTTTCTTTTTTTGTGTGGCTTTTGTGTTCTTTTTTTAAGCACCTTTTTGCCTTTTTTTCTTTGTTTTCTTTTTTTCCAGCAAAAACAACTCAAGGACCTGTATGTAAGATTATAGGGACTGGAATGTAAATATAAAAATTACAGGGACTCAAATGCAAAAGTGCAAACCCTAAAATTAAAATTATACAAAAATGGAATGCTCTCGTCCCATAAGTTCCCTTTTTGCAAAAAGATCTCGAATCCGACACCAAAATATTTTTTTACAAGGTGTAGCAACTCACGGTATGGGAGAGGAAAACAACTGGGGAGGTGGAATGGAAGCCGTGCGTGGGGAGGTGGATTGGAAAGTGGGAAGGTGGAGGGGAAATAGGAAGGTTCGGATTAGGTGTCTAAAAAATAGGAAACTGATCCAATCTACTATTTCTTTCCAAAACAAAACAAACCAATCTAATCTAATCTACAAAATTTCCTCCCTTCTTTTTCTTTCCTCACGGCTAAACATAAACACGGCACAAGCACTAGTAGGTCTAGGAAAACCCTAGATGCAACTCCACAACTCCAAAACCAACGGATAGAAAATGCCCGAAACAAGAAAAACGGAACCCTAGCGGCGACACGATTCTGTTTTCGAAGATCCGGACGACAACGAAGACACGGGGACGATGGCGACAGTGGTACAAACCGTGACCAGAACTCAAAACTCTAAACGGACTAGACGCTAAGACCAGCAACACGACACGATGATGCAACGCAAAACTCAACAAAGCAAAAATTGGAAAGAACAATGCAGTGGCACAAAGATGGCTAGGTAAAGGATCCAATTTTTTTTGTATGGCTATTTTCTGGTTATAGGTAGATAAATACTCACCGAGCAACGAAAGCTCTGATACCACTTGATAATCCCTGAGCTCCACTCGATGCGCTCAAGGCTATGATTGGCCCGATCGTTCGGTGAGTTGAGATAACTATGATTTGGGAGACACGTTGATGATCCGACTACAACCGTACGAGACGTTGTGTTGGGCCTTAGCGATCGATACACCTCTCCGTGGGTTGTTGATCTTACGGTGTAGATCAACCTTGTTCCTGCAAGCAAATCGAAGAAATAAGCAAGAACAAGATAAAATCAATCTGAATTGCAAATAGGAATTGAATACAAATGATAAGTTGGGTTCTGAAGAACAAGCAGACGAACGGTTTAGCCGACACGCGCGCTGCAAGCAAGTAGCAATGGCTAAACTTTAATCTAACAAAACCCGAGAAACCCTAAAGGGGTACCTAGCTATTTAAAGGGGTGGGGGATGACCAAGGGAGCCCTAGGGTCGTGCTCCACCTAATTGGGACATACCCCACATGGGCCGGGGTCCCAGATGAAGTTACAAGCCCATAGGCCCATTATAGGTGATGCAACACCTTGTTTCTATAATTGCGGCCAACTGAGATGGGATTTCGAGATGAGGCTGGATCCGTTAGAAAGAGGACTCCGAGAGCTTTTCATCAAGTACTCAGGGGCCAAAAACGGAGCTCGTATGCAGATTTGACGGCTGTTTGAAGTCAACGCTGCAGGTGGCCGAATTGGATTCCAGCACTTGGAGGACTTGATCTTGCTGTCTTCTTGTTGATCCATCATGTGAACAATAGTTGTATCCATAGTAGCCATGGTCACATCATGTATCTCTTCTTTTTGAGGACTTCTTTTTTTTTTTGGACTTCTTTTTTTTTTGAGGACTGGTGCCATTGTTGTCGCTGTTGGCTGTTGGTCGATGCAGCCAACTTGGAAGTCCGCCATGCGGTCCATCCGAGCAGCCCTCCAGATTCACAGTTGTTCTCATGAGAGATTGGAGCTTGAGGGAGCAGCCATTTTCTAAGTTTAGATCCCTTTGATTCAAATGAAATTTATAGGAATTTTTGAGAATTTTATTCCTATAAGAATTTTCCCTATATAGTCTTTTGAATCAAAGGAATGAACCCTATGGAATCCTATAAAATTCCTATAGAATGCCACTTTCCATGCAAGTTTTAGAGGAAATTTAACACGAGATAGAATCTCATGGAGAATCCTTTAAGTCTTTATCTCTCTTTAAGTTCCTGTGTTTTTCCTGCGGTTACTGTGCTTTTCCTATGTTTTGCAATCTTCTATTTTACACTTATATTACTATCAGAACATTATCAGAACATTATGTTTTCTTTATTCCTTCGTTTTTTTCATTCTTATAATTCAAAGGGGCCCTTATACGGTCATTAGAAAATCTTATCACACCCAACTACGGTGACAACATGTGATCAACGTTTGTAAAACCGTGTGGTTATTACACGGTTATCACGTACAAATAACTCTTTTTTTTAAACAACGGTAAATTACGTGGTTACCACGATAACCACCGTACGGTGGGTTGACGGTATGACCTGGCAACCAAACCTCCTCTAAATCCTGAAAATGACTCGGGAGAGATAGGGTGGGGTGGGCTTTAATATGGGCCTGGCCCATCGTAAGGCCCAACAACAAACAACAGCAAGACGCACCCGGCGCCACACGCACACGTCTACACGCTCCTCCTTTCCCTGCACGACTCGACTCGACCGTTCCGCCGCTTCCGCATCCTCCCCCAATTCAAAAAGAGGAAAGAAACCGCTCCTCCTCTCCTCTTCTCCAATCCACCTCAAATCTCCTCCCATCTCCAGATCCATCTCCAAACAAGCCAGAACAAAAAAAAAAAATCTGGAAATGGAGCAGCAGCAGCAGCAGCAGCAGGAGGAACCCGCCGCCGCTGCCACCGCCGGCGGCGGCGGCGGCCGCGGCGTCAGAGTCGTCGCGAGGATCTGCCCCTGCCCACCACCACCACCACCACCCGACGCCGTCCTCAACTTCCGGGTCGCCGCCCTCAACGATCCCGCCCTAATCTCCTTCCTCCCTCGTCGCACAACCACATCCGCCGCCGTGTAAGATAAGAACAAACGCCTAATTAATTAAGCAACGCTCTTTCTGTAACTGTTTGGATTTTGGGGATTTTTTTTTATCGCTGATTAACCACGCTGTTGCGACACCAGCCGAGGAGATGGCCCCAAGGATAAGCAGCAGCAGAAGTACAGGGTCGATGGCTGCTACCTCAAAGACGATCCCAACCACCGCGTCTTCCACAACGAGGTTAAGCCGCTCATTGATGGCAGAGGAGGAGGAGGACGCGGCGGCGCCAAAGCCTGCGTCGTTGCCTGCGGTGATGCGGCTGCGAAACGTCACCTCTTCATGGTATTATTATTACTAGACTAGATGGATGCACTAGCGTTGCAACGGAATTGAAAGAAGAAGAGAGAAAACTAATTCGTATCTTTACCTTTTTTTTGGAATATTAATCCAAGAATTTATATTGCTGTTGGAATTTGATATCTTCCCCTTAAATACTTCGTATAGAAATTCTCTTTGTTGTTGTTGTTGTTGTTTTAATACATAACACAGTAGACCGGTCGTTCAGATAGTCCCATATGTCTGGAGATAGTGGTTGCAGGTTTAGGCAGATTCACCACCACTTTAGTCTTTTAAAAGAGTACAGATACTAATTTTCCTTGTATTACATAAATACTGTATTTACATGCTACCTCAGCTGAGGCTGAGCCCGCCTTTCGTCAGAACAGAACCTACACCATCTTGCATTCCTCAATTGCAATCATCACTGTTCTACTCACTCTACTCATCTGCAGGGGTCTCCTGATCAACCTGGCTTGTTCACCATGGCAATGGCGCAACTCCTCGACTCCTCCAAAGCCATTGGTGCCACTGTCACTGTCTCATCCTATCAGGTGCTCCAAGATACTCACATCCTCGACCTCTTGGAGCCCAAGAACCATGAGGTTCTCATACTAGAGGATGCCGATGGACAGACTCACCTCAAGGGCCTCTCCAGGGTACAACACTACTCATCTTTCCTGAATTGTTTGTATGCCCATTAAATCATAGAAAAATTCATTTAGTATTCACCGAATCCATCGTATTTTATAGGTTGGTGTCAAGTCAATCGAGGAGTTTTCGCAGCTTTCTTGTTGCGCTACTAACCAGCAGATTCATCATCCCGCTAAAGATTCCACCCAATTACAAGATTGGGGGCACCAAGGGCTGATTATCTATGTCTCTAGCTTCAATCAGCAAGGCAAAGAATGTGTTCTAGCTAAGATAAACTTCCTCAACCTTGCAGGTCTGTTCTTCTCTTTTCTGCACCAGAACCTCTAGCTCCTCATTGGTATAGTGTGTTGCATAAATATTACTGCATATTTCGATCATCAGGCTATGTAGATCCCAAGCAGAAGAAGAATGAAGGCCTTGCTCTACCAACCGGTAACAAGTCTATGCATGCCTTGATGAATGTTGTCCAAGCACTGAACAGCAACCAGAGATTCGTACCATATAGACAAAGCAAAGTAACTCGTATTCTGCAAGATTCTTTATGCAAAAGCACGACGATCGGTGCTGTCCTGATAGCCTGTTTGGTAAGCTACTTAACAGCTAACACCTTCCTTTTGTATAGGGCTGCACCAAAGAAAATAGTTATCAAACTAATTTGACTCTTACCCATGTAAGTTCCGCAGGTCTATTTACCTGTGAAATGCAAGTTTTAGCATTTGGTCATGGTACTTGTCGGTGATTAGGATTTGATCAATATATGTGCATGCTATGTGTTCATGTTGCTAATAAAGTAGTTTAGCATAAAACAGAATCTTCAGGCCTGATAGTACTGTTCCTCACTTAGTCACTAAACTAGTACTACCTTTTAGTCCAAGGATATGTTGGTGTGATAATTCCGTCCAGTTCTCATTTGCCATATGTTACAAATTGTTATACAGAATATGTACTAGAGCATAGCTCCAGCTACAGTTATTTTGACTGGTTATTACATATTTGCGTATGTACCATAGCTTTCCTGTTTGAACTGATACACGATAGGTGTCACTTCCCAATCTAAATCTATGCTTTCCTTCTTGCTTGTTGTAGGCTGAAGATTGCTGCCAAGATGCAGTTTCTACTCTTGGCTTGGCTTCTCGCTCGAGCCAAGTGGTCAATGAACAATACTACAGCTTATCCTTGAGTGCTAAAAAATCATCAAAGTCAAATATGAACTTACCTACTGATGGCAAAACTTTGTCAAGGACGTTCATGCACAAAACAATGTCGATGCAAGAGAAGAATGCCCGACCCGGATTCAATAATAGTGGTGTAAAAGGCGGACAAACTCCTACTGCTAATAGAAGGTCTTAGGAATTTAATCTGTGAAGTAAAAGATTTTGAGCTTGGCATTTCATTACAAAGTGTAGCTAATGGAGGCTTTATTTCACGCAGGACTCAGCCAATCATTAGTTCAACGAAAAAATCTGGAAGCTCAATCTCTACTTCAATTAAGATGAAGGAAAATTATGCTAAACCTACAATAAGCGGAAGGTACTCTTGTGAGAATAGATCTATCATCCTTTTTTTTTCTAAACAAGCTTAAATTGATCTTTTGTCATCAGGAAATTATTTTGTCCAAGCATCAATTCACTGAAGGTACAAAACTGACCATCTTAATTGTTTTCTTGTTGTGGTTTATCAAACAAATAACACATGGGCGTGAAATTGCTTTTATCATCTTACTGACTAATCAATTTCAACTTTTGAACTATTTAGGAGGAGGATGCTATGGATGATGCTTCTACAGTGGTAACACAAACTCAGTCAATAACAACGATTATACAAGCTGAGGTTAGTATAACTAGCACCCTACTGTGCATTTTTGGTGGTTACCAGTTGAGTTATTTTATTTTGGACCTCCTTGCATCATTGTACAGGAAGTACAGCCATCAGTAGGCATGGAAATTCGAACTGCATTAGCAAATGAGGTATACTATTATGGTTTCCTTTCAGCCGTGTTCCAAAGTAAATGCCTACTGATATATTTGTCATTAATATTTTGGATCAAAATGCAGGGAAGTGATGAAACAGGAAACACCGGAGATGTTAAATCATCTGAAATGCAAGAAGTGGTACATTCCAGCACGCAAGAACTGCTACCAAGCACTATCCAAGAAGAGGTATCTCTTTGCAAGGAATACCTCATTATCCGTTTGCAGTTCTGTATTAAATAAGTTGTGCCCCTGTCACTTTGTTCAGGACTATGCCTTGTCAGATATGGAACCGGAGCATTCATGTACTGACATGGGATTGACCTGCTCTTCTATCACTGGTATAGCATCACTCTTATTATTTTTTGCCAAGTTCATTACGTGAATGGAAGTATGATCACATTCTTACCTGACCGGCACTCCCAGATAACCTTGCTGAGAAGACTCCTGCCAGCAGTACCCAATCCTCCCCAAAGTTGAGTGACCGACTGAGAGAGATTTCAAACTCGTTGAAGCTTCTTAGCACTCGGCCAGTGAGCGTGAGGGCACAAAAGTGGGACATAGAATGTGTCCGGCGAATCAACACGATTGCACCAGAGCCAAAAACTCCTGAAGTGCATTTGAAATTTGAGCAAGCGGAAGATCCTAAGGATAAACTTACGGCCCGCAGCACTGGGATTAAGGTTAACCTGTTTTTAAACTCACTGACTCATTTTATTCGCTTAATGTGTTTGTACCTTCTTATAATCGTCTTGCCTGATAAATTCTCTCTTGTTTTTTCTGCCCCACAGAAATCTCTAGTTCAAGAATGCTTGACTTTTCTCAACAGTGCTAATAAGTGAGTTTGGCATTATCTTTACAACCGACTTCACACTACTTTTGCATTTCTAATGCATGTTTGTTTCTGTGTCCATTGCAGGGAGCAATTAAAAAGCTTAAAGGTTTGCGCTGAATCATATCGTGGCAGCCCAGATTGCTTCTTTCTTACTATTAACCCACTGATACATGTGTAGGGAATCGGAGAAAAAAGGGCAAACTACATACTTGAGCTTCGTGAGGAGTCACCAGAGTTATTTAAAGAGGTGAGCACTCTAGATCAACAAGGGAGTAGGCGTTAGACCCAAGCAACCAGAAGTTATTACATGACAATGCAATTCAGAGCTGATTCCTTTGCTTTCGCAGATAAGTGATCTGAGAGACATCATCGGAATGAATTCAAAAGAGGTACTGGAGAATCTGATTGCAATGTGTACATTTATCTATGTTCTTTCATCAGTAGAAGATCGTTTTAGTTTTCACAAACATTTCACTGGATTACACTGTCACTAGAGATATTCCTGAATAGTATTACAGTATTAGACTCCAGCTGCTTCATTTGCAAACTCCATCGGTTTTGGGTGTGCTAAAATTGCCACTGCTTTGTTATCTTCACCAGATCAAAAAGATGATGTCCGGGATTATCGACTCCTAGGAAAGTAAGCAGCGCGAGTGCCATGGTTCTCGTGTGGAGTGTGCATATGCTTCTTTGGTCAAAGGTGTAATGTCTTTGTTTTGTAATTTTTTTATCCAGTTGTTTCTCACGAGAGAATGCTTTGGTCAGGAGTTGGCGTTCTGTGAGAGAATCAGTGCTTTGCAGTGGTTTGCTGCTATTATGTGTTTTGTGTAATCATCATACAGTGTGGTACCAATATTGATAATGGTGTGGCGTCAATGTGATTTCCTCTCTTTTGATGTTTGTTGCTATAAATGCCGATTTATTGTTTTAGAAAAAATAATGAGCAGATAAATATTCCTCTCGTTGTTGATCTGAGAAGCTCAGTTCTAGTTGTTTTCATATTCCGATAAATATTCGTTCTAATCTATATTCACTTCGTTTTTGTATTCGATAATATTTGACTCTGTTTTTGTATATGGTGTTTCCGATTTTGATTTTGATTTCCCAAAAAAAAATGAAAACAGAAATGGTAGAACCAGTTTCTGTCTATTTCTGAACCCTTTTTATCCCTTGAAGTTAACAATAAAATAATAAAATAAAGTTAATATGGGTGTTGGGGCTGGTATTAGATTAGATGTAGTAACCACCCATACTATAAAACTTTTTTTTTTTAGAGAAGGGTAATTTTTACCCTGCCTTTATATCCAACCCGATATATGCAGTCTTTTCAAATATGGAACTTAGTCATCAAACAACTCAATCTGAAATTCGCTACTATAGAGATTTGAACTTAGGACCTTTGGTGCTACTAAGATCACTGCAACTTTCACTATAAAACTTGCTTTTAAGATACTATGTGGTGGGAGAAAGTCCTATTAAGCATGCATATGCTAGGATATGTTGCATATGTAGAACATGAATTAATGGGAGGGAGAAACATAGATGTTAAGTTTAATACGCTTTTTATTCCAAAATATAATAACCTATACTAGAACATTATCTATTAGTATGAATCTGATGAATTGGTCTAGATTCACAATATGAAACATCTATGTTGAAACATATTGCCTCAAAAGATGGGACATTACGCATTCCCTAAAACTTGATTTTTTTAAAAGAAAATTACTATATTTCTAAATGTTGTTATCATGTGGTAGTGTTTCAACAGGACATCATTTCAAGACAACAAAGCCCTATACACCGGTCCTCTCTACTTAATTTCACTCGGCCAACTGAAGGGTGTCTAATGTGGCCGACTGCAGGCCACCCTTTATCACGAGAACTTTTAGGGATCGAAATAAGCTCCTATGTCCGACATAGAACTATCCCAGGGTCATGAGGATATATGGTCCAAATAGCTGAAAAGGAGACCGTGCGAGTTGTTGGAAGATTTTGATCCGGCTGTGTTTTTCTTCTTAAAGAACTCAAATAGGAAAATTGAACCCGAATCATCTAAGTTCTTTCATAATATTATTTTTCCCGATACAACGTACATGTATTTTTTTCTAGTATATATGTATGTATATATGTATGTATATATATCTGTATATAATAGTGTTCTATTTAAATCTCCACATCAACACATGGGGTATCATCCAGTAAAATACACATTTCCGATGGGGTAACACCCACAAATTCAGCTCTTGAGATTCTTATCTAGCCAATACCCATGGTCTGATTAGGCTGCACTTTCTTTTGGCTCTCTCCAATGCACAATAACACAGTATATTACCAGATATATATTCTGAACTGCAAACATTATCTTATAAGTGCATGATGCAGAGATTGCCGAGATGATTCTCCCTGATCCCCAACATAACTTATGTTGGCATCTGCTGTGCTGTTTGAATCTGAAATCATCTTGAACGCTCATCATTCTTTATGGCCTGCACATCGACGCCAATGAACTATCAAATCCAATGAATATAAACAAAACAATTCGTACTTCGTTTCAGCTTTCTTTTCCTACAGCATAACTAAATCTAAACAAATAAGTATTCTACGGCATAGTATTGTAAAAGTAAAGTCTTGAAAAAGCTAGTATCGGCTTATTGTGGACTTGACAGCCAGCGGAAACCAGTCCGTTTGCCACAGTTGATGAAAATACGACTAACTGTAATACCAATTATGAGATTTGGTCGAGTCTAGATATTATAAATAAGTACAGAGCACTTCTAGCATAACAATTTGCTGTGAGCTTAATAATAAGTCGTAAAAAGAAATATCACAAAGTTAACGAGATTACTCTATGATAGATGGAGATAACCAGTTTTAACGGAAAAAAAAAGAGCTATCAAGTGTGGTTCCATAGCACGTACCAGTCGTGACCTCTTCTGAAAGGCTGTGTTATCTCCATCAGCTTGGGGCAATCATTTATTTGACCCATCTTTATTTCAGAGACAGATATAGCACCAACAATAGAGATGAGGTCTGGACAGCTAATAAGTTTCAGGCTGAGTCCCTTGAGTGTCATTGAACTCGCCAGATGGCTGTTGTCGATGAACTCTATGCTTGGACAACCGAGTAAGCTGAGCTTCCGAAGAGAGGATGGTAATGTCATTATCCTCCGTGTATTCAAATGGGGACAGGATTCAATACGTAGCACCTCCAAGCAAGAAAAGCGATGAAGCTCATCAATCGGCAGTAATGCTAATTGTCGACAACTTTCCACATGAATGGTCTTCACGACAGGCATATAAGCGGGCATCAGGAACTCATCAAGACTCAACAGTGCATTGCAAAGCGAAATGGTGACTTTTGAAAGGGATGAAAATACTCCAACAGGGTGCCTGCTGCTTGCCTCTAAGACACAGATGGATGTGAGGGAGCTACACTGACAAATATGCAAATCCTCCAAGGTTTGAAGATTATTTATACAAACTTGCAGGGGAATAGACATTAAGAATTCACATTGTATTTGCAGACATGTCAGGTGAGCGAGGCCACGAAAGCAACTCACAAAGTGATCTGTCGAACGGCCAAAGTTTCTAAGGATAACCTCTCTAAGAGAAGAAGGTAAAGCCACCAAACCTTGCCAATTGATGTTAGGACAATGTTGGATATCCAACACCTCAAGGTGACAAATGTTCTTTGAATCTTCTGAATCAGGAAAGAGTGGGTCAAAGAATGATAGGCTCTGAATGTTCTTGCAATAGGAAAGTTTAAGTGAAGTCAGCATTTTCAGGCAGTCTGGCCGGAGCCAGCTGGGGCAAGATTGACCCAGGTAATACTCTATTGCCAAATGCTGAAGATTCCAATGAGGTAACATTTCAATCTGCTCCTCTGTCATCTGTAACTGTCCATCAGGTGTTCCCATTATGGGCCATCCTAGGTATTGCAAATTTTTATCCTTATTATATATGAAGCCCTTTGATTCAACTTTCTTTAAGGAAATAAGATCATTAAAACCTTGAGGATATCTTTTGAAAACACAACCCTTGGCATTTATAGTCTGGACATGATACAGGCAGCTAACAGATGAAGGAAGGGTCTCGAAAGTAGAATTTCCTAATAAACCAAGGTAACGCAAATGTTTTGAGTTGCCTATGCTCTCAGGTAGCTTTCCGACTGTTGAAACATGAAAACTCAATACACGGATATTTGGGAGTTCCTTGAACCAACAGTCAATCACAGGAGCAAAAGCTTCCCAGTCTCTGTAAGAATCATTGCATACTAGGGACCGCAATTTTTTATTTTGTGCGCAAATATACACTAACTCCGCGCACCTGATATTTCCATTAGTGAATATTGACAGATGGCGAACCTTTGGAGGGATTTTAGCTAGGTCACTTATATGTTGTATGATGAAGCACTCATCCTTAGAGACTAGCTGTGCTGTATCATGTACCAAATCATGAATTACATACTTATTATCATATTGGTGAGCTGCTTGCTGAAAGAAGGATCGGTTTACAAGGTAAACAAAGCAAGAGGATGCATCTTGACGCTCCACATACCCTTGTGCTACCCAAATGTCTGCTAAAAACTCCTTTTCAAATATGTGATCCTTTGGAAACATAGCACAGATTGAGAAGCATCTTTTCATGTACTGTGGCAGGTACACATAACTCAGACGAAGGGCTGGCAAAATGTCAGTCGCCTCTTGTTCTAATCGCCACAGCTCACTTTTCAATATGTCTTCCCAGTGCTCTACGCTTAGGTTGCTTTTCAACAAGCGTCCAAGAGTTTTGGCAGCCAAAGGTGAACCCTTCAACTTGGGAAGTATAGCTCTACCAATGCGCTCCAACTCCGGACAAATACGCTGCAACTCTGGCCTGTTGCGAGAACTGTTGCTCCAACTCTGGATGGATCCGAATGCACATAGTTTGAAGAAATTCCAGAAAACACCATCTTGCAATCCCTTCAGCTCATAGTGATTACTGTCGCTGACTAAGTTAGCAACCTTGGAAGATCTAGTGGTGACCAAAATCATACTGCCCTCAAGACCATTGCTTAAAGTTCTATGAAATGTTCTCCATCCTTTCTCATCTTTTAAGACATCATCCCACATGTCATCAAGGACGAGTAAAAACATCTTTGACTTGACTTTATCACGTAGATTAACCATAAGAGTATCCCTTGTATCAGTATCTTGTGACTTGACTCCGAAAGACTTCAGAACATCTTTTGTTAACCTGTTTACCTCAAATTCATCGGAGACACATATCCAGATTATGCGGTGATGAAAATGTTTGCGCACCTCTGGATCCTCACAGATTTGTTGGGCCATAGTTGTCTTGCCGACACCGCCCATGCCAACTATTGGCAACACAGGCAACTCCATCCTTCTTGCTTCAGTAGTGTTAGTGTGTGCCGCAGGCCTGCCTCTCTTGCGCCCATGTACTCCTAGCATTTGCATCAACTCCTTCAGTTCTTGCTCACGACCAAATATCTGAGGCTCGTCAAGGACACGACATGTCTCTGGCCTGACTAATCGATCAAACTTCTTGGGTGTTTTGTGCAAGCCTAAACCCATGGATTGGTCGAAAACATGCTTCAGCCTGTCTTGGATTTCCATCACTTTGCTGAAGTTGCCACTGAAGTTGGCATTGTCCAAGAACTCTAAAAAGGGTCCATGTGAGTGATCTTGCCCCAAGTTCTTTCTTGCCTCCACCTTCACCTTAAGAGCATAGTAATTGTACTCATCAAGGAGGTCCTCGGCATCGTACACTGCATCCTTGATCTGGCGAAGGTGCCTGGCTTCTGTTTCCTTGTGGCTATGCCATTCAAGACGGTCGATGAGATCATGCATCGTGGATGTAATAGTTGTTTGGATCACCCAAAGGTTGTGCTCGAGCTTCTGAAGATCATCCTGAATCTGATGCAGTGCAGCTGTTCTGCTGTTTCCAGTTGATGCTGATCCTGGACCTCCTGAATCCAGTTGCAGCTGCTGCTGCTGCTGTTGAGAATGTACGGCAGCTAAGACGTGTGGTGTGACCCAGTGGAAGAATTCACGGAATGCATTGGCGTCAGCAGCAACACCAGCTACGCCCCTCAATATTCCAACGACCTTGTCCATAGCCAGATTGAGCACTGCTGCATGATCATAAGTGCTAAACCGTTAAGAGTTCCATGTGGGAGAGATGAATCATGGAAAAGCTAGATTTACTGTATCTAGTGGTTGAAGGCAAACCTATCACCTATCTATCTACTATTAAAAAAAACAATTTGCTTTTAAAGTCTAGCAAATTATGCCAGCTCTACTGTATCTAGTGGTTGAAGGCACATGATTTCTCAGGAAATTCGACTAGTTTTGGTTAAAGCAACATGCAAGACAAAACATGCAATTTTGAAATCTTGTTCGAACATTACTTGTCTAGTACAAAACTGAAGAACAACACAAAAGGCTACAAACATGCAGTCTGCCTGGACAACTAAATGTATAACTGTATTTCATACAACCACATCTCAAATAGGCACATAATTTCTCTGGAAGTTCGACTAGTTGTAGTGAAAGCAACATGTAAGACAGCAAGCATAGTTTGAAATTTTGTTCTAAGCTTACTAGTACAGTATAAAATTGATGAAGAACACAAAAAATTGCAACATGCAGACTTTGTCTACAATTGGAAAATAACAGTTTCTGCTGACAATTGTAGTATTATCTGATACTCCAAACATACCAAGCTGGCATAAAGGGGGAAAATAATTGGATCACGTACTTGGGTCCTTAATTTGTTTCACAAATCTTTCTACCCAATGATCAGACTACCTAGCTAGCTCCTCTTCTTGATGAGCAAAGCAATCACCTGTTTGTTCAAAAACATGTTAGATCAATATGAATAGAGATTAGATAAGATCATAGGAAAGAGAGTGCAGATGCGCTAGTTCCAGATAGAGTACCAATTTCGTCTCCAAAAATTAAACGAAGAGCACTAACTGAAATTTGGAAGAGTACAGCCCCCAATTTCAGTTAATTCTTTCCTTATGTAGAAGAAGGGGCTGAACTCACTTTTGGGCCATACGCTGCTTCCACACACAAGTGCTCAGCCAACCTTCTGGGAAATTACTAAAAGGTACCCAGGATGTTCCATTGTCTTGCCAAAAGGACAAAAAAGAAAATAAAAAAAAAAGAAAAGAGGCCACTAATAGTTGTCCACCACTCAGCTTTATTCCATACTCTTACCTTTTGAAATGGAGTTGTCCATAGCATGGGATCATGGGGTTATCATTTTTGTGATACAACATATTGTAATTAATAGTTGGAGAATATATTAACATTTTGCTTACAAAATGTGGCGCCTCCACATTGGAGTTTTTGGTGCCCAACAAGATCCACTCCAAAACCAAAAGAATGGCAGCTGATCGAGGCACCACTGGAGAGAAGATGGATCAAATTAAGAGGCTATTTTGGAATACCCTGCACCTGGGAACTAATGAGCAGTTTTTGTTGTAGAAGTTGCACATCCCTGATGTGCCGATATGGCGCTGGTAGTCTTCACTTCAGGAGGATTCAGCGCACGCGAGCACCTGTAACTGTTCCATGGTCGAATAAGCTTTTGTTGTTGCCCGCCAGTTTGCACCTCTTCCATGGTCTAATCAGCTTTTGTTGTTGCACGTCAATTTGGAGATCGTTGAACTTGATATGGCTGGTCCTTCGCAGGAGTTTGTTTTGCTGACGGCTGATCGTCTGCAGAACCGCAGAAGGGGAGAGGTCTCGAAAACCATGCCATCTGCATCTTCTGTGATCAGAAAGAAGAGTCTAATAGAGTACCACAGCCTGGTTGCTTACCCTGAATCATTGCAGCTGTGGTGCTGTGTTCTCTCTGCACTGAATCAACAGCTGCTGGGTTATTCTCTCTGCACTGAACCTGTCTGCTTTGCTTTCCCTGCTAGCCAGTCAAATTTCGAAGATTGGTGGACAGAGGACAGAAGAAATCAATGGCTTCGGATTCGGTCAGTCACCCTGAATGCATGGGTGGTTTGGAAGCAAAGAAATAACAGTGAAAGCAGGAGCTGGATCAAGCAGCGCTCTGGAATCACCCTAAATGTTGGCCATCCAGTCTGATGCTCACATTGTGCCTGCAAATCGAAACGAGAGAAGCAAGAAAAGAAAGAAAACAAAAAGTGAATCGAATTCTTGGTTGGAACCAAGGGAATAAGAAATACTACTACCCAAAGTATTCCATTCCAGGCAACAACCACACCTCACTCCTGTTCGCTGTTCGGTGTCCGGCCGGCGGGCAGGGAGCCACCTCTACCCATGGCCGCCGTCATGCCTAGATTGACAAGGTAACCCTCCTGCGCCTGCTCCCCGTGTCTGTCGCAGGCGGATCGAGAAGCGCCGCCGCTCCCCCCAAGGTCGTCGCCGTCGAATCGAGAAGCGCCGGCTGCTCCCCCCATGGCCGTCTCCGTGGGATCAAGAATCGATGCGAGAAGGCATTGAGAGGGGAGGAGTGCGGGGGAGAAGAGAGAGAGAGGGCGGAAGAATAATTAAGCCTGCCGCTGCCGCCGGGAAATTTTACTATTTACCACGGGTTAGGTTAGAAATTATCCAAATATCCCTATTACATTTGCACATATTATTTTACCACTCTTATTTGGTGGTTATTTGCTAGTTTTACTCACATGCCAACCCATGGTGAAAAATGGTGCGGGATCCACTGGTCAGTGTCTCTCCCTCCGCCCCATTGCATACCGTCGGTTGGCTTTCTCCCTCGCTGTCCCGTCTCCGTCACCAGCGCCGGCCACCCTTACATGGACTGACCTTCTCACCGGCACGGCCGCCGCCTCGTCATCACCCACTCCCACCATTTCCTTGGCCTCTCGTCCCTCCTCCTCCTCCCACTTTCCCTCCTCCTTCTCTCCCTCCCAACGCCTTTCCTCACCACTATCATCCTATCTGTCTCGCTCCGGTCTACACCGCCAAAGGCCCTCCTACGCGCGGCGCCCCTCCTGCTACTTGCGCTGGTCATCGCAAACACTCTCCTTTAACTTGGCACCAGCTTGCACACCGGGTTTTTCGGCCGCCCCGTCAAGCTGCTCCTCATCGAGCGAGGAGGCGGGATTGGGGGTAGAGAAGGAGGTGTGAAAGATATATTCCCGTAACCTTATGTTATGTGAAATTTTCGTAATTATTGACAACATATTTTGGAACTAACCATTGCTATGAGTTTAAGTAATAGATTATGTTTCGGTATGAAGCAAGAAGATTGATGGCTTACATTTAGAGGATCAATAATGAGATTATGGACTAACAGATAGACATGATGTCTCACAAATTATGAATCAACGAGAATGCTTGATTAGATCCCATCATGAGTTGATGGACATTTTGAAGAATATACACCATGGTTCAAGATTGTTAGAAATGAAGATGGTGTGAGAAACTAGAAGATGGACTTTACCGATGGATGAGAATTAAAGGTAAGAAGTTGAAGATGCGGGGTATGAAGTGACTACCTATGGCAAGACGGTGACGCGCAAGCGACGCTCAACTGCGATGGACCATGCAGTGGTGAAAGGCAAGCAAGAGGCTTGGCGCCGACGAACCAAAACCGGTGGTGAAGAGCGAGTGAAGACTTTATCATGATGGATCGTGCGAGACCATTTGAAGTTATGGATTATCCGCATCAATCATTTGAGAAATGGAAGATAAAATGTCAAAGATCAAGGAGATGTGATTTGTTGGAGGATAGTCCCGATGATAAAAACGACTTCGACGTTGGTAACCCTCCAAGTGAAGAAAGAAAATGGTGTGTAGGTATTACTATTAATATAGTTTTCCTTTTTACATCTGATTTTAGGATACCGTGCTATTAAGAGGGATACCACATGCATATACTTGGTCGAATACTAATGCTCAAAATGATTCATCTTTGTGTGAGTTGAAAAACCTAAGTCAAAATTCCAACTTCGGGTTATTTCTCATATCACAACACTTACACCAGATTTCTTTGCAAGTTTTTCAATATCTCTTGAATGTTTTGGACCATGTTTTATGTTAGGTTTGATAACCCACGAAACTAGCTTTCCATGAGAGTCCAAGATCATCAAAATCGGACTTCGGAGTCCAAGAGAAGTTTGTGAAGGCTGGATTATGCCTCCACAAGGAAAGAGATACCCTTAGTGGAAGGAGGAATGCATTTGTGCAACCTCACAATAATAGGGTTGAAAAAGACCCGACTCTTTGCGAGCTCCTCAACAAAGACTAGAATCCCCTCAAGGATTTGAACTCCGGGAAATACATCGTCGCGTAAATCTCGGTGATATCCTCACTTTCTTTACTTTCTTGTTGCATTGCTTTGTGCCACGCTAATCTTGTTGGTTGAGCTCACCTCCTTACTTGTGGATTGGATCTAGAGCTGTTAGGTTGTTGCTTGGTTGATTGTTGTTGTGCAGGTCAAATAGTCTGATCTCAGTTCAGATAATCCGATCTACATAGGACTCCAACCCGGTCAGATAGTCCGATCTCAGTTCAAACAATCCGATCTACATAGGACTATCTGACCTGGTATCAGATAATCTGACCCTGTTTTGTTTTAGCTTATGCATTTATTTTTAAATCGCCTATTCACCCCTCTTTAGACGACATCAAGCTCCTTTCAAGGTGGTCGGGGATGGGAAGGAGGCGGCGGCGTGGTCCTGGGAGGCCGGTGAGAGGAGGAGGCACGGCGTGGTTGGGTGTAACACTCTGGAATATTTTAGCAGCTAAAAACAAAACATAAAATTTTGGACTTTCAAAAAACTTTTAATTAAAATTGCATCATGGCAAGGTTCTTGGTCTTTTATTGTTTGTAATGTACCAACAAAGGAAAATATGATTAATAAATTAAATTAGGGTGAAAATAAATATATATAAAACCCCTAAGTATAGGAATTATTAAAAGGGGCTTAAATAAATATCGAATAATTAAACATTATTAAAAGTTGGGCAAACTCACATTTGAATGCTAAATATAGTCATTAAAATGCTTCGATGAAAATATAAATTTAAATCGCAAATTTATCAATTTTTTATCGAGAAAGCATAAGGAAAACAAAAAAAACCTGGTGGCACTATTCATTGCACACCGGGCGTTCGACACGGGGCTAGCCCGGTCGAACGCCCGGCACCGCAACACTGGCCACCGGTGCTGCGCCGTGCCTCGCGCCACGCGCCGTCGCCACCGCCGCGGCGTGCGCGTCGCGTTGCCGCCCACATCACCGTCACCCTCGCACCGCAGCCGCCTTGAGCCCCACCCCGCACGTGCGCGTCGCGTCGTCGTCGCCCGTCGCACTCGCGCCACAACCGCCTTGAGCCCCACCCCGTGCCTGCGCGCGCCATCGCCATCCATCGCCGTCGCCCATCGTTCTTGCACCACGCCACCTCACGCCCCCCGCCGTCCCACCGCCGCTGCCGCGCCGCGTCGCGTTGCCGCTCGCGTCACGTCGCTGCACCACCCAGCTGCCTCAAGCTCCATGCGCCGCGTGCGTCCCGTCGGCCCACACCTCGCTAGCCACCGCGTCCCTCCGCCCCTATAAAACCACCCCCAAACCTCCCCTTCTTCCCCGCCCCACCCCCACTCCCTCTCCCCCTTTCTCCACCCAAGCCGCCACCGTCGCGTCCCAAGCCCCGCTGCCGTGTCGACGACCGCCATCGACCCCGGGTAAGCACCCCCCCTTCGCCATCCATGCACCGCTGCCGCCTAGGCTCGGTAGGGGCTGGGAGAGAAGAGGAAGAAGAGAGAGGAGAGGAGGAAGGAGCAGGGAAGAGGAAGGGAGAAGAGAGAGAAAAAGAAAAAGGAGAGGAAATAGAGAAAATAGAAGGGAAGGGAAAATTAGGAATAAAAATAGTTGGGGAGATTATTTTTGATAATTCCTAGAGAATAGTAGTAGTGTGGTAGAATTGCGGGCCAATTTTTAGGAATTTAATCATAGAACGGATTTATTAGGAAATCACGTTAATTAAAATAGGTAAAATACTTTAATCGACAAAACACCAATACTTTAGGATGAAATGGATTAAAACCGGAATAGTTCCACTTCACAAATAATTGAATCGATATAAACATTCAATATAACATGTTTAGTTTTAAAATTGGATTTTGTTGGATTTTATTTGAATTCCAATCAAATTCAAATCAACTCTTTCGCACGATTAATTTAGATTCCGAAGAAGTTGCAGTGTCGAACGAGGATCAATGACTACAGGACTGTGAGCAAGGTCATCACTGATCTTTGAACCTATTGCGAACGAAATTGATAATTGATTGCAATACCAATACCAATTACCAGTGTCAAAATTTTAGATCTCCCGGATGGTATGATTGCAACCACCATGTACTCGACTCCCTTACCAGTTTTGTACTTTTGTTTACTTCAGATTCCACTTTATCAGCTGAGAGACAACCAGAAATGGGCATAGAGTACAAATCATACACTTGATCATTTCAAATCAAAACCCCATACTTGTAGGATTATCAAGAGAACACATCTTCTAGTCAAATGGCTTACGAGAGGATCGAGTACCATACAACGCCAACCTCTAACGGTCAATTAAGAACAGTAATCTCCAACAGTTGAGCCATCGTTGAAGATATAGGGTTTGTGACTCGAATGACTAATCTACTCCTTGAGACCTTTAGCTACGAATCTGGCAAGCAGAGTATAACAGTTTAATAAACCTTTAGTGATCGAGAGTGATTTTTTAGTCTGTAATAATTCATAATGATGAAATATTATTTATTTGTAAGCCAGAAAAAATATGTTAAAAATGCACTCTCACCAGGAACGTAACTGTACCACGACCAAATAGGTTTTCTGCAAACCAACATACCTTGTGACTATATGAGCGATCGACCTTTCCTTGTCGAGTAGAATATATTGCACATATATTCCATTTGACTATTATGATCATCTCTAATCCAATATGCATTGATAAAATAAATCCAATTCCATTAGTAGATCAATAGCTGCAGTTTTTAGTGTGTACGAGATTAGAATGACTTCAAAATAACTGACACAATCATATATATATATATATATATATATATATATATATATATATATATCCAGTTAGAAAAATACAAGTTCATGTATCTGTGAATTGAAGATTTGTTTCAGCATGTATAACCATTTTAAGTTGAAGATTATTATTGAATTAAGAAACAGATATTACCATATACACTTAAGAAATTTAAAACGGTTGATTTGTAGGACCATTATATATTATTAATATTAAATGATTCCCTGTAGTAATAGTACAGATTGTCCTAGCAATGACATATTTTGGTTCGGGACTAAATGAGGAATTCTCACTGTTGTTGCACAAGTTAAAATTAGTTACGTACATTATGTCCCGTATAGATTAAAAATTTAATTTGAATGGATGAAACATAACAAACAATACAAAATAGTATTCTATTTTATACGAACAAAACAGTGCTGTTTGGTAAAACTCTATAAATTAACCGTAACCAAAACTCGGTCGTCTTGAGAGAATGCTAACTAACTCCTCGTGAACTCCACCTATATCTATGAAGGTGCGTATAGACTCTGATCAAAACGATGCTTTAATAATATTTGCAGCTTGATCAGGAAGGCTTTGCTCACAAATTCACATTTTACCACCCATGCTAATTAGAGCATCACCGCAATTTATTTGGTTTTCTCTAATATCTCAAGGAATACATCGAAGCTAATTAACTGTAGAACTTTTTTTTTGGGTAAGCTTCAGTAGCAAGTGCTTATGCAAGGAAACATCTAGGTATATATATATATATATAGACACACACATGCAAGTCAAGAGAAGATGGTGTATCACGTGACCATATCCTGGTATCATGCTATTCAACACATGCATGCTTCTGGTACATGAAACAAACGTAGTGTGTATGTTTATGATTACACTCTTTTAAAATGACAGCACAGTTAGATCATCATTTGCTTGCTGAGTTAAAATGGTTTAACCCTTCATTTTTAGTCTGAAGTGGGAACAGCATGTCTTTGCTGAAAAAACAGCAGTCTACGTATCAATTCTATTTCTAGCTCTAAGATATCCAGCTAACCAGTTGCTTATTTTATTTTGGAGTGATAGTTTAGTGTTTTTAAATTTCTTTTTGTGTTGAATGACCAATATTTCTTTAACCTTGCGCACCATGCACGCCTTTTAGACGAGCATAGTGCACCGTGCTTTCAAATTCTGACATCGACATGTGGTTATGTCCATACTTAGTTGACGATGCAAAGGCTAATAGCAAAAATGCTTTACATTTGCATATTTGCAATCAAAAGAAGATGTGTATTTTGTTTACGTGAAAAGGCAGCATGACTCAGTGGTGCATATCACATAGTATTTCTGTACTTGCAAAGTAATTAATCATCTAACCAAAAGTAGATAAAATAGTATCATTGTCGAAATCCTGACATCCATCCATACATATGTAGTTAACTTATTAACATGACATTACAATCCATTGTCGTATCAAATGCAAGTGCATATACTCCATAACATTTGTTTCTGCATCTGACCAAAAATCACCAAAAACGGATTTCCTGTTGTCTGAACGCTCCCTTGCAGATGTAGTCCCATGTTTTGGTGACTATTGTGTCATCAAAACATGGAGACTGATCTAATTTTCTAAGCTGTGATTTCCCACTATCTCCTTAGGATCTCCTCGAAGAATTTCTCAGCCACTATTGCCAAACAAAATCGTCCATCGATCTTCATCTTTGTTCTTGGATCGTGTCATAGTAATTATCATATCGTCAGGTAAGGATGAACTGGAGACTCTTTCTCCTTGGCCTTCAGAGCCTATGGAAAGGCACAAGACAAACACAGGCACACTGTAGAGAAGTTTCTGTTCATTTTCATTCGGTTCAAGTTCTTTGGGCGTTGATTGTTTGCCAGATCTTTTATTTTACTTGATGTCATTGCTTTCGATGATTGGTGCTCATGCTATATTATTTTTGGTACAAGTGGGGTTAATTACATCCTGTTTCAGTTTGAGACTACTACAGAAAGCGTTTTCCCGTGCGGTTGAATTGGATTTTCGCATGCGGAGTTTTGGCCCGTCTGAAACGAAACGTCTGCGAAAATCGATATTTTTTCATGCGAGTGACGCAACCGATTTTCACGTGCGGGCACTTATGCCGCCCGCACGGGAAAACAAAAATCCGAAAAAAAATAAAATTTCAAAAAAAAGAAAACCATAGATCGGGTCGGCGGCACCGCCGCTCCCGCCTCGTCGTCGTCGTCGACCCCTGCGTCGTCGTCATCCCGTCGGCGCCGCATCCCGCCGGCACCGCGCCGTGCCGCCACGCGCCGAACTGCCACCGCCGCGCCGCGTCTCCCACCGGCCCCGCGCCGGATCCGTGCGGGGGGAGGGTGGGGACGGCGACCGCCGCCGGATCCCGCGCCGCCTCGCGCCGGCCTCCCACCGGCCTGCCGCTGCCTCCCGCCGGCGCTGCGCCGCCACGCGCCGAGCTGCCACCGCCACGCCGCACCTCCCACCGGCTCCGTGCCGGATCCGTGCGGGGGAAGGGTGGGGACGGCGGCCGCCGTCGGATCCCGCGCCTCCACCGCCGCGCCGCCTCGCACCGGCCTCCCACCGGCCTGCCGCCGCCTCCCGCCGGCACCGCGCCGCCACACGCCGAGCTGCCATCGCCGCGTTGCGCCTCCCACCGGCCTGCCGCCGCCTCCCGCCGGCGCCGTGCCGCCACGCGCCGAGCTGCCACCGCCGTGCCGTGCTTCCCACCGGCCCCGCGCCGGATCCGTGCGGGGGGAGGGTGGGGACAGCGGCCGCCGCCGGATCCCGCGCCTCCACCGCCGCGCCGCGTCGCCGTCGCCGTGGGCCGCCACCATCACCGAGAGGAAAGGCAGTGAGGAGAGGAGAGGAGAGGAGAGGCAGTTGAGTGAGGAGAGGAAGAGGCAGGAGAGGAGATGAGAGGAGAGAGGAGAGGTAGTTGAGAGAGACTTAATGGCGTGAGCGGATCGAGAAGCACGGAAAAAGGGGAAATTTTGAAGTTGGTAGGAGGGAAAAGAGGGAGAAATATTTTTTTGTGCAGCTCTTTTAATTGATCCGCACAGGAAAATGAAGCCCATTTTCCCGTGGGGTCCATTTAAGAGGACCGCACGGAAAAGTCGATTTTTCCGTGCGGTCCTCTTAAATGGACCGCACGGGAAAATGGGCTCCATTTTCCCGTGCGGACCGAGTTACCGTCCGCACGTAATGTAAAAGGTTCCCTGTCCAGGAAAATCATTTGTGTAGTAGTGGATGTAGCTTTATGGAAGCTACACATAATTGCTACATGTGGTAGAGTACAAATTAGTTGATTGTGAATTAATCTACACTGCACAAAATGCTCTGTCTCAATTAATGAAAGTTAATCACAATGAAATGAAATAAGTAGTTACTTTTTCAAAGTACTAGGATCACAAAACTAACAACTAATTGGATAATCATTTAATACCATTTATCATAATTTTAGTTTTTTTATTGTAAGTGGCACGGACATTCTTTCTATTATATTAATATTAACCGATTCCCTGGAATAATAGTATAGGCTCTCCTAGTGTTACATCCTGGCCCAACTGGGATTTGACCTGTGTGATCCATAAGAGCTGCGTGTACATGTTTAGTACCACCTTGCTAAACTTATAAGGTCTCTTCCCTCCAACCATATTATTTCCGGGTTAACCCTTTTACACGAAGTAAGGACGAAAGTGTAAGTACCGGTATGTACAAGTGGGTCTGCCCATCGGATGAGCTGGCTACGCGGTTATACAGAAAGGGCGGTTACAAATGGTATCAGAGCCGATCCTCCCGGTTGCGTGTACGGGTCAGTGTGCGGGCATATGGCACATGGTGCATGTGGGCTCTGTGTGAGGCACATGTCATGATATCATGATATATAGCGTCGGCACTGGACGTACGTACGTGCACTAAAGAGGGGGTGTGTTCCTGGATATTTGCCTATATACCTGTGTGGCCCATGAGAGTTGTGTGCACATGTTTAGTATCATCTTGCTAGTTTAGAAAGGGTGCAACCAAGTTATAAGGCATCTTCCCTCTAACCATATCACTTCCGGGTTAACCCTTTTACACGAAGCGAGGATGAAAGTGCAAGTGGGGTGGTATGTGTAAGTGAGCCCATCCATCAGATGAGCTGGCTACGCGGTTCTGGAGGAAGGGCTATTACACCTAGCTCTGGAGGAAGGAGGAAGGGCTGTTAGACCTAGCAATAACATATTTTGGTTCATGACTAAATTGGGGGAAATTATACCTAGCAATGACATATTTTGGTTCATGGCTAAATTGGGGCACATTATACCTAGAAATGACATATTTTGGTTCATGACTATAAATTGGGGCACAAAGGGCTGTTAGACCTAGCAATGACATACATATTTTGGTTCATGACTATAAATTGGGGCACAAAGGGCTGTTAGACCTAGTAATGACATATTTTGGTTCATGACTAAATTGGGGCACATTATACCTAGCAATGACATATTTTGGTTCATGACTATAAATTGGGGCACATTATACCTACCAATGATATATTTTGATTCATGACTAAATTGGGGCACATTATACCTAGCAATGACATATTTAGGTTCATGACTAAATTTGGGCACATTATTATTGGAGGTTAAAATTAGTTTCTTCTGTCCTATACATATTAAAATTTTAATTGAAAGAATGAAACATAGCAAAGCATACAAAAGAATATTATATTAAATATGAAAGTGTTTGTTCTTCTGTCTTATACATATTAAAACTTTAATTGAAAGAATGAAACATAGCAAAGCATACAAAAGAATATATTACATATGGAAGTGTTTGGTAAATACTCCTAGCTAACCAAGACTTGGTCGTCTATGGGAATGCTAACTAATTCCTCATGAACTCCACCTATATCTATGAAGCTATGTACAGATTCAGCTGAAGATGATGCTTGATGATATTTGCAGATTGATCGGGAAGGCTTTGCCAACAAACTAACATTTTACTGTGTATGCTAATTAGACCATCACTGCAATTTATTTAGTTTTCTCTAATATCTCAAGGAATACGTGAGAAGCTAACTGTTACACTACTTTTGGTTAAGCTTCACTAGCAAGTGCTCATGCAAGGAAGCATCTAGTTACATATATATACACACGCATGCAGGTCAAGAGAAGAAGTTGTATCACGCGTCCATAACCCGGCGTCATGCTATTCAACACATGGCATGATGGGAGGGACATGCCCATCAGATGCGTGCTTCTGGTACATGAAACAACATAGTGTATGCTTCTGACTAATTACACTCTTTTAAAATGACAACACTATTAGATTATTTACTTGCTGAGGTAAAATGGTTTAACCCTTCATTTTTTATCGCAACAGGGTGCCCGATCTTCCGTCAGGTGAAGATAATTATCGATTTGGTGGAAACTTGACACACGAGATTCGGCTTTCGATCAACACGATCCAAACCCTATAATCGTAGCACCACGTCTCCTCTGGATATCAACCAGTTCCTGATAGCCTATATTGGTTAACGGGAGAGGGGCGTTACACCGGAACGCATGACAACTGGAGCCCGAAACATTAGTAGGGATAGCTGAGCGTTTTTGGAGGTGAAGAATGATATCCCGGCCCGGATGTCACAAACGGTGGTGTCACACAGCTGGAGACGACGTGGTCAACAGGAAGGCGTGTGGATGGGTGGAGATGGTAGTGGGTGAAATGGTGTAGAGATCTCCATAGATATTAAAGCAAAGAATCACGGTCCCGGAACACAAATCCTTTATGGAGAAACAATAACAGTCAAATGTAACAGAACAAAAGTTGTCACGCGCATATTTACGAACTGAAAGGAGATTCTGTATGAGGGAGGGAAAAATAAGGACATTATTAACAAGGTATGAACAATGAGAAGTAGAGAGGGTGGTGTTGCCAATACGAGAAACTGGGATCAAGGAACCGCTACCGACGGTGACAGGCATCGGAGAGGAGGGAGGTCGGGAGGAAAAGATTATACCGTCAGAGGAAGCTGTCGGATGGAAAACTCCGCAGCGGGGGACTGTGGAGACCCCCTTTTTGAGATCGGCCTAGGGGCGCGTAAAAGAGGCTTCCTCAGGCCCGGCTCCAGTGAGGCCGGTGGGAATCGAAGCTCGAGAGGCAGAGAGCGCTGACACACGAGCAAGTATACAGGTTCGGGCCACCGATGAGGCGTAATACCCTACTCCTGTGTGGTGGATTATGTGTGTGGATTCTAACTCTCCGGAGTTGGACTCAGCTCGCCACAACCCAGGGAGAAGAAGTGGAAAGTAGCATCCAACCCCCTTTCTCTAGGCCTGGGCCTCCTTTTATATTTCAAGGGGATACCACAGGGGCCAGGCAGGCGGTTTTCTAGAGAGAAAGGAGAAAACTATTATACAGATGAAGTCTATGTCGTGGCTTGGAACGGAAGCCTTCTGCTCCTGTAGCGCCAGTATGCCGCCGATCAGACGCCCATCATGGCGGTCAGCCCAGCACGTCAATCTTCATTAAACGGCTGGAATCCGGTAGTCCACCGTAAACCGTGCGATGCGGCAGGTGATTAGACTTGACGCACCAACCTTGACGTGGCGCGAGAGCCGGATCGGCTCTCGCGATCTTGACGCAGCTTCATTGGGAAGCGTATCATACCTACCGCGCGTGCGTCAGCACGCGCGGCGCTGTACGCCGTCCCATCGGTCATTCGCACCGGTCTCACACCGGTCAGCTGACGGTGACCGGTGTCAGATGCGTGCGCGTCGCATCGCAGTAGATACAGCATGCGCGCGGTGCAGGCGCACTACGCCTGCCCCGTTATTAATGCGGGTAGGTGAGCACTAGGAGCGCTCACCCAATCTGTTACGCGTGGCAGCGGCCCGAGGGGGTCGGGAGCCCGACCCCCCTCTGGGCCTTCCTCCGAGGGGGCGGCGTGTCATGGGAGGGCGGCCGCCACGTCATCCTCGGGCCTTCTCTCCCCTCGGGGGAAGGCCACGTGGACGGACGGGGCCGCCTCAAGCCCATAGTCGACATACTCCTGGGCCTAGGACACCGACAGTAGCCCCCGGCATAAAGCCTGTGTGGGGCCCTACTGCAGGTCGACCAGGTTTTACGCCACCTCGTCGAACCGGTGTGAAGTGGGCTCAGGTTTCCAAGGGAGATGGACGGCCGCTGGCTCTACGTGTTGGGAGAAAACGCCTCCCAGCAATAATGGGCCTTTGTTCTGTAACGGCCTCATTATTCGGGGCGTAACCCAAGTCGCCTCTCAATGGAAATGGGCCATTACCGCGCAACGGCCCTATTTCGGGGGCTGCACGCAAAACGGGGCACGTCTGCTCAAGATAATAATGATGGCGTATCTCTCGGCGGACGTGCGCGCCCTTAAGGCGGGTACGATTTGCCCCTTCGTCTCCGGGATGGTGGCGATGTAGCACGCGCGCCGGAAACGTAGTGGGGATAATGGGGGAAGTGCGCGCAAGAATCGAGGGGTCGAGATAGTCGGCGCGGGAAATGAGGAGCTGGACGTGGTGGCGGCTAGGCTATAAAAGGGCGTTGAGAAGGGGGCCTCCCCCTTCCTTCGCCACTTTCGCCCAACACAACCCTCCAGCGTTCTCGCCTTCCTTGCTTCCCTAGCGCCCTTCTCACCGCACACTCTCGATTCTTGCGTCTCACTTCACCCGGAGCAATGGCGCGGGGATCCTCTCCAGTCAAGGGCGGTGTGCTGCCGCCGTCGCGGATCACCAACGACCGCATGGCCAGCCTACCTCGCAAATTCATGCCGGTGGTGGCCGACCGGGAAGCAGTGGTGCTGGGCGAGGCGCGCCCGGCGCTGCAGTTCCCGGGGCGGGCCGTCTTCTTCCTCCCCTTCGCTATGGCAGGGCTCATCCCGCTGTTCTCCGGTTTCTTTCTGGAGGTGCTAAACTACTACAACCTCCATATGGGGCATCTCACCCCCAATGTCGTGATGACATTGGCCATCTTCGCACACCTGTGCGAGATGTTTGTGGGGGTGAGACCCACGCTCTGACTGTTCCGGTGGTTCTACACTGTTCAGTCAGTGTCACCGCTGACGGTGATCGGCGGCTGCTATTTTCAGCCGTGGGTGCAAACGTCTCACCAGTACATCCCCTGCGTCTTGCGGAAGAAGTGGGACGACTGGAAGAGTGAGTGGTTCTACACCAGCCTCCAGGACGAGCGCCGCCTCCGTCTCCCAACTCAGCCGCTGCAGCAGGTGTCGACGTGGTGGTCGGTCGTGATCCTCGGGGAGGGATACGATGCCGTCTTCGATCGCCTGATCGGCCTGCACACCCAGGGCCTCACCAGGGACGCAGGCGGGGCTCCTGGGCGTACTCGGCTCCGAAGACGCCGTCCGAACACACTCGGTCCGCGACTGGGATTGGAACCCGGAACACCTTCGGTTGGTGGTTCAACGCGTGCTGAATCTCAGCACCGTGGAACCGTCCCTGATCCCTGCGGGCGTGCTCCCCCTGTGCAGTGACCCGGACCGCGAGAGCATCCGAGCCATAATGATTATGGTCGGGCCCTCGGGGGATCGGGGCCACGACGGTGCAAGGGGCAGCCACAACGGGGGAGGAGGATAGTCCTCTTCCAGCGGGGGCCGCCCGCCAGCCCTTCACGGGAGCAGTTCCGGGGGTGGCCGCCCCGAGGATGCCAAGGGGAAGAAGAAGCACGGGGAGAGTCCCCCTCCCCCATCTCCACCCCGAGGGGTGGTGCCTAGAGTACCCCGGGGGGCGATCCGTGCGCGGTACGCCACCACCGTCCGGGGGAGAGAAGAAGAGGAAGCGGCTCCGCAAGCTGGGGGAGGCTGCTTCCCGGCAGGGGCCGGAGCCCAGAAAGGGGGGTTTCATAGAGCCCCCCAAGTGGACATTCAAACGCCCACCAGCCAGGTACAACCTCATCCCCTACTGGGGGCTGCTTTCCCTCTTTCCTTTTGTTTCTCTCTCTTATATATTTTTTGCCCTGCTTTCGGTCTCCGTCACCCAGCGATCTCCCGCCTCGGGACATCCCTCGCCAAACCAAGACCGGCCGGCCCGCTGGGGCCGAGGCCGAGGGGCGATTGGGCGAGGAGGCGGCCCGCCAGGCAATTGACCTGCAAGCGGTCGAAGCTCGCCTACGGGAAGCCGAGGAAGCCGCTCGCGAGGCGGTTCGCGTCCGTGATGTCGAGGCCACTGCCCGGGGGCCTAGAGAGGTGCAGGCACGGGAAGAAGTGGAGGCCCGTGCCCGGGAAGAGGTGGAAGTGGCCTAGCTCCGGCAACTAGTGCTGGCCGACCGTGATGGCAGCGGCACCCCGGACCCCGAGGCCGGCCATGCCCCCGAGTCCGAGCGAGCCCTCGGGGCCGATCGGTCCCCCGAGCCCGGCCAAGCACCTGAGGCCGAGCCCGTGACACCGCTGGGGTCGGGCCGTCGGTGACCCTCTGCTGGGGCTACACCGCTGGGCGCGGAGCCCCTGCTCCAAGCCATGGCGTCGGCGAGCTCCGCCATCATGGATGGGCTCGACGCCCAGCTACAGTCCCTGGCCGGGGAGCGGGCCGAGCTGGCTGCCGAGTGGGAGCGGCTGGCCGAGGGGCGCCGCTCCCACGAAAGCATGGTGGAGGCAGGCCGGAAGGCCTACGCTGCCCAGCTCGTGTCCATCGACACGCGCACCAACGCCCTGGCGGAAATCACCAGGGAGGTGGAGAAAGAGAGGGTCACGGCGCTCGCCGCGACCGAAGCTATGGACATGAGTGCCTTGGATCTGTGCGAGCGGTTCGAGGCGCTAGTCACTGACCTGTCGTGTCGGTAGGACGCCGCCTTAGCCTGGGAGCAGAAGGCAGCTGAGGCGGAGGCCGCCATCAAGCGGCATGAGGACGGCATCGCGACGCGCGCCAAAAACAACCGCATCCTCGCCGAGGAGCTCAAGGCGCGGGAGGAAACATTGGCGATGCATGAAGCCGCCGCCGCAAAGGAAGAGGCCGAGTTCCGGCTTCGCGATGTCGCCCTCACCGAGCAGCTCCAAGCCCTCGCGGAGTCCGAGGATGCCAACCGGCGGCTGTCCGCGGAGCTGCGCATCCGCGAGGAGCACGCGGCTCATGTCCTTGGTCTTGAGGCAGATATCTCCCGCCGCGAGGGGGCCGTGATGGAGTGGGAGGTCACGCAAATGGTGAATGCCCACACCGAGCGGGCTGCCCTCGACAAGCGTGCCGCCGATCTCGACAACCGCGCCGCCGAGCTCGAGGCGCACGCCAGGGGGGCCGCAGAGACGGTCCGGAGCACCGGGGCGGCCGAGGGGCTGAGCGATCTCGTCGTCCGCCTCACCACGGCCGAGGGGCACGCCGCCGTCCTCCAAGAGCTGCTGACGGCCCGCAATGCGGAAGTCAAGGCACTCAAGATGGTGCAAGACTTGGCCCCCGACATGCTTCAGGATGCCGTCAAGAAGCTGGAGCACGCCGCTCGCGAGGCGAAGATCTCGGTGGGCGAGGCCTACAAACTCGGCAACACGCCGGCCGGAATCGCCCACCGCGTAGCCGTTGTGGCCGCGAGCCTTGAGGGGTTCACGGACGAGGTCGAGGAGACCATCAAGGCCTCCTCGAAGGGCCTTGCCGAGGGGGCCGTGGAGCTGGTGTTGGCCAGCTACCAGGCCCGCGACCCGGGGTTCAACCCATGGGCGGTCTTTGACGACTTCCCACCGGGAACCGAGGCGGCGGTCCGTGCCCATGTCCGGGATGTTGCCTGGGAAGTCGTCCATGCCTTCGAGGGACGGCCCCTCGGTTCTCTATGCCGCCCGCCTCCGACGACGACGCCGACGATGACGACGACGAGGCCGAGGATGGCAGCAGTGACGGCGGCGAGGCGTAACTCCATAAGCCAAGGCCTGCGGGCGTCGCCCCTTCACCCTTTTCTTCTTTTTGCTTGAAGTTGTTCATATTTTGCCCCGAAGGGGGTCTTGTAATAAATGGCATCTTGCTTTAAGTTTGGTTTCGATTTCCTGCAATTAAACACATCATGGTTTGCATGTTAGTTTGATACCTTGTATGTGTGTGTTGATGTAAAAAACACACACTGGCCTGAGAGGTTTGCTTTACTCTAGTGCAGGTCCAAAATTAGGGTTTCAGATTTAAGGGTGTGCCAGTTGATTTGATCCTGCAATCAACAAGAAAAACATGCAAAGAATATCAGTAAATGATAGACAATCGGCCATAGGGCCGATTTCATATCGTATGTGACCTAGCCGATGCAATAAAGCATGGATTGTAAGGTATAGTCAATGATAGAATTAACCCTAAAGCTAGTATATCGGCTGTAAAGATCAGTGTTACATAATCAATATATCAATATTACTTTAGAAATAAGCAATTGGGATAGATCGGACTGAACCGAGACAGTATAAATTGCCGAAGTCTAAAGGTAACATGACATAATAATTATACAGATTGATGTCATAGCCGATATCTAGGTTTAAGTATGTATCGGCTATAGCTCCAATACAACCTTATGTTAGGATATTCTTAAACTATAATCAATCAGATTGATATCAAGTTTAATATATTTATATCAGATTAGATCCTGATATAAGGGGCAGATATAGAATATTAAACAAAGCATAACAGGATGTAAAACATCTATATCAGGTAAGATCGGCTGAAACCCCGATACTATCCTTATTAACAACCATGAAGCAGGTTAGATACCATGATTCTAAATACAACTTAATAGGTTGGACTGAACCAATGCAGCATTAAGTATAAATAAAAGCATGAGATCTAAAGAATCAAGTCGATGGTTGCCTTTTCAGGATGGTGGATATATTATATAACCTAGATTAACAAAGTAATCTAGCCGATACCGATGAAACCCTAGAAAGGATCTAGCCGATACAGGTAGATTGCATTGTCGATCTAAGTTATATAACATATATGTTAA
The DNA here is from genome assembly GCA_000573905.2 of Oryza punctata. NCBI lineage: Eukaryota > Viridiplantae > Streptophyta > Magnoliopsida > Poales > Poaceae > Oryza > Oryza punctata. The sequence continues at coordinate 15,928,759 of CM002491.2, read as the reverse complement.
CTCGGAGAATCACACCAAAGAACTAGAGTGTCATAAAGATGTAAGCACTAGTTCTAATGATGTAACTCGCCATGACAAGGTATACCTTTTTGCCGAAGATCAAACTGATGCAACACGACTCGAAAGCACAAACTTGTCGAAAGTAGAAAACAAAGGTTTGGCGATGCGCCGAGATTGATTGAACGTGTGTTGTTATTCTTTACAAGACCTCGGGATTATATTTATACCCGAAATTACAAACATTGTCCATCACGGACACGACTCATATTATCCTAATACAAATCCAACTAACCAACAAGTCCCTTAGGCGGACTCTTACCGAGAATATCTATAAGGAAATTACATAAAATATCCTAACTGATAGATACAGTTGTCTCCTCAGGACTTCATCCGTGCATGGCAATCCATATGAAACACGCTAACATAACCTGATGACGTACACCAAGTCATATCACCGACATCGGCTCCATCGGCTAACCTTGTCCAACTCTGACTCTGCCGATCAGTCCACAGCCGATTCGTACTCCAGCCGATGCGCACTCTGTTTCCGATATCCTCACATATTTTCAAATCCACTTCGGATCATATTGTGTTTCCGATCCTTGTAGATAGATTTGCTTACCAAATTTCATCGTCAACACATGCCCCCCAATTCCGAAGTATTTATAATGCAACGGAATTATCTCTTCTCAATGGCAAAATTCTAAGGTTACCCCCGTGACCGTTACGCACCTAATTCTTTAAATACCAACGACTCCTCCGGATATTTCACAGCGTTAGCTCCACTTTCATCGCTTAAATCACCAAACTCCTCCGTGAACTCCGGCAAACATCTTCTCTCTCCACTCCGGCGACCTCACCGGCGACCACCTTCCCCAGCGGCAACAACAGCTCCTCGATCCAATGGCGACCACCACAAGCATCCCCCAGGTATTCTGTTTCTCTCAACCCCACTCATACCAACCATCATTATTTTAGTCCAATCTGCGAACTTAAATCATCTTTACCTTAACCTCTCTCTTTCCTCTTCCCCTTCTTTCCAGCACCTAAGGAATTTGATCACGATCCCCATCGAAAAAGAACCGGGCCACTATTTTCTCGGGCCGATGGGCGATGAAGACCCTACCGCGTTCATCAACTCCGAGACCAACCGCATCCCCTTCAAGGAATCCAAACCTAGCTCCACACATTGGCCCAACATCTTCAGATCTTGGCCATCGGCCGTAGATGGATGGAAGGCTTGGTATAAGAGGATGTCAGCCAGCAAACAATCCCATTGGGACGAGATAGGTATTTCTCAATGCCTCTCACTTTCTTTAGCCGATACAAAGAAAGATGAACCCATGTTATCGGCTGCCTCCTACTTTTGGTCCGATACCCTAAATGCTTTCCTGTTTAGCCATGGTCCTATGACCCCCACACTATTGGATATCCAAATGCTAACAGGCTTAGATATATCCTCATCAGCTAATCCCTTCAGTTTCAAAGTCAAATGTGACCACAAATTTCAAACCAAAAATATCGGAGGATGGTCTGGTTTTATAACTGAGAATATGGGTACAGGATCTGTCTCTCCCAGGGAACACACAGCTTTCCTAATGATGTGGTTAGATAAATTTCTGTTCTGTGGCTCAACCTGTGGTCCAACAGCCAACTGGCAACATTTGGTAGAAGCCTTAGTGTCCAAAAAATCCATCCCTTTGGGCAAATATCTTCTCGGAGCAGTATACCAAACCTTGAGCCATACATTGGCTAAACTCCTCATGGACACTTCCACCAACTACGGAGGCCCCTGGTGGTTTGTTCAGATTTGGCTCAATATGTATACCATCAAGATTGCAGATAGAACCCCCCTGGATGACCTATCCTTCCCATCTCTAACCGATGATGATTCAACACGCCGATGCCTATCCTTTGGAGAAGCAGCATCATCTTACCCTGGCATGGGTGCATCGGCTGATCAGTTCTGTGAGTGGTTCAAAAGATTCTATGATGGATTCTCACATGAGTCTCGTGTTTGGTTTCCCTATGAAGATTTCAGCAGCTATGAACTACCAACAGATTTCAGACTCAATGAATTGAACAACGAAGACTTCCCTGGTTTCAGAGATATCTTTGTATCGGCCATCACTCCTTGCATACTGCCAACAGGTGTATCTCAAGGCCGATATATACAGTCTTCATACGAATTCTATCACCCAATGATTGCTGCCAGGCAACTTGGTATGGGTCAATTGCTTGTTGGTCTTTACTTCTCAGACAGAATTCAAACAAGGGGCATTGTTCCATCGGCTTTAGTTATGGACAGACTCCTGAATCTTGAAACTCCCCCTTTAGGACCCATCAACCGGATATCCCTGATTATACAAAGAAGTCAACTTTTTGACAGATGGTGGGGTGAATGGAAAACACATCTGTTCTTGTCCATGCCAGCCGGTTTCTATCTGACAACTATGAATCCAGCTATCAGCCCACAGGTAAATCCTTATACCCCTCATTACATTCCTCATTATTATTCCTCTCTATCTTTTAAATATCCTATTTTGCATCTTTCAGAGTCTTGGCACCCCTCCTCCAACCAAAAGCAATAGTGGCAAAGATATTAACTATGCTGCTGTCAAAATGTCATCTGGCAAAGATCTGATCCCTTCTTCAATCGGCTTCAATGCCCCAGCCATCAAAGATCTTCTTCAAGGTCAAACTAGCCAGCCGATTACCAGAGCTATCAAGAGGAAAAGAACCAAGAAATCTGCCATCAAGCCAACTGCACCAAAGAAGAAATTGCCTTCCAAGAAGCAAAAATCTTCAGCCGATGACACCCCACTTGATCCTTCTGTGGAAGAATTCCTAGATGAAGCAATTATCGAGGAAGAAATAGATGAAGCTGCTGCTGAAATTAGTGAATCCGGCCGTATCTCCAGCCCCACTTCTCGAGCTGATTCACCTCAAATTAATCCATCAAGTCCAGCCAAATCTCCAACTCCCAGACATCGTCCTCGAAAAACTCAGGTACATAAACTTTCTTCAATTTTATTTGTCTCAGCTTTTATCCATTGTCTATAATACTTGTAAAATTTCCAGCCTACCCGAGCAGCATCACCTCCTCATCAAGCATCAAGTGAACACACAGCATCGGCCGCAGGAAGTCATCATTTAGAGGACACAGCTGCAATAACTTCTACTCCTCTAATCCCTGTAAGACTACTTATCAACCACAACTTATATTGGCCAACCTTAGAAATCTTACTCACACCTCTTTCCCTTAGGCTTTAGCCGACATGTTCTCCTTTGACATAAGGCAATTCATGGATGATGAAGAAGAAGAGACAGCAAGCAAAGCAAAGTCCCCAGTAGCCGATGAACTAAAAACAAGACTAGCCGATATTGCAGACCGACTAAATGCATCGCTGGACAGTCTAGTTGCAGATTGTGGCTCAATCAGATCCAGGTTTCAAGAAATTCAAGACCAACTCCCAGAAGATCTGATCGACTCTATCTCCCCTGCTGTCTTTTTAGAGCAATACAAATTCAAACTTGAAAGAGCAAAGCAAAGGATGTCTGATCGGCTAGAACACAAAGCCCTTGAAGCAACCATCCAAGTCAGCCGACAGCGAGTAAATGAAGAGAAAACGAAGCTAGATGAACTGACGGCTGGCCCAGATTCAACTCGGCAAGAATTAGACAGGCTCAAGCAAGAAGAATCCGATCTCTTAACCTAACTTCGTCAATGCCGAGTGAAGATTACTGAAGTAGAGAAAAGAATAGCCGATCTGCCTCAAGCCATTGAAGAACAAAAATCCAAGCTGAAGTCCTCCATCAAACATCTGGCTTCCCTCAACAAATCCCTCAAGCCTGTACCAGGAACTGATGCCGCAGACGCCAAAACGATTGATGAAGTCGAGCAAATTCGCCTGCGTGCGATCACAGCAATCCAAAACTTTCTGGGTTGATGTAATATTTTAACAATAATCTGAAACATTATTGTACTGCAATATATGTATCGGCCATCGAGCCGATTTTATACTTAGCCAAATACTGGAGTACCTTATTATAAAATTTTGCTCAAAAATTTCCAACTTTAAATTGTCTCCTCCATGCCCCCCAGGTTTGTAGTAGAGAACGCAATGCTGCAAACTTATATGTCTAAGGGCGATAAAAATATCGGCCATCTAAAGGCGATGTAAACACATCGGCTATCAATCATAAACCGGCAAACCATATCCGATCATGAACCGATCCAAACACTTGGGTAGTATTTCTTCAAATATTTTCCATTAAGTGCTCTTCCAAATACTTCTCCATCAAGCCCTCTTAACATGTATGCCCCTTTAGAAACACATTTGTGAACTTGAAACGGTCCTTCCCAATTCGGTGACCACTTGCCGAATTTATTATCTCTGGCCCCTATCGGCAGTACTAATTTCCAAACCAGCTCGCCTTTCTCAAAAGATTTGGGTACAACCTTCTTATTATAATGCCTTGCAACTCTCTCCTTATCTTTCCTAACTTTCTCAAGAGCTCGCAATCTTACTTGAACCAAATCTTCTGACTCATCAACCATCAAATTATGATAATCATCGGCTGTTAACTTATCCTGTAAAGAAATCCTCCTAGAGCCGATGTTGGTTTCCCATGGTAATACAGCTTCATGCCCATAAACCAGTTGATAAGGAGGTACCTGAATTGCACCATGGCAAGCCATCCGATAGGACCATAGTGACTCAGCCAGAATAGTATGCCACTTCTTGGGGTATTCGGCTATCTTTCTCTTGACCAACTTAATCAAACTCTTGTTAGATGCCTCAGCTTGTCCATTGGCTTGTGCATAATATGGTGATGAATTCAACAACTTAATTCCCATGCTATCAGCAAACTGAACAAACTCGTCCGACACAAATATAGAACCTTGATCAGTTGTAATCGTCTGTGGTAAACCAAACCTGTATATAATATGCTCTTTGAAAAAATTGATCGCATCTTGACTGTCAACTTTCTTCAAGGGAATTGCCTCAACCCACTTAGTGAAATAATCAGTCGCAATCAATATGAACTTATGTCCTTTGCTTGATGGTGGATTGATCTGGCCGATCATATCAATACCCCAACCTCTGAACGGCCACGGCTTGATAATCGGATTCATAGCCGATGCTGGCGATCTCTGAATTGCTCCAAACTTCTGACAATCCTGACAACCCTTGTAATATCTGAAACAATCCTCCAGCATTGTCGGCCAAAAATATCCAACCCTTCGAAGTAACCATCTTGAATGTCTTCATCAGCTCCTGGCATTTCTCATTATAAACTATTAAGATATCATTCTTGCATTCATATTCCCTAGATAATTGACTTATCACTAGTAATGAGTCACCCATGATCTCAACAGCATCGGCTTCGACTTCTCTTAATAACTGCAACCCTTTGAGAACAGCTTCGTATTCCGCCTGATTATTTGTTGAATATGGTTTAATAGTAAAAGCAAACTGAAAGCTTGCCCCCTAGGTGATATTATCACCAAGCCGATACCACAACCATGAGTACAAACTGATCCATCAAAGAATAAAGTCCATGGCATGATGTCAATATTATCAACACTGGTATCCCTGTGTTCAACTATGAAATCGGCTATCGCTTGCCCTTTAACTGCCTTAGCCGATTCATATCTAAGATCAAATTCTGACAAAGCAAATATCCACTTCCCAATTCGTCCTTTTAGCACTGGAGCCGATAGCATGTATCGTACTACATCGGCCTTGCAAACTATAATGCATTCATTGGATAATAGATAATGCCTCAACTTTGTGCAAGAAAAATATAAGCATAAGCATAACTTCTCCACAGGTGAATACCTTGTTTCTGCATCCAAAAGGCGTCTACTGAGATAAAATATAACTCTTTCTTTTCCTTCAACCTCTTGAATTAAGACTGAGCCGATAAAATTTTGATCGGCTGATAGATAAAGTTTGAATGGAATCCCTTTCTGTGGTGGTATAAGAACTGGAGGAGTACTCAAATATTCTTTGATATTATCAAGAGCTCGCTGCTGTTTCTCTCCCCAAACAAATTCTTGATCGGCTTTCAACCTTAGTAAAGGAGTAAATGGCTCTATTCGGCCAGACAGATTTGATATAAATCGCCGAACAAAATTAATCTTGCCGATCAATGATTGTAGCTTGGTTTTATCTTCCGGGGGTTTGATATCTTTAATTGCCTCGATGCTCCTCTGAGGAATTTCAATCCCTCTCTCATGAACCAGAAATCCAAGAAACTGACCAGCCGATACACCAAAAGCACACTTGGTAGGATTCATCTTCAACCCATACTTCCTTGCTCTTTCTAAGACCTGTTTCAAATCGGCTATGTGATCATCAACTTCCTTGGATTTAACCACCACATCATCTATATATATCTCCACCAATGCGCCGATGAGATCGTGAAAAATATAGTTCATGGCTCTCTGATATGTAGCACCAGCACTCCTCAAGCCGAAAGTCATAACTACCCACTCATACAAGCCGATAGCACCAGGACACCTAAAAGCAGTCTTGTGAATGTCCTCCTCAGCCATAAAAATTTGATTTTAACCAGCATTGTCATCCATGAAACTGATAATCTTATGTCCAGATGCTGCATCTACAAGTTGATCGGCTACCGGCATTGGGTATTCATCCTTCGGTGTAGCTTTGTTTAGATCTCTGAAATCAATACAAACCCTGAGCTTGCCGTTTTTCTTGATAACCGGAACTATATTGGAAATCCATTCGGCATATCGGCATGGTCTGATGAAGCCAGCATCATAGAGTCTTGTAATTTCGGCCTAAATAGCATCATACATCGCAGCTTTACAACGTCTTGGGGGTTGCTTGTACGGCCGATAGCCTGGTTTGATAGGGAGCCGATGTTCAACTATCGATCGGCTAAGTCCTGGCATCTCATAGTATTCCCAGGCAAAACAATCTCTATACTCCTTTAAGAGTGCAATTAATTTACATTTAAATTCTTTTGGTAAACCTTTACTAATATATGTCGGCCTAGGCCTATCACCTGGTCCAATGTCAATTTCCTCTAATTCATCGGCCGACATAAAACCTTGCCCAAGCTTACCGTCGAGATCATCAATGGTGTCTTCTGTGTATAGGTTGGAACCCTCCACGGCGCCCTCAAAACAAGAATTGGGGCTCTCCATCTCCTGTTGTCTGTATGGCATCATCAGAAATCTTTAAGTAATCTCCTTGCCAAACTTTGCCAGATAAACAATCAATTTCTTCCATCTCCCAAATAGACAAATCGGCACAAGCTACATTGACTTACCTGTCGGCTGGCATGATTTTGATTTGGTCTCCTTGCCAATGAATCAAGCTTTGATGCATTGTTGAAGGGATGCAATAGTTGGCATGGATCCAATCTCTTCCCAACAACAGACTGTAGGAACCCTTCCCATCAATAACAAAGAACGTGGTTGGAATTGTTTTACTGCCGATGGTTAGCTCCACATTCAAAACTCCCTTGGTCTCAGATGGGTTCCCGCCAAAATCCTTCAGAACCATGTTGGTTTTGATCAAGTCCTCTGAATTCTTTCCAAGCTTTCTGAATGTTGTATAAGGCATTAAATTAACAGCTGCCCCTCCATCGACTAGCATCTTTGACATCGGCTTACCATTGACAAATCTCTTAACATAGAGTGGCTTGAGGTGCCGATGATCTGTTCCTTCAGGCTTCTCAAAAACAGCTTGTTGTGGAGATAACATCAATTTAGCCGATGGCATATCTTCTTCTTGCTTGACAACTTGTTCTACTGCATATTCGGCTGGCAACATAAAGACCATATTTATCTCAGATGACATCACTTCCTTGCCCTTGCGTTGTTGATTTTTCCTGTGATCGGCTTCGACTTCATCGGCTGGCACCACTTTGCTCTTCATGCGCCATACTTTCTTCGTTTTCTGCCGCAGCCGATGCTTAATTGCACCCTCAACCTCTTGGAATTGCTCCCTGTTCCTCATCCATTGAACTCTTCTCTTTTGATTCTTGGTGAATATCCCAGAAGGACACCATTGGGGATGCATTGGCTTGGATTCTCTACGTAAGTCATCTTCATCATCATCTTGGTGCATCGGCCCAAGTCTTTCATGCACTGACAGCCTTGATTGTCTTAGCCGATGTGTAATTGCATGTCGTCAGCTTGGTTCTTGGATGAATTGGACATCAGGATCACTGCATCCAGGACAATTTTCGATAGATGGTAGCCTCATACCTTCGTTCCAGCAGAACCTGAAAAATTCACAACTCCAATGGGGATCAAAATATCTCTCTTCTTCATTGGGATATGACTCCTCCTCCTTTTGGCGCCTATTTTGATACTTGCCGATCATACCAGCCGATCTGATACTCCTAGTATAGTTTTTATTTCCATCGGCTGTATTCCTGTTGTATCCAGGATGCACCATGTTAACTGGAAAAGGGTGTCCATCTATTTTCATCGGCCTCTTTACCATGTTAGATCCATCAATCTTAATTTTTCCTTGTTCGATGCCGACTGGATCTGTTGTCTGAAAATTTTGCAATCATTAGTGTGATGAGACCCTGTGTTGTGCCATTTGCAGTACTTCCTTTTCTTCAACTCTTCAGCCGATGGGATGACATGTCCTGCCGGCAGTTGAATCTGTTTTTCTTGAAGAAGGAGATCGAAAATCCTATCGGCCTTGGTAATGTCAAAGTCAAACCTTTCCTCTGTAGCCGAATTCTTAGCCCATTGACAGACCACCGTCTTCTTGTTCCTAGCCCATTCGGCTGCATTGATATCTGGGTCTTCATCTTCAGAGTCAGAATCATAATTGTAGACATTGTTTACATTATTAGGTTTTTTGATGAATTTCCTAGCCTCTTGAAATCTTGTCTCATGAACCGATACTTTCTGAGCTAAGTGTGCTAAACTGTCAAAGTCCTGAGCCGAGAACATTTCTCTGATCGGCGCCAGCAAACCTTGAAAGGCTAAATCGGCTAGTTGAGAATCCGATAAAGATAGGCTGTAACATCTATTTCTCACGTCTCTGAATCGTTGAATATAATCTGGAACTGATTCGTCTGATTTCTGTCTAATAGCTGTGAGGTCCGATAGCTTCATCTCTTGAACTCCACTGAAAAAGTACTTATGGAATTGTTTCTCCAAATCGGCCCAGCTCCTGATCGAATTATATGGCAATGATGAAAACCAGGTGAATGCTGATCCAGATAGCGAGAGTGGGAATAAGCGAACTCTGAGAGCTTCTGTAGTCGATGCCTCACCACATTGAGCTAGAAATCGGCTAATGTGCTCGTAGGTTGATATATTATCTTGTCCTGAGAACTTGGAGAAGTCTGGCACCTTGTATCGGCTTGGCAACGGAACCCGATCAAAGTATTCTGGATTCGGATGCCGATACATGTTGCCATTATCTTTCGGTTTAAGTCCAAATTGCTCCCTCATGACGTCAGCGATCATATCGGCCCAGGGTTGATGAGGTGTTGCTCCACCATACTGCTGTTGTACTGGATCTATCTGGCCTATTGGGTCGGCTGAGGTCGTGGTGAGTGAGGCTGATAAAGATTATTGAAGCCAGCCGATATGCCTTGTGGTGGCACATAAGGAAGTTGTTCTGTACTGTATTGCTGGCTTATCGGCTGCATAATTCCAATCGGCTGTTGTGGAACCGAAGAAATTTGGTAAGATGTGTCAACAGCTGGCGGTTTTGGATGAAGAATACTCATCAATTGTTCTGGTGTTAATTGAGTTGATGCTTGCCCCCCAGTGATCGGCTATGATCTGGTTAGAATTGATGGGATATTTGAACTTGAGAAAGGAGCCGATGGAGCCTGGGTTTGAAGCACTTGTTGATTTCCTTGATTTCCAACGATCTCTGTCTTCACGGTTCTATATGCTGGGAACGCGCCGTCTGGTAAATAAATAGGTCCTTTAGCCTTTTCTTCGGCTATCGTTCCATCGACCACCGACTTGATCATGTTTGTTAAGGTATTGACAAGTACTCCGGACTGGTTGACTAGCGCATGATGTACAGCCGAATCGATGCGATCTTGTAATGTGTGCAATTTTTCGTTACTCGATTCGGTTTTCACTTGTTTATCCTTTTCTTCTCTTGGTCCAGAAGTACTTGGGTCTTGCTTCACGATCGTCGGTACTTGTACTTTAGCTCTTTGGACGACCGTACCATGCCGGGTGACTGTGAAGGAATGCAAATACTGGTTTTGGAGTTGATCCAGCAGTTGTCGCAATTCTTCCTTCTGTTCATCATTCAGCTGCTCGGGTGTAACCGCGATGATGTTGTCCTCTGCGACTTCAGCGATGTTTGGAGACATGATGACACGAGTCCCACTGGGCGTGCCAAAAGCGTGTTGATGCAAAAAACACACACTGGCCTGAGAGGTTTGCTTTACTCTAGTACAGGTCCAAAATTAGGGTTTCAGATTCAAGGGCGTGCCAGTTGATTTGATCCTGCAATCAACAAGAAAAACATGCAAAGAATATCAGGAAACGATAGACAATCGGCCATAGGGCCGATTTCATACCGTATGTGACCTAGCCGATGCAATAAAGCATGGATCGGCTGTAAGGTATAGTCAATGATAGAATTAACCCTAAAGCTAGTATATCGGCTGTAAAGATCAGTGTTACATAATCAATATATCAATATTACTTTAGAAATAATCAATTGGGATAGATCGGACTGAACCGAGACAGTATAAATTGCCCAAGTCTAAAGGTAACATGACATAATAATTATGCAGATTGATGTCATAGCGGATATCTAGGTTTAAGTATGTATCGGCTATAGCTCCGATACAACCTTATGTTAGGATATTCTCTAGTAATAAATATATTAAACTATAATCAATCAGATTGATATCAAGTTTAATATATTTATATCAGATTAAATCCTGATATAAGGGGCAGATATAGAATATTAAACAAAGCATAACAGGATGTAAAACATCTATATCAGGTAAGATCGGCTGAAACCCCGATACTATCCTTATTAACAACCATGAAGCAGGTTAGATACCATGATTCTAAATACGACTTAATAGGTTGGACTGAACCAATGCAGCATTAAGTATAAATAAAAGCATGAGATCTAAAGAATCAAGCCGATGGTTGCCTTTTCAGGATGGTGGATATATTATATAACCTAGATTAACAAAGTAATCTAGCTGATACCGATGAAACCCTAGAAAGGATCTAGCCGATACAGGTAGATTGCATTGTCGATCTAAGTTATATAACATATATGATAACTCGGAGAATCACACCAAAGAACTAGAGTGTCATAAAGATGTAAGCACTAGTTCTAATGATGTAACTCGCCATGACAAGGTATACCTTTTTGCCGAAGATCAAACTGATGCAGCACGACTCGAAAGCACAAACTTGTCGAAAGTAGAAAACAAAGGTTTGGCGATGCGCCGAGATTGATTGAACGTGTGTTGTTATTCTTTACAAGACCTCGGGATTATATTTATACCCGGAATTACAAACATTGTCCATCACGGACACGACTCATATTATCCTAATACAAATCCAACTAACCAACAAGTCCCTTAGGTGGACTCTTACCGAGAATATCTATAAGGAAATTACATAAAATATCCTAATTAATAGATACAATTGTCTCCTCAGGACTTCATCCGTGCATGGCAATCCATATGAAACACGCTAACATAACCTGATGACGTACACCAAGTCATATCACCGACATCGGCTCCATCGGCTAACCTTGTCCAACTCTGACTCTGCCGATCAGTCCACAGCCGATTCGTACTCCAGCCGATGCGCACTCTGTTTCCGATATCCTCACATATTTTCAAATCCACTTCGGATCATATTGTGTTTCCGATCCTTGTAGATAGATTTGCTTACCAAATTTCATCGTCAACAGTGTGATCCAAGTGTTTTTTTCCTCGTCGGTTCGTTCGGTGTTTTGCCTTAAGCGGGGACTGGGGTTCGGGCCGAAGCCCTAAGTGATAGGAGCCGAGACTAGAGCACTTGGGGAGTTCCACATGTCGAGACTGGCCAGGCCGAGAGCATGATGACTGGAGTAAGTGCGGACCCGATTGTGGGCCATTGGCGAGTTCCCCCGGAGTTCAACATGTCTCGGGGCATGGCTCGCTCTGGGCCCCGTTGGCGTCTAGGCGGTGCGAACCACTTAGGAGCGACACGAATGCGACCGTCCCGAGTAAGACGAAGACACCTAACAAAACCCGTAAGGGAAAACCACAATTGGACCGGATATAAAACTGTTGTGAAATGGATGCAAAAGAGATATATTGATAGTGGGAGCCCCCAACCAATTTTGTCGTGCCCAAGGGGGGCGCGCGGGGTTGGCCTGAGCCCGAGGTACAACACAGCAATTCCTCTATGGATAGAAGCGACGAAGGTGTTCGATGTTCCATGGATTGGGCAGCTCTGTGCCGTCCTCCATGGCCAGCCTGACCGAGCCCGGCCGGGGGACACCGATCACTCTAAACGGCCCTCCCACATGGGTGAGAGTTTGCTCAGTCCGGCACGCGTTTGGATACGGCGTAGGACGAGATCGTTTATATGGAGCGATCGGGCCCGGACATGGCGCTGATGGTAGCGCCTTAGGCTCTGCTGGTAGCGCGCGGCCCGGAGGGCGGCGCGCCGCCTTCATTCTTCGAGGTAGTCGAGGTCATCCCGTTGGAGGAGCTCTTGATTTACCTCATTGTGCAGGGCTGCTCGTGGAGACCCCAGGGTGAGCTCGGATGGGAGGACCGCCTCAGCGCCGTAAACCAGGAAGAAAGGTGTTTCTCCTGTGGCGCGGCTCGGGGTCGTCCGGTTGGCCCATAGCACCGCTGGTAGCTCGTCGATCCATGAGTCGCCATCTTTCTTGAGGACGTTGTATGTCTTGGTCTTGAGGCCCTTGAGGATTTCCGCATTGGCGTGCTCCACTTGACCATTGCTCTTTGTGTGGGCGGGGGAGGCGAAGCAGAGTTTGATGCCCATGTCCTCGCAGTAGTCGCCAAATAGTTCACTAGTGAACTGGGTGCCGTTGTCCGTAATAATACGGTTGGGCACCCCGAACCGGGCAGTGATGCCCTTGATAAATTTGAGCGTCGAGTGCTTGTCGATCTTGATGACCGGGTAAGCCTCGGGCCATTTGGTGAACTTGTCGATGGCGACGTAGAGGTACTCATATCCCCCAACGCCTTCTTGAATGGACCCAAGATATCCAGCCCCCAGACTGCAAAGGGCCATGAGAGCGGGATGGTGTGGAGGGCCTGGGTCAGCAGATGCATTTGCTTGGCGTGGAATTGGCATGCTCGGCATCGCCTGACCAGATCGGCCGCGTCCTGGAGCGTTGTTGGCCAATAGAAACCCTGTCGGAAGGCCTTGCCAACCAAGGTGCGCGAGGCGGAGTGAGCTCCGCACTCGCCTCCATGGACATCGGCAAGGAGCTCGATGTCATGGTCCCAAGGGATGCATTTGAGGAGGACTCTGTTGGAACCGCGCCGGTAGAGGGCCCCCTCTGCCAGCACGTATCTCTTGGAGATGCGAATGACGCGTTCGCTCCCTTCGCGATCCTCGGGGAGAGTCTTATCTTTGAGGAACGCCTGGATCTCAGTCATCCAGGCAATTTGTCTTGGGGGTTGGGTTCGACCCCTTCGAGCCCCGAGGCCCAGACTCTCTCGGGCATCGAGAAGGGTGTGGCAGCATCTGAATCCCCCGGGGGATCAAGACGCACCGATGGCTGGGTGAGCCTTTCTTCAAAGGCACCCGCTGGGGTTGGGGCGCGTGATGAGGCGAGGCGCGACAGCTCATCGGCGAGCATGTTATCTCGCCTGGGCACGTGCCGTAGTTCTAACCCGTCAAAATAGCGCTCCATACGCCGCACCTCGCGGACGTAGGCTTCCATTCGCGGGTCGGAGCAGCGGTACTCCTTGGAGACTTGGTTCACGACCAACTGAGAGTCACCTAGAACCAGGAGGCGGCGGATCCCCATTCCTGCCACTGCTCTGAGTCCCGCAAGGAGTCCCTCGTACTCCGCCATATTGTTGGTTGCCCGAAAATCTAGGCGAACCAAGTATTTGAGGGTGTCCCCGTTTGGTGAGGTCAGAGTGACCCCAACGCCAGCTCCTTGGAGGGCTAGCGAACCATCAAACTACATCACCCAATTCAGGCTGGCAGCCTGTTGTGCGGAATCCGCTCCGATCTCGGGCTCGGGGGACCCGAGATCGGGTTCGGAGGTCGGGCTCCACTCTGCCACAAAATCGGCGAGGGCCTGACTCTTAATCGCGTGGCGTGGTTCGAAGTAGAGGTCGAACTCAGAGAGTTTGATGGCCCATTTGACCACTCGTCCTGTCCCCTCTCGGTTCCGAAGAATTTGCCGAAGAGGGTAGGACGTTACCACCGTGACCCGGTGCGCATGGAAATAATGGCGCAATTTCATCGAGACCACCAGGACTGCGTAGAGCAATTTCTGGGCCTGAGGATACCGAGTCTTTGCAATCCCATAATGCCTCGCTAACGAAGTAAACCGGCCGCTGCACCTTTCGGCGAGGCCTGGTTTCCTCGTCATGGGCGTCGGATCCCACGTGGGAATATTGGGGGGCACTCTAGGCCTTCTCCACCTCCACTCTGGTAGCCACGGGGTCGGGCGTCGTTGGGCCGCTCCTCCCCCCAGTGGCCTCGGGGCCTTTCTGGGGTCCGGGGGCCTCTAACGACACCTGGCGAGGGGTCGTAGGGCCATCGTCAGTCTGGGGGGGTCGAGGGCACTCGCCGGACTGATGGGCTCCTGCGTCATCCTCTATCCCGGGCTGCGCCATTGTGGGTCGGTGGGGTGCGGGCCGAGGGCATTCCTCTGCGCGCTCCACCACCAGCGCTGCGCTAACTACTTGTGGGGTCGCAGCCAAGTAGAGCAGCAGCAGCTCCTCTGGCTCGGGTGCAACTACGACCGGAGGGGAGCTGAGGTATGCCTTCAACTGATCGAGGGCTTGCTCAGCTTCCTCCGTCCACCGGAACGGCCCAGAGCGCTTGAGGAGCTTAAATAGGGGCAGCGCCCTCTCTCCTAGCCTCGATATGAATCGGCTAAGGACGGTCATGCATCCAGTGACGCACTGGATATCCCTAAGCTTGCTGGGGGGCACATCCTATTTATCGCGCTAATTTTCTCAGGGTTGGCCTCTATGCCTCGGGCTGAGAGAAAGAACCAGAGAAGTTTACCCACCGGCACGCCGAACACGCACTTTTCGGGGTTCAGCTTCATGCGGGTAGAGCGGAGACTTTCGAAGGTCTCTGCTAAATCCGAGAGGAGCGTCGCCTGGTTGCGTGTCTTCACAACCAGGTCATCGACATACGCCTCAATGTTACGCCCTACTTGACTACCCAAAGTAATGCGAGTAGTGCGCTGGAAAGTAGGGCCTGCATTCTTTAAACCGAAAGGCATAGTTGTATAACAATATGTGCCTAGAGGAGTAATGAATGCAGTTTTTTCCTCATCATCCCTAGCCATGCGAATTTGATGATACCCTGAGTAGGCATCTAGAAAGCATAGAAGGTCGCATCCTGCGGTGGAGTCGACAATTTGATCTATGCGTGGCAGGGGATAAGGGTCCTTAGGACATGCCTTGTTGAGGTCGGTGTAGTCGATGCACATCCGGAGCTTGCCGTTCGCCTTGGGGATGATGACGGGGTTTGCTAGCCACTCCGGATGGATGACTTCCCGGATGAATCCAGCCTCCAGCAAGCGCGCCACCTCCTCACAGATGAAGGCTTGGCGCTCGGGGGCCTGCCGCAGCACTTTCTGCCGGACGGGCCTTGCACCCGGCCGTACGGCTAGACGGTGCTCGATCACCTCCCTGGGGACCCCGGGCATGTCTGACGGCTTCCATGCGAAGACGTCAGCGTTTGCCTGCAGGAAGGAGACGAGCGCGTCTCCCTATTTGCCATCCAGCTGTCCGCCGATCTTGATGGTCTTGGACGGGTCGCCGGCCAGCGCCACCTCCTTGATGGGGACCTCGTCGCTCAGGGTCATCCGCTTCCTCGGGGCGTGAGACGAGGAGGCGCCATGCTCCTCGTTACCGCCCGCGGGCTTTGGGACCATGGCGAGGTCGCTTGCGCGCTGTTCCGCGCAAGCCAGCACGATCTTGAGATCGCCAATGATGGTGATGGGGCCGTGTGAGCCCAGCATCTTTATCTGGATGTAGGCGTAGTGGGTGGCCACCATGAACTTCACCAACGTGGGCCTTCCCAGGACCGCGTTGTAGGGCAGATTGAGATCCGCCACGTCGAAGTCTATCCGCTTAGTGCGGAAGTTGTCGGGGCCACCAAATGTGACCGGGAGGTCAATGTGACCTCGAGGCCATGTGTGCCCCGGCGTCACGCTGATGATCGGCAGAGACGGCAGGAGCTTCAACTTGATGAGGTCATAGGCCATGGGGGAAAGAATGTTGAGGGCGACGCTGCCATCTATCAGGACACGCCTCAACTTGACATTGCAAATGGTGGGGGAGACCACCATCGCGATTTGCCCACCCCTAGCCATGCACGGAGGGTGGTCGGTTTGGTCGAAGGTGAGAGGGACCTCCGACCACCTGGCCCACCGTGAGGCCTCGTGGGTGGGGACCGCAACCAGAAGCTCGCGCTTCATGGTCTTGAAGCTGCGGCGGGAAGCATAAGCACATGCTCCCCCATCCATGGTGGCGACGGTGGCCTCAGGCTCCTAGAAGCCTAAGTCGTCGTCGCCATCGTCGTCGACGGAGGCCTTTTTCTTGGCCTCACTTCGCCGGTCGCGGGTAGGGGCCGTGAGGTTCTGGCCCTCACGGCGCTCCTGACCCCGCTCCTCACCCCACTTCTTGACGCGCTCGGCCAATCCCTTGACCGCGCGGCACTCGGTGAGGTCGTGGAGGGAGGTGTCATGCACTAAGCACCATTTGCCATCTTGGCGCTCTCGGCTAGGGGCCGCGGCGCTCCTCTTGTTGCCCTCCGTAGCGTTCCACTTACGTGGGGGCCGCGGGGCATCTTCAGCGGCGAGGACGTGCCCCTCGTCACCGAAGCGGGCAGTCCTCCTCTTCTTCCTCCTTTCTTGCCGCCCAGAATGGGCGGTAGACCCGGGGGCAGCCGTACCGCCGCGCCAGAGCCGGAGGAGTTCCAAGTCCACGCCTCCTCCTTGCGGGCCACGCGGTCCGCGAGCTTGAAGAGCTGCGCGGTAGTCTGGGGCTCCTTGGAGGCAATCTTCTCCAGCATGCGGTTGTGCCGCACGCCTCCCCTAAACGTGTATATCACCGCATGCACGGGGATACACGGAGTGGTGTTGCAGACCTAGCAGAACCGCTGTATGTATGACCGGAGGGACTCTCCGTCCCTCCGCTGCACTGCATGCAGGTCGGCTTCCTCTCCTGGGCGTGGATACGTGCCCTGAAAGTTTATGGTGAACTGCTGGCACAGATCCTCCCAGGAGTGGACCAAAGCGGGTGGCAAATTCATGAGCCAACCCCGCGCTTGACCTTTTAGGGCCATGGGGAAGTAGTTTTCCATGACCCTGTCGTCACCCCCCGCCGCCTCGATTCCTGTAGTGTAGATCTGGAGCAACTCGGTGGGGTTGACGCTACCATCGTATTTTTCCGGGATGTTGGGCCGAAACTTTGGGGGCCATCGGACACTCCGAAGACTCGCCACAAAGGCATGACATCCAACCCCAACGACGGGGGAAGCGGGGGGCCTACCTCTAGGGCCACTAGGGCGCGTGGTGGCCGTGGACGCGGCGCCCTCTCCTGCTTGGGTGGCGCGGCGCTCATCGCGCCGGCGCTCGATGCTGAGCCGGGCATCCGGCTCGTCGTACAAACTCTCGTGACGCCCGCGAGTAGCCGTGGGCGTCAACGAGGGCGGTGAAGACGCGCGGCGTGCATGAGCCGCCGCTCGTCGATCTCTTCATCTTGCGGACGAAGAGGTTGCAGTCACGGTGCCGGACGACCCGGCTGCTGATGGATGGCCGCTGGTGTCCAGCTACTGACGTGCCGCTTTGACCAGGTTGGCCACATCGTCCAGCCAACGCTAGACAGGGGCCTCTGGGTCCGTGGCGATGGGCGGATGGCGCAGGAGCGCCCCCGCCGCCTGGAGGGCACCTTGAGGAGTGCCGCCGTCACCGCAGGCCAGACAGCGGCGTGCCTTAGAGCGGCGCCGTCGCTCATCGCTGGGCCGTTGGGAAGTGGCGGAGCCCTCCAGCTCCTTCAGCGCCTTCTCCCGCTCGGGGCTCTAGCGAGGAGGCGGCGACGGAGTATGCGTCCGACGACGGGGATGCAGCTCCCTGCCGCCATCACCAGCGCTTGGTGTGGGGGTGTGGAGCACCGCCTCTTCAGCCATAGGGCTGACTCGGCGAAGCTTGGCGATCACGCAAGGAGCGAACAACTAAGGAAGCGTTTACGCGCCCCCTACCTGGCGCGCCAGCTGTCGGATGGAAAACTCTGCAACGGGGGACTGTGGAGACCCCATTTTTGAGTTCAGCCCAAGGGCGCGTGAAAGAGGCTTCCTCAGGCCCGGCTCCGGTGAGGCCGGTAGGAATCAAAGCTCGAGAGGCAGAGAGCGGTGACACACGAGCAAGTATACAGGTTCGGGCCACCGATGAGGCGTAATACCCTACTCCTATGTGGTGGATTATGTGTGTGGATTCTAACACTCCGGAGTAGGACTCAGCTCGCTGCAACTAAGGGAGAAGAAGTGGAATGTAGCATCCAACCCCCTTTCTCTAGGCCTGGGCCCCCTTTTATATCCCAAGGTGACACCACAGGGGTCAGACAGGCGGTTTTCTAGAGAGAAAGGAGAAAACTATTATACAGATGAAGTCTATGTCGTGGCTTGGAACGGAAGCCTTCCGCTCCTGTAGCGCCAGTATGCCGCCGATCAGACCGCCCATTATGGCGGTCGGCCCAGCACGTCAATCTCCATTAAACGGCTGGAATCTGGTAGTCCACCGTAAACCGTGCGATGCGGCAGGTGATTAGACTTGACGCACCAACCTTGACGTGGCACGAGAGCCGGATCGGCTCTCGCGATCTTGACGCAGCTTCATTGGGCAGCGTATCATACCTACGGCACGCGCGGCGCTGTACGCCGTCCCATTAGTCATTCGCACCGGTCTCACGCCGGTCAGCTGACGGTGACCGGTGTCAGATGCGTGCACGTCGCATCGCAATAGATGCGGCACGCGCGCGGGGCAGGCGCACTACGCCTGCCCCGTTATTAATGCGGGTAGGTGAGCGCTGGGAGCGCTCACCCAATCTGTTACGCGTGGCAGCGGCCCAAGGGGGTCGGGGGAGCCCGACCCCCCTCTGGGCCTTCCCCCGAGGGGGTAGCGTGTCATGGGAGCGCGGCCGCCACGTCGTCCTCGGGCCTTCTCGCCCCTCGGGGGATGGCCACGTGGACGGACGGGGCCGCCTCAAGCCCATAGTCGATATACCCCTGAGCCCAGGACACCGACAGAAGCCATATGTGAGGTGGCACTGGTGTCCGTAACCCAACCACCATTGGGTTGTCCATGTGTGTGCAAGATGTTCAGGGCTGCAACAAGGATGGCTTGATCCTAGGTGGGCTGGGCCGGTGCCTCCAATCCAGCCACAGAGGCCAGGGAAGATTGTTCTGCATGAAAGGCCTGGTGAACCGGCATATGAGGCTGTGGTCCAAGAAGGCCTGGTCCACCAGAGGGTCTCCAGGAGATGGCCCATGGAGCAGAGGCCCATGGGGCCATCATCACCCATGGACCGGGTGGAGGAGCCAACAGTTGCTTCTGGCTGCTAGACCTAGGGCAGTCACCGCCTCTGCCATCGCTACAACTGCCGCGGTTGTTCCCCGTGTTGCCATTGGCACCGCTGCTCCTCCCTTTGCCCTTTCCCTTGCCATTTTTCCCTTTGTTGGTGGATTTTTCTTAGCCGGTCGAGGTGGCAGCGAAGAGGGTGGTACCATTGTCAACTAGGGTGTTGTTGGTGGCACGGTGCATTTCCGCCAGAAGAAGCGGCGAGCGGGCACTTGTGAAGGTGGGGAAGGGGACTTGAAGAGGCAAAGTTCTGCCTGGGTGGTCAAGCGGCTAAGGCTGTGGATGAAGTTGAGGATGAGGGTGTGGTCGGAGATCTGTTTGCTGAGGTTGCACAGGAAATCAGTGAGATTCTTGAGTCACCAGCAGTAGTCCATCACAACATGTAGCCCTGGAGGAGGCTCCACAACTTCATTTATAGGTAGATGATCCCGATTTCGTGTTTGTTGTGGAAGATGCTCTCGGTAGCGACCCACAGGTCGCTGGCCAACTAATGTGGGCTCCATGATGACGTCAAGGATGTCAATGGCGATGGAGTAGTACAAGGCGATGAGGACGGTGAAGTCCTTTTGCGCCCACATCACGGCAATGTCGAGCAGAGGAGGAGGCTCGAACACGTGGCTTAGCAAGCTGAACTTGCTGAGGAAGGCAACGAAGAAGCAGGGGCGGAACTGCCCATTGGGCGACATGGGGCGGCCGGCCCAGCTACGGTCCGATTCGCCCCACCCCCATATCATCTCTGGGCCATTTACCACCCCATCCTATTCACAAATTGACCCATAAGTGAGAAGCCCAATCAATATCTAATTTATTTTTTTCAGAAGTTTACAGATTGACTTGACGCTTCGTCGCTTCAGTTGGCGAGACGCCGACGCTTCGACTCTCTCCCGCGACGTGATCACGTGAGGACCTGAGGCCCTGGGTGACACGGCGTCGACGGCGACACCTAGCTGCCGGCCTGCCGCCCGCCAGCGTCCGGCCTCCAGCGCCTAGCTCCCTAGCGTCAGCGACGAGGACGAGCCAACGACAGCCGGCCAGCCAGTCCTAGCCCTAGCCGCCTAATGGCCTAGCCGGCAGGCGGCAGCAGCTCGCCGGCCTCGCCGGCTCACCCAGTCGCCCGTCGGCCGTCGCGGCGTCGCTGTCGTCCGTCGGCCGTCGCCGGCTGCCCGGCTCGCGTTTGCCGTCTGCGGTCAGCGCCTCAGCGGTCTGCCGTGCCGTCGGCCGTCGGCCGTCTAGTCCGGCCATCCCCATCCCCGTCCGGGCGTCGTGGCATCGCCGGCCGTCCCCATCCGGCCATCCCGGCGACAGCGAGGCAGCGAGCCAACGAGTGAGTAACTGAGCATTCCGGCCTTTATTAGTTTGTGACTGTTCTTGCAGCCTACTAACAGCAGGCAATTTCATGTATGATGTATCATGTATGTATTATATGTATATAATCTCCGTTTTGATAATATCGATTTGGTATTACTATTAGTATTAATTAGTAATTAGAGTCTTGTTAGATCTTAATTAGTATTAATTAGTACTAATTACGTGCTCGTACTAATGGTATAGTAAAATTATAAAATTTGGTAACAGGATGTCCGATGAATGGCTCAATGACTTGATATTGTGCTACATTGAGAAGGAGATTTTTATAGGACTTGATTTTCAAAAAGTTAAGGAGATGTTTCAAACCATGGGTGATCGGTCCTAGAGTCCCTAGAAAGGCTTAACGATTTATTAATGGTATGTCTTCTCATATATTTATCTTTTTAATATATCTACCAACTTGCTTTATGCTTTGTGAATCTTCTGGTGTATGATGAATTATGTGTGACACAAATACTATTGATTTCTTTTAAAATGGTTTTGTTTACCTTAATTACATTTTTACGTGAATATAATATAAATATGATATTTGTTACGTTTAGTTATCCCTATGAAACTAATATTTTTATCCTATTTTATTTTTTATCCTGCATCTGTCACTGGAAGAAGGTTCTCCACTTGGTCCACTTGGTGTAGTTCGAACTCTTCACGTCGAGGACGATGGACACGTGTGTATTGACATTTTGGATGCTGAGAGCACTGACCATCGGGGTAGGGAGTGCAGGTGTCGCACCAACGAGTGTGTTGGGCTTAGGTGGCAGGAGCACCGATTCTTGCGCGAGCAGCAGGGATCGTCAGGGCCGAAGAAACATCTAGTGCTTGCGCCGATGATGCCATGATGGCATCTTGGGCCACCTATGCCTTGGTGAGGCTGCCGAGATGGTCGCCGTTCTTGCCAGCGGACATCACGGCATGGGCAACAGGGTGCGTCGTGACGAGGTTGGCGACGGTGTCCTAGGTAAGGGAAGGAGGAGGGGGAACACGGTCGATGGTGGGTTATGGAGAAGCCCTGGATGCAGCGGAAGAGGAAAAAAAAGGAAAGGAACAGGCAGGATCAATCCCGCTCTGATATCACGCAAACATAACGAGGAGCAAGAAGAAGGCCCCATCTGTTACCCTAATAAGCTAAAGCTAAAATTTAATTTTTCAAACTTAATTTTGAAGTTGATTTTAAGATATTTTCAATGTAGTTTATTTTTTAGCATTGGCTTTTAAGTCACTAAGACCACGTATAAAAGTTTTACTTATAAATTATTTTTTATGCTCTAATAAATCGTTTTATCTTATTAGGAAATATGGGTAACCGATGAGACTAAAAATAGCTCAGCTCACGTACAATTGATGCAAACCAATTTCAATTAAATAGATCTAGCTACATGATAACCGGGAAGGATTGTAAAGAATAGCAGGTGATTAGGGGGCCTACTGTACATCCCCCACTCACCAAGTATAGAAGAGAGTATGCCAAAAATAGAGATTACATGCTATCTTTGACACTAACTAACTCCTCAACAGTTGAATTTAATGTGCTTTGATCCCCATGAAGCCAGATAACTAACTCCATCCATATCTACGAAGTTATGTAAAGAAATTAGTTAGAATGATGTTTGATAAACCTTGATCAGGAAGGCTCATTAACAAATTCACGTTCTAACGTATACGTTAATCAGAACATCACATATATGTTTGTTTGGTTTTCTCTAATATCTCATGGAGTGAAGCTAACTGTTACACTACTTCTTTTGGTTAAGCTTCACTAGCAAGTGCTCATGCAAGGAAGCATCAAGTTGCATATATATATACACACACATATGCATTGTCAAAAGAAGTTGTATCACGCGTCCATAACCCAGTATCATGTTATTCAACACATGGCATGATGGGAGGAACATGCTCATCAGATGCGTGCTTCTGGTACATGAAACAACGCAGTGTATGCTTCTGATTAATTACACTCTTTTAAAATGACAGCATAGTTAGATTATTTACTTGCTGAACTAAAATGATTTAACCCTTCATTTTTAGTCTAAAGTGTAGTGTGAACAACATTTCTTGCCCAACCAACAGCGGTTTAACCTCAATTCTAGCTCCAAGATATCCAGCTTGCCAGGCCAGTTCCTTATATATTTATTTTGAAGTAAGAATTTAGTATTTTTTTAATTTCTTTTGTTCAATGAACAATCTTGAATTAGCATTACTTGATTGAACAGCTAATATGCATCAATAATATCTGTCACACCTTCTCAATTGGAAGTTAGCACTAGTCATCAACTCGTGCATCTCCATGGACAACACATGTTTCAATAAACAGCTTCACCAATTTTTACCGTAGGAATATGGGGCATTTTCTTCACTAATTAAAAACTTCCGTAGGCTAGATTGATAGAAATTTATTTATTTTTAACAATGGAAGTATAACTTTCAGCCTTTGCATCATCAATCTATACCTAGTTGACGATGCAAAGGCTAAAAAGGAAAAAACATGCAGCATGCTAAGAGAAAAAAACTTTATATTTGCATATTTGCAACCAAAAGAAGATGTATTTCGTTTAGTAGAAAAGGTAGCATGAGTTCATGACTCAATGGCGCATGTCACATAGTACTTGTAACATAATTAATCACCTAATCAATAGTAGAGCCAAAATAGTGTCGTTGTTGAAATCCTAACATCCGGCCACTACATGTAGTTAAATGAACATTTCAATTCATTATCGTATCCAATGCAGTGCCTCTACTCCATAAACATTTTATTTCTTCGTCCGATAAAAACTCCACCAAAAGCGGATTTCTCGCTGTCTGAACTCTTCCTTGCAGATAGTTCCATGTTTTGGTGACTATTAATTGCGTCATCAAAACATGGAGACGACGGTCTTAATTTCTTGATATGTGATTTCCCATTATCTCGTAGAATTTTCTTAGCCACTATTGCCAAACAAAATCGTTCATCGATCTTCATCTTGGTTCTTGGATCGTGTACACAGTAATCATTATGTCGTCATGTCTGCAGGCAAGGACGAACTGAAAACTCTGTCCTTCGCCTTCAGAGCCTATGGAAAGACACAAGACAAAACAGGCCACACCATCAAGAAACCGAACTGACAAGCTGACAGAAAAAAGAACAGTACATGTGAGCATGCAACAAGTTCTTCACGATTTGCTTACTTCTTTCTCCCAGTTGGTGCACACTGTTATGGCCAGAAGCAACAGCATCTGCACGATGAGTGCACACATTATCCCTAACCACAGTCCCTGCAAGTTTGGAAGCATATATATTGTTCAGAGATCAATTTCTTCTGCTCAAAAGGGAGACCGATTTCTTTTTGGTAATAAATAGAAATCCAGCCTCTGTATCCATAAGTAAATATACACAACCAAAGGTTACAGGAAAACTTAGATTCCAGGTCTCATATCTAAGAAATAGGCAAACAAAAGATTGACAGAATTGAGGTAATGATTTCTTTAGAATTACCATGCCACCAAGATGGTAGACGAAGGAGAAACACAGCGCTGCTGGAATTCCGACGAGGTAGTATGCTCCAAGGTTAACAATGGCACCAATCTTTTGCCACCCACAGCCTCTTGCAACACCTGAAGAATCCCTCACTGTCAGTCATTTTCTTGGGGATAATGTTTGTTAACAACCATACAAATTAATCATACGTAGATGGATAAAAAGAACCGATTAACGCGTTAAAAAATTCAGACAATAGGCTCTCAATTACATGCATTTTTTTTTCATTTTTTTGTTGAGATTGATCATCATCTGACCTGACAGAACACACTGCAGGTCATCGAAGAGGAACGAGACGGCAAGAATGGGCATCATCTTCGCAACGTATTGGACCACTTCCTCCTCGTTGCTGTAAGCATAACCCCATAGATGGCGCACCAAGATCATAACGAGCCCGATCGCGACGCCGACGACGAGACCCAGCACCATCACCACACGGCTGGCAAGACGGGCCGCCTCCGGTCGGCCGGCGCCGAGCTCATTCGAAACACGGGTGCTGAGAGAGATCACGAAGAACAGGGTATTGTAATGCTGTTAATTTTTCATTGTAAAAAGTTCATGAACAGTTTTTTAATTAAAAAACAAGAAATTGGAACCAAAGTTTATGATCACAGTTGTTTGATTTGATCGATCTGACCTTATAGCTGAACCAAGGCCGAAAGGGATCATGAACGCCAAGGAGCCCGAGTTCAGGCTGCAGGAAATTTAGTAATTTGCGATCAGAGGAGGCAAACTGGATGCAAAAATGTGTGATCAAATCATGAAAACATCACACACCAAATGGACAGTACTGATGCTTCCAGCTTCGGATTTGGGAGTAATCCGGAGAGCAGCACAAGGAGCTCAAACGACCACCACTCCAAGCTGAAAAACATTTAGATTTGCATTATATTTGACACGAACCAACAAAACTTACCTGAACAGCTCAACTCAGTAATTTTTGTTAAAAATAAATAAACTTACCAGACCATCAGGGCAGAAGGAACAGCGAGCCTCATGAATCCTACCATGTCGCGGAACGCCTCCGACGAGAACCCCGTCCACGTGCTCCGGCACGCCGGCGACAGCCTGACGTAGGCAGCCAGGATGGCGACGTTGGTAAGATACGCGACGGCGTTGGCGAGCGCGGCGCCCTTGCTGCCGAGCCCGGCGCCGTACACCAGCAGCCAGCACACCGGCAGGTGGCACGCCGCGGTGGCGCCGGAGCTGAGCATCACCGGCATCACGACGTTCTGCGTCTGCAGGAACCGGACGTGGCACTGCAGCGGACCGTACGCGAACAGCGCCGGGATCATCCACCGGATGAAGCTTCCCGCCGCGGCGGCGATCTCCGGGTCCTGCCCGAACATGAGGAGGAGCTCGCCGGTGTACACCCACACCACGGCGACGCACACGCTGGCGAGGCCGAGCACCACCATGGCACGCTGCTTGTACACGCCCACCAGCCGGTGCTGCTTCGCCCCGAACGCCTGGCCGCACAGCGTGTCCAGGCTGCTCGCCATGCCAGCCTACCATGGACGATGATGAACAGAGATCGAACAGATGTCAGCGAATTCAAGATCATGTCAGGAAGATGAGGTTTCGAGGATGGTATCGGGAGGTACCAAATTTTTTAATGTAAAATTTAGTTCTTCAGATACTATAGGTACTAAGTATCTCGAAATCATGTCAAGAAGATGAGGTTTTGAGGATGTGTAATTTTATTATCATCCTTGATAAAGCTATCGGGAAGAACCAAATTTTCAAATTTAAAATTTGGTATCTCCAGGTATCAAGTGTCTCGGTATTCTCTTAAGAATCGTAAAATTTCTTTTTTGAGGATGAAGCGTGTGTACCAGGAGGCTGAAGCCGGTGACACCGGCGAAGGAGGTGGCGATGGAGGCGCTGGAGAGCTCGAGCTCGCCGAGGTGGCCGACGAACATGACGGAGATCATCTGGACCACGTTCTGCAGCAGCCACCCGGCGATGAGCGGCCCGGCGAGGTACAGCTGCTTCCTCACCTCGGCCACCACCAAGCTCGAGCTCTCTCCTTTCTTCTCGTCGCCATTGCCGCCTCCAAGAAGAAGAAGAGGCTCCTCTACGCTTGGTGGCGCCGCCATGGCCATATGCTTCCAAGCTTCTTATGCTCTTCTTCTCAAACTTGAAACAGCAAAGTAGAGTGTTTCACAGTTACAGGTGAAGTGAACTTGGTGAAAATGTTTGTGGCTTTTGTGAACAGCAGATCAGTCAATAATCTGAACAAGTACTTATAAGGACTTGCGATTTTTTGGAGGCTTTTTTTTTTTTTTGCGACGACTGACGAAACCACGAGGAAACGAAAGGAACACTGCCTTGACAGCCAAGCTCAACGTGATTAAAAGTCTAAACAAGCTGAGGAGAGAACATGATACGTTGTCTTATCTGGCAAAAGTGATCGTGACAGTAAGTAGTATATACTGCCGCCACCAGCAAAAAAAAAATTGTAACGTTTTGGAGAGCAAAACGGTCACCAAGACGATAGTTTTTTTTTTTATTTTTAAGTAAGTACTATAAAACCTAAGAAAAAAGTGTAGCAATATCATAATATTTTTAAACTATTTTTTGAAATCAAATATTGTACGTTTTCAAAAGTTGAATGAAAAAGATTCAAGGGGATATTGATGGTCAAAGTTTAAATGTATTGTCAGCACGCATTCCAAAATCACATATTTATGACTAGAGAGAATATTTAAGAAAGGCTAACGAATAGCAAAGAACTGGGTTCTAAGACTGTTAATCACCACTTCAACAGTCAAACATATCCTGCTTCGATATGACTGAAATATTTGCAGTAGAGAAGGAAAACCATAGGAAACAACAGTCAAGAGCTTGGCAGCCAAGTTCAGCATGCCTGACATAATACTACTATTATAGTGGATTCAACAGTAAAGAATGAAGAATGTATACTCGATTAGGACAAGAATGTGGGCTAGATCCTTTTCACTACGAGCCAAAGGATGAACAAATTATATATACTTTTAGGTGGCGAAATCAACCAGACTTCCTTCTCTTCCCTCTACTTGTTAACAGAGTCAAACAGGTCATATTCAGACTGTTTAAATTTATATGTACACTAACCCATGATTTTAGTTCCAATAATTAGTATATTGGAAGACTTGATCAAATCATTTTGAAACAGCACATGTCCAAATTTCCAGCTCCTTTATTTTTCTATATCCAGCTTATTTTTCTCATGTCTGACGCTCACGTGCCAAAGACCCATTCCCGACGACATGCAAAGACCCACCGTTGTAACAAATTGTGAGGAAAAATACGCATTTGGTTCAGAAGTTCAGAACCGCATAACTGAACCAAAGAACGGGAACTTCTAAACGTATTCAAATCAAGTCAAGCGGAGAAATTTTGCAATTCTTTTTGCAACAAGGAGCAAATCCGAGCGTAACAGATTTCACTGTTCCGTATTATTAGCGAAAGAGCAAAATTCGTTGACATAAAAGAAAAGAAATTCCAAGGCGTCAAAACATCAATCTCTCCTCCTGCAGAAGCCGATCTCTCCGGCGCGACAAAATTGAGGAAAGGAGGAGCTACGGACATCGAGGAGCCCGTACCGCAGGTCAGCGTCGCCGGAGTGGAAGGAGAAGCCACCGTCCGTACGTCTTCTCCTCCTCCACCTCGGCTAGACGAATAGACGGCGCGGCGGCGGACCAGGAGGCGAGGCAAGCGGCTACGGCGAAACACGGGTGTTTGGCTGGATTTTATATGTACATTTTAGTCCTTCCTGAAAACTACATGCTAAACTGAAGGATGAAAACGGTAGGAAACGACATCACTTTTTATTATTTTTACATAAACGGTATCGTTTTGGTCAGAATTATCCATATTTGTAAAATTTAAATATTTAGTGATAACTTTGATAAAACATGTACATAAGTTATAAAAACTATAGAAGTAATCAGTAATGATATCATTTTTAATTATTTTTTTACGAAAACAGTGTCGATACATTCGAAAAATTTCATACCATTTTTATCCTTAACTTGACATCAAACTCATCGGTGCTAAGATCACCTACACCTCATGCCTATGGTTCGGAGCTCATCGAGGAGCTCATGCAAAGATGCATCTTGGTAGCCCAGCGCAGATGGCTTCAGTATCGAGCCTACCACTTCAGCCTCCCAACTCAGCTCGACCGCCCGTATAAGGGGCTCAACTCCAGGAACAGTGGCGCCATACCAATAAGTACGTTGTCCCAATCTTTCGAAGGTACCCATATGAGTAGGGTGTGCGTGTGTGCGTGTGTTGTAAGCGCATGCATACGTACTGTGTTTCTAAAAAAACAAATCTAGCTTTGGAGTCGGTGGCACCATGCCTACCTTGACGCCAACGGGTCTAGCGTCAAGCCAGCGTTTTAGTTTGTATAGGTATATTTGTAAAATATTTTTTAAGGAGGGCTTAAATGTAAGAAATAAGTGGTGTTTAATTTGGTGCAAGCGGCGGCTACCAAGACGAACATCGAAATTATTAAAGATCGGATCCATGAAAGGGACTCTCTCTCCCCCTGCTACTGGAAAGATTCAGTCGCCTTCAACCTCCAGCAATATTTTCGATTTCCTCTGTCTGATGATCGATCCGGTGGTGATCGACAGACACCACTACTGTTCGTGGCACGGCACGAGCGATGGTGACACTGACACTGTCACACTGACCGTCATCTCGTATTCTCGTGTTCAGCGAATTCCGGCCAATAGCTTATTTGTTCCTCTCCACCATGCATATCTTCGGTGTCGGATAATGAATGGCTCGTATGTAGGGCTCACGCGCAACCTCGATCGATCTCTCGTGCGTCGCCTCCATGGGAAGAGACAAAAGCAGCTAGCGGCCGCTGTTCAAAAGTTTTTGTTAAAAAAAAGTAAAACTAATGATCATTGTGTCGCCGTCGATCCCTGGGGCACTCCACAACACCAGCTGTGTGAAAAGGAGATTCCAAAACAGTAAATTTCAACAAAAAAAAAAAGAACTGTTCTAAGGCATTTGTAATACACACAATATCGTTTGTTCCATAGAATAAAATCAAAGTTTTATGATTTATTTTAAAGAACTCAAAGATATTTTAAGCCAAGATGCTTCGTGGAACCTCATACATTTACTTATCTATTTATCTATTATATACTAAAAGTCCATTAAACTTCCTACAAATATTTCTAAATCACCACATGGTATCCTATAAATGCTCCTAAATCACCACGTGGTACTATAATAAATTAGATAAATTCTAAGAAAAAAAAAATATCTAGCTGTTTATTTTCATTAAATTTAGTGGACCCATTTTTACCACCATTAGATTTATCTAAAGAAAAACACAGGCCCACCCAGGCCTGTGCGTACAGTACTACGTACACGTACGTTAGTAACTTACGCCCACCCCTTCTTCCCTCAATTTCTTCACGTTTTCTTGCAGATTTCTTCTCCTATTATCATACTTTATTAGTTAGAAAAGCAAAAAAATTGTTTTAAACAATTCAACAACTATAACATCTAAATCATACAACTAATTTTGATCCACTTATATCATTAAAATTATTTATGACTAAATAAATTTATAGTTAAAGAACAAGTTTTCACTATAATTCAACTTTGAGGAAAAAAAGTTATTTTGGGTTATATTTTCAGACTTTTGCGTGCCATTTAAGAAATTGTAAAAACATGAAATAAAAACAATAATATTATAAATATGAAATAAAAATAATAATATTATAGACTCTATCATTGTGCGTAATTTTATAATAATTAAATTATATCTACAATCATAAAATTAAAATAAACATAACTATGAGTAATGTTCCCAAATATATTAGTTAGAAAGCAAAAGTTATGCTAAAAAATAAGCAACTATAAAATCTAAATCATGGGATCCTCTAAATCATACAAGTAACATTTCCGCTTATGTATGTAGATTTTGACATTTAAAGACCTGTATTTTTGGTTATATTTTCTCACTTTTGTGCGTCATACAAAAAATTATAAAATTATGTAAAATAATGGTATATATTTAATCATCGTATATAACTTCACAATAATTAAATTAGATATGTAATGATAATAGTAAAATGAACCT
This sequence comes from Oryza punctata, assembly GCA_000573905.2. Taxonomy (NCBI): domain Eukaryota; kingdom Viridiplantae; phylum Streptophyta; class Magnoliopsida; order Poales; family Poaceae; genus Oryza; species Oryza punctata. The sequence goes on along the minus strand of CM002491.2, from coordinate 15,897,972 downwards.
AAGACTAACTAATGTTCCAAAAAGTTACTCCTCCAATTCTGATAATATAATAAACCAAAATAACATTACCAGATTTATAGTTTTCATATTTTCAACATCTACTATGTTTGAATAGACAAGTAAAAAAGATAGATCTTAGTCAATCAATAGAACTTTTGTTCTATTTTTAGTTAATAAAGTAATAGTAACTAAAACACTATAAATGGAAAAAATATATAATTATATGTGTGCGTACTCTATCCCCTTTGACTTTCTCTTCTTCTCTTCTCTCACTCAACTCCACCATCTTATAATTTTTAACTAATTAACAACATAATATAAAAACTATCAATAATTAAAAAGTTAAATTATTATTATTATTATGCTATATCCGAATTTCAGTTTATTTGAATTGTTATTTTTTATAATTAAATAAATAGTTCAAGATCCATATTACTCATATTTCACTGTATAAAAATAAAAAAATATGCCATTTGAGCATACACACCTATCCTTCGCATGGTAACCAAATAGAAAAAAACAAAGCATTATAAAAAAATTGACAATAACCATTATATCAACTCAAATCATTGTACATCCTTTGTAGTGCACTTAATACATCACGTGTCATCTTAATTAAAAATAAAACTTAGAAAATTTAAGAAAATACATATGACTATTGGTTTCCAATTAATAGGTGGATCCATTATTTTTAACCAATTTTCAGAAGAAAAATCTTAAGCCACCATGTGTTACATCTTAAATCATTTGGGAACAAAATCATCATCAATTTTCACTTAAATCATTTAGAAAAAAAACGCCCCTCCACTTCGCCCTCCCCTCACATGTGCACAACACAGTACTACCCGTCCCCTCCCCTCTCAGCTCGAGCTCGAACTTTTTGCTGAAAATCAAATAAGCTCATAAGAAAATGGTTCTTACTTTTCACTAAAATTGGACCAGTTCCATTTTCATAATAATTTTTAAATGCTTAGATATTAATGGTCTTGTATCTATCCTATACCATAGTATTATGAGTTGGTCCACATTATTAAGCACACTAAAGTAGCAGCATATAATTGGTTGAAAAGTTATATTTGTTAATATTAAATTTAAATTTTTGGAGACTATATTTTCTTTTTTAAAAGATACTATAGATCACACGTATCACAAGGAAGCAAGGATCTACTATATGTCTTTGTTAATTAATGTGTAAGTACGTAACAACTTATGTCAATCTGAACCAACTAGAAAAAGGACTAACTTGATGGTAACTAACGATAATAGTTCTTTACGATTTGTTAAAAATGGCCACTAAATATTCAATTAAACAAGACAAAACATCTACTTTTAATTTATGCTTAATTTGTTAGACATGTTTTTAAACAAACTAAATCTAACTCTATAATTAAGAGATCATAGATAATTTTTTGTGCGAATGAATTAAATATTATATATTTTAAAAGCTAACAAATAACTTGGAAAAATTATCTAAGCGACCGATGAAGAAAAAATATAGAGAAATAGTACTTTTGAAACATTGTAGATGTCATCCGGTTGATTCCACCTATATAAGTTTTTCAAACGCAATCTAAAATACATGCCAGCGCAATGCGCGGGCTACCTTTCTAGTTATATACTAGAAGTCCATTAAATTTCTTACAAACACTCCTAAGTCACCACACGTGGCACTCCCACAAACACTCCTAGATCACCACATGGCACTGTCTAATCTCACAATCGATTTTTGATTTAAATTGGTGGACCCGATATTTTAGACCATTAGATTAGATGTATTTTTTTAAGAAAAAGATAATACCTTCCTCATGTATACTATGGCTGGAAAAAAAGAACATAAGTACTCCATAGGTAAGCGATAAAAGCGATTAAACTTACTGCTCACTGGAAGAAATGAAAAATCTACGTATAAACTTACGATAAAAGCGATAAAGTAAAAGAAATACATACGTACATGGTGCCATTGAAAAAAGAATCGATGGTATATTTGTGTACTATTTAAAAATAAAATATATTAATCCATAAATTTACATAAATATACACAATTAAACTAGATCTTCTACAAGATAAATTTAAAATATCCAATCGATAATCTTTAAATGTTCTATGTTTAAATTATTTTTAAAATTATATATGATCCAGTTATGTTCTTTTAATTAGATGAGCCATTGATGTCTATGTTCCTAAATGCATCACTCCATATAAGGCTGACATATAATAATTAATGTTATCATAATAGTTTAAATAATTTCACATCATATTTAAGATGTCAAATATCACTTGACGACGATACAACACTAATTTAAATCTACATATGTAAATAAATGAAAACATCACAATTTAGTTGGGTTTTTTTGAGTAGATCTGATTTAATTTAATTTGTTTAATATTAAGCTTCTCATTTTATTAATTTTGGAACTATTTCATTGGTATTTGAGAAGTGGACAACATAAATGTTACATACATGTGAAAAAATATGAAAAATATTTCAAGCCAACGATCTCGCTATAATACAACCCTTAATCAATCATGAGATTTATGGTCATATATGTTTTTTTTTTCTTTGCCAAATAGTGTTGACAACAAATGAACAATCAAGTAACATGTGCAATAGATATATTTTCTTATAGTTGAGAAATTGCATCATGTCAGGCATAGTTTGATGTATGTATGTCATACACCCATTGACGTGACTATAAGTATACTCCAATAAATTAGTTATTATATATAAATTTGGAAAAATAGATGCATTCTCCAAATTAATTAGTAAAGGTGTCTCATGTAATTATGAACAATAGGGGTTGAAAAAAATAGGCGCTAAATTATAGATATTTGTTAAAAATATAATCAATAATATGGTGCTCTAAGATTATCATGGAAGTATTTTAAAAAAATCACTTTGTCCCTTTTAAAAAAATCATATATAGTGGAAATAGATGTGAACCAACTCCATTATTCCATTATTGTTCTATTATCATGACACTTTTTTTAAAGGTCGTACGGTTTCAAGCAATACATATGCCCGAACCAGATATTAATGAAAACATATTTATGTAATATAGTCAAACATCTATTGTAAAAATATCATCCACATGTAAACTTTCGTAATAAAAATTTCAGCAACATTGAATAAAATACCCGTGCATATGCGCGGTTACCTTCCTAGTTCATATAAAAACACTTGTACAACACTATATTATAAACGGTATTTTCGAGTATATATACTCATATTAATATGCATAAAATACACAAACGTATGTGCATTTTCAATGAGCAATGGTATTTAAGGAATTTGCCGTTAACCTTCGTCTCTTGCTCTCTTTGAACTTGTGTATGCAGTGCGCATATGTAGGGTTGCTGCTAGGACTTAAACCCTTGAATATTTATGTTATATTATCCATTAAAAATTTGAAGAAATAATATAACTCATTAGTCATTAGTTGATCCTAGGTGAGTCCTAAGCTTAGGTAATATCGGGCTCCGGCACTCTATAATTGTAAAAAGAAAAACTTGTTTCTACCATTTGATAGATTTCCTTCCTTACTCTACCACTACAAGGTATGTGCAGTTAGAATTATGGAGATAAAATACTGATAATTCCTAGAAGAACAAAGATAAATAATTGAAAGATAATTATTTTTGTAATCTCTTTACAAACATATACTCGTATATATGTGCACGTCTTTTAAATTTTCTTATGTTTAGTCTAGCTAGGCTATGTCTGCTAGCTTTATTCTACAGGCATATATTTATTCTATTAGCTTTGGCATCCCTAAAATTGTAATCCCATATTCGCTACTCTACAGCAACATACATGTTAATCGGTTACATAAATGCAGAAACAGTCATTAGCAACCACGCTTTACGGAGAAGATGGCTAGGGACCCACTTTAAAATCGTTAGCTCATAAAGCTCAACATACAATTATATCATATCATTATCCACTAACAAATATTAATTCAATCATCATAAATCCATGCAAATAGAACACATCATTTACATTTTATCATAATTCCACATATATAAGCATGTTATATTATGATGGAGGTATTACGAAATTTTTGGGCCTAATTAACAATCACGATTCATTGCAAACAAATTGTAATTAATTAAACACTGGGATTCTATCTGAGTTATACTACTGCCCCTAAAAAAAACACCAACTTTTGTGTTCAAATTGACAGAAAAGCGCAGAACAAAGAAAGAAGAAGAAGAAGAAGAAGAAAAACCAAGAACAGATCGAGCTAGTGCGAGAGCGCGTACCGCGGAGAGGAGGAGATCGAAGCCGTACGTCGTCGTACGTCTCTCCTCGTCCTCCTCCTTCTCCGGCCGCGCGCGCGAGCGGAGGAGGGGACGGACGGACAGGGGGAGCTAGCTGCGGTGTGCGGCGAGAGAAACGAGTGGCGTGCGCCTGCATGTGTTTGGTTTAGGTGGATCTCCAATCCAATCCAAGGCGAGGCGCGCGCTGCTCAACGGCAACACGGAGACGGCGCCGCGGCGGCTACGTAGACGCGATGGGGCGGCAGCGTGTGACGAGACGACGAGCGTTTTCATTTGCCTTTTTTTTCCTTTTTTTCTTTTTTTTTTTTTTGCTCTCTTCTCCTTTTTTCTGACTCGATCTTGGTCGATCGATCGATCGGAGCTGACGCTACTGGGTCTCATGCCGTATGCGACGCTGGGTAGCCTCTGTAGGCTGTCGTCCATTGGAAGAGACGAAATGCTATAATGCAAATTAGCTTACCAATACTCTAGTAGCACGGAGTGTGAGCGTGTGCACAGGATACTCTGCCCGGTTTGCATTGGCCTCAACTTGTGGTTACTCCGTACTTGCAAACAGAAAATTCAACCTACACATATGTCGATAAATTTTCTTCTAAAAAATTTAATAAACGTAATTATATTACAATCATGATATAATTACACTATAACTCGCGATGATGGAGCTGGCGAACACGATTTCCAATCCCATGGCGCTCAGCACCGTTATCCGTCTCAGCGTCCCCACCAAGCTCTGGGCCAGAGGCACCAACACTGTTGGCCACACCCTCGTCCCCGCCAACCCCTCCGGTGCATCCTATGCCGACTACGTGTTGCAACCGGGCACGACGTCGACCTCGTAGAGCGTGTCATCCCCCTATAGCTGCTCCTCCCCCGGTGCGGACGACCTCGCGCCACAAACCACGCAGATTTAGAAGAGGGAGACCTCTGGCAACGATGAATCCGAGTGTTGGCCGTCGCTGGCGAGACCAACGGTGGCGGCGCAAATCAGCGGTTAGGAGCTGGTGGAGGAAGAAATCAGGGTGGTAGAGACAGAAGTCGATGATCGATAGAAGGACGAGTGGCATCGGCAGGGTTGCGAGTGGCATCCTGACCAGATCAGGGTTGCGAGTGGTGCTCGCTCCCCTCCACTCACCGGCCACCAGCCATGGCTCAAGCCCGACCCTTCCTCCTCCTTCCCTTACTCCTTGTCTCCTCCTCGTTCATGCTCGTGCCCACGGTGGCTGCATTCGTCGCCCTTGAGTCCTTCTTGGTGATGGTGGCTACCCATGACCCTTACGCTGGCAACGAAACCTTCGCCGTCCTCCCTGCCCCGGTCCTCCGCTAGCTCTCGGCCCCGAGCCCACTCCTCCCCTCCCGCCTCCTCTCCCTATATGCCCAGGTGCCCATCACCGTTTGCCTCGCCGGCGCCATCTCCACCACATCCTCTCTACCGGGGACAAGGAAGTGGGTTAATTTTTTTCATTTTTAATTGGCTGATATGGTGGTCCCACCGTTTTTACGATTGCAAGCGCCACCTGGGACGAGATCCAATCAAACCAGCCACGTTAGTTAAAATCATCATCAAAACCAAGTTTGCACTAGTTTTAGTAGTTGAAGGATGCGTTATATCAGCTATTTAGGTTCTGGGGTGAATTTCTAACTCGACATCAATTTGAGAGACATCAAGTGAACTTTCTTCGCCTATTCTAGATCGGCCGAAATCTCGGCCCATCCAAATAAGGCCCAAATGGTCCCCTCGCAACACCCTTCTTTAGTCTTTATTACGTCCCCACCCCGCCCTTCACCCAAATCGCCTCCGCCTCCGCCTCCTTCCCCGCCAAAACACTCAACCACCCCCAAATCCCCCATCTCTCTCTCTCGCCAAGAAGAGGCCAAGAACGCAAGAACGCCCATGGATCGGCCGAGCTCACCACCACCCGCCGCCGCCTCGGTGCGGACGCGCGGGAGGAGTCCGGCGTCTTCGCCGCCACCGCATGCCCCCTCGAGCCCCCGTTCTGGCGCCGCCGCTGGCGGGAGCACCAGCCGCGGCGAGGAGGAGATCGTCCCCTCCTCGCCCCGCGCCACCCCCACCACCACCTCGGTGCGGACGCGTCTGGGACCACCGACGGAGCCGCCGGACGTCCCCTGGCTTTCCCGCTCCGGCGGTGGCGCCGGGTCAGCGGACGACGTCGGGAGAAGCAGCAGCAGCAGCACCAGCGTCGACGACATCATCGCCAGGATGAGGGATGCCGCCTCCGGGGGAAGATTCTTCGTGGGTGACGTCAGCGGGAGCGGGAGCTGGAGCTCCGCCGCGGTGGTCACGGGGAAGGGGAAAGGGAAGGAGAAGATCGGGAGCTTCTCGTTCCCCGACCTCGGGGCGCCACCCGTGGTCGCCGACGCGGCAGCGGTCGTCGACCACTTCGCCACCGTGGAGGCGGAGAGGAGGGAGAAGGCGAGGGGGGAGTTCTTCGACGCGACGATGGAGGCGACGGCGAGCGCGCGGCTGGGGAAGATCAAGATGGATCTCCTCGTCGACCGGAGGGTGCTCGACCTTGCCGGGCTGGAGCGGTGGCTGCGGCGTGGCGAGGCCGTCGCGGAGCTCGCGTGGTTCACGGAGCTCTGCGCCGGCGAGGGCGGCGCGCCGGTGCCCCCGCTCGAGCTCTTCGAGTGCGCGTTCCGGGCGCTGCAGGCGGCGCGCTCCGACGAGCTCCACCGCGGCGCCGATTTCAGGAAGCACTGGGTTGGCCCGGTGGCCGTGCCGGAGTTCTTCCTCTGCCCTATCTCCAACAAGGTCATGGAGAATCCAGTCGTCATCTCCTCTGGAAAGGTGTGCCCAATCTTTCGCCTCCTCAATTTCTTCAGTTCTTGGCTTGTTCTTGGCCTGTTCTTGTGCTGTTCTTGGTATTCAATTCATTTGCATACCCTGTTTGGAGATAGTAATTGATGTTCTTGGATAATTTCTACTACTAGTTTCTTAGTGCTGGATGGTACAGATGTTGCAAGATCGCTTCGGATTGGTGGAAATGTGGAAATCTTTTCTTAGTGCGATCTCTTAGCTTGTTCAACTTTTGTCTGCGAGGAACTGAGGTTTTATCTACAATTGCAGTCCAAGGAAAATCCGCAATGCTATTGTTCCTTAACAAAAGTGTTAGAAGTGTTCTTTTTGTCTTTCCATAATAGAACTCCTCTTAGATTGCTGGGGTCAAGTGTCTCTTGGAATCTTGTTGTTTTGTCTATGCCATGGTGAATTCAGATGTCCTATTACTTGTTCTGAAAAACTTGATTCCACCTAGAGCTTTTGTTTCAAAAAAAATTATCCGTCTAGAATTACAGTCCAAGAAATCCTTTGGATTCGGGAAGTGTTTCGTTAATCATAACAGATTTCCTCTTAGATTACTTCAATCAAGTTCCTGTTGGAATCTTGTAAGGTTGTTTCTGCCAGGGTGAACTCAGATCCCCTAATTGTTATGCTTACAAGTTCTGAAGTACTACTTGATTCCACCTAGAGTTTGTTTTAGAAAACATTATGCTTGCTTCCTTGGGCCATAGGGTATGATATCACCAAGGAGAATAAAAGTTATAATTTGTAAGATTTGATTTTTGGGGGGTTCAGTTGTTCTTTTTCGTCATGTAGGTTTAAGCAATTGCCTTTTTATGAAAGCCGATTCAGGGACTGAGCTGTCATTATACGTTGTCTGAATATGATCTAGGAATACGCCTGGAGTTTGTTCAAGTATTGCAGTAGAAAATTCCATATGTTCAAATTGTTTGAGCTGTCATTGTCTAGTTAAATCTCACCATAGTTTTGCTAGTTACTGTACTTCTTATTCTGTTCCGAGGATTTATCCCTTTTGTCAAGAATAAAAGAGAGCTTCCATAGTGAATAGTAAATCCCTGATTCTACTTGTTGTTTTTTCATCTCACTGATTGCATCTGTTGTGTCTACAGACTGTTGAGGTTTTAGCATTGGAGAAATGGTGGAGTGAAAACAGACGCCTCTGTCCAGTAACTGATGAGATTCTCGACAACAGCATATTCATCCCCAATATCCTCATTATGCTGTGCACAGCACTATGGCGTACAAGAAACGGCATTACAGATGTGATGAAAATTGCAGAACCACCAAACATTTCTTCTGAGGAGGAAGCCCTGTTCAGGGAAATCAGCCTCTTGGCACTCTCCCCTAGCTTGTCTGACAAAACATTTGATGCCATATTACGCCTACATGAACTCATCAGCAATGCGAAGTCCTCGCTCCTGCATCTGCTTGGCCAAAGCCCAGGGATGATTGCAAAACTTGCATGCCTCTTGCCAGAGACATGCCTGGACCCTGACCCCGGATTGGATGACATTATCCTCAAGATCATTGCGAAGACAGCTTCGTACAACCCCAATAAGGTGATATTAGGAGATGATCAATATGCCATACCTGTGCTGATTGCAAGGGCATTGCTAGGGCCTGTGGACACAAGAGTCAAGTGTGCTAAAATCCTTGGGTTACTGGCTGACAACTACTACAACAAGATCAAAATCGGCGAACTTGGAGGCTTTGCTGCGCTGATGGAGCTGCTGCTCTTGGTAGGAGACAAAGATGTCAAGAGGACGGTGGCGATGGCGATCGCCAGTCTCTGCGAGGCCCAGGAGAACTGGAGCAGATTTGTCAGAGAGGGAGTAGCAGATGCTGCTATATCCTTGTTGCGCGATGACAACCTAGTGGATGAAGCCCACAGCATCTTCTTGCAGGCTTCTGGTTTTGAGCTGGCCATGACACAGGTTCTTGATAAGCTGATGTCATTTGGCGATGATGCCAACTGCGCAAAGATGGTTGAGAGCCTCTGGAATACCTTCATCCGAGTGAAATTAAGACGAAAGCGCGGCAACGTTACTCATGCATCTTCCTCAACAAGGGCCGGTGACATATTTTCTGATACATCTTCTGAGGGGAGTGTGGAACTGCCTATGCACGTTGAATTGACAGAACAGGCCGAGAACGATGTTAGGACCATTGTTTCATGGCTGCAGAAGAGGACGTGCTACCCTCGGACGTACAGATACGAAGATTGATCATTGGCAGGCCAACATGTGTATAGAACAGAGAGGAGTGTAACTGTGGCTGGAAGTCATACCTGATTCTTGACAGAGCACATTTTCTGTTAATGTGTACATGACGGTAGCTCAAGTGCTCAACTCAAGCTAAAGAGTTGTTCTGATCTTTTTCTGAATGTCAAACTGATAAAAGATAGTAGTGTTTGAAAACAGCATTTGTTATATTGTTTCAGTTGTACAGCTGAGATACTGTATTGATCAATTCTGTCATTACACAGTCCTGAGAATTAATATAGCTTAAATGGATGTTGCATGAAGTTGAGCTGCATACTTGGGAGATATTGTGAGTGAAGCCATCTGGCTAACTATGAACATTGGAGCAACATTTTGAACCATTTTTTCTAGAGCCTTACTACGATGTTCTCTGCTGGTAGTAGAAACAATATAAACCGTTAATCTCATTTGATCGAAGGGTTCAGATTTATTTATACTACCACCCTAGTTAGCGGTAGTAGAAATATGGAGGGATATTATTATCCAAAAGAATAGGTGCGGAGAGGTATAATCACTATTTAGCTGTGACTAAATGTTTTTTCCTTCTTTTTTGGTTTTTTGATGGAATATGAGCGATGTTAATGCAATGGATGACCACGTATCGATCTAGTCGGGAAAAAACATAAATGACAAAGTTACTCGTAATCACTGTATTAGTAAATTACTAATTTACCCTTAATACTGGTAGTATAATACTACAAGTAAAGAGCACCGGAGCATCGCTCTTTTTTCTATGAGATTAGTTATGAGATAGTGTGCACTCTGACATATCTGATCCTGATCCATACCAGATTAAGATTAAGAACATACAACATGACCTTATATTTACTACTACTATCGTTTTGCAGTTGTTTATTTACCGCAATTTGTAAACAAGAGTCCAGCTCCAGCTGCTCTCTTGATGCACTGTTTACCATCCGAAAAACACAGGCCTTTTTAGTCTCCCCTACCGTTGATGGAATGCAGATGCAGTTCTACAGGTGGGCAGCAATTCCCCAGCCAATCCATCTCAAAATCCATCAACTAAACTATTTCTTCATTTGGGTTGGACAAAATCATTTTATTAATGAAACTCATCTAATAAAATTTGCATGTCCACTTGCTTAACACATGTCTTCTGTCAAGGCATCCAAGGTGATTTATGCCCTTGTCTGAAAACCATCTTGCATCTACATTTTTCTTAGCAATGACATGACCATGGTGGATAGATCACAAAACATAAGGATGTAATGGCTCATGAGTTAGTGGCCCTGCATTTGTATACTTAAATATATATATATGCCCTAAACAAAAACTGTGGATTGACTCATGTCGCTGTGGTGGCCATAAACGTGGTAGTAGTATATATTAGATATGTATATATGTAAGTGCCTAAGTGGTGTGTGTGCTAGCTTAAGCTTGATCAATTCAAGCCATGGCTGATGCTTTACTGGGGAAGTACTTGCGCGCCCACAGCTGCCGGCCGTTGACGACCAGCTTCACCAGATGTTCCCCACCGAGCACCGCCGTCGCCATCGCGGCGTGGCGGAACACGATTCTCCCGTACGTCGGCGGTTCGCCGGCCGGCGTCTTCTCCATCATCACCTTGTCCAAACAGTCGCCCCACCTCCTGCAGATGATCATTGGATGGTGTTGCAGGTTAGTTAGTACACATGGATGCTTGCAAATTCTGAAGGTCCTTGGTGACATTCTGCTACGGATTGGACAAAGTTTTCAGAAAATCAGCATAACAGAATGGTCAACAGTATCCCAACCTAATTCTAAAATTAAGGTTTATTTTGTGAAAAACTTGCTCCAGCAATTCCCTATAGATGTACCCAAGAATTGGATCCCCTTCTTCTTTCTCGCTCTCCACAAGTCGGGAGATACTCTCACTCCCAATTTCCGCACGGCAAAAGGAGAGGGCGACACATGGAGAGATTGTGCGCGTGGGAAGGGATGGGCGAAGCGAAGTTTTTGTTTCTGTATCTGTTGGTAGTTAGAGGTGGATTCACTTTTTATTATTGAAAGTTAATTTAAGGTATCTGTTGGAGATGAAAATCTATTTACACCTTAAAACCAAATTAGGGAGTCCAAAAACAGAATTTTAAAAACAGAATTTTAGAGATAGATTTTTGGGTATCTGTTAGGCATGCTCTAATAAATGGGAAAAGTTTGAAAACCATGATTATAGAAATAACACCTCTCAAGTTTGAAGTCCCCCAAAAACAACACACTCAATCTGTATCTGATGGAAATTGAAACCTGGTTCTCAAATAGACAAAAGATGATCAAACATTGTAAAACATTGACTACATTCATTCAAAAAAAGAAAGAAAAAGAAACATTGACCACATGTAAGAGAATTCTGCGAATGACACCACAATTCCTCATGACTTGTGAAATACCATAGTATGTCACGCACTCCCGAATGAAAAATACCATTTTTGCAAGATAAAAAAACATTTTTGTTGTATTTTCTATATCCTGGATTTATATAATTCAAGATGAAATTATTTGTCACTTGAAATGGAAATTTGAAATTTTAGTTATTCAATTACAAAACATCCAAAATTCAACTTTCGAAAAATTTATTATAATGATGTCAGGGGTACTACACCGGCAGTAATCCCTGACATTGCTGCATCATCAGATGACACTCAAGGTGAAGCTGAAGCAGAGGTGATACAGGCGGGAGCTGATGCCGTTCAACCCAGGTTACGCAGGCCTAATCCACGAGTCCATGGGCTGGAGTGGGCCGTGTAATTAATAGCTATCCTGGCTGTGACAGCCTGTAAACAAGTGGCACAATGAGTAGTAGACAAGTAACTGTATAAGAACTGAAAAAAGGGATCAACTAAGAACTGATTTGGCTCAATCCTGTTGGATTTGAGAATATATTCCGATGAATGCCAATTCGTGTTGAGTTCTTGCTATCTTTCTCTTGTGAATTTCTTTGGTCGCTAACAAAATCTGGTATCAGAGACTCCTCGCCCACAAATTCTCTCGATCCGGTTGTAAAATTCCAGAGAAGGATTGGGAATTGTTCTTCGGATCAATATCCCGCGAAAAGGCAACTTGCCTTCTTCTGGTTAACTAGATTTGGAGCGTGAGCGAGTTGGTTAATTCTGGAGCGTCCGCGGTATATTACCAAGCAGGCAAGGCAAATCATGGCGCGGGAAGGAAAGCTCGATCTGCTTCTCAAAACTATGGATGAACACGAGAAGATTCAGAAACAGAATTAAAATGTTGAGGCGGGAAGGTTATCAAATAGAAAGAGAAGATGAAAACCAAGGGAAAAATGTCCTTTTTATCTTTTATTATTCTCATAGGGTAATTAATTGGGTGTTAATGATTCCTATGGATGAAAAGGCTAAGACAAATGGTATTCTCCAATTTTTATTTGCATTTGACATAGTACTCCAGTTTGCAGTTCATTTATGTGTTTGTGGGTAAAAAGGCATTAGGAAATTGGTTTTCCCAATAATAAATGCATGATTTCCAACTAATCGGTCAAAGTTTATCGCATGCACGTAATTAATTACCAAGTGCTTTGAGAAATGGAGATGAGCTACGCACTCAGTGAAGTACTCTTCGATCTCTTCGCGCGTTAATGGCAACCCCTTGGAGAACGTGATGAACAGCGACCGGCAGCCGCCGTCCCCGACCGTCGCCGGCGCTGGCCCAATCGGCCGGCGGTACGGCGCCGCCAGCTCCGCCGGGAGGACCGCGCCGCCGCCGTCGCCCTCCTCGTGGCGGCGCAGCAGCGCGTACAGCCTGTCGTCGAACACGAGAGCCCCGACGCCGTCGAGCACCTCGGCGACGCCGCGGCGCGGCGCGTCGTCCGGGACGAGCGCGAAGAAGCGGCGGACGTCGACGCCGCCGCCCAGGACGGACGAGATGAGCATCTCCCCGGCACCGGCGCCGCCGCCGACCCAGAAGCGCGCGAGCTCCATGGCGGCGGCGCCGCCGTGGAGCACGGCGCGGGCCTCGGAGACGAGCCGCGCGGCGTCGTGGCGGGTGCGGACGAGGCGGCGCGCGCGGTCGACGGCGTCGGCGCCGCTGCGGCGGCCGAGCCACATGAGTAGCGCGACGGCGTTGCGGGCGGGGGGAGGTGGGACACCCAGCGAGAGCAGCTGCTCGTAGGCGGCGCGGTCGACGCGGTGGAAGGCGAGGACGTCGCGCACGGTCGGTTCCACCATGGCGAGAGCGCGGCGCGCCGCGGCGAGGCGGTCTTTTGGTGGCGGCGGGAGGAGACGCGGGGAGGGGGTGACGTGGCGTCCGTACGCTTTCAAAACGACGCGAAGTGGCGCGTACACTGAAGATGGGGAATTTTTTTTTTCTTTTTTGACGGGCAGTAAGAATGGGTTTATGCAATGGAGTTCGCTTCCTTCCAGGGTACACTATACTTGCACACGTCAGCCATTCAGCTTTGCGGTTATACGAATTGGTGTAAAAAATATATTGGCTCTTTTTTTTCGAAACTTACGACGTCGTTGATTTTCTGAACAATGTTTAACTATTTTTATCTAAAATTTTAATATAAATATGTAAAATTATTAGTTAAGATTATATTTTATTTGATTATAAAACAAGTCATATATTTATATAAACATTTTCAATAAGATGAATGGTAAAAGTTATGCGTAAAAATAATAGCGTCATAAATTATGAAATGATGGAGTATTTTTTTTTTTACTTTGGAGGGGTGAGTGGCGATATATTTGCAACATTGTGATAGGAATCATTGTGAGGGGATTGAGGCTTGTTCGTTCTATGGTGTTGGGAACTAATCCTCCTAGCACATAAAATGGAGCGATTTATTAGCGCATGATTAATTAAGTATTTGCTAAATTCTTTTTGAAAAATAGATTAATATGATTTTTAAAGTAACTTTCCTATAGAAAACTTTTTTGCAAAAAACGCACCGTTTAGGAATTTGAAAAATGTGCATGCAGATAACGAGGGAGATAGAATTAGGAAAGAAGAGGGAAAACACAGCCTAAACCGATCTGATAAAGAGTGACAAAAGTTAAATCCTCTTAAATTGGGACGGCAAAGACGAGAAGGCTACGGAAGTTGATCCATCCCATCGTTCGTTTGGAATTTGGGAAGTGCTCCATCGCATTGTTTACTCTTAAACTTATCAATCCAAACTAAAATTTTAATTTTGCAATTTAATTTTAGTGTTGATTTTAATGTTTTCCATAGTAGTCGCCAACGACGCATGTATAGAAGATTTACCCATAAAATTATTTTTCTATCACTAATAAGCATTGCGGCTAGGGATAAAAACGGTTCGGAAATTTTTCGGATTTCGGACGTGTTTTCGAAAACAGAAAGCGTCGGTCATAATTTTCTTGGAAACGGAAATAAATTCGGAATTTTTTCTTGGAAATGGAAATGAATATGATAAGGCTACTATCCGTCGGAAATTGAAATCTGTAAGAAACTTTCCGAAAAAGAATTCAGGTTTTTTCTCGAAATCGAAAACAGAAAATTTCTCATATACAACTAATTAGCTTCAACTTTCTCTACTCTAAATGTTTAGATTTATATTATATATTAAGGTGCTTAATTAAATAGAGATATTTTTCAGTCTCGTACTTTAGTTTTTATTTTCCTAACAACTATTTTTTAATTTTTGTTAGCACATACTATACTTAGCTATAGATAAATATAGTTATTTTTCTCGAAGAATATAGTGTACAACTAGTTGTATTATTATAAGTTGATAAAATATAGAAATATTGATTTGTTGTTCTGGAAAAAATATTTAGCTACATATTTTCGTTGATTTGAGAAATTCAGTTTAAGGGTTATTTATATTCCGATAAATATCCATTTTCGTATTCGCTCCGATTCGTATTCGCTCTGTTTTCGTATTCGATAATATTCGATTCTGTTTTCGTATCCGGGTTTCCGATTCCGAAAAAATATGGAAATGAAAATGATAAAAGTGGTTTCCATCTGTTTCCGAACCGTTTTCATTTCTAATTATGGCTTATAATTATCTATACGTGAAATGATAGGACCGTTCACTAGAGCCCATTTAAAACGAATGAATGATAAGAAACGGGAATAGAAAAAGTATATGATTTTGGTAGGGGTACATGTACAAAGCAAAGGAAAAATTGCGTAAACCACACTAATTGGATGAGAGACTCAAAAGCATGGGCATCCGCCCTGAAAGAAAAAAAAATCGAAAGCTTGACGTAACAGAAAAAAATCGGGCACTTCAACTTCCCATATCTATCTCCTCCCATCTGCTAGAGAGTTGGTGAGTAGTTAGCATGTTAGTTCTCCCCTCGCTCCTTTCATGCATGCACAAGTGACACCTCACCCATGCCATGCATACATGCATCTTTCGTAGTTTAATTTTCAAATTATTTTTTCTTTCAAATTATTTATGTAATCTACGATCGGATTACACTACTAAATTTATTTAAATTAAATATTTACAATAAGATCACACATGATTATATTTTTAATAAAAAATAGTTTTTTATGGATTTCTTTTAATTAATTATATTGTTTTATTTAAATATTTCAACTAGTATTTTTAAGATATTTCACTAGTTAGTTCGTAAATGTTTGCATATGGTGCTTTTTGAATGTTTCAACCAATATTTTACAATGATGAATGCAATCTAATGCTCATACATAAATAAATGTTTCAGTAATAGCAAGTTCTTGCAAATGTGTTGTTTCTTTCATATGATTTTTTCTTTCATATTTTAATTGTTGGGACTTAATGCGTCAAATAGTGGTTGTTGGTTTTATTGTCATTGTTTTTTGAATGGTGCATTTCTCTGAAATACTGTATACACTGAAATGAAACATTTGACCTGTGTATTCTATAGGTGATAAAAAAATATTTATTTTTTCTCATCAAAATGTAATCATGTAAGATCTGGTTAAATATTTAATTGCAAGGAGTATAACGGTGTAAACGGATTATAAATCAAATAATTAATTTAGAAAAAAACGTTTGGAAAGATGAGGAGGAGGTTAAGATAGGAAGGAAGTTCCTCTAACAAACTAGCATGGAGATTAATGGATATCGGCTATGGCCATGCATGCTTGCACATATGCTTCTTGCATGTACTACAATGCTAGGCCGCTAGCCAATCAACGAAGATGGGAGTAGCAGAGCAGTGAGGGGGAGTGTCCGATTCTTCAAAATAAATTGGACACCTTTATTCCTAATATAAAGGATTTCGCCCATGTAAAATCCCTTATATTTCAGTTTAAAGAGTGGAGCTATCGTAAGATGTTTAAATCCAACGTAACATTACAGTGGAACCTGCTGCATATAAAAAAAGCATAACAGATTCCACTGTTAGAAAACAGTAGAAAGCATAACAGTACAAGCATAACAAGGCTTGATTTGCAAGGCTAGGTGGTTCATCCCTCCTCAAGATGTCCTCATAATGTTAAACCAGGTCAATGGTTTTTTCTTATGACCTGGAGTATTCTTTAAGCACATCATGGCACCTCCAATGCAATGGTTTGTCTTATGACCTGTTTTTAAGCACATTATGCCATATCCAATGCACATGTTATTTGCATATCCTCAAGGAAAAAAAGGGAAATGCAAGAATTGTCTGGATAATTGCTAATTTAAGAGCATTATCAAATTGTTACCAATCTATTAGGCTTAGTTCTTTTTAGCTACTGGTTTCTACTTATTGCAGGCAGCTTTTCTATATGTTTTGTGAAAAACTTTCTATATGAAAGTCGTTTTGCAATAAGCAAAGGCCCACCATCTAATTGAAAGTAAGCAAGCATCCTGGAGTAAATTGCATCTATGGTAGATAAACTTGGTAGGTGGGTGTGATCTAGTGCAAGAACTTGAAAAATGAGTATATAAGTGCAATAACTTAGCTAGTGCGTGCATTTTGGTTAAAAGATCAATATTCTACACCATACTTTTTATGCCATATAAAAAAGCGGCCACTCAGACTCTCTCAACAAGGACATACATGTATTATGTATTACTTTTAATTGCTTAGTTATAATAATAAAATAATCTATCGATTTGAAACTGAAAGATATATGATTATCAAAAGTAAGTGCATGCAAACTAACATAATTTTCATAAGCAATTCGACTAACCAACATATTTATTGTCTCGGGCGAGCATGGCAAAATAAAAATTGAATCCATGAGCCAACGATCTAGCAGTTAACCTTGTAATACCAGAATTAATCATGTATCAGTGTTTTTACTAAAATGCACTTGATTGCCAAGTTCATGTGCCAATCTACTACCGTGGGTGAAATTTACTCTTATGGCTAATATGGTTGTTTAGGATTTCGCTTTATTGTTTAGTCAGAAAAATATTAGCAATGTCAAATTCACAAACATACTGAATATATATGATTCCATTGGTAATGCTGATCTTTTTAGGTGGCTGGTTTATACAATTAAACAAACAACTTTGCATTTCAGCAAACGATCTTATACTCGCAGTTAAGGAAATATGGACATGTGGTGGTTGTGGCTGTGTACAACCTTCGGAAAACTTTGGAATGTAGAGGCCGGGTTTTATTTAATCCATTATCTAAAAAAAAAATGCGGTGGTGAGGGTGTCAGATTTTTTACAACCCCCACATTAGAAAACCGTAAACTCTCATGCTTTGCATATAGCCTCAAAAGCGAAATACAGAATTGCTTCCTTAATTTTGAAAGTTCGCACGTTATATGTGCAACAACACATAGGAGTTGATGATGAGCCATTGCTTTGGCATTTCACAGCGCACACTTGCACTCGTGAACTGTATTTACAAAGGAATATAACTTTTACTGCTCCTTGAACTGACAAAATATCCCTGATTAATGTATCAAATAACCCAGTGAAAAGCATATGATTCTGCATCTATATATATATCCTAAATTTCCAACGAGCTAAATCAGTATCATTTAAGTGGCTCCACGGCACATGGTGAGTTGTGATCCTAAAGTGTACTTGTATATGTTAGATGCTCAATATATGTGACTGGCTAATGATTCTGGAGTTCACATTCTCCTCTCAGCGAAGATGATTCAGATTGTTCGTTCCCCATATCTCTGGTCTTGTGCAGAAGAAAAGTTCCTGCAACTATTGTCACAAACCCACAAAGCTCGGTTGCTATCTGCGTTGCATTCTGAGAGGCCCAGTCCTGGAATGAAAATTTAGGAACCATCAAATGTTTGGCAATCTCCAAAAAGTCACATTAACAATGAGTTAGCACCTATCGGAAATGTTTAGCATCGAATGGCGTAAGATGAACAATGGAATATCATGCATAATTCAAATATTAGTTTTTTGAGTCAAGTTAAATAAAATGCTAAAAGTTCAGTTACAATAAGAATCTCGACACAGGGGCCCCTTTTACGAATACTGAATTGTCATGCATACTGGCATGAAAAAAAATTCTTGGACAATAATGCCATACTAGACATGAATACACCAGCTTACAACGGATGTTAAAATTTTAGTTTTACACAGCAAATTTTAAGATGATGCCATATATAGCTTCCCATGAATGAAGTCTCAAGAAACACATATTGGTTTCATCAAATAGGAAAGTGGTTTAATGTTTCATGAACTGAACTAACGGAAGATATGAACAATGTGTAAATCACCTTGTACATGATCATGTTGGCAATAATAGTAAGAATGGTGAACATCACATAATAGACTGGAGAGACAACGGCTGTGTTGAATGAATCAAGGGCCTACAATAACAAAAAAAAAATGTTCACATAAAAATGATAAAGGGAAAAAGACAATATTGATGTCAATATGCTGGACTCACAATGCCAGAAAAAAAGATGAAAATCATAGCCAGTGATTAGCAAATGTAAAATTAAAGAAATCTAGGTGCTAAGACTCTATACTGAAGTACGTCAATGCAAAAGATTCAGTGTGAAGTAAATAATATTTCGGATTTGCTAGATATATGTCAATAGTTTTTTTAAGAGAAAATAGTCAGATCTTATACCGTTGGATGTGTGTTAAGATGTGTGCTATGGGCTTATTCATGGTCCATCCAGTAGCTTGTTTTACGTAATTAGATTTTCGAGCAGAATTGCTATATTTGTTACGCCATAAATCTTGCATATGTAATTACACCCACTTACACACCGCTTACATATGTAATTAGTATGTAATTTTAGGATTTACATATGTAATTTTGGGACTTACATTGTGAATACACAAAAATTACATATGTAATTTAAAGACTTACAATGTAAATACATGTCGATTATTTTTTAGTAAAAAATATGGTGCCATAAATATAACTACTCCCATAATATTTTATGGCAAGACAAGATGTACATTATTGGAATAAGTCATTCATATGAGCTATCTAACAATAACAGCCTCAACTCTCAAGCATTATTTTTCGGAACGGAAGACCCAAGCACATTGGAGTAGGCTAGAGATGAAACCCATGTTGAGCCACAACCAAAATAAATAGATATTAACAATAATAATATCTATCATAAGCACCGTGATCCCATCAAGTAAAAAACTGCTGAATGTTTCCGTAAGATGTGACCGGTTACCTTGTTCAAGTAATTCAACTGCACTAGACAGCATATAACCACCACAACAATAAAGAACCAGGTTGGGACGTAGATAAATTGGTTCACTCCGTTAAATGAAAGCTTCAAGGCAATAGCCACTGCTTTTACACTGATAACCTGCCTCAAGTATATTATTTTATCAGAACATAGTGGATCAACTTGATTCAAACAGCTCAGTTATGATGCATAGCGAGCCTACCGTAAGAGATCCCATCAGAGAACAGATTGCAATATATGCGAGCATTTTCCTTTGTTCCGTCCGATGAACGACCCAGAAAATCAAAATAAGTGCAACAACTACTGCCATGCAAGAATAGACTATGAAACCTGCAAGCACAATGTTACACTTTTGCATCAAAATGAATTTTGAGAAGGCAAGTAGTATCCCTATAATTACCTATAAAATGTTACCACAAGGAGTACTAATTCTGGTAGAATGATGGAAAAAATCTCAGCATAATGAATGAGTTCTCCAAAAAACAGTCATGCAAGTGAAAATTCTCAAGAAACTGATTCTTTGAGCATCATTTTCTTATGTGTATCAACCAAAAAAAGTTGAGAAGCCAACATGCTTAAGGATGCAAATAGAACTCGTCAAAAATTGCAAAATAATACTGCTTCTCTTGTTTGCCAAGTTACATTTCAGATCAGCAGGTCAGCTCTGATGGCAAAATTGAGAATAAAACGGATTATTATATTAGAAACACAAATACAAAATTAAAACTTTCTCCAAAGGTAAACAATACAGCTATATCTACTGAAATGACAACTAGAACAATTGTTAAAGACCTTTGAGATAAGAGCTACCTGGTTGAGTTGCAAGATGCCATATTTCGTTAACAGAATCGATCTTTTTCTCCTTTGGAGCATGTAGAACTATACCAACTGAACCAACAACGCATAATATGCAACCAACAACACCAAACATATGCAACCTCTCCTTCAAAATAAAGTGTGCTAGCACTGCACTGAATGAATAAAAGAGTGTTAAGGAAACATCATTCTATTGATTAATCAAAATTATTTCCTAGACACAAAGATATGTGTAAAACCTGAATATGATGCTCAGAGCTCCTAGAGGAGTGACAAGTATTGCAGGAGCAAATGCATATGCTGCGAAGTTGGCCACCTCACCAAGAATCACTGTAACAGAGATAAAATCTGTAGTGTGAGCTTATGTAGAAGCTACCTTAGCAGTTCCAATAATTTCTTTTCATAAATATGTATCATATAACCTTAGCAGTTCCAATAATTTCTTTTCATAAATATGTATCATATAACAAAAGAAAACTGGATTAGACTGAGAATGCCTTCTTTGCCACGCATTATCAACAGAAAAGAGCACAATGCAATCCATACTTACTAGCTGTCATCCCTATCCACCATAAAGGTTCATATAAGTATGAGTATCCTCCAGAACCTGCAAATCATAAGGATCAATAATGGATTACAATGAAAGAACCTATGTAGATACTACTTGAAACATAACTGCAGGACAATGAATTTGAGCATTCTTTAAGGAAAAAGCTTCTATTCAATGTAGAAAATGAATTACTTAACCAGAAACAAGAGGAGGCACAACCTGCTCTTACCCCAGCATCCCCAGCTTTCTTCAACCCAATCTTCTTAATCACAAAGCTTGAACCAATAAATGCACTTGATGATGTGGCCAGGGCGAAGCCCCTCACATTGTCTATAGACATCACCATCTCCGACAGTCTATTTGCTTCCCAAAACAGAAGAATCCAATATCTGTCCTACACAACAACAGAATTTCCATTCAGTAAACCACTTCAAACTGTTTAGATTCCGTGTCTCGAAGAAACACAACAACCTCGGGTTATTCCTATTAATGGATTTTCATAAGCCCGTCCCTACAGAGGAGAATATGATGTCAATAATCACATGTGTTCAACATTCCTAATGCAGATGCTATAGGTGATAGAATCAACTCTGTGTGTCAAACTGTAGCAGTAAGGTTCATCCATAACCATTACAAAAGATAACCTAATAGGGAACCACTAAACTAGTTCAATTGTTTCGACCAACCTAATAGGGATCCTACACATGTATCTCTCAGTAAAAATAAGGCAAATTATGCTACAGCATATCACGACTTCGTGATTTTAGCCATAAGATACCACACGAAATGAGTTTTGGGGGAAGACATTTTATAAACGTGGTAATTTACTAGCAGACACCATGCCGATTATTTTAATATATTTGTGCTGACGTAATGAGAGGGGTTCATTTTTTAGCCAGCTTGACCAAAATGCCCCTGCGTGTTTTGGTTGGTAGTGCTAGGAGCGGTGACGCATGAAGGGAGCTGCGGAGGTAGGGAAGCTGCGGCTGCGCGCGGCCTCGGCTCGGCGATCTAGCGGCGTGTGGAGGGAGTGGCGGCGGCACTCGGACCACGGAGGGAGCTGCATGCCCTCTCCATCTTCACCTCCTCGCCGGCAGAACAGAGTGATGAACCAGCCAAATAATGAAAACAAAAAAAAAGAGGTAAAAACATACAGCAACTACCGCAACTTTTAGTTGTACGACCCAAAAATAAAGTCTCCAATCGAGGTTCCAAACCACTTGATGAGAAGTCGGTTCCAACGGATCGCGAAAAAGATCGGTCGTCTCATCCACTTCCTCCAAAACAGTGAGTTTCATTTTCATAGACGACTTCCATTTCATTGGCACCTCAAATTACACACATTATGTGAGGCACAGAAAAAGGACACGGCCAAACTCTACGCATATAGATACTAGACGATAAAAAGAAGAAGGCCAACACGGGAAAAAGCATTTTTGGAGAAAGAAAGGCGCAGGCTTTTGCACGGTCTGTCCAAGCAGGGGAAAAAAAAGGGCTCGATACCGATGAGGCGATTGCGGTAGCTATGGGGTGTATTCACGCTACGAATTATTGCTCCCTCATCAAGAACTAGTACTGGTACTACAAGAACAAAGAATGCTAATCGGCGAGCAGCAAAGCAGGAATGCTGAGACTAGAACTACACAAACACCATGGGCGGATCTAACATGGGACATGGGGGTTCAGTTGAACCCCCAAACTTGTTGGGAACAAATTAACAAACTGTTATTAGTATTAAGGTTAAGGCGAATTTGTAGAACATAAGCTAGGGTTAACGCAAATTCGATATAGAAAAAAAGTGCGTGGGTAAAGAGAGATGGGAAAGAGGATGTGCTAACCAGGATGCGGCGGAAGCAGCAGGACGAACGACGGCGCCCCTGCTCGCTCGCGGGATGGATGGGGATCGGCTCAGGCGGCGCCGCGGCGGAGGATGCGGCAGGACTAGCGACGGATGGGGATGGGCGCAGGGGATCCTCCTGATACGCGAGCGATCGCGGGATGGACGCGAGCGCGATCAGGAAACGGCAAAAACAGAAAAAGGCCCACGCGCATATTTACGTACTTCTCTTTCGCGCAAAATAAGAATACGTTTACATTTTTGAGGGGGGAACGGCAGGAGCTCTGCCCATTTCATTAAAAGGAGGAGGGAAAACACAGTTTTTACATCTCGGGTGTACCTCAAACTAAGGTGATGCAAGAGAATCACAGCAGTTTAAGAAAGCGTAAAGCGACAAATATCCGGCGTTGAAGCATCTAAAGGGTGTGGGCTTCATCAAACTCTTTGCAAATAGCGGTGATGTACTCGACGACTTGTTCTACCGTTTTGTAGATACCATTGAAGATTCTATCGTTTCTTTGAAGCCAAATGCCTCAAGTCGTGAAGATGATTAAGCCATCAAGGTTTCGCCTCTACTCTTTGACCATTTCCCTTCTACAAGCTACCCACCATTCCATAAAGTCTCCATTAAACATGGATGTGGCAGGCATCTGAAGG
The DNA here is from genome assembly GCA_000573905.2 of Oryza punctata. Taxonomy (NCBI): domain Eukaryota; kingdom Viridiplantae; phylum Streptophyta; class Magnoliopsida; order Poales; family Poaceae; genus Oryza; species Oryza punctata. The sequence continues at coordinate 15,874,201 of CM002491.2, read as the reverse complement.
CCTAGCTTAGTCCAAATTTGTCGCCATACCTGTGACGCGAAAGAGCAACCCATGAATAGATGTCTGGCTGTTTCTGGCTCCATTCCATAGAGTGAGCAGGTTGGGTTATTATCCCAGCCCCTGATCTGGAGCTTGTCAGCGGTTAGGATTTTCTTTTGGACCATTAGCCAGCCGAAGAATTTGCATTTGTTTTCCGTCTTCGCTTTCCAAATGAGGTTGAACCTGTCATCCTGTATGCATCCTAAAAACTGTATCCTGTAGGCCGAGTTTGCCGAGTATATGGCATTTGTGGTCCACCTCCAAGCCACCGTGTCATCTATCTCCTCTTCTAAGTGCCAGAGAAGGATGAATTCTCTGACTTGGGTAGTTGTGCTTATTTTCCTCATTGGTCTTAACCAACGGTCTTCTTGTAGTTCCTGTGCTACCGTCCTGTTTTTTCTTGTCGCAAGCAGGAAGAGAGAGGGAGTCAAGTCTTTTGGTGATTGCCCTTGCAACCACCTGTCTTGCCAGAATTTTGCTTTCCTCCCATTTCCCAGAGAGATGGCCGTCGAAACCCTGAAAAGTTGTTTGTCCTTTTCATCACAGGGAAGGGTAGTACCTTGCCATGGTCTGTCTTCAGCCATCCATTCATGCCAGAGCCATCTGAGGCGTAGGGAGCGTCCGAAGAAATCCAAATTTGTTATTCCTAGCCCTCCCAAATTATTTGGCCTGCAAACCTTTTCCCAATTCACCATACAGTGTCCACCGTGTGCCTGTTCCGAACCTATCCATAGGAATCCTCGACGGACTTTGTCTATCTTTTTCTCGGCCCATTTTTTGAGTGGGAAAACTGTGAGGTGGTAGGTAGGCAAGGCGGAGAGTGTAGATTTCACCAACACTAAACGACCTGTCTTGTTTAGGAGCCTCCCCTTCCAAGTCGGTAGACGCGCAGAGAACCTGTCAATTAGGGGTTGGACGTCTAGCTTTCGAAGCTTCCTAACGTGTAGTGGGAGCCCAAGGTAGGAACAAGGGAAGAATTTTTGTTGAGCTGGGAACGGGGATAAAATGTCTTGTAAGTCGAGGTTTTCACACCTGATTGCGTAAACTTCACTCTTTACTAGGTTTGTGACCATTCCAATCGCCTACCCAAAGCTGTGTAGTATGCCTTGCACCGTCAGGAGTTCTTGCTTGTCTGGCCGTGTGAAGACCACCGCATCATCTGCATATAAGACCATGTTCAATCTGCTAGAACGGTTGGATCTCTGGTGAAGGGGTTGTAGAAGTCCTGCTTCCCGCGCAGCCGCCAACAACTGTTGTAGCGGGTCTATTGCTAGGATGAATAGCATTGGGGAGAGGGGATCACCCTGGCGTAGCCCCCGGCCATGTAGAAAGCTATTCCCTGCCCTGCCATTTAAAATAACTTTGGAAGAGGAATTTGCGAGGATGGCCGAAATCCATCCAATCCATCTGTGACCGAAGCCCAAAAATCTCAAGCAGTCAAGGAGGTAAGGCCAGCTGATAGAATCGAAGGCCTTTGCTATGTCAAGCTTGAGGAGGATCGCTAGAGTTTTGGTGGAGTGAAGCTCTTTGACAAAGTTGTTGACGAAGAGGAAGTTATCATGTATGTTTCTCCCTTTTATGAAGGCACTTTGATTTTTGGAGACCATCTCTTGAAGCTTTGGAGCCAATCTGTTAGCTAACAACTTGGAGAACAGTTTGCCGAAAGCATGGATGAGGCTTATCGGTCTGAAATCGCTCACTCGGAAGGCGTTTTCCTTTTTTGGCAAAAGCGCAATGTATGCTGAGTTTAGGAGCCAAAAGCTCCGTGTGGAGAGGTTGGAGATCTGATTTATAGCCTGAACGAGGTCATCCTGTATTATATCCCAGCATTTTTTGAAAAACGCTCCTATGAAGCCATCTGGACCTGGGGCATTGTCTGATTTAGCTTGGAAAACCGCCTTTTTTATTTCCTCTTCTGTAAAAGGTACTTCTAGATCCTCTAGGTCGTGTACCTGTTCCTGTAGAGCGCTGAAATTGATAGCAGTGGAACGCTCCCTCTGTGTCCCTAGATGTTGGCTGAAGAAGTTAAGGAGCTCTGTTTCTTTTTCCTCGTGGTCGTGTACTAGACCATTTTCCGTCATGAGGTGTTGAATAAAATTCTTTCTCTTCCTTGCACTGGCTTTTATCTGGAAGAAACGTGTATTTAAATCCCCTGCTCTAATCCAGGTTTGCCTGGATCGTTGACGAATACGGACCCCATATAGAGCCGTGAGTCCCAGCAATTTTTGTTTTAAGAAGCGTCTGAAAAGGATTTCTTCAGGAGATAAGCTTCGTTCTTCCTGCGCTAAATCTAGCCTGTAAATGAGCTCGCTAGCCATGTCCATTCTGAGTTTAAGCCCCTGTATCCTGTTCCTGTTCCACGCCCTTAGAGCCTTTGAGGTTCTGGATAGTTTTGTGTGTAAGCGCCTAATTGCATCTGTTGAAAGAACTGGTTTGGACCAGGACTCTTGTACTGTCTCCAGGAATCCTGGGAGAAGAAGCCAATATTTTTCGAATCTGAAGATATTGCTTTTGGGCCGCTCGGGTCTAGCTGTGAGGAGAAGGGGACAATGGTCCGAGACCATGGTGGAGATAGCCGCCAGTTTGGGAAGCGCTCCTCCCAACTTGGAGAGCAAAAAACTTTGTCAATCTTTGTTAGAGTCGGGGAGACTGTCTCGCTAGACCACGTGTATCGACGACCATTTAATTTGATTTCAATCACCTCGAGGAAATTCAAGGCAGATCTAAAAGATTGCATTAGACCCCTGTTTAGGTTGCTGTTGTTCTTATCTGAGTCTTGCACAATGAGGTTGAAATCCCCTAGAATGATCCAATTTGGCTTCATTATCTGTTTGAGCTGCTTGAGTTCATCCAGAAACTCTCTTTTTTCATTATCAAGCTGCGGGCCATAGACTCCTGTGATGCTCCAGGATGATCCATCTTCTCTATCTGTTATGGTTGCAGAAATCATGTGTGTAGCTGTCTGAGCTTCACTCAACAGGTATTTTGAGTCTGAAACAGCCAGCAAAATACCCCCTGGTTCCCACGGCTGGTAGGTAGCAGAAGTTTTCGGTAAAGGACAGCCCCAAGACCCTGTTCACCATGTGCTGATCAAAACTTTCTAGTTTTGTTTCCTGTAAGCATACACAGGTGCAATTTAGATCTTTTACAAGATTTTTGACGACCTGTTGCCTCGCTGCAGAATTGAGTCCTCTTACGTTCCAGCTTAAGATCGCGCAATCATTTGTAGACATATGGAAGAGTAAGCACCTGTTTTGCTGACAAAATCTGTGCACCCAAGGGTCGGCTGCCCTGAAACTGTAACATGTCGATCTAAGCCAAACAGAGAAAGAGTAGCACAAGTTAACACCCCCAGCCAAACCATTTTCATTCCCCTTCTCCCTAAAACAGAAATAAAAGGATACATGGGACATTCTTGTCCCCTGATCAACAACAGGCTAACAACCATAACCTCAGACCAACCTAGGGATAGCTGAGAGGAACTCAGACAGCAAAAGCACATCCAAAGGACTAGCATGGGACAAAGGAAAAACTACAGACTAAGCCACACAGGGCACAAACAACCTACTTAGTCTTCATCTTGCCCTCTCCAATGGCACAGGCGACCACCAAGGCCGAAAAAGTTTCAATCACGCTTGGTGAGAGTGGCTGCTTGAACAGCTTGACATATTTGTTCATGGCCTCCTCTGTTTTCTTACCATTAGCTGAGATCACGCCCGCCTTCTTCATCAGCACCTCCTGCGCGAGCTCACCTGGCTTTGCAGGGTTTGACCTTGCCGCCACCTTCCTCGCTCGCTCCTCCTGCCTACTTGCGAGACTTTGGCCGGACTCCTTCTGAGGGGCCTGCCTTTTGGAGCCTGTCGGCCTGGAGGTGGCAGCAGCGGAGGTTGAACATCCTCGAAAACCTGATCAAGGAACACCGCCAGTTTGTCCTGTGTGTTATGCGTTTCGGTGTCCTGCTGCTGCTGTTGCGCCAGAGGCGGGGAGGACCGCGTGAAAGGGGAGATGGCGATTTCCTCTAGCATTGGGTCAATGGCAGCGGGCGCAACCGGCTGCGAAACCAGGAGCTGAGACAGAGAATCAAGGGGAGGTGCACTCTGGAGCATGTCCACTACCGATGGCAGAGGCGGAGCCGAAGGCAGTGGCGCTGAGACCATTTCCTGTGGTCGGACCTGTGACGTCAGAGAAACAGGAGCAACCTATGGAGAGGGGGACCTTGGGGAGACCATCTCCCACGCGGAGACCGGGTTCTGTCCCTTCTAACTGGCGATCCTACTGCACGACGATAGCCACCTCCATAGGACCTGCCCCTGTCTTCTCTTGGCCTGGAGGAGGAGTGTCTGGTTGGGACAAACTCGCGCGTGGGAGCACATCCCAACCCGACTGCCTGCGGCGTTCCCTCGGCGGGGGAGAACGAGAGCGGGAATGAGAGCGGTCTCGATCAAAGACTAGCCTGGACGCAACCGGCTCACGGGGAGCCCTTTGTCCGTCCTTGAGCCCCAGGCACCAGATGAAGTCGTGGCGCTTTGGGACTTCATCTTCAGTAGAGACCGGGGAGACCATGCCACTGGCCAAACTCCCCTGGTTGCACAGCCACGCCGGTTCAGTTGGCGGGGGGTTGAAGTCAAGCACTTGGTCGAGGTGGACCAAGACCTGATAGGCCAGCATCTTTGGCGGAGTCGTCCTCCTGCGCTCCAACTCCTCGTCACCCTGCACCCAGCGAGAATCCGGCGAGGGGGGTGGAAGCGACTCTTCTAGCTGGAAATGGACTTCCTTTGGGATGGTGTCGGGGTCATCCGTCCACACCCAGGCGCAGAGGCAAGCAGTTTCATTCTCCGTTTTGGCTCATCAAGGTCCTACACAAGACAGCAATCAGCCAGAAAACCTGCCACCGTGTCGACCGACCAAGCATGGTTGGGGATGCCCTCAAGGCAAATGCGAGCACTGAAGCGCCAATCAACGAGGTCAGCCTGGATGCGCCTGGACCAGGGGCGCACGAGGTAGTCAATGTCTTCAACCGAGAATGGGCTATCCTCCACCACCCTGTCCCTAACTGCTCGTGAGCTGCAAGTGAGGAGGTAGCCGCCCTTTGGGAAGACGACCACCGACAGGTCTTCACGGGGGACCTGGAACCTGGAAGCCAACAACCTGTTAACATGTCGAGCATTTGTCACCGGCATGGTTCCTGTGATCTGGACCACTGCTGCTGACCTCGAGAGGAAACCTTCCTCCGCCCTGATTGCCGCCGTCCAGGGTAAGCAGCGCTGGACGCTGTCTGGCCTATTTGCGGGGGCACCCTAACGCAACATTGTCGGGAGCGAGGGGAACACAAGGCGACTTGCAAGGGTGGGAGGGGGCTGGGCCAGCGCGTGTTCGCCTGGTCCCCGTTTGCACCAACGAGCTTTATGGCCTGAAGCTGCACAGAGGATGCACCTTGGAGGATCCCTGCATTCAGCTACACGGTGGTCTTGAGCGAGACAACGAAAACACCTTCCTGTCGCCTTCTTTATGAAGAGATCACGGTAGGAAATCCTGCTGAAGATTGTCCCTGCCTTAACACTTGGTAGGTGAGGCTGTTTGAAAGCAGAACGATGAGATTTGAATACAGGCGGAGGCAGAGCAGATTTCTTCCTCCACCAGTGGTTCGGCTTCACGACCTGCCAATCCTGACACGTTGTGAAGGCCTGCGCTTTATGGGGCAATCGGTCTCCCAGGATTTTGTTGGGAAGGCGCGAGGAGGAAATCGTCGCTGTTTCCGGTGGTACGGCAAGCTTCAGAGGAGTAACTCCCTTCACCGACCCAGCAGGGGCGGGGAGTGAAATAACTGTGCTTGCCAACCGACGGAGTAAGGTCGGGTTGGAGTCCGAAGGCAAACCTGAGACCTGGGGGGGCACATCTCGAGCACCCTGTGAAGAACCTGTCAGAACGATTGGGATGACCTGCGGCCGGAATAGATCTGGCGAGCACTTGAGCGAATCCCCTTCAGAGCGTGAGCCCAAACTGACCCGCTCGGGGTAGCCTGGTGAAAAGGACGGGGAGACGGAGCCGAAGGGCGAGGGGAGTGTGGTCGCCGTGGCCGGAGCGGCCGGCGGCGAGAGGGTGGGCGCCGGGTCCGGAGGAGAGCCCGGCGAGAGCGAGAGCGGAGAAATAGTCATTTCTTCTTTGGGCAAGACAACGTTTATAGACACAGTTAAAAAATACTAACTGAATAAAAGAATCTATGTGTCTCACAAATATTCCCATTTATAATTTTGTGTGTATAGATTTCTATCCATGGCAACTTTGTACACATAAAACATTTATCTGTCAAATATTTGGATCAAAATCCATAATCTGAATCGGACATATAAACTTTCAGCGTATAAACTTTAAGTGTGTAAACTTTAGGTGTATAAACTATTTTTTACAAACTTTAGGTATATAGATTTTAGGTGTGTATACTTTAGGTGTATAAACTTTGGTTATACAAATTTTAGGTGTATAAACTTTAGATGTGTAAACTTTATATATATAAACTTTAGGTGTATAAACTTACTAAGATAGGAAAGTAATGTGGTAAAAAAAAGAAATAAGAGTAGCCTGCGCGCGAGCGGTAACTACCGATAAGAAAAACAGAAAGGCAATCAGTCAACGAGGCTATGCGAGAAAAAGGAAGGGGATACCGGTCGTTCTAGCCAGAAGCAGAAGGGGAAGAAAATGATCGCGTCTACTTTATCCACGCGAGCGATCGCTCGGTAGGATTTTCGCTACTCACCTGCGTGTGGGGTATGCCTAACACGCGAGTGATCGCGTGCGTCGAGGACAGGTGATCGGAACTAGAAAAAATGACTCGTGCTATCCACGTATTTGGTTTTGCATTTTTTATTTTAGATACAACTGGTTTGTTGGTACTTAAAAAATACTACGTGCTTCAGATATTTTTCAGCAATTTGGGATGACCTAGTGCAATTAGAATGTAGTTGTGGGCCATAATATGTTACTTCGTACTGTCACTTTTGACATATATACTTATTACTGTATATAAACTTTATACGTACAAATTTTTGATGTAGAAAATTTATACACATAAACTTTATAAGTAAAAACTTTAGATCTGTAAAGTTTCTATAGATGAATCTCAAACGAATTTAACACGTACACGTGCCTCGTTAAAGAAAAAGAAAAAGAAAATAGAAGCGCTAACTTGGCTCCAATAAAATCGTAATAGTAAAAAAAAGAAAAGAAAAACAGCCAAAAAAATTTTCAGAGCAATATCTAACAGAAAAGCGGTAAAAGAAAAAAAACTGATCGCGTGGGTGTGATCGTCCGCCCATTAGCAATTTCGTGGGCGCAGGCCCTCCTACGACCTACGGACGGATTGCCTCTCTAATCCCGATGACCAGTTCAATCATCGTCGGTTCAATAAAATAATTAAATTGTACTATATTTTATTTATTAATTAATAATTTTGGTTTAAACAACCCATCTTTACCTACCCAACCTCTCTATCTCTTATCTACTATTATAAAAATTAAAAGTGCTTTTACTCTTCCACCTCTTTATTATAAAAATTAGGGAAAAGTCATTATTACACCCTTGAACTATTGGGTGAGTACGAATTACCCCCTCAGACTTGAAAACTAGACATCTTTCACCCTCAGCTATTAATACCAGACGAATTACCACTCTGACTCAAACCGGAGTGGTTTTGACTAAATGACAGTACAATCAACAATTCTTCTTTTTTAAATCAACGGTTCCCACCTGTCAGTCACATCCTCTCTATCTCTTGCCCCTCACCTCTCTATCTCTCTCTTTCCCCAATCCTCTGTATCTTCTCATCTCGATCACACTCTCTCTCTATCACAGAGTAGCTGGTGGACGGGGAGCCGAGGAGGGTGGCGGCAGCGGGCGCAGCTCGGAGCGGAGGTGGTGGGAGGGGAAGGCGGAGGTAACTCGGTGCGGCGGAGAGGGAGCCAAGGACGGCAACAACGGGAGGGGACAGGGGAGGCAAATCGGAGCGGCGGTGCGTGGACGGGGACGATAGAGGCATCTCGGAGTGGTGCCAAAGCTTGATTCTCTCCCTCTCAACCCCCCTCTCTCTCCTTCCCCACGAGGGGTGGGTCTTACCACGCAACTCCAGGGAAGGCCGTCGCTCGCCATTTTCTCGCGCAAGTCCTCGCCCACCGTTGCCGTTCTCGGCTCCCCCTCCGCCAGTCCGAGCTGCCTTCACTACGAGGACGCTTGGTTGGTTGAGTCACTCCTATCAGTTGTTGCAACGGCGATTGCGATGCCACAGGTTATGATGCCGAAGGGATGTGAGTCGTCGATTCAGTGATTGGTGGCTTCATCTTCAGCATGCTGATCAGCTGTTCTGGTGTAAACTGAGTTGAACTCTGCCCCCTGTGCATCGGCTATTGCCTTATTGGTATTGTTGGAATAGGTCCGCTAGATATGGGAGCCGATCTGAGTTGGAATTGTATGTCGTTTCCTGCCAATTTCGATCTTCAGAGCCCTATAACCCGGGAAAGCATCTCCTGAAAGGTAAATAGGTCCTTTTGCTTTTTCCTCAGCTATAGTGCCATCTACCACCGTCTTGATCATGTTAGTTAATGTATTAACAAGTACACCGGATTGATTGATCAAAGCGTGATGTACCGCCGAGTCGATGCGATCTTGTAAAGTGTGGAGTTCTTCATCACCTGACTCGGTTTTGACCCTTTTACCTTTATCATCATTTCTTTCAGATGTACTTGGCTCTGTATTCCCAATTGGTAGCAACTCGACTTTGGATTTTGAATCACCGTACCTTGTCGTGTCACTGTGAATGAGTGCAAATATTGGTTTTGGAGCTGATCCAGTAATCTCTTCATCTCTTCTCTTTGCCCTCGTTCAGCTGCTCGATTGTTATGGGCAAAATATTATCCTCTGTGACTTCAGTAATGCTGTGAACGAGTGCAAATATTGATGTCACCGGATGTCCCGATTTGATGGGTTGGAGTGGGGGAGAGAGGCGCATCGCGCTGTCTTAGGTAGGGCCCACGCCAGCGACGTGTGCATTCCACGGCGCTTGCGTGCGCTTTCCTTTCTGTTTTTAGCCATGGCGCGCGCGGGGGCCCGGGAAAACGCGGTTTCCGTTGGCATGGGCGTGCGCACGTCGCGCGATAGCTCTATTGCGATACCGGTCTCGGTGTAATCGCGTCCTTTATATAGGTCTAGCCCGTATTTTTTATTCTTAATCCACTCCACCTAGCCAATCTTTAAATATATAAACTTGGCGTTGTAAAGTACGAATATATTATATCAAGAGTTAAAGTTATCGGTTATTCCAAACACAGAAGGACTACAGGAATTCTCTCACCAATCCGTAGACGAGCCTGCGGCTCTGCAGCCTTCCTGAGTGTTGGATCGTGCCCTGCCACCCTGGTGATCCACGACTCACGAGAGATTGGAAAATTTCGGTTTGGACGCACGTCGAATCCAAGGTCCGGTTCTTGCGTGCGTGCTCCAGCCTTTTGGGCCTTTTGGCTCACCACATCACTTCAATAACCATTCCTCTACTTGGTAATTAGTAGCCTAATCTCTGCAGTTACTTTCTGGTGGACTAGAGCGGTAGAGCCAAACCGGCCTGGCCCGACCCAAAGTGCAGCATGACTAGGCCCAAAAATTAAGGCTTGGGAGGATTTATTTCGTTGGCCGGGCCTACATAGGGAAGTTTGGACTTGCAATGACCCTTCTTATTGCGTAGGAAAAAGTCCACCTTGACTCCCTAATACTGTCGGATTTGATTCATATTCCTCAACCACGAAAGTATAACGACTTCTCCAACTATTAAAACCGTAGTCTTGAGGGTGATATCCACTAACGTGGTAGCCAGTCAACGAATCTTAATCTTAACTAATTAAAAAATCAGTAATTTTCTTCGTTCGTCATTGCAGGATCGCAGCGCCGTCTCAGATTCCAATCCCCATCGTACGTTGTCCTTGCTCATGTGTATCCGAGAGTATGTCCGCATCCAAGTGCTGCAAGAGGCTCCCCCCATGGATTCAGTGGTCAGCCGTGGCCTCACGCCCAGTCACTCACGGCCCACCGGATCAGCCGAGATGGAGGACGCATGAGTTGTCATGCCAGAGAGGATGCTCGCGGGAAGGAGGGGATCGAGCTCTACTTCGACGCCACAATGCTCTAGCTGCCGGTGAACCTCCTCTTCCGACGGGCACGGCGGCCTTTCGCCTCATCAGCCGCTGCATTATGGTGGGCGTGTGCAGCTTGCGTGCAGTCAGCGCGGCGCCGGGGATGGAAGCGGAGATGAGGAGGCGGCAAGGTGGATGTGGCAGGGTAGGCGTACGTCTGGGTCGTCGGGAATGGAAGTGGCGTCGTCGAGGCAGTGTGGGCGGTTGGCTGCGGATTTGCTTGGAGACGGTGCGCGGCGGGGCAGCGTCGTCGGTCGCCTGGAGAATCTGAGCCACTGGATGACACCTGAAATTTGCTACTATTGATGTTAGTTGATTCAAGTTATAGCCAGGATGCCAAATGATATAATTCAGTGATGTAGCTACTAATCAATGGTTAGTCCACTGAATTTTGTACTGCGGTCTGCTCCAATCCCTGTAGAATTTTGGAATTTTTGTTCTATGCTTGCTGCAAACGAACAATGTCTTTAATTGATCTACCAATTCTTCAATTTCCTTGTTTGTATCTTATACATCTTTTATTGAACGTTCTGACAATTTTAACTCCTCTGACTACTCTATAGAGATATATATCTTGGATCCTTAGTTGCAGGTTGGTCAGCTAATGTGTGCTATACTGGCTTCAATTGTGTTTGTTCCACAATCATGAAATTCAGCTGTTAATCAAGGTAGATTGAAATAACATCCTATTTGGTTTTGACATAATTGCAGTTACAGGCTTAAATTCGTGCTTTTATTCATCCAGAAGAAAGTTACATGTACAGAGTCTGGCATGATTAGCTACATGAAATTTCACATTGAGTGTCAGTTTTACCATAGGTTCTCCTCAAACCGCTGAATTCTAGGATTAAATTTCCCGTTTCCCACCCAGATTGCGTCTCTCACTAAAATCTTCCTGCTGATACATCTTTCATCACATCATATTCTGCACAAGAATGTAACTCTGTCTTAGTTATCTAATTGATCCATAATAAAGTATATGGTTTGAGACTTTTACTCATGGTCATGTAGTCACACAAAACAACCCTGAGAAACATGCTCATGCTTTGTGCTGCTCGGCTGCTCGCTAGGGTGCCGGACTACTGCCCGTCCGCCGGGAGCCCAGGATAGGATCCACGTTGTACCGAGAGTTCTGAAAAATAATTTCAGATAAAGCTTCCAGCGATTGTTTCCAGGGCTAAGATGACGAGGTTGCCGGGAAAGCAAGCTGGGTTATCTGTGCTTAATTACCAATGTCATCGGGGATTTTCAATTTGAACCTGTCGCCGCTGACAACGTAGGCTCCACTGCTGTTGAAATTGTTCTCTCTTCTCATGTTGTGCTCTGCCGTGGGAAGGAGCCCATTTGCTCTGTCCGTTGAACACGAAGTACAAACCAAAGTCTACGGTTCAGTTATAGCTTAGTGATGCGATAGAGGCTGCTTCGTGTATTCGATGGATTTCCCCAACAGTCGTGTTGCGTCGCCGCTGCAGGGATAGGGTGATGGAGAGGACGGGTCCTCGGGTCTCGCTCCCGATTATTCTTGCAACGGAAAAGGACGGAAGGGGGATAGTAGAGGAAATGTTAAAGTCGAAGAATTTATAAGTTTAAATGGAATTTGTACTTTTTTTCACTATACCTACTACTTTCAATAAAGGAGTTTTATCCGTCTACCCACCCCTCAGCTATAGCACACACTATTTTGTTTCTAAAAATGTGTAACATAAAAAAAACAGTTCAATCAAAAAGCCCGGTGACCCATGCGAAATCCCCCACCAAGAAAAGTTGTTTAGAGAAAACTAAGCCATGCATGATCATGGGGGAGTGTTAGTCCGTCACCCATTGCAACGCATAAACACCATAAAAGCAAGTTTCTATTCCTTTTTCTTATTCAGAAAACCGAGAAAAGAAGAAAATCTTACATGCAATTGATCACATGGTGATAGAACTGTTGATATCGACCCGTTGTAAAGCACGAGCACTTTTGCTAGTAAATTAAAAAATAAACATGAGACCCACATGTCAACGTCATTTCTTCTTCTTCCCTCTCTCTCTTTTATCTTTTTTCCCCCAACCATGCTGGAAGTGTGGTGGACTCTCACGATCCCACTTTCTGTGCCACCGTCTTCTTCTCCTTCGATACTAGCATGGGCAACGCTCGCAGGCTCGGTAAGCGTGGGGGCCATATCCTTTCTCCTCCCTCGTGCCCATCAGCCACGACCGCAGGCGTATCATGGCCCCGGTGTCCTCCCCTACCATCTTCTTGTTCTTGTTGCTCCTTGGTGCCAACTGCGGCCATGGATCACTACGATTAACGCCGCCCTTCCTTGGTGAGGTCGCCCCCAAGTAACCGCCCTCCACCAAGCGGTTGCATGCATTGCCTTCTCCTCCTACAACATCGGTAGGGGCAGCAATGGCCTGGTTGGGGATTATGAAAAGGGGTGGTGATTCGACGCGTCACCTTCTCCTTTTTCTTCGGGCTGCGAAGTCGCGGTGGCTGGTAGCAATCGGAGCCTATGAGCACACAGTCGCTTCCAATCACCCCTTTCTCGACCTATCATTACCACTACTTCTTAGGAGCAGCAACTCAACCTTGTCGTGCACAACACTAACGCCCCCACACTCCATTTCCACCTCGCCCACCGTAAGGACGTCACACTCAACGTCACCAACTTAGATCTACTCGCGCATCTCATCGCCCAAGACACCGTGCACGCCGGTGGCTTGTCCTCCCTGCTTGTTGTAGGCAACAATGCCATGCACCTTCGGAGGCGTGGCGGCTTCGCAACGCCCACGATGTTCGGCATGCCGTAGGGAAGAAAGGGAGTACTTAGCGTAGGTCAGGGTCAACACGCGCTCCACCCCCACGCTCATGGTGCTCAGCATCGACAGTCACATTGTTTGGCTCCAGCGCGCCTTGCTGCAACTACTCCAGCCTCGGCTGTGGAATTCTCTCATTCCCCACCTAGATCGCCTGCCACTTCATCAGTGTCTAAGGGGAGGAGGGAGGAGAGAGTGAGATAAATATCAGAGAGAGGGGAAAGGGAAGAAGGAAGGGAGAGTAAGGATAACATGTGGGCTCATAGAATATTCCCAACTTTGTTGCCGACTCAATGTTTTGCATCGTGGTCATATACCACATCAGCCAATATAATCCTCAATACGGACTTAGGAGTTATTTTATACCGGTTTTAACAGTTAGGGAGATCGTTCTACCTGGTTTTACGGTTAAGGGATATACGAGTCAAATTATACCTATATTTTGAGGATGCCAGAGTGGACTTTAGTCGTATAGCGAATGTTCAAACAGTGTACACAATATATGTGTGCTCTAATGCAAACAGATAAAGGGAAAAAAAGGAACTGGTCTCGTCTCGTTTGATGAAACGGTCGCTGCTCGCCTGTACGCCACTCCGCTTACTGTTCATGCTTTTCCTACCCTGCCACTTGCCACCACCGTTGGAGCTTGTGGCCACTAGATCCAATGTATTGGAGGTTGGTAAAGAAGCTTGGAAGCGAGGAAGAGGGTGCCGACAATGGAGAGAAAAAGAGATGGGGAGGAAGATGATGTTAGCTAACAACGACACTCTCAAACGTACAGACCCAGTGTCTCCCTCAAGTAAGCCACTACTAGAGAAAATGATCTTTCTAAAAGTCTAAATAACTGGAAATATTTTTAGTGCCGGTTGGTCTTACCAAACGGTATTAAAGATACCTCCAGAGTTAGTTAAAAAGAAAACATCTATATTCAAATCAGATGTATGTGCTAGGTGAGATGATAATGCATGAGGACTAAAGTGAGAGATCTTGAATTCGAATTCCGATAACAAAGACCGATTTTCCATGAGTGATATTCTGCACTAGTGGGTGTAGCCTCTAGTGCACATCCAAATAACCAAATAATCACCTTGCTGCATCTCCTCGTACGAACCACCCCCTCCATCTGGGAAACCATACATTCCCTCCGTACCATATACGGTTGAGAGACCGATGCAAGACATGGACTACAACAAAGACGACTATGCATAGTCCATGTGCCGATCTAACGATTCTAACCGATTCTTACCACTCACGCACTCAAACCAACCTAGTCAATCGCCCACGTACAGTACCATACACACACCTCGCTGCCGTTCTCAGCCAAAAATCCCACCAAAATCAGAGAATCCATCAATCATTCGAAGCGAGAGAAGATGCCGATGCTGAGATCCATCCATCCACCCATCCCACCACCGAAACCACACACACTGCGCACGTGACACCCGTGCCGCCGCACGCTCGCACGTGCCGCAGTAGAGTAGGCGTAGTATAACCCCCGCAGCCGCCGCCGCCACCGCCTCCCCCCTCTCTTTCCCCTCTCGCCCAATTTTGCGGGAGACGCGAAGCCACACAGGCGAGAGAGGAGACAAACCCCTCTCCACCTCCACCTCCCCCCAAAACCCTAACCCCTCCTCCTCCCTCCCGCCACCATGGCCTCGCCCCCGCCGCCGCCGCCCTCCGCCTCCGCCGCCGCCCCCGGATCGCCGCCGTCGGCGCAAGTGGTAAGCGCGCCTACTTCCTGATCCGCCGCCGCCGAGCTTCGCTTGATCCGCGCTGACTCAGATTCGTTCGTTCGCGCGTGCGTTCGTTCGTGCAGGTGGGGAACGCGTTCGTGCACCAGTACTACAACATCCTGCACCAGTCGCCGGATCTCGTCCACCGCTTCTACCAGGACGGGAGCCGCATCGGCCGCCCCGCCGCCGCCGCCGCCGCCGAGATGGACACCGTCACCACCATGGAGGTACTCCGCGTCGCGCTCTCTCTCCATTTCGGCCTCAGATCTAACCTCGTGATGGTTTCGGAGGGGGGATTTGAACTATTTTCGGTCGTTGTTGTGCGCGCGCAGGCGATTAACGCTAAGATCATGTCCATGGACATCGTGCGGGCGGAGATCAAGGCGGTGGACGCGCAGGAGTCGCTGGGCGGGGGCGTCACCGTGCTCGTCACGGGCCACCTCACCGGGAGCGACGACGTGCGCAGGGAGTTCTCGCAGTCCTTCTTCCTCGCGCCGCAGGAGAAGGGATACTTCGTGCTCAACGACATCCTGCGCTACGTCGGGGAGGGGGATCAGGAGGTGGAGCCGGAGCCAGAACTGGAGCTGTCGTCTCCGCCACATCAGCAGCCGGATTCGGTGCCTGCTCCTTCGGCGAATGGCACTAGTGTGCCTCGGGAACAGGGTGTGTGGTGTGGTGTGGTGGAGCATTTTCAGGGCTGTTTATTTACTGTGAATCAAACTGATTGTCTTTGCTCTTTTGTAGAGGGCTTCTCGCAGCCGGAGCAGCATGTGGCTGATCCTGCACACGATGCTCAGGAGGCTGATCTGAACGGCGAGGCGGTTTATAACCCACCGAACAACACAGAGGGGCCTGTTGTAGAGGAAACGCCGATTCCTGAAGTTATAGATGAAGTGCCAAATAACGTAGCCGTGGCTATGCCGACTCCATCTGCCCCTGCCCCTGCCCTTGCCCCTGCCCCTGTACCACAAGAGGAGGCCCCCAAGAAGTCGTATGCTTCAATTGTAAGTTTTTGAAGGCTGTTTGTCTGTCATCCAGCAAGCGGAAGTCACCTGTCCAGTCTGATATTAGAATTGCGCATTTTCTTAATGCTTCTGAATCTGATCATGGGAATTGGGAGGAGAGATGCAATTTTCATTCCTTCATGGAGTTCTTCCTGCGTTTCAACCTCGAGCAAACATACCTAAGTAATTGCTAGGATTTTTCTAGGTTCATGATGCCTTTTAATTTCTGATGTGTATTTAGTTCAAATGAAGCTTCCAGTTCTGAATTTTAAATGGCACTGGCACATAAATTCAGCTGCAAATGTTAATAATGCACTGCACAATTGAAATGCAATTTAGCTGCAAATGTTAATAATGCACTTCGTAATACATATCCATGGGAATATCATTTTGGTAATTGGGTAATGGAAACTGTTCTATGAAATTGAAATGTTTATTCTTGATGTCATGATTACCTAGTTTCAATACAAGTATCCAACTTAGGTGGAAGAATTTTTGAAGCTAGTTGGTGGCTAGGATCTAATTGGGTACCATGTAGTTATGTTGCATGTTAACATTTTTACATTTGAGTGCTACCTTGTAAGATTGTCAATTGCATTTTTTGTGTGATCTAGGTCAAAGTCATGAAGGAAATTCCACCACAAATATCTGCAATTCCTTCCAGGCAGGCACCACCAAAACAAGAGAAGCAAGTTGCTCCTGTGCCTGTTGCTCCGGTTGCTGATGCTCCAACTTTCAGTCCTAATCCTGAAAGCAGCAACGTTCAAGAGGCAGAAGGTATTATCTAGATTCAAACTCGCAGTTATAATCTTTTTTGTACCATTGGTGTCTGTTTGAAATGTTTTACAATCATTTTCAAAGTTGATGCACACGCGATATATGTACGGAATCTGCCTTTAAGTGCCACGCCTGAACAATTAGAAGAAGCGTTCAAGAAATTTGGCGCTATCAAGCTGGACGGAATCCAAGTTAGAAGTCACAAGGTACTTCTTTTTATAACTGTACATAATGATAGAGCTCTAAGTGAGTCCTAATGCCAACTATTTGTCTTTGTATTTACATTTGAAAACACAGATTCAAGGGTTCTGCTATGGGTTTGTGGAGTTTGAAGATCCCAGTTCAGTTCAAAATGCAATTGCGGTAATTCCATCTTACTAATCTCATTGTTCTGTGATATTGAACAATGCTCATCATCATTTATTTCATTTAGTTATGAGTGACTTGTTGCAGAATGTGTATTTTGGTGTTAATTGCATTACATATATGACTAAAGAGTTGCAGTAAGTTTGTTTGGCAGGGGTTCTAAGAAGTTTTTTGGGAGGGATTAGATGTTTGTGAGGGCATATATAAACATGATATTATCATTCTTTTAATCTTTTTCTTGTATGACTGTTGGTTGCTCATCTTTTAGCAGGCAGAACTAAGAGAAGTATATGCAATGATATTGTTATTTCTAGTTAATTAGGTTTTGACCTACTAGTATTTATAATTTACATTCTAGTAACTTACTGCACAACACTATGGTTAGTTTTTTTTTTTTCCAAATTACAATTTGACTATGCCTCGTCAAATTTTCCTGGTTTTAGAGGTATAACAGAATATATAAAAGAAATACTTTCCATGCTAAGCTAAATTGGCCCTTGTTTTCCTGAATCACTCGAGTCAACTCTCCCTATATATCTGATATTCTCATAAAGTGTACAGTGCTTGTTGTCCTAGCCATCAACTTTTTTCCTTTTCTTTTTTTGGTGGTAGCCTGATGCTGCTAAGCAACCTTTAGCCCGTTGCTGTCTGCTCAGTTGGTGGAATCAATGCCATTGGAATGCTAGCTGTCCGTTGTTATTTGCTCGTAGGCCCTAGACTTGTGCTGCCTTGAGTTTATGATCCCGATGGTTCTGGAATGTGGAGAGCTTTGATTCCCCCTATCCTCTGGCCCCTCATATTTTTAAAGCACGGAGGTATTCATGGATTTGGATTAGTGGTTAAAGCTTTTATGATCCTTTCTGTGTTACAGTGGCCATAATTTAACCAGCAAATGTGGAGCTGGGAGGAATGGTTATTGCTATGCTAAATACCTTAACACAGGCACGCACTGTTGGAAAGGAATGTTGTATTTTCTTGACTGTTCCATTTAGAAAGTTAAGACTATCAATGTGCCAAAGAAATATATCTAGTTCTGATTCTTTGATTTGACAATACATTTTAGTGCTGCTGATAATTTGACCATGTCTTAACTGACAATGTAAATGGAGATTTATATACAAGGTAGAAAGAATACACAAGTCTCCACTGAGGAGCAAAACTACACTCATGCTAGTTAAGAATGCAATTGCAACTCCTTTCTGTCATTCTTTGCTTGGAAGTGTTTTTTTAGTGTTGTGTGAACTTAACTTCTTAACAAACATAAGTCATGTGTACTATTACTGTTGTTAGAAAAAGCACGACCTTGATACATTTTCTTATCTAATGATGAATCAGCTTTGCCAAGAATACAAGTGCTGATGCGAATACCAAAAGGAGATCATGATAAGTGCAGTTAACTGTTTTTTTATCTGACAAACTCTTTACTCTGCAGGGTTCTCCTGTGACGATAAGTGACCGGCAATGTTATGTGGAGGAAAAGAGAACTGCTGGTTCACGTGGTAAGCTCAGAAAGCATTACAGTCTTAAATATAAGTTGTGCGTGATTCCATTTAGATCTAATGGAAGAATTTCGTATGGAAAAATTTCCGAATACGTTTCTATCTGCTGTTGAACACTTGTGCCAATTGAGTATTTGAAGTAGTTCACTTTTCATTCAAATTGCATTTGTTTGATCAGAGATGTGTTCTGTTTGTCTGCGCTCGCATTTATTATTACAAATAGTGTCTTCTGCGCCTATCAGAGTCCATACACATTGCTTCTCCTGGTTGTATGCTTGTATATTTCAGAGAAACCAGTGTTATTTCTGATTCAAGAGCAAAACCAAATTGCTGAACATCAAAGTTTTTCTGTAGAACCATTTGTATGTTGCATTTCATCGTATCAAATTTTATCATTTGCTATGGCAAAGAATATCTGTGTCTGTCTGCCTCCCTATTTTGTTTTTTTCTTGTCTTCCTTTTCTGTTAAGTCAACATGTCCTATTTCTGGTTTCAGGTGGTGGCAGAGGAAGGTTTGCTCCTGGTAGAGGTGGTAACTTCCGAGGTGAAGGCATGAGAGGCCGCGGGAATTACACTGGAGGGAGGGGCTATGGAAGGGGTGAGTTCAATTATCGATCCGACTATGGAGGCAGAGGCGCTGGAAGAGGTGGTTCATCACGTGGTGGTGATGTTGGGTACCAGCGGGTTGACCACTCTGCTGGTCGTGCTGCTCGGGTGCCGTCGGGAACTAGTGCCGTCGCAAAGTGAGCGAGTTAGTTGCTATGCGTCGGTAAAAAGTTTGATATTTTCGTGGGTTGGAATTATCAACATTCGGGAAGAGAGTATGTGTTGAGTTGGGTTTATGTGAGAGAGATTATCAGCAAAAATCGGGTCATAAATTGAAGCTTCCCTTGTTTTGTGGCAAGGGACAGCAGTGGTTATATTGGTTTACTAATTGTAGCATATACGTCTATTCAGAATTTCAGATGTAGTCCTGGTAAGCTTGGCCCTTTTTGGAGTACCTGATGTTTGTTCCCCTCCTTTTTGTGCCTTCTTTTCTAGCAGCATCGATTCTATTGCTAATGATATAGGTGATGATCTATAGATTCCAAATGCAATGGTAGTTAGTGTTCGCTAGGGCAAATGCATAAGCGCACCTGCTGCTGCTAGTTGGTAACAGTGAAAAATAACATGCAAAAGGATCAACAGAAGAAGTAATCTCGATATATGCCCTCAGATTTACAGCTCCTAAATTCTTCAAAACGCAGAACAGATAAAGAAATCTCGAGTAGTAATCACCACGTCATATCAAGCTAAACAGATGCCAAAATGACTAGTATTCTCTATTCTCTATTGCTATGTTCCATCCAATGTAAGTTTCACCCATGAACAAGAACAACTGAACATGCCAACATGATCATCCTTCCATCTCAACGACGATCTTGCCGGTGGCATGGCCGTCGATGCTCTTCTGCCACGCCTTCGCCGCGTCGCTCAGCGGGAACCTCGAGTCCACCACCGTCTTGAGCTTACCTTCCTTCACCAGCCCGACCAACAACTCCAGATCGGCCTTGTTCGGCGACAGCAGCAGCGGCACCAGGCGCTTCCTGCGCAGCGTCACCGCGTGCAGCGCCGAGGTGAGCATGGCGGAGAAGTTGGGCGTGATGTCGATCACCTTCCCGTGGGGGCTCATCAGCGGCTCGAACGCCGACCACCCGACGCCGACGGTGCAGTGCACGACGCCGTCGTACTTCCTCCCCGATGGGCTACGCATGGCGGCGCCCTCGGGCGTCCGGTAGTCCAGCACCTCGTCGGCGCCCAGGCCCCCCACGAGCTCCGCGTTGCGGGCGCCGCAGGTGGCCGTGACGTGCAGGTTCGCCAGCTTGGCCAGCTGCACGGCGTAGAGGCCGACGCCACCGGACGCGGCGGTGATCAGAACGTTTAACGGCTCGCCGGTGCCGTCGAACTTGGCGCCGATGGATCTCAGCGCCTGGAGCGCCGTGCCCGCCGCGATGGGCAGCCCGGCGCCCTCGGCTGCTGAGACATCGGGTGGCCTCTTGACGGTCAGGTTCGCTGGCGCCACGGCGTACTCTGCAAACCCACCTCCGTTCTGTTGCAATAGGGGAGGAATATTCAGATATTGATTAACCTTAAAATTCAGATGTACTCCTAGATACAATTGGACCGACAATAATGTGTTTATTTTCATGAGATTGTTAGGTTGAAATGGCAAACCAATAAACATGACACAGGAGTGGAATGAACTTACCATACTATTCAACATAGCGACAACTTGATCACCTACTGCGAAATCTTTCACTCCGGGACCCACACCAGCAACCACTCCTGCAACATCTGTCACTGCAAAACAGACCATAGAGATGCAGCTATTAGCATGTTTTACTGGTATAGGTGCAGGAAGAAAGACATGCTAAATTTTACTCTGTGATCATGTCTAAAATGTTTTACTCTGTCAGATAGGCTTAATTCAGTTGTATCACACAAAGGAACAGAACATATGACTAATTTACAAAACATGCAAGAAATTCACGATTTACTCTGTCATCTGAGAATTAATACTAAAACTAAGTTTACTTCTGTGAATCTTTGATAACAGAAAATACTTGGTGTGTTCTAGAATCTAGACAGAGCATCAGTGTCTCCATCAGTAAGTGTACAAGACAAATTTAGTAAAATGTCAGTTCAGTGATAATGTTAGATGTTTCAGTTTGTGGTAATAGTTGGTCCTGCGCCCGTGTCTCTTTGATACTAAAACTAAGTTTACTTCTGTGAATCTTTGATAACAGAAAATACTTGGCGTGTTCTAGAATCTAGACAGAGCATCAGTGTCTCCATCAGTAAGTGTACAAGACAAATTTAGTAAAATGTCAGTTCAGTGATAATGTTAGATGTTTCAGTTTGTGGTAATAGTTGGTCCTGCGCCCGTGTCTCCATCCTGAATTCTGTATATGAAAAAGACAAAGCGAATATGTGGTCTCTCCATCCCCTCAGATTTCTAATTCCCAACCCAACCGACTTAATTTTGATTGTACTCCTCAGAAGAAAAGATGGAAAAATTCCACCATCTCCCTGTTGTGTACGATTAGCCAGCCTTGCGGCGGCAAAAGGTACATATGAAGAAGATATAGAAAGAAAAGTTTTGATGATTCTGCAGCAAGAATATGTAATTTACCTGGGATAAAAGGCAGTCTACGAGGCAGCAGAGGACGCAGCATCCCTTTCTGAATCTTCCAGTCAACTGGATTGATGGTCGCTGCCTCCAGCTTCAACAGCACCTCGTTCTTCTTCGCCGAAGGGACGGGGACTTCAACATGCTGCACAAGGAGTATCACAAAATTTGTTCACTAATCTCTTTAAAGAAATGTAGAAACATAGAATAAGAAGCAAAGTGTTGAGTGAGTGCGCTCATGCAGGGTCTGATCTCTACAGTTCAGCCTCAAATTAGGCTTGTTTTTGGGAAGAGTTGGGTCGCTAGTCAATTTGATCCACACACAACAATGGTCTGCATCATTCGTCCCAAAATAAATTTACTTGGTTTTGTCTAAATTCATGTAAAAAAGTTAACTTATTTTGTGACGGGAGGGTGTTGCTGCCAAGTTGACTCCTGCACTCTAGTTTAGTAGACTAGATTATTATATAATTTGGTGCAGGTCTTGGGACAGAAAAACTTGGTTCGATTAAATAGTATGACGAAAGTGACATGGAATTTAGAACAGGAGAATCATCAAACGTCTAGTACTAATCGTCAAGCAGGATATCATAGGTTGACTCTCTGTAATCCTGTAGGCTCTTAAATCCATGAGCATAACATTCATAAAAAAAAAAATCTCTATCTGAGCACATAAGCACATAACCAGATGAACCGATATCGACTTTTAATCCAGGGGTGTGACCGTGTTACCCAGAGCGCAAACAAATTAAGCAAAGAGTAGCAAAACAAACAATGTCAATCATCATCGGTTGGCCAATCGCTGATAATACATCAAACGGTGTATTAGCTTAAAAAATTTACATATATATGTTTTATAGTAACTTAAACACTAATGTTGGAAAAAACCACGATAAATAAAAAAAACCTGAAAATCAACTCCAAAATTAAGCTTTGAGATTCAAATTTTAGTATTGGATATAAGTTGTAGGTCATGAACTCATCGCCTGACCAGAGTGTACCGACGCGTAAATCCCCCTCGAACACTCCGCCCAACGAAATTAATTACTACTACTAGTAGCAGAGCAAGGGAGAAAAAAAGGAAGTGCAGAGAGAGAGAGAGAGAGAGAGCAGTGTGGCGGCGGGGCGGAGGGCGTTGCTCACCTTGAGCCCGGCGGCTCCCCCGCCGCAGGCGTCGTACTGCACGGCGCGCATCACCGCCGGCGGCGTCGCGGCGGCCATGGGGGAATCGAGAGAGAAGAGGGAAAGCGGAGAGACGAGGAGAGGAGAAGAGAGGGGAAAACGAAGATCTCGCCGAAGAGAGCGGAAGAAATCTCGTTTGCTTTCAGTGTGTCGTTTGGTTACTACGCCTTCGTGTGGTGCGCGCGTATATATAGTAGTAATAAAATATACGGTCGTACGTCGTACGCGTCGAGGGATCTTGGGTTTCGACGGACGCGTGTGTGGCGTGGGCCCACGCTGTCGGCGAGGGCGGGCGGGTGGGTTTGGTTGTGCGGCGTGTGGGATGATGATCTAGAAGGTACGAGGAGGACGGACGACGAGGGCGTCACGCGTGACGTGATGCGGCGCGTCAGCCCAGCCCGGCCCGGCCCACATGTGAATGGGAACGGCCGCGGCGTCGGCGTGCCGTGTTGGTTGAAGCGGCGGGGGCGTCGCCCGAACCGCCCAAGTGCCGAATGCCGTTTGATACCCGTGGTTTAGTTAGTAATCTTTCCATCCCAAAATAAATATAATAACGATAAGATAAGACATATATTCATAGTATTATAATGTATTCCATCATTTCAAAAGTTATAAAAATCCTAATGGCGGTTGTTCGCTCGGGGCGATTGCCCTCCTCCCCACGTAATTTCCTTTTTTTTAGCGCGTTACTTTCCTATTTTAGTAAGTTTATATACCTCCAGTTTGTACACCTCAAGTTTATACATCTAAAGTTTATACACCGATTCAAATTCAAATATTTTTTATATAGAGTATACGTGCAAAGTTTACGGTATAAAGTCTATACATAAGTATAAAGTCTATGCACATAAACAAGGTTCTAGATTTTTTCTATTTTCTTACTTTTTTCTAACTTGTTTTTTTTGAAATTTATGGTGTAGTAGGAAAGAAGAAGGGAGGAGGAAGGGAGAGGAGCGTGTTAGGGGATGGAGGGGGGTGATCACTTCACCCGCCCATTAGCCCCCCACCCCCCAAAAAAAGTTGAGCTATTTTGAGACAAAGTTAGTACTCACTCCATCAGAAGGGGAATTTAACCTTTTGCCACATTTAGGTTTATCAATTATCCAAATGCTCTTCTTATATTTGCACTTAATTTTTTTGCCCTTCTAAGATGGTGGCTTCTTAACTATTTATCACTTTTACCCACGTGGCATGCCAACATGGTAACTCAGGGAGAAAAATGATGTGGGACCCATTTGTCATACTCTCCACATACTTTATCTCTCTTCTCCGGTTGACTAGGCATCGACGCCATGCAGAAAGGCCCATGCAGCGCCAGCATGGAAGTTGACGGCCACGATGGCACTCTTCCCGGTGCGCAGAGTGGGTCCTTGTCAGCCGGAGTGGGATACCACGCGCCCGTCTCCCATGACACGTCGAGCATCTAAAGCACATCGTCCATGCCGACGATGGCCGCGCCAAGCATCTCCTCGAAGCGGACCTGCACGAGCTCGTCGGCTCCGGCCAACCCGATCACTCCTCTTCTGCCTCAGACTTCGAGGCTGAAGCCGACACCGACTACCACCCCATCTCCGGCGCCGCCACCAAATCCAACACCGACCTAGATCCTGACCTGATGCCCCATCTCCCTCTCGGCTCCATCAACAACGGTGTCTTCGAGTTGGATATTGACTCAGGCGACGAAGAGGATGACTGCGAGGTCACAAACGGGGAGGATGCGGTGGTGGAGGAGGAAGGTTGAGACCTGGGGAGGAGGGTACGTGCGTTCTCGGAGGACGAGCAGCACCGTCACGCCCCGCTCTCGGTGGCTGTCTGTCACGCCCGGAATTTCTATCCAAAACTCCAAACGCTTACATGTGTGTAAACCCTCGTCCAGAAATCAGCCGAGGCACATAATAACAAATTGATAATAGAGTGTAATATTTATCTAATTAATCGACGAATATAAAGTCATTACAGAGGTAGATAGTTCCTCTCAAACAATAAAGATCTAAGCAGCGGAATATAAAATAAATAGCGCAGGTGACTCCAATCCACAAGCATCTTGACCAGGGCTACGCCTAATCGTCCACACCTTCAGCATCACTGTAGAACTCCTCCTCTGATGATTGATTGCAAGGTGAGTATATGGTATACTCAGCAAGCCACGCAGCAAATATGCAAGTGCAATGGATAACAAAGGACGACATAATATAGTCTCATTTGCGTAAATGGCATTTAATAAATACTACAGAATTTAGCAAAACAGTAAAGTATTTAATTAAATAATATTAATCCAACGCTATGCAACACAACCGTTGCACAGGCCCAACCATTCTGAACAACCATTCCCGGCTGTACAGACCTATCTCCAAACCAGGAATATGCCATTCCAAACCAGGAGCTAAACAAATTATTACCAAATACAGAATCATCTACTATGGTGAGAAGTGTGAGACTAATCACGAAAGACATTGTTAGACTCGCCCATGACCGCGGGCACGGCTATTCGAATAGTTTTACTCTGGCCAGAGGCGTACCACTGTACCCACAAGACACAACCTCAACATCATGTCAACCATGCGTCGCGATACTTAGCAAGTACCCGAATAGAGATTGTGACATTACCCTCCGCATAACGCAATTCAAAGCAGTGCACCATTCCTGGATCATAATCACCCCCTTATAAAATAAGGCATGGACTCCCCAGCGACCCCCGTGGGCTTATCTTCGCCACTTCTCAACCCGGTGCCCCACAATGAACCTCACTACACAAAGGATAAAGCCGTTGCCCACGCTGGCTTGTGGTTGGCACGGTTAATGTTTCACAACCGAAACTCGTGAACCGGTCCTTAACTATCATGAGCACGACCATCCAAACCATGTGCTCACAACCCACCATTATCAAGTTTTAGTTGGCATATTTATTAATCACCCTATCATGATTAACCATCATAATCTACCATTAATCCATCATCAAATAATAGTGAAGCATTAATTATCCCATTCATGTGAGCTATGTCTCTAAGCATGGCTAAGCATCCTAATTAATTTAGCTAAAACCATATAATGTTCTAGCTAATCCAATTATTAACCATGTGACAAAGTATAGGTAATCAAAACAAAGGGGCTTTAGCAAAGACAATAGGTTGTTCCCACCCCGATGACATTCAAAAATAAATGCAGTAATTGAATACAAACAAATAGATTTAAATGGGATCAACATGCTCAAAGGTGTATTTAGGATCTGGGTGACTTGCCTTGAGCTTCGTGAAACACTTCGGAATCTTCCTCCACGTAAACGCTTTCCTCCGGAACGTCGGAAACTAAAGCGAATGAACAAAAATCAATAAAACAGTACAAAAACAAGTACAAACAGTACATGTGGATATTTTTAACATGTAGATCTCGATTTTAGACGAATCTAGCAACTTGAACCACTCAAATCCGAGTTACGATGATTTAGTTATGAATTTCCGAAGATTAACAAAAATTTCACCTAAAACAACAGAAACGCCGGCGACGAACCGACAGCGCAGCAGCAGCTAGGGTTGGCGGTGGTGGCGACTTCCGACGACTTTTGGCGGAGATGAGTGGGTGGCCGGGCTTCCCCTCGTTGTTGCGAACCCAACGGTGGTCCTCCCGAGCGACGGCGACGACCGGAACGACGGCAAAGCTCGGCTGAAACTTCTCCCGGCGACAACGGCGCACAAACTGCAGCGACTAGGGCTCCACGGTCGACGAGAGTTTGGGGCGAAGGCAGTGGCGGATAGAGGAGGTCCAGGGGGTTCCATTTTATAGGGGCAGGGGCGGCGGCTCGGTGCAAGGCAACCGGAATCGGAGAAGGAAAAACTAGGGTTAGGAAGGAAAGAATGAGTCCGAATCAATCTCCAAATCCGGCGATTTCCAAACAAATTAGATGAAACTTTCTATAGAGAAGAGATAGAGGAGATCAAGGGGATTATTTCCCCTCTATCAATTTAATCAAATCGGGCAAGAATCGGAGAGATTTGGAAGGGGCAGCGGCAACAATGGCGCTCTGAGGCTCGGCTGGAGGCGGCGGGAGGTAGAAGACGATGCCGACAGGTGGGACCCACCTGGAGGCGCCAAAGAGAGAGAGAGGGAGAGAGAGGGGCGGCTGCCAGGGCTGGTGGGCTGGTGGGCTGGAGCCCAGCCGAAGAGAGGAGGGGGGGAAGAGGAAAGAAAATGGGCTTTTGGCCCAAAACCTAAAGAGAGAGGGGTTAAACTATTTTCTTTTTATGTGTTGCATGAAATGCAATTCCATTGATTAAAAAAAATACTTTCTTGGCTCAAATAAATCCCAGAAAAAAAATCTAGGAACAATTGAAACAAGAGAAGTATTTATTAAAATTTTATCTAGCCCACTTTTATATTGGAATTTATTAACTAAAATTAGATCTTTTCTTCTAGGCTTTTAAAATCATTTCTTCTAATTCCATTTAAACAACAATTTATAATTTAGAGATTTTTAGGGTGTGACAAACCTACCCCCCTTAAACAGAATCTCGTCCACGAGATTCGGAAGAGCTGGCGAAAAGATGCGGATGAGCTGACTTTAATTCATCTTCTCGTTCCCAGGTAGCTTCTTCTTCCGAGTGGTTACTCCATTGGACCTTGCAGAAACGAATAACTCGATTCCTGGTTCTTCTCTCATCTGTCTCCAAGATACGAATTGGTTTCTCGATATAGGTCAGATCCTCATGGATTTCTATCTGCTCAGGATCAGCTTCTTCAGTGGGTACCCTTAAACACTTTTTCAGCTGCGACACATGGAACACATTATGGACACCTGCCAAAGACTGAGGTAACTCCAACTGATAAGCGACCTCTCCTCTTCTACTGACAATCTTATAAGGTCCGACAAAACGCGGCGCCAATTTCCCTTTGGTGTGAAAACGATGAACTCCGCGAAGAGGCGTGACACGAAGGTACACATGATCCCTTCCTCGAAACTCAGGTCCCTGCGGCGATTGTCAGCATAGCTCTTATGACGAGACTGGGCTATACGCAATCTTTCTTGAATGATCTTTACTTTCTCTTCTGCTTCCCTAAGAATATCAGTTCCGAAAACCTGACGTTCCCCTGTTTGATCCCACAAAAGTGGAGTACGGCACTTCCGACCATACAATGCTTCATACGGGGCCATTTGAAGACTAGCTTGGTAACTGTTGTTGTATGAGAACTCTGCGTAAGGCAAATTCTTATCCCAACTTCCACCGAAGTCTAAAACACAAGCTCTCAACATATCTTCCAAAATCTAATTCACCCTTTCAGTTTGTCCGTCTGTCTGCGGATGATATGCTGTACTGAAATTCAGCTTAGAACCCATCTCTTCCTGAAGTTTCTGCCAGAACTTTGAAGTAAACTGGCTACCTCGATCGGATACTATTTTTTTAGGAACACCATGTAAACACACAATCCTTGCCATATACAATTCCGCCAAACGATTTCCGGAATATGTTGTCCTCACAGGGATGAAATGAGCAACTTTGGTAAGCCTGTCGACTATCACCCAAATAGAATCATGGCCAGACGATGTTCTGGGCAGACCAGTGATGAAATCCATCCCAATTTCCTCCCACTTCCATTCTGGTATCTTCAAGGGTTGCAGCAAACCTGCGGGTTTCTGATGTTCTGCCTTGACTCGTTGACATACATCACACACAGCTACATACTCTGCTATCTCGCGCTTCATACTTGCCCACCAAAACTTCTCCCTGAGATCTTGGTACATCTTGGTACTACCAGGATGAATGGAGTATAGAGTGTCGTGACCTTCTTTCAGGATTGTATCTTTTAATTCTTTGTTGTTAGGGACACAAATTCTTTCACCCAACCACACAGTTCCTTGCTCATCTTCTATGTAACCGATGGCCTTTCCTCTCCTCATATTCTTCTTGATTTCTTGAATATCAGAGTCGTTGATTTGAGCTTCTCTAACTTGATCCATGAGAGTGGGCTTCACTTCTAAAGCTGCAACAAAACCTCTACTGACGATTCCCAAATTCAGTCTTTCAAATTCCTTGCATAACTCCCACGGCAACTGTCGTCCTTCTGTAGCATGGCAATAGCCTTTCCTGCTGAGGGCATCTGCTACAACATTAGCCTTCCCCGGGTGATAATGTATTCCCATGTCATAATCTTTGATCAGTTCCAACCATCTCCGTTGTCGCATATTCAGATCCGGCTGGGTAAAGATATACTTCAGACTCTTGTGATCCGTATACACCTCCGTACGAGTACCAAAGAGGTAGTGGCGCCAAATCTTCAAGGCATGAACCACTGCAGCTAACTCAAGATCATGGGTAGGGTAATTCTTCTCATGTGGACGTAATTGACGAGATGCATAGGCAGCCACCTTCCCATCTTGCATCAAAACACAACCTAACCCAAGCTTAGATGCATCACAATACACTTGAAAACCCTTCTTTGGATCAGGCAAGATCAAAATGGGTGCTGATATAAGGCGGTTTTTCAACTCTTGGAAACTCTGCTCACATTCTTCTGACCACTTGAACTTCACGTCCTTCTGAAGCAGACGAGTCATGGGCTTAGCAATCTTGGAAAAATTCTCTATAAACCTCCGGTAGTAGCCTGCAAGATCCAGGAAACTACGAATCTCTGAAACTGTCTTTGGTTGTTTCCAATTAGTTATGGATTCCACATTACTAGGATCAACGGCAACTCCTCCGGCTGAAATGACGTGCCCAAGAAACTTTACATCAGACAGCCAAAATTCACATTTGCTAAACTTGGCATACAACTGATGTTCTCGTAGCTTCTCTAGTGCAAGGCGAAGATGTTCTTCATGCTCTTCTCTGGTTCGGGAGTAGATGAGAATGTCATCAATGAAGACCACCACAAACTTATCCAGATATTCCATAAACACCTTATTCATCAGGTTCATGAAGAAAGCAGGGGCATTGGTAAGTCCGAAAGACATAACACTACATTCAAACAACCCATACCGAGTGGTAAAGGCCGTCTTAGGTATATCTTCCTCTTTGATTCTCAACTGATGATACCCTGATCGAAGGTCGATCTTGGAGAAAACGGTGGCACCTTTAAGCTGGTCAAACAAATCATCAATTCTAGGCAGAGGGTACTTATTCTTGATGGTCACATCATTCAATGCACGATAATCCACACACATCCTCTGAGTATGATCCTTCTTTTCCACAAAAATGATCGGAGCTCCCCATGGAGACGAGCTTGGTCTAATGTATCCTTTCCGAAGCAGATCATCTATTTGTCTCTTCACCTCTGCTAATTCATTGGCTGCCATTCTGTAAGGCCTCTTATGAATTGGGGTTGTCCCTGGTACCAGATCTATTCTGAATTCTATATCTCTCTTAGGCGGCATACCAGGTAAATCATCCGGGAACACCTCAGGATAGTCCCGTACTATGGGAATCTCTTGCAAAGTTATTTGGTTCCAGCTCGACCTTAAAGGTTCGGAAGGCAAAGCGTGAACAGTTACAACTTGACCATCACTGCTGGTGAGAGTTACCTTTCTATTGGCACAGTCTATCACACCTTTATATCTAGCTAACCAGTCCATCCCTAGGATGACATCAAGGTCTTTGGACTCTAACAAAATAAGGTTGGTCAGAAATGGAACACCTTGAATCTCTATTCTGACAGAAGGGCTACGTTGTGATGAGAGGGCTTGATTACTGGGAGTACTGACCATCAAAGGACGTCTAAGATCTTCTATTTCCATCCCATGATTTCCCGCAAAACTCATAGACAAAAAGGAATGTGTAGCACCAGAATCGAAAAGCACTGTTGCAGGAACTGAGTTAACAGGGAACGTACCCAAAATCACATCTGGAGCACCCTGGGCTTCTGCAGCAGCAACATGGTTGACACGAGCCTTTGATGCTGGTGCTGTGGAATTATTCTGCGCAGAAACAATCTTCACACGTCGAGGCTTCGGACACTTGTCGGAATAATGACCTGGTTCGCCACAGTTGAAGCACACTACTGGCTTGTTTCCTTGCTCCCTCCTGACAGGCTGGTGCTGGACTGGGGTTGCGGTAGGACGTGGAGCTTGGTTACGGTTGTTATTGCCAGCATTGTTGTTGTAAAACTGGCGCTGTGGGCGAACAATCGATGAAGATCCTCCCGGCGGTGCTGCCTGAGGTCCCAAAGTAAGACGTGGCCTCTGACTATTCCCTTGTTGAGCCTTGAAGTGAGCAATCCTGCGTTTCTTCTGCTCCATACGGTTGTACTTATCTTCCTGGCGAATGGCCTTATCCACCAACTTCTGGAAATCAGAATAATCCCCAGTCATCAGTGGGTAAGATAGCTCATCATTCAGCCCTTCCAAGAACTTCTCTTGGCGCTCTTCGTCAGTGCGGACATCCTCTGGAGCATAACGGGCCAAACGATTGAACTCATGCAGATACTCGGTGACGGAACGAGATCCCTGAGTGAGCGCCCTGAACTCCTTCTTCTTGAGAGACACCACTCCTGATGGTACATGAGTCTTCTTGAAAGCAGCAGTAAACTCAAGCCAAAAGATTGGTTCAGCAGTAACTCTGTTGAGACGGAAATGATCCCACCACTCAGAGGCAGGGCCATGAAGCTGATGCGAAGCAAAGGAGACTTTTTCTTGGTCAGTGCACTGAAGCAGGTCCAACTTCTTTTCTATGGCGTGCAGCCAATCACTAGCCTCAACCGGATTGGTAGTGCTGGAAAAAGTGGGCGGCCTCACACGAAGAAAATCTGCTAACTTGTTCTGGGGAGGAGCATGATTGTTCCCTTGGTTCTGTTGGTTCTGGAGTTGTTGCATCATCATGTTCATAAGTTGAGCTTGTTGAGCAAGGACTTGGGCAAGTGTGGGATTCTCGCCATTGTTGTTGTTAGACCCATTTCCATTGCTGCGAGTGTTCACCATTTGGCAGAGATAAGAGCATAAGGAGGGAAGCAAGGGGGAAAAACCACTTAGGACATGGAACTAATTTCTTCTTGACTTTTATTGATCTGAACTGAGTTGTCATTATTACATATAACTGAAGACTCTCACACCACTTAACTCACCAACTTCCTAACACTCAAAAGCAAGCAAATACATGCCTTTACATCCCACCAACGATGTAAACCACATGCAAGACCCACACACACAACCAAACTTAAGCAAGCAAACTAACACAACGAACTAAGGCAACGACTTAATCTAAACATCTAGGTCTTCCTGGCATCGGAGTTGACTGAAGGCTCGTTCGGCTCCTCCTCGTCGTCTTGAGTAGCACCCCACTCGACCTCTGAATGAGTGCGTGCTTGGCCTTCTTCCTCATCATCACTCAGAATGATGACTGGTGGATCCGCTGGGACTGGGACAGCTTCACTTGACACCACGCGCACCTTGGGCGCCAGCTGGTAGCGGGGAACAGAAAGGGCTCTCTTCCTTGTAGTAAGACGAACCCTGGCCCTCTGGGGTGGCGCTACTCCCTTCAATTCCGCCAGTTCCTTTTCCAGACGATCAATCTTGTCCTGCAGCTTACATATCTTGCCACGGTTCCGGTCTTCACGAGCTTGAGCAGCCAACACGATGTCAGTGCGGGTCTCATCCATGGCCCAAAGCATCACGACCAAATGTCTTGTGGTAGCATCATTCTCAAGTCCTTCAGGATCAACGTAGCTGGCATGGTCACATCCCTGGGGCTGACAAGGATGGTAGCGATACTCCGTGTCGGCCAACTGCTCATCGTAGCGGTCGCGAAGCTCTCCTATGGCGATCCTCGCCACCTCCTGACAAGCGTGAGGATAGCTTTTCCCTCCCGCTTCAAACATCACCGATGGGATATCTTCACGATCACTGTTCAAGGTGACCCTGACGCGGCACTTCTCTTCATCACGATCATGGGGAATCTGGGCATACAGAGGGGCAGTCGCGAATCCTATGGCGAAGGACATCGTATGCAGCTCCCGAACAAAACCCTCAAAACCAAACAAGTATTCAGGCTTGAAGAGCGGCATCTAAAGACAAATGAAAGGAGAGAGTTAAGACATTTATCCAATTAGTAGCACAAGTTTTTGGATTAATTTAGATAGAGTTAGAAAATCAAAGCGAAATATAAATAAAGTAAACTAGCCTTGCAGATAAGATGAGAAAGTTGAAACAGGATTATAAACTTTTGCACTTTTGAATGATAGATTTTCTAAATAAAAGAAAATAGAGTTATAAATCCAGCATACTAATTGCAACATAATTAGATAAATAAAAATATTGTAGTAAAACTTTTGCTGCTAAATGGGCCATTAGTACAGTAATAGATGTACAGTACTAACAACACAGGAATAAATAAATTTTGAATGAGAACAATTAAAGAGACTATAATCTGCATGTGCCATTAGCTTGGTTTGATTAAAAGAGAAAGAGAGGAGAACAGTCCTATTTTTTCAATATTTTTAGAGGGCTTCTATGGGTAACCATTTGGCATAACCTAGGGTCAAGGAGGCTCTGATACCAACTTGTCACGCCTGGAATTTCTATCCAAAACTCCAAACGCTTACATGTGTGTAAACCCTCGTCCAGGAATCAGCCGAGGCACACAATAACAAATTGATAATAGAGTGCAATATTTATCTAATTAATCGACGAATATAAAGTCATTACAGAGGTAGATAGTTCCTGATCTAAGCAGCGGAATATAAAATAAATAGCGCAGGTGACTCCAATCCACAAGCATCTTGACCAGGGCTACGCCTAATCCTCCACACCTTCAGCATCACTGTAGAACACCTCCTCTGATGATTGATTGCAAGGTGAGTATATGGTATACTCAGCAAGCCACGCAGCAAATATGCAAGTGCAATGGATAACAAAGGATGGCATAATATAGTCTCATTTGCGTAAATGGCATTTAATAAATACTACAGAATTTAGCAAAACAGTAAAGTATTTAATTAAATAATATTAATCCAACGCTATGCAACACACCCGTTGCACAGGCCCAACCATTCTGAACAACCATTCCCGGCTGTACAGACCTATCTCCAAACCAGGAATATGCCATTCCAAACCAGGAGCTAAACAAATTATTACCAAATACAGAATCATCTATTATGGTGAGAAGTGTGAGACTAATCACGAAAGACATTGTTAGACTCGCCCATGACCGCGGGCACGGCTATTCGAATAGTTTTACTCTGGCCAGAGGCGTACCACTGTACCCACAAGACACAACCTCAACATCATGTCAACCATGCGTCGCGATACTTAGCAAGTACCCGAATAGAGATTGTGACATTACCCTCCGCATAACGCAATTCAAAGCAGTGCACCATTCCTGGATCATAATCACCCCCTTATAAAATAAGGCATGGACTCCCCAGCGACCCCCGTGGGCTTATCTCCGCCACTTCTCAACCCGGTGCCCCACAATGAACCTCACTACACAAAGGGTAAAGCCGTTGCCCACGCTGGCTTGTGGTTGGCACGGTTAATGTTTCACAACCGAAACTCGTGAAACGGTCCTTAACTATCATGAGCACGACCATCCAAACCATGTGCTCACAACCCACCATTATCAAGTTTTAGTTGGCATATTTATTAATCACCCTATCATGATTAACCATCATAATCTACCATTAATCCATCATCAAATAATAGTGAAGCATTAATTATCCCATTCATGTGAGCTATGTCTCTAAGCATGGCTAAGCATCCTAATTAATTTAGCTAAAACCATATAATGTTCTAGCTAATCCAATTATTAACCATGTGACAAAGTATAGGTAATCAAAACAAAGGGGCTTTAGCAAAGACAATAGGTTGTTCCCACCCCGATGACATTCAAAAATAAATGCAGTAATTGAATACAAACAAATAGATTTAAATGGGATCAACATGCTCAAAGGTGTATTTAGGATCTGGGTGACTTGCCTTGAGCTTCGTGAAACACTTCGGAATCTTCCTCCACGTAAACGCTTTCCTCCGGAACGTCGGAAACTAAAGCGAATGAACAAAAATCAATAAAACAGTACAGAAACAAGTACAAACAGTACATGTGGATATTTTTAACATGTAGATCTCGATTTTAGACGAATCTAGCAACTTGAACCACTCAAATCCGAGTTACGATGATTTAGTTATGAATTTCCGAAGATTAACAAAAATTTCACCTAAAACAACAGAAACGCCGGCGACGAACCGACAGCGCAGCAGCAGCTAGGGTTGGCGGTGGTGGCGACTTCCGACGACTTTTGGCAGAGATGAGTGGGTGGCCGGGCTTCCCCTCGTTGTTGCGAACCCAACGGTGGTCCTCCCGAGCGACGGCGACGACCGGAACGACGGCAAAGCTCGGCTGAAACTTCTCCCGGCGACAACGGCGCACAAACTGCAGCGGCTAGGGCTCCACGGTCGACGAGAGTTTGGGGCGAAGGCAGTGGCGGATAGAGGAGGTCCAGGGGGTTCCATTTTATAGGGGCAGGGGCGGCGGCTCGGTGCAAGGCAACCGGAATCGGAGAAGGAAAAACTAGGGTTAGGAAGGAAAGAATGAGTCCGAATCAATCTCCAAATCCGGCGATTTCCAAACAAATTAGATGAAACTTTCTATAGAGAAGAGATAGAGGAGATCAAGGGGATTATTTCCCCTCTATCAATTTAATCAAATCGGGCAAGAATCGGAGAGATTTGGAAGGGGCAGCGGCAACAATGGCGCTCTGAGGCTCGGCTGGAGGCGGCGGGAGGTAGAAGACGATGCCGACAGGTGGGACCCACCTGGAGGCGCCAAAGAGAGAGAGAGGGAGAGAGAGGGGCGGCTGCCAGGGCTGGTGGGCTGGTGGGCTGCAGCCCAGCCGAAGAGAGGAGGGGGGGAAGAGAAAAGAAAATGGGCTTTTGGCCCAAAACCTAAAGAGAGAGGGGTTAAACTATTTTCTTTTTATGTGTTGCATGAAATGCAATTCCATTGATTAAAAAAAATACTTTCTTGGCTCAAATAAATCCCAGAAAAAAATCTAGGAACAATTGAAACAAGAGAAGTATTTATTAAAATTTTATCTAGCCCACTTTTATATTGGAATTTATTAACTAAAATTAGATCTTTTCTTCTAGGCTTTTAAAATCATTTCTTCTAATTCCATTTAATCAACAATTTATAATTTAGAGATTTTTAGGGTGTGACACTGTCGTGGCACGAATCATGGACACGATGCGCGGTGTGGAGTTCCTTGATGCGCCACAGCCGTCAACCGCTAAGGATCGATGAAGGGGAGGATGGCGGGGCCAGTCGGAGCAGCACCGATAGTCGATGGGGCTGGCCGAACTAGAGGGAGGGAGGATGGGGAGAGTTGTGAGACTAACGAGTTGGTCCCACATTGATTTTTACATTGGGTTGCCACGTCGACATGCCACATGGGTAAAAGTAGCAAATAGTTAAGAAGCCACCACCTTGGAAGGAAAAAAATAAGTGCAAATATAAGGACATTTGGATAACTGCGAAACCTAAAAGTGGCAAATAATTAAATTCCCTCATCAGTAGGTCTTTGTTTGATTAATTCCATCCACAAGAAGATCGAGGAAAATTTGAAGGAGAATAATTTTACATTTGTTGAGATGTGAAATTAATCCCCTCAGTCCTCTCCAATATCCAATATCTTCCCTGTAAGGATTAAAAGAATAGGTAAATTTTGCTACACTGTATGGAGATTTTATAGTTTTAGCTATAGGATCCCACATGAAGTTACTTTTGGGGAACACAATCTGAAAACTACGAATATTTGCCAGGAGACACAACACACATTAAATTAGTGTTTTCGTGCTGACGAGACGAGAGGGGCCCACCTTCTTAAGTGGTGTGGCCAAACCAATACAGAGTTTCATCTAGACATTGAGAACCTTAGTTATTTCATATTTGGATTTATTCTTTTTAAACTGTTGTACGAATTTCATCGAAGTAAACTACAAATTTATTTAAAAATTTTAAATTTCATTTTAAAATATTTGGTTAAATAATTCTGTCTCTGTTGTTTTTTTTTCAACTGAATCTTTTTTCAAGTTATCAATTGTGTTTTTATCACTGAGCTACCACAAGCGTGAGAGAAGGCACTTTAAAGGAAACTAACATTCAACTTACTCAGGAGCATTTAAGGATTAAGATAAAATTCGTGAAATTGCAGAGATTGAGGAAATTGTAGGTGTGCGTTGGGATTTTTCTTTTAGTAACATGAGTCACTCTGTGAAATAAAGGCAACGAACTTGTAGTAGAAAAAAAAAGTTAGGGTGTGTTCGTTGGAAGCATAAGAGATACAAAAGTCACTTGTCACTCCTAGAACGGTTAAACAGCGTGTTTTCCTTAAAAAAAAAATTCCATCTTAAAAGTCATATTAATATATTATTATACGTTAATGGCTAACCTTATTTTACGCATCTTCTCAATCTTCTTCTTTCCCCTCCTATTAGATACACCCTTAGTCCTTGTGTGCATATGCTGTTCATGACTACTGAACCAATGAAATTAAGGCTTTAGGGTCCAAGGGCTTGTTTTTTAGAAGCAACTGGTTAGTAGACTTACGAGAATTTGGAAAAGCTAGGTTTTTCAGCTTCTGACTTTTAGTCCATTTCCTGGATTCCGTGATTATAATTTCTCAGAATCTGGATGAAAAACTGAATTGTTTGTATGGCCAGAGCTAGAACGAAATGGAGAGTAGTGCCACTCGCTTACTTTAGTCTGCTTTGTATAGAGTTTAAATTGATACAAGTGCCTAAGTTTACACTGAAGGGGTGGATATATGGTGAAAATAGATGAACTATAGCTTAAAAACTTTTCTCAACGGGGTTCCTGAGCACCCCCTCTTACACTATATCTCCGCCCCTGACTGTTTGGGAGAGTTTTTGAATTCTGGGAGAAGCTGCAGTTGCTAAAATCTTCTCAAACAGGCTCTAAGAGTGGATTTGTCATAGCAAAGTTTCATAAAGACTTTCTAATATTTTTTCCCTGCTTTTCGTAGAAGGAGTTGCAACAATAGATAACAATTATTTGGAGCTGCTGCAAACTCATTTGTACCATTAACCGGTTACTCAAGAGAGAAACTATTCTAACAAAGTTAGATCATCAAAAATGAAGTTATACACTTATTATGTACGTACTAATACAATAGTTAGATCCTAATACAAAATAAGTTCATTTTTCATCCATCCTATACATACTAATATAAAACTAAAATAACTAGAATACCCCTAACTACTTTATCAACTCCTAATACAACTATTCCTCACTTTATCTACTTTCAATAAAATTATTTTCTACTTTTACAAACTCCGATACATATGCATATGAGTGATAGCAAGTAGCCAATGAGAAGAGGTAAAAATGGACTTATTACGGGACGGAGGAGTAACTACTAATAATTTACAGGCTCGGAAGCATATGCATATGAGTGATAGCAAGTAGCCAACATAAGGTCTAAGGGAGTGCTTGTGAGGGGAAAGGAGAATATGTAAAATAAAATGAATCAGTATATGATTAATTAAGTATTAATTATTTTATACTTAAAAAATAAATTAATATGATTTCTAATCAACCTTCCTATAATTGTTTTTTTTTTGAAAACACACACTGTACTGTTAAGCTAGTTAGTAGTTCGAAAAACGTATGTGCGAAAAACGAGATAAATCTCTTCCTTCCCATTCTACTATAGCACCCAGTGTATTGTAATGGATTTATACCATTAGAAATAGTTTTTGTCTGGGATGTGGATATGATAAAGCAGGAACTTTTTTATCCAACCACTTTTTTTTTATTATAGTGGTGTACTCGTTGCAATGGACCCGTGCAATAAAAAATAGGCCAGAACTAATAGGAGGATTAGTACAAGTAGAAACATTTTTTATCCAACCACGTTTTCTCTCTTTCCGATTTTCTTAGTAAATTCATGGTTTTTTCTCCCTTTTTTCCCTTTTAGCAAATTTAAAATTTTCTATCCAACTAGTTTTCCTTTTTTTCTGATTTTTTAGCGATTTTTTGTTTTTTTTCAGGCGGATCACGCAGGAACCATTTTCCTCCGTTTTTCTTAGGGAATTTTCTGGTTTTCTTTTGTGAGGAGTGCGGCAACCATTTTCTCCGGGGTCCATTTGGTTTGGGGGAGGGGAGTTTCTAGGAGGAATTGGGAGTTTGGAAGGATGAGATTATTACCTGTTCTGTTTGTTGGGAGAAGAGTTTTGGTGAAATGGGGATAGGGAATTGGGAGAGGAACTGCCTACCCTGGTGGAGGACGGTAATTGGGAGGGAATTCCTCCTTTGCTTTACATAAATAAATCTCAACCATCCATTTTCATTTGAGATCTGGTCTCTAACTAAATTCCACATCAATTCCCACCACCTCTACCAAACTTATAAGAGATCGAGACAAAAAAATCAAATTCCTATATTAATCTCACCATCAATTCCCTTGTCTAAACTCCTAATTCTTTTTTCTCAAGTTGCCAAATAAGCCATAGGTTTTTTTTAGCGCGAGGGTGGAGGTTTTGGGAACGAGAATGGTAGTAGAGAAACGAACGCTGCCTAAGTTCCCTTACCCGTTTCAGCTAGGCAAGTCAAATTTCCCGGTGCCTACTCTTCCTAATAGGTCCCATACAGAACTGTTTGCTTATATGTAACCTACCATGAATCATATTGACCTCTTCGTATCACCATTATAAATTTGTAGTTAGTGTGTCGTGATATGTGAAAACTTTCTAACAATCTGCTACTACAACATGCATATGGTTATTGATATGCTTCATCTTTTCCATATCCACTTAGGTATATATGGAGATGACGCATTAATTTTACACTAATTTGTCAACATTTGTTTAAAGATTATTGAAATATCTGTCCTATTTTCAAGAAAACAAGACTAAAAAAATGCATAAAAACAATGACTTATATATATAATTATATTGCCGAGTATCTATTATTGTGCAAGCACATAGCTTTCAAAAACCACCCTGTCTAAATTTCTTTAATTTGAATGTTCCACAATAGTAAAATCAATTATGATATAATATCTCTACATATCCTCCAATTTACTGACCGGTTGTACAAATGGAATGGACTGTTTCAATGATGGACTTCTGCACATTGGCCCTTCAGAATTCTATTTGCTTTTCGACAAAATTTCTTTTGAATCTTTTGATTTGCGAAAGGACCAACAGAAGAGGAAAACATATTGAGAAGAGATATGCCCACATATATAGAGGCAGATACAAATTTCTGTAAAACCAAGGAGTTTATTTAGATTTTTGTGATGAAAACATTGGTGGTTTGCGATATTCCATATGTGAAAGATTGGTTTCTTGTGATGAGATTTCGGAGTATAGTAGATGATTGGTTTTGTGAAGTGATGGTTGCTGTTAGCATGGGCGGTCAGACCGGCTGGGTGCCGCCGGTCAGACCCCGCCGGTCAGACCGCAGGTCATGCTGCGGTCAGACCGACCAACCCGACGGTCTGACCGACAGGGTCCTATTCGTTGTCGGATTTGACTTCTAGATGGTTTCTATACGTATGGATATCGTTGTTATGATAATGTGAGTCAAGTTGAGATGAACTTGTCCTCAGAATATGGTTTATTGGTTGTAGCATGTGCAAGTGTTGCTTAAGGCCTCGAGAGAGTATTGCCGGTGGTAGATCGGAGTTGACTTGGGAGAAGTAGACGTTCAGGGATCAAGAGATCATGCATGATACTAAAAGGCTAGAGAACAATGCACATGGTGATGAAGAATTCATATGGTCTACAAGAGGGATTGTGTACGTATGGAACAGGGAGTCGAATTTGGAAGGAAGTTAGAATTCGGTAAGATTGATAGAGATAGGAAAGATATGAGTTGGATACTTGCAAGAGAGGGTTTCCCACATGGTTGGGAGTCCTAAGTTGTGTTAGATTCGTGGGCTTTGCACAACCTACCTCATGTATAAATAGGGGGGGTGTGGGCTCCCGGTATCGATTTAGTGAGAGTTGGGTTTAGAGAAAAGTTAGGGTTTCAAGTTTAGTTTGAGATTTTGATGAGGAGTATTGTTGGTACACTTTTTAAACACTAGTTGATGCAATAAAGTTGAGATAGATTAATTTACATCTTTGAGTTTTCTTCTACCGATGTTTTCTGGATCCGGATGATCTGACAGATAGCAAAGCGGCGGTCTGACCGGTGGGATAGCAGCGTCTAACTGCAGGTGGTTTGGCGGTCTGACCGGTGACAAGTGGGTGGTGTGACCGGCGGTGACATGGCTTCATCATCTACTCCGTTCGAGGTAAATCTTTTATTCCGCTAAAGATTTTGGGTTTTTGGTTTTCCCTACCATTCACCCTCTCTGGTAGGTTTGTTTGGTCTTGTTCGATCCTACAATTTTTTTTGCAGGCGTGAGTCTTTTAGCATTTCACCCTTGGTATGTTTCACTTGAGCAAATCAGCAAATAGTTAAATCAAACACAAATAATTTTATCATGTATCTTTTCCGAAGTAATGACATGTTGTAGACTTGTAGCAATAGAATGTACTGCTTAATTAACCATGATCATCTAGTGCACTCTGGCCTTCAGAATCAGATTTGGCATTTTGACATGATCTTGTGGATGTTCTTATGTAGTTTGCTCCATTACATTGCGAGGGAAAGAATAACTCATGTCCAAGACCATAATTTGTATGACAGACTTGAAACTAGGGGTCTGATCCAAAAAGCAGAGGGCATCAGCTATGTCAGTTGAACTATAATTTAGGCGACAATTAAATAATATAGCAATTATACGTAGGAAGCTAATTGCTATATTATAATTGCTAATTTAGTCGACCTAAAGCTGGGTTTTGAGAGAGGCATTGAGTTTTTTTTTCATATGATTAGGTAATAAATGAAGTTCTTATTCCATCATATTTGGCTTGTGTAAATGTTAACGATGAAATTTGGTAAGCCTCGAAGTCATCATCGGCCTAGAGTGAGTATCGGCTTCAAAGTCCTGGAATCGGCCGATGGGCATTATCACTCACCAGCAGTTGTATTCTTTCATGGATTCGGTTAAGGAAATTAATTAATTAAAGGAAGTTTATCCAGAAGAGTCCGAGTTCAAGGAGGATGCGGCCTGATAGTTTATCTATTAATTAGGCAGAGTTGTTAGTTTCCTTTTATATTTAGGAAAGTGTGTTTAGTGTCCGATAAGGACTTTATGTTTTTACTTTTATCTTTAGAAAAGTTTGAGTCGTGTCCGATATGGACTAGTATCTACCTATGGGTATAAATATATACACCCGGGGTCCATGTAAATTATCTCTCGATCAATAAAAGTACTCTCGGCACATCGCCACCCTCTTTCTGAGGTTTTTACTTATCAACCGGCGGAATTTGGCACTTGACGCAGGGCTGCATCGGCTTCCGATCTCCGACGAAGGGGTAAGCCCTACATTTCGTCGGGCCATAGTGAATATATCAGCTACATTGGTGTTGTTCAAGGTTGCATCGCTTTGATCTCTTGGATAGCGCTGGTTCAGTTGATATATTTGCCTACTTGATATCTCAAATCTATTTCAATTGCATTGTGTTTAGAGACGCATCGGTATAGTTGGGATTGCCTCTGTTAGGTCTGATCTTCTGTCTTAGCCGATATATCTCTACAATCACAATGTTGTTTTAAATAGATTTGTTATATCCATCACATTAGACAGATCTATCGGTTCATCAAGTATTAGATTATCATATACAATCTCGTGCTGCATCGGTTAGGTTCGATCTACTAGATTGTTGTTGAAAATATAAATCTTGTTAAGCCGATAGGTTCATACTAATGTTTTATCGGAGTGCTAGCTGATGAGTTATCATATATGTTATATAATCTAGATTGACAATGTTTTCTACTTGTATAGACCAATCTCCATTTAGGGTTTTGTCGATATTGGCTAGATTACTTTGTTGTCTTAGATTATATAATGTATCCACCACCTTGAAAATCAGTCAAAAGCTTGATTCTCTAGATATTGTGTTTTCTTTTCATACTTAGTGATGCATCAGTTAAGTTTGATCTAC
This sequence comes from Oryza punctata, assembly GCA_000573905.2. NCBI lineage: Eukaryota > Viridiplantae > Streptophyta > Magnoliopsida > Poales > Poaceae > Oryza > Oryza punctata. The sequence goes on along the minus strand of CM002491.2, from coordinate 15,831,464 downwards.
TAAGTCGTGCTTAGAACCATAATCTCTAGCCTGCTTCTTGATTGCCAATAAGGGTTTCATCGGGGTTTCAACCGATGAGTTATCTGGACGTTGCATCGACTTACAAAAGGATTACTTACGAGTTGGTTTTAGCCGATGATAACAAAGGTTTCATTGTTTATCTAATTATTTGGATTTAACGACATCGGACCTCCACCCGATGTATGCTTTAACCTTCGGATCAACGCCTATTCTATCATGTCATTTATTGGTATCGGCTGGAATCACTCCATCGGCTTGTCAGCCGATTAGCTGTTTTATCTACTGTTTACATATTTTGTCAGTTGCAGGATCAAACTGACTAGCACGTCCGCATCTCATCATTATTTTGGACCTGCACTAGAGCTAAGCAGATCTCCCAGGCCGTCGTGTTTTTACGTCAATAGTAAAGCATTTTGCACAACACAAGAAAAACACATCAGAGATCGTTATAACCATATGCTCAAGTGCAACATCTAAGTATATGTTTGGATAATGGGGAATGAGGGGGTGAGATTAAGATTGGAAAATGAATGAAGGGTTAGGATGAAATAAGGTGAAGAAATTGGATGGTTAGGGTTTAAAGTTACCCCTCGATATATGGGAAATCATTTCCCTTTCCCATTATCCAAACGGACCCTAAGTGAATTTGATGCTTGTTGTGCCGTGGTACATCTTAGTAAGCAAGAGAAATTTCCCAGCGCCTCCTTCTCCAAGCACTTTGATAAACTCACATGCCTCAATTGCTTATGTAAGCTAGTATAGCTGCCTCTTTCATGTCTCCTTGTATAAACTGAGTTGGGGTGGTATATATGAAAATGATGCATCTTCATTATCTTCAAGCGATCGACTATATATACACACGTTGTGATGATCGAGATGCTTGTTGTTATATCTGTAGGATCGTAAATGGTCTTTCTCACCTCAAAAGCTAGCCAATAAGGTGAGGGGCTCCCCCACTTATATATGCCTTTCCATAATGAATGTGAGACTATTAAATAATATCCCCCTTCACACATTTGTATCCCTCAGCAGTTCACCACCCCTTCACCATACACAGACGGCCCCTCAGGTATACAGGCCCCACAGGCACCCCCAGTCCATAAGACCTACACAATTTGTCCCTAGATCAAGAGATGTTGAACTAGCCATGCTCTGATATCAATTGTAGGATCGTAAATGATCTTTCCACCCCAAAAGCTATGCGGTGAGGGGGCTCCCTCAATTATATATCAGGTCCTTTGCCCTTTTACAACCAACGTGGAAGTATTCAACTATATCCCTCGTAATATCAACTCAGTGAGCTAGTAATGTATAAAGCATTGTATTAATTGTTTCATCCTGTCAACAATTAATTTTCTGTATGGAGTAAATTGTAAGCTATAGCTACTAAACTCGGCATGGAAGAGGACTTCGACAAGGAGACCCCCTCTCACCGCTTCTCTTCATCCTGGCAATTGACCCCCCTTTAGCGAATCCTATCCAAGGCAACGGAACTAGGCGAGATCACTAAGCTTCGGGGCAGGCCGACTCGGCTTCGTATCTCCATGTATGCGGACGACGCGGTAGTCTTCATCAACCCCATCCGCGAGGATGTCCAAGCTTTCACCGGAATCCTGAATCACTTCGGCATAGCCACGGGTCTTATCACAAACATACAGAAATCCCAGGTCCTGGCCATCAAATGTGTGAACATAGACCTAGAGGAAACCTTGGAAGGAGTGCCGACAATAAGAGCGCAGTTGCCAATGAAATATCTTGGGCTCCCTCTAGCCCTGGGAAGGACAAGAACAACAAATATGCAGCCCGTCTTTGATAAGATCACTGGGCACGTGGCGGGCTGGAAGGGGAAGAACACGGGGCTAGCGGGAAGGACCACGCTCGTCAAGTCAGTCCTAACGACACAACCAATCTATCTCCTCACTGCCCTTAGAGTCACAAAGGAAGCTTTGGGGGAACTGGACAAGCAACGACGACGCTTCCTCTGGGCTGGCACGGGAGACATCACGGGAGGAAAGTGCAAGATTAATTGGATAAAAATATGCATGCCGACTTGCCATGGAGGTTTTGGGGTGCTTAACTTGGAAAAGTTCATGAGGGCCCTACGTCTGCGATGGATATGGCACGAATGGAAGGACCCAGGCAAGTCGTGGGCGGGCTTGGAAACGCCGTGTGATGAAGTAGACAAGCTCCTCTTCGCTGCGTCGACAAAAATAACCATTGGAGACAGAAACACTACGCGTTTTTGGGATTCTGCTTGGATAGAAGGGCGCAGACCAAATGAACTCATGCCTTTGGTCTATGCAATTTCGAAGAAGAAAGGGAAGTCCCTACGTTAGGGAAAGGAAAATGATGCTTGGATCGATGACTTAGACCTTGAAGCCAACCCCCCAATCTCGGTGGATCTTATTGGCCAACTAGACGCCTTATGGACTGCTGTGCGGGGCATCCAACTGAACAAGGAGGAGCTTGATCAAATTGTCTGGAAATTCACAAGCCATGGGCACTACTCAGCGTCGTCGACTTATCACGCACAGTGTCTTAGGGTACCAAACACAGTCTTCGATTTGCTCATTTGGAGAGTTTGGGCGCCGGGGAAATGCAAATTCCACGCATGGCTAGTCATCCAAAATAGGGTATGGACCTCCGACCGACGTGCAACTAGAGGATGGAAAAATAACAGGCTTTGCCCCCTCTGCCGTAGAGAAGACGAAACGGCTCTAAATCTCGTTGTCAGCTGCAGATACACAAAAAGAATTTGGAGCTTGGCAGCCGCCTGGGTGGCTTACCAACAACTTGACCCTGGACAATGGGAGGCGACCCGTACGTAAAAGATTGGTGGGAGACTCTAGCAAACACATCAGGAGTTCCAAAAAGGGTCTTGCGCACTCTCATCCTACTTATTATTTGGGAGATCTGGAAGGAGAGGAACCAACGAATTTTCGAGCATATTGAGACCACAACTCTTCCCTTTTCGCCAAAATCAAGGAAAAGGCGCGGACATGGGCAATGTCAGGAGCAAAACGCTTACGTGATCTATTGCCCCACATCTTTTCCCTTTTCTTGCCCCTAGGGATTGTATTTTTCTCTCACTATTTTTAATGAAAAGGTACAGTCCCGTACTGTTTTCCCTTAAAAAAATAGAGATACACACCTTTTAAGTACAAAAACCACATGGTAGTTGTTTTTTTTTCAGATGAACATGGTGGTGATTTGTATTCAAATGTGAGACCATAATTAAAAACATACCCATTCCATCATCTTCTCTGTTCCAAAATAAAGTTAGGTTGTTTAGTGCACATTTCTATATAGTCTCCTTTATGATACATTAAATTATGCTTCAAAATCCAGTTTACTTCAAAATTATCAATTCAAGCACACACCCTGAAGTTATTTTCCCCATCAATTAAACCATGCCCCGTCCACGTTCTTATCTATGCGCCAAAAAAAATTAAGAATTATCCTGAGGACGTTCAGCCAACATGCTGGCAAGTTCTGTAGATGTAGATAGTTACACACATGCATGAGGACTGTTCAATGCTGCAAGAGAAAGTTTGGGTATTAACCCCTCCCTAAGTAGGAGTAGATCCCTTCAAACTATAAATGAATAATTTTCTCCTAAAAAAAGGATCATTTTCATGATGGCACGTCATCAACAAATTAAATAACTGTAGTATATAAAAAACAGTGTAGCAATATCAACAAAACTATCAAGCAAGATTGTGATTTGTGTGTTTCACCCTTTCTCATTTTGCCTCATCTATTCAAAACTCAAATTTCCCTAGGGTCACAGTGACAGATGTACCATGTATGCCGATCACTAGCAGATGCAATCCAGGAGGAAACTGTGCCACTAGAACCGAAAATGGGTGGAATGCTCCATCATCTAGAGGAGGAATCAGCCTAATGGATAACTGGTGTCTCTAATCTAGTAGGGACATATTTCCGTAAAAGTTTCACTTTTGCTGCACCATGTAACAGAAGGAGACGTCGCCATTCTGTATAGCTTAAGTTCCTAGTGTCTCCCTTTCCTAAGACTATAAGCTGTCTACGGTTCTATTGCTGCTTTTATGACAGTGGAGTGCATAGCCAATTACTCCAGTATTTACTCCAGCATCACCAATGTATATTTACCAACTAGTAAATATAAGATGGGACCTAACAAAAAATATTTGTTATTAAAAGTTCCACATATCTCACTAGCAATAAGGTGGGTTCCATGATAATATAAAGTTTAGCACCAACCAATAGCATGAAGAGAGAGTGGTGAGGATCAATACATGCCAAAAGAATCAATGTTTTTTTTACTTCTAACTACTAGGTTGCAGTGCTATTTACTGGTTCCACGGTGCTTACTACTACCTGGTATGAGGATTAAAATATTGCCTTGGGAGCACATTGTGGATTCCCCTAGCAAGCATACATGTGAGGACAAGCACAAACCCAGCTGGCGTAACTCTTGTTGGGCTCCATTTAAATATTTAGTACAATAAAAAAGATAATTAGCTCTATCACTAGTAAAGTTTTTATTGGTGCCGGTTCCAAATCCCTCAATTTAGCAGAACTGATGAGGATGATCATTAGTACCGGTTCTACATGGACTTCTATTCTTAGGCTTTAGATATGTTCTAAAATATCTCTTGTTGGATTATTAGTTGAGTTCAGGGGCTGCTTTACTATGGGGGTGGCCCGGGGGTTCTCGAGACCCTACTACCGTCCCCGGGATCATGGAGACCTCCCTAAGCCCCCATTAAAACATTCTTCCATAGATACATGAGATGAGGGCTAGAGGTTCTTCCTAGTTTGTTTAGTCCCCACTACTATTTTTTTTATTCCTACCTGGTTGAGCTATATTGTTAGGCGGTGAAAAAAAGATATTGCAATTATATGTTAGTTCTAGTTACTCATTTACTCAAGAGATTTGCTCCGATCCAGCAAAAAGTATCTCGAGGTACCAGTACCTCACAGTACTAAATCGTTTCCAATCGTTCGATCCAGCTGGACAGGATGGATATTGTTAGATCCAACGATTGGAAATGATTTGGTACTGTGAGATACCGGTACCTCGAGATACTTTTTGCTAGACCGGAGCAAATCTCTTTACTCAGTAGGATCGTACGAGAATAGGTATACGGCTGGTTAATAACTTAGTATCATTAATTACACGATTACTTTGTTGCCTCTTTCATGCCGCATCATTAAACCCCTCTCTATTGATTCCTTATAAACTAGTATAAATAAAGCATTCTCCATAATCCACAAAACTTTACAATATGATTTTACATGTTATGTATCAACAAAACTGTCGAGCAATGAGTGTGTGTTTCACCTTTCACATTCTGCATCATCTAGTCAAAATCAATTAACGTAGTTTCCCCTCAGGCCACCACAAAGGCCAACAAACACATGCTGCATGAAGAAACTGTAAATGGATGAAGTAAAAGCCAACAAGTTTGTCCATGGTTCTTGATGTGACGAGCATGCTAATCTTGATTGCCGTACCAGAGGTCATGGCATGCAATGCTCAATCATTCAGACGGGAATCAACATATTGGATGATCAGGTCTATGACTGTGGCTGGGCATATTTCCCTCAAACATCATAGTTGTGGCACCATGTAACATTTCAGTTAAAATCTGTACAACTCGAGTTCTTGGTGTCTCCCTTTCCTACAAACTCCTCTCATTTGGCAATTCTCTATCGTAATTTTCTCCTCCCAACTTGTAGTGAGACATGATGAGCTTATATTGTGGGTTTTACGAAAAAGGAGTTTCCAACATCTACTATTTATTGGCTAGCGTACCTGTGAACAACGGCGAGTCCAACCCATATTGAGTTCGGATCCATTAAAATTAGCAAGGCGAAAAAGTCTAGCTCCATGGATTTTTAGTTTGAAGCCACATTCCTTGGATCCATTTCTGCAAGTTAGCACAATTGCCTGTTTCATGTTGAGCTTATAAGTCGTAACTTCGTTGCAGTAGTATAAAAAAAGACCTTTGTAAGATTAAAAAAAAGAAGAGGAGACCTTTGTTGATGGATCAAGCAAATATGTCATGGTGATCCAGAAACTTTGTTTTAATAGTCCTCATGATATTTAATCAATTACTAATGTACCAAGCATTATTGTTGCACCAATTCAGTTATTATTTTTAGGTATGGGGGCAAATAGAAGCTAGCTACCATTCAGTCAAATTTTCCTGCTACTAGATTGATTATTGATGATTTTATAGCTGTTCAATTATTTATACCCCTCTGCAAATAGAAAAAGAATGCATTGTTCTATTCCATGTTTTAGAGGAATGCGTCTTTCAATGCAAAATCAGATGCTGTGTATTTTTATTCAAATATCAGACTATAATTAGAAATGTTAACACATCCTACCGTTTTCTCAGCTTCTTTAGAACAATATTTATATTTGTAAATAGTAATAACCTTTGCGCACATTTATATTAGCCTTCACAATTCAATTTCCTTTCTAATTAGTAACTCAAACTCATCCATTTTCCTTGTAGATGTCGACCTCTATGTGAATTTTGTATTAGTGTAATTAGATTAGTCTACCTTATAAAACTATTAAAATGCACATGATTAGTACTATCCTCATGACTGAAATATTCGTACACAGGAGAAGGCATGTATATTCCTATATAACTACTCTATCTTTTTTAGTTGTTGTTTAATCATTCATCTTATTAAAAAATATAATTCTTGTTTATTTTATTGCTATTTGATTTATTATCAAATAATATTTAAGCATGACTTAAATTTTTTTTATATATGCATAAAGTTTTTAAATAAGATGAATTATCAAACGTTTATTAAAAAATTAACAATATAATATATTAAAAAACAGAGGTAATATAGTTTTATTGGTTTTGTATCAACAACACTGTAAAGTAATCCGTGTGTGTTTGACCTAGCTGGGTAGCTTTCACATTTTGCGTCGTCCAGTACACCGGTGAAACCGAAAATGGCATGAGAAGCCAGCAAGGTTGTCCATGTCTCTGCATGACGTTCAGAGCACGCTAACGATTACGTTGAGGCTACACATATGAGGCTGTGTTTTTATCCCAGTTTTCCCAACTCACCTCTCTCATTTTCCGCACGCACGCTTTTCAAACTACTGAACGGTGTGTTTTTTATAAAAAAATTCTTATGAAAGTTGTTTTAAAAAATCATATTAGTTTATTTTTTTAAAAAATTAGTTAATACTTAATTAATCATCCAATAATACGTATTTCGTTTTGCGTAACGAGGAGGAGAACCCCTCCTCCCGAACTCAGCCTCAATCTTTCAGAGGAGTATCCTGCTATATTTCCCATAAAAATGCTATGCTTGCAGTGCCTTGCAGCCTAATGGATGGTCTGGTCTGCGACACTGCCGCGGTATATTTCCCTAAAAAATGACAGTTGCCGCATCATGTAGCATCTCCCTGATGACAGGTATAGATTGGGTTCCTAGTGTCTCTCTTTCCTAAAAAAAACTACTCTCAGGGGTATTTTACATGGGGCTAAAACTTTTTAGTTCATGTCATATCGGATGTTTAGACGCTAATTTGGAGTATTAAACATAGACTAATAAAAAAACTAATTTCATAAATGAGAGCTAATCTGCGAGATGAATTTTTTAAGCCTAATTAATCCATAATTATAAAAAGTTTACTGTAGCATCACATTGTTAAATCATGGCGTAATTAGACTCAAAAGATTCATCTCGCGAATTAGTCTAAGCTTATGGAATGAGTTTTGTAATTACTGTATGTTTAATACTCTAAATTAGTGTTCAAAAATCCGATATAACAGGATCCTCATTTGACAATCCTCTACCATTCTTTTTGTCCTCTACCTTGCTCCCTGACTTGTAGTGAGACATGATGAGCTTCTACGACAGAGGAGCATCTAGCCTTAGTATTTATTAGTTAGCATACATGTGAACATGGGGTGGAAAAGATTAACTATTTACCACTCTTAAATGTGACAATTAATTCTTTATCATCCGAGTTCATATATCATTGACACATGAGGTCTACATATCATTGACACATGGATGACAACCAGTTAAAACGCCAAACTTAAGAGGCAAATAGTTAAATATCCCTGGATCCAATCCCTGGGCCAGCCCAACCCATATTGAGCTCCACTAAAATTAGCCCAGTGAAAAAGTCTAGCTCTACGCAAGTTGTAGATTCGAGCTACATACTTTGGCTCTACATCTACATGTGAAATGCTGGCTGCTATTCAATTAGCTTAAGTCTCAAAACAAATTACAAGAAGTTTATATTTTCCTAGCTACAGAAGACAGATTTATCATCTAAGGAAGAAGAGTGTACATGATAAAGGAGAGTTGCTACGATGACCAGTAACTGTGGCAACTTGTAACTACCGACCAGACCAGATGAAGTTCCTAGTTTCTCCCTTTCCAACCAGTTCGATCTCCATCCTCGTTTGCCCTTAATTCCAACTTGGTCACTCATGTTGCGAGGGCCTTGAACTGCAGAAAATGTGGTGAACCCTGTTTTTTATATCCTAGCTTGTGAAATGCCCAGCATATAGACATGCACAATTATTTCCAGTTTATAATAAATTTCATGACAAATGCTTCAGTGCTGAACTTAATTATGCACTGGATTGGAAAGATGAACCTATACTTTCACTGTATCAAAAGGGGGTCTACCTACAAGCGTTAGATGACAACGCCAACACGTACAGAATATTTCTTTTTGTACACAAGTCTTACTGCTCGACAAAAAAATTGCAACATAGCTATCTACTGGTTAGTATCCTCTACAGTAAGAGGATTTTTACCATCCTTCCAGGTACTATAAGGTACCACTTATATCCTACCGTTAATTTAAGAAGGGTAGGATGGGCACAAAATATTTATCTCGATAGATCGAGGAGTCAGGACTCCTCGTGAGGTCGCGCCGTCCACCTCGTCCTTCTTCGTTCATGCACTTTGCCGTGTGCTGAGATTGCGAAGTTCGCCGCCACTGCCAGACGCTCATGCTGAGAATTGCGGTATCCCATTGGACCGTGGAGGCACCGCAGAGCTGAATGGTATACCGATTTGCACAACTGGTTGACTAGCTACAGGATATTGTTTCCCTGTGCAATACTGACCAGTGTGATGAAGGAGGCGGCAGCCAGCAGCACCATCGCTCGCTCGACACGCCAACTAGTGTGCTCCGAAAAAATCTAGCAGCTTTGTCTTCGCGCAAGGATCCGAGCGGGAACTATAGCTTGTCGAATTTGAACACAACCACAAATCTGGATGAGATAAACACAAATCTTGACTTACTGCTTCATAACCATGAAGGAAAAACACAATTCAATATAAGGCACAAAGCAGCAGCTCTTCTTGCGTGATTGAATAATCAATTTTACGCACAAAGCATGCAACCAAGCAAAGGATTCAACCATTTCTCATGAGGTGAAAATAGAACGAAAATGGTTGTTGGTTTCCCTGTGAGCACCCGACACAAGTGCCAAGCACAAGCCACTAAATTGGCAACCTGAGCAACCTGATGGATGAAGTGCTCGGCGTCGCTGTGGTCACCTCTAACAATAGCCAACACCCACGGCAAGCACGAGGCTCCGGTGCAGCTACTAGTAACCGGAGCATGTGTTGAGCGTAGCCGCCGACGAGCTTGATCGGATTGGGGAAGGTGAAACAATTTTGTCTAGATCCAGATCTACACACAAAAGAAGAGAATGGGGACTGATTATATATTTAGCCTAGCTAGGTTATCTTGGTGATAGCCCACAACTCCGATAAGGAAGCTGCTACGCCGGTGACGACAAGGTCGGCAAGTCACCGGATACGGAGAGAAAGAGGACCCAACTAGTTTTTTTTTTGACAAGTCTGTCGAGGTGAAACGGCGACCCACCAACCCAGCACTAAAGATAATGCGAAAAATACAAGAATACCCTTAGTTGGTACCTGGTGGGATGAGGGTCTGGTACCACTAGGTACCGAAATCTTCCTAGCCATCCAATGGTACTAGATCGACGGCTCTTGTTTGGTACCTCTCTACTCTCGAGGACTGTAAAATTGCTCCTACAGCAAAATATTCTCCTATAACATAACCATATAAGATATTGTAACAATGTTTCAGAACTTAGGTAACTGTGGCACGGTGCATCAGCGTTACAATCATAATTGCAATGGGTATTAGACCCTATTGCTAAAGTTTTGTTACAGTACAGTTCAACATTACATAGTTTGGTTCAATTTTGAATCTCACACACAAAAGAGAACAAATACAGATTCAGATCGTGCAAAAGCTGATTGGATTTGAGAGGTGCACTGAAAAGTTTTTCTTATGGTCAGGTAAATAATATTTCTATCCCTTCATATTGGGCACATGTAAAGCATTAGAATCCAGTGTTGTGTTGTACTGAAGAACTCGAAATCCCTCCTTGAAGATTGTTATAACTACAAGGTCGAGCGCTGTGCTGTAGCTTAATGTGACGCTTCAGCGCATTGGTAAAAGTTAGTAAGCAAGATAATTTTCCCAATGCCTCCTTCTCCAAGCAGTCTGGTTGACTCATATGTCTTATTTTCTTATATATGAAGCTAGGATTGTGGCCTGCATCATGTCACCTGCTTGTAAATGAACTGGGTTTGACTGTGGTAATTGGTATATATGAAAAGAATGGGCCTTTATTATTTTCAAGTGACGTTTGGGTAGATGGATCACCTGCAGTATGAATAGCGGCTGCAAGTTAAACTACTGCACGCGATTGCAGCCATTCGTTTTGGTGATGAATGGACCAGATCATCAGCTACAGTGCCGACACAAAAAATACTGAATAATTCTTGCTACAGTGATCAGCAAGTTAAATTACTGAAGATTGAGATATCCACCATTTAAAAGAAAATAGACTTTAAGCAAATAAGAATTCATCTAGCTACCTACACTTGCAATTCTTGTTTGCTTGTACATTGATTGTCACTAGCTTTGGCTTAAGTCAGGTGGATTAAGTGACAATTTAAACAATGAGATCTCCAGCAATTTGAACTCCATGGAGTTTTTGGCTCCTCATGGAGCACCACATGTCAGGTTATCTTTTGTAAAAAGCTACTTGAGTATGCTCAGAAATCTGAATAGGTACTATATACAAAACGGCTGATAATTCATTTATTCGTTTCCGAAATGGCCCTCCCTCTTTTGTGAAATACATGGGAAGAAGGAAAAATTCATGTAGTGTTGAGGAGCATGTAGTGTTAGGCAGGCTTGCACATGTCTTATATATGAACCAGGTTTACATTTATTGTTTACAAAATTTCGAATAAACATTTATTTCTGATATATGCCCACATAAAAAACTGTTCACATGCTTCTCAACAATTGCTAGCTACATAAAAATTATGACATTGTGTTTGATTAACTATTTGCTAATTTATTCAGATGACTTGTTTTAAAAGACTCAGGCTTGCGTGACATGCACAAGGAATACATACGTGCAATTGCATCTATGTAGGCATATATCAAGGAATACATACGTGCAATTGCATCTATATGGGCATATATCTATATATACCCACATAGATGCAATTGCACGTATGTATTCCTTGTGCATGTCGCCTTGTGCATGTTGCGCAGGCCTGAGTCTTTTAAAACTTGTCATCTGAATAATTACAAAATAGTTAATCAAACATAATATCATAATTTTACCACAGTTTCCAAAAATAAATGGAACATTGTTGCAATATAATGGACTGCTTAACAAGGGAAAATTGTGTAATTGCCATTGTTGTCAACTCCAATTATGATTTTACCCCTTCCTTTTAAACCGTGATTTTGCTTTTGTTTTTTTAGCTATAGCTCATGTTTCTCCCGTTATGTTAAGAGGACCTAATGGCGTTAATTTACTTGTAAAAATACATGTATGCCTTTGCATATTTGCTCTTTTTTTTTTGAGGATTTTGTGATTCTGCCCCTGTTTTCACTTCAAGCATTTTAATTGAGTTTGACAAATATTTATATATTTATAGTGGTTAGATCCGGGAAGGGAGAGAGGGGGGTGGGGTTGAGCGGGAGCAGGTTAGCAATACAGAGGAAGTCGGGTCACACAGGGTGGATAAATGTCCTAGGTGTGGATAGGTCTTTTCACATTTTCTCAATCATTTTTTGCTTTGTTTTAACGGAATGGCTATATGGCAGTCGCATGATTTTCCTGGGCTGTATCATTCGTTTTTCGACCCTTTGATTAGTTTGAGATTCATGCAACTAGTTGGGCTATTTTTTATTTTGTTTCTAGGCTTTTCAATGGGCTCTGGGCTTTTTCAATGTTCACTTTTTTTTGGGCTGCTCCACTTAGTGACTAAGTGGGCTCCTTGTGGGACCCACTATTGTTTTTATGGAGAGAGAGTGTCTGAGAGAGATTTTTTGGGTGGGACCCACACGCACTATTCAAATTTTGAAACTCACACTGTCCTTTTTTTCCATCGCAGTTATTGTGTCCTAGAGAGAGAGAGGTAAAATCTCTCTCATTCTCTTCTTCTCAGGCGATGCGACGACGATTTTGCCGGTGACACATCGTGGATTTTGCCGGCGACATGTGACATTTATTCCGGGAGTCCTACTTGCGTTGCAGCTGTGATTTCGGGGCTCGACGCGGGGAGCTTTTTGTGGTGTGTATTTTGCCACTTCCTTTTGCGTTTCTGCTCTTCCCTTTTCTATTTATTTTGTGTTGTGTTGCTATTTGTGTTGATGTATGTTGAATCCATGCCGTGTGTAGAACGTAGATCTGGTCCGAGCACTTGTAGGTTTGGATTGTTCTGCGAGTTATTTGCGTTATTTTTGTGTTCGAGTCAAACTCGTATGTGTATAGTTATTAGTTTTGATAGGTTGATTTTTTAGTTGTGATACGTGTTTGTTGTGTTGCTCTAATGTCTCTCGGTGAATCCCCAGTTATTTATATGGATTTTGTTCGGTTAGAATAGTTGTTGTTTTTGTATATATGTAGATCTGTCAGTTTTGAGATTTTATTTTTGGTTTTTTGCATGGATTTAGCTCATTCTAGTGTATTTGATACGTGTTGTTCCTATGTCACTTGTTGAATCTGTGTCACTAGAGTATTTTTATGGATTTTGTTTGGTTAGAATAGTTTGTTTATTAGTAGATCTGTTAGTTTATACCTTTTTTTGTTTTTTGCTTGGATTTGACTTGTTGGCTACTAGCCTTAGCCCTTCCCAATTGATATGATATCTTCTAATCTATATGGTCTCCCAGATGTTTTAGTTCTAGATCTGAATATGCTTATACTTGATAATGCCATTACCATCATTTTTATTATCCCTGTGTGGTGATATTGTTTTAAATGGACCCCATGTGCTTTTAAATGTTATTTTCTACCTCTAGATCTAAATGTATATGTACATGGTATTGTGATTTATTTATTTGTTAGGCAGTACCATCACTAATATTCCTCTTGTTTGGTATGGGTTGTTTTCATTACCACTGTATGGTGATATATGTTAGTTGTCTTCCATGTTCCTCGTTTGTTCTCAAAACAAATGCCACATGGAGTAAATAGGAACTAAGTCTTATGTAGTTGTGCTTGTTAAATATTATTTGTTATGAAATTGGCTAAATAAGTGTTTTCCAAACTGTAAGTGTATTTTTGGCTGATGCACATTAGTGTTCCCCGACACAAATGGATTCACTTCATTCTCTTATTGATATCATTTTTTATTGATAGTCCAACTTAATCCTCTTTACTGATGGATTAATTTAATTACTTGCTGTTGAGTTCATGTTTCCATGCTGCTCAGAATTTGTTGGTTGTAGTTTGCTCTGATGATTGGACATGCATGAAGCTTTAGTTGTGGGCATTTAGAAGTGATTCTTTATAGTTTAGAACAATGTTGATGGTATTTTTTTTGAGGCTTTTCATTTTTTCTTCTCATCATGTTCGTCTTGTATTATCTCTGAAGCTTCTCTCTTCCTTTGCTTTGTATGTTTGATATCAGCTTATCTGATTGTGCTTCCCTTTTCAGTTGTGTATTATGACCTTATGTTTTGACATCTTGTGCTTCATTAACTTTTTCCCTTTATTTAACTTTTTTATTGTGATATTTATTAGATGGATCATCCAAAGCAGTGCAGTACAAACTCATAATCATTGCCTGAAGATGATTATATATGTGATTTTGATGAAAATTCTGATTGTCTTGTAAGTTTGCTCTATGTACATGCTAATGTCACTTTTTTCCTTTTTTAATCATACTATCTAAGACTTGTTTGTAACATGTTGTCCATAATTTCTATTATTATTGTCTTAAATGCACTTGTGATACTTAGTTCTCTAATTGCACTTTCTAATTACCTCATAATTCGTTATTTTAGGATATTGAGGTCCCTTCTGAAGCACATGTTAAAGAGCCATTATATGATATTTCTACAAATCAGCTTTTGAAAACTTTGAAAAGGTAGTTGCGCAAGAATATCAGCAATGATGATGAAAACTTGAAGGTAAATCTTTAATGACTGATTTTTTCATTTCGATAACTGATTGTTTATTTTTTTAAATTTTTCTTTTTGGTATTATTTTTGTAGAAAAAAGGTGTGATCAAGTTCAACTGGATAATGATAATGTCATAAAACAAGTTTAGTGCCGGTTCGATTTCCGTCACTAATGAGGGTTACAACCCAATACTGAAGCCATTTTCTATAGTAGTGGGTGTACATGGAAAACTTAATATATAAAAAAATGCTCAAAGTTTTAAAAGTTTGACCAAATGATAACCCAGATATTGAATATTTAATTATGACCGGAGAGAATTTACAGAGTAATATACATGGACAGCACCATATAAGCTGAGGGCAATTTAGTGGCTCATATTAAAAATATCTCAAGTAGGTCACACCTCTTTTTTTAAGTGTGCAAATCTGATTAAATACCTATCATATGGTTTGTTAACTACCTAGTTGAACACCATGCTAGCCTCCTTTCACAAACTGGAACATCCATAATCTAGTAATAAGCTAATAGTAATACCTTTTTTTTAACAAAACCCTTATTATAAAATCAAAGTGTGTTTTGATCTTCATTTCATGATGAACAATTGGCATATTAGATTAATGATTTTGATATTTGGAGATATTTGGCAAAGTGGTTTTAGGGATATGTGATTTTCAGATGATGGACATGTTTTACTGACTGTGTGGTCTGATCGGATCGGGCAGGTGCTGCCGGTCAGACTGTGCAGTACCGGCCGACCCGACAGTCCTAACCGATAGTGTTGGTTTTGGTTTTGGGTTGTTTCCTTGGATATCCATGATTAAATCATGTTCATGGCTTCTACTATGCGTATGTAATACCGTTGTGTGCTAACGTTGAGTCGAACTAGAGAGAACTTGTGCTCGGATATGGTTTCTTAGTTGATACATGTGTAGGTGAGTTTTGATGCCTTGGGAGAGCGTTACCAGTGATGGATCGGGAGTTAACTTGGGAGAAGATGATGCCCGGACGATTAGGATATCATACGGGATGAATAGGTTAAAGATCAATGCACATGGTTGGTGAAGATTACAAATAACATACGATGGATATATTGTGTGCATATGGGATGTGGAGTCGAATTTGGTGGAATTGGAGTTTGTATCTTGTACGGGAAGGTTTCCTAGGGGATTAAGACTTCTTGTACAAGTTGGGTTCCTGGCTTTAGGCTACCTGCCTTGGGTATAAATAGAGGGGCTGATGAGTCCTCCCGGTATCGATTTTGTGATAGTTGAGTTTAGAGAAAAGTTATGGTTTCGAGTTTAGTCGAGATTTTTGTGAGGGGTGTTGTTGTTGCAATTTGTAAACACGAATAGAAGTAATAAAGTTCAATGTACTTTTGAGACATCTTCGAGTTGTATTTTCTCGGGTGTGACGGTCCAATCGACGGGAAACCAGTGGTCGGACCGACGGTATCGGCTTGGTCAGATCGGCGGCTCCACGACAGCCAGACCAGTGACAACGATAGGCGACTGCAAGCGATCAGGGTGGTTAGACCGACATATGTACTAAGGTGAGACCGATCTATATCGATTCGAGGGTAACTTTTTAGTCCGTTGAAAGTTTTGGTTTTGGGTACTTCAACCATTCAGGCTACTCTGGTTGGTTTAGTTCTTGATGTGTGATCCTACAGTTACATCCAGTAACATGCTCGAAAAATAAGGTGGTTAATTGGCTTTTTTGTTGCTTGCCTAAACACCTCCCTTACTCTTCCCATATGAGTACTTACGAGTACCTATCCTGTTTGGTTAACTTGGCGCCTAACTTCATTCATGTGACATTTGTTTAATGTAATTTGAAATACTATGTGTCATTCTCTTGAGCAATTTTCATAATGTGTGATTCTAAATGAGTCAGTTATGAAATCGCTGGTGCATTTTGTGGAGATTATGGGTACCACATGCCCACAAATCTAGTTTATCCGACTGGTTATAGGGGATATAAAATATACATAGATTATGTAACAAGTTAGAACTTGGGTATTACGTTTACTTGTAGATCAAGGAAACGGCCTATTGTCCTGGTTTGATAAGATTGTAAATTAGTTATAGGAGATTTAAACAGTAAGGAGTTAAATCTCTATCTTGTAAACCCCTCCCCTCCGGCTATATAAGGAGTAGAGGGTGCTTCTCACGGGCATGAGAATTATCAGATTGTCAGAACAATACAAAACTCAGCGGATACAATCCCAAACAGGAGTAGGGTATTACCTCTCGTTGAGAGGGCCTGAATCTATCTAAATCCTTATCTTCGCATCCATCCACTTTTAGATCTCATGCGCTATCTTCTTTTCATATTACCGAATTCTAGTTTCAATAGTTAATCCGTTAGGTAGGGGTTACGTCGTGTTCCTTGTTGACAAATGCGATGTAATTTTCTTGGAGAGTCATCTGCTTCGTCTTCTCCTTGGGCAAGATTTTCGTTTTGGGAGCCTCGACTTTCTCGCTAGTGACTTCGGCAAATCTCTCCAACTCGGATAGGATCCAGCCAGAAAGACCGATCTCGACACCGGTTTGTCGTTTCAATCTATTATTATTTGATTGATTTCTGATCATAGACTGATCAGCCGTTCGATTTTTGTTTGCGTGCATGAACTGGCGGTGGATGGGCTCTGCCGTCTACCTCCAATGACAGCATCATGCCCAAAGACCATCAAGTTAGCCGTCGGCTACAGGGGCTCATACACGCATGCAGCATGCAACACATACGCCAGCACCTCGTATACACGTATGTGCTGATCAGAACTAACCATGGATTTACTAATGATTTTGCTGGTTATTTGCATGTAATCCTGCACGGTGGTGGTTAATTTCTTTCTTTAATTGCCCCAGCCTAGCTTACCGACATTATCACTGTCGATCGTGACGATCGGTCACACGCTGCACGCATGAATTCTAGTGCATGGCACGTCGCCGGCCATAACTCATGATCCAGCCACACTGCACGACCCGAGTTTGTCGTTTTAATTTGTTAACGATATATATATATAGATTTATTGCTAATTGCAGATTGATCTGTTCCAGCATTATTTTCTTTGGCAGTACTATCTTATTTATTTTGCGTGAGGCACGCCCTTGATGTTTGATAAATGTCGCGCGCACTCCGCTTCGGTCACGGAGGCTAGATGGCCACGCCGCAGTAGAAGTCACCAAGTTGTTACACGCTGTACATGCATATATGCTCAAGTTGGGATGCAACAGAGCGGACACATGGATCTGCGTCTGGAGAATATTTGGTGCACTCCGTCGCCGTTGCTGATGGCGATATTGCCTTCACCGCTGGTCGCCGTCATCGCTGCTGATAGGTTTCTTCACCTTCACAGTTGGTGTACCCTGCCGCCATTGCTGATGGCGATATTGGCTTCACCGCTGTCGCCATCATTGCCGCCAACTGGTTTCTTCGTCTCCATGATTGGTGTACTCCGCCGCTGTTGTTGATGGCGACATCATCTTCACCGTTGACTGCTCCGCAGCCACCGACTGGTTTCCTCGCCTACGCGGTTGGTTGGTCACACCACCGTTGATGAGCATCTACGTTTTCACGACCGGTCGCCTTCGTCACCGCTGACTGGTGTTCCTTCACCTACACTGGTGGTTTATTATGCCGCCGTTGATGGGCGTCATCGTCTTCACCACCGGCTTGCCTCTGTTGCCACCAATTGGTGTCCTCATCTATATGGCTGGCATATTACGCCGTCCTCATATTTTTTCAATAATTTTCATGATATTTATCTTGATTTCTTATGAAATAATCCGAGTAAGAAAGTGCCGATCGAGTTATAGAGCTCTATTTTCCTATACGTTCCGTTTGGTTTGTCGTTTGGGCCGAATCCTAGCACCCGGGGACTCGTGGGATGGAGTGTATAACGCAAGATGCTAAGTATTACTCGGAAGAAATCAAAAGCATAGAGATAAGATAATTCGTTTTCTGCTCTTAACAATTGTAAAAGTACCCGAGTAGTAAATTTTAATCCGTGGAACTTTGTTCCATTAATGACAAACTCATGTTAATGACTAGTCGCGAGTGTTTAAACGTGAGGAGTCATCTCCTCGGGGAAATCAAAATCGACAGGAGGAGAAATACATATTTATAAATATTTTAAAACTCTTGAATTTTTCTCAATTATTATATTTGCATCAAATTCTACTCATCCTACATGTTTATACTGTAGGATCCAAATCCAAATAATGCATAGTAGGGATTAATGGTTTTAAGCTTATCTCCTATGCTTCGGGAATGGATCAATCAAAACATCACCTCCAGCTTGCCTTCCTCGCCGTCGACTGGAGTCATCGCCTATACGGTTGGTTGGTCTCACCACCGTAGTTGGGCGTCTACGTCTTCATTGCCAGCTGGCCTTCACCACCACCTACTGGTGTCCACGCCTACAAGGTGGGTTGGTCACACCATCGTTGATGGGCATGCATCTATGTCTTCACCGCCACCAACTGGTGTCCTCGCCTTCACGGTTGGTTAGTCACACCACCGTTGCTGGGCGTCTACGTCTTCACCGCCGCCGATTGGTGACCTTATCTTCACGGTTAGTTGGTCACACCACCGTTGCTGGGTGTCTATGTCTTCACCGCCGGCTCGCCTTCGCTACCGCTGACTGGTGTCCTCGCCTACACGGTTGGTTGGTGACACCACCGTTGCTGGGCATCTACGGTTTCACCATCGGCTTGCCTTTGCCGCCGCCGAATGTGTCCTCGCCTACATGGTTGGTTGGTCACACCACCGTTGTTGGGTATCTACGTCTTCACCACCGGCTTGCCTTAGCCACCGCATACTGGTGTCTCCGCCTACACGGTTGGTTGGTCACACCACCGTTGCTAAGCGTCTACATGTTCACCGCTGGCTTGCCTTCGTCGCTGCCAACTGGTGTCCACGCCTTTACAGTTGGTTGGTCACACCACTGTTGTTGGGTATCTACGACTTCATCACCGGCTTGCCTTCACCGCCGCTGACTGGTGTACTCGCCTACACGGTTGGTTGGTCACACCACCGTTGGTGAGTGTCTACGTCTTCACCGCCGGCTTGCCTTCGCCACCGCATACTCGTGTCTCCGCCTACACGGTTGGTTGGTCACACCACCGTTGCTGAGCGTCTACATGTTCACCATTGGCTTGTCTTCGTCACCGCCAACTGGTGTCCACGCCTTCACAGTTGGTTGATCACACCACCGTTGTTGGGTATCTACGACTTCACCGCTGGCTTGCCTTCATCGCCGCTGACTGGTGTCTTCGCCTTCATGGTTGGTTGGTCACACCAACGTTGACGGACATCTATATCTTCACTGCTGGTTTGCCTTCGCCGCCACCGACTGTGTCCTCGCCTACACGGTTGGTTGGTCACACCACCGTTGTTGAGCGTCTACGTCTTCACCGCCACCTTGCCTTTGCCACCGCCGACTGGTGCCTCCGCCTACACGGTTGGTTGGTCACACCACCGTTGCTGGTCACAGCACCGTTGACGGGCATCTAAGTCTTCACCACCGGCTTGCCTTCGCCGCTGCAGACTGTGTCCTCGGCTACACGGTTGGTTTGTCACACCACCGTTAATGGGCGTCTACGACTTCACCACCGGCTTGCCTTCACGCCGCCGACTAGAGTCCTCGCCTCCACGGTTGGTTGGTCACACCACCGTTGATGGGCGTATATTTCTTCATCACCGGCTTTCCTTCGCCGGCATCGACTGGTGTCTTTGCTTTTTCATGGCTTGCCTTCGCCGCTCATGCACATCTTCGTTTTCACCATCACTCTGCTTCTTCCGTCGCCGACTGGGTTTGTCGCCGCCAACTGGTATTTTTATCTTCACGACTACGCGTGTTCACGTCATCACGCTGTGCAACTCTGTCAACGTTTTGGGGCAACTTCAGTTTCATTATCCTCGGCACCGACAAACTATATTGCCTCTACTTCGCAAGTTTCGCTACTTCACTAGCCACGATGTCTTCAAGAATTTCGACATCGCGGCATGCACCATCAAATACGACACCGTGTTAATCTAATACAACAAGTGTTATTCCAATCCTCAAGATTTCTACTCTGACATCTTCAACGCATATCTTCACTCAAGTGATGACTAATAGATGACAAGAAGTAACAGTTCTCGACTCTATGTTCAGTTGTTTCCCAACTAACCGAAGAGGCGGGGACTACACAAATACAAGACTCAAAATTTGACACGCGTTATATCAAGATGAAGCAATCAATTAACCAACCAACGAGTCAACTCCAGGAGTCATTCTTTTCGTCTTCGCTTCAGAGCAGGCATTCTGCTTCAGCAACTCCAATTATTTCACTAGCAATTTTGGCTTCTGGACATTGCCACAATTTACTCCAAATGTCTCAAGTATCAAGTTCAAGATTTAATCTACATATCCGGGTGTTTGGAGTTATCAACCAATCAACTCAGATTCGGCGAGTTGGACAACAACATCTACTTTCCTTCAAGTGAAGCATCTGCAGCAGCTACAAGACTAAGTTAAATTGCCATCATCATAAATCAATAGGTATTGTATCAATCTTAGTCACGCACATGCTAACGCCAAGAAAACTATTCGAGCATGGATATATTCTTAACAGTTTGATGGATTGTTGTCATTGACGTCACCATCGACATCTTTGTCATCGTCATTATCTTCATCTCTAGTCAACTATCGTCAATGAGATTCTTTGGCATCACCTCTACTTCATTGGTCCCGACGTCTTCGTCGTTTCTAATGGGTGATTATGTCTTCACCTTCGGTTGCCTTTATCATCACCGACTTGTTATTTCACCTTCATGATTGGCCTACTACGGTGCCGCTGATGGGCGACCTTGTTGTTATCATCGGCTACTACATCGTTATTGACTGGATCACCAACATCATGGTCTTCATCGACATCCTGTCATGCTTCTTCGGTCGCGCCTACTGTGTTGCTGGCCGCGCCTACTGTGTTGCTATGGATGAGCAACTTCGTCTTCACTAACAGTCATGTGTGGCATCGCCGCTGACTGGTTTCGTCGTCTCCACAGTTTGTGTACTCTGCTGTCGTTGCTGATGGCGACATTGTCTTCACTACCGATGTCTTCGTCACTTTTGATGGGCGTTATTATCTCTACATTGGTCATCTCGCCTACATGCCGACTGCATCAGTTACCGTCAATGGACAATTTCGACTACGACAGAAGGACAAGCTACATGCTTAGGGGCTTACCAGCTCAAGTACAAGGATTATACTTTCATTTTGGACTTGTTCTGGATATACACTACATGGATTCATGGTCAGGAGCTTATTTCCTGTGCTCAAAGACTGGACCATTCATTATTCCCCATAAGGGCCAACGTCTGAGTACTTGCGTCAGTAGTGATTCAATTATCACATCTATTGTGGTACATCCCATGAGGGGTAAACACTCGGATCAAAAGCCACTTAGATGATATGCACTTGATCTACATCACTTGGGAAATTTATGACTCGGGAGCATATTAATTGGCGTGCTGTACACATCATATTTCAAAGGTATTGGTGGGCATATTTTGGGTCTAGGCCTAAATGTCCGCAACCCATATTATCTAGTGTGGCTAGTCACGTTCCTTTAGGACTTAGGTATTTTTTTGCTTAGGCAAAAGTGCGCGTGATCAAGTGCCCAATAACTTAAGATCCTTTCATACCGCTGTTACTCAACTTTTTAGGAGTTTGTACATTGCCTCTAAAAGGTGACAAACAGTGAAGCTTTATATAGTTGCCTCACCGACTTTTTTATATATGTATAAGTCAAAAGCACTATTTGGGTTTATAAAGCAATCAATTGGATATAATATCTTTGCCTTTTGCGATGTAAGTGTGCACTTTTATTGACCAATATTATGGCTTAGGCTGATTATATATTTTGGTCATTTTTCCAGGCGGTTGGTAAATCCTATATGAGTTTATTTACTCGGATTTTATACCACATATGCCGTATATTTCCAAGTGTGGTGAAACCATGTGTCTTTTAGGGACTTAAGCACATTTTTTAAAGCAGTGTGTGCATGGTATGTGCCTGATGCTTTGGAAAATTTTTTTATTCACAACATACAAACTTTTTTATAGTTGTTTTGTTATATGAATTTTCAAAGATGTAGTCAACTTTAGGTTGCTCACGTCATATTTTACAAAGCAGTCGGTTTAATCACTTGAGTCTTGTTTACTCAGGGTTCATACTGCATATGCTATTATTATGTTACTTAGGTGGCTTAAAACCACTTGGATGATTGATATTATTAACCTTGACTATATATTTAGTTTGTTCAACTAATCACATAGTCGGGGGCTACACCTAATTAGATTCATCTAATCGATGTACCTAGGTATATTTTTGAAATTTTTCCAGCCCCTCATAGCCTTATGATTTGGTAAAAGCACTCGGGAGACTATGACAAAGATGATTGAAGTACTCGGTTGTATATATTTTGACTCGGGAGAAGATTATCTCGTTGGCTGTGAAGGTCTCAGGGACTAATGTGGAGATTATGGGTACCACATATTCAAAAAATCTAGTTTATCTGACTGGTTATAGGGGATAGATTATATACATAGATTATGTAACAAGTTAGGACTTGAATATTACGTTTACTTGTAAATCAAGGAAACGGCCTATTGTCCTGGTTTGATAAGATTGTAAAGTAGTTATAGGAGATTTAAATAGCAAGGAGTTAAATCTCTATCTTGTAAACCCCTCCTCTCCGGCTATATAAGAAGAAGAGGGTGCCTCTCATGTGTATGAGCACTATCAGATCGTCAGATCAATACAAAACAATGGATACAATCCTAAAACAGGAGTAGGTATTATCTCTCATTGAGAATGGGAGGGTCTGAACCTATTTAAATCCTTGTCTCCACATCCATCAACTTTTAGATCTTATACGTTACTTCCTAGTCATATTACCGTATTCTAGTTTCGACACATTTTACTTGAATATGTATATAATGAACGGCTTAACTTCTATCATCACCGAGGTAGTGCACAGTACTGATCTTCAGAACCTACAGAACAAGGTTTGTATTTCGACACGATATCAATTAAAGCTTTTCGTGTGTTCTCGTATAACCCTCTTTCTCCATTATACTTTCAGTAGATGATTATCACGTAGAGATCACCGATATGCATCCAAAACGTCATCGGAATGAGAAATCCTTTGTATACCCCTAAAATTTTAGCTAATCCCTTCTATACCCATTTTGCTCACTTCCTTGTATACCTCAAAATTTAATTTTGATCCCTTCCACACCCCTCCCGTCAGTTGACCATTAGTTGATTATCTAATTTCTGTAGAAATGATCATTTTACCCTTTAGATGAACATAGAAATTTATGAACTATATTATTGAAAATGTAAAAGTTTGTTACATGAGATTATTAATAATTATGAGTTTGCTATGCGATACATTATTTATGACAAAATTTATTTTTTGATAATAAAATAAAAATATGCATTTATTTTTTTAAAAAACCATAAAAATGTGGAGCATTCGTATAAAGATAGGACTACCAATGCTCACGATATTGTTTTAAGAATGCGCCCAATAAAAAAAATCTATTATCCTATTAAATTTCAAATAAAAAATTTAACTTATTACATTTGTTTTATTGGGATGCGCTAAATCGTGCTCGGGGTGCGCGATAACTAAAACGATCTCATCACATACACCCTACCCCACCCCCTCCCCCGCACCTTTTCTAGCCCAACCGCCCCCACCCCACACCCTCACCTCGCACCTTTGAAAAATAACGTATAGTAAAGCAATTACTAAAAGATTGTTTGTGACACAATATACTCTAAGTAACATATTTACTATACGTAGAAATTGAACGAAGTACTCATCCCGTACCTTTTTCTAGCCCAGCCAACAACCATGATAGATGTGATTTTAGTAATTCATTAATTATTAGTATCTTTAGTTTTGATAAGTAATCAAGTTACTATTCTTGTAATCAAAACCACCCAGTTAGCAGGTACATCTCGTGGATCCAGGATCCATTAAAGGTGGGATTGAGTAAGATAAATACTGAGTTCAATTAGTAAACGAATTACTATTAATGTAATATGCCCTGTACAAAACCATCTAATTTATCGGAATCCGCAAGTGGTAAGTTTTTACTCCAGTTTTCTATCAGTAAACAACTTACTCTTAAGTAAATTCTTGATCTAGCAACAAATTTTACTTCTGTCTTCTCTTCGTAAATGAATTACTTTGTTCTTCTCTTCACCCACCTTCCTTAGTAAATAAATTATTCCTACTTTTTTTCAATAAATAAATTACTCCTAGGCTGTAGGGGTAAAAGATTTATAAACATCTAGAAAATGTTTGAACAAGATTTTGTATTACGACAACTGTCTGATCTCACACACAATACGATACATTGGTAGAATGCTAAAAAACAAATAAAAAATTACAACACCACCAATAATGCTCGGTATGGTGTAGGAGATCGATGCAAATCAATGAAAACGAAATGCAAAACAGATGTCTGTATCCCACAAAGATTTGATGCATTGTTGTTTACAGTTTGAATCTCTCTGATCGAATGCCTACGCCCGGCCACCGCCGGAATCAGCCGCTCGCTCCTCCTGTTGGCCTCATCTTGGGGGAGTGGAGCAGCACCAGTCATCGCTCCAGCCACCGCCGGATGCCATCGCCCTCTCCTCCCGCTGGCGGCCACTCAAGTTGGAAGGAAGCACCACCAACCGTCTAAATGCATCATGAGAACAGTAGTCAGCAGGCCTGACCACAATAAATCCTTGCAAAATCACCCGACATGTCTTTCTGCACATACAAACCGAGAGAATAATATGAGATAAACGAAAAAAATCCATATGCTGTTCACATGAGAGAAGGCAACACATATGTCCACTAAACATATGATTCTTTTTTACAGTTTTCTTCTCCCAGTTTGAGTTAGCAATTTAACGTTGTACATCTCGATGGTTGTACAAAGTGGTAAAAGCCATCACAAACAACCAAGATCAGGACTTGACAATGAAAGAATCTAGCAAGAACATAGGCATAAAAAGGGATGAGATGGGTGGCAACAACGAAGGTGGGCCTGACGAGGCTCCTCTATCGTGTCGCCAGGGAATCTTCATTTCTTTGTTCAGTTAAGAAATCTATTGTAGCCAGGGAACTAATATCGCTGTCATTTTCATTTGGGTGCCTAGACAATTAAGCTTAAGCAAGGAAGTCTCTACAACAAGTATACAAGTATACAGTGGAATATAGGAGGGATGCAGGATGAGAATGTTGACGTCCTCACCTTAGTGATTAACATAGAGCACGTCGGTAGCCTTCTGAATAGAGAAATTTTGTCCAACTCCAAGCTTCTCCACGGCAGCCGTCATTGTCATGGGCTCACCACCTCGCCGGATCCAGCCAACGCTTCCTACATCGACGATGTGGCTGCCCCTGCTTACCACGCCGGAGGCAACCGCCCTCTGTCTCCGTAGGTCGGGAAGGAAAAAGTTGTGGAGGCGCGGCCTTCCTCCCCGATGCTGCTGCCTCCATGCCGCCTCCCCCTGTCATGGATTGCAGGGAGGGGGGCTGAAGGCCACAATGTTTTCGGCAGTTGGCTGAACTTTCAGCTGAATGTTAGAAATCGGATAATCTAAATACTAGCACTCTAAATACTAGTAGCACCTTCTAGTGTTTGCCTTGAAGTAGTAACAGTTAAGAAACTATCGCTATATGCATTGCAAGTTTGACTCATGCTATTGCACATCACAGAAGCACAACTTGCACTACTACAGATTACATTTTTCCGTACGGGTCAAAACACGTTTTTCCGTGTGGAGGTTTATACCGTCTGCAGCTAGGGGTCTGCGAAAAGAAACATTTTCACGTACGGGCGTCCCAACCGCACGGAAAAATAGTCCTTGCCGTGCGGTCGGCTTAAGACGTCCGCACGGGATAATAGATTATACCAACCGCACGGGATAATCTATTATCCCGTGCGGGCGTGTTAAGCCGACCGCACGGGAAGGACTTAATATTCCAAACACATTAGATTACACTAGCCGTTTGGATAGATCTCGTATGGACTTGTATTTTTTTAATTGTTGTTTATGAATGGTACAGTGGTAAATAGAGTCGCAGTTATTCACGATCAATTGCAAACACGATTGTTCTTTACAACGAAAGTATCACAAGTTAAACATTATAATACATCGAAACGAACAATTAATTAGCATATATATGTACATGAAAGTAGCTAGAATGCCAGTGTAACAAATATTACAAGTTCGGTCTCCCTCACAAATAAATCTTTTTATCTTACTGCATGTTCTCTCTCCCACTCCTTAAGGCGTTTGAATTTATCGTTGCAAGCAAGTTCGCTCTCAGGGTCATAGAACTCCCCTAGATGGTTGTAGATGTCGCGGCGAATGAACCGACACAAATCCCCGCACAAGTTGAGAAGCGTCTTTTTGTCGAATTGGTTTGCGGTACACGGATGCTCGGGAGCTATTGAAAATAGGAGAAAAATGTATTTTCGTTAAAACCAATTTAAACAAACTAGATCGTATATTTAAGGAGCACGATAACTTACATATGTAAACTCAGTTCTGTATCTCCCGCAGACTCTGAGCATCTCGCACACATAATATCCGCACAGGCTCATACCGGGTGGTTGCTTGTAACACTGCGTAAGAATAGTAGATATGTTAGTAGTAAAAACTCACAATGGCATCATTAAGTTAACGAATATATGATAACATACCAGCCAGCGTGCCTTTACGAGAAGCTTTGTTCTCTGTTGATCCTTCACGAACCCGCCATGTCTTTTGTAATAGTCGTGTCCTCTACGCAAATTAAATGTTTGTTTG
This sequence comes from Oryza punctata, assembly GCA_000573905.2. Lineage (NCBI taxonomy): Eukaryota > Viridiplantae > Streptophyta > Magnoliopsida > Poales > Poaceae > Oryza > Oryza punctata. Next base: position 15,804,096 of record CM002491.2, on the reverse strand, counting down.
AGCTAACTTTAAAATTACATCTAAGCAGTATGGTATTTAGGAGGTTTGTTTAGAACTTACAAATTCAGCAAGACAAGGAACTCCATGAACTTCTGCTCATCGTAGTGGGCCGGATCAAGAACCCTACGACCAAGTGGTCCCTTGGATATATGAGGAATAGTATGTAGTGATCGCTGCAAACACGAGTTATGAATTACATAAGACATCTGGTACATATTTTGATGTGCTATGATATTATATGAATGGAACAAAGGGGATGTTGCTTACATTAGGTGGTATGGGACCATCAAGACTCTTTTGTCCGCGTGCGTGAGCATAGCTTGTCCCAGGTAAGTTGCCACCTCGAACCTCTTGTTCTTGTGCAACCTGTCCACATATGCTTTTCTTTCCTCCGACGTCTTATCCTTCAGTTGTAGACCATCCAAATTTAGCCTCACGGTGTGTGCCGTCATGCAAACCCTCGTCGGGTTGGTGTAGCTTATTGAGGCCCCCGTTCGTTGGGCATCTACCCATTGTGACCTAACAAACTATGCAAGTTAAATGACTTACAGTTTTTTGGCACACATTCGATAAGCAAAAAACAAGCCAGGAAACTTACAGGCACCACGCACCGATGAGATTGATATCCATTTTTTCCATCTTAAAGAATGCGTGTAGGTCATTGAAACTGATGATGAAGTTTCCGTTGGGTCCATCGACGAAAGCGTTATCCGGGACCTTAACACTAATCATCCCAAGCCCCTTCTCACTTGCTCCTAGAAACTAGTCATGCAGCAAACTCATTGGCCATGGGAGTTCGATCATGACGTGGTACGGCAAGAACGGCTTGCCATACTCGTACAACTTTGACACTTCTGTAGAATTCCAAGATTGCATATTGTATGCATGACCTAGTACACTTTTTTGTGCATCCGATTGCGGTTCAGGTTGGCCTGGCTTTGTCGGACCCTGTCCCCTGAATGACTTGAAAACTAATCTTGCCTCGTACTCTGCCATTTCCTTAGGTTTGTACGTGGAAACCATTTGTGGTACGATCTTGCGGGCTAGCGAAGTACTGGCCTTTTGGATGGTCGCATCTTCCTGCGAAGGTGGCACAGGTTGCATAAGAGCAGATTGCGGCGTAGGAGGTGAGTGGTGAATGGGAGACGGCTGCCGAGATAGCGGAGTTGGGGACGCTAGTGCAGCATGCTCTGCAGGTGGAGAAGGCACTCTCTTCGGGGATGGAGATCTTGCTGGCACCGGTGATCCTGGCGGGGTTGGGGAATTCGGTGGAGATGGCGGTGCTGGAGGGGCAGCTGTCTGTCGCACCTCTGGAGCTGAGGTCGTCAAAGTTGCTTGTCCCGTGAGGATGATATCTCGACGATGCCAAAGGATGAACTGGTTCACCGCATCTCCGATTAGTTGTATCCCCTCTGGTGCTGGGATGTCCAGCTCCAACGTCATTTGATCGACATTAACCCTTGATACTTGCACCCTTGCGTAGTCCTCCCGGATTGGCGTATTATGGAACTATCTCCCTGGTATCGCTAGTCCGGACCCAACCTCCTTCGTTTTCCCGGCTCTGCCTATCGAAACGACAAGACTGCACGGTGTCGGACCGGTTATCAGATCGACCGGGTAGGGTGTTGTTTCTACGGAACCGACACTGCTTGGGATCTGTACTGTCTGCTCCGCTTGAGGGACTAAGCCCGGAAAGGCTTGGGGATGTTGTGCGGCTAGCCTGTAGAATTGTTGGGTAACTTGCTGCATTACTTGTTCGGTTACTTCTTCGCGCAACTTCGCCTTGTAGGTGTCCCGCTTCTTGTAACTTTTGGATTTTGTTGGAAACCCTACCTTCCAACTCGTTCTTGAAGATTTTCCTCTTATCCTACCGGAGTGTTTGGCAGTCCCCAACGCTGCCATGAGTTCATCATGCTCCCTTCTGGCGACGAACTCTCCTGACTTCTCCTTCTCGGTGATCTGTTGGAGAGATGTGGTCACATTCTCGATTTCAGGGGACTCGAAGAGCATCTCACCCTGATCAGTCACTTGCCCCGTGCTTTGTGCCCAAACCCAGTTTCGAGTCCGCGGATTTAGGGGCTGGACCAACAACGGCTTCCCTTGAGCAGCAAATTTTTCCTCCGTAGCTCGCCATTGGTCCACGTGACCGTCGTATCCACTGGACCCCAATCAGAGTGGATATTTGTTTTTCTTCGCCAGGTCCGACATCTTCTGCCTCCTTGCCAGGGCTTCAGGAGTTGTCATCTTCGCCACAAACTTGTCCCATTCAGCTGGCGGGATATTGCCGTATTTTTCAAATGGAGTTTTGTTCTTTTGAACATAGTAAGTGTTCATGTCGGATTTCCACTGGCGCCACCGATGGGCCATTGTACTCAATGCAAATCTGCTCCCAAGGACCTCCGATCCAGGTGGATACACAAGGTACTTCTGCAACTCCTCCCACATTAAATTCTTGATGTTCTGGTTAACATCCTTCCACTCATCCACATTCAGCGGCCCATGAAGTCTTGTCACTGTCCCGCACGCGTTGCTAAACCTGGCCATCACGTGTTTCGGCTCGACGGGCTTCCCATCTTCGTTCAGAGCAGCAATGTAGTACGACTCCTTCGGTAACTGATTTCTGCTCCTCTGACCACGTTGTTTCTTCGCACGTCCTCTTCCACTTGCTGACGTGTCAGTTGGGTCTGGCCCTGATGTGGCGGTGTCGGCCTTTGCTTGAGCTCTGGCGGTAATCTGGTTGGCGTTCCGTTTTGACCTATGCCGAGTACCCATCTGCACGAGTAAATTATTAGGCGTCTATGATCTAGAACGCTAACAAATGTATAACGAGTTGGACTGTGAACTTACGGCTTGCTCGATCGGAATATAATCAGGGTCATTCTCCGGTTGCTCAGTGGCCATTTGCGCTACTTCTATTTCGAACGGGTCGCTCGGTGTGCACTAGGATTCCTTGCTAGAGGCTGCATCATGTCCGATAGCTGCTTCAGCTGTATCTGTGCGCGGATTGGCTGTGGGCTATGCGCCCGACGCAGCTAAGGGAGTCGGGTCTAGCTGATTGACCGTTGGTCCTGTGCCCGATGTTGGTACCACTGTCTTGGAGGGAACTTTGTCGTTCGACATTTTCTTCTATACACAGAAAGTGTACGAAATGCATATGTATATAGCAATGTTAGTTGCCTATGGATAGTTCCTGAAGCAATTTATCCCTATAAAAGTATAATGATAAAATATAATAGTTGTTTATTTATTTATCTATATAGTGTAAGTACAATACTTTTATTCAACGCATAATACATTTGCAATATTCAGAAATATGATTTGGTTATTTATTTATAGAGCGTAAGTACAATCAATTCATACAACAAAAATCATATTTGTGCAATATCTATTTATTTATTTAATTTTTCAGTACTTTTATACAACATAATCCATATTCCGTAAATTAATGTTTATTTGTTTCATACATTCTCCGGTAAACATATCACAAAATACAACTACATTTGCAATATTCAGAAATATGATTTGGTTATTTATGTATAGAGCATAAGTACAATCAATTCATACAACTTAAAACATATTTGTGCAATATCTATTTATTTATTTATTTAATTTTTTCAGTACTTTTATACAACATAATCCATATTCCGTAAATTAATGTTTATTTGTTTCATAGTACATACTCCGGTAAACATATCACAAAATACAAATACATTTTATTCTCATACAACAAACGAATATATCATTTCGCACGTTTTAGCATATTTCAAAAATAATACACAAATTCGAAAAACTTAAAAAGAAACCTCTAGGCGGGGAAGGAGGCGGCGGCGGCCGGCGTCGAGGGATGCGATCGACGGTCGTCGAGGAGGCGCGGGTTGTCAGCGGCGGTCCGGCGACGGCGGATAGGGTAGAGGAGGCGCCGGTGGCAAATTTGGGCAGCCTGGCGGCGTAGAAGAGTTCTTCACCGGGACTTAGAAATTTTAGGGATCCCGCCAACTCCTTATATAGGCGGCGGTCATCACATGCGGGCGGCTTAACGCAACCGCACGGAAAAATGTTATTCCGTGCGGGCGTCGTAGGGGCCCGCACGCAGTATACATTATTCTGTGCGAGCGTCTTAACGGACCGCACGGGATAGTAGTTATTCCGTGCGGTCCGTTAAGACGCTCGCACGGAATAATGTATACTGCGTGCGGGCACCTAAGACGCCCGCACGGAATAAGTATTATCCCGTGTGGTTTGCTTAAGTAACCCGCACGGGATAATGCTTTTCACAAGTGACATATGTAAGTACTTAAATATTAGTGTTACAATTACAAATGTAGTTACGGAAACAACCATTTAAAAAATTTCAAATTTCTAAATAAGTAACGACTTAAATATTTGTGTTACAAATTTTTACCACATAAATAAACCATACGACATAACACACCTTCAACATTTTTCCGCCGATAAATAAATCATTACGAAATATTAGCATTTCCACGTGCCAATGACATCTCACATATTTTCACAGGGATAAACAATTACAAAATATACTATCGTTTCACACTCTTTACAACACCGTCCGTCCGCTTCTTGCTGAAGTTCTCTTCATCAATCTTTCGCTCTATGTGTTTGATCCGGTTTGGAAGATCTGCGAATAACGGTACATCCTCGTATTGGTTGTAATCTGACGCGTCTTCGATGTCATCAATACCAACGATTTGTTGCTTTCCCGGTATAGTAACATCCGTCCGCTCGTTAGATGGGTCCTTCACGTAGAAAACTTGTGCGACACGCTCAACGAGAACCCACGGATCATCCTTGTGGCCTAATTTACTGCGGTCCACAACCGTAAGGCCATAGTTATCGATCCATATGACTGTTGTGTCCTTCACCCATTGGCATCGAAGCACCGGGATCTGTATGTTAAGGCCGTAGTCAAGCTCCCAAATGTCTTGTATGATGCTGTAGTATGATTTCTTCTCATTGTTGCATCCAACGCCTCCACACGCAGTGCACTATTCTGAGCTGCGCTTTTCTTGTCCTTGGCTATCATGTACAGTGTATATCCGCCGATATCGTACTCTTGCCATGAGGTCATGAGGCTACTTGGGCCTGTTGCCAACCTCTGCAATGTTATTTCCTCCGGCGACTCACCAAACGGGAGGTTTTGATCCTTCAACCATTCTGGAAATTTGCGCTTCTGTTCCTTCAAGATCCAAGCAGCCGGTCTTTGGGATTGCTAGCTCTTATCTCCGTCATGTGTTTCTCAACGTACGGCTCGAGGATGGCGAGCTGTTGTAGCACGCTGCTATGTGCTTCGGCTACAGAAATATAGTCGTTATCATAGAACCTTTTCTTGCCTACGGTCCCCTTCCCCGACAGCCGACCCTCATGAAGAGGGGGGCATCCCAATGGGTGTGGCGTCCTTCATGTAATCTATACAGCAGTCAACCATCTCCTCAGTTGTGTACCCCTCTATCATTGATCCCTCCGGATGAGCTCAGTTACGGACATATCGTTTCAGAACCAACATGTACCTCTCGTACTCCCACATCTGATGTAGGTATAAGGGACCAATTTCGATAATCTGAGGAACTATGTGGACAAGCAGATGCTCTATCATATTGAAGTACGATGGAGGGAAAAACATCTCAAGCTGGCATGCTGTCTCGATTGCGAACGTTTGAAGGTGGCTTAACTCTTGAGGATCAAAAACCTTCTGCGATATTCGATTGAAAAAGTAGCACAACTTGGTTATCACTAACTTAGTGTGAATTGACTTGACCGCTCTTATAGCAATAGGTAGGAACACAGTTAACATCTTGAGACAATCATGAGCATTGTAACAAGAGATAGATCTTTTTATCTTACTGCATGTTCTCTCTCCCACTCCCTAAGGCGTTTGAATTTGTCGTCGCAAGCAAGGTCGCTCTCCTAGATGGTTGCAGATGTCGCGACGAATGAACCGGCACAAGTCCCCGCACAAGTTGAGAAACGTCTTTTTGTCGAACTGGTTTGCGGTACACGGAATGCTCGGGAGCTATTGAAAATAGGAGAAAAATGTATTTTCGTTAAAATCAATTTAAACAAACTAGATCGTATATGTAAGGAGCACGATAACTTACATCTGTAAACTCAGTTCTGTAGCTCCCGTAGACTCTCAGCATCTCGCACACGTAATATCCGCATAGGCTCCTACCGGGGGGTTGCTTGTAACACTGCGTAAGAATAGATAGTAGACATTTTAGTAGACATTTTGCGAACGTTTGAAGGTGGCCTAACTCTTCAGGATCAAAAACCTTCTATGATATTCAATTGAAAAAGTAGCACAACTTGGTTATCACTACCTTAGTGTGAATTGGCTTGACCGCTCTTATAGCAATAGGTAGGAACATAGTTAACATCTTGTGACAATCATGAGCATTGTAACCGGAGATAGTCAAATCTTTCATGGATACAAGCTTTCTGATGTTCGATGAGAAACCAATAGGGACTTTCAAACTGTGCAAACATCTATAGAAAGTCTCTTTTTCTCTTCTGATGTCAGTGAGTAGCATGCCGAAGGTATTTCGATCTTCCCATTTGCCAACTCTTTTGGATGAAGCTCATGCCTTAAGTCCATATTCACCAGGTCGGTACGTGACTTCAGCCCATCTTTCATCTTACTGGGGATGTCTAGTAAAGTGCCAATGGTGCTGTCGAACACATTCTTCTCAAGATGCATTACGTCAATTGCATGACGAATCTCCAGGTCTTTCCAGTATTCGAGATACCTGAAAAATATTGAATGCTTCTTGAAAGGCAATGTATTTTCCTGATCCGTTGCATCTGTATTACCGTGATCCGTTGCTTTCTTCCTCTTGCATGCCTTCTTCTTTCCCTTCCCGAACACGACCTTGATATTCTTTGTCATGTGAAAGACTTGTGTACCAGTTCGTGTTTCGGGAGGAAGATTGTTCTCTACTGTATTGTCGAAAAATCTGGCCATCGCACGCCACCTGTGCCTCTGTGGTAAGAAGCGACGATGACGCATGTACACTACCTTGCTTGAGGCAGTGAGGTACTTGTACGACGTGTTGTCGATACATATAAGACAGCAAACTTCCCCTTGAGCTGACCTGAGAGCGAAAAGTTCGCTGGTAGGTCGTTTATGGTAACGAATATGATGGCACGTAGAGTAATATATTCCCTGCAGTACTCATCCCACACTCGGAACCCTTCTTTCCACATTTCTTGCATGTCCTCCATCAATGGTTCAAGAAACACATCTATATCAATCCCAGGTTGTTTTGGCCCTTGAATAAGGATAGTCAACAAAATGTACTTTCGCTTCTGGCAAATCCATGTAGGCAAGTTATACATGGTGAGCAGCACTGGCCAAGTGCTGTGTGAGCTGCTTAAGTCACCGAACAGGTTCATTCTGTCCGTGCTCAATGCAAACCTTACATTTCTCGGGTGCTGTGCAAATTTCGGGTGTAGTGCATCAAAGTTATTCCACTGTCGAGCATCGGCGGGGTGTCGGATCATACCATCTGTCTTCCGACCCTCTCGATGCCATCTCAACAACTCGGCATCGGTACAGTTCGAAAACAGTCGCTTCTGGCTATCTTTCACTAGCAGGTACCACATCACCATAGCCGGAATCTTTTTCTTTGCTAGCACCGATGAATCTTGGTCACCAACCTCTCCGTCTGGGGATCCGTTGCCCATCGTGTAGTGACTCGTCCCATATGTTAGGCAACAGTCTAAATCCGCTTATTCCTTATGGTACAGTATACAATCATTTACACATGCATGAATCTTTTGAACACCTAGAGATAATGGACATATCAGTTTCTTGGCTTGATATGTGTTGGTCGGCAACAAGTTCGGCTTCGGAAGCATAACTCTCAACAGATCCAACAAATCATTGAAGCTAGTGTCCGACCATCCATGTCTGGCCTTCAATCTGAGTAGTTCAAGTACAGAGCGTAACACCGTGTACTCCCTATCACATCCTTTCGATTCGTCGTAAAGAAGATCCTTCGTTGCTTTTCCAACGCTTTCCAATTGTCCAACCCTTGTTTTGTCGCAGTCACAACCTCTGGTTCAATGTGCCGCAACATATCCTCGAGATCGAAATGAATATCTACATCATCTATACCAGAGCCACCAAATTCAGGGATCGTTCCCTGTGACATGTCCTCGATTATAAAATTTTCTCCCGCATCAAAGCAAAAAACATCGGCCTCCTCATTATGAACGGCGACTTCCCCGTGACATGTCCATGTCCTGTAATCATCCTTAAATCCACGCTCTACAATGTTGCCCAAAATTATTTTTGGATCTTGGAACATCTTTTCGTTCTTGCAATCGACGCATGGACAAAAAATATCCCTCCTGTTCTCGTGTACCTTTGCAATCAAAGCATGTACCTTTGCCTGATCAACAAATTTGGATGCTTCCTTCAAAAACATCGGATAAGTTCTTCTCGTGTCGTACATCCATGCCCGATCCATCTCCTAAAAATATTTTTCGATGAGTCGGATAGGACTATATTAAATCATATAAAAACGATACGACGAAAATGGCCATCTTATTACTCCATGTGCACTTGTGAGTTCAATAACATTAATTTAATAATGAAAAATAAACTAAAATTACTAGACTTGCAAAATTAGTATATTACATGCATTGCACCGAACAAATTTTGAAATAAATTAAGGGAACTAAACAAAGAGTAAAGTAAAGTACTATGCAGTACTAAATACCATTCAAATTTATTCCTGCAAACAATACATTTAATCGACAAACAAATAGTCCATTTTCTGAAATAGAAAAATTCTTCGCTTTTAACCGATGAAATTTGAAATAGATTGGGGCAAACGTAACCAAGTAACAATTAAAAAGGTACGGACAAACTACAAACATTTTAAGACCTAATATGCAAATAATATGTGTTAGCTAAAAATGAAAATGTGCCTACACTACTCCATTTGAAAATATGCAAATTACATCGCATTCCACCGATAAAAAATGAAATAAATGGAAGCAAATGAAGAAGGATAACAAGCATGTCACCTTTTATATGGATCCTAAGCAAAGATTTTAGGTTGAAAACCTCCCCCCTAATTTGTGTCAAATATATGAGAGAGAAAACGCCAGCTTGAATGGGGCAAGCTCGGGCTAAGCTCAATATATGGTATAAATCATCGCGTGCGGTTGAGTTAAGTCGACCGCACGGGATAATAGATTATCCCGTGCGGTCGACTTAACTCAACCGCACGCGATAATGTCCATTTTCGCGTGCGGTTGAGTTAAGCCGACCGCACGGGATAATCTATTATCCCGTGCGGTCAGTTACCCGGCACAGGTGGACCGGTTTTTCTAGGCGGAGCCACTTACGGCCTGCCTGGAACCAAATATGGCTCTCGTACAGAAAAATCTTTTCTGTAGTAGTGCCGATCAATGGTTTGTACGTGTCTATCGAGTTATGCACTAGAAAGATTAAGTCTTGTGAAATATCAAGAGGAAAGTGAGGAACTACTATCCTCACACAATTAATTTGGTACCTAGCTTAAGCAAAGAAGATTCCAGTTGTAGAGTTGTATGCTGTATGCAGTAAAATACATGAGAGCGAGGAAGGCAAGCGGGAGAGCAGACATGTAGTACCTTCGTCTTCTTCATCTTCAGGATGAAGATGACGACGCCCTCAACTTGGAAGGTGTCCTCCAACACACCGACGATTTCCAGCAATGACGCAGCCGCAAGGGCTGGCACCCCCTCCCACACGGCCTCCTCCAAATCACCTTGTGTGCTGGAGAGGTCTCACCGTGGCCTGACGCAGATCAGCTGTGTGGGCGATGTCCGCGTCTCCTCTCCAGTTCTGTAAGGACCCCCGTTTTGCAACAGGAATCACTCGTGTAGTCTGTGCCATTTCCCTGGATGAAGTAGTTTGGCACACACGATACATAGTTGAATTATCAAAAGCGCATACATATGCGTCGTGCACGAGTTATTACATCATAGGCCCGAAGGCATAGTTTTAGAAGAAAAGGACCCAACGGTCCGGGATACAGTCCAAAAGCAGAATATAGATAAGTAGCGGAGCGAAGACAGCGGCATCGCCATTGCCACAGGCAACGACCGTATCTAGACCTAGTGAGCACCCTCTTCTTCCGCATCCTCTTCGTAGTAGGCGTATGGATCCTCCGTGGTGTCATCTTCGGCTTCTGATGAAGTTTATAATTGCAAGGGTGAGTACCAACTGTACTGAGCAAGTCACCACGGCAACAATGCATATGAAGGGTTTTATTCAAGGCGAGGCAAAGGCTCTATTGCATAAAGCTAGTTTTGCAGTCATTTTCACAAACCTAAGACCTAGCATAACTGATCAAGTTTTAATACCAGAGTTCAAATTATACAACGACGGTTCTGTCCACCATCCATTGTGATCCCAAGGATAGCTTCCCGTCATTGGTTCGTCATGATTTTCTGTGGACGTACACCTTCCCTCCTCTCAGGAAGTGACTCCATCAGCATAAAATTCATCATGCAATATCCCATCCCACACAGGTTAAGAATTTAGAGTCTAGCCAAGTGTAATGCACGTCCCGGTGCTCAATATCCACGAGCACGGCTATTCGAATAGATTGTTTTACTCACACTGCAGTGGATGTACACTTTACCCGTACTCCGCAACTTCCCAACACATGAGCCTCATCCCAACACATGAGACACGTCATGGCAAAGCCTTTCGATAACCTTACATTGGCAGTACCCGCTCCATGAACTATCATCCTCGTGCACTCTAGGCGTATCTGTTGCTAGCAGTGAGAGGAGTTCTGGCGCTCCCGGGGAAAGGAGCCTCACACACGCGTAAAGTTTATAACTTAAGTTTAGATTCTCACTCTCACACACGTGGCAGTCCTACCAACAGTGACACCGATGTAGGGTACGCATCACGTCCCCACCTCAACGGCTGTCCCGTGTAGCGAACCTGCCTCACACACTGGGGTAAACCATCTATGCAAGGATACTGCCTCTGCTCGGCTATCTAGTCAGCTAGGTCTATACCCATCCGAGAAGTACGGTTGTACGAGGGTCGTTTCATGCTTAACTTCATGGCTCGGTCCTTAACTGACCGGGGACGGTGCTAGCCTTTTCCGGATACCATCCAAATCCACCATCCGCCCTAGTCGAAGACACTTGTTTAGTTTTATTTCTTCTTTCACAAATCATGTCATTACATCATGGCAATGTGGCGCTCATGTCTCCACATGCCGCATCTCAATTACATTCCCCAAGGTAATTGCCCAAGCATAAGCATTTGATAAATATGAATATGCGTGATTCTAGATTAGCATCACTAAGCATTTGTCATAATTGACTAGGGGCTCGTACGCAAGCATGGTTACAAAAAGGATATGGGCTAACAATAATCAAGGCATGGCATAATAACAAGTGGGATATTTATTATTGCATGCAACTTTATTCGTAAACAAAATAATTTCGCAACGTAGGATCAATATGCTCAAGGGATAGTGATGACTTGCCTTGCTCGAAGTTTTGCGGGTCTTGATCCTCAGTCGGACTTGCAACACCCTCGGTGTCTAAAATTACGTGCGAAAGAAATTGAATTCATTTAGAATTCATTTAGAAAAAGAAAGAGAAATCGAGCGCGAGCGTTGAACGTCGACATCGATTCCATTTTATTTCTGAAGTAATTCTATTTCGATTTTTAACACCGTTGCCCTAAAGTATTAGCGCTAGCCAACTTAGAATATTAATCCGATTTAATTTACGCGTCTTGAATAAATTAGATCCCGCTAATAATACTTTAACCTTAGGTGATTAATAATTGACTAAATAGTCACGACGGTTAATTAGGCGGATATCCTAAATGAGTAAGAACTATCTAAATACCGACTAAATAGATATTTAAATAGATAACGGACAGTCGCATTCATTTGATAGCAATTTAAAAATGACCGGTAATTAATCCTCCGATTATATATAAACGATTTAGCGAAACTTGACGAATAAAAATCTAAATAATCGGCTAAGTTCCCCGCTAAGTATTAATCATTATAAGAATAATCTAGTTAGGTGAATATTTTAAATTGCCATTAAATATCCGATTTAATTTTACTTGTGTTTCCAAAATAATCGATGTCGGTGTATTTTACTAATTTATTAAGCTAACATTTTATATTAATCTAGCACATATATTCGAGATAGACAAAAATTAAATTCCTAACCCCAATTTTATCTTTCCCCATTTTATTTTTATTTTTCCCTTTTCTCTTTTTCTTTCTTTTCTTTTGTTTTCTCTCTCTTCTCTGTTTCTCCTTCTTCCTCTGCTCTTTTTGTTTGCTAGCTCTCTCTCTCTGTGCAGCCGGCAAGGGGGAAGAGGGGGAGGCGGCACTACCGGGCGGCGGCGGCGGCGGCAGCAGGGGGCGGTGACACGGCGGCGACCGGCGGCAGGGCGGCAGCGGGGCGGCGGCGACGTCCAGCGGCGGAGCTCCAATCGGCGGCGGCGGCACGGTAGAGAGGGGAGAGGAGAGGAAAAGGAGGAGGAGAGATGGGTGAGGAGGGCTCGGCCGGGGGGCTTCATAGGCCGGCCGGGGAGGGGGAAGGGGGGCGGCCGTCTCGAGGCGGCGACGACGGGACGGGCGCGCGGCGCGGCATAGTGGGCGCGACGTGGGGAGGCGGCGATGTGCGCACGGCGGCAGCAGAGGCGCGCGTGCGGGCGCGGGTACGGCGGCGTGCAAGCGGACGTGCGCGCGTACGACGCGGGAGACGGCGGCGTGCACGTGGCGTGGGGGGCATGGTGTGCGGCGTGGGGGGCATGGCGCGCGTACGGCGTGGCACGGCGGCATGGCGCGCGTGGCAGCAGGCGGCTGCGGGTCCGGCGCGGGGCGCGGGCGGGCGGCGTGGAGCGCAGGGGCGCGCGCGGGGCGCGAGCGCGCGACGACGGTGGGTCCGGGCGCGTGCGGCGCGGGCACGGGCGCGCGTGGGTGGCGGCCCGGGCTGAACACCTGGCGCACGGTGAACAGTGCCGCCAGGTGGTTTTTGGCTTTTTGGCTAATTTCTCTACTAAAAATTCATTTTAAAAATTTTGTAAGGTCATCCAAATTAATGTGATCAATGTCTTTAATATTTGTGATAATTTATTTATTATTTATATATATATATATTTTATTCTCTCTCTCCTTTTACCCATTAAACTCATATATTCATACGTACGACCATATATATATTGATACCCAGGGTTTATACCTAGCTCCCTATGTATATATATATTTATATATTGGCAAAATATATCCGCTTGAATTTGTGTCACCGCACTTCTTATATATTTATTACAATCCTTCCTAAGATTATATTATCTACTAGGTGTAATATTCGTTTAAACCCTACATAAAACATTATTCCAAATTGTATTTTAATTATATCCTGCGCCAAATTATCTTTTAGAGTGTTTCTCGATTAATCCCTTGGCCAATCACTTTGGGGCTATTCGGAATTACTTCCTTATAATGCACAATTGATTAACCCGCAATAAAATCTAAATAAAACGGGCGAATAAATCCAGCATGATGCAATTCACTTTAAAGGTTTTCGAAGGTCCGTATTTTAGGGTTTCGGTGTTGTCGGTCGAATTTTTAGGGCGTTACAAACCTACCCCCCTTAAATAAATCTCGTCCCGAGATTTCTTACCAGCTGTCAAAGAGATGCGGGTGCTCGGTCCTCAAGAACTCCTCGCTTTCCCATGTAGCTTCATCCTCTGTGTGATTACTCCACTGTACTTTGTACATACGCCACACTTTGGTTCGGGTTCTTTTTTCGGCCTCATCCAAGATCTTTACCGGGTGTTCCGGATACGTGAGGTCGTCTGCGACGTGGATTTCCTCCAACGGGGCCTGCTCTTCTGGTGCCCTCAAGCACTTCTTTAGCTGGGAGACGTGAAAAACCGGGTGCACGTCGGAAATGTTCTCCGGTAGTTGAAGCTGGTAGGCAACCTTTCCTCGTCTAGCGATTATTTGGAACGTTCCTACGTACCTTGGTGCTAGCTTTCCTTTGACTTTAATCCTTTTTGTACCTCCTAGCGGGGAGACCTTCAGGTATACGTAATCTCCTTCCTTAAACTCTAGGTCCCTTCCTCGAGTGTCCGCGTAACTCTTTTGGCGTTACTGTGCCACCTTTAGCCGGTCACGGATTAGGCGAACCTTCTCTTCAGCCTCTCTGATTATATCCGGTCCGAATACGGCACGCTCTCCGGTTTCGGACCACATTAACGGGGTACGGCACCGTCGTCCAAACAACGCTTCATTTGGCGACATTTTTAGGCTAGCTTGGTAACTGTTGTTGTAGGAGAACTCAGCGTACGGTAGACACCTTTCCCAGTCCTTGCTAAAGTCCAGTGCACATGCCCTCAACATGTCTTCTAAGACCTGGTTCGTCCTTTCAGTCTGGCCATCAGTCTGGGGGTGATATGCCGTACTAAATGCGAGGTAGCTTCCGAGAGCCTTATGCACTTTATTCCAGAAGTGTGAGGTAAACTGGGTAACTCGGTCAGATATAATCCTTTTAGGCACGCCGTGAAGGCACACGATCCTGGACATGTACAACTCGGCTAGCTTGGCACCACTATAGTTTGTCTTAACAGGGATAAACCTCGCAGTTTTTGTGAGTCGATCCACGACCACCCAAATGGAATCATAACCCGTTGCGGTCTTAGGTAATCCAACAATAAAATCCATACCGATCTCATCCCATTTCCACTCTGGGATTCTGAGGGGTTGTAGCAAACCTGCCGGTCGCTGGTGTTCGGCCTTCACTTTCTGGCACACGTCGCAGAGCGCCACGTACTCTGCCACATCTCGTTTCATGTTGGGCCACCAGTATTCCTCCTTCAAGTCCTGGTACATTTCCGTACCCCCCGGGTGTAGGGAATAAGCCGATTCATGTGCTTCCTTTATGATTAACTTCCTCAATCCTCCTTGTTCCGGCACGTAGATCCTCTTTTTATACCGTAGTATTCCCTTCTTGTCAACCGAGAACTCCTTCGCACGTCCTGCGGCCGTGCGTTTCTTTACTTCCCGGATTTCTTCGCTATCCTTCTGAGCTACTTCTATTTGTGTCCTCAGCAGGGGCTGTATTTCTAGGGTATTTATTTGACCTTGCGGAATTAGATGCAAGTTCAGTTGGGTTATTTCCTCCCTAAGCTCAGGGGCCATGCCTTCCATACCCAGGTGATTGCAATGGCTTTTGCGGCTTAGTGCGTCGGCTACAACGTTTGCCTTTCCTGGATGGTAGTAAACTTCCAGGTCATAATCTTTGATCAGTTCTAACCACCGTCTCTGTCTTAGGTTCAGGTCGGGTTGCGTGAAGATATATTTCAGACTCTTGTGATCCGTGTAGATATCGCAATGATTCCCAATCAAATAATGCCTCCAAATTTTCAGTACATGAACCACTGCGACCAACTCAAGATCGTGGGTAGGATAATTTTCCTCGTTAGTCGCAGTCGTCGCGAAGCATACGCCACGACCTTTCCTTCTTGCATTAACACTCCTCCCAGCCCTTGTCTCAAGGCATCGCAGTATACCACAAAATCCTTCCGGTTATCAAGGAGGACTAGGATAGGGGCAGTGGTTAACTTTTCTTTCAATCGTTCAAAACTTTCCTGACATTGCTCAGTCCACTTAAACTCCTTTTCCTTCTTTAGTAGCTGGGTCATGGGTCGGGCTATCTTAGAGAACCCTTCGATGAATCTTCGGTAGTATCCGGCTAATCCCAGAAAGCTTCGGATCTCCGTTACAGACTTGGGTGCTTTCCATTCGGTAACCGCCTCAACCTTAGCAGGGTCTACTGCTACACCACCGGCTGATATCACATGACCTAAAAATGCAACTTCCTTCAACCAGAATTCGCACTTGCTGAACTTTGCATAGAGCTGATGCTCCCGGAGTTTCTTTAGTACCAAGCGTAGATGCTCGGCATGTTCATCTTCATCCTTGGAGTAGATGAGGATATCATCGATAAATACTACCACGAACTTATCCAAATATTCCGTGAATACCTTGTTCATAAGATTCATGAAATAAGCCGGAGCATTGGTCAATCCAAAAGACATCATGGTAAACTCGTATAACCCGTAGCGTGTCGAGAACGCAGTCTTGGGAATGTCTCCAGCCCTGATCTTCAGCTGGTGGTACCCGGATCGAAGATCGATCTTAGAGAATATCTTGGCTCCCTTGAGCTGATCGAAAAGATCATCTATTCGCGGTAATGGGTATTTGTTCTTGATAGTCACCTCATTCAGTGAGCGGTAGTCCACACACATCCTCATGCTGCCATCCTTCTTCTTGACGAATAATACTGGGCTCCCTAGGGTGATGAGCTGGGGTGTACGAATCCCTTCTCTTACAGTTCCCTAATCTGCTTCTTGAGCTCTTCCAACTCATTGACCGGCATCCGATATGGCCTCTTGGATATGGGGGCAGTCCCGGGCATCAAATCTATGACGAATTCAACGTCACGATCTGGTGGCATTCCAGGTAGATCTTCAGGAAACACATCGGGAAACTTCTGAACCACCGGCATCCCTTTCAGGGGTAGCATGGTGAATATACCACCGGCACGTCCAGGTAATCTGGGGTCCTGATCCATAGTTGCTCTCATCGCTGATCCCCAGGGTGTGGTCAACGTGACCTCCCTACGGCTGCAATCTATGATTCCCCCGTTCCTTGTTAACCAATCCATGCCTAGTATGACATCGAGGGTTTGCGGCACTAGGACCATAAGATTTGAGGGAAACACCACATCCCTAAGACAGATGGGTACGTCGACACAGGCTTGGTTCACATTGATCTCCCCTCCCGGTGAATGTACTATCATGGGTTTCCGCAGTTCTACTCGGTTTAGGTTGTGTTGTTGGCTAGCCTTTAAGGATATAAATGAATGCGACGCGACTGGGTCGAAGAGAACTTTAACTGGAGTAGAATTTATAGAGAACGTACCCATTAGCACGCCCTGATCCTCCTGGGATTCTTCTGCTCGCACGTGGTTCACTTGCTCGCGTCCAAATCCGATCGCGATCCTGCCGGTTTGCGGCGTCCTGAATAGTCCTCTCCCGGCTGTCGGGGTGGCAGTTCCTTGGATTGTCGTGGCATTAGCTCCGGTGCGGATAGGTGTCTTGTTGGGATGCGGGCACTTGTTGGCGAAATGCCCATACTCTCCGCAGTTGAAACAGCTCCCTGGCCTTTTTATCCCTGTAGTAGCCTGGTTTGGCGTAGGTGTGCGGTTCTGGGTAGCAACCGGCCTGTTGTAAGTGCTAGGTGTAGTAGAGCGATTGGCAGTCACTATTGCGGGTTTCCATCCTAACGAGGTAGCTCCTTTGGGTCGCTAAGATGCAACTTGAGGCGGGCGGTTCATAGCAAGCCTCCTTTTGCGGTTGTGTTCCACGATCTTCCGATCGTTTTCCAATCTAACCACCTTGTTGATGAGACTCTGGAAACTGTCATGATCTTGCCCTATCATGGGTCCACGCAGCTCATCATTTAACCCTTCAATGAACTTGTCAACCTTTTCTTCCTCATCCGCGAGATCTCCAGTCACGTAGCGGGCCAGTTGGGTGAAACGGTTCAGGTATTCCTGTACTGTGGTATTTCCTTGACGCAGTCTCCTGAACTCATTTTTCTTCATGCGCATCACTGCAGCGGGCACGAAATTGTCATGGAAAGCGGTGGCGAATTCCTCCCAGGTGGGTTCACCAGCATCTTCTTCTCGAGCCTCCTTATAAGTATCCCACCAGTCTCCAGCTGGTCCTTCCAGTTGGTTTACTGCGAAAATTACTTTATTAGCTTCCCGTACTCGCACGAGGGTTAACTTCTTCTCGATGATGCGCAGCCAATCCTCTGCATCCATGGGCTCTTCTGTTGTGGCAAACGTGGGTGGCTTGGTCCTCATGAATTCCCCAAAGTTTGATCCTCCACGATTGCCTTGATTGTTTGCGATATCTTGCAGAAGTTGAGTCTGGGCGGCCATAATTCCGGTTAAGGTGTCTAGGTCGGATTCGGGGGTTCCCTCATTGTTGTTTGTTGCCTGGCGTCTGTTGGCCATATGTGGATTAGTTGGGTAAGTACTCTGATTCTCGAACCAACCCTTACGGTTCTATCCCGATTAGGGAGTTGTTTTTGATGTGAACTTTGTTTAGTAAGCATGGTGGAATAAACTCATTTGCAATACAACAACAACATTTCATAAAGAACATCATAGAGTTCACAAACCCAGACACAAGTAACTGCATACGTGTGCAACCCAAATGAAGTTCAAACATTACAACCATCGAACTAAGACATCGAACTACTCGTCAGCATACATAGGGGGGAAAAGGGTGTCTCGCTCTCCCAAAAACCTTCCCAAGCGAGATCGGAGCCGTAGTGGATCTCCAGTCTAGTCGTCCAGCCATCCGCAGGATCCCGGCGCAGGAAGTGGGTAGTCGCTGGCAGATGCGAACCTAAGCTCTCCCGGCTCGGAGGTGGTAGCCTCTGGATCTGGCTTGGTCCTCTTGTGCGGTGGTTGTGCGCTCTTGCGGGCCGTGCTGCGGGTGCGAGGGCCACCGACGAAGGTGATGCGGTAGGCAGGAGTCTCGTCCCCTGAGGGGTCAGTGATGTGCGGCTCTATCTCCTCTGGGTCATTCTCGTCCTCTGCCCCGGAGTCAACCTGGATCGGGGTCTCTACGCAGGACCCTGGTGGTGGGGAGGTAGCAGGGGCCGGCTCTGCAATTGGCGTCTGCATCGCCGTAGGGTCTACCAGGTGGGGTCCCGACTTGGTGGCTAGGGCATCCACCAGTGAGTGGAACGCTGGCGGCTACGGTGGAGTGAGGAAGAAGTAGCGATCTCGCCCGACTGCTGCAGAAGTGGAAGCTCCCGTGGCACCGTCTGTGGTAGCTCTGAGCTGCTCTGCAAGCTGACTAACATGCGCCTGACTCACCCTCAGCTGCTCCTCAAGTGTATCCATCATCCTGCGACGCTCATCATGCTGATCCGATAGCTGCTGAAATTGATTGCTGCGGGCCTGGAGCTGTGTCTTCAGTGAGTCTATCTCACCGCCCCGGGTCTGGTGCTCCTCCTCAAGCTGTAGGTGCTGTACTGTGAGGTCGGTCACCTCGGTCTCCAGCTCAACCAGACGCCTGTGCTGCTCGTCGATCTCCAATAGAGCTGTCTCGTAACAGTCGTCAACAGCCTCCGCCCATCGGGACAGTCGGGTCACCATCGGGTTGTAGCAACAGGGTGTGTCCTGGACGGTGCACACGGAGTTACCCTCCTCTCGGTATGGGTGATGGGCAAACTCAGTGGTCTCCAACTCAGATCGGTGGATCGAGCTGAGCCGGAGGAAGGCCTCCCGGGCAGCATCCTGCATCGCGTTCTCCGGCGTGTAGCGACGATAGCGTGTCATGAACCAATGGCCTGCCTCTGAAGGAACTCGGGACTCGACCACCACTCTAGCCTTCCAGGCTGGTCCAATCTGCCTCACCAGGTAGGTAGGGATCCTCGGGTACCTCAGACACCTCATCATCCTATGTAACTCCACGACATATCCCTCTGAATGGGGTAGGTCCATCTCCCATGATGCACTCGAATCTGCCATCTATTTTTAAGAAAGTTTAAGATCAGTAAGCGTAAAACTCATTTTGCAAAAAGATAGATATGGGTTAAGGAAAAATGCGTTTAGTTTTCTGAAAGTAGATTTTATGAAAATATTCCTAGGTGGGAATCCCTCCCTTGACAATCTACAGTGGGGTGGGGCGCCATTTGGTCTTTCCTACAGTCGTATGGCTCTGATACCAACTCTGTAAGGACCCCCGTTTTGCAACAGGAATCACTCGTGTAGTCTGTGCCATTTCCCTGGATCAAGTAGTTTGGCACACACGATACATAGTTGAATTACCAAAAGCGCATACATATGCGTCGTGTACGAGTTATTACATCATAGGCCCGAAGGCATAGTTTTAGAACAAAAGGACCCAACGGTCCGGGATACAGTCCAAAAGCAGAATATAGATAAGTAGCGGAGCGAAGGCAGCGGCATCGCCATTGCCACAGGCAACGACCGTATCTAGACCTAGTGAGCACCCTCTTCTTCCGCATCCTCTTCGTAGTAGGCGTATGGATCCTCCGTGGTGTCATCTTCGGCTTCTGATGAAGTTTATAATTGCAAGGGTGAGTACCAACCGTACTGAGCAAGTCACCATGGCAACAATGCATATGAAGGGTTTTATTCAAGGCGAGGCAAAGGCTCTGTTGCATAAAGCTAGTTTTGCAGTCATTTTCACAAACCTAAGACCTAGCATAACTGATCAAGTTTTAATACCAGAGTTCAAATTATACAACGACGGTTCTGTCCACCATCCATTGTGATCCCAAGGATAGCTTCCCGTCATTGGTTCGTCATGATTTTCTGTGGACGTACACCTTCCCTCCTCTCAGGAAGTGACTCCATCAGCATAAAATTCATCATGCAATATCCCATCCCACACAGGTTAAGAATTTAGAGTCTAGCCAAGTGTAATGCACGTCCCGGTGCTCAATATCCGCGAGCATGGCTATTCGAATAGATTGTTTTACTCACACTGCAGTGGATGTACACTTTACCTGTACTCCGCGACTGCCCAACACATGAGCCTCGTCCCAACACATGAGACGCGTCACGGCAAAGCCTTTCGATAACCTTACATTGGCAGTACCCGCTCCATGAACTATCATCCTCGTGCACTCTAGGCAGTGAGAGGAGTTCTGGCGCTCCCGGGGAAAGGAGTCTCACACACGCGCAAAGTTTATAACTTAAGTTTAGATTCTCACTCTCACACACGTGGCAGTCCTACCAACAGTGACACCGATGTAGGGTACGCATCACGTCCCCACCTCAACGGCTGTCCCGTCGTAGCGAACCTGCCTCACACACTGGGGTGAACCATCTATGCAAGGATACTGCCTCTGCTCGGCTATCTAGTCAGCTAGGTCTATACCCATCCGAGAAGTACGGTTGTACGAGGGTCGTTTCATGCTTAACTTCATGGCTCGGTCCTTAACTGACCGGGGACGGTGCTAGCCTTTTCCGGATACCATCCAAATTCACCATTCGCCCCAGTCGAAGACACTTGTTTAGTTTTATTTCTTCTTTCACAAATCATGTCATTACATCATGGCAATGTGGTGCTCATGTCTCCACATGCCGCATCTCAATTACATTCCCCAAGGTAATTGCCCAAGCATAAGCATTTGATAAATATGAATATGCGTGATTCTAGATTAGCATCACTAAGCATTTGTCATAATTGACTAGGGGCTCGTACGCAAGCATGGTTACAAGAAGGGATATGGTCTAACAATAATCAAGGCATGGCATAATAACAAGTGGGATATTTATTATTGCATGCAACTTTATTCGTAAACAAAATAATTTCGCAACGTAGGATCAATATGCTCAAGGGATAGTGATGACTTGCCTTGCTCGAAGTTTTGCGGGTCTTGATCCTCAGTCGGACGTGCAACACCCTCGGTGTCTAAAATTACGTGCGAAAGAAATTGAATTCATTTAGAATTCAATTAAAATCCGACAAAATCCGATTAAAGAAAAAGAAAGAGAAATCGAGCGCGAGCGTTGAACGTCGACATCGATTCCATTTTTTATTTCGATTTCGATTTTTAACACCGTTGCCCTAAAATATTAGCGCTAGCCAACTTAGAATATTAATCCGATTTAATTTATGCGTCTTGAATAAATTAGATCCCGCTAATAATACTTTAACCTTAGGTATTTAATAATTGACTAAATAGTCACGACGGTTAATTAGGCGGATATCGTAAATGAGTAAGAACTATCTAAATACCGACTAAATAGATATTTAAATAGATAACGGACAGTCGCATTCATTTGATAGCAATTTAAAAATGACCGGTAATTAATCCTCCGATTATATATAAACGATTTAGCGAAACTTGACGAATAAAAATCTAAATAATCGGCTAAGTTCCCCGCTAAGTATTAATCATTATAAGAATAATCTAGTTAGGTGAATATTTTAAATTGCCATTAAATATCCGATTTAATTTTACTTGTGTTTCCAAAATAATAGATGTCGGTGTATTTAACTAATTTATTAAGCTAACATTTTATATTAATCTAGCACATATATTCGAGATAGAAAAAAATTAAATTCCTAACCCCAATTTTATCTTTCCCCATTTTATTTTTATTTTTCACTTTTCTCTTTTTCTTTCTTTTCTTTTCTTTTCTCTCTCTCTTCTCTGTTTCTCCTTCTTCCTCTCCTCTTTCTGTTTGCTAGCTCTCTCTCTCTCTCTGCAGCTGGCAAGGGGGAAGAGGGGGAGGCGGCACCTACCGGGCGGCGGCGACGGCAGCAGGGGGCGGTGACGCGGCGGCGACCGGCGGCAGGGCGGCAGCGGGGCGGCGGCGACGTCCAGCGGCGGAGCTCCAATTGGCGGCGGTGGCGCGGTAGAGAGGGGAGAGGAGAGGAAATGGAGGAGGAGAGATGGGTAGGAGGGCTCGGCAGGGGGGACTTTATAGGCCGGCCGGGGAGGGGGAAGGGGGGCGGCCGGCTCGAGGCGGCGATGACGGGACGGGCGCGCGGCGTGGCATCGTGGGCGCAACGTGGGGAGGCAGCGATGTGCGCACGGCGGCAGCAGGCGGCGCGCGTGCGGGCGCGGGTACGGCGGCGTGCAAGCGGACGTGCGCGCGTACGGCGCGGGTACGGTGGCGTGCGCGCGGCGTGGGGGGCATGGCGTGCGCGGCGGCAGGCGGCTGCGGGTCCGGCGCGGGGCGCGAGGCGCGCGGCGGCAGCGGCGGTGGCGCGCACGGCGGCAGGCGGCGGCGCGCGTGCAGCGGCGTGCGCGCGTGCGGCGCTGGGCGGCTTCGTGCGTGCGTTGCGCGGGCGGGCGGCACGGAGCGCAGGGGCGCGCGCGGCGCGGGCGCGGGCGGTGCGGGCGCGGGCGCGCGGGCGCGGGCGCACGTGGGGGGAGGGGCCCGGGCCGAACACCTGGCGCACGGTGAACAGTGCCGCCAGGTGGTTTTTGGCTTTTTGGCTAATTTTCTCTACTAAAAATTCATTTTAAAAATTTTGTAAGGTCATCCAATTAATGTGATCAATGTCTTTAATATTTGTGATAATTTATTTATTATTTATATATATATTTTATTCTCTCTCTCCTTTTACCCATTAAACTCATATATTCATACGTACGACCATATATATATTGATACCCAGGGTTTATACCTAGCTCCCTATGTGTATATATATATTTGTATATTGGCAAAATATATCCGCTTGAATTTGTGTCACCGCACTTCTTATATATTTATTACAATCCTTCCTAAGATTATATTATCTACTAGGTGTAATATTCGTTTAAACCCTGCATAAAACATTATTCCAAATTGTATTTTAATTATATCCTTCGCCAAATTATCTTTTAGAGTGTTTCTCGATTAATCCCTTGGCCAATCACTTTGGGGCTATTCCGAATTACTTCCTTATAATGCACAATTGATTAACCCGCAATAAAATCTAAATAAAACGGGCGAATAAATCCAGCATGATGCAATTCACTTTAAAGGTTTTCGAAGGTCCGTATTTTAGGGTTTCGATGTTGTCAGTCGAATTTTTAGGGCGTTACAAGTTCTTACCGCCATCAAGTCCATCCACCGCACCGGCTTCATCTGGATATTCAATGATGGAGGCAACAGCGGTTTTCTGGGCTGGATCTGGCCATGGCAGTGGCCTCGGAACCATACCGCTGCTCGTCGCCCACCGGATTTGTCTCCCTTCTCGGCGCCACCGCCATCACGGTGGACGTGCGGACGGAGACCGAGATGCGCCCCCGCCTCGGGGTGCTGGCCGGGGCCATGATGGCCACGGTGGTGGGGACGAGGAGGCTTTGCATCGTGGAGGCAGGAGGATGGGGAGGTGGTGGCGGCGATGATGGAAACGAGGCAGAGTGGCTTGGCTGGCTACGGTGGAGGGGAGGGCCTAGATCCGAAAATAATGGAGAGTGAGGGGGAAGAAGTGGGGGCGGTTTCTCTAGTGGGGCCACTGAGTAGTATAAATAGTATGTATAGTTGATAGGCCACCGAGTAGTATAAATAGTATGTACAGTTGATAGTAACAAAATTACTATGTCATAGGATAGGGGTGAGAGGAGAGGGGGAGAGCAGGGTATGGCGCGGAGGGGGTTGGGTTGTACTGTACTATACTATACCCCATCTGTAGAATAGTACTTCTATTGTTTTATTTTCAAATTTATATCAAAATTTTTGCACTAATTATTTAGTGTCATTAGTTACATAAAATGTACATATTGTGCACTCGAACAAAATTTTCAATCATTTTTCAAGCTTATATTCAAACCTAAATCATCAAGGGCATTAAAAACATTTGCCACCAAAGTTAACAGTGAAATAAAAGAATATGTAACGGCAGGGGTAAGGAAGGGATCAAGTTGAAATTCTAGAGTTATAGAAGGTATCGGGTAAATTTTAGGGGTATAAAAGAATTTGAGTGAGTTTTCAAGGATATACAGGGAATTTACTCCATTGGAATAGACAGCACATGCAGTAGTGACAATGGTGCCACTATGCCACCTGCCGGTGAGGGAAGAACAATGTTAGGATCAGAATCTCCATGAAAATTTTTGTGCCAGAACTAAAGAAATTGTACGATAAAACTCAGAAATAGGGGTACAATAAAAAAACAGAGGATATCATTTGTACTTACCTGTCAGTTGATCCGTAAATAGGATACAAGAAGAAAACATAGTGCTTAAAGCTTAATTAGTCAGACACCACTCATGCTTCATGGTTCTATTTTATACAATGCAATGCTCTAAGAGTCTAGAATAATGCTTCCAGTTTCCAACGCGCTCGGTACGAAATGAGTTGAAATTCCTTTTTCCAGGTGATATGAAGTTTCACACCGTGGAAAGCAGAACGATTGAAGATTTAAATAAATGAAAAGCAGATTGGACTAGGAAGACAGAAAATAGCAGATTGGACTAGGAAGACAGAAAATATTCTTGAAACCAGGGATGAAGAGTTCTCAACCCTCGCAAGTCAAGCGAGTTGAAAAGATGGATCCGAAGAATTACAGTTTTCAGAACAGAGTGCAAATATTGTAGGAAAGGTTGAGATGATAACTATGCTTTGGGTGACGCACTGTGGTTGATCTAGGCACAAGTGTACCTTGGTGCAGCATATTGAGCAAGTGGCATTTCCTGGTGCCTCTTTTTCCAAACACTCTCTGGTGCATATACGTCTCATTTGCTTGTGCAAGCTACAATAGTTGCCTCTTTCATGTCACTTTTGTAACTGAACTGCTGTGGCATGAAAAAGATATATAGACCTTCACTGTTGTGATGTTGTAAAACGACTGTGGTATGGTTATATAAGATGCCTGTTGTCCATACCCCACATTATATCAGCTCAGCTAGTTAGTAATGTATCAAGCATTATTGTTGCACCTACTTGGCAGCGGTTCCTTTTTTTTGGAAGATACCATGCATACAAGCTTTACATGCATGCTTCGTACGCACCAAATAGTAAATAACACGGAATATTCTATAAAAAATAGACATGTACTCCTAATAGAATTACACATATCTGTAAAGTCTCATAATCAAATTTATTATATTCTAGCTGTAAAAAAAAAGAAAAATCTAACAGTTTGAGTAGTGAAAATCTGTCAGAATCTCATCTTTTTTATTACAGCTAAAATATAATAAATTTAAAGATAAGATGAATTTGAAGATAAGATTTCACACATATAATACTATTGGGAAGTATATGTCCAATTTTTTTATAGAATTTTTCATTAACATGTGGTAATTGGTGTGCACGAGAAGTTTGTATCCATAAGATATTCCCTTTCTTTTTTATGTATTTTAGAGTAAATAGTAGATAGTTACCACTTGGCAGTATTTTTTTTGGTGCTACTAGATTGATTACTGATGATTTTCTAGCTATTCAATGACTTGTACCAATCCATAACAAATGACATTGGTCATATTATCCTCATTTAGAGGCATGGAAGGTACTTGTTTTTATCCCAACACCAGACCAGAATTAAGAACAAAACCCACACACACATTCTACCATACTCTCTTATAACAATGGCAGGGCACATTTCTAAATACCATGCCCCTTTCTAACTATTAATTCAACAAGTGGGTGCATCCTGTAGTCCGTTTCCTCGTCGATGACATTGTGTCGTGGTCATCTTCTCGTAGGCCTGAAGGATCAGCACATACAATTGGAAGTTCTCACAAGAGGCGTGCGTCAACTAATTCGCAGCTATGGATCTTTGCTGAAGTTGCAGGAAGAATTGCAAGCTTTTCAGATATGCTAATTTGACGCAACACAGTCAAAGACAAGTTCCACTTCCACGCCCCGTTGAGTGATCACTACGTTTAGAACTTTAGATTGTATCCTGCTTTCACTTTTGTCTAACGATATATTTAAGAACAAATTCTACGACTCAAAGTTCCCAGTGCCTCCCCATCCCACAGGAGATATACTTTGGTTCTGAGTGAATATGCCTCCCTTTCCCATGATATATACTTTGGTAGTTTGACTAATTTCTTCGTTTTCAAATACTTCTGTTGGTTCTCATCAGCATCCTCTCTCATAATGAGCTCATTTAGCTGCTAGTTTTACCGCAGAGAACAAGTGCTTGGTTGCTTCAGTTTATTGGCCAGCATGGATTTGAAACATGAGCCCATTATACATGGTGTTCTCTACTGGTAGTAGCAAGAAAAATCTGTTTGATTTTATTTGATCAAAGGGTTTAGATCAATTTGTACTACCACCCTAGTTAGCGGTAATAAAAACATGGACGGATATTATTGTAAAAAAATAGATGTGGAGGGGTATAAATGAGGCCGGCGGAATGCAGGACCACAGATTAATCTAGATAGAAAAACGTAAAATGATAAAGTTACCCCTAATCACTGTTTAGTACATTGCTAATTTATCTTGGAAAAAGTATGAATTACCCTCCTGAATTATCGCAGTCAACCGAATTACCCCCTAAACTCGAAAACCAGACATCCTTCACCCCTAACTATGCCAACCGGACAAATAACCCCCTTGGCTCAATCCGCGGCGGTTTTGGTCCTACTTGACATACACGTGGCAGTCCAGGCAGCAATTCTTTTAAAAAAATAGTGGGGCCCACTGTTAGATCTCTCCCCTCCCACCTCTCTCCACTAGCGCAACCACCACCGCGTGCTTTCGCCGATGACGCCATCTAGTCTCCCATCGTCCCCCCTCCTCCTCCTCCTCCTCCTCCTCACCCACCACCAGAGATGACCCCACGGGAGAAGCCGCCACCGCAGATGACGTAGACAACGAGGGCCGCCCCTGCATCTCCTCGCGAGACAGCCTTCCCTGCCGAGCCGAGCTCCTCCTCGGGCACCGTCAGGGTGCACCTCCTCCTCGGCCTCCGCCAGCGGAGGAGGCGGAGGTCGCTCGGGCGCCGGTAGTGGAGGCGCAGGCGGAGGCGCGTAGCTATCCTTGGCTCCAGCGCCCCCAGCTGGCTCCACCCCCGCTCGCTGCTGTCCTCGACTCCCCCTCCATCGCCCAGCTGCCTCCGCCCCCGTCTAGCTCGGCCTAAGCCACCTCACCATTGGAAATCCCTATAGGCTGTCTCCGGGCGTTGCTCGGCACGAGTGAGAAGAGAAGCGAGAGGGAGTTGAAGAAGGAGAGGAGCGAGGGGACCTCGCCGCTGGCCGCCCGGGCGAGCTCCGCCCGCCACTGCCTCCACTCGAGCTTCTCGAGGCCGACCAAAGGGGAGAAGAGGGTAGCAGCGACCGGATTTAGGGGAAGCGGTTTGCTCCGCCTCTGCCTCCACCCCTAGCAACCTGAGCTCCTCTCCCCTCTCCCAACAATGTTGCCGCCTTCAGCCCTCTCCTCGGTCACCCCTCCACCCACCGCAGTGCGCCCTCGCCGAGTTGCAGCCGCCCGCTACGTCCTCTGCCCGCCATGCCCACGATTAGGGGCCACCCAACTGCACCAAAGAGATGAGGTACTCCATATGACAAGTGGGGCCCTTGTTTTTTATTTTTTTATGATTAGATTGCAACATTAGTGCCACGTAGGTCCAAAACCACGATTGGATTGTCACATTAGTGCTATGAACGACCAAAACCCGCTCCGGTTTGACGGGGGAGGGGGGTCATTCGTCCGGTTTAACAACTTTAGTATGTCAAATGTCTGGTTTTTGAGTTTGTGGGTAATTTGGTCGATCACGATAGTTCAGCAGGTAATTCATACTTTTTCCATTTATCCTTAATAACAAACGATTCAGATTATTTTTACTAGTTGTATAATACTACTAGTGGAGAGCACCGAAACATCGCTCTTGAAACATAGGACGTTGATTTAACTCATACACACCGGTACTTCAGCCTTCATTTGTTTAGTAAACCTCTCTGCGTACAACTGTTATAATCTGTAAATGAAACATTTTCTTGATGATGGCACATCATAAACAGGATAACTATAGTTCACCCAAAAAAATCAAAATAACTGCAGCAACGGTTTACACCTAAATTTAGCACCTAGATTCGAATTAGGAAAACATTGCCAAAATTTGGAAAGCGATGTGTTTCCTTCACGGAGCCGATCTGACCGGTGGCATGTGGCCGATCTGACTGGCTTAGTCGGACTCTGAGTTGTTTTCGTCGAGTTTCGGGTTTCCTTACTCGGGAAGGTATGTTTCGGGTTTCCATTAGTTTTTATCCCGAGTTGGACGTGGAGGAGGACTTATAGGAGGCAAGACCAACCCCTTTCTAATGGCCTAGACAGGTTCAATTCAATTCCCCACCCCCACAATCTCAATCTATACACAATCGAATCGTTCTTTTACTTATACTTTCAGCCATGTTTTCTACTTTACCTTAGTTTCATCCATCTTGATCGGTTTGCGCCATAAACTGTCTGCCTTCACCATGAGAGTGTGATTATCTCTTTGCAGTTTTGTCCCGTAAACCTTCCGTTCGCTCATGAGACGGGTAGTTATCTACAAATCGATCTAAATCGGTCTTTATGCTGATTTGATCTCTAAATCGGCTCCACTAGCCTGTTTAGCCGTTTTCTACAAAACCTATCTTAATTTGGTACTTTGGCTAGATCGTGATGGTTGGTGACTCCATATCATTGCAAGACGTTTAGGTGTCAATCGTGTTTTATGGGTTTACCAGAAAAAAAGTTGCCAACAGCAACATCAACAAATCTTACAGTCAACCGGTGCGTGTTTCACCCTATCACTTTTGGCGTCATCTACTTAAATAAATTGAACTCATTTTTCCTTGGATCATCGATAGAGACAAATGCCGTGATCAGTATGCTGTACATGGGGAAACTGCAAATGCCATGAGAGCAGAAGCACTACACTGTAGATGTGCCGCTGCTGAATGAGTGCAGTGCTCCATCATTTGGAGGAGGAACGGACATGATGGATGAGTAATTTCAGCTAAGGTTTCTAATATTATTAGGGCATATTTCCCTTAAAATTCATTGTTTGCAGCACCATGTAACAAAGTAACAATGGACTAGTGTGTGTCTATAATTGTGTAGCTCGAGTTCCAGATGCCTCCCTTTCCTATAAACTACACACTCTCATTTGGCTTTATATCCTCCATCATACTTTTATGCTCTTGCTCCTGAGCTTCAAGTGAGACATGACGAACTTCTATTGCTGGTTTAATGATAGTGGAGCGCATAGCCGTTGAGTATTTATTGCTTAGCTATTTATAGCTGAATAGCTGAATTTGTTTTTTTTTTTTTTTTGTGAGATGCGTGGATTGAATTTAGTGTTGCGTAGGTTGGTGCAATGACATATCATCTACATTATGAATTTATTTTATAACATTTCATTATCATTTGAATAATATGCAAGATATGAGTGCATGCGTATTCTGAAAGGACATATAGTCTAGTGGTTGTAGTGACCTTAGTAGTAACTTAAGTCCTGAGTTTAAATCTTTATAGGAGCGAATTTTAAGACTACATATATCCCGTTAGAGATAGAGGCTAGGTAAAAATACCTTATTAAAAAAATGAGTGTATGCGTACTTGAGTTGTAAATTAAATGGATGTTTTCAGATCAACGGTCTTTTGCTTACGCAAACTATAGCATAGTTGCCTCTTTCATGACCACGCCCTTTAATCTTTAAATAGTAGGTGTATTGAACATTATTATTGCAGCAAATTGTCAGCACTTATTATTTTTTATATATGGAGTAAAATATAGTAGCTAGCTACCATTCTGAACATTTTTTTTGCTACTTGCTAGTTCAATAGACTGACTATTGATGATTTATCGCAATTCACTTATTTCTACTATTTGTAAAATAATAAAAAAACACAATGGCCTTGTTCTATTCCATGTCTTACATGCACGTATCTTTTAATTAGAAAACCACATGGTACTCTTCTTTTAAATATCAGTCCATGAAAACAACAAACAAATTATTGTACGTTTGTACCATACACAGTCAGTCAGACACATATATACAAGATCCATGATAATGAAAGTAAAACAGTTGTACAGATCAAGTTCACAGCGCCTCCCTCTCCAATAATATTCTTTAGCAGGTTGATTAGATTCACTAATTCTTCAATTCTTCAATTCCCAAATATTCTTGATCGTTCTAATGAACATCATCTCTGTTGAGAAGCTTGCTTACTAGTTGCCATTTATTGAAGAGCACGCATGTGAAAACGTCGACATTGAATTAATTCAAACACACATAGGTAGTTCATCCTGCCTGCAGCAAATTGTCAAGATGTCCGTAGGCAGTTTCTGTAGGGATACGCGTAGGCTACGATAGCATAAAACAAAATTTTTCTAACACATAAATCAGGAACCATACAAGTATGAGATCATATATCGTTACCACTCGACGCGCTGCGCAGCGGAAGTATGCGCTAAGGAGCCGAAGGAATCATCGCGATATAGCGCGCGCCGATGTAGAGGAAGTACTCGATAGCAGCGGCTCAAACTTCTCCTCGTGCGTTCTCCTCGCCGTGCTCCCACGCCGATCAGCACCGCAAGACAGCGGCGCCTCCACCGGTATCCACACGTCCAGGGAAGGAACACCACGCGCAGATGTGCTAGCACCCGCGCGCGGCTAGAGTTTGCTCATGGAGGGGAGTGGCGGCTAGGGTTTCACGTGGCGTGATGTGTTCATACCGCCGGCCACACCCCCTCACGTATATATAGGAACCACGTCCGGGCCTCCAAGACCCATACGAGTCCTACTGGGATCCCTATCCGAATTGAGTGCATATTGGATCTCCATCCAATCCCTTTATTCTGGCCCTTTAAGCGTGCGACCCTGTAGGTTCATGCACACTCGGGTGCAACCCGAAAACTCCTTTTCGGTTCACGTGTCAACAGCGGCTCCTAGCAGAACGTATTGACTCACCGAGCGTACATAAAGATCATATCGGCTGAACCTTTAGTGTTTACTTGTATGAATCCCTTTGCCTCATGATATCGATTAAGCTCAAGGCTAGATATGTGCCATCCTCTAATAGCTCAATCATTCACTCGATCCTGTGATAGATTATATAACCTGCGATTGACTCCTCAATCACTTTTGGCATGGCCATGCACTTCCATAATCTAACATCGAGGGGCCCATAGATATCTCTCCATAGAAAGGACAAATCGCATCTTGATTATTCATATCCCACTACATGTTTCATAACACACCCGAAGACTACTTTTATAACTACCCAGTTACGGAATAGCGTTTAGCAGTCCTTAAGTAAGTCACTACACATGTTGGAAACCATGATAATCTCAGGTCTAAGAATTCTATACCAACACTAATCGAGACCACTGATAGCATTACACAAATATTTACTGTAGTGTCTCATGTCGGGTCTATCCAACAACATGTTCCCCAACATGTATCCACATTATCAATTTGGTATCTCCATACCATGATCCATGAGACATGATCATCAATCAATACATGTATTGATCATTTAACCATATTTGTTCTACATATGATATTTGATCAGGGATCCTTTAGACATAGCAACATATACTTTAGACATAGCAACATATAACATAAATAGTCTCATAAATGAATCACATATTCATTAGCCAATAATGAGTTATCTATTTCAAGGAACAATATCATATAAATATGTAAACATAGTATGTGATACAATCATC
Organism: Oryza punctata; assembly: GCA_000573905.2. NCBI lineage: Eukaryota > Viridiplantae > Streptophyta > Magnoliopsida > Poales > Poaceae > Oryza > Oryza punctata. The sequence continues at coordinate 15,771,860 of CM002491.2, read as the reverse complement.
TCTATGATTACCTCTAGGGCATATCACAAACAGTTTCAGCCTGTCTTCTGAATAGCTTTCTAGACACATGGGAGAACTATGCCCATGACTGAAATGGTCACATCAGAAAGCAAGAGTACGACAACAGTAAGAGCAAATATCTGTGGTGTGCATGAGGATTATTGTTCATCGTTGCTGGAGTAATTTCTGGTACTAATTAAACCCCTCTCCATTGATCCCTAGTAAACTATAAAGGAAACATTTTCATGATGGTGCATATCATGAACAAAAATAACTATACGATTTTATATTATTTTCTAGCAACAAACTGTCAAGCAATGGGTGCGTATGTTTCATGTCTTACATTCCATATCATCTAGTAAAAATAATAAATGGAACTCAGTTCTTCACCAGGTTATTGACAGAGCTCTACCACAAAGGCCGTGATCTGTGCACATTACATGGGAAACTGTTAATGCCCTGAACCAGCAGGCTTGTCCATATTTCTTGATGTGTAGAGCACGCTAATCTTTTAATTTTGAAGGAATGATTCAAAGGAGCACGCTAATCGATTCTCAGGTCTATGGTTATGCCAGGCCATATTTCCCTGAAAAACCACAGTGACCGCTCCTTCTAATGTCTCCTGTAAAATCTGAAGAGATCGGGGTTCCTGGTGTCTCCCTTTCCTATAAATTACTCTCATTTGACAAAGCCTCTACTGTACTTTTCTCCTCTTGATGTCCAACTTGTGAGACATGATGAGCTTCTATTAATTGTGGGTTTTACGACAGAGAAGTGTCCAAGCCCTTCTATTTATTTGATTAGCATACATGCCAACAGGGGATTGATTAGTGAGGTCACATGGCATATCACAAAAAAATTTATTTTCTCATCTCCCATGACTTTGGGTCATCAAGGCGAAGGAGTCTGGCATAGTAAAACATTAGATGACAATATTCTGTATAAATTGATTTTACTCTGCCTGACTAGTGTAGTGAAAACATTTTCTTTTAATTTCTATCATGCCTAAAGATAAAGAAAAGTAAAAAATGCATTATCATGTACCATTTGTTCTGATGTTCTTGACAATGCCATGGTGTGCAATATTGCTTTTACATAGGGAAGATTGTGGCTTGTCAGTGCAAAGTAGAGAAAAAAAAAGTGCACAACAAGATGCAAGTACAGTTGAAGAGAGGAAGATGCAATATGGGCAACAGTGCCAAGACAAAGACTTGGGGATATATTGCTGAATTACCAACAGTAAGAACTGCACACAATTGGGATCAATCCCAACAAGTATTGGTTAACCATTAGCAATATTATCAGGTGAGACTTATGTACGAAGAAATGTTGCAGACAGTACACACCATTTCATAGAAGTCGAGGGACGTGTTCGCTGACATGCGGCCCCATCACTCATGGGCCCATATGTCAGTGACCACATTAGGTGGGATGTTATATTGGAGGATCCTCTTCCCCTTGTCATGCTTGAAGTAAAATTGATCAGAAAATATGTTTGTATGTATGCTTCGATGCTGTAAATTCTGCACACCGCTTTTTCTTTGATGCCTGTTTTGTTTGAAAAAGCCAGCAAGGCATCTAGACGATCAGCTTGTTTATGCAATATTGAAATCTAACAATCATGAAAATATGAGAAAAATTCGAAAACATAGTACCATGTATCACTCCATGAACACGCATGGCTAAATTCAACGATGTGAAGATTTATAAATAATGAAACTATAAATCATAACCAAATTTGTTTTTTTCACGATGTGAAATTGACCATGGACTTGAAAATATTCATCAATGGAACTGCTATAAAAATTAACTTCTACAACCAAGTTTCCATGATCTCATTCATACAAGACAACAAAATATGCAATACTGCATATGAAATTCCAAAATGTTTGAATTTTAATGACACGATGCTCGCCAACCTCAAAAGAAAACAACACACATAACCTTGTCTCAGTCAACAAAAGTACAGATCCTCTTTATTCCTGTAAATGTCAAACAACTGCTTAGAGCACTGTATTGCAAATTGCTGGATGAATTTGGGCCCTGTAGCATCATGGTTCACTAGGTCTTCTTTATTCTTCTTCATTGGCCCATTAATATCACCATCCAAAAGAAATTCTGCCAACTGTGTTGCCCTATTCACAACAACAACAAAAAAAAGAGAATAGTTTCAATAATTGAGATGATCAACAAAATTGTTACAGTCACACACACACATGTACACACATGTATGTATGCATGCATGCATGCATGTATGTATGTATGTATGTATTCAGTTGGAATTAAACAATTATTTTCAGTAAATCTATGTTAGTTAGCATTGCCTTTCAACTTTTTAGGGAAGTTAACCATATATGCAATTTGAGGTGAACCCGATTACATCACACTGAAAAATGAATACAAATTTCAAGAAGTAATCAATGGTACCCTATAAAACACACCACATAAAGAACCTAGTGAGCGCATTGAGCATGCATGCGTGTAAGGTCATCTCATAATCAACATAGTAAATTCCATTATATTTTGTCCACTTAAAGAAAGTCTTTTAGTTTTATATATATCTTTCTTTCTCCTGTATCGTAATAACAAGGGCAACATAGGGTATATATTCATCATTTTCTATACGTAAGGACAAAATCCACCCCAACCGTGGAGATCTACTGTTAGTGTATTGTTAGTGTATTTTGTAGATACCTGTTTTATCAAAAAAATATTGTTACAATTCACCAGTCATAAATATTAAACTAAACAGAAACTCTATCAATAACACCTTACTGACAATTCCTATAAAGCATTTAATGATGCTTTCCACAACATACACAGTTAACAATAGTAATTTCAATGAGCCTGATAAAGCATTTTTCTAATGAATGATTCCTATAAAGCATTTTGTTAATGAAAGATCATATATATGACAGCCATATAAATGTTTCTTAGAATAACCGTTCTACATTACAGTCATGAGCTACAGTGAGAAAAATGTTCAGCCTCAGTCACATAAACTAAAAAAAAACAAGATTCCAATAAATTGTGGCTCAAATTCATAATCAAATATTTATATAACTAGTTTGTAAATAAATTATACAATACAATATGTATATAATATAACTTTCATTCCTAGCATTCAAACCTAATATTTAACGTAACATACCTGTAAGCCTGACTTTCATTGAGGGTAGTAAACTTAGTTCGTTCTTCACATGTTAATTCATCAATTAGCTTCTTTTGGCGATAAAGAGCGCAAATAGCTCCCATGCAAAGCTCCACATTTTCCATGAATCTCATAACCATATTTTCCTCAGACTCCCACGAGCTGGTTTCCATTTTTGACAGCAGAGAGACACTTTTACCGCTGGATGGGAGCACCAAAGAGAAGGGTACTTGCTCACTCATAAAGGGGCCTCCACTTTCTTCCATCCAAGCATCAAAAGAAAGTTGGTTCATCAGATTATTCAAGTGCAAATGGGATAATTGGTTCTGCATTTCTATATTTCCCTGGTTTGATTCCGCAACCAAAGGTGGGCTCATATCGGGGATAGAGGCAAAACTAGTTGCTACTTGTGCTGGAGCTATTGGAGAACCACCCATGGATATCAGCCCCAAGGAAGAAGGTTGCTGCATAGATGATGGTAGCAAGGGAGCACTTTCCTCTTCAATTCCATATTCTTGATCAACAGTTCCCAACTCAGAAAATACTGATCTCTTGTTCCAATTTCTCTCTTGATCATCTGATTCCAAAAGTAAAGGTGGACCTAACGAGATCACAGTTGGAGGGGGTATGGTGGCTATAATCGGTAAATCCGACAATGATACATTCGTGGATGCAGGAATTGTGGATGAAAGTGGCAGTTGCAATTGTAGAATGCATTTGAAATCATTTGACATGGTTGGTGTTGGCTTGATTGAAGTCTTGCATGGCCTCCCTCTTTTTTTGGTGCTCTTGACGTTGCTGATGCAACGAGGATTCTTGTGCAAAACGGGTGGGATGGTCATGTTGTCCATTGCAACCCTCTTCCACTTGCTAGAAGAACTTGAATGATAGGTGCCACTTACCTCATTTTTGTTGGAGTTGATATTAGTCTTCTTGCCACCTTGACTATACGCGCACTCCTTGGCTAGAATATCACACTCCATCTGAAGTGCATCAATCTTGGCTTGTAGACAGGCCTCAGTCTCGGTAGCCCTACGCTCACGCTCGCCAAGCACACGTGTGGCCACCTCGTAATCAGCCATGCAATTTGTGGTTTGGAGGTGGCGCACAAGGTTGGCACCGGAGAGTTGCGTTAGCTCGGCCTCGGTGTCATAATCGGAGGCCATAGTGATGGTTGCGGCGGCTCTACCCCTAACCTAGCCTAGATTGGATCTTGGGGAAGGGGATTGATTTAGGGAATTGCGCAAGTGGGTGATTTGGTAGGATCTTTGATTTGGGAATAGCTTACTAGTATTATTGCTATCATTAAATAGTGTAGTACAATTGTACTATGTACTACACTACCACACTGCTCTGACCTATCATCTTTTCTACTTTGGTTCATTTGACTAATTAGTATTTTTTTAGAGGCACAGGGAGGATGTGTGTTTGCATTACCCTCAAACTTACCCAATTGTTGAAGAATGAATGGCTTGTACTAAATATTCTATAGGAGGCAAAATTGATCCAGGCATGTTTCTTGGCATCTCATTTTTCTAATGCCTCATTAGTCCCTCTAAATACAACAATCAAAATGTAATTTCTTAAACTTATTCAGTGAAATGTAAAGAGTGGAAATATTTTTGCCAGCTTGCAAATTCTCAGTTGATGTGCACCCATCCATCATTTATCCTCGTTTGAAGTTACTTCTTAAACTCCAATCCAAGTTGTATATTCTATATAGGCCTTCATTTAAGGAGAAATATCGACATACAAAATAAAAACAATCTTCTATGCATTTGAATTTGGGTGCAATATATATTCTTGTGAGGTTGGAGGAGAGGAAGGGGAGAGGGGTTTGGTAATGACTCTGCACAATCAAGATGGAAGCAACATATGTAATGGCATCCAAAGTAATAGCAGCTGAGTTCAGAAAGTAACTATCTGCGAGTAAGGTTGCCAAGCGTGGTTTCTGGAGCAGAACACAATGCCACTACCATAGAACTCCTTGTTCGTTATGCCCTGTTAATGCCGATTAGGCAAGAACCAACATTGATAGCCATTTCCTAACTTCTAGGACTCATACACGCAATGAGAAGAGAAAACCTAGCACTGATGATCCCACGCTAGTGCTGATTTTTGAGTTGAACTGACATACCAAAACAACTACTAGTGCCAGTTTTTTTTAGAGGAATCAACATACAAAACCAAGCTAGGAAGCGCACAGGTTGAGCCAAGCTGCGTCAGGCAAAGGGCGATATTCTTTAAGTCTGGTGGTATCTGTCTCCCGCTCTCCACAAACCCCTCTCCCCATCTCGTTTCTTTACTCATCGACCTCCATGTCCCCACCATCATTTGGGTCCCTTGTCCGCCGGTGGCGACCTCCTCCCCCCCCTCTTTGTGGCTGCTGTGGAAACTGCTTCTCCCTCGCCTCCTCCACCGCAGCCCTAGCAGAAATCGTTGTTATATTGGATCACAGCGCCTCCTGCTAGTGCTTGTCCTATTGCGGTGGTCTAGTGTTGATGTTAGGTCATTAGATCCAGCTGTGATGAGCTCGGGGGTAGCCAAATCCGGCCGCCACGAGATCAGGGGTGGCCAGATCTGGTCACCATGATCTTTGATGTAACGACGTTGGGAGGGAGCAGCGACGACAATGGCAAATGCCTCTATTGCCCGAGGCAGAATGAGTTATTATGCTCATGGCTACTGGTAAAACTCATACTCTGACTTTATATATCGCTATATTTTCTTTCAGGGATAAATCCCTTTGTTTCATGGAGTTCTAAATACATTCGAGCCTTGCAACTCTATTGTAATAAAGCATGTGGCAAATGGACTGTTTGTGCTCGGTAAGCAACCAGTTTTGCCTGCATGATCCCACATGTACTAGTAAGGTTATAAGAAGAGTAGAAATGAATCCATTGAAAAGTACCGCACAGGCAACTGCAATTCAGTTAGCCGCCGTCTCTTAAATTTCACGTACCACCTAAGGTTAAACAGAGTAGAAATGAGCCATGTTTTTAACTGATCAAGGTCGTTTGCACCTGTAGTTTAACATGACAAACACGCTGAGTGCGCAGCGATCTCTTCCAGCCTGGCGCCACAGTCCTCACAATTTATGGAGGATTAAGCCACACTTTACTTACATGATCACAATTTCATTATTTCAGCAACAACGGAAATGTTTAAAAGGGGTCCCAATTGTTTAAATTCATGTGACTGTTTAAGCGCCTTTTCCATCCTAACACAGGAAACACCCATATTTCTATGGGTACTATTAGCTATCAAATACAAAAAACAATATAATGCACATAGCACAAATGTGGCATCCAACACAACTCGATGTATTCAGACCATACAACGCGTATTGTACTTGGTTTTCACCTCCAATGAAATTAATTTGTAATTTGAGTACTTTGCAATATGAATGATTCACAAGTTGGGCTCACACTAAATACATTTGGCTCTTTTTCAAAACTACATACAAATCAGACTTCATTTTCCATTCTCACCACTTTATAGAAATAGATTAATTATCACTTATCAGAAAATTCTTTTGTATAAGATTCTTCTTTTTCCCCTTTTGGAACTCTGGCTTTAAGAAAGAAAAAGGTAACATTCAAAAGTTTAATCTTGTACCAGACATTCAAGTAATGTTGTACTAACGGTTTTGCAGAGATCTAATTTAGAAAGTAAAATAAAAGGGAAGACTTATGGGAAACACTATTTGCAGGTAGTGCTATTAATTGGTCTCTAGGTATTGCCTTTGGAATTTTGCTTCTACGGTTGTGTGGGGATATTCCTTCTCTGTAAGTGTAGAAGGGATATCCAAAAGCAAAAAAGAAATATTTTAAGAAAAACCAAGGGCCTTCTTCTAGAACCACTAATATCATCACATGAAAATGCCAGTGATAGAACAAAGATTTTCTCTTTGGATGAACTGAAGAACACAACAAATAACTCCGATCCAACACGTATTCTAGGTAGCGGAGAGGATCTTACATTTTAAGAAGGAATCTTATTTGACCAAGGCTATGAAAAAAAATCTTAAGATTGAGGTAAGAATAGTTTTATCAATTCATCAAATGAGGTTGCAATATTATCTCAGATAAATCATCGAAATATCGTCTAGATGTTGTCTTGAAACAGACACCACTAGAAAAATGATTTTTCATTGCATCACCCTAAAATTTGAGTTGGCAGCCAAACGCACAAACCGCTAGCAACAACGTAACAAGGGGTGGGGGCTCCGGGCTGCAAACATTAACAGATCATCACTAGCGGCCTAGTTAAGAGGGCCTCCATTGAAGATGTATTCATTTTCACCGGCGGTGCGCTTAATACCCCGACAGGTAACGTGGGCCGCCAACGAAAATGTATCCCTTTTCACTAGCGGCCCACTTAAGCCATCGTACTCCTATTCTTTTCTCTGGTGGTGGATTAAGTGGGTTGCTAGAGAAAATTAGATTTTCGCTGGCGGCCCCTAAGAAGCACCGCCATTAAAAACCACACCCACATAAAAAACTCAGTCGGCCACGGGTGCATTAAAAAAAGCACGCATATCTCCTCTTCTTCTCCTCAGATCAAGATCCACTCCTCTACTTCTCCCTCACTGGCGCACCTTCCTCCTCTCCACTCCCCTCACCGGGGCACCCCACCGCCTCACTCATCTCCTCCTCCCTCCCCATCGGTGGTAGGTCTAGCGGCGGTGACTTGCATAGGTGACGGCGGCTTCGGCAGAGGGAAAGGGAGTGGTGGTGGCGGCGGCGACCGCCAGCAGCGGCGGATCTGGCGATGGCGGCTGGGCTCGCGCAGCGGGGTGGCAGCATCGGCAGATCTGGCGACAGGGACTCCTGTGGGCAATGGATCCAGCGATAGCGACCGGGCTCGCAGAGTGGGGTGGCGGAGGTGGAGGCCAGGCTCGTCGGAGTGGGGTGGTGCAAGAGAGCCTAGCTCCTCTCCTCTCCTCTCCAAATCCGGAGTGGGGTGGCACATGGGAGCCTCTCCTCTTCGGGCTCAGCGGCCGAGACCGGCGGTGGCAAAGGGAAGGGGTGGCGTTGGTGACTCGCGAGGGTGGCGGAGCAGTGGCGGGGACCACCGTGGGAGATGGATGTGGCGGCGGCAACCAGACTCGGTGGAGTAGGTGGCGCAGGGGAGCCTCCTCTCCTCTCTAGATCCGGAGTGGGGAGGTGCAGGGGAGCCTTTCCTCTCCTGGCTTGGTGGCAGTGACTGGCGGAGGCAAAGGGGAGGATGACAGCAATGACCGGCGGTGGGTGGGTTCGGCGGTGGCAAGGAAGCCTTCGTGGCGGGGCTCGGTAGCGGGCAGTGCGTGCGGCCATGGCGGCCGGCGGCGCTGATTTTCAATTTTTTTTTGACCCCAAAAAATATTTTCACTGGTGGTCCTCCTTAGCTTGGCGCTAGTAAAGATGGTATTTTTGCTAGCGGTTGTCTTAGCATGCTGCCTGCAAAACTTCATTTTCGCTGGCGACCGGTCGACCGCTAGTGAAAATGCATTATTTTTACTGGCCTTAAAACACTGGTGGCACTACGGGCCATTAGCAAAAATCTATTTTGGCCTCTAGTGAAAATGATTTTTCTGTAGTAGTGTTGTTATTATTCATAAAATCTCAGGCTCATATTTATACCCAAAAATACAAACTTGTCCGTCATGGACACGACTCATATTGTCCTATTACAACTCCAACTTAACAAACAAGTCCCTTAGGCGGACTCTTAATCGAAAAATATCTATAAAGAAATTACATAAAATCCTAATTAATAGATACAATTGCCAATCTTGGACTCCATCCTTGCCTGGCAATATTTTCGCAATCCTTCTTTCAAACCCGACACTGATCATGTAACCAATATCGACTGTATTGGCTAACCGTATTGAACTTGGTATCAGCCGATGCAGTCTTCGAGCTGATGCGCACTCTGTTTCCGAGAATCCTGTATATCTTCAAATCCACTTTGAATTGGTCTTCGTTTACGATTCATATACTTGCCATAGATCATCGTCAACAGTCGGGCTTGAATGTTCCCTGAGTAGACACCTGCACTGCTTTCATAAGTTGGCTTGCTGCTTTGCGAATAGCCTCGCCGAATACAAGGGAGCCATCAGTGGGATCGAGCGTTCCACCGTGAGCATAGTACCAATTTTGGAACATTCAGGCCAGTTCGTTGTGGCCAGCTCGATACCCTTTTCTATCAACCCGGTTTGCAATTTATCCCACTTGGGGATGCCTTCTTATAGCCACTTGACCCTAGCCGGTGATGGTACTGCTTCATAGCGGCATTGACTATATTCTTTTCTATATGCGCTTGCCCGCACTGGGAGGTCTTGTATTCGACAAACGCATCCCAATGATCCCTCAGCTTGGTTAATATGTCGAAATCAGGTGTTGGACCCTTCAGGACGTATTTCTTATACATATCTAACTTGTAGTTCTGGAACTGTTCAACCATTTTCTTCAGAGTCCAGTCTTTCAATCTTGGCTGATCTGCCTCATGGAATGTGAAGGTCTCGAGCAAGGTGGTCCGAAGCATGTCTTTCTCCGTATCTGGGAGATAACTTTGGTCATCCCCACCTGACATTGATTGCCGCCAGTTCACTGTGCTGATGGGCACGTGATCCCTCATGACCACAAACTTCCTTAGTATACCGGTTGGGGCTACTGGTTCGCCATCTGGGCCACTTCAGTAATAAGGTGCCTGCCCTCTAGCTTCCTCGCAGCACCTCGCTATCTGCATACCCTCTTCTCTCCAACTGTCGATTGCCTTTTCGTGGGGTGGCGGCGGCGCGGGGTGGCACAGGGCGTGGCGGCGACTACACGGGGTGGCGCGGCAGGGCATGGCGGTGGTGGACCGGGGAGGCACAGCGCCAGCGGCCGCAGATCGAGGGGGAGAGAGAGACAGGAGAGAAGACGCGGTGGTGGTGAGGTCAGCGGCCAAACCTTGAGGGCGGCGCGGCGGTGAGGTCGGTGACGACGTACGGCATCGGAGATGACGAAGATGACGGCGACAACAATGGTGGCAAGGGCGGCAGCGTTGAGATGATCGGTGTGAGATAGGAAGAAAAGCAGCTAAGTGTGGATCGGGGGAGAAGACGATGCACGCTCATATATATACCCCGTGAGCTTTAGTCCCGGTTGGTGGCAACAACCGGGACTAAAGATCTTATCTATATTCCCTGTTGTGACCACCAACTGGGAGTAACCGGGACTAAATATATCTTTACTCCCGGTTGGTGCCACCAACCGGGACTAAAGATGTTATCTATATTCCTGATTGTGACTACCAACCGGGAGTAAAGATATCTTTAGTCCCGGTTGTTGACACCAATCGGGACTAAAAATTATTTCCCGTTATTTCCAAAATTTCTTTTTTTCCCGGCTAGGGTTAGCAATGGGGACTAAAGATTAAAACATTTTAATGTCATATGCCAGATTTAAATAGTTTAAGAATATTTTAAATATAAATAATCACATATAATTAACCCATATATAATTAAACATTTCAAAAATCATATGTAATTAACATATGACCTATTTAAATAGTTTAAAATTGCTATTACATTTCAAAAATCCTATATAATTAACATATGACCTATTTAAATAGTTTAAAATTACTATTACATTTCAATAATGATATATAATTAACATATGACCTATTTAAATAGTTTTACATAGTAATAATCATATGTAAATAACATATGACCAATTTAAATAGTTTAAAATTACTATTACATTTGAATAATTATATATAATTAACATGTGACCTATTTAAATAGTTTAAAATTGCTATTACATTTTGATAATCATATATGATTAACATATGACATATTTAAATAGTTTAAAATTACTATTAAATTTCAATAATCAATATATGATTAACATATGACCTATTTAAATAGTTTAAAATTGCTATGAGATTAAGATCATTTCTAATTAAATAGTTTAATCAATACATTACAAATAATTTACATCGTCCATACAATAACCTAGGTCACTGTTTTCCTCACGTACTTTCTCCTCACTAATATTCCTTCGCTATGATCGTTGCGTGAGTAAGCGGTGTCCTCCTTTGATAAGAGGATGCTCGGGTCAACCATCACCGTGAACGGAGGTTGCTTGTCAAACTAATCCTAATCTTCGTCAGTCTTATCCTCGACTCCAACGATTTTCCTTTTGCCTGGGAGAACCACGTGGCGCTTTGGCTCGTCGGGTCCTTTACCCTTCTTTGTTTTGCTATACATGTCCTTCACGTAGAAAACTTGTGTTGCGCCTCCACCAGTCAGCCTAACCCATTGGCACCGAAACGGAGGGACCTTAAGGGGTCTAGTCTAGTTTCCATATGTCCTCGATGACACCGTAATACGTGCTATTTGTACCATCGTATCTCATGGCATCGATACAAATAGCACTGTTCTGTTTTGTGCTCTTTCTGTCTTGGAGTATTGTGTAAAATGTATACCCATTGCTTTCATATCCTTGGAATATCGATATCGAGCAAGATGGCCCTCTCGCCAAAAAGGCTAGTTGTCAGTCAATCGTCTCGTTATTCATTACATGTTGTTGTAGCCAAGCGCGGAAAGTATCAATGTGATGGCATATAATCCAGGCATCGGACTTGCCAATGTTTTTTGAACGAACAATTGCCAGGTGCTCCTCTATGCAAGGAGCCACCAACGAAGATTGTTGCAAAACCGTGAAATGTGCTTTACGGAATAAATCATTGTCCACAGTCATTATTGCTTTCCTTTCAAGAGTCCCCTTTCCCCATAGTCTCCCCTCATGGTTTGATTCGGGTACCCCGATTGGACGAAGGTCTTCAATAAATTCTACGTAGAACTCAATGACCTCCTTTTTTCCATAACCCTTGGCGCTGCTTGCTTCCGGACGAGAACGGTTATGAACGTATTTCTTTAGAACGCCCATGTACCTCTCGAAAGGAAACATATTGTGTAGGTACACAGGACCGAGAATACCGATCTCATTCACAAGGTGGCATAGAAGATGCGTCATTATATTGAAGAATGATGGTGGAAAGATCATCTCAAAGCTGACAAGACATTAGACCACGTCATCTTGAGAGGCTGTTAAATTGTCTGGATCGATGATCTTTTGCGAAATCGCGTTCATGAAAGCACATAGCTTTGTTATTGTTCGCCGGACAATATGAGGAATGATACCACGAATTATAACAGGAAGCAGTTGTGTCATCAACACGTGACAGTCATTAGACTTTAGGTTTGTGAATTTCTTCTCCTTCATGTTTATTATTCTCTTTATATTTGAGGAGTTTCAAGACGGTACCTTGATGCTCTGCAGGCATTCAAACATACTTTCCTTCTCTTCCTTGCTCAGGGTGTAGCTTGCTGGACTCAAGTAATGGCTTCCTTTATCCGTTGGTTCTGGATGAAGCTCCTCGCGTTGTTGCATATGCTTGAGATCATTACGTGCTTCAAGTGTATCTTTCGACTTCCCATATACACCTAGGAAGGCCAACAGGTTGACGCTAAGGTTTTTACTGGAGTGCATCACGTCGATTGCGTGCCGGACGTCTAAAACTTCCCAATAGGGTAACTCCCAAAAAATAGACTTCTTCTTCCACATCGCCGCATGACCATCTTCGCTCTCCATAGGATGGCTGCCGGGTCCCTTTCTAAATACTACTTTCAGATCTTTCACCATAGCAAACACGACTTTTCCGTTGCGATGTTTAGGCTTAGTACGTTGGTCTGCCTTATGTTCGAAATGCTTGCCTTTCTTCCGTACAGAGTGGTTGCAACAACGAATCGACGATGGCCCATGTACACAACCTTCCTGCAGTGTTTCAGATATGTACTTTCAGTTTCATCCATACAGTGGGTACAAGCCTTGTACCCCTTATTTGACTGTCCGGATAGGTTGCTAAGTGCAGGTTAATCGTTAATGGTAATGAACAACAACGCTTGTAGGTTAAATTGCTCCTGTTTGTCCTCATCCCACATGGGTACACATTGTTTCTTCCACAACAGAACCAAATCTTCAACCAATGGTCTTAGGTACACATCAATGTCGTTACCAGGTTGCTTTCAGCCTTGAATAATGTCACACCCTGGAGTTCTTCCCAAGCCTTAAACCATTTAATAAATTGTTGCGAGAAATTATTTGTGTCATTGCAAGAGTGAAACCCTAACATTATAAATGCAAATAATAATCGGAACTGGCGTGTGGGATTCTTCTTGGATTCTACATATCAAAATATGCTAACCGAACTTTTACTGGAATTTTTAGAGCCCTAGAAATAATTTTAGCTAATTAAAATCGAGTACACGCAATTATTTAATGCCCTAAAAAATCTCTCTTTTCTTTTTCCCTTCTTTTTCCCCTCTTTTTCTCCCCCTGGGCCGCCGGCCCACCTTCCCCCTCCGGCCTTCCTCCTTCCTCCCACCGCCGGCCCACTTTCCCCCCCTCTCTCCCTCCCGGCCCAGCTAGCACACTCCCTCCCTTCGTTTTTTTTTCTCCCCTCGGGCCGGCCCATGGCCACCGCACCCAAGTCCATCCTCGCCCCCTCCCTCGACCGGGCCACCGACAGGTGGGGCCCACCTATCGGGCCGCCCCTCCCCACGCCGGCCACCTCGCCGGACCGTCCGGCGCCGCCCACGTCGCCCTCACCCTCCGAAACCACCGCCGCGCACCCCCCGGGATGTGCGCGCCACCCGCACCCGTCCTCCCCACTCCACGCCCCTCTCCCTGCAACGTAGAGCCCGGGATTCGCAACCAAATCCCGAGTCTCTCTCTCCTCCCTCCTCCCCAACTCCGGCGAGAAATCCGGAGCACGTTGGCCGGCCTCTAGCTCCAGGGCCCCTATAAAACTCCTCCCCTCACTCCTCTCTCTCTTTTCCCACTAACGCCGACCTCTCTCGCACTCTCTAGCGCCGGCCGCCGTCGTCTTCTTCCTCTCCGGTGAGTCCTCTCCGGTGAGCTCTCTCTCTCTCCCTCTCCCTCCTCACTGTCCGGCCGCGTCGCCTCGTCGCGCCGCGCGCCCGCCGGCCGCCGCCGCGCGCGCCCCCTCTGTACTTGGTCGCGCCGCCGGTCTCGCCGCCTGGCCGCCCGCACCCGGCCACGCCGGCCGCCCGCCGCGCGTGTCTCCCCTCCGCCGCGCCGGCCGCGCCACCGGCCGGGCTCGCCGCCCGCGTCGCCGCTCGGCCGCTCGCCGTGCCGCCCGCGCCCGCGTTTCCCCTTGCTCCTGCGCCCGCCGACGTGGCGTCACGTGGCCGCCACTCGTGCGCCACGCATGCGCCACGTGGTGCACCGCCGCCCGCCGGTCCCGTGGACCTAGTCCACCGTGGACCATCGCCCTTGAGCCGCTGACAAGCGAGGCCCACCTATCGGCGCCACCCCCCCTCCGATGACATCACCAGGGCTAATAATTGCGCAATAAATCAATTTAGGGTTTTCTGTTTGGTGTTAAAATGCAGTAAAACCTGTAAAATGCATAACTAATTCATCCGATGTCCGTTTGAGTACATTCAAATTGCAGTAAATTCATAAAAATACAGAGAATCCATTAAAAATACTTTTGTTCTCTGTTTCAGTAGACTTATAGCCTGTATTGCTCGTGTGCTTTGTATGTCGTGTAGAATCCGGCAGTTCGGACGCACCCGTCTACTTCGAGGTAGTCACCGAGGTTGATCCAGTACCAGAGCAAGGCAAGTCATGCTTTATTGTTGATCATATTGTACCAATTGCGCAATGCTCTACTTTCCTTTAAACGCTGCATTATTTTATAATGACATCTATATGGGTATTATTGCCCTATTTTACTCGGCCTTATACGTTGTTTACCTTGTACCTTTGATAGCTTGGGGATTTAAATGTGTAGCTTTGTGGCTTAGGGTATGCTTAGCCTGCTTAGCTCAAATAGCTCACTAAAGGGGATTCATTTAATTACTCTGGTATAGTTCCTATACATGGTAACTTTATGGAAATGCCACCATGGTATTAGTCTGAACTTAAAACATGCTAAATGGTGGGCTGTGGGTGCTTGGTTGTGCTAGTCGCACCCATGGCGATTAAGGACCGGTTCGCGGGAACCCCTGGAAGAAACACCGTGCGTACCACAAGCCAGCGTGGGCAATGGCTAGGCTTGCAGTGTAGCTTTCCTCTAGCCGACGTACACTGGCTAGGGTGAGCGTGATGGGGTTTGGATGGGCCCTGCGACGGTCTATGCGGCTTCCGGATTCACCATGGCACGAGAGGGGGCTGCCCGCTGCATGTTGAGGAGTGGGAGCGAAACCTGTGGTGGTACGATTGGTTAGAGGAGGTTATGCGAAGGGTCCTGTTACAGTCCCTTTCCGGGGTACCTTGGTGGTATACCGGCACACGGTAACATGTCGTGGGGCTGTGTCTTGTGGGTACACATGTACACCTCTGGCCAGAATAAAACTATTCGAATAGCCGTGCCCACGGTTATGGGCGATCAACCAGCTCACCGTGATTAGTCTCACTCTAAAATAATTTGACTTAATGGAACTGGTGTAGTTCAGGTGGTTGGTTTGGGCCTGTCGCAACGTGGGGGAACGTTGGACGGTGATGATGTAATATTGCTTAATTAATGCCACAGTTTTACTACTTTCAACTACTATCTTTAAATGCTAGCTTTATGCAAAAAGAACCCTAGCTTTTTCTTGGAAACACTTGCATCATACCCTCTCTTCCGGTATGACTTGCTGAGTACAGTGGGTAGTACTCAGTCTTGCTCTTTTCCCCCACACCAAAGTTGGAGTATGCTTCAGATGGTGGTTTCTCCGAGTGATCTCCGTCCTGCCGTCGAGGATGCTTGTGGAGTGGTTTCACCGCGCTGCAAGCGTCAAGCCTAGAATAAGCTTGTTTACCTTTATCCGCTGCATTTATGTAAGACATTTGAATGTTTTGTAAGACGTGGATCTGTATGTCAACTTTGTCGTTTGTGTACCCTGGCCGGTCCTGGACAGGGAGATTAATGCACATTCAATTCAGAGATTCGGTTTCGCGAGTTTCTGGGCGTCATAAATAATAATTGATATCATGATGTACTTCTGCTTCATGCATGGCCAAGGGGGGAGGTTGTAGATACATATGGTCACAGGCCAAGTGCTATGGCCGCTGCTCATCTCTCCAAATAGATTCATGACATCCGTACTTAAACCGAACCTTACGTTTCGGGCATCCTCTCCAAAGTCTGAAAATGTTATGTCGATGTTTCGTCACTGCGACCCGTCAGCGGGGTGTTTCAGCATCCCGTCTTGTTGATGTTCTTCTGCGTGCCAGCGCATCATTCTAGCATGCTCTTTGTTTCTGAACAAACGCCTGAGCCGTGGTATTATAGGGAATACCACATCACCTTAGTAGGAACTCTCTTCTAATCACATCACCTGGATCATCTCGTCTAATCTTGTATCGTAGTACTTTACAAACCAGGCATGCTTCTAAGTTCTCGTACACCTCACCGTGATAGAGGATACTATCGTTCGGACATGCGTGTATCTTCTCTACTTCCAGACCTAGAGAGCAGACTACCTTCTTAGCTTCGTACGTTGTTTCGGGCAATTCGTTTCCCTCCGGAAGAATGTTCTTTAGAGTTTCATTAACCCGTGAAATGCCTTGTCACTCACACCATTTTTGGCCTTCCATTGCAAAAATTCTAGCGTCGTACCCAACTTTTTGTGCCCCTGCTCACAACCTGGGTGCAACGAAGTTTTGTGGTCCGATAACATACGGTCCAATTTATGGACCTCCTTCTCACTTTCGCAGCTGTCCTTTAACCTAGGTACAACGAAGTTTTGTGGTCCGCTAACATACGGTCCAATTTATGGACCTCCTTCTCACTTTCGCAGCCGTCCTTTACGTCACGCAATATCTTACTAAGATAATTTGCAGCGTCGTTATCTTCAACAACTCCGTCCGCCTTGCTTGTTGTATTTTCTTCAAATCCACTGTATTGATGAGCCCAGTCCGGAATGTTCTCGTCTTCTACTTTATCTTCTTCCATTGTAACCCCTAACTCTCCATGCGAGGTCCAACAATTATATTCAGGCATGAATCTAGACTCAAACAAGTGTGCATGAATAGTTCTTGATGTAGAATACTCATTCTGATTACTGCACTTTTTCATGGACAACACATGAAACCCTTATGCTTGTTAGCATTGGCCACATTCAAAAAATAATGCACGCCTTCAAGAAACTTTTTCAACCGTCGGTCCACGGTATACATCCATTTCCGATCCATCTATACATCAAATAATCCAATGTTACTAACGAAATCCACAAAACTGAAACTAATTAAATAATCATATAATAATTTAAAACAACATAACTAAAAGTGAAACTAATTTCTATAAAAGAGCTACAAAGATGGCGACGAGAAGGAAGAGAAGTTTACAATTATTTTTAAATTTCTATTAAAGTACTAAACATATTTTTTTATTGTACTTAATTATTTCTAGCTATATTACATATTTTTCAATTACCTTAGTTTTCTACTCTTTTTTATAAATAATCGTACAATAATTTTACAATAGTCCCACATATTATTTTTCTTTTCATTCTTTGTAAAAAGTTGTAAACATATTTTTGTATTATACTTTTTTCTAACTATTTTATAAAACTAACTTAGTTTTCTATTCTTTTATCATAGTTTTCTATATTTTTTCTCTATCATCTCTTTTATAACTTATTTATCCAAATTTTTCTAATTTCAAAATCAACCTAATTTTGCCTACACATATTTTCCCTCTCATCATTTTGCATAAACCTTGTTGGAGACAATATTGTATATTGTATAGAAACAAAGCTATAAATGTAATATGCTAAGCATACATTATTAGAGAATAGAGTTGCTAACCTTTTCAATCTCTTCGATTTGTATATTATCACCAAAATAATTTTAACAAAAATTTTGGCACCACCTCCCTTCTTCCTCCTCCTCTCGGCAACAATGGCTCGGGCTGGAGGAGAAAGAAGTATAAAAAGGTAGATCACTTTAGTCCCGGTTCACACCTTCCCCGACCATGTCAGACGCATGTCAGGGAGCCAGAGATCTTTAGTCCCGGTTGGTATTACCAACCGGGACTAAAGATCATCGGGACCCGTTACACTTTTTAACCAGGATTAAAGATCAATCGGGACTAAAGATGATCTCTAGTCCCGGTTCCTATTCGAACAGGGATTATTGCGGTTTTTGTAAATCCCAGCAAAGATCGGTTTTCCAGTAGTGCGTTTCACCTTTCAACTTTAAGTTCTATCATCTTGCCGAAAATAAATGGAACTGAATCTTCTCTCAGGTCATGCAGAGAGCTCTATCAAAGAGGTCAAGATCACATGCTAAAAGCTAGCATGCCCTAACCCTGTCCCTGGACCTTTGATATTTACATTGTGGCTGTGCAACTGTTCGGTGGCGCTGTGCTCCATCATTGACATGACTAATCATTCTAATATATAAAGTATGTAACTATGCATTCCTCTGATCCCTAAATTTGTTGGGCAATATTCTCCTTACTAATAGTCGGACCATATAACTTTTTCCTGAAAAAGGGAAGACCCAACTTCCTTAGTACAACTCGAGTTCATGGTGCCTCTCTTTCCTACGAACTACTCCTTATTGACTATATGTCTTATATCACACTCCTCTTGTATTGCTCCGGAATTTCTAGTGAGGAATGATGAGCTTCCATTGTGGGTATTATGACCAAGGAGTGTCTAGCCTCTACTATTTATTGGTTGCATACAAGTGAATAAAGATGATCCGACAATGGTACAGGTTCTGGACTAGCCCAACCCATGTTTTAAATGAGTCGTTAGTACTAAATCACTAAAAGTTTCTGTATTTTCTTCATGTATTAAATTTTGTAATGAATTTCAACAAAATATGGTTAAAAGCTATAGGAATGTTTAAAATTTAGTTTTCAAAGTAAGGTTGCCGTAAGGCGTGGTCTTAAGAGAGAGAAACACAATTTACAACTGCTCACAAAAATTTAGAGAAAAAGAGAGGGACACAATTTACAATTCCAATGTTTAACTATTTCTTGGAACTTTCATATGTTCTTAAAATATCATTTTCTGCTTTCAGATAACAACTAAGAATACTTTAAGTACTTAAAAGTTACTACCTCCATCAGAGAATTCAAGAAATTTTAGGGTTAAACCCAATTATTAAGAAAGTATGTGGAATTTAATGGGAGAATGTTGTAATTGGTTGAGAAGAGGTGGTAGGTAAGGAAAATTAAATGGTAGAGGATTCTGATTGGTTGTAAATAGAATGTTGGTGGAGAAATTATATTTTAGGATAAATTCTGAACTTATATTTTAGGACGGAGTGAGTACTAAATTCCCCCTCCCAAAAAAAAAAGTTTCACCTTTAACATTTCATGTTACAATTAGAGCATTCTCTGCATCAACCTGAGTACAGGGTTCAAATTTTTTTGTTGTACTCAGGTGTAACGGAATTCTATACTAGCTAGCTTTCAAACAGCTCAAAATTAGCATGGCGGTCCATGGTGTTAGAATTCTCTTAGCACCAGACCACTTGGCCTGCCGGCCCGGCCGTGACACGGCAACACCGGCATCGGCAGGCGGCAGCATATATATGCAGGCCGAATTGTAAAGGGACGGTAATGGCGAAGCCAATTTACAAAATAGCAATGAATGTGGAAAAATAGCACAACAATGTCCCTTGGTTCCAAAAATTATAAAGCATATTAATATATGCATGTTTTTACAATTTGATAACACATGAGAATCATTTTTAGCCCTATCGTGTTGCCCCTAGTAGAAAATATACAACAAACATCTTAGCAGTTCAAATCAAGAGAAAGAAAGCAAAAATTACTTATCTTAATTAAATTAAACCTTATTAATAATTTAGAGGGTTTTGTAGACTTGTAGTATAACTGCATGCACAGCTAGCAGCCAAAACATAAACAATACGGGCAAAGGACAAATCCCTTCTATCAGTATCCACACATGATTTGTTTTATAGGGGGTCATACACTAATGAACGCTATAAATAATAATCATGTGATTACTAGTGCTCCCTGCGTTTCATATTATAAATCGTTTGACTTTTTTATTAAACATTGTTAAGTTTAATCAAATTTATAAAAAAAATTAGCAACATTTAAAATATCAAATTAGTTTCATTTAATATAACATTGAATATATTTTGAGAATATGTTTATTTTGGGTTAAAAATACTAATATATTTTTTTATAAAATAATTAAATTTAGAGAAGTTTAATTTAAAAAAATAAATGACTTATAATATGAAATAGAGGCAGTAGTACTTAAGGGAAATCAATTTTGCTGGGGACGGTGTTGGTTGTGCCGGCGAGAGCGTGGTTCCATTTATGCAACTGTCTGACTAGTTTGCACCAAAACACACGCACCGCTCTTCGTCGCTGTCTCTGCTCTTCGGCTGGACTTCGGCCATTTCTGCTCATCACCGGCACGATCTTAGCACGTCAGCCAGTGCTCTCTAGGGCATTTCTACCTCTTGTAATTAAACGAATGGTCCGTGGGTGAATCGTAGGAACTTTGTAGGATAGCTGGTGGCATGTAAATCTGGATTCGGTTAGGATGTAGATGCCGGATTAAATTTTAATCCATTTTATAATTAAAAGAAAGTGTAAGTCAGCAAGTCACCGTGATTATGAAAGAAAATTTGTCTGCAACTTCTCTGTGTGAAACAATAGTACAATATATGGCATCTATACTTCCTTGGTCTTCTTGGTGATGACGTTTCGAAAGCAGGATCCACTAAATTCATACCAGCCATTCCTTTTCCAACCTAATGAAAAGAGCTTCTCCAGATCAACCTGGTCGAGCATTTCACGAAGGAACAAACGGCTGTAAACAGTGGTTCGACCGTTTTGGTACTAACTTCATTCTACTTCAATTATAACTACGAAAGTTGGGTATATATATATATATATAAATATATATATATATATATATTTATTTATTTATTTTATACTACCCCGGGAGTAGTTACTCCCTCCTCTTAATGGGTCAGGTTAGTGGAACCATCTTGATCCAATAACCGGCCCTATTCTTATTCCTTAGTTGCATGCAAACGAACTTCTGCTATGGAGTTTCTGCTTTTGTACGTGCTGGTCAACAGAAGATACATGTTAGCTAGCTAAACTGAATTTTCTGCTCGTTTGGTGCATGCATATATTTCCCATGTATTTAGGAATGTTAACGTGTTAAAAAGGTAGAAAATATGTGAACGTTGACACGTTAAAAATGCACGGTCTGTTACTCCCGGTAGTAGCTTATAATTTATATATATATATATATATATGTATATATGTATGTAAGTATATATGTATGTATATATGTATATATATATATATGTACATTTAGTTTGGATGTAGAAGCAGGGTTATAATTCATCTTTAAAAAAATCACTATGAAATAGTCCCTAACAACCATGTGTATTTTCTCCTTCTATATTTGTATATTTACAGAGCGAGTCGATTTTGATTTTTAACCGTTTTAACCGAGGAAGTTCATTTTAAAACAGTCAACTTTGTTGATAGTGTCTAAAAATCTACCTAAAACATCAAAATAGTTCGATACTGTGTAATGGCAAACTTCAAGAGATAAGCTTATCAATTCTGTCACAAATTCAGAGTGGTTTTTGTAAGACAAGATACTATAGGGCCATCATTAATTCATGGTGTTTGTCACTTGTGGCGAAATCATATTCTTAACATATATATCACGTTATTTAACCGGCATGGCAAATGTTCTCTTATCCGTTTGGCGGCCTGGACGCTGCGTGCGCCTTGTCCGGCTTCAATCTCAGCTGCAAAACCACAGGGGACGGTCATTATTTCTATAATAACATTTCTCAAGGCATGATAGCAATAGGAGATGGTCATTAAATTTCACGAATAAAACGCCACACAGATTATCCAACATTAGCAACAAGCTCACAACCATAGGCCGGGTGCCAAACACTTCGACTGATCAAGCACAGATATCAATCATCTCGCCAGTTCTGTGCTCAGCATGGCTTTCTTCTTGAGGCTGTAAACCCAGCTAGTCTTGCTATCAGTTTGCCATGAGGACATTGAACGTGTATTTGTCATCTCTGCCGTAAATCTAAGACCCGCAAGCACCAGCGGTGGCTGTGGACATTGCTGCATTTCATCTGCGCGCTATTGCAAGTTGCTGAAGCTCCTCTGCGACATACCTCATCTCTAGCCTTGCCGTACCAGGAATAGTCAAGCACAGACTCGCCAGAGCTGCAGCATGGTGGATCACTCTCATGTTGTCTTCATTAACAATGTCACTATCAAGGAGCTCAATGAGTGTGCAATCCATCATAGCCTCATTAAACATTGAGGTCAAGATCTTCCTTTCTTTTGACAGTGGCCTCTAACCAGTTAGAAGTTCAACCAGAATTACTCCAAAGCTATACATATCATGTGAAATCAATGTGTTGAACAAGTTAAAGGTAAGTGTTTTGGAAAATACGGTGAATAATGTTTTTTATCGGTGAATAGTGCATGGCGGCACTGGGTTACCGGTCAGATCGGACGGATGCCGCCAGTCAGACCGGTGGCGTTGGTGCGGTCTGACCGGGTAGCCCGACAGTCAGACCGGCAGACTCCGGGAAGAAATCGGTTTCGGGTTGTTTTCGTGGAATTTCTAGATTGCTTCATTTTTATGACATCTAGGTGGTTTCTATTCGTATGTGATACTATTATGTGCTGGTATGAATTAAGTTGGTGTGAACTTGTACTCAGATATGGAGTTTTTTTTTTTGTTGGTTATGTGCCGGAGTTGCTTGGCCACGGAGTATAGCCGGTGATGGATCGGGACTAAACTTGAGAGAAATTGAGGTACAGATAGTCAAGGAGATCACACGGGATACTCAGGCTAGAGAACAATGCACGTGTCACATAACACTGGTGTGGCATGAGGCAGAGAAAACTACTCTCAAATTTTAAAACTAGTAAATGATTTAAAATAGATCGTACAAAATTCTCAGTTGCTTTGTGGATTTTTTATAACCTACTCCTTCCGTTTAAAAATATAAGCACTTTTAAGATTCAAAATTTGTACAACAATCTTCATATTTCTCTGCATACTTTCTAATCGCAACCCATAACAACTATCTCTCGCCTAATCACAATCATTTGTGACCTCAACCTTCGATTTCTATTAAAACTCTCAAAATATGATTAACCTTTGGAATATTTGGTAAGGGAAAAATAAGATATATAGTAAATTTCATAAACCACATATACTTTAACCAAACCATCACAAAACTACAAATTTAGCGCCAATTTTTTTATAAAACTATAATTTAGGGCTATATATCACAACCTACAAATTTAATATTGAAGTTATCACAAAACTATAGATTTTGGAGTTTAAATCCCTAGAACTATTATTATGTTGGAGCTATAAACTTTGTAATTTTATGATTAAACTGCCACTAAATCTATAGTTTTATGATAAATTTGTTATCTATAATTTTATGATACTTCATCTTAAATATATATATATATATATATATTTGTGATAAATTTGATGCTAAATTTGTAGTTTTATGATACTAGACCTTAAATTTGTAATTATTTGTAATTTTATAACAGTTTGATCAAATTATCTGAGATATTGGCCTGTGACAAATAGGGTTGAATGCCAAAGAAGCCAATTTGACTATCCATTATTTTTATGTCTAAATAATCTGTTATGTAACTTGCCATTTCTCCAAAATGTGTTCTAGATTTTACCAAATTTTTCAAAGGGGACTGAAGCCAGGTTTAATTACTCAGGGCTCAGTCAAGGTGTGTCGATTGTTGGAAGAGGTCGTTGCGAAGCTCCCATAAGGCCTCAGGATATATTTACTCTAGTTTAATGATTTTTCATGTACTAATACCTCCGTTCTTTTAATTTGTTCTAGACATTTTTAACTTATTAGAGCGTGCAAGACGTGTAGTTGACTTTATATCAAGCTTATACTAATGAAGTTGTAATATCATGAAAGTATTTCAAAAAAAAATCTACTGATACAATTTTCGTAAATATTTTTTTTATAATTTCAAATGTGTGAACGGCATATATATAGATTAATTCTCGGACGCCAGTTAAAAATGTACAGAGGTAGTATATATATTGACGGAACCACACTTGAGGCAGCATCGTGGCCAATCGATCTTTCATTTTGTTGGAGGTTACCTTGATATACATCAAATTACGATCGAGCTAATAATCTTTCCAAAGCCCACATTAATTACATTTTTGGCTGTTGGATTAGGCAGTTGTTATCAATATTCATATTTTTTGTCCACATATTACAACCATATATGCATGCATCAATGTAGCACAACATGACAACGTGCTGGGTATACAACATGACAAATAGGAATATCGACTCCGGGTGCTAAGCTATCCCTATGTGAAGACGAAGACTTGGAACAAGTCCAAGTCAAGGCAGGATTTGTAAAATTAAAATAATTTTAGCTGGAGTACGAGATCGTTTCTCCTACGTCTATATGGAAGAAGTGGCCACTGCTATATATCTTACCTCAGAGTTACATGCTCACAAGTAGCTAGGTGAAGGCACAACCAAACCAAGGCCTACAACACAACACCGATCATCTAATCTCAAATCGTCCATGTCTCCATTCCACATACTTGCCGTTCTACCATGGCTCTCCACAGCGGTATCGGCAGGCGATCCGCGGCCCAACTGCGAGAGAAGTTGCGGCGGCGTAGAGATCCCTTACCCGTTCGGCCTAGACCCTGCCTGCGCCTTGTCAGGCTTCAACCTCACATGCAACACCACAGGAGATGGCAAGCCATATTTCAAGGATGTGGAGGTGCTCGGCATCTCACTACTAGAAGGCCAGGCCCGGATGAGGATGGACATAGCCAACTATTGTTACAACAAAAGTTCTGGTGAGATGAACGGGACGAGTTGAGAGTTGGACTTGAGGGATACATCATTCAGGCTCTCCGATTCTGGTAACAAGTTCACGGCCGTCGGTTGCGAAACGCTTGCTTACCTTGATGTGAATGGCAAGCTAACGACCGGATGTGTGGCCACGTGCCAGGTAGACGACCTCATGAGTCTCACCGACGGTGTATGCTCCGGGATAGGTTGCTGCCAAACAGCCATCTCAAAGGGGCTCCAGTACTACGGGGTCACGTTTGACCCAGGCTTCAACACGACGGAGATCTACAACATGAGTCCTTGCAGCTATGCGGCACTCGTCGAGGCATCCAGCTTCAACTTCTCCAAGAACTACTCCACTTCTTCAGCGTTCAACGACTATTACCGTGGGCAAGCTCCACTGCTCGTGGACTGGGCCATCGGAAATGTGACCTGCGAGGTAGCACGACATATGTCCAATTACACGTGCATCAGCAAACACAGCGAGTGCTTGAACTCGCACAATGGACCAGGCTATATCTGCAACTGCTCTAATGGATTCTATGGAAATCCTTACCTGAAGCTAGAGGATCCCGGCAGCTGCCAAGGTGAAGTTGCATACAGTCCCAACCTTTCTAGTGACAATCTTGACCAGTAATTTTGAATTCATGATGTACATACTTAAACTAAAATAGGAGTTGGCATTTGCAAATTTATCACTGGTTTTTTCAATTTTGCAAAGATGTCACTCGAATGATAGTCTATGTGGTAATTTTGTGATTTTCTAGTGACAATCTTGTAATAACGATTCAAATCAGTCTAAAATTTGCAATTTCCCAAGTAGGAATCTCTGTGTGCATCGCAAGATGCATATTCCGGGATATCCGTTATCTTAAAAGAATTACATAAGATAGACCTGCTTGTATGCTGTAGCTTAATTATTTTACAACCTAATTTTGCCATTAATTTTGGGGTTCTTTTTCAATTTAGAAAAAAATCATTTTACATTCTAAACTTTTGCATAAGTCTACAAGAACATCCATTAACTTTTAGGATGACATTGTTCTTATCAGTTTGTGCAAGCCATTCCCTTTTTTACATCCCTCAACGAAAACCGGGTCATTCTTTACCTAGGTGCCACTTATGGGATATCACAGTCATCAATGAATATCCATTCTCCCCTTTCTACCTCGTTTTTCCTTCCTCCTTCCTCCGCTTGCAGAGCTCCAACCGCTACCCCTACCTCGATCCCTCAGTATTTATAATGCAGCACATTGGACCCATAATTTCTAGGTTGGACCGCCATATGAGTGCCATGTAAGTCAAAACTAGTTCAGTCGATGTCGAGCAATGCAAATTACTAAATTGTTTGTAAAGTTGATAGATGGGCGAAATGAATTAATCTTTGTAGTCTACTAAATTTCACAACTTTCTAAGTATCACTAAATTCCATTTCTTAATGTCACTGCTATTTTGTTTCAGATATTGACGAGTGCAAGGAACCAAATAAGTACCCTTGCTACGGAAAATGCAAAAATAAACATGGAGGCTATACTTGTACTTGCCCGTTTGGTACACGAGGCAATGCCTACAGTGGACCATGCGATAGAGGGCTAGCAATTGGTACACACAACCCTTTCAATCTTGCAATATATTTATATAAGTTTGAATAAATTTTGAATTCCATGTTCATATCAACATAGATCAATACTTCCTTTTTGTTTTTGTGTTACTTATTGATTCATTTGAACATGTGAGTGCTAATTCCCCATGATATGGTTGGGTTGAGCATTTTTTACCTTCATCTTGCCAGGAATTTGTGCCTCTCTTTTGGTAGCTCTAACGAGTTTGCTTGGGATAGAATGGATCAAGTACAAACAACGGATCAAAAGGCAAGACCTCATGAGAAAGAGGGGTGAGTATTTTAATCTACATGGAGGACAATTGTTGACAGATATGATGAACATAGATAACAACATTTCATTTAAATTGTATGACCGAGATGAAATTGAGTTGGCCACAGAAGGCTTCGATAAGATGTCAATCATCGGTGAAGGAGGTCAGGGTACTGTTTTCAAAGGATATAATCTCGATCAAGTAAACAACCCTGTTGCAATCAAGAAGTGCAAGGGATTTGATGAGAATAGTAGGACGGAATTTACACAGGAGCTGCTCATACTTTCTCGAGTCAACCATGAAAACATCGTCAAGCTTCTTGGTTGCTGTCTGCAGTTTGAAGTTCCAGTGCTTGTGTACGAATTTGTCCCGAATAAGACTTTGCACTTTTTAATCCACAACCAAAATGATCCATCCATCAGAACATTGGAGATCCGCCTAAAAGTTGCTGCTGAATCAGCAGAAGCATTTTCATATCTACACTCACTGGATCACCCTATATTACACGGAGATGTCAAGTCCACCAACATACTCCTTAGCAACAATTTTATTGCAAAGATTTCTGATTTTGGGTGCTCCAAAATTAGGGCAGCTGATGGACATGATGACGTGGTGAAAGGTACGATTGGCTATCTAGATCCAGAGTACCTGCTGAAGTTCAAGCTCACTGATAAGAGTGACGTGTATAGCTTTGGCGTCGTTCTTCTTGAGCTGTTAACTCGTCGAACACCATTATCTAAGCAGAAGGTTAGCCTCGCATCAATATTTCAAGAGGCCATGAAGGAAGGCCTGTTTCTTGAGCTCATAGACTCAGAAATATTACATGAGGATAACATGGGATTGATAGGGGATCTAGCAAGGCTGGCATGCCCGTGCTTAGCGATGACTAGTGAGAGCAGACCAACAATGAACAGGATTGCAGGGGAATTGTGACGAATAGAAAAACAAGTACGACAACACCGTGGGGTACTTACAAGTATTAGTTCAATGTCATTGTCAGCAAGTTCGGCTGCAGACACATCAGAGCATTTTACAGGTGAAACCAATGGCTACGACAGTCTTAGGAGGGTGTCCGCAATGAGCATAGAATTTGCTAGATGATCGCACAAGTACTAAATGGTTGTCGTTTGAATGTGAGCACTTCTGTTATAAGCCAATATTACATTTGTCATTTGTAACTCTGTTCTAGATATATAGATGATAGTGATGTTGTTGTTAGTATGTCCCTCTAAAGAAAACATTATGTATCTTGGATCAGGTGTTGTGGCTATTTATCATTAATTCAGGCTAAAGACATCTTGTTGTGCTTAATTTTAAGATTGGGAGGTTAATTATCTCCTCATTTATCTGAATAATCTCTCTTCCATCGATCGGCGGCATTACTGAAGATGCACCATCTTGGAGAACTTCACCAAAAACTAGAATGATGAGCTTTGTTTCAATCCTTGATAAGTTATTAAACGATAACATAATTTTTTGGGTAATTTTATCATTCTTGAGAAGGTACCGGAAGGTACCACACTAGAGGTACCAAAGATTCTAGTGTGAAATTTAGGTACATCAAGATACTTTCCTAAGGATCATAAAGTTTCTCTATTTTTTATGTTGAATAGTTGTACCAGAGTGAGACCTCATTTTTTTTCTCTTCACATATTTCCAACATTCATGCTTTCATCTTGGTCAACATAATGTTGCCCGAATTTTGTTTCCCACATTTTTATTATGTAATTCCACCTCTTTCATTTGAAGTGTTTGCATGATGTTTTGACATGTTGCCCGTTTCTTGTTCTTGGTGCATTCTGTTATTCACGCAGTGTTACACTATTGAAGTTTCCTTTGGTGTAGTCTTAACTGAGGGTTTCCTAAATATTTGGAGAGGGGTTACCACTACCCGGTGTCATGGTTACCGCGGTAACCATGCAGTGCAAAAAAAACGAGAAGTTACTTCAGAAGTTTAAAAACTGACAGGGGTACCATGTGAGCTTACAGCGATAACCGAGTGGTAATCACGCGATATTGTGAATCATTGAATTCTCAACATGTTGCACTCCTATACAAGTCTAGTTTGCCCCAGTAGCTGCCAGGATTGCCTCCCATTTCCCAGCCATTACATGTTTCCATGCGTGGAGGAGAAAAATCCTGATATCGCCTGCATTCGATAGCGCCTAAGAAGGGAATTTGACTGCCCCAACCGTCCCAAACCTCTCCTTGCTCTCTCTGGCATCACATCTTGCTGTATGAACCAATTGTGACACAATGGCTCCTGCTAGCTATCACGAAGCTCGCCTGCTCATCATCCTCGGATCCTCCTACTACGACGACTCCACATTGAGCAAACAAAAGTTACTAAAATATAGATCTAACCTCCCTGTCAACTGATCGAGGGGATAGAAATTGTGCGAATTCAAGCTAAAATTGCGAGGTAATAGCACGAAAATGTGGATATACTTGCCCCAAGCTAAATTGGTATTTTATTGTTCTTCTCTGTGAGAGTTGATGGATTAAAGTTTTTTCTACTGTATTTTTAGTGTATGTGATGACTGGCAGATATTTGTGTTCCAATATATTTTCTTGTGTAGGCCGAAGATCTTACCACACAGTTAAAAGCAAGCAGACTGAACCTGAAAAAGGCTTGTGCCCATGACATGGTTAGTTGATAGGAAATTAGCAAACTAGAATATACAGTGGATATACATTGTTTGTAAACATATTTAATGCTCCATCACATCGAGTTTTTTGAGTTGGTCAAGTGGTTCAATACTTACTCGAGTAGGGATACAAGTAAAAGAAGGGAATGGTGGTGATAAGTGGTGAATCTACTACCATGTTCTACCAACTCTCCAAAATTCTGACATGGGAGACCATTGTCCATCCCCTCTTAAAATGTAAAACCACAAACAACAGCTAACCATGTGGCAATGCTTCTTGTGCAAGAATCACCGATTTGGCAGCCAAATATATAGTTTTCTTCTTAGCAAAAAGCCGATGTGTATTTTTTTAATTCCGCAACAACGTGCGCAGGTACTTTTCCAAAAAAAGAAAAAGTAAAACCAGTACGCTAAATACACAAAGAAAAAAAGAAGGCAACTATTCAGCACCAATAATTTACAACCGACTCTTCAGAAAACTTAGCTCACTAGACAATTGAAGCCCAATACAAACCAATGGCCGCTAAGGACCACCACAGCCCCAACGACCTTCAATCATGCTTCCTTCTACTCCTCTCTAGATGGAGCACCACCACTGATCTCTTCCAGTTGAGCGGAGGGAGAGATGCACAGTGACGGTGCCGGAACCAACAAAGATGGGGAGCGCTAAGGAAATTTTGTTCTATGCCTGCACATTCCCCCTCATTCAGTTTCTTTCTTCTCCATGCTCCCTCCCCCTTCCTCCTCACCTATTGTGGCTAGGTACTGGGGACACATTTGCCGCTAGCAAGCATCTTGTCGTCTAGGTGATATCTTAAGAGTACCGATTAGGATGTATTCGTAAACATAAAAAAGAATGGCCTTCAAAATGAACTGCCTTAGAAGCTCAGAAGCTCAAATAAGAGTGGGATGCAGGATATGACAGTGCACAAACAAGCAAGGGAAAGCCAATCGCAGAAGCTGCTAAAACTGGAAGTCCAGAAATACCAACCTATAATTCCAAAATGCTCCAGGCATGCAATAATTTTGTCCCGTGGTAGAAATACAACCCTTTTGCCTCCACAACAATTGATTCCAGCAGCGCTCCCATTAAAACCAACAAGGGGACCTCCAATGAAAGCCTAGCACGAAATTGAAGTGACAATAAAGCAGTTATGCAGTACAAAACCAATGTGTTACAAGTGATGATATAGTTCAGTGCATATAGGAAAGGTTATACCATTCATATGATGATACAGATTAGCTATTTCCACCACGAAGAAAAGTAAAGAGAACCTATAGCTCACCATGTCAAGTTCACTGAGTTCATCGTTTAGTCTACCAATCTCCATCCCGCTTGTGGTTGTTAACATACCTGAGTTGAAACACCGCCCCACAGCTACTACCTATATCAAATTCTCTGATGTCAACATCCTTCAAACCAATTACAACATCCCAAAATCAACTTTTAATATCAGAAAACATTGCTAATTCAGAGCAAGAAGGAACCATTATGAAGAGCAGGCCATTGAGGTTAACATGAACAGACAGTGCAAAACAAGATGAGATGGCACACGACAAAAATCAAATAACAGATGAGCAAGCATTAATTAACACAAGAAAAGAAGGAAATACCTGACCTTCTGGGAGAGACGAAATCAAGAAAAAGGAGATGACTTTGGACACTGTACCAGGAGAAAGAAGAAATGGAAGAAGCCACGGTGGCGGCGGTGGCTGGCGGAGAGCTCTGCTCTGCCTCCAACGGTGATCGCCGGCGTCGGAAACCTACCTACGATCCAATCGCTGGTATCTCCTCCCGTGCGTCAGTGCATGCGAACGGAAGAAGCGGCAGTTTTTTTCTCCCTCTTTAACCTAATCTCCGTGTACTTCTTTTCACAGGAAATCTTCCTCGTATACTTTGGTTATTATGGTAAGTTTTCATTCTGTAAATTATCCAGATCGCTTGACTTTATCTTAAAACAAAACAGAAAAGAAAGAAAGCAAGAACTAGGAGATAAATTTGTATGGAAGGAGAGGGACTATTATGGAAAAGAAACTTCAAGATGTATCTTCATCCCTAGTGATTGAAGGTACATAAATATGGTATCCAATATTTCAACCATTCAAGACTGATTTGTCTACAATTATTGAAAACCGCATCAGATTAAATCAGAAGGCGAAGAGTAATAACATGTTTGACTCAAAAAGGGCAAAAAGAAAATCCTGAGGATGAAATATGAACTTCAACAACACTAATGCTGGAAGCCATTGAAGAAGGATGCTATTGAGAATTTTCATCATGGGAAGGATGCCTTCCAAAATACACCAAAAGAAACTCTTATGCTAGAGCTAACCACAACAATTTAAGTACTATCAAGTACAAAATGATGGTGAAAAGTAAGCTGACAAAAAGCTAGCAGGTTAACGATGACAATACGCTCTAAGCAAAGAGTTGACAGCTTTGCCAGATTCGCAAATAATGGGCAAGGTTTTCACAATTGACTTCATAGCAGACTGATTTGGCAGCACCCTGCACACCTTTCTCAGAGATCTTAGGACAGCCACCAACGACCAGAGACTATAATTTCTGTGCATGAGCTAGCTTGGTCATTCCAACATCAGTCACACGCTTACAATACCGGAGTGTGAGATTAATCAAGCATGGAAATTGTACAATAAAGCGCATCCCATGATCAGTTACTTCATCACAATCGATAAGGCTGAGTGTCTCCAGGAATTGTGCAGAGGATAGGGCCTTCATCCCCTTGTTATTGAGGAAGAGGGCACCGTTTAGCACGAGAACACGAATTGGACAAGATTGGACGAAACTCACAAGTCCCTCCTGTGTGAAGCCTATTTCAGGAGGATCCCAGTGCTCACAACCTGTAAATGTTTCAACATCCTCAAGCAAAGGACAGTTGAGGGCTAGAGCCTTGAGACTTTCACTAGTAAAACCTGTCCTGAACTCTATATGACCATCAACAAGGTAGTGTTCAGGTTTTAGCCAAAGTGAGATGCTTTTAAGGTTCTTGCAGGTCTGGGATAGCACAATCATATCATTGTCAATAAGACCACTAACATTCTCCAGGCTCAGCTTCTCTAACGACCTGCACTTCCCCAACAGAAAACGAAGTCCTATTTCCGGGCCTTCTGGCTCTGTTACAATACGCACCAACCTCAAGTCCTTCAAACCCTCGCACAACAGATCATACCTATAAGTGTGAGCCTTGTATGATGGGTCGCGATCTCTTCTGAAAATACTCCAAAAACTTTGCTCGTTTTCAAACTCAAATTTCTGAAGCTTCATCCATCCTGGGCCAAACTTTAAAAAATGATACTGCCCTATTTTTTTGCAATTCTTCACTACAAGTTCTTCCAATGATCCCTCATTCCCAAGGTAATCCAACCACTCAGTGCTGCTAGCAATTCCCTTAAAATTGTTAAGGTGGAGAGAAGATAGAGCCTTGCATCCAATAGCTAACGAGAAAAGCCCCCTTGAAGTTATTTCTGGAGTGGAGTTCAGTTTTAGGGACATCAACATCTTGCAATTAGTCAGGCCAGCAAGACCAGAGTCATTGATTTCAGAGCAGAAGCTTAAGGTGAGATCATTGAGCAAGGGCAGTGAGAATGAAAGCAAACGGAGACATTGGTTGTCGATCTGACTCCCATTGCCAGGTGCCCAACCAGAGTAATTGATCTCTACTTTGTGCAAATTGGGAAATCGGGAAAAAAGTGCTGGTAAAGCTTCAATTGCAAGTCCACAACCAACACAAATAGTGGCCCTTTGCTCCGCATCAATGGTGTAGAGCTGCTTCGACACAAGGGAAAGAGAATTCAGATCGCTTGTCCTTGTAATCCTCTTGAGAATCTCTATGATCAGTTCCTCCGAGAGATGCTCCATTGAGAAATGCAGCAGTGCTAGTTAAGTAATTTCAAGGTGTAGCAGGTGTCCAGAGCCCTGGATTAAAATTAAGGAAATCATAATGAACCACATGAATACAGGATGGAAAATTCATGTACCATATTTATACTGATGAAATTCAAAACTTTTTACATTTTGCTGTACGTGTTTGCGCTTCACAATTCGTATGCTTATATTCACAACTAGATCAATTTAAGGAAGTAACCTATTTATTCATCCACGAAATGATTAATAAAGGTGGAAACCAATTTATTTATCTCGAAATCAGTCATCCACGAAATGAGCAATATAGGTAGAAACCAATTTATTTATCTCGAAATCAGTTAATATAGAGCAACTTTTCAAACCTAGAACCGAGTTAGTTTAACGAACTATGTATCTTGATTTACAGGAACACAATTGAGAAAGATAGGATGCAACAAACCATGTATCTTGATTTACCGGAACAGTTGAGAAAGATAGGATTTTATAACTAAACGAATTAAAATCTTGGAATTGCTTGTTCAAAGGAACAAACAAATATTCCGCAAATCAATTAATGAAAGGCATTTACAATAATACAAACTAAAACCTGGAATTGATAAATTTGAAAAATAAAACCTGTAATTGACGAGACAATTGAGGAATCCACGATTTTAGAAACAAGCAGACTAGGCTTAACAGAAGCCCACAATAAACTGCAACACGAATCCCATGGACTAAAATATTTGGAAACGCACTTGTAAAACCACCATGCAAGTATGCAACTGACCGAAAGATTAAGTTTTCTTTTTAATTTTTTTTTTATATCTCATAATGCACTGGCTTCGCAACCACGAAACTGGATGCGCAAGGTAGAGGAGCACAAACGAGACATATAGGTGTATATACCTCGAAGGAACCGCCGATCGGTAGCTGGGGTTGAGGAAGAACCAAGAAGAGGCAGGCGCCGTCGCCGAGGAGAAGAAGAGGGCGCGGCGGAGGCAGTCGTGGACAGGTGGATGCGGGAGGCGGAGGAGAGCGCCCGGTCGAATTCTTGGATGAATCGCTCGAGCGGACGCCGGCGACGGCGAGTTCTTTCCCTCTCTCGCCGGACTCCGCGGCGGCGGAGAGTGATAAAACCCTCGCCTCACGTCCTGGGCCTCCTGGGCCTGTGGTTGTCTCATTATTCTTTTTCCTTTTTTTTCCCTTTCCATTGTTTCTTTACTGAATTTCCCCTTGCCTTTGTTTCTTCGAGTATGAATACTAGCACATGTTTTTTTTACCAAAGCAAGTGAGAATTTTGATAAAATATTGCAAATGTACCTTATCGAAACTTTCTCTCTTTTTTTGAAAAAAAAAAGAAAATTTTACTTTTTGTAATCCTTACGCAGTGTGTGAAAGCCTATTTTTCACATGAACTAAATATTGTCCCTTATTTCATTTTTAACGTTTTCAAGTAGGTCCAAACTTTTTTATTTTAGTTGTAAAAATAAATATTTCCAAAAAAATTCAAGATATGAACCTTTTAGCCACGCTACCGGATTGACGTGGCGAAACAACACTACCACACCAGTAACATTGACCATGCCACTCAAGTTGGCGCGGTAGGAAAACACTACCACTGTTGTGGGTGGAGTGATAATGTTTTTTTCCATGCGAGTGAACTGGTGTGGCCAATAAATTCAGATTTTGGAAATATGTTCTAGAATGGTTTATTTGTAAAATAAAATATTAAAGAACTTCAAAAATTAATAAAAGTCCAAATAAAATGTAGCATTTTATTTCCCTTCATATCTAAACTCATTTTTCAAAACAAAACACCTCCCATATGTTAATGTTACTAATCACCATTCAGCGGCTAGTATTCTTGCAGCATGTGACGGACTTTCATCCTTCTTCTTATGCACTTGCTACTCAGGAAACCTCTTTTAAGAAAGACCAAGCTGAACCCGGACTAGGTATAAGAGATCCTTACACTCTCTCGCTAGCTTATCTACTAATTTAAGAAAGACCTACTGAATATTGCTTGGATTGCTACACCACCGTAAATACTATCCGAAATAGTGGAGGGTGCTTGGTAATATTCCATTCCTTGAAAGCCAGTGGATACTAGAGCGACACTTTTACTCTAAATTAAGTTAAATGATTGACTTTAAAGTTTTAAATGTTAGTAGAAATTTTGCACGTATGTTTAAATTTTGAAATGAAATTTTCTGTTGAAAAAGTATGTACTCTCTGCATCCTAAAATAAGTTCAATTTTTACTCCTCCGGTTGGAATTTGAGAAAATGTGGTTTGTAGTGCTATGTATGGGATGAGTGAAAATTTAAGGAACGGAGGGTGCAGTACTTAACTCTTAAAATACATGAACGTAAATTAATTTAGGGCAGAAGGCAATGAGGAATATCGAGTTTTCTACTCCAAAAGTAGAGGCAAACGAAAATCCTGAGGCTGAATCATATGAACTTCAAGGCAAAATAAACAAAACCATCTTCAGTACATTAATGTTGGAAACCATTCAGGACTTAATTCATTGAGAACCATCTTCCAAAGTACACAACAAGACGCTCCTATGCTAGAGCGGACCACAGCAGTAAAAAGATTAACTGATTAAGAACTAGCAAGTACAAAATGATGGTGAAAGATGAATTACGAACGTCAAGACAAAATAAGCAAAACCATCTTCAGAACACTAGTGCTGGAAGCCATTGAGGATTTTCTCTAAAATACAGCATAAGACGCTCTTATGCTAGAGCTGACCACAACAATTAAGAGCAAGTACAAACTGATGGTGAAAAGTAACATGACAAATATATGACGGGTTAACAATGATGATGAACTCTAAGCAACGACATTCCACATCCTCTTATAATGGCCAGGGCTTTAGCAATCGACTTCATAGCAGACTGATTTGGCAGCACCCTGCACACCTTTCTGGGAGATCTTAGGACAGCCACCAACGATTAGAGACTGTAATTTTTGTGCATGAAGCAGCTCGCTCAGACCAACATCACTCACATTACAGCAATACCGGAGTGTGAGGTTAATCAAGCATGGAAAATGTACAATAAAGCGCATCCCACGATCGGTTACTTCGTCGCAGTAGATAAGGCTCAGTGTCTCCAGGAATTGTGCAGAGAATAGGGCCTTCATCCCCTTGTCATTGAAGAAGAGGGCGCTATTTAGCATGAGAACACGAATTGGACATGATTAAACGAGACTCACAAGTCCCTTCTGTGTGAAACCTATTTCAGGTGGTCCCAGTGCTCACAACCTGTAAATGTGAGTTCAACATCCTGAAGCAAAGGGCAGTTGAGGGCTAGAGCCTTGAGACTTTGATCAGTAAAACCAGTCCTGAAAACTATACGACCACCAACATGGTAGTGTTCAGGTATTAGCCAAAGTGTGATGCTTTTAAGGTTCTTGCAGGTCTGGGATAGTGCAATCATGTCATTGTCAATAAGACCACTAACATACTCCAGGCACAACCTCTCTAACGCCTTGCACTTGCCCAACAGAAAACGAAGTCCGATTTCTGGGCCTTCTGGCTCTGTTACAAGATGCGCCAACCTCAAATCCTTCAAACTCTCGCACAATAGATCATACCTATAAGTATCAGCCTTGTATGATGGGTCCCGATCTCGGGGGAAAAAACTCCAAAAGCTTTGCTCATTTTCAAACTCAAATTTCTGAAGCTTCATCCATCCTGGGCCAAACTTTAAAAAGTGATACTGCTCTAATCCTTTGCAATTCTTCACTCCAAGTTCTTCCAATGTTCCGTCACTGCCAAGATGCTCCAACCACTCAGTGCTACCTGCAATTCCCTTGCAATCGTTAAGGTACAGAGAAGATAGAGCCTTGCAACCAACAGCTAGTAGGAGAAGCCCACTTGAAGTTACTTCTGTAATGGAGTTCAGCCTTAGAGACATCAACTTCTTGCAGTATGTTAAGCAAGCAATACCAGGATCATTGATGTTTGAGCAGAAGCTTAAGGTGAGATCATTAAGCAAGGTACAGAAAAGAACAAGGAGACATTGGTTGTCAATCTGACTCCCATTACCAGGTGTCCAACCAGAGTAATCGATCTCTACTTTGAGCAAATTGGGAAACCGGGAACAAAGTGCCGGGAAAGCTTCTGTTGGAAG
This sequence comes from Oryza punctata, assembly GCA_000573905.2. Taxonomy (NCBI): domain Eukaryota; kingdom Viridiplantae; phylum Streptophyta; class Magnoliopsida; order Poales; family Poaceae; genus Oryza; species Oryza punctata. The sequence continues at coordinate 15,734,260 of CM002491.2, read as the reverse complement.
TCAACAACCAATGTGAATAGTAGCCCTTTGCTCCGCTTCAATGGTGTAGAGCTGCTTTGACACAAGAGAAAGAGAATTCAGATCGCTTGTCCTTGTAATCCTCTTGAGAATCTCTATGATCAGTTCCTCCGAGAGATGCTCCATTGAGAAATACGGCAGTGCTAGCTAGTAGGTATTTCAAGGTGTAGCAGGTGTCCAGAGCCCTGGATTAAAATTAATGAAATCATAATGAACCACATGAATACATGATGGAAAATTCATGTAACATATTTATACTAACGAAATTTAAAACTTTTTGCCTTTTGCTGTACATGTTTGCGCTTCTTGATTCAATTTAAAGAAGTAACCTATCTATTCATCCACGAAATGATAAATTAGGATAGAAACTCTCAAAATCAGTTAACATAGAGCAATTTTTCAAATCCTAGAACCGAATTAGTCCAACAAACTATGTATGATTTACAGCACCAATTGAAAAAGAAAGGATTTACAGCTAAATGAATTAAAATCTTTAGAATTTCTTGTTCAAAGGAACAAATAAGTATTCCACAAATGAATTAATAAAATGCATCCACATTTATACAAACTAAAACCTGGAACTCATAAATTTGAAAGAAAAAAAACTGTAATTGATGAGGCAATTGAGGAATCCAGGGTTTTAGAAACAAGCAGACTAGGTTTAACAGAAGCCTACAATAAATTGCAACAAGAATCCCCTGGACTAACATATTTGGAAGCGCCCAAGTAAAGCCACCACGCAACTGAACCAAAGATTAGTGGTGTTTTTTTTCTATTTCAGAATGCACTGGCTTCTTCCTCGGTCATCTCGATTATCGAGTTCCCAAACAAGAACTGAGAGATCAGGGTAGAGGAGCAAAGACGAGACATATATGCGTATATACCTCCAAGGAACCAGTTGCCGGGTTGAGGGGTTGCGGAAGAACCAAGAAGAGGCGGCGCCTTCGCGGGGGATAAGAAGAGGGCGCGGCGGAGGCGGAGGAGATCGCCGTTCGATTCTTGGATGAATCGCCCGAGCGGACGCCGGCAGATGGTGAGTTCTTTCCCTCTCGCCGGACTCCGGCGGCGGAGAGTGATAAAACCCTCGCCTCACGTCATGGGCCTCCTGGGCCTACAGTCTCTTTGTTCATTTTCCTTTTTTTTTTCCCTCTCCTTTGTTTCTTCGAGTATGAATATGGATATGCTTTTCTTTCTTCAAAGCAAATGAAAATGTTGATAATATATTGCAAGTGTACCTTTGACAACTTTATTTTTTAGAAAAGGAAATTATATTTTTTTTCTTAGTTCTTACACTGTGTGAAAGCCTATTTTTCACGTGAACTAAAAGTTGTCCAAATCATTTTTTTAACTTTTCAAATAGGTCAAAATATCATGCTAATAAAATTTAATTTATTATCTCGCTTCATCTCCGAGCCCATTTTTCAAAATAAAACGCCTCCCGTAGGTTCATGAATGTTACGAAGCACCATTCTTTAAAGCGGGCGGCTAGTAGTATATGCGCTTTCTCACATCCACGATGCTGACACGCTTAGCGACGTTTTTTCTCCAAATTAATCATGTTAATAACTTTCTATAGAAAATAAATTTTAGCCGGTGGTTATTTTTAAAAAAGATTGTACAATGTTTTAAATTTTGAGTTTGAAAGTTTTACTTGGAATTCGAAGTTTGAAAATCATGTAAATTTGTACAAATACATTATGCCCACACAGTCTTTTCATCCCTAGTGATTGAACGTACATACATATACAACATTTTCAACGATTGATTATTGATATATCCTACTGAAAACCGCACTAAATTAGGTCAGAAGGAAATGAGGAATAGCAAGTTTTGAATCCAAAAGTAGCAGCAAACGAAAATCCTGATGCTGAATTATATGAACTTCAATGTAAAATAAACAGAACAAACTTCAGAACATTATTGCTGGAAATCATTGATGATTTTCATTCATTGAGAACCATCTTCCAAAGTACACAACAAGACGCTCTTATGCTAGAAAGGACCATAGCAATAAGAAGATTAACTGATTAAGTACTAGCAAGTACAAAATAATGGTGAAGTGTAAGATGACAAACGATAACGGATGCATTATGAACTTCAACACAAAATAAGCAGAACCATGCCCAGATATTGTCCTGAAAGCCATTGAGGATTTTCATTCATGGAAAGACTCTCTTCCAAAATACACCATAAGACGCTCTTATGCTGGAGCTAACCACAGCAATTAAGTACTAGCAGGTACAAAATGATGGTTAAAACTAAGATGAGAAAAAGATAACGGGTTAATGATAATGATGCGCTTTAAGCAATGACTTAACATCTTTACCACATCTTCTTATAATGGCCAGGACTTTTGCAATTGACTTCATAGCAGACTGATTTGGCAGCTCCCTGCACACCTTTCTGGGAAATGTTACCACAGCCACCAACGACCAGAGACTCTAATTTTTGTGCATGAGCCAGCTCGCTCAGACCAACATCAGTCACATTATGACAATACCGGAGTGTGAGGTTAATCAAGCTTGGAAAATGTACAATAAAGCGCATCCCATGATCAGTTACTTCATCACAATCGATAAGGCTGAGTGTCTCCAGGAATTGTGCAGAGGATAGGGCCTTCATCCCCTTGTTATTGAGGAAGAGGGCACCGTTTAGCACGAGAACACGAATTGGACAAGATTGGACGAAACTCACAAGTCCCTCCTATGTGAAGCCTATTTCAGGAGGATCCCAGTGCTCACAACCTGTAAATGTGAGTTCAACATCCTCAAGCAAAGGACAGTTGAGGGCTAGAGCCTTGAGACTTTCATCAGTAAAACCTGTCCTGAACTCTATATGACCATCAACAAGGTAGTGTTCAGGTTTTAGCCAAAGTGAGATGCTTTTAAGGTTCTTGCAGGTCTGGGATAGCACAATCATATCATTGTCAATAACACCAGTAACATACTCCAGCTACAGTTTCTCTAACGCCTTGCACTTCCCCAAAAGAAAACGAAGTCCTATTTCTGGGCCTTCTGGCTCTGTTACAAGACGCACCAACCTCAAATCCTTCAAATTCTCACAGCACAGTTCATATCTATGTGTGTTAGCTTTGACTGATGTGTCATAACTTGGGTGAATACTAAAAAAGTTATCCTCATTTTCATACTCAAATTTCTTAAGCTTCAACCATCCAGCACCAAACTTTAAAAAGTCATACTGGCTTACTCCCTTGCAATTACTGACAATGAGTTCATCCAATGATCCGTCACTGCCAAAGTACTCCAGCCACTCAGTGCTGCCAGCAATTCCCTTGCAATCATTAAGGTAGAGAGAAGATAGAGCCTTGCAACCGAAAGCTACCAAGAGAAGCCCACTTGAAGTTACTTCTGGTATGGAGTTCAGCTTCAGAGACATCAACTTCTTGCAGTAAGTTACGCAAGCAATACCAGCATCATTGATCTTTGAGCAGAAGCTTAAGGTGAGATCATTAAGCAAATTACAGGAAGATGAAAGAACAAAGAGACCTTGGTTGTCAATACGGTTCCCATTGCCAGGTGTCGAACCAGAGTAATCGATCTCTACTTTTAGCAAATTGGGAAACCGGGAACAGAGTGCTGAGAAATCTTCGGTTGAAAGTCCACAACCAATGCAAATAGTAGCCCTTTGCTCCGCATCGATGGCGTAGAGCTGCTTCGACACAAGACAAAGAGAATTGAGATCGCTTGTCCTTGTTATCCTTTTGAGAATCTCTATGATCAGTTCCTCGGAGAGACGCTCCATTGAGAAATACAGCAGAGCTAGTTAGGTATTTCAAGGTGTAGTAGTTGTCCAGAGCCCTGGATTAAAATTAATGAAATCATAATGAACCACATGAATATGTGATGGAAAATTCATGTAGCATATTTATACTGATGAAACATAAGACTTTTCGCTTTTTCTGTACATGTTTGCGATTCACGGTTCATTTGCTTATCTTCACAAATAGATCAAGTAAGTAACCTATTTATTCATCTAAAAAATGATTAATAAAGGCAGAAACCTATTAATTTTTCTCGAAATCAGTTAACACAGAGTAGCTTTGCAAACCTAGAAGGGAATTAATGTAACAAACTATGTATCTTGGTTTTACAAGAACAATTGATAAATAAGGGATCTACAACTAAACGAATTAAAATCTTAGAATTGCTTGTTCAAAGGAACAAACGAATATTCCACAAATCAATTAATTAGAAAACATCAGTATTTATACAAACTAAAACCTGGAATTTACGAGGCAATTGATGAAACAAGCAGGCTAGGTTTTACAAAATCACAAGAGAAACTGCAACACGAATCTGCTGGATTAACATATTACGAAGCGCCCAGGTAGAGCCATCATGAAACTGAGCCGAAGATCAAAATTTCCTTTTATTCAATCTCATCAGAACGCACTTGTTTCTTCCCCGGTAATCTCGAGTTCTCAGGCAAGAACTGAAGGCGCAAGGTATAGGAGCCATAGATGTATATACATACATACCTCGAAGAAATCGGCGACCGGTGGCCGGGATTGTTTCTTGAAGAGGAACCAAGAAGAGGGCGGGCGCCTTTGCCGGCGGGGAGGAGGTGACCGTGGAGGAGGAGGAGGGTGGATGCGGCGGATGTAGAGGAAAGCCCCGCCGCTCGATCGATTCTTGGATGAATCGCTCGCCGTAGTGTCGGGCTCCGGCGAGCTCTTCCCCTTACTCTGGCGGCGGAGAGTGATAAAACCCTCGCGTCGCTCGTGTCGCGTTCCTGGGCCTCCTGGCCCTCGTTTTGTTGTGTTTTTTTTCCTTATTTTTTCATTTTATTTATTTTTTGAATAAAAATACCAGCATATTTTTACCTTATCGCAACTTTTTTTAAAAAAATGGAGGACTCTTTTTTTCCTTATATTGTGTGAAACCCTATTTTTCATATAAACTAAACATGGTTGAAAAATTGCCTATGTTTACTCCCTTAAATTTATTTAGCCGATCACTAAACCCCTAAACTACTTGCAGCCTTATATTACACCCACGGACTATTGAAAATGACTCGTTTTACTTCGTAACAAAATTTCTGTTTTTTCTATCTATTTCTATAAAGAGAAATACTACTAGGTGGTAAAATAAACTATTTTTAATAGTTTAACAATGAAATGAGAAAAAAAGTAGTTTATGGGTGAAGTCATCCAATAAAATATTTTGAGAGAGTAACATGGACTTTATTTTTTAAAAGAAAATCCCTTCTTTCATTTTAATCTTTTCAAACACATCCAAATAATGTCGTAATCAAACTTAGCATTTTATTTCCACTCATCTCTGAACTCATTTTTTCAAGAGTAACATCGCCCATAGGTTCATAATGCTAGTAATCAGATCTTTGCTGTCACCGTTCAGCATTCATCGTAATACTTCAGTTCTTCTTGATTTAAGAGTAAACTGAATTTGGGCCAAATTTTCTAATTAATTATGAAGAAGTACATCTTAAAAGGTGGAGAGTTTTTCTCCATCAAACTAGTCTTTTGGGTTATGTAAGCTTCTGATTTAAAGTTGTAGGTCGAGTTGAACCTTTGGATAGAAAACCCAACATGACTTGAGTGCCTTTTAGGTGGTGGACCAAGTTACATACTCTAACAACTGGTATTTAGAGCTTAGGTTTAAAAACACATCAGTGGATATGCATACCACTACCATTGTATTGTACATGGGCATGCCCTAAAACCCCTTGGAACAAGATCCGAAGCCACTGCTATTGCAGCAGAGGATCCGTATCCCCCTCTGTGTCTATGGCAAAAGAAAGAAAAGAATGAATACCTGCAATACGGGGAACTGGTAAAGCACCTACCCATCAAGTTAAAATTCTGGTGTCTACAAATATTAGACATGCAAGTGGGATTTCAATAGAACGCAAGTGGGATTTCAATAGAAATTTAGTGAGATTAGGATGTGCCGCTGGTTTTCGTCTCTTTAAGCGTGTTTTAAGGAGCGAATTCATGGATGTGCGTGTGTAGTGGTGTAAATCCTTGTGCGTCAGCCCCGGAAGAAAAAAAAGGAGCCTGTAGAACAAGTGCAGCAAGTTTGTACACATTACGCTGTAAAGCATGTTTGCTCACTCAGGAGTGTGGGTCAACTCAAGACAAAATTACACATTTACACTTAGGACCAGCCAAATGTTGTTTATGTGTAAGAACTGATCAGGCATTCCATGTTTGATGAAAGATATATTTGCAACTAAAATTATGACAAGCTGAAAACCAAGATAAATGCAAAGGCTACCAACACCAAGTTTGACACCAAAATTCAGTACACTAGTTGTGGACACTTAGTAATGAGATGCCTGCAGAGTACGAGTACATATACTTTGCTCAGTTTATCTTCTGCTTAGAGCGAATAGCAGGAATAAAAGGGAAAAGTAAACTCAAGTTCAAAAATGACGGTGAAAACTGAAAAGTCAGATCACAGAGATAATAGGGTTAACAGCAAAAGCAACAGCTCCATCTGAGACATCCACCGATGATGCACGGTCAGCTACGAATTAACAGCCTCAATCAACGCAGTCTTTTAAGATGGGTAGCACCTGATCCGGCAGAGTTGAGAAAGTACTGGACTGATCTAGCTGCGCCCTACACAGCAGTTTTAGATATATTACAGCAGCCATCAACAACCAGAGACTGTAATTTCTGTGCATGTACAAGCTCAGCTATTCCAACGTCTGTCAAACCAGGACAATACTGAAGCTTGAGATCAGTCAGGCATGGGTAGTGCACAACGAAGCACATTCCGTAGTCAGTTATCTTCTTGCAATCGACGAGGCGGAGTGTCTCCAGGAACGGTGCAGATGAGAGTCCCTTCATCCCCTTGTCATTGAAGAAGAGGGTGCCATTTAGTGTGAGAGAACGGATTGGACAAGAATGCATGAGCTTCACAAGTCCCTCCTGTGTGAAGCTTATTTCCGGAGATTCCAAGTCCTCATCACCTGTAAATGTGAGCTCGACATCCTGAAGTAAAGGACAGTTGTGGGCTAGCACCTCAAGGCTTTCATCGGTGAAACCCATCCTAAAAACCTCATGTTCATGGTAGCATCGAGGTATCATCCAAAGTGAGATGCTTTTAAGGTTCTTGCAGCTCTGGGATAGCACAATCATGTCCTTGTCAACAAGACCACCAACATACTCCAGGCATAGTTTCTCTAACGCCTTACACTTCCTCAGCAGAAAACGTAGTCCTATTTCTGTGCCTTCAGGCTCTGTTCGAAGTCGAGCCAGCCTTAAATCCTCCAAATTCTCACAGCACAGATCATATTTATACAAGCACTTAGCACTGTATGAGGGGTCATGGCTGGTCATGAAGTGGTTCAACATGCTTTCCTTGTTTACAAACTCAAATTTCTTAAGCTTCATCCATCCTCGACCAAACTTTAAAAAGTCATACTGGCTTATTCCCTGGCAATTATTGACAACAAGTTCTTCCAATGATCCATCACTGCCAAGGTACTCCAGCCACTCAGTGCTGCCAGCAATTCCCTTGCAATCATTAAGGTAGAGAGAAGATAGAGCCTTGCAACCGAAAGCTACCAAGAGAAGCCCACTTGAAGTTACTTCTGGTATGGAGTTCAGCTTCAGAGACATCAACTTCTTGAAGTAAGTTATGCAAGCAATACCAGCATCATTGATCTTTGAGCAGAAGCTTAAGGTGAGATCATTAAGCAAATTACAGGAAGATGAAAGAACAAAGAGACCTTGGTTGTCAATACGGTTCCCATTGCCAGGTGTCGAACCAGAGTAATCGATCTCTACTTTTAGAAGATTGGGAAACCGGGAACAGAGTGCTGAGAAATCTTCTGCTGAAAGTCCACAAATGCAAATAGTAGCCCTTTGCTCCGCATCGATGGCATAGAGCTGCTTCGACACAAGAGAAAGAGAATTGAGATCACTTGTCCTTGTTATCCTTTTGAGAATCTCTATGATCAGTTCCTCGGAGAGACGCTCCATTGAGAAATACAGCAGAGCTAGTTAGGTATTTCAAGGTGTAGCAGTTGTCCAGAGCCCTGGATTAAAATTAATGAAATCATAATGAACCACATGAATGTGTGATGGAAAATTCATGTAGCATATTTATACCGATGAAACAAAAAACTTTTGGCTTTTTCATGTACATGTTTGCGCTTCACGGTTCGTTTTCTTTTCTTCACAAATAGATCATGTATGTAACCTATTTATTCATCTATAAAATGATTAATAAAGGCAGAAACTTATTAATTTATCTCGAAATCAGTTAACACAGAGCAGCTTTGCAAACCTAGAAGGGAATTAATGTAACAAACTACTATGTATCTTGGTTTACAGGAACAATTGATAAATAAGGGATCTACTATTAAACGAATTAAAATCTTAGAATTGCTTGTTCAAAAGAACAAACGAATATTGCACAAATCAATTCATAAAAAACATCAGCATTTATACAAACTAAAACCTGGAATTTACGAGGCAATTGATGAAACAAGCAGGCTAGGTTTAACAAAATCACAAGAGAAACTGCAACACGAATATGCTGGATCAACATATGTCGAAGCGCCCAGGAGAGGCATCATGCAACTGAGCCAAAGATCAAAATTTCTTTTTTACTTATTCATTTTATTTATTTATTTTTTATCACAGAACGCACTGGTTTCTTCCTCGGTAATCCCGAGTTCTCAGCCAAGAATTGGAAGAGCAAGGTAGAGGAGCAAAGGCGAGACATAGATGAACATATACCTCGAGGGATTGTTTCTTGAAGAAGAACCAAGAAGAGGCGGGGAGGAAGTGACCGTGGAGTAGAGTGGCCGCGGCGCAGGTGGAGGAAAGCCCCGCTCGAGCTCGATCGATTCTTGGATGAATCGCTCGCGCTCGCCGCAGTGTTGGACCCCAGCGGCGAGCTCTTCCCCTCCCTCCGGCGGCGGTGAGGAATAAAACCCTCGGGTTGCTCATGTCTTGTTCTTGGGCTTCGGCTTCCTGGCCCTTTGGGTCGTTTTATTGGAAAGAAAATTGAAATTTAATAAAATGTAGACAATTTACCTTATGCCAATTTTTTTGAAAGAACAGGAAAACTTTTTTTTTCGTTACACTCTGTGAAAGCCTGTTTTTCATGAAAATTAAATTTGTCAAAAAGGTCCATTTAACTCGCTCAAATTATTTTAACTGATCACTTAATCCACGTATTATTTGTTGCATCATTTTACACTCTCGAACTATTGAAAATAACGTATTATTTGTTGCATGATTTTACACTCTCGAACTATTGAAAATAACGTATTATTTGTTGCATCATTTTACACTCTCAAACTATTGAAAATAGTTCGTGCTACTCCATAAAGAGATTTCTCTCTTTTTTTTTCTATCTATGAAAATCGTATTTTTGAACTGAAATTTGATAGGATTGGTAGATGCATTACAATTTACATCTCAATATTTTTAGAATTTTTGGAATTTTGGTAATGGTGTCACTATGGCTGAAAAATTCATCTTAAAATATGACTTCTACAAATAGAAATGCCTCTAAGCTGTAAAATAAATATGTTTAACAGATTAAGGGGTAAAACGAGCCAAACTAGTTTTGGGTTAAGTGATACAATAAAATATTTCTAGGAGTAACACGGACTTTTTCCCAATAAAAAAATGTCCCTTGATTCATTTTAATCTTTTCAAACACATGCAAACACTGTCCTAATCAAATTTAGCATGTTATTATTTCCCATCACCTCCGAACTCATTTTTCAAGAACAAACATCACTTATAGATCATATATCCTAAAACTATGAATTGGACTACAATATAGTACGTACTAAATTAACTTATTCTGGACGGATGAGGTACATGTGCGTAACCTACAAATGCCTGTAGGGTTATAGGGTCCTCTATAACACATAGGCCCTGTAACCCTGCAACGGTCTCTAGCGTAAGATTGAAAAAAAGAATGAAATACCCACAATGCAGGAACATGGTAAGGCGTGGAGATGTGGTAGAGTCATAGCTGCATGACACCACCCATTAGAGAGAGCTTAAAGTTCTATTGTTTACGGATATTACATAAATGTAAGTGGTCTTTTAACATGAATTTAGTGAGACATATTTTTTTAAGCATGTGTTAGGTGGCATATTGGCTATAGTGCGTGTGTAGGGGCTGAAAATTTGATAAATTGACCATTTTAGAAAACTTATTCGAAGATTAGACTGTATCAAAAACTTATTAAAAAAAAGAACCATCATCTTAACACCATCTTCGGTGGCGCTGAAATATAACATTTCAGCGCTTAGCTTTTATCGAACCTGAAGCAACTGTTACAACAGCACGTTTTCACACATATTACGCTGTAAAAAAGTGATTGCTCACTTAGGAGTGTGGGTCAACTCAGGATAAGATTACACATTACACGTAGGACCAGCCAAATGTTGTTTATGTGTAAAAAAATGTTGTTTATGTGTAAGAGATGATCAGGCATTCCCAAGTTTGATGAAAGATATATTTGCAACAAAAATTATAACAAGTTGAAAACCACGATAAATGCAAAGGCTACCAACAAGTTTGACGCCAAAGTGAAAAATTCCGATCGCTGGATACTACTCTTCTGAACGTTAGATGTTCACACAGAGTGATGAGATGCCTGCAGAGAACATCATCATATGGTTTGCTCAGATGCTCTCATGCTTAGAGTGAATAACAGGAACAAAAGGGAAAAGTAAAATCAAGTTCAAAAATGACAGTGAAAACTGAAAAGTCAGATCACAGAGACAATAGGGTTAACAGCAAAAGGAACAGCTCTATTTGAGCCATCCACCAATGATGCACGGTCAGCAACGAATTAACAGCCTCAATCAATGCAGTCTTTTAAAATGGGCAGCACCCGATCCGGCAGAGTTGACAAAGTACTGGACTGATCTAGCTGCGCCATGCACAGCATTTTCAGATATATTACAGCAGCCATCAACAACCAGAGACTGTAATTTCTGTGCATGTACAAGCTCAGCCATTCCAAAATCTGTCAAACCAGGACAATACTGAAGCTTGAGATCAGTCAGGCATGGGTAGTGCACAAGGAAGCACATCCCGGAATCAGTAATCTCCTTGCAATCGACGAGGCTGAGTGTCTCCAGGAATGGTGCAGATGAGAGTCCCTTCATCCCCTTGTCATTGAAGAACAGCGCACCGTTTAGCGTGAGAGCACGGATTGGACAAGAATGCATGAGCTTCACAAGTCCCTCCTGTGTGAAGCCTATTTCTGGAGGCTTCCAGTGCTCAACACCTGTAAATGCAAGCTCAACATCCTGAAGCAAAGGACAGTTGTTGGCTAGAGCCTCAAGGCTTTCATCAGTAAGACCATCAGGTTCATGGTAGTGTCGTGGTATCATCCTAAGTGAGATGCCTTTAAGGTTCTTGCAGCTCTTGGATAGCACAATCATGTCCTTGTCAATAAGACCATCAACATACTCCAGGCATAGTTTCTCTAACGCCCTGCACTTCCTCAGCAGAAAACGTAGTCCTATTTCCGGGCCTTCTGGCTCTGTTAGAAGTCGAGCCAGCCTTAAATCCTCCAAATTTTCACAACACAAATCATATTTATACACGCAGCAAGCAGTTAACATTCTTTCCTTGTTTCCAAATTCAAATTTCTTAAGCTTCATCCATCCTTGACCAAACTTTAAAAAGTCATACTGGCTTATTCCCTTGCAATTATTGACGACGAGTTCTTCCAATGATCCATCACTACCAAGGTACTCCAGCCACTCAGTACTGCCAGCAATTCTCTTGCAATCATTAAGGTAGAGAGAAGATAGAACCCTGCAACCAAAAGCTACCAAGAGAAGCCCACGTGAAGTTACTTCTGGTATGGAGTTCAGCTTCAGAGACGTCAACTTCTTGCAGTAAATTAGGCAAGCAATACCAGCATTATTGATTTTTGAGCAGAAGCTTAAGGTGATATCATTAAGCAAAGTACAACGAGATGACAGAACAAAGAGACGTTTGTTGTCGATACGGTTTCCATTGCCAGGTGTTGAACCAGAGTAATCGATCTCTACTTTTAGCAAATTAGTAAACCGGGAACAAAGTGCTGAGATATCTTCTGTTGGAAGTCCACAACCAATGCGAATAGTAGCCCTTTGCTCTGCATCTATGTTGTAGAACTGCTTCGACACCAGGGAAAGAGAATTCAGATCGCTTGTCCTTGTAATCCTCTTGAGAATCTCTATGATCAGTTCCTCAGAGAGATGCTCCATTGAGAAATGCAGCAGTGCTAGCTAGGTAATCTCAAAGTTCAGCCGGCATCCAGCGCCTGGATTAAAATTAAGGAAATTATAGTGAACTACATGACAGCAAAATTTATCAGAAGCATACAAATAGTGATGAGATGCTGAAACTTTTGCTGAATGTGTTTGCAGCTTATATGCACGGATAATGAGATAACAAATAGCAACAATTAAGAAAACATCCTCTTTATTTATTTATTCATCTACAAACCATTAATCAACATAGTAACTTATTTATTTGGCACCAAATCAGTTAGCATATAACAAATTTTGAATCTGTACTCTGTAGGAAGCAACTTCGAAGTAAAGTAACAATCTATATATGCCAGTGTACATGATCGACATAGATAAAGACCGGATAAAAAAACTAGAATAAAGAATTGCTGGTTAAATAAAAGAAATGTTCCACAAAATATCTGCAATTAGATGAATTAAAATCTGGAATTGCTGGTCCAAACGAGTAAACATACCAACAAAGCGAACTAACTTTAACAGGATCCTACAAGAAATTGCAATACGCATCTGTTGGAATTGTGACATAGTTGGAGGCACCGCACCTAAGTAATTAAACCCATCGATCATAGAGTTGAGCCATTTTTCTTTAATCTCTAATTCACTGGCTTCTTCTTAATCGGCCATCTCATCAACCAAGAAGAAAAGCGAAAATAAGAGGAGGCGACGTATATACCTCGAAGGAAACGGCCGGCGATCTGGCAGCAGCTAGGGTTGTTTCCTGCGGCGGAACCAAGAAGAGGCAGAGGCGGGGCGGAGAAGAACGGGGTGGGGCGGGGACGATGGTGGACGGGTATCTGCGGCGCAGGCAGTGGGAAGCGCCGGTCGATTCGATTCGCAGGTGGATCGCTCGACCGACCACCGTTCCTCGCGCTCGCCGGCGGTGAGTTCCTTCTTACCTCGGCGTCGGCGGTGGCAGAGGGGATAAATACCCTCCGGTCTCGGGCTCCTGGGGCCTTGTTTAGTTGGGCCAGATTGGGGTCCAATCCACGGGGACATCTCAGCCCGTGATGCGTTTGGATGAGGCCAGCCGGAGTGGGAAAATCGAGCATTCAGGCCAAAGCCCAAGTACTTCAGGCCGTCAAAGACCTTCTTAGGTACTTCTCAAAAAAAAAAATCCAATTTAGGTCCTTTAATATTGTTGGTCACGTGCTTCATTCATGCTCATCAACCACAAAACTATTAGATATATAGAATGTCCCGTCACCATTAACACCAGCCAAAATTAAGCCCCCTCAACATCTTAAACAGCGGTTTCATCCTACGTGGTATCACGTGGCACGCACTGACTTAATCTTCGTCAGTCATGTGCTAACAAGGTAGTCGGACTGTATCAGAGTTAGAGAACGTTGGTCAATCGGGGTCCGGTGTTTGCCGGCCATCTGATCCTCCGAGAACATCAAAATGGAGTATAGTCTCTCGTATCTATAGATGCAAGTAGTCCTGCTACCCGTATAAAAACACACTTGTTAGTTTATTTTCTATATGATAGTACAAAATTTAGAAGAAAAAATAAATTAGAATTGAGATAAGCGGACTAAAAAATCCGCTTGGCCGCTCCGCTTGCAATCCCTACTCGTATCATGATCATCCGTGGAGCTTAAGAGATACTATAGACTATTCTTGATTCGAAAGTACGTAAGAGTTGCAATAAGCAGCTTGACGATTTAGAATATCGCCAACAGTCATGCATCGTGGCAGAATCACCGCCATATTCGCCTCTCTTGACTTGTGACGACTATAGGGCGTCGAAAGCATGCTATGGATACCTAAGAAAGCAGAGGAAAGGCCGCACGTTATCACGACAGGAAGGAAAGGGACGGAACACACAGGCCTAATCGTAAATAAGTAGCTGGATTTCCATATGGATTGTTTGATTCCTGTACGATACGTTGAACATTGCTACGAAGAAGGGCCAGATGCAACCAGGGCTTGACCAGCAAATTAACGATTTGGATCGTTGACGCCATTTTGAGCTGTGCTAAACGTACCATCTAGTGGAAAATGGTGTGTGAGACACGCGTGCATTCACTGCTTGATGGCGGACCTTAAACAACCATTTATGCCCGAATCTTAGGTCACCATTCGTTAGTTCAATGTGGATAATACGCTATATGACGAATTAGCGTAATAATAATAATAATTTGTGAGTAAAACTTCTGCATGTGTGTCTTTAGCGATTTAAATATCAAATACTGAAAGAAAAATTTCGATGAAAAACTTTAAATTTAAGGTGTAAAATTTAAATTTTAGTAATAGCTGATGCTGAATGGGAGATACTGAAAGAAAAACTTCGATGAAAAACTTCAAATTTAAGGTGTAAAATTTAAATTTTAGTAATAGCTGATGCTGAATGGGAGAACGATGGAAGCTGGTCAGTGTGACATAAACGCAACACCGTGCATTTATTCACCAAATATCTTAGAGTCGTCTTTCATCTTATAGAATACGATCTGGACTAGTTCTCCAAAAAGAAAAAACGATCTGGACTGATGAGCAGAGCGACCATGAACACGAGCAGCGATGTGGACTTCATCTATATACGCAAACATGAGCGAGCATGACTTAATCCATGTTCGTGACGAACAGTGAACCCCGGGACGTGAACGGCGTCGATAGCTCAGCAACTTGGGTGCTATTTTAATATATCTTTTTCCCCTTGATCAAATTGATTTCTAATCGGAAACCATACTGATTTTTGTTGCCCGGCAGCACTAATCCCGCTCGGTTCTTGTCCAGCTACCAGTGCAAACTATATGCCTGACAGTACTGCACACCAACGTTGCTCACACGCAGCCAAATAGGGATTATATTCAGAATTCGTGTTAAATGAACATGCCCCAGGTATCGGGGACTATTGAGATTCAGTTAACAAAAATGAAATTGTAAAGGTATTGGATTCTCACTTTAGCACTTTATTAGTTTAATTTACAGTTAATAATTAGAAAAATTGATCTGGTTCTTCCAGTCTACTCCATTTATCCCAAAATAAAATAAATCTTGAATGAGATGCAACACATCCTAGTTTTTAAATAATTAGTTGGTAGTAAACTATGGAGTTATGGAGTTATACCCATCTTGGCTTTCAATTTAGCATATATTAATTTTATTATGAAATTCAAACTAATAATTAGTTAGTAGTAATTAAACCTTGTACTTCTAGTTAGATCAGCTATCATTTCAAAAGTAACAAACATGTTTAGCATAGATATTTTTTTACATATATATAAATAACATATTTAGCACGGGCTGGCAAGGCACTCCCAGAGGGACGTCTAACGTTAACCTGAAATATCTGATGTTAATTACATAAACGGTGTTATTTTAACTGTAGATCGTATTTAGAATTCATGTAAGGTCAAATATGCAATTGGAAATATCGTGGACTATTTAGTATTTTCCTAATTTAATAATTATAAATCCAAAATTAATAATATATGAAATTGTGTCCATCTTGAACTCTTAGTTTAGTGCTCTATTAATTTAATTTCGAGAATAATAATTACCAAGTTGTAATAGACATGAATTTTTTTTAGTCTAACTTACTTTAATTCAAAATCCACCAACACATTTTTGCTATGGTGAAACTTTTATTACAACATCAATACACAAGCCCCTACATTGTAATGCACGGTTTGATGACTAGATTTTTCAGATGTTATAAATGTGATATGGTGTACTCACTGCCGTGGGGAAGTATGACTGTGGTGCAGGAGCCCCTTAACATGGGGGTTCGGCAGCGGCACGGATGTTGTGCTACCATTCACCTATGAACACATCTGTGGGAGGGGCATTTTTTTTTTTGGTAAATACCAAAGAACGGATGCTGTTTATTTTGGCTTGGTTTTCATTTTTTCTAGGTTATTTAGATTGGCATTTCATAGAAGTCGAATTCTAGAGAAATATATCGAACCAAGAAGAATAAACCGATAAATCTGAATGCGCACCCCCTACTGTTGTAGCACCTTAATTCTTTTTATTTTATTTGAAATTTTCCCTCAATTAAAAACTTTGGTTTTAAAATTTGGATTTTATTTGTGCCAAAAAGATCTCAAAATTTCCCCCAAAATTTCAAAAAGTCCCCTCAAATTTTTCCCTCTCTTGGGCCTTTTTCTCTCTTTTCCCTCCCTTGGCCCAACCCCTCTCTCTCCCTCTCCCTTCCCCCGAGTGGGCCGACCCACCTCACTCCTCCCTCTCTCTCCTCTCTCCCGGCCCAGTTCTCCCTCCTCTCCCTTCCGGCCCACGGGCCTTTCCCCCTCGCGCTCGGCCTGGCCCAGCCCACCGAGCCGGCCGCACGCGCCGCCCGGCGCCGCCGCGCCCGCCGCGCCCGCCGCGCCGCCGCCCGCCGCGTCGCGCCCACGCCGCCCTGCCCCTGCCGCCCACGCCCGCGCCGCCCGACCGCCGCCCGCGCCGCCCGCGCGTCGCGTCGCCACCTCGCGCCCCGATCCGCCGCGCCGCCCACGTCCGCGCGCCCACACCGCGCCGCACGTCGCCCGTATCGCGCCACCGCCCGCACCACGTCGCCGTCCGTCCTCGCCGCGCCCAACGCCGCCTATAAAAGGGGTCCTGAGCTCCTTCTCCTCGCCGCACCCTCCCCTCGCCGGCTCTCCCCCTCTCTCCCCTCTCCCTCCGGCCACCGCCCTCTCTCCGGCCACCGCCGTCTCCTCCTTTCCCGGCCGCCGCCGCTCCCTGGCCCCCCCCGGCCGGCGCCGGCCTCCCCCTCCCCTTCCTCCCCGGCCACCTCGCCGCCCGGCGCCCGCCGGCCAAGCCGAGCCGGGCAAGCCGCAAGGAGGAAGAAGGGCCACCCGACAGGTGGGCCCCACACCCTCCATATCTCTCTCTCCTCTCTCGGCTGACATGTGGGCCCTCCCCACGTCAGCCCTAACGGAACGGAATATTCCAACGGAATATTCCGTTATCCTTTTTAATAATAAAAAAAAGTTCCCAATTTTCAGAAAAGCCCCTGTACCTTTGAAAATTCATAAAAATTCAACCGTAACTCCGTTTGACCCCGTTCAAATTTCTAAATTTTTCTAAAATTGAGATCTACACAGTGGCACACTTGTTTATGTGATTTGAGCTTATTTTATTGCCTTTTTATTTATTTGTTCTCCTTTCCGCGTATAGAACACGTGTACGAAGACGCTCCGGACGCCGGATTCGAAGAAGAAGACCCGCACCTCGTGCAAGGCAAACCTCTTTGATCACATTGCCCCTATATTTTGAAATCATATGTTGTTTGAAAAATGCATTGCTTAGTACACACGATTAACATGTTTAGGCCTCGGATTGTTTATACAACCGACGGACCAACCTAGTAGTCACACTTATAATACATAGGTTGATGTTTCCATACCTTTGATAGCTCCACAAATGTTTACGCCGGTATCGTTATACGATTACCGAGGTAGTTTCGCTTAGCCATGCTCACGTTGTTGCCGTGTGGGAAACTTGGGTATTTCCGAACTTTATGCTTAAAAATCCGGTACGTTGTACCGAGGTGTTGCGAAATAAAATGTGTTGTGAAACTGGGGGTGATGCGCAGTCAAGCCTTTGTGGTTTGGCTACGTATTATCGTTAAGGACCGATTCCTTTGGGAAGTCCATCCGAACACGTCACAGTGCGACCACACGGGTATTTATGGGATGCCTCTGGCTAAGTAAATTGTTATCACATGGGAGTTGGTGTGCCAATGGTTGTGGAATGCCGAGGATGAGGAGATGAAGTGTTACGCATGTTTTGCCCATCATGGGTGTCTTTGTGCCTCTATTGTGGTATGGTACCAGTAGGAGTAGGAGGCATCCTCGGTATTTCCTGAGTGGACGACGGCTGGATTTGCCTGATACTCGGCTATGGATCTTAGCCCAACTAGGTGGCATGCGATTTTCATGGGTTAGCTTTGGAAAGGCCTTGTCACGAACTTTCGTTGCCGACGGGTAAACGATGTCAGTTTCGTGTCGTGTGGGTAAAGCGTACAACCTCTGCAGAGTTTAATGAACTGTTCGAACAGCCGTGCCCACGGTCAAGGGCGAGTGTAAGGTGTTTCTCATAGCGTAGATTTGTTTGACAAATGTTTGATGAAAATGATTGGTGGGAAGGGTTTCGTTTCCAGAGTTTGCCTGTGTGGCAAACGGCTAACCTTTGTGGTTAGGAACGGGTCTGTGTGACCTGGGGTGTCGTCCGACACCGAGGTGTTCTTAGGGCCATGATGGCGTTGCAGTCCTGAGATGACTGTGTGGACCATGTATGGTCGTGAAAGTGAGTAGGAACTAATGGAGGAGACAAATAAATTGTTGTTCGTTAATCGTGACGAGTTGTTGCAAAGCAACTTGTGGAATGGGTCGAGGCGTGAGCCTCCTCCCGACAACTAAAACTTGATTCACTCACTAGGAGTTTTGTGAAATAAATCACTTTGCCAAAAAGTCTGCTTTCGCAAATAAAACCCTAGCTCTCCTTGTCTTAACCAAGCATGTCATTCTTTCCCCGGCTTGCTGAGTACGTGAAGTACTCACCCTTGCTATATATAATATCTATAGAGGATGGAGACGAAGACGTCGACCCGACCGCCGAGGAGTACCTCCAGGAGCAAGCCGAGTACGAGGACTTCTAGAAGGATCGTGCCTAGCCCCAAGCCATCGCCTGTGGATCGAGATGGTCGCCTAGACGCTTAGCTGCCGCCGCTTTTGTCTTTTGCTTTATGGACTTTTGTATTGTGCGTTGCTCATCTCTGGGCCTGTCCGGGATAGCAACTTATGTAAGGACTAAAACCCAGTGATGTAATAATAATCTACTTTGATTCCATGTTTATTCTGTGAGTACCAACTAGTGTATCCTGGGACTGGTACTATATCACAGGTAATGCGTAGCACTTCGGCACGAGTTAGCTGGTGTCATCGGTTAACAAGTGCCGGGGTGTTACAACTGTATACCCTGTGACTGTGACGACATTTGAGTGCTGAATTAGTCTACGGGCTTCCTTCAACATCCATCCAAATACATTTGGTTCAGGGTGGATAATTTATTATCTTTTTTCCAAAATGTATGATGTCTCGCACAACGTATTATCATTCATCTTATTCAAAAATTAATATAAACATATAAAATTATATAAAATTATATGTTGAGATTATATTTTATTTAATGATAAAATAAGTCACAACAAAATAAATGATATTTGTATAACTTTTTAAATAAAATGAATGATCAAACTTTATTTGAAAAGTTAACGGTGTCGTATATTTTAAAATGGAGGGAGTGTTAATTTCAAGCAACCGTTCCCATCAGTCACCACCGCACGTGTGCCGAACTGTCCATTTGTCTTTGTACACTGGGTCGTTGTTTTACATCATTCTTTGATCAACGATGCCGCACTCGATGACAGATTCTTTCGTTACAGTTTTTCTTTGATGAGTCCACAGCCGACGACAACCATCTTTGATTGAGTATTATCCCAAATATAATTTTAGATTAAAATTAACGACACAACATCTGCAATTAAACTGCAATATAAAATGTATTAGGTTAAAATTAATGAGTATATTTTTCGGATTAATTTTAAGACCTGACTTTTATGTTCTAAAATACATGTCGATTTCAAAACACTTCGCGTATTCTAGAACATATTATTTCCAAATAGAGAATATTACTATAAAACAACGTTGGAACAGACTAAGTCTATATTCAGCATGGAGGGTTGGGGCACGTAAAATACAGAGACTCATTAATTAAATATTAGAAAAAGCAAACAACCGAATTAATATGAGTTTTAAAACTAAAACATAAAATTGTATCAATATGACTTTTTAAATTAACTTCCCAATAGAAAATTTTACAAAAAGAGCACCAGTTAAGCATTCGGAAAAAGTACGCACATTAAACGAGAGAGCACAAGTTGGGAAAGATGCCAAACACACCCTACGAGCATCTCTCACAGACTCTACAAGCTAAAATTTGATCAATTCAATGAAAAAAAACTCTCTAACAGCCTTGCCAATCGAATGTCCAAGCCAACTGGCTAGCTAAATTGGCTCCCAAGCTAGCCAAACTTAGTTATCCTGCCTGGCTTGCCAAACCAGGTTACCAACCGTGAGCCCCACGCTGCTAGACACCCCTGTCCCCCTTTCTCTATCAGCACCCATCCCGAACCCAAACAGAGGAGCACCACCGTTACCATCATCATCGAGGTCGCCATCGCCATTCTTCACTGCTGCTGAGGTTGCTCGGATGCCGCCGTTGTCGACTATGCCGTTGCTAGCCACCACCGCCATCCATTGCTGCTACCGAGGTTGCCTTCCGTTGCCGTTGACGCTGAGGTCACCATCCGCCAGCCGTTGTCTTCCAGAGGCCTCCGCCGCCTACGCCCCCGTCGGATTCGACCGGCGCGGCGTGGATTCGAGGGGGCGCGCAACCTCCACCACCCCCGTGGGGATTTGGCCCTGAGTCCACACCGCCGCCTCGTGTCTGCCGCTATCCAAGCTTCGTCCCGCCTCGCTCCTGTCACCGTCGCCATCGCCTGCCGCCCCGCGTCCACCGCCCATGCTGATTTGCCACCCCGCGTCCACTGTGTTCCCTGTCAACACCATCCCTAGTATCACCGCCTTCCGTTGTGTTGTCCCTACCGCTGCCAGCTGCCGCTGCATCGTCCTTGCTGCCGCCTCTTGTCGCCGGCTCGTCCATTGCCCCAGCGAGAGAAGCTAGAGAAGAGGAAGAGGGGAATAAAGAGAAGAAAGAAGATGGAGGCATGGAGCTAGTAGTGGCAGATATATGGGTCCCTTTGTTATTTTGCAAATGGTAATAGAGAGACGGTTGGAGTGAGAACCTAGTTTGACTACCAAATCCGTTAAAAAGTTAGCTATAGGTATTTGGAGAGTATGATTTGTATAAATTGTTGGAGATGTTCTAATATAGGATCCGGATCCTTTGACTTTAGGGAAAAAGGCAGAGATGCATAGTGAAACGAGCCTACTGCTACAGTAGAAAACAGTGATGTGCAGTTTTTCTCTGTAGCATAGTTACTATTCACGAGTTGCTGTAGCATAGTGACACCGGCAACGGCGTCCACAAGCCATTCATTGAAACAAATGTCGAGCTCCTCAGCATCGATGTCCAGCGTGGTCAGGCCCGTGTGAGGAATCACATATCTTATGCCTGCTACAATATCTCGTCCGACAAAATGAACTTCTACGTACAGGTGGGGGCTGAACTTCGAGGGCACGCCGTACAGGTTCTCCGACTCTGCTAACAAGTTCACAGTTATCGGGTGTCGGACACTAGCGTACATCGCCGACCAGGACTATGTGGGCAAGTACATGAGCGGCTGCGTGTCCGTCTGCCGGCGAGGTGAGCTGACTGGCGTGACCGACGGTGCTTGCTCTGGAAAAGGCTGCTGCCAGACAGCCATCCCTAAGGGCCTCGATTACTACCAGGTATTGTTTGAGGAAAGCATGAACACGTCGGGGATCTATAATCGGACCCCCTGCAGCTACGCTGTGCTCATGGAAGCTTCCAACTTCTCCTTCTCAACCACCTACCTGACCTCACCGTTCGAGTTCAACACCACCTATGGCGGCCAGGCACCGGTGGTGCTTGATTGGACTATCCAGACAGCCAACACTTGCAAGGAAGCTAAGGGAAATCCCACGTCCTACGCTTGCAAAAGCGACAATAGCATGTGTGTTGATTCCTTCGATGGAACGGGCTACATCTGTAGCTGCGAAAGAGGATACCAAGGCAATCCTTACCTTCAAGGTCCCAACGGCTGTCTAGGTGAATTTTCCTCTACTCCTCAATCATATAGCCAGAATTTTGAAATTGTGATTATACTTGAGTATTCTTGACATACGAAATATATATCTGTAGCTTGTAGTGAGATGCGCATAAGCAACTTTCTTAAGTATGTATCGTTCGACCTTTTATTTTTTTTTATTGCGGGTCGTTCGACCTTTAATTTGGTTATGCAAATAATTAAGCAGTTTCCCTAGTCTATACCCATGAACTACCTCCCCCCTAACGAAATCTCGATTGCACCAACCTACGCAGAGTTTTCAAATTTGTAAAGGACTGGAATTTAGTGGGTAACTGTAATTTTCGTAATTTCTGAACTTTTTGGACATGAATTTTTTCAAATTTTAAATAAATTTTAACTGATTTGAATAAATTTTGATCAAATTCATTATTTTTTTAAAAAAATCCAAAAACCTCGAGCGAGATTGTTGCGTTCCTGGGGTCCAAAATTCCCAAAATTTCGAATCGAAAATTCAATCCCTGATCCTACCACTAACCCATACCCCAAAATCTAATCTGTTGTCACAATTGCTGGTCTCGAACCACCGCCACTATTTGGCTGTATTTTGTGTGAGAGAGAAACGTGGTGATGATGGTGATCGAAAGGAGGAAGAAGCTAGACCACACGATGTCTGACGTCAACAACACTTTGTTATTAGTCGACTGATGGTTTCGGAATTTTCAACTAAGTGATGAATATCAAGGCTGTTTTTTTTTAAATATTTCTAGTCTTTGTTTCAGATTCACACTATTTTCCATTTTAGATTTCATTTTTTTCCCTGCTGTTTCCCACCTCAAGATTGCCGGATTCATTTTCTATTTTACAACATTTTTCATCCATTCGATTTTATTATTGTCTTTTTTAAAAAATCCAATATAAATTCGAAGTTGTTAGATAATTGTATTTTTTCTTTTTTTGCATGGGTACTTGGGCAGGGGAATCATGGTGAGTGACCATGAGAACAATGAGCGAGGGCTAAAAGCTAATAAGCTCATTATATTGATTATTCCCTAAGTCATATTGTACTGTAAAAGGACCCTATTTTTATAGATGCATCAAACATTATATTTTTTAAAAAAACTTTACATTTGATTATAGATATTGATGAATGTCAACATCGAGAGAATTACTCTTGCTATGGAGATTGCTACAATAAACCTGGCAGTTTCGATTGTCGTTGTTATGTGGGTAGCAGTGGAAATGCGACTATTCAAGGAGGATGCCGAAAAGACCTCTTATCACCGAAAACATGACTGGCAATTGGTACACATTTATTCCAACTCATGTTGCTTCATCTTGATCTGCTTGATCTTGATTTTATATATGATCTACTTGACCTCTGTATAAGTATATCAGTTTCAAAACACTTTGCTAATCACATATCTTTGTTTCCACAGGTGTTGTTGCCAGTGTATTGGCTGGCCTCTTTGGTTTCCTAGGATGGGAAGTGATTCGGCACAAACAAAAAATTAAACGACAGGCTACATTAAGACAGACTGATGAGTTTCTTCAACAACATGGAGGCCAGATATTGCTAGAAATGATGAAAGCAGATGGAAATGATGGGTTCACCCTCTACAAGAGAGGGGAGATAGAGACTGCCACAAAGAACTTCAACAAGGCACATGTCATCGGGGAAGGAGGGCAGGGAACTGTTTATAGGGCTGTTATAGATGGAGTTGTGGTCGCAATAAAGAAGTGCAAGGAGATTGATGAGAGCAGGAAGATGGAGTTTGTGCAGGAATTGGTCATACTTTGTCGTGTTAACCATCCCAATTGTCAAGTTGCTTGGTTGTTGCCTCCAATTTGAGGCACCGATGCTTGTGTACGAGTTTGTACAGAACAAAACACTACAAGAACTGCTAGACCTTCAGAGGAGTAGGCAGTTCCATGTCACACTAGGAACCCGCCTAAGGATTGCTGCAGAATCCGTAGACGCACTTTCACATCTCCACTCTCTACCACACCCAATACTCCATGGCGATGTGAAGACAGCTAACATCCTTCTCGCAGATGGCTTGGTTGCAAAGGTGTCTGATTTTGGATGTTCGACAATTGATGAGAGAACTCAGGTTGTACCCAAAGGCACACCAGGGTATATTGACCCGGACTATCTACTTGAGTACCAACTCACAACCGAAAATGATGTGTACAGCTTTGGAGTCATTCTTCTTGAGCTTCTAACCGGTAGGAGGCCACTATCAAAAGAAAGGAAAAGCTTAACACTGATGTTTCAGGAGGCTATGGCCGGTGGCACACTCATTGAGCTCCTTGATAGTGACATTGTTGATGAAACTAGCATGAGAGTGATCAATCAGGCTGCAGACCTAGTGAGTCAATGCTTGGTTGTTCCGGGTACGACGAGGCCATCAATGACACTAGTGGCAGCGGAGCTCCACCGATTAGCGGCAGCAGATGAAGTGCAGCGAAGCCCACAACCACCATTAGTGCTCGAGGATATGAGATTCATGGATATGGGAAGCACAACGAACACTTTGTACGGAGAGAGCAGGACAAGTGGGGCTTATAGCCTGGAGAAGAAAGCTGTGTTGAGCATAGAGTTTGCGAGATGATCGATGTATTGCTTATTATATTGATTCCCTTATATCGTTTTCTAGTGCGTGTTGGATTTAGTGTTCTTCCTCACTTTGGAGGTGGAGGAGCTGGCTTAGTTGTGTGCGATAGTGAAACATTTGTTGGGTGGATGTAGAGTAACAATACATGTAAAACATTATAGCATTAAGTGTATTGTAGAACTAGTGTGAGTATAATTGTAATATAATAAAACTAGTACTTCTTTTATTGTTGTTGTACAGATAAAGAAAACTTTAATACATCTCTGTCAGAAGAAATAGGGGTATATTTGTCTTAATACAATTGGGAAAACGTACAATTAGCATCATTAAAGAAGTCTTTTTTGTGTGTGTTTATATTCTCAGAAATGATGCTCGGTAACTACCCAATTCTAGCAGGAAAAAAAACACAACATACCAGCTAGAACATATATTAATATAGAAGAAGATGGCGATCTAGAAAAATAAAGTTCAGAAAAAAGGTTGCATCTAGACAAACACAAATAGAACAAAATAGTGGCAGAGAATTAAATATTTATTTCGAAGGAAGATTGCTGCTGTCCTGAAGGAAAATAAAAGTACAGCGTCATATTTTTGTTAAATAAGTGTGTTGTACTCACAAGGGTAAGCTGCTTAGTCCCCTAATTTTAGTCATATAGTTTTTGATTGACGATTCCTGCATGAATATCAGATATCTCAGTCACAATCACAAGCAAAACTGAAAGCATTCAGCCTCAGAAATGAATTGAGGGTTCATATCCTTACTGCTATAGATGATCATATGGCCCGAGACCCGCAGTCTAGCCCAAGGCACGTCAATTTGGCTTGGCCCAAGCACAGCACGGCCCAACTGGGGTTATGCTCTGCCGGCCCGGCCCAACAACAGGGCCGTGCTTGGGCCGCTCCCTCGGCACGGTGGGCTGGCCCGGCACGGCACAATCAAAAATAAATAGTAGAGGGATCTAAAATAGATTTAATTAACCATATAAGGCAAGGTCAAAGATAAAAAAAATATAAAATAGACTTATTTTCAGCTATATGGACACGCCCACATAGTTTAGGGAGGAAAAATAGACTTATTCTGTGGAGAAGCACGATGAGCTATCATGCCATCGGACCAGCCTGGTACGACCCGAGTCTTAGTGGGCCGTCCCTGGGCCGTGTGTGCAGCCAGTGGGCACGGGCCGACGTATAGATCAGGTCGTGCTGGTCCGACTGAACTCGGCGCAGGCCCGGTCGTGTCTGGACCGGGCCGTGCCGGGAGGACCATATGGCCACCTATACTTACTGCAATCAATCCATCTTGCCATGCAAAGCTGACCTATTTAACTGAACATAATTATTTACCAACGAAATAGCTTGCTCTGCTCTTTTCAGCACGAAGGTTCATCCAGAAAGTAATTACCTCATTGTAATGCTCCATTAGTTATGCAGTGCATGGAGGATCAGCTGAGGAAGGCACAGCGGTATGGCTATTTTACATAGATAAATGATAGCTAACAAATAGTCAATTGTGTACTGTATTGTGTTTAATCCAAAATTCAGTCCTAAAATTATCTAACAGAATGGTCTATGTACACCCATGTTGTCGACATGTTACGAAAGCAATGTCCTACCGAATCGAAAGAAAAATGGTTCAAAAGCTAACCATCACAGATTGCACTAAAACATAGAACTTGGCAGAACCACATTGGGTAGGTTGGATGCGCCAATCCCATATCGGATTGAGGTGCAAAGCAGGATACAAGTAACTTGAAGCTTGTAAATATTGTGGTGCATATT
Organism: Oryza punctata; assembly: GCA_000573905.2. NCBI lineage: Eukaryota > Viridiplantae > Streptophyta > Magnoliopsida > Poales > Poaceae > Oryza > Oryza punctata. Next base: position 15,707,829 of record CM002491.2, on the reverse strand, counting down.
GGTGTAGGATCAAATCACACAAGAACCAAGCCAACTAGAGAGGGTGAATGGTTGTAACACCAAAAACTTTTAGCGGAAATAAAAGTTACCCTCAAACATTATGAAGTCGGCGTAGCCGGTCTTGTATACGCACCGGTCTGATCGCTCCTATGTCGCCGGTCTGACCAGTGTTGTCCGGCCAGTCGGACCGCCGCCTCCTCCTCACCGCTGCTTGCCGCCGGCGGTCTGACCGGTTAGCTGCCTCCAGTTAGACCGCCGCTATGCCGCTGGTTAGACCGTCCGAAGAACTCCGGTCAAACCATCGGGATCCAGAAAAACACGTATCGACGAAACTCTTGAAAGTAGATCAACTTTATTGCATCAATACGTGTTACAAAGTGCATCTAAAGCACTCCTCTCTAAACTCATGAACTAGGATTGAAACCTCAAAGCTAACTCTAACTTTTCTCTCCCAAAAGTCGATATCTTCTAGACTCAACCCCTCATCTATTTATACCCATAATATATTGTTGATGCAAAAAACACACACTGGCCTGAGAGATCTGCTTAACTCTAGTGCAGGTCCAAAATTAGGGTTTTAGGTTCAAGGGCGTGCCAGTTGATTTGATCCTGCAATCAACAAGAAGAAATATGCAAAGAATATTAGTAAACGATAGAGAATCGGTCATAGGGCCGATTTCATATCGTATGTGACCTAGCCGATGCAATAAAGCATGAATCAGGTGTAAGGATATAAGTAATTATGAAAATAATCCTAAACTTAGTATATCGGCTGTAGATATCAATGTTATGCAGTCAAAGAATCATTATTACTTTAGAAATAAACAATTGGTATAGATCGGACTGAACCGAGATAGTATAAATTGCTTAAGTCTATCCCATGAAATAATGATCACATAAAACCGATGTCATAGCCGATATCTAGATCTAACTGCATATCGGTCGTAAATCTGATATAATCTTATGATAAAACAATGAAGATTAAATACAAAATATAAAACAAAGCATAAAACCATGTTAAATATTCTAAACAGATAAGATCGGCTGAAACTCCGATACTATCCCTATTGACAATTGTAAAGCAAGTTATAGATTACGATTCTAAAACAACTTAATAGGTTGGACTTAACCAATGCAGCATCAAGCATAAAAGAAGCACAATATATAACAAGCCAATAATCATCAAATCAGGATGGTAGATACATCATATACCATGAATCAATCAAGTAAACTAGCCGATATCGACAAAACCCTAAAACGGATGTAGCCGATATAAGAAGATAGCATTGTCGATCTAAGCTATATGACATATATGATAACTTTTGAAACTTGCAAGATAGAATTAGAGTGTCATGAAGATGTAAGCACTAATCCCAATGATGCAAATTGCCATGACAAGATATACCTTTTCACCGAAGATCAAATTGATGCAGCACGACTTGAAAGCACAAGCTTGTCAAAAGTAGAAAACAAAGGTGGCGATGCGCCGAGATTGATTGAACGTCTGTTGTTATTATTTACAAGACCTCGGGACTATATTTATACCCGAAAATACAAACATTGTCCATCACGGACACAACTCATATTAACCTAATACAAATCCAACTAACGAACAAGTCCCTGAGGCGGACTCTTACCGGGAATTTCTATAAGGAAATTACATAAAATAACCTAATTAATAGATACAATTGCCTCTTCAGGACTCTATCCGTTCATGGCAATCCATATGAAGCACGCTAACACAACCCGATGACGTGTACCAAGTCATGTTACCGTAATCGGCTCAATCGGCTAACCTTGTCCGACTCTGTCTCTGCCGACCCAATCCACAGCCGATTAGGACTACAGCCGATTCTCACTCTGTTTCCGATACGATCTAATCTCTTCGATTCTTTTCGATTCTATCTTCATCTTCGATACTTGAATTACCAAATTTGGTTGTCAACACATGCCCCCCAAGTCCGGAATATTTGGTAATGTTTCGGATTTGCCAAATCTTATCTCCGAGAGAATATCGCACTTTCCGTTTTTGACCGTTACCGCACTGCTTTAAATTCCTAACCGACGGCCCCGAGAAACTTCACACCGTTATACTGTTGCCACCGCTTTTGCAACCCTTGTCTTCCCCGACTCCGGCGATCCCCTCGGTGCAAGCAAGCAACCCTCAAGCATCCCTCTGTTCGCCCAACTCTCACCGGCACCAATGTCGTCTTCATCTGCTTCGTCCGCTGCTCCATCGGCCGAGTACGCAAAGGTTAGCTCCATCCGCTAGATCTCCTTTTTACTCATCGAATCTTGCTTTTCGTGATCTTAGTCCATGTTCTTTCTCTTCTGCTTTGTTGATGTAGCACCTCGCAAATTTAGTTGCGGTTCCCAGCCTAAACCATGACAATAACTACTTTCTTGGACCAATCGGCAACCTGGACCTGATTGAGTTCATTACTGCTGAAACAAACAGAATCCCTTTTCGGCTAGCAAACCCAAACCTAGGGTACTGGAAAAACACCTTCAAATCCTGGCCATCCTTAGAGAAAAGCTGGTCCGCATGGTACAAGTGCATATCGGCTAGCAAACAGAGCCACTGGGATGAGATAGGAATCGGCCAAGCGCTGTCTCTGACTTTAGCAAATTCGGCTAAGGACGAGCCGTTGATAGCTTCTACTAGCTACTTTTGGTCCAATACTATCACTGCATTCATGTTTAATCAAGGACCAATGACCCCAACTCTGCTGGACATCACCATGTTGACTGGGTTAGATATCACCTCATCGGCCAACCCCATGATCTTGAATTCTAAGAACAGATTTGACTTCAAAACCAAGAGCATAGGAGGATGGTCCGGTTTTATTTCGGCCAACATGGGTCAAGGTTCAGTTTCTCCCAGAGAGCATACTGCATTTTTATTGATGTGGCTGGAAAAATTTCTGTTTTGTGGATCTAGCTGTGGCCCAACCTCCAATTAGTAGCACATAGCCGAAGCACTTGAGGAGAAAAAGCAATTTCCCTTAGGAAAAATCTTGCTCGGCTATCTATATCGAACCCTGAACAACGCATCGGCCAAGCTAGCTGTTGGCTCAGTAGTTAGTGCAGGTGGCCCTTGGTGGCTCCTCCAGACTTGGCTAAATCTTGTAGCTATGAAAGCTGTAAATCGGCCATCCTTGACTGAAGCAGAATTCCCATGATTGGAGCCGATCACTGATGATGATGGAGAAGAAATAACCCATCGGAGATGTACATCCTTCGGAGAATATGCTAGCACACCAGCCGATGCCGGTGCAAAACTATCAGCCGAACTACTCAAGGACTGGTTCTTCAGCTTTTATGACGGCTTTCAGAAAGATGCCAGAGTTTGGTTTTTTTATGAGGACTCAATCAACTTCGAGCTGCCATCAGACTTCAGATTTGAAGAAATCAACCATGAAAAATTTCAGAAGTCCAGAGAAGTGTATACTACTGCCATCAGCCAATGCATCCTCCCTGTCGGCATCCATCAAGGCAGGAACATTAAAGTATCATATGAGTTTTACAACCCCATGAGCTTAGCTAGACAATTTGGTATGGGGCAACTCCCAATCGGCTTATGGTTTGCTGACAAGATCCAATGCAGAGGAGAAATATCATCAAGTCTGATGATGGATCAGCTACTCAAAATCCCAGGACCTCCCCTTGGCAGTATCAACAACTTTGAGTTGGCCATGTTCAGGAGCAAAGTTTTTACTTCATGGTGGGCCGAATGGAAACAACACCTCTTCCATCAATTGGCTATAATTTACATGATAGACCACTTCCCTGACATGATCCCCCAGGTAACTCCTTTATCTATTTTGTCTCACTCCTGTTTTAAACATATCAACCGATTTTGTACTTAACCTTATATGCTATCTTTGCTTTTTCAGACCACAGATTCATCTCCTCCTCGCATAAGCAAAAGTGGCAAAGATATTGAATATGCTGCAGGGCTACTACCAAATGGATGTGGTTTAGCTCCTCCCAGCATCGGCTACCATGCCCTCAAGACATCAAGTCTACTTCAAGGACAACTAAGAGAACCAGCCGATGCAGGCAGAAAAAGGAAAGCTAAAGTACCAACTGCCATGCCACCAGCTGCTAAGAAGAAACCAAAAAAGCAACCACCTCCACCAGCCGATGACATTGATGAAGCCCTGGAGGAAGCAGCTATCGAGCGGGCGATAGATGAAGCCGCAGCTGAACTCAGCGACGTGGGAGAAAGAACACCTCCGGCTTCTCCAGCTCCAAAAAAAACTCCCACGACTCCTGCTGCCCCAGCAGTCTTCTCTCGGCAACCCAGGGTAAATTCATCTCCTTTACTACAAAATTTCTTTATTTATCATCACTCTAACCACCGAAACTTTGTATTTTGCAGAAGAAAAGACCAGCCAAGAAGAAGAAACCTGCACCAATATCGGCTAAACCAACTATTCAAACTCCTCCGGTAATTCTCAACCCTTAAGATTTCAAACTTTTTCTTAGCCGATACTATCTAATTCTTGCTTAAATATTCAAAATTTGCCAGTCCCCCTCTCCTCCATCGCCTGTAGCACGTCCAGTTTCAAGTGAACATACCACATCGGCTGTAGGCAGCCACCATGTTGTGGAGGAAGAAACTGCTGCTCCTGCTATTCCTGTAAGTCTCATATCCTTAAAAATCTCAAATCGGCTATAAAAAATATCTTGTTACTTATATCTTCTTCATCTCTCTTGCTTGCAGGTCTTAGCCGATTTATTCTCCTTTGATATCAAAGACTACTTCGATGAAGAAACAGAAGGAGATATTACAAGCAAGGCCTTGGCTCCTTTAGCCGACGATGTAAAAAGAAATCTCGAAGACATTTCTCATCGGCTGGAGGCATCTTTAGATAGCCTAGTGGTCGATTGTAGCTCTATCCGGGCCAGGTTTCAGGAAATCCAAGCTCTAATCCCGGATGAGTTATCAAACATCATTACTCCAGCTGTATATCTTGAGCAGCATCAATTCAAGCTGGAAAAGGCTAGACAGAGAATAGCAGATCGGCAAGAGAAGAAAAATGTCGAAGCTATGATTCAAGCAAATCGGCAGCTCGTGCATGATGAAAAGAACAAGCTTGATCAACTAGCCGAAGAACCAATTAAAGCCGCCATATATCAGTTGGAGGCTGAAAGGATCAATCTGCTGGCCAAACTTGAAGAATGCAATGCCAAGATTGCATTAGAAAAGCAGAAATTAGCCGATCTCCCAAAGGCCGTTGGAGAACAAAAAGCAAAGCTGAGATTAGCTATAAAGAATGTGGCCAACATGACCAAGTCTCTGAAGGTGATCCTTGGAACCGATGCACAAGACACCCAAGCAATTGCAGAAGTTTAGGAAATTCGACAACAGGCGCTATCGGCTATCCAGCACTACCTCTCCCAATATTTTCATGTAATAGGGACTTAGGAAAAATTTTGTAAATTCTGTAATCGGCTAAAACACTTGACTTGTAACACATACTTTGATATCTTTTATGCCGATTAATACTTTTGCTGAAATATACATATCGGCCATCGAGTCGATTTTATACTTAGCCAAATTCTGAGATAAAAGTTGCTATCAGCCATCGAGCCGACGTATGAAAATCACTTGTATAACTTATGTTCAAAAATTTGCACAAAAATTTCCAACTTTCGTCCTCCATACCCCCAAGTTTGTAGTATGAAGCATGATACTGCAAACTTATATATCTAAGGGCGATAAAAATATCGGCCATCTAAAGTCGATGTAAATACATCGGCTATCAACCATATATCGGCAAACCATAGCCGATTACGAACCAATCCAAACGCTTGGGTAATATTTCTTCAAGTACTTTCCATTGAGTGCTCTTCCAAATACCTCTCCATCAAGTCCTTTTAACATATACGCTCCTTTAGAAACACACTTATGGATTTGAAACGGCCCTTCCCAATTCGGTGACCACTTGCCAAATTTACTATCTCTGGCCCCTATCGGCAACACCAATTTCCAAACCAGTTGTCCTTCCTCAAAAGATTTGGGCACAACCTTTTTGTTATAATGCCTAGCAACTCTTTCCTTATCTTTCTTAACTTTTTCAAGAGCTCGCAACCTAGCATGAACCAAATCTTCTGACTCATCAACCATCAAATTATGATAATCATCAGCTGTTAACTCATCTTGTAAAGAAATTCATCTTGATCAAACTCTTGTTGGATGTTTCAGCTTGCCTATTTGCTTGTGCATAATACGGCGATGAATTCAATAACTTCATCCCCATGCTATCGGCAAATTGAATGAACTCATCAAATACAAATATAGAATCTTGATCAGTTGTAATCGTCTGTGGCAAACCAAATCTGTATATGATGTGCTCTTTGACAAAATCAATTGCATCTTTACTGTCAACCTTCTTTAAAGGAATTGCCTCAACCCACTTAGTAAAAATAATCAGTCGCAACTAATATGGATTTATGCCCCTCACTCGATGGTGGATTGATCTGGCCGATCATATCAATACCCCAACCTCTGAACGACCATGGCTTGACAATAGGATTCATAGGCGATGCTGGTGCTCTCTGAATTGCTCTAAATTTCTGACTATCTTGACAACCCTTGTAATACCTGAAACAATCATCCAGCATTGTCGGCCAAAAATATCCAACTCTTCGAATTAACCACTTCATCTTGTGAGCCGATTGATGTGTCCCACAAATACCCTCATGAACTTCACACATGACAACTTTTGCCTCGTCTGAGCTTAAACATTTCAATAGAACTACATCAATCGTCCGATAGTATAACACATCATCCAAAAGAACGTACTTAATAGCTTTGTATCGTTATTTCCTTGAAACCGATCTGGAGTGATTCTTTAAATACTCAAAAACATCAAACCTCCAATCATCGACTGGAATGCAGGCCACTTCTACTTCAATCCCTTGTAACATCGGCTTATAACCTGATGCACCTTGAGCTAAATCATTGGCCTCAATGTTTTGCTCCCTAGGAATATGTTTCAAAGTAACTATCTTGAAAGTTTTCATCAGCTCTTGACATTTTTCCTTGTAGACCATCAAGGTGTCATTTTTGCACTCATATTCTCCGGATAACTGACTTATTACTAGCAATGAATCACCCATAATTTCAGCAGCATCGGCTTCAACTTCTCTCAATAATTGCAATCCTTTGAGAACAGCTTCATATTCTGCTTGATTATTGGTGGAATACGGTTTGATAGTAAAAGCAAACTGAAAACTTGCCCTCCTAGGCGATATAATTACCAAGCCGATACCACAACCGTGAGTGCAAACAGATCCATCGAAGAATAAAGTCCATGGCATAATATCAATATTATCAACACTGATATCCCTGTGCTCAACTATAAAATCGGCTATCGCTTGCCCTTTAACTGCCTTAGCCGATTCATACCTGAGATCAAACTCTGACAACGCAAAAATCCATTTACCAATCCGCCCTTTCAGAACTGGAGCCGATAGCATGTATCGTACCACATCGGCTTTGCATACTATGATACACTCAATGGAGAGCAGATAATGTCTCAACTTTGTACAGGAAAAATATAAACATAAGCATAACTTCTCCACAGGTGAATACCTTGTTTCTGCATCCAAAAGACGTCTACTGAGATAGAATATGACTCTTTCCTTCCCTTCAACCTCTTGGATCAAAACTGAGCCGATAGAGTTCTGGTCGGCTGACAAATATAGTTTAAATGGAATCCCTTTCTGTGGTGGTATAAGAACTGGAGGAGTACTCAAATATTCCTAGATATTATTCAATGCTTGCTGCTGCTTCTCTCCCCAGACAAATTCTTGATCGGCCTTCAACCTTAGTAAAGGAGTAAATGGTTCTATTCGGCCAGACAGGTTTGATATAAAATGCCGAACAAAAGTTATTTTGCTGATCAATGATTGCAACTTGGTCTTATCTTCTGGAGGTTTTATATCTTTAATTGTCTCAATACTCCTCTGAGGAATTTCAATCCCACGCTCATGTACCAAAAATCCAAGAAATTGACCAGCCGATACGCCAAAAGCACACTTAGTAGGATTCATCTTCAACCCATACTTTCTAGCTCTTTCTAAGACCTGTTTCAAATCGGCTATATGTTCATCAACTTCCTTAGATTTAACCACCACGTCATCAATATATATCTCCACCAACGTGCCGATGAGATCGTGAAAAATATAATTCATGGCCCTCTGATATGTAGCACCAGCACTTCTCAAGCCGAAAGTCATAACCACCCACTCATATAAGCCGATAGCACCAGGACATCTAAAGGCAGTCTTGTGAATATCTTCCTCAGCCATGAAAATTTGATTATAACCAGCGTTGCCATCCATGAAACTGATGATTTTGTGTCCAGATGCTGCATCGACGCGTTGATCGGCTACCGGCATTGGGTATTCATCTTTTGGTGTAGCCTTGTTCAAATCTCTGAAATCAATGCAAACCCTAAGCTTGCCATTTTTCTTAATGACTGGTACTATATTAGAAATCCACTCCGCATATCGGCATGGTCTGATAAAATTAGCGTCATAGAGTCTTGTAATTTCAGCCTTAATAGCATCATACATTGCAGCTTTACAACGTCTTGGGGGTTGTTTGTACGACCGATAATCTGGTTTGATAGGGAGCCGATGTTCAACTATCGATCGGCTAAATCCTGGCATCTCATAATATTCCCAGGCAAAACAATCTCTATACTCTTTCAAAAGTTATATTAATTTACATTTAAATTCCTTTGATAAACCCTTACTAATATATGTCGGCCTAGGCCTATTACCTGGTCCAATGTCGATTTCTTCTAGTTCATCGGCCGACATAAAACCTTATCCTAGCTTGCATTCGAGATCATCAACAGTGTCCTTTGTGTAGAAGTTGGAACCCTCCACGGCGCCCTCAAAACAAGAATTGGGGCTCTCCAGCTCCTGTTGGCTGTATGGCATAATCAGAAATCTTTAAGTAATCTCCTTGCCAAACTTTTCCAGATAAACAATCAATTCCCTCCATCTCCCAAATAGATAAATTGGCACTAGCTACATTGACTGACCTATCGGCTGGCACGATTTCAATTTGGTCTCCTTGCCATTGAATCAGACTTTGGTGCATTCTTGAGGGGATGCAACAGTTAGCATGGATCCAATCTCTTCCCAGCAACAGACTGTAGGAACCCTTCCCATCAATAACAAAGAACGTGGTAGGAATTGTTTTACTGCCGATGGTTAGCTCCACATTCAAAACTCCTTTAGTCTCAGATGGATTCCCGCCAAAATCTTTTAAAACCATGTTAGTCTTGATCAGATCCTCTGAATTCTTCCCAAGTTTCCTGAATGTTTTGTATGGCATTAGATTGACAGTTGCCCCTCCATCGACTAGCATCTTTGACATCGGCTTGCCATTGACAAATCCTTTAACGTACAGCGGCTTGAGGTGCCGATGATCAGTTCCCTCGGGCTTCTCAAAAACGGCTTGTTGTGGAGATAGCATCAATTTAGCCGATGGCAGATTCTCCGGGTGAGTCATCTTCATCATTATTTTGTTGCATCGGCCGAAGTCTTTCATGAACTGGCAACCTTGTCTGAATCAGCCAATGTATACTTGTACCCTGTCGTCTTGGTCTTTGGATGAATTGTGCATCGGGATCACTGCATCCAGGACAATCTTCAATAGATGGCAACCTCATTCCCTCATTCCAGCAAAATCTAAAAAATTCACAACTCCAGTGAGGATCAAAATATCTTTCACTTTCATGAGAATATGACTCCTCTTCCCCTTGGCGCCTTTTCTAGTATTTGTTGATCATACCAGCCGATCTGATGCTCTTAGTATAGTTTTTACCTCCATTGGTTGTATTCCGATTATATCCAGGGTGCACCATGTTGACTGGAAAAGGGTGTCCATCTATCTTCATTGGCCTCTTGGATTCGTCAATCTTAATCTTTCCTTGTTCAATAGCTGACTGGATCTGTTGCCTGAAAATCTTGCAATCATTAGTATTATGAGATCCTGTATTATGCCACTTGCAATATTTCCTCTTCTTCAACTCCTCGGCCGATGGGATAACATGTCCTACTAGCAATTGAATATGTTTTTCTTGGAGAAGAAGATCAAAAATCTTGTCGTCTTTGGTGATATCAAAATCAAATCTCTCCTCCTTTCCTACATTCTTGACCCATTGACAGACCACCGTCTTCTTATTTCTAGCCCATTCCGCTGCATTGATTTCTAGGTCATCATCTTCAAAATCAGAGTCATAATTGTAGACATTGTTGACATTGTTTGCCTTTTTGATGAATTTTCTTGCTTCTTGAAATCTTGTCTCGTGAGCCGATACCTTTTGAGCTAGATGAGCTAAATTCTCAAAGTCTTGGGCCGAAAATCTTTCCCTTATCGGTGCCAACAAACCTTGGAAGGCCAAATCGGCTAGCTGAGAATCTATCAAGGCTAGACTGCATCATCTATTCCTCACATCTCTGAACCGTTGAATATAATGTGGGACCGACTCGTCTGATTTTTGCTTGATTGTTGTGAGGTCTGATAGCTTCATCTCTTGAATACCACTGAAAAAGTATTTGTGAAATTGTTTCTCTAGATCGGCCCAACCTCTAATAGAATTGTAAGGTAAAAATAAAAACCAAGTGAATGCCGATCCAGATAATGAGAGTGGGAACAATCTAACTCTGAGAGCCTCTATAGCCGATGCCTCACCACACTGAGCTAAAAATCGACTAACATGCTCATAAGTAGATACATTGTCTTGTCCTGAAAACTTAGAGAAGTCTGGCACCTTGTATCGGTTTGCCATTGTCTTTTGGCTTGAGCCCAAACTGCTCCCACATGACGTCAGCGATCATATCGGCCCAGGGTTGATGTGGTGTTGCTCCACCATACTGTTGCTGAAGTGGATCCATCTGGCCGTATTGGATCGGCTAAGGTTGCGGTGAGTGAGGTTGATAGAGATGAATGAAGCCAGCCGATATGCCTTGGGATGGTACATATGGGAGTTGCTCTGTGCTGTACTGCTGGCCTATCGGCTGACTAATTCCAATCGGCTATTGTGGAACCAGAGGAATTTGATAAGATGTGTCGACAGCTGGCGGTTTTGGGTGTAGAATACTCATCAATTGTTCCGGTGTTAACTGAGTTGATGCTTGCCCCCCAGCGATCAACTGTGATCTGGTTAAAATAGCTGGAATGTTTGAGCTTGAGTAAGGAGCCGATGGAGCATGGGTTTGAAGCAATTGTTGACTCCCTTGATTCCCGCCGATGTCAGTCTTCACAGTTCTGTATCCTGGGAACGTCCCGTCTGGTAAATATATAGGTCCTTTAGCCTTTTCCTCGGCGTTCGTCCCATCAACCACCGACTTGATCATGTTTGTTAAGGTGTTTACGAGCACTCCGGACTGACTCGCAACATGAAATAATGATCACATAAAACCGATGTCATAGCCGATATCTAGATCTAACTGCATATCGATCGTAAATCCGATATAATCTTATGATAAAACAATAAAGATTAAATACAGAATATAAAACAAAGCATAAAACCATGTTAAATATTCTAAACAGATAAGATCGGCTGAAACTCCGATACTATCCCTATTGACAATTGTAAAGCAAGTTATAGATTACGATTCTAAAACAACTTAATAGGTTGGACTTAACCAATGCAGCATCAAGCATAAAAGAAGCACAATATATAACAAGCCAATAATCATCAAATAGAATTAGAAACTTTGGAAACTTGCAAGATAGAATTAGAGTGTCATGAAGATGTAAGCACTAATCCCAATGATGCAAATTGCCATGACAAGATATACCTTTTCACCGAAGATCAAATTGATGCAGCACGACTTGAAAGCACAAGCTTGTCAAAAGTAGAAAACAAAGGTGGCGATGCGCCGAGATTGATTGAACGTCTGTTGTTATTATTTACAAGACCTCGGGACTATATTTATACCCGAAAATACAAACATTGTCCATCACGGACACGACTCATATTAACCTAATACAAATCCAACTAACGAACAAGTCCCTTAGGCGGACTCTTACCGGGAATATCTATAAGGAAATTACATAAAATAACCTAATTAATAGATACAATTGCCTCTTCAGGACTCTATCCGTGCATGGCAATCCATATGAAGCACGCTAACACAACCCGATGACGTGTACCAAGTCATGTTACCGAAATCGGCTCAATCGGCTAACCTTGTCCGACTCTGACTCTGCCGACCCAATCCAGAGCCGATTCTCACTCTGTTTCCGATACGATCTAATCTCTTCGATTCTTTTCGATTCTATCTTCATCTCCGATACTTGAATTACCAAATTTGGTCGTCAACATATATCTGCCACCTAGCCACGATTCCATCTCATTCAAGAAGTCCTAATCCTCTAGGAAATCTTCCCGTATAAGAAACAAACTTTACAAACTCCAATCTTCCCAAACTTGGACCCCAATCCATATTTGACTCCGCTTTCCATACGCACACAACACCATATGTATGACATATGGAAACCTTCACCTCCACGTGCATTGTTCTCTAGTCTGAGCATCCCGCGTGATATCCTCGACCGTCTGGACCTTAACTTCTCCCAAGCCTAGTCCCGATCCATCACCGGCTATACTCCCATGGCCTCAAGCAACACCTGCACATGAACAACAAAGAAACTCCATATCCGAGTACAAGTTCGCACCAACTTGACTCACATCAGCACACAATAGTATCACATACGAATAGAAATCATCTAGAGATCATATCCATGAAGCAATTTAGAAATTCCACGAAAACAACCCGAAACTGACTCCCTCCTTGAGTTTGCCAATCTTACCATCGGGCAACCCGGTCAGACCGCTCCAACACCACCGGTCTGACCGGCGGCACCCGCCCGGTCTAACCGGTCACATCTAGAGCCGACAACCGAAAACACTATTCACCGTATTTTCATAAGCACTCACCTTTGACAATTATTCATCACCATGATTAAATCATCACATGATTCTACAATTGGGAAACAGAAATTTGGAGAAGAACATTGGCATTAGCTGCAAATAGCTTTCAATATGTTTTCTTTTCAATAGCTTTCAATAAATTTGGAGAAGAACATTGGCATTTTTTCACCTGCAAGTAGTTCTCTATGCTGAATGGCTAACATTGGTTAGAGAATTGAAGATGAACTCTCATTTCATGGCAAGCAAATGACAAGTGGAAAAGGTATATGGTTCTAATGCTAGCCTGGTGGAGATATTACCTGGAAGTTTAGTACAATGTGCCTATTGTTTCTCTGAACTTCCCAGCTATCAGCACAGCTGAAGGGGGCTCGATGATGTTTCTAAAAATCTCAAAAAAAAATAAAATATCATGCTGATGCTTACACATTTAAAAAAAATAATATTAGGACATAATTGCAAAGCTGCAAACAGTGTGAAGCCATGGTTGCCTATGTTGAGAATAATTGTGCTTCGTTTTCTTCATTTTGTATAAGTAATGGATTTTTACAACAGTAACTAACCAATGGTTCCTCAGATTGTGTTTATCTTTCAATGACCAGCACAGCGTTGAATGTTCCACGTCCAGTACTCTTGTTTGTCATGTACCATGCATGACCTGATGTCACCAACAATCAACAACTATTCTAGATGAGACCAAAATTAGTTTTAGGAAGGAATCATAAAACACTTAGCCATGATATATAAAAACTGAATCTGTAGTTTTATGTCCAACGCATATGCTAATGCATATTTTTGACAAACATTGTATACTCACATCTCACAACAATGAATAAAAATATTGGGTAACATGTAAACCGTTTAAATAATCTGCTTAAAAACTAAAATACATGAAAGAAGAAAAGTAAACTAATGAAATAGTTAATTAACAATGTGTTTGAAGCATTTTACCAAACACATGGTCAGCATGTTAAAAATTGTTCATTCATTTTATAGAAGAGAGGAAACAAATGAATTAGAGATGGAGATCACACCTCACTGCAACAACAGCTAACAGAGAATCCTGTAGAATCATGTGGTGATTAATCTCGGTGATGAACAATTATTAAAGGTGAGTGTTTATGAAATACGGTGGATTATGTTTTTTGTCGGTGAATAGTGCGAGGTGGCACTAGGGTACTAGTCAGATCGGGTGGTGCACGCCGGTCAGACCGATGGTGATTAGGTGGTTTGACCAGGTAGCCCGTCAGTCAGGCCGGCAGATTCCAACAGGGACTCGGTTTCGGGTTGTTTTGTGGATTTTCTAGATTGTTTCATGGATATGACTTCTAGATGATTTCTATTCGTATGTGATACTATTGTGTGCTGATGGGAGTCAAGTTTGTGCGAATTTGTACCTTGATATGGAGTTTCTTTGTTGTTTATGTGCATGTGTTGCTTGAGGCCATAGGAGTATACCCGGTGATGGATTGGGACTAGGCTTGGTAGAAGTTGAGGTCCAGACGTCAAGGATATCACTCGGGATGCTCAGGCTAGAGAGTGCACGTGGGTTGAAGGTTTCCATAGGCATACACGTGGTGTTATGTGCGTATGGAAAGCGAAGTCAAATTTGGATTGGAGTCCAAGTTTGGGAAGATTGGAGTTTGTAAAGTTTGTTTCTTGTACGAGAAGGTTTCCTAGGGGATTAGGACTTCTTGTATGAGTTAGATTCGTGGCAAGGGGCAGCCACGTTATGGGTATAAATAGAGAGGGATGGTGTAGCCTCCTGGTATCGATTGAGAGAGAGTTAAGTTGAGAGAAAAGTTAGGGTTTTGAGTTCAGTTTGAGATTTTGGTGAGGAGTGTTGTTGGTGCACTTTGTAAACACTAGTTGATGCAATAAAGTCGAGATTGATTAATCTACGTCTTTGAGTGTTCATCTACCGGTATTTTTCTGGATCCCGATGGTTTGACTGGAGTTCTTCGGGCGGTCTAACCGGTGGAGTGGCGGCGGTCTAACCGGCGGGGTGGAACCGGTCTGACCGGCAGCGCTGAGCAGCGGCAAGCGAGGAGGTGGTGGTCCGACCGGCCGGACAACACCGGTCAGACCGGTGCGCACTCGGCGGTCAGATCGACTACGCCGACGACTTCGTCAAGTTTGAGGGTAACTTTTATTTCCTTTAAAAGTTTTTGGTTTTTGGTATTACAATCATTCACTCTCCAAGTTTTTGGTTTTTTGGTGTTACAACCATTCACCCCTTCTTGTAGGATTGGTTCTTGTGTTCGATCCTACAAGTGGTATAAGAGTCATGTCTACTCTATTTGATCTTTGCCGATCTTGAGCTTTTATCATGGCTAATAAGTTTTCAACCAAGCCACATGTTTTTGATGAAGTTGATTTTCCTTATTGGTGTGAAAAGATGCAATCTTATATTATATGTGAGAGTTATGATATTTGACAAAAGTTGCAAATCCTTATGAAATTCATGCTCATATTAATATCGTTGCTCTTAAGACCGATTTTCAAAATAATTGCAAAGCTCACAATATTTTGCTTAACGGAATTTCTCGTTCAGACTTTGATAGTGTTTCTCATCTTAAAACTGAGCATGAGATTTGGAAGGCTCTATGTGATTTTCACCAAGGACTTTCAATATTAAAGTAGTGTGTAAAGATGTTTTTAAAAATGATTGCATAAAATTTGAGATGAAAACCTGGAGAGACTTTGGATGATTATCTTGGGCGCTTAATAAAGTTTTGAGTAATGGATCTGTTGATTCTTCTTGTGATAATTATTACATACAATCTGAGGTTTCTGAATACATTTTGAATGGTCTTGATATGTGTAAGGACCCCTGTTTTCGTAACAGGAATCACTCGTGTTTTCTGTGCCATTTCCTTGGATCAAGTAGTCTGGCACACACGATTACATAGTTGAATTACCAAAAGCACATACACATGCGTCCAAATGGTCCAAAGGGGCCGAAGGCATTATCTTAGAACAAAGGACCAAATGGTCCAGAATACACTTCAAAAACAGAATATAGGTAAGCAGCAGAACGAAGGCAGTGGCATAGCTATTGTCACAGGCAACGACCATAACTAGACCTACTAGGCACCCTCGTCTTCAGCATCCTCCTCACAGTAGGTGTATGGATCCTCCGCGGTGTTATCTTCGACTTCTGGTTGAGTTTATAATTGCAAGTGTGAGTACCAACCGTACTCAGCAAGTCACCACAACAACAATGCATATGACAAGGTTTATCCAAGGCAAGACATAGGTTCTTTTGCATAAAGTTAGTTTTGCAATTCTTTTCACAAACCTAAGACCTAGCATAGACTGATCAAGTTTTAATACCAGATTTCACATTAAACAGCGACAGTTCTGTCCACCATCCATTGTGATCCCAAGGATAGTTTCCCGTCATTGAGTCGTCATGGTTTTCTGAGGACGTCCACCTTCCCTCCTCTCAGGAAGTGGCTCCATCAACATAAAAATCATCATGCATCATACCATCCCACACAAGTTAAGAATTTAGAGTCTAGCCAAGTGTAATACATGTCCCTGTGCTCAATAACCGCGAGCACGGCTATTCGAATAGATTTGGTTTATTCACACTGCAGTGGATGTACACTTTACCCGTACTCCGCGACTGCCCAACACATAGCCTCATCCCAACACACGAGTCACGACAAAGCCTTTCGGTAACCTCGCATTGGCAGTACCCACTCCATGAACTTTCATCCTCATGCACTCTAGGCGTATATGTTTCTAGCAGAGAGAGGAGTTATGGCGCTCCCGGGAAGGGAAGTCTCACACACACATTAAGTTTATAGTTTAAATTTAGGTTTTCACTCACACACACGTGGCAGTCCTACCAATGGCGACACTGATGTAGGAGCACGCCTCACGGCCCTACCTCAACGGCTGCCCCATCGTAGCGCACCTACCTCACTCAAGGGGTCAACCATCTATGCAAGGATACTGCCTCCACTCAGCTATCTAATCCGCTAGGTCTATACCCATTCGAGAAGTACGGTTGTACGGGGGTCATTTC
The DNA here is from genome assembly GCA_000573905.2 of Oryza punctata. NCBI lineage: Eukaryota > Viridiplantae > Streptophyta > Magnoliopsida > Poales > Poaceae > Oryza > Oryza punctata. The sequence goes on along the minus strand of CM002491.2, from coordinate 15,690,822 downwards.
ATGCTTAACTTCATGGCTCGGTCCTTAACTGACCGGGAACGGTACTAGCCTTTTCTAAATACCACCCAAATCCACCATCCGCCCTAGTCGAAAACAGTTGTTTAGTTTTATTTCTCCTTTCATAAATCATGTCATCAATATCATGCCAATGTGGCGCTCATGTCTCCACATGCCGCATCTCAATTACCTTCGCAAAGGTAATTGCCCATGCATATAGCATTTTGATAAATATGAGTATGCATGATTCTAGAATAGCATTTCTAAGCATTTGTCATAATTGACTAGGGACTCATACGTAAATATGGTTATAAGGGAATATGGGGGTAAACAATAATCAAGACATGACATAATAACAAGTAGGATATTGATCATTGCATGCAACTTTATTTTAAACAAAATGATTTCGCAACTTGGGATCAACATGTTCAAGGAATAGTGATGACATGTTCAAGGAATAGTGATGACTTGCCTTGCTCGAAGTTTTGCGGGTGTTGTTCTTCGCTCGGATCCGCAACTCCCTCGGGGTCTAAAAGTACGTGCGAAGAATTGATTTGAATTCAATTAGAATTCAAATAAAATCCAAATAAATCCAAATAAAAATCGAGCACGAATTGATGTTCTATATCGACTATACTATTCGCGAAATAGATCTATTCCTATTTTTTTAATTTATTCAACCTAAGCCATTTTGCGATTTAAAAATATTTTCCTAACTCAATCTTCTAAGAATTCTACACAAGAATATAATTCTTATCAACTAACTCAAACTCCTACCGCAACAGGATTATTCACAAGAATTTACAAAAACAATTTACGGTTAAATTAATCTATGATTAAATTCCCCAACTAATTTTATTTCCTAATTTTCTTCTAAATCTCTTCCCTATTTCCCTTTTTATCTCCTTTTTTTCTTCTCTATTCTTTTCTTTTCTCCTTTTCTCCCTTTTTCTCTTCTCTTTTCTTTTCCCTCCCTTTTTTTTCTCCTTTTTCTCTTTTTTCTCCTAATTTTCTCTTTTTTCTCCTTTTTCTCGGTGGCACGGCTTACCGACGGCAGCGGCGGTGATGGCGGCGGTGATGGCGGTGCGGCCAAAGAGGGGTGGTGGCAGCGCGGCTGAGGTGGAGAAAGGAAGGGGAAAGGGTTGGGAGTGGGGTGGGGAGATTGGGGAATGGAGGGGGGTATTTATAGGGCTTTGGGGGAGGGTGGTGGCCGGTGTAATGGCGATGGCGATGGGCGGTGTGGGGCTCGATGGCGATGGCGACGCGCGCACAGGGCTCGGCGGCGATGTGACGGCTCGGCGCAGCGACGGCGAGCAACACAACGGCACGCGGCGGCTCGGTACGCGAGGCGTGATGGCGATGGCTAGCGACGCGCGGGGCTCAAGGTGGCGCGGCAGCGGATGGCGACGGGCGAGGAAGGGCGCGTGGCGTGAGGCGGCGGGTACGACAACGCGCGATGATGACGACGGTGACAGCGCGCGGGGCACGAGGCCGACACGGCGCTCGGCGCGGCCGGGTGGCATGCGGCGATGGAACGGCGGCGACATGACGGCGAGTGGTGGCGCGTTGCTCGGCGCGTGATAGGATGGCGACAATGACAGTGGTGTGGGGCTCGGGGCCAACTGGGGCGCGGTGACAGTGAGGGCAAGGGCTAGGGAACCACGTCAAGCACCTAGGGGGCAATGAGTAGTGTTAGATCCTATTTAATCCCATTTTAACCTATTTCCTATTTAAATTTCCTCCCATAATTTCCAATTCTCACACAAATGAATTTTACCCTATTTTTGTGTTATTCTAAAATGAAAGTTTATCCCAAAATCAATATCACCACAAAAATTTAATTTCTATATAGATATATAGATATATATTTAATTTCTATATTAGATCTAAATCCATCCTATCCACAAAATTTTTTTATCATTACCAAGACGATCGTGCAATATTTTATTATTCCCAACCCAGCTTAAACTTATTTTAAATTGTATTTCAATTATTTATTTGGCTTAAACTTTTTAGGGTTTATTCTGAATTAATTCTCTTATATCCAATGATTATTAAAACTCCACAACAAAATCCAAATAAAAGGGCACACAAATCCGGCATGATGCAGTTTATTCAAAAGTTTTTGAGGGTACGTATTTTAGGGTTTCGATTTTGTTGGTTGGATTTTTCAAGGTGTTACAATATGCCAATCTAGGAGATGAAAGAGACTTCAATTCAAGAATTTGTTAACATGTCTGCCTTGACTTTGGATTCTCTTTACAGCAAGCTTAAAACTCATGAGATGAATATTCTTGCCTGCAAGATTGATTCTAAAACTAGTGCTTTGATCTCTTCTTCGAGTTCTTCCATTGGTGCTTATTTTTCATCAGCTCTTAATGTCATTAATGCCATGTCCAATGAACAACTCGAGCAATTCAAGGAGGATTTGGTTTTGGTTTGTATCAAGCTTTCTCGAGCTTTTGAAAAAGTAAAGAACAGGAAGCGAGAAGGAACCATTCAATGTGGCAAATTGAATCACATTAAGTTCAATTGTCCTAATCGCAAGAAGGCTAACAAGGAGGAGGAAGTGAACAAGAAGGAGAACAAAAAGAGTCGCAAGCAAAGGCTAATCCGAGAACTCATAGACGCCTTTGATAGTGATGAATCAGAGGATGAAAATGAGTGTCATAGAAAATGTAAACAAGTTGTTGATTTAGCTTTTATTGCTCACTATGCAGACTCTGACATTGATCAATCTGATAATGAAGAAAAGCTTAATTATGATCAGTTAGAACATTATTCTTTTAAATTTGCTGAGAAACTTAAAACATATTCTAATTTGCTTGATGAGAGTAATCACACTGTTGAGATTGTAAAAGCTAAAGTTGATAGATTAAAATCTGTGGTTCCTAATGATGATGATTGCAAATCTTGTGAAGCTTTATTTTATGAAATTACTGCTTTGCGAGATATCAATTTTGTTAATTTCTTGAGATTGGAATCGAAGGTTGATAAATCTAAAATGTTTGAGTCTTCTTTTACTCTTAGATTTTCTTTGCATGCTGATGTTGTTAATGAGTTGACTTTGACAACGAACATTTTGAAAAAAATATAAAGATGCTTTTTGTGCAAGTTCTTTGTTCAATGTTTTGAGTGCGAAAAAGATTAAACAACACAAAAATGTTTTGGTTTCTCTAAATTTCTCAAAGTGCTTCTTGAATGAGATGAAATTGAAAGATGCTTTAGGGCGTGTTGAGTATGTGGATGATCTTGTGAAATATGATGATGTGCTTTATTATTCTAAGTGTTGCAAGAACAAAGGTGTTTTGGTTGATTGTGAAAATTGTGAAAATTTGACAAAATAAGTTTCTGATTTGATAAGTTCTTTGGAAAGGTTTTCCGATGGTAAAAAGAAACTTAACATGATTTTGGATCAATCAAAGGTGCGCTTATAATCATGGTGTAGGTTTTGATACAAACACCTATTTTACGGATCACCAATCTGCTGTTTTGAGCATAACTGAAAAAAGGTGAAGTTTTGATAAAACCCGAACCTAAGAAAATAATTTTTAAATCTGCTGGAATTTTGCCATCTCTTTCTTCAACGATTCAAGAGAAAAAGTCTTTATTTGCAAAATTATCAATTTCAAAACTATCTACTTCACAAACTTTTTTTGTTTCCGAGGAAGTCTAAAACAAAAACCAACCAAACGTTCGTCTTTTCCACAAAAAGAATAAGTATACTTTTCATGACAAGTTTGTGAAGTAGATTGGTGCGGACACGGCGGTGTTTTTCTACCGGTGTTGTCGGTGAAATGGGAACCAGGGTACCCTTTTCCCTAGGTACTTAGCGCGTATTCCTTGATTAACTAACATGGTAAACCCTAATGAAAGCCATCATTGGATTAAGCCTATGCTAAGAAGTAAGGGAGCCCGGCACTCGCTCTTTAAGTGGAACCCGGGGTCCCCATCTTAAGCCATAACACATGTATGTATGAATAAGAGACTAAACTCCCACCCTGTCTTTTATAACAACACACACTCGGGTTCTAAGAGGGGAATAAGTGACGGCGGGCTTAGAGGGCCTGAATCCCAACTTGAGCTAGGATCCTGTGCCCCCCTCCATTCTTATAGCACTCACATTCTTCGTAGAGAAAAGTGTTGAGACCTATAAGATCTATATCTTAAAGTTTGTAGGTGATGGAGGACCCGGGATCCATCCAGTCTAGGACCCGACCCCCCATTACCCTTGTAGGTTTCATGCTCTTCCTTGAGAGGAGCATCAAAACGTACAAAATCTACATATTGGATTACATACTCAGAGGAGCCTGGATCCTAGCCTGGGCTGGGATCCTGGGCCCCCTCCATCCTTATAGGACTCACATTATTCACAGAGAAGAGTGTTGAGACATATAAGATCTATATCTGAAAGTTTGTACGTAATGAGGGACCCGGGACCCAGCATGCCTGGGGCCCAGCCCCCCATTACCCTTGTAGATTTTATGTTCCTTCTTGAGAGGAGCGTAGAAAGATACAAGATCTACATATTGAATTACAAACTTAGAGGGGCCTGAGTCCCAGTCTGGGCTGGGATCCTAGGCCCCCTCCATTCTTATAGGGCTCACATTCTTCACAGAGAAGAGCGTAGAGACCTACAAAATCTACATTTTAATATTAGAAGGCGATGGGAACCTGGGACCCAACCTGTCTAGGGCCAGGCCCCCCATTGCCCTTGTAAGTCTTGCGTTTCTTTTCAAGAGAAGCGTCTAAACCTACAAGATATCTACATCTTAAATTTGCAGGCAGAGAGGATTCCTTGGCCGCTACCAAGTAATGGGGCCCAGCCCCTCACAGCATCTACAAGTTACACACTTCTCCTTGAGAGAAGTGTCGAGACTTATAAAACCCTCATTTACTTTATCAACGACATCTTCGAGAAGCTCATCTAAAACATCCAAATTCCCCATTAAGGGGCGCGGGGGTGCGAGCAAAGACTTGTGGAAGTCAAGGTCTTGTCCCCCTGCCGGCTGTGACCCAACGGTCGCAGCCATAAATGAAACATGTTTGGTAGAAGGATTCCAAGCCGATGGGATTGAAAAGACAGCAGCGCTGAGTCACACGTCGTGAGTGCCCAGCTACACCCAATTACTCAGCGCTTTGCGTTTTATCCATCGAATATCTCCTTTGCTCATTACTCAACGCTTTGTGTTTTATATTGTGTTTGGTATTTTTCATGCCAAGTCTGCGATGAGGTTGGATGGTTACCGTTTTATTTGGATTTTAATTGAGACCCCATCCAACTAAATAGTTCGCACTGTCATCCTTAATAGCCTACATAATATCTAGCCCGGTGTCCCGACAATATTAATCTATCATGTTAAATTGTTTCATAATCATTTGAGTGACATGCAAATAATGAGGGGATGTCCCCTCAAGAATTTAGAGTAGTGTCCCACCCATTATTCTCTCCACGTGCAGCTAGCGGATCCATTCTTCTCTGGTGGTGATGGCCATTGGCCAAGGCCGACTTGGGAGACCAGCACGTACCCCTCAACGGGGCGCCCCGCGCCCCTGGCATGGTGGAGACGCAGATGGTTTATGTTCTTGCTGTGGCTGTGTGTATGGTGTTATCGCGGGGTGGAGGGATCAGTGCGATAAATGGCACCATGACAGGATTAATGCAATGGAGTAGCGCTCTATGCACTACGGGATAAACTATCTTTCGTCGGGTACCAAAAACACAAATATCTCGGTTGGTTTAAGAGCCGGTACTAAAGATGCTTTAGTACGAGTTGTAAAAGTCCAAAGTCCTAGAAACATCTTTAGTACCGGTTGGTAACACCAACCCGGACTAAAGATGGAGGATCTTTAGTCCGTGTTGGTGTTACCAACTGGGACTAAAGATGCCTCCAGGGTTTAGTTCAAAAAGAAAACATCTCTATCCAAGTCAGTCGTGTGTGGTAGGTGAGATAGTAACGTGCATGAGGCTGAGGTGAGAGATCTTGAGTTCATATCCCGCATCCCGCATATTTTTGACTGGGTATGCATCTTTAGTACCGATTATTTCAACCAATACTAAAAATCAATATCTTTAGTTCCGAAAATTTAGTCCTGGTTACTATAACCGTACTAAAGAGGGTTACAAACCGGGACTAAAAATCACTTCTCTAGTAGTGATGATTTCACCTCGCATCCAAAGAGTCAGACAGCCACATCCTTCAACCACCGTTGGATGAAAAAGATCTGATGGCTGTGGAATGGTTGGGATAATTTTGTGTACCTTTTTGTGGGGGCCTTCACTACGGTGCTCTCTAGTATTAATAGAAAGCAATCTAAACCGTTGATTTTATTTGATCGAAGGGTTCAGATCTATTTATACTACCACCCTAGTTAACAGTAGTAGAAACATGGGGCATTATTGTCCAAAAAATAGGTGCGGATAAGTATAATCATCATTTAGCAGTGACTAAACTTTTTTTTATTCTTTTTTGTATTTCTTTATAGAATATGAGCGATACCAGCGCAAAGGTTGATCATAGATATATTTAGCAAAAAAAACTTAAATAATAATTATTCCTAATTGTGGTATTAGTATATTACTAATCTACCCACTAGTATGGAACCTGTCATCTGTAACGGGCTGAAACCCTCATCCATGTAGGAATATGTGCCGTCACCGATGATACATATCTCTGTCGGGCCGCAAACCCCACCCTTCACTTATGTGTTTTCCAACCCGTCACGGATGACTCATCTTTGTCGGGTGGTAAGTTACCACCCGTCACGGATGACTCCGTGATGGCTCATAATTACGAACCATCACGAATGAGAATTTATGATTTTTGAATTTTAAATGCAAAAAAAGGCCTAAATTTTTTTATTACATTCCAAGCATGGTCACACATCACTAGCTATAAATTCAAGATTTTTTAGGTGACTTTTATATTCATGCCGATAGTAGGATAGCTACACAGGCAAACTAATCTTACCTTCTGAGCTATAGACCATATGTTGATAGGTCTTCAGATTTTATTCTTTTCACTATTATCGTCCAAATATGAAACACAAATTTGAAACTCTCGATGATTTCAAATAAGAATGCTTTCTACTACAATATTGTAGATCTCATCGAGTTCCACAACTTTTGTATAGGGCATGTCTCCATTCAAGGTAGTTTGAAAAATTCAAAAAATATTTTAGAAATAGATCACATCACTTATAAAACATATTCGGGGATGTAAACAATCTCAAATGAAAATATTGTCTATTACAAAGTTGTAGATCTCATAGAACCCTTTGACTTTTTGATATAGGGCATGTTTCCATCAGAGATCATTTGAAAAATTCAAAATTACATTTTTTAAATAGATCTCATTACTTACAATGCATATTCGGGTATATAAACTATCTCAAATTCAAATATTATCAATTTTAAAGTTATAGATCTCATAGAGATCTAAAACTTTCATATAAGGTATGTCTCTATCCGAGGTTGTTTGGAAAATTTCCCTCATCCGTGATGAGTCGCACCTACCACCCTTCACAGATAACGTTATCCTAAAGTAATGGTTGTTACGACCCATCGCGGATGAGTGCTATCATCTTCGACAGGTCATTTCATTACACCTATAACGGATGACATGTTACATGTGACGGGGTATGGTTGTGCCCCATTAAAGGTCATCCGTGACGTGTTACAACTACGACCCGACAAAGATGACCTCATATCGGTGACAGGTCATCCCCGGTAGTCATATCTTAAACGGAATACTTTTTGAACCCTTAGAAATGAGTCACCACAAACGAGTCACATTAGTCCTACATAGATACCTCGTAATGGATGTAGAGAAATGTACTAGCTAGTGACCCCAAATAATACTAAATATAATACTATACTAGTAAAGAGTACCGAAGCATCACTCTTTTATGGGCCAATGTACTTAAAAAGTGCAACTCCTCCTTTTTACTATCTTTGTCCTAAAAAATTTGTTATTCTATGTACGTTAGTACTATAGATGTGTAAAGCTTTACACAACTCGTTATTCCATCCTCGTGATTGGCTTTGCTGAGAGTTAGGGATGCCCCCTTTGTTTAGGTCTCAAGAAAAGTCATAGGAGTACCTAGTGAGTAGTGACTGGTAACTTGACGTGTGAAAGTGACCAACGAGCCATAGGTTGTTGCCAAGAGTCCAGGTTAATTAGAGGATGTTCTATGGTAGAGTTTACCATGAACTCTGTAAAGATAATAGTGCACTATCAATCAACTATAATATTATATAAAATGGAAAGATAAAAGAAATAATAAGTGTTAGTTTGTTTTCGTATTCGAGGTTTCCGATTCCGAAAAAAATATGAAAACAAAAAAGATAAAGATGATTTCCGTTTGTTTTCAAACCGTTTTCATCCCTGTGTCCCAACAAGTGGGATGAGCTGGTCGTCATTGGTTGTTGGCTTAAGGCCCATTCAGATTGGAATGCTAGAATTTTCTCCAGTATACCTGTCTGATGATCACAGTCACGTGTTTTGACAAGTTTTTGATTGTGTTTGGCTGTTTGAATACTTGTCAAGGAAAAGTTTGCTTGCAATATTGATTAGCCCACTGTGTAGGCTGTAGCTCATCTACCTGTCCTATATATGAATATATGCCAGTTAAGAGTTCTCTGTTCAGTCTCAAGTCTCAAAACCCAGCCTTGTCGGATATTGTTTTCAAAATTCTGATGGAGCCATTTGTGTTGGCACATTAAGAAGAAGTGCAATTGACAGAAGCTTTTCTCTAAGGAGTAGAATCAACAGAACAGAGTCACGAGTTGGACATAAACTGTCCATATATAACTTTTGACACCACCTTAACATGCTCGCTATATATTGTTCCATTCCATGTGGTATCATGATTGGTAATTTTAAGTTGGGTTATTTGAGAGACTAAGTTTTCAATTTAAAAAAGGCTACCTATATTTGATAGGATGTAGAGGTTAGGTAGAAAATACATTTCTCTAAAAAAAATCATGATTGGCAATAATCCGATCAAGGTGTACTACCGGATTGATTTGCACCGGCTGATTACACAGCTCCTAGATTATTCCACCACATGATTGATGTTGCTACCTGTTATCTCTTTGGGTCTCAAGAACATGTCCCCTGATCATGGCGGGTTGACAGTTGAGACTTGAGACGCCTCCGTGAAGTTAACCTCGCGTACCAGACCAGGTCGAGGCTAAGGATTGTTGTAGGCACGAACTAATCGATCCAAAGCTGGGACACTGTCTGCATGCAGACTTTCGGTCTGTCTCCGTCAGTTCGGTTGGGCTTTTAATTTCGGCCTCCTTCAATTTTTTCGCACATTAAGTGTGGAGACAAAAGCGCTCCATCGATAGTGCGGAGAGCTTCATCGTCCTGCTGTTCGGAAAGAGTGGAAGGTATCCCATGGGTTGAACTGAACCCATTCCAGGCCAACAAATCTCAGACCCGTTCCAGCCCAATCCAACCCGATTATTTTTTGTAAATCCAACCCAATCCAACCTGATAGCATCAGAATCCGTTTCCGCCCATCCAAGCCAAATCCAACTCACAATCCAATCCATTAGATCAATTTGAACCTACGCCATTAACATGGCTATGCGCACGCTGCGGCCTAGCTTCGTGGCGTCTACATGGAGAGGTGGCGCCAAGACGGAGTCATGCTCGTCGAAAATCTATTAGTGTATTGATTGCTGACACGTGAGCTCTTCCGGGTTTTGGTTTGCTAAAAAAATGGCACGTCGACGAACCAACATGTTTCTATTTTCCGTTATTTTGTGAAACATATAACTACTTAAACATAATTTCCACAACGAAATTCACATAAACTATGGTAAATTATCCTGTATTGCTCTTTTACTGAAGTTCTGCCATTGCAAAGCGAATTTCCTGAGAAACATGATCGTGCGATGAATTGTATCCTAAGGAACCTGATTCCTTCAACATATCCATCCAGCTATTAATTGGTCCAGGGAAGGTAGCAGTTATATGAAGGAACGGTTCCCATCAGTCACCACCATCTGTCCAATTGTCCATTTGACTCTGCTTACTGGGTCGTCGTTTTACATCATTCGTTCGGATTTTTCTTTGATGTTGCCACAGCCGACGACAACCATACCATTTGATTGAGTATTATGCAATACAATTTTAGGTTAAAGCTTACGAGATAATACCTGCACAATTAATTTTAGACCGCAATATACAAGCTCTGTATCTTTTTACTGTTTTACATACTAAATAATAGAAGACGCTTTTAACAAGACATTGTTAAGAGCATAAGATGCAATAAAAATGTCGTACAATGGAATATTTCAACAGTTGCTCCATGTAGCTAGATACAAATATACCGTCGTGATTTATTCGGACGAAGTCGAGATGCAACGGCGACTTTGACCGGTCAGGTCATTGGAGTATATATCTTGTTGGGAATGGCCAGTGTGCCAAACAGAAAACTGTCCATGCACGCAATGGATGATCGATACAACAACTTTTCGTACCAAAAGTTTTAACCTCTAAGTTTCTTTAAGTTTATAATAGTTAATACTTAATTGATAATAAGCTAATGACTCACCTCGTTTCTCATGCCACTGAAAAATCTCACACTTCGCTGATTTGAACGCAGCCTAAATTCAACAACGAACATGTGCTGGAGGGATTTTTAGATAATGGCAATATCCCATTCGTTTTGCCTGAAGATTCACAGAGCCTTAATCTTTTATTAGGTTTTCCGTGCTGCCAAACGAAACCCTAGATATATATAATGCAGCAGTTGATGAAATACAAAATGTCAGCTTACATATATATATGTAATATACATGTAGTTAAATTCCATTCATGTTTGTTAAATTATTAATTTCTAATTTTAGAATTGAATTAATAGTTTTAAACTAAGGGTTCAAAACACCATACTAATTAATTTAAATTTGTAAAAAACTAAATTCTACTGAATCGCTGGTTGCTCCTATGGCATGTTTTATTTAACACATACTCTTAATACGATCTGCATACGCATTCACGATGATATGATTCATCTAATATATATATGGTCATATTTTCTAGTTAATCTGAGGTTATTAGGAAGTGCCCAACTAATATAAATAAATTATATAGATAGATCATAGCAACATGATTTACATATGGAAAGCTTCTTGTACTACTAACTACGACTCCCTCCTTCGAAAATATAATTATGTGTGTCTAGATAACTACTAAATTTGTTTTATATTATAAGTTCTAAGTGCTTTGATCAACACAAAATAAAGAAAATATTAATGTTAGATTTAATAAAATTAATTTGGTGCTATAAATATTCCTATATTTTAAAAAAAAGTCAAAGTGGATTATAATATAAAACGGAGAGAGTATATTTTAGATCGGAGGGAATAATGTTTTCTTTTTCATCAGGAGGAAATGCCTGTAGTAGGAAAAATAGTAATGCGAAGACTTTGTTGAGTTGGTCAGGTCGTCGTTAACGTTGGATCTTTTTCGTTTCTTTTAAAATTCTGGATCCATTCATCCATCAATGCTGGTTCCCCTATTCTTCACATATATATACAAGCTTTCGTAGAACTAAGGCCAGTGCACAAGTACAAGATCAGAAAACACACCGACAAAGTTCCCGCATCCATGGCTTCCTATGGTGAGCTAACAATACTACGGCTCACCATAGCGTTTGCTGCGGCGGCGCTGCTCGCCGGCGGCGCAGGGGCGGAATGCCAGCACAGCTGCGGCGGCATAGACATCCCTTACCCTTTTGGCATCGGATCAGGCGGCGACTGTGCCTTGCCTGGCTACAACATCGTCTGCAACAACAGCAGACCGTTCTACGTAGATGTGGAGGTCCTCAGCATCTCCCTCCAGCTTGGTCAGATCAGGGTGATGACCCCCATATCTTCTTCTTGCTACAACACCACCTCCAGGAAGATGGACTCCAACAGGTGGGGGTTCAACCTGTCTACCTCGCCGTTCATGCTCTCCGACTCCAACAAGTTCACCGTCGTCGGGTGCCGGTCGCTGGCCTATATCTCCGACCCGATGAGCAACTACACGAGCGGCTGCGCGTCCTCCTGCCCGGGTGCCACGGTGGTGAGCGCCACCAATGGCACCTGCTCCGGGATAGGCTGTTGCCAGACGACCATCCCCAGTGGCCTGGAATACTACGAGGTGTCATTCGGGGAGAGCCTGAACACGTCGGAGATCTACAACCACACCCCGTGCAGCTACGCCGTGCTCATGGACTACTCCAACTTCACTTTCTCGACCAGCTACCTGGCTTCTCCGCTGGAGTTCAACACCACCTATGGTGGCCAAGCGCCGGTGATGCTTGACTGGGCTATCTGGGATGGCGCCCCAGACTGCGTGGAAGCGCAGAAAAATCTCACGTCGTACGCATGCAAAAGCGACCATAGCGTGTGTCTCAATTACTCCAGCGGAGTGCAATCAGCATACATGTGCAACTGCTCCAAAGGATACCAAGGCAATCCTTACATTCAGGGCTCCGATGGCTGTCAAGGTAAATATGCCTATAGATATATATATTCTCATCAAAGCTAGAAGTTTTAAATAATCAGTATATTTCACTTGGTATTTCTTGACAATAAGTATAATATTGCGTTAGCATGTATTGCAGTAGAGTTTACAAAGAGCTCTCTTATGTTTTTTTCTCTATTCCAGCTTCAAAATTAAGGACGCATCTGCACAATTAATGAACCAGCTTCCAATATACCCCCTCCGTTCTAAAATAAACTAATTGCCTTCTATACATTAGAGAGATGTATAGGCCCTTACAAAAATACCACCGGACACTGCTTATTTACCCTTCTGCGTTTCTCCTCGGATCCAACATGTTTTTATATAGTTTAGCCTCTCAACTGTGTGCGCGTGTGCTGCTTCTTCTTGTTCTTGTTCTTTTTTAAGTACCGAGCGCTGTTAATACCGTACAAAATGAAAATGAACACCCTGATATTCAAGTCGTTGCGGGATGCATAGTTGCCAAATATAATTTCCTATAGTTAGCACGCCATTTAGAAACCAACTTTTTTTTCCCTTGTAGCTTTGTCGTTTAATTTGTACATTTCTCATCATGTTATATGTTTTTCTCTAAAAAAGATTTATATTTTATTGCAGATATTAATGAATGCGAACATCCTGAGAGTTATTCGTGCTATGGAGAATGCCGAAATAAAGACGGAGGATTTAATTGTTTCTGTCATGCTGGTACCCGAGGAAATGCCTCTATTCCAGGAGGGTGCCAAAAAAACTTCTTAACGCCAAAGGCACGACTTGCAATTGGTACGTACTTATTCTAACACCGTGTTGCCTCATCTTACGATGTGCTTGATCAGGTCCTAGAAACACAGATATTAAAATAGTACTACTTTGATAAACCTTTTCACTAATGAAAAAGCATTAATTATCTCTCAAGGTGCTGTTGCCTGCATATTATCTATCCTCTTCGGTTTCCTTGGATGGGAAGTGATCCGGCACAAAAGGAGCATAAAAAGACAAGCTTTATTAAGACAAAATGATGAGTTTTTTCAACAGCACGGAGGACAGCTACTGCTAGAAATGATGAAAGTAGAGGGCAATGCTGGGTTCACCCTCTACGACAGAGAAGAGATTGAGACTTCCACAAACAACTTCAACAAAGCGCACATCATTGGGGAAGGAGGGCAGGGAACTGTCTACAGGGCAGTGTTAGGTGGAATTGCCGTCGCAATTAAAATGTGCAAAGAGATTGACGAGAGCAGGAAGATGGAATTTGTGCAGGAACTAGTCATACTTTGCCGTGTAAACCATCCCAACATCGTCAAGTTGCTCGGTTGTTGCCTCCAATTTGAGGCACCCATGCTTGTGTACGAGTTTGTGCAGAACAAAACACTGCAAGAATTGTTGGATCTCCAAAGGAGCAGGAGGTTCCATGTGACACTAGGAACCCGCCTGAGGATTGCTGCGGAATCTGCCGGGGCACTAGCGCATCTACACTCTCTATCGCACCCTATACTCCATGGTGATGTGAAGCCGGCCAACATCCTACTCGCTGAGGGATTGGTCGCAAAGGTGTCTGACTTTGGCTGCTCAACAATTGATGAGAATACTCAGGCTGTGCCCAAGGGCACGCCAGGGTATATTGACCCGGACTACCTACTCGAGTATCAGCTCACAGCCAAAAATGACGTATATAGCTTCGGCGTTATTCTTCTTGAGCTTCTAACTAGTAAGAAGCCACTGTCAAAAGAAAGGAAGAGCTTGACCTCGATGTTTCAGGAAGCTATGGTAAATGGCACACTCAGTGAGCTCCTTGACAGTGACATAGTCGATGAAGCTAGCATGAGAGTAATCCATCGAGTTGCAGTGCTGGCAAGTCGGTGTTTGGTTGTTCCAGGTACAACGAGACCGGCAATGGCTCTAGTGGCAGAGGAGCTCAGGCGGCTTGCACTAGCAGATGAAGTGCAGCGATACCCGCAGCCGCCACTGGTGCTTGAGGGGTTGAGCTTTGTGGATATGGGAAGCACAGTGTCCATTTGGTACGATGAGAGCAAGACCAGCGGGATTTACAGCCTCGAGGATAAGGCCGTGTTAAGCACAGAATTCGCTAGATGAATCAATAGATCATATGTTATCTTGATTGTCTTCCTTGTGTTGTTTGTAGGTTTTTGTATATTGAGTGTTGTTCTCACACTTCAGAGGCATTTGTTGTGAGGAATAAGAATATAATTAAAAACCTGTAAACACAATATAGCATTTAGTGTACTATAGAACTAATGATCGATTGGTAGAAATGTAATGAAACTAAGTAGTAGTTGTAATTGCCGCATCAACCCTTTGACTCCTCGGCTCCTCGTTTACCTCGCTTTTCACCCGAGCATGCTGCCGGAGTTCCGCGTGGGTACAAGGACAGTGGCGACGAGGTTCTTCTTTCTCCCATCGCCGCGGCTCAGGATGGTGGCAGTGAAGGTGGCTACCATCGGTTGAATGGAGTTCCTGTGAGGTGCCTCGGTATGGTGGTGACGTCGACGACAGCATGGTTGTGACTTGTGAGAACCCACAAGTCATACACACTCACACCAATATCCACACATATTCTCAAATCAATTTCTTGGAATAAATCATTTACAAAGCAGATTATTCGTCACAAGATATTAATCATGATAACGGTTAAAAAAAGTCCCGCACGGCAAGTTCTGACGCGTGAACGTGACATACTGACAGTGCGCACCGGGCCAATGCGGGTGTTGCGACGGATCGCGCCAAAGCAGGAATAGTAGCTGCAGATCGAGCTAGACTGCAAGCTGCACTGCAGCGAGCGTGATCTCCTGATCACTGGCTGGTGAAACGGAATCAACCACTACCAGCTCAGTGCGGTAGCTTGTTGGGAGGTTGGTCCAAGCAGTCAGTGGACTTAAAATGTGGGCTGGCCTCCGCGGTTGTTGAAAGGCTTGCGGTCATATTTCTCTCGTACGTCACTCTCAAACTTCAACTATAACATCAGGTAGTCACATACATGTGTTACCCCGTATTCGACAGGTTTTTCATTGGGGTTGTTTGCATACTCGAGAAAAAAAAAAGTTTGCTTGCTAGTTCAGCAACCAACTCTGCACAATACTTGACCAGGGCATGGACAGCCACTCGGCGCCCTCGCTATGTCATTGGGAGAAATAGACAGCAAATCACGTGCAAAACGATACATAAGCACAAAAATGACTTTTCACCCATCTATTAAATAAGCACTAATGGAAGAGGCGATTAAAGGATAAAATTTGATGATGGATGATATAAGAGGAAAAGCCAATTTTATCAGGGCAAGTAAGGGACCTGGTTAATTGAAGATAAAGAATAATCGTTTATTACTCATTTTTAGAGAAGATGTTGCCACACGCACTATGATAATACCCAAATAGATATGTTTGGGAACTCTTCGTAGCTGCCGATTTCCTAAACGATACCTATTTGGGAGCACCTATGCGCATCGGCATAGGTACCGGTTTCAGAACCGGTACGTATGGGGTGTACGGTTTTAAAAAAAACTAGTCAGCTTTGGCTCAGCTGATGCTTCAAAGCCACCAAAATTGAATAAAAAAATCCCAAAAAAATTCAAGAGAATCAATAACTTCACATTACAGATCAGTATATCACAGAATAAAATTCATCAACAAGTTCACATCACATAATCAAACATTCAATAACAATGGACTAGTCTGGAAAACCAAATTAAATGCACCAATCATAGGGGATGTGCCATCACTTGCCGAGGAGGGGTTGTTACTTGCCGCCTCCAAGCTGGGTCCATCCAAATCTCGATGGCTCTTCGAGCTGGTGGAGGCCGAATCAGACTGCCCCCGAGCCAGCTACCGAGGAGATCACCTGGCTGTCGCCGGGGTCGGGGTCGCTCGGGACTGGCCACTGCCGCTATCCGTGAACACAGCCTAAGGCCGCCTCCCCCTCTTCGCCGGAGGAGCGAGATGGAGAGGGAGAGGCGCCGGAGAAGGAAAGGCGAGAGGCACACGAGAGAGAGAGAGTTAGGATAAGGATGAGCGAGTGTCGTGCGAGTCAATAAGGTTTTTGCTCGGCTCGGCTCCTTAGATCTTTTTTCTTTTGTTGGTTTTTTAAAGAATTGTGCCAATTTTTATCTAACCGGCGCCTATAGTTTCTCAAACGCGTCGGTTTTATATTTTTTTCATCTTGATAAGGTAGGAAACATTAGTACTTAATATGTATTGGTTTTAAATAAACCGACACCTATGAGTTGATACTGGTTTTGTAGTAGTGGCGATCCGAGGATTTTGCCACCTGCTACCCTTACGCTAACTGCCTGGTTTTGTAGTAGTGCATGACAATTGCCAGATGGCGTTGCTGCCCACATGCGAAGCGGTCCTACGGGCTATATGGGCTTGTTTAGTTTGGTGTCAAAATCAAGTTTACCAAAATTTAGCATCACGAAAAGATGACACATTTTGACGTTACCAATTTTTGGTAGCGTTGGATGTGTTTAGTTTGTTGCCCAACCAAAATTTGGATTGTTTGTATGTGTTCCTGGAAATACTCAAAGTTTGGTATGGTGTCAATGGCAATAAAATGTTTCGTCTGTTATCTTACCAAGTTTTGGGAATGCAAAATTTGGTAAGGTGAAAGTGGTAACAAAGTGAACAACCCTGCATAGCCTGCGAGCAATGCCGAGCGTAGCCTGCTGTTCCTAATGATAGGTTGGTGAAGAACTGAAAATTGAATCCACCATGATCTGGTCTGTGTGGGAAGTGACCAAAACAGTGGAACGGGCTATCCTCCGGTTGTTAAAAGGCCTGTGATTCTAACACGGTTTAGGCCCTGGAATACCAGAATTTTCTCCAGTACGTACTGTCAGTGGAATATACGGGTGCTTCACAAGTTAGATATGGAATAAGTTCATTTGAGGTACCTTAACTTGATAAGAATCCTATTTTCGTCCTTTAAGGCTTTAACTAGAAAACCAGATATAACATGTCCCTCAACCGTGTCGAAACCGGTGTAATATATGTCCCAAGGCAGTATGGTGAGTGGTTTTGTCCTACGTGGCAATTTGACCCGTGTCAATAGCGCTGAGTCAGCATGGGCCCTACATGTCAATGGCTCTTCACCTCTCTCTTCCTCCCTTCTCCAATCTCAGCAGGCGGCGGGCTGTCAGGAGGACAGAGGAGAAGGTCGGTGGCAGGTGGTGAGGAGGACGGTGTCCGCGACATGCTCCAGCTCGCCTCCAGCTTGACCTCGCCCCTGTTTGTACCCACCGCCGCCAGCTACTCACCATCTGAAGGCAGAGGGATCGCAAGCGGCTGCCGCAGCCAGGAAGGACTTGAGGCCGATGAGTGCGGCCGCCGCGGTGGCATGCATGAGCAAGGAGGAGACGAGGAGGAGGAGGAGGAGGAGGAGGGGGGCTCGAGCCATGGCTGGTGGCCGGCGAGTGGAGGGGCCTCCGCCCATCGACTAGTATCCGCTGCCCTAATTTCTTCCTCCACTGGCTCCTCCCTGCTATCGATTTGCGCTGCCACAGCCGGTCGGCTCTCAGGTTCATCGTCTTGGCTCCAGCGAGGAGGGGGTTGCAGCAAGAAGGAGCCGATGAGAAGATGGAGGCAAAGGAGAGGAGAGGGGAGCCGACGAGCTCGAGCTCGCCATCCCGCCCGCCATCTTCTGCTCGTTCCCCTCCATCGGCTCATGGTGACATCTTCCTTGGGAGTGAGATCCGTCGGACGGAGGGCACCAGGTAGCGGGCCACCAGGCGCTCGACAGCGGCGGGACAGCGGCGGGTGGCCTGGCTCCAGATCTGGGCTCTAAGCAGTGAGCGGGCGGTGAGGGAAAGATGCCCACTACAACAGGACCCCCCCCCCTCTAGGAATACATGGTCACCAACATATTAATCATGTGTTGCAAAAAGTGAGCCTAGCGACGCTTATTAGTGGGTGACCAAGTTAACAATAGATTATATGTGTTGCAGCACTTGCGTTGCAAACAGCCTAGTAGGTAGCAACGGCCGAGCCCAATTTACAACACATAACATGCGTTGCAATGGACAAGCATGCCTTGTGAATGTTTTTGACTGGCTAATTTACTTTTTCTATAAAAAGAAAAAATTTAGAAAAGGCATGCGAGGGCTTGTATTTTTTTTGATTGGCTAAGTTTCTTTTCTTAAAAAAGGAACCTATCTTTTCTTTTTAAAAAAGGAACAAAATAGAATTAGTATACGGCAGTTGGAAACATAAGATGTTTAATTAGCATTCCTCCGAAAATGCTGACCATGCCCTCACTTAACCACCTGAACATATTCTACTTAATGATCATGGTTTGCAAAACTACGTTATTATTATTATTGTTGTTGCTATTATCTAATGACAATCAAAACCTTGTTTTTAGCACTATCGTTGAACCATCAGCCCAGTTGGCTTAATCCAATCCCAAGCCGTCGATAATTTTGGACTGAACGAATAGGCCTTGTGCTTAGTGTGAACACAGTTCCCATTGAATTAAAAAATGTGGATAACAAAAGTTAAAAGGCCACCAAGCTGGATTAGTCACGTTGTAGACCCAACTAGAGCCTACACGTATCTGGACAAAAAGGAACAAAAAAATTGGAGTCCTGATGAATTGAGCTCAAAACCTTGAAAATGCAAAGCACAGTTACTAGCCAACCGATCATAGGAAGAACTCAACGATTAAAGAAGTGATGTTTTTTTTAAAAAAAGTACTAGCCAAGACTGCCAACCGGTAGTTTTTTTACCTAATATTTATTCGAATCTTAGATAACAATATTATTTGTTAAAATTTTGTAATAGTTAAAGTATTGCTCTATATACTAGAGATTATTTGTTAAAATTGAAAATATATGAGGTTGAAAGAGCGCTAAACCAAAAAAAAAAAATGGATGCCGAAAAGACTTCTTGCCTCTAAAAGCACGACTGGCAATTGGTAGGCTCAATGTTTTACTCTCTGTTTTATTTAAGGCTATGTTTTGCTGCTGCATATCTGGTCGACATCGATGTTAAAACTCTGCTTTTAAAACGCATGCTCAAATATTTCCACTAATGTCAGATATTTGTTTATCCAGGAGCGGTTATCTGCGTATTAGTTGGCCTCTTTAGTTTCCAGGAAGTGATACGCCACAAAAGGAGCATAAAAAAAGCACGGTTAAAAAAGGCTGATGAATTTTTTCTACAGCACGGTGGCCAGCTACTTCTGGAAGAGTCTCACAATGATGCTCTTTACTCGTAGTAGAAAAGAAAATAATCTGAACTGTTCTCTACTATCACCTACTATCACCCTAGTTAACGGTAGTAAAAATATGGAGGGACATTATTATTTCAAAAAATAAGGTATAATTGTTATTTAGCGGTGACTAAACTTTTTTTCTTCTTTTCGACTTTTTGATAGAATATGAGCAATGCCAACAGAATGTATAACCACATATTGATCTAACCGGGAAAAACATAAATAACAAAATTAGTCATAATTATTGTATTAGTATACTAATTTATCTTTAATATTACTGGTAGTATAATCCTATAAGTAAAGAGTATCGGAGCATCACTCCTTCTGGAAATGATGAAAGTAGAGGGCAATGTTGGATTCACCCTCTGTGAGAGAGGGGAGATTAAGACTACCATAAGTAACTTTAAATAGGAACACAACATCGGGGAAGGTGGCCAGGGAACGGTTTATAGGGCGGCCTTGAACGGAGTTTATGTTGCAATAAAAAAGTGTAAGGAGATCAACGAGAGCGGGGAGATGGAATTTGGGCAGGAGTTGGTCATTCTTTGCCATGTCAACCATCCCAATATCATCAAGCTGCTGTGATGCTGCCTCTAGTTTGAGGCACCCATGCTTGTGTACGAGTTCGTGCAGAACAAAACACTAGAGGTGTTTCTAGATCTCCAGAAGAGCAAGAAGTTCCATGTAACTCTCGGAACCCACATGAGGATCGCTGCACAATCTGCCGAGGCACTTGCGCATCTTCACTCGCTACCGCACCCTATAATTCACGGTGATGTGAAGCTAGCCAATATCCTATTTGTTGAGGGATTAGTCGCAAAGATGTCTGACTTCGGCTGCTCGACGTCAGGGTATATTGATCCTGACTACCTACTAGAGTACCAACTCACATCTAAGAATGATATATATAGTTTCGGAATTATTCTTCTTGAGCTTCAACTGGTAAGAAGCCACTGTCAAAAGATAGGAAGAGCCTCACCTTGATGTTTCAGGAGGCAATGGCAGAGGGCACACTCTTTGAGCTCCTTGATAGTGACACGGTTGATGAAGCTAGTACGAGAGTGATGCATCAGGTAGCTGTTCTAGCAAGTCAATGGTTGGTTGTTCCGGGTATGACAAGGCCGACAATGGCGCTGGTGGCAGCAGAGCTCCGGCGCCTAGCACTAGTTGATGAAGTGCAGCAATGCCCCCAACCGCCGCTTGTGCTTGAGGATTTGAGCTTTGAGGAGATGGGAAGCACAACCAGTGGAGTTTATAGCCTTGAGAAGAAAGCCGTGCTGAGCATAGGATCGCGAGATGATCTACAGATCATTTGTTGTATACATGTATTGATTCCCTCGCGTGGGTTTGTAGGTGGGTGTTAGATTGAGTTTTCTTCCAAGTGAAGAACTGAACCTGTAAAACAGCATAGTAGCATAGCATTTAGTGCACTTTAGAATTAAAGATAAACATCACTGTAATAAAATAACTAGTGATGGTATTTATACAGTTCTAAAGTGAGCACAACTTAATTAGTTGGTTAGGTTACACTACTACACAAATGATTTCCTGGATGAGCACCTCAATAGGTTGCAGGTGGATCATAAGTACCCACGTCTGCAAAAGTTGGCTCCTATTTTCGCATATGGCTTCTTAAGAGACCCGCATACAATAATCTATTTTCGCAATCGGGTCTCTTAAGAGGCCGGATGTAAAAAATAAGCTTATTTTCGCATATGATCCTCTTAAATAATCCACATGCGAAAATAAACCTACTTTTTCTTTATCCTCCCCTCCTCTCTCTATCCCTCTGATTCCTCTCCCAACTCTCTTCTCCTCCACTCCTCTCTTGAGGCACCCTCCTCTTCTCCCCCAGTCCATCCCGACGATGGTGGATTGCTCGGGCAGCGGGGGAGGGTGGTGGAGGCACACAACGGCGGCGGTGACCGTACCCTGTGCGGAGGCTAACGGAGGAGGCGTCCGTTGGCAATCCTCCCCCCGCGCGGATCTAGGGGTGGTTGCCCTCCCCCGCATGGATATGACAACAGCCGCCCTTCCCCGCGACGACGCTGACCTTGGCGACCACGACGACCTCATCGACGATCGCCTAGGTAGAGGCAGCAGTCTAGGGTTTCGAGTGGCGGCGACAACCGGATGGCGGCAGATCTAGGGTTTCGGGGCTAGGGTTTGGATTCTGGATTTTTTTTTATCTTTTACGATTATTTAATTTCGCAGACGGATGACTTAGGCGCCCGCACCCGCACGGAAAAATAGCGGTTTTCGCAGATAGCTATGTGTGTGTGGGCCTCGAAATCTACTTTGGCCGTCTAGAAAAATTGTTTATGTACGAGTGTTACTTGTGATGGGACATGCCCTTTCGTGTTTGCTTATTTTTATAGCTAACTGTTACTTTTAGTGTCAAACGATGTACTTATTGAGATTGATATTTTTTAAAAAATAAAAGTTATATAAGTTGAAAGAGAATTATTTACCTCCATGTTTATATCACTCTTGTTTACATCAGGTGGAGCAAGACAAGTTGCCGCACCAGCCGTGGATGCAATCCGAGGCTAGACAAGCTTCGACGAGTTAACATGCTTCTTGTTAGGTGTGATTGGCTTTCCTCACTTTCTGCTCAATAACCCGAGCTAGCTAGATAGGGTGGCCTTCACAGCTCGTTGTTCCACTGAGAAATCATGCCTTGGAGAGGTGCCTGCCGCGTCCTCTGTTTGCGTCTCAAGGAAATTATAAGTCTCTAGCGAGCGAAGAACTTGACTTGACGCGGGAATGGCTGACAACGTGCGCCGGGCCAGGTTGACGCGCAATAGTAGTGTCGGCCAACACTGCGAAGCTGCAGGAGAGCCAACGACTTTACCCTACACCGAGTTGAATGGCCTTATCTTTTGGCTTATTCGGAAAATAAATCAGGTATATTTACAAACGAAAAATAATTTATAAGTAAAAATTTTATATATGTGTTCTTAGCGCTAAAAGCAAATACTGAAAAATAAATTTCGATGAAAAATCTATTAAAAATTTAAATTTTAGTTGCTAAACATAAATATAAAAAGTTGAGGATTGAAGGCTTTTGAAGCCCAATCATACATTCGTACCGCTCGAGCGGAGGACCGATGACACGCCGCCGGTCCAGAGGCCCAGACCACAGCGTCGTAGCCCACATGTCGATTGTAGTGGCCGAGTAAGAAAATTTCAACGGGGGCAGCCAAAATAGACTTTTTTTCTCCTGTCCCAATTGAGTCCACTACAAGCTGGCCCAGTGGACGGGAGTGCCTGGAGTGGTCCTAAGAGTGGAATGGGCTGGCCTCCGGTTGTTGGAAGGAATGCTTGCTTGCAACGTTCAGGAACCCACTCCATAGCTCACGTGCCTGTCATTTGTAGTGGGACGCGACTAGACCGAGACCGGTCTCGCGATAATCCTATCGTGCGACGCGCGCCCCTACCAGAAAAAGCATCCCGGTGAACGCGCGCACCACGCGTCGTGCAACGCACGGCTCTCGCTTCGCCTTGTATAACTGGCGTGGGCCCGGCTAGGACAGAACGCTGCGCGCCTCCTTACCCCCTCCAACCCATCAAGTCTAGACAACCGGCGGCATCAATCCCCATGCAGCCGCCACGGTGGAAAAAAATTAGAAAAAAAACAAGAAAAGGGAGGAGGAGGAAACCATCAACTCGGAGGAGGAGAAGAAAGTAGAGTAGATTCAAAAAGAATATCACAGGTACACATGAAGTTCATCCTCAAAACCATAGAAACTAACCTAGAATATTTTAGATCTTTTCTGTCTTCTTTCAGAAACATATTCTATGAATTGTGCTGCAATTTTGTAAGAAATGAGCTGCAATATTGTTTCCTGTCTTCCATCTTGATTAATGTCCTCCCTCATACCCCCCAAATTTCCTTTGTATGTGCTGCTAGGAAAAAAAAAGTTGGAGCAAAATGCATGAGTAGTGATGTTTCAAAAATCTCAGAGCAATTTTAACATAAACTTACTTCCTAGGAACTTGCAAGTTACTTTCACATAAAGTCGAATTTACATTCCATAGTAGGCTCTCAGAGCAATTTTAACATAAACTTACTTGTAACACTTTAGTAAGTTACTTCCTAGGAACATACAAATCAGTTCAACATATAGTTGAATTTATATCCCCTAGTTACACCTTCTTAATTCATTTTGTACCTTGTATGTGAACCCAGCATGATGCATCCCCCTAGCTGCCTCCTCGCTTTCTCTTCTGGTACTGCATCAAAACAAAATTGTGAAAAAGAACATAACTATAGCCAGTGATGTTAAATTGAGAAAAAAATGCTTCCTATAGGCATGTAACTGTAAATGTCTTAAAAGTTATTGTCCTGTTGCATGGTACTTACTCCCAAAACTGCACTGACTTACTTCCAGAAATTGCACTGACTTACTTTCCCAAACTGCACTGACTTAATTCCAAAATTACATTGACTTACTCCCAAACTACACTGACTTACTTCCCAAACTACACTGACTTACTTCCCAAAAAAATGTATTGTACTGCAAATTACTTCTAGAACATACTAAGTTACTTTTGACAACAGGTGAAGTTACTTCTAGAACATGTTAAGTTACTTCTAGGAAAATACAGATAAAAATCATATGATTCAATCTTTTAGCCAAAAAAAAGTCTAGTGCATTAAAAAAAAAGGCAAAAACACTTCCACTTGGAATTACAAGTTTTCTAACATGTAGTGCAATTGTACGGGGACATAGTCATACTCCTTCCGAAGCAAACCAAAACTTCATTCAATACTAGATTGCAACATCATAAATCTGGATTTTCGAAAAACTGGTTGCATTTCATACTTCTACCATAAAAAGGATTATGGGTACATAGAACAAGGCTAGACATGCAATCTCACATAATGTGACAGGAATTAGCTAACCAAATTTTATTCAATACTGGATCATTCTGATTTACTAACCATCTGGTTATAACTATAGGTAGTACATATGTCCAAGTCCATATTCAACATCAAAAATACCGTTTCAAAAAAAGTACTGTAAGTTACTTCTAGAATATGTTAAGTTACTTTTTATGAAATATTAAGTTACTTCTAAAACTAGTTAAGTTACTTCTAGAAAAATACAGATAAAAGTCTAGTGCAGCAGCATAAAAAAAGTGTAGTGCAGTAAATAAAAAAAAAAGCAAAAACACAGGTTCAAGGGTAGAAAAGATAGATGGTTGTTTCAATACCTTTGTTCTACTCCTTTTTGGAGGAGGTTGTGTTGCATCATCTCCACCGTGATCTCTCTTCTTCCCGTGTTGTGATACACCCTTTTTTCTGACTTGACTCTGGTTTGTCCAACGCGCCTTTCGTTGCGTGGGATTTCTTCCTAGCCATCACTGGAAAATCATTTTAAATATTAGTTTCAAAAACTAACCAATTACAACTTAAAAACTAGTAGGAAGTAACATTTATGTATTTGGAAGTAAGTCAGTACATTTTAGAAATAACAATGCAAACTTAATTTCATTGTTCTAAAAATATTACTCACATGCCACGGGAAAAGTATATTTTAACTATACTAGATGTAATTCAATAAATCAAATGTTCAACACATTTGATTTATTGAATTACATGCTGCATATACATGCATGCACATACATGTTGACATGCATGCTCCCCCTATTTGCAGTCTCTATTATCTGAATGCACACAAAACCCCTGGTAAAAAATGGCAGCAGAAGTACACAAAAAACCTCTGTTCTATGAATGTACACAAATAACATAACTGAATATTAGCATCTACAATTAGCAACATGGTAACTGAAAAAAATCACACTGGGTTTACATTGTAAATGAAGCATGGAACCCTAAAAAGTTATCAAAGGGGCACAAAGAAATCCTAATAAAATGGCACCAAGTTTTCATTATGTTGAGGCTACAACATGAAATCTGACTCATGACCTGTGCAAGCAAATGTGCAAATGCCAAAATGGAGAAAAAAATAGAAATACCTTCAAATCGAGCAAGAGATCCACCA
The DNA here is from genome assembly GCA_000573905.2 of Oryza punctata. Taxonomy (NCBI): domain Eukaryota; kingdom Viridiplantae; phylum Streptophyta; class Magnoliopsida; order Poales; family Poaceae; genus Oryza; species Oryza punctata. Next base: position 15,665,084 of record CM002491.2, on the reverse strand, counting down.
CCACTTGCGCTCGCCGAGAGGATGCAGAGAAGGCGCAGCAAAAGAGAGCCCGAGATCCATCACCACCACTAGCCCCTGGATGAGGAAGAGAGAGGGGGAAAATGAGGGGATAGAGCTAGAGAGAAAACAAACCGAGAGGTTTGTGGAGCACAAAAAAATCGCACACTGATTTGCGCAGTTAAAATACCCAAATCTCTCCACCTCTCCCGGCACAAAAAACGCACACAAATCGCTCCACCTCTCCACCTCTACCGGCACAAAAAACGCACACAAAAATCGCTCCCCCCTCCACCTTTGCTGGCACAAAAATCACACACAAAAATAGATCGCTCCCCTCTCTCCGGCGCAAAAAAAAACGCAACCACCTCTGCATGCCGCAGTTTACCGCCGGATTTGGTGGAGAGGAAACCGCAGCCTCCGCTTCAACCCCCCCCACCCCGCAACTGCCGGCACGATGAGATGAAAACGTCACCTGTGCCGTGGATTCCGCCGCCTCCACCGCTGATTCCGCCACCGGCGCGATGGGACGAAACAGACGTAACCTTCCCCCCTCCCAAACCGCCGCCGCGGCGACGTCTCTGGCAGGGATTTGGCCGGAGATTCTCGCCGCCTCCGCTCTCTCCCTTTCTCCGCCGCTCTCTCTCTCTCGAGCGCCACGGGAATTTTTGAACAGTGCCAACTCTCTCTCTCTCAGTCGGAAAAAGTGCTACTCACGGTCGGTACAAGCCAACCCGCGATCGGGACACACGCGCGCACCGGATGAAGACCACGTCACCCGCGCGCCGATCGACGGCTGCCACACGTGTCGTGCGATACCGCTAAACAGAGAGGTCTCTCCGCTTAGATTATACGTTTGTAGTGGAGTACATGGTTCTTAAGATCCGATCGGATATCGAACCGGTCAAAAGCCAGCTCGATTCATGGTTTATTTGGTCCAAGCGTTTGAATCACTAGTCCAACCCGGTTCAAATAGGAAAAAAGATACGCATCAATTCACTAGGAAAAAAGATACTCAACACGAAGGTTTGGGTTCGAAACCCTTGTCACACACGATCTTTTAGGGTCGGACCATCCGTCCGAGATGGCTCCACCATGTCAATTATGACAGCAGAATTTTTTTTTCCAAAAAGCGGGTCAAGCCATTTTTGTTGGTACGACATCGGAAAAAGTGGAATTGACATAGGCTTTTTCTAGAGTAGAATCAACAGTCCACTTGTTGCATAAAAAGCTACCCCTCTATTCTTAACTAACTTCATTTTTTTGTTCCATCCATTTGTCCTATAAATAATTATTCTTTAAGCAATCAATGAATGGGATTTGATAAAGCTATGATGAATGCGTTGGGATTCAATAAAGTTAGGGAGAAATGTGTATTGTGACTTGATAAATTCTGGGAATGCATTAGAATATGATAAAGTTACGACAGTAATTCTAGTCTTTTAAATGTTACTCAATTGGTATTGCAGCATGAGTTTAAACTTATTTAATTTGGACGGAGCTAACAGTTTCTTTCTGATGGATGCATACACATGAAGCGAGTATAATCACCCGATATTCATCTTCATGATCCCTGGCCAACGTGAAACGAATCGAACCGACAACCCATTTTTTGGACGAGATAATGTCTTCAGATTGCAGACGAGTCATAACTGCTCCCACATGCAAATATCGCTCCCCAAACATGGTTCAAGAGCCACATTAAATTTTTATAGGCGGACCTCTTAACAGGCCTGCCTACAAAACTAAACCTATTTTCGCAAGCTTGCATGTTAAGAGGCCCACCTGCCACCAGGCCACCACATCAAGCTCACCATTAAAATATGAAGTCTCTTCTCCTCATCCTCATCCTCTCTGATCTCCACACTTCACCTCCTTCACTTCCTTTCCACATCTCCTCTCCTCCTCCTCTTCCTCCCTTCCTCTGCGTCGGTGGCAGGTGGGAATAGCCACCATCGGAGGATCCGGCGGCGGACGGGAGCGGGAGCGATGGGTGGGAGCGGCCGACGACCACTTCCTCCGGCGGCGGTGGATCCGGTGATGGAGAGCTCGGTGATGGTGGATCCGGTGGTAGGGAGCTTGGCGTGGTTTATCCGGTGATAGGAGCTCGACGGTGATGGATCTAGCGGGGGAGGCAGTGATGTTAGATCCGGTGATTGGGGGGGGCGACGTTGGATTCAACTGTGGGAAGCTTGGCGGTGGTGGATCCAGCGGGCTTTGCCCCTCTCGTGGGCAGAATCCCACGGCCCTCCCCTCCCGGACGCATGGATCCAACGCATGGCTCCGGTGTGGCTCGTGCAACGGCGAGGGGAGGTAGGGAAAGCGTTGGCAATGGTGAGGACGAACCAGGAGCACGGGAGTGGCGATAGCGATGATGGCAGCCGAGCACAAGAGCTGCTAAGGTTTCGGAATTTTTTTTGCCTTTTTTTTTTGCAGTCGGATGGCTTAAGGGCTCGCATGGCGGTTGCTCTACCATGCAGAAGTACTGATTTTCACAGATATCTAGGCATACGTGGGGCCACCACCTAGGTTTTTGAATTTTACTTTCGGAATTTCTAGCACTTCTTGACCCAATTATTTTTGAAATTTTAACATAGTTTAACTAAATTTGATGAAATTTTGTTCAAATTCACAAATATTTGAGGAAAACCTAAAATTTCGGCCGATATAATCACTTGCCGGGTGGGAGTGTCCAAAATTACCGAAATTGCAACCACCGCCACCACCCTACCTATGAAAATCAATTTTGACCGGATGAAAATATCGTTCTGAAGTTGTGCGATCGATCACGGGACAAACTAGAAACCAGTTGGCGATAGACTGGAGGTCGAAGGATTATGATCAATTCAATGTCCTTTCTTAAGCAAGAAGAGGAGGAAGCGAATCAAGAACTCTCCAAAGTGATTTCCGAGAGCCATTCCACTCAACCACCCGTCCATCACAAAGTTCAGCACCCAGCTCCTTGTCACGGTTCCACGACTAGTTCCGATGACAGCCTGTGCCGTGCCAGCCGTGGCGATCAGGCGTCTTGCCAGGCCACCTGTTTTTTCCCGGTGTGTTTACCCCATTCATAGTAGCAGTAGTAATAAAAATTTGGGTTCCCCTTCTAAACCACTGACAATTAAAAAAAGGAAAATCCGAATTACGCTCCTGAACTATTAGGTGGGTACGAATTACCTCCTAAACCCGAAACCAGATATCTTTCACCCCCAACAATCAATACCTGATAACCCCCCAGCAGCTTTGCAAGTGGTTATTCACTCAGCAATTCTTTTATTAAAAAAGATAGACCCACCTATCAGATCTCTCTCCTCTCTATCTCTTTCCTCTCTCAACCGTCTCTCTCTCACGTCAGATGCGGTGGTGACGAGGTGGCCGTGGAGTAGGCGCCGCCCTAGCCCCGATCTTCGCCCACCACCGTCCTCGCCCCGAGCACCGCCTGCGGCCCCGAGCTCCGCCCGCTGCCGTCCTCGCCCCGATGGCCCGCATGCCACCCCAAGCACCACCGTCCTCACCACGAGCTCCGCCCACCACCGTCCCAAGTGTCGCGTGCCGCCGTGAGTGCCATCATCCTTGTCCCGAGCACCGCCTGCTGCCCCCGAGCACCGCCTTCCTCGTCCCAAGCTCCGCTCGCTGTTGTCCTCACCCCGAGCGCCGCCTGCCGCCCTGAGCCACCTGCCACTATCCTTGCCCCGAGCTCCACCCGCCCCCTCCACCGCTGCCTCGGTGACAGAGAGAGTTGAAGGTGAGTGAGGGAGAAGAGAGAGAGGGATATAGTATAGAGAGATAAAGAGGTGAGGGCAGAAAGAGAGGGTGAGAGACTGATAGGTGGGGTCCACTGATTTTTTTTCTAAAAAATGTTGCTCACTGGAGTACCACGTAGGATCAAAACCATTTCGGATTGAATTAGGGGGATAATTTATCTGGTATTGATAGTTGAGTGTGAAAGATGTCTGATTTTCGGGTATATGGGGTAATTCGTACTCACCATTAGTTCAAAGGTGTAATTCGAACTTTTCCTTAAAAAAGGTATTCAAGTTTTTACAAGGGAATGAAAATCTGCTTGTATTAATTATTGATACAAAGTTTTTACATATTAATATTTTACCAGGCAGATATATGATACAAAACTACCGTTAGAAATATGTATAAAAATTATAAAAAGCGTATACGCCCTAATTTCTAGGCGAGAAAAAGATGCATAAACCAAGAAAAGATTATATGGAATTTGGAAAAAGTCCATGTACCCCCTAAACTCTTGATATAAGTCTATCTATGATCTTAAACTTTAAAGTCGGACATCTAATCTCCTAAACTTTGTAATACCTTTCAAATTACTCTCTATGATAGTTTTAGATGGTTGTTTTGGGTATTTTCAAAGCTTAAATGAGTGGTTTTGAATAATTAATATAGAATGTTTACACGTCATGGTGAATAATCGGTCATCAACTTATATTTTATAATGATGTCACATTACTATTATATTAACATCTGTCTATAAGCGAGAACACAAAAATCAAAACTAAAGATTTAGGTGGAGATTTTCATATATATGTCCAATTCATATATCACGTAATAAAACTCATCCAACATATATGTAAATCAGATAAAAACTAATCTATAAAACTAGGTCAGGTTGCTACATGGATTTTCAACCAAAGTTTAAGGGGCTATTTGAACTTTCTCCTATGAAAATTGAGTAGTAGATACTATGAAGGCTCCTGCAGATTCTAAAATCCACTGAAAACTTCGTTGAAGGCTTATACCCCCTGGCAAGACTTGAAAATTCAAGTCATGCATACTAGTTTGTTTCACACAAGACACATACACCATCATCGAACCGTTTGGTCATTTCCAAGCCTGTGCATATATATTCAGCACTATCTAGCTAGTTGGTCAGCAAGACGCCGGATCATCTTACAAGATTGACGAATTACTGAGCCATGCAGTTCCAGAAACTAGCGGTAGCAGCAATATTTTTAGTTAGCTTAGGCCATGCGGCACTGCTCGCCGCCGTTGGAGCGCTGGCTGCGCCGCCGCCGCCTCCTCCTGGCAGCAGCAACTGCTCGACGGCGTGCGGCGGCGTCGATATCCCCTATCCTTTCGGCATCGGCCCAGGCTGCGCGTTGCCCGGCTTCGAGCTCACCTGCCGTGACACCAACAATGGCGGCAAAGGCAAAAAGCCTTTCTTGTGGCACGGACACTTCGAGCTGGCCGGCGTGTCTAAGCCGGATGGTCAGGCCCGCGTTTGGAGCAACATCTCCTCCTACTGCAACGACACCGCCACCAACTCCAAAACCATCATGGATGTGGTGAACTTCGCTGATCCGTACAGGCTCTCTCAAGCCGGCAACACGTTCACCGTCGTCGGGTGTCAGGCGGTGGCCGTCGTCGGAGTCGGAGACTCCGTCGATAACATCGTGCGTTTCTTGAGCGGGTGCGTGGCGACCAACTGCGGGCGACGCGGTGATCGCCTTGCCGACGGCGCCTGCTCCGGCGCAGGCTGCTGCCAGACAACAATAACGAACGGGTATAACGCCTACCAGGTCCAGTTCACGGACTACCCGACAGTGTTCAACACCACGAAGGAGATCAACAACGTGAGCCGCTGCAGCTACGCGGCGCTGATGGAGTCGTCGAGCTTTAGCTTTAGGAAGAGTTACGTGACATCGTCGGAATTCTTCGACGCCAACGGCGGGCAGGTGCCCATGGTGGTCGAATGGGCCGTCCGGAACGCGAGCAACTGCGTGGAGGCACAGAAAAACCGAGAATCATACGCGTGCGTCAGCTTGAACAGTGCGTGCGTCAACTCGTCCAACGGACCAGGCTATATCTGCAACTGCGCCAAGGGATTCGAGGGCAACCCTTACCTCCCGATCGGCTGCCAAGGTGAATACATCGTCCTTTCGACTATAGATAGTCCCTTCTCTTCCGACGATCCATCATTTTAGCGCGGTTCTAATTCGTCATATTTCTTACAGTTTTATGTGCTTATCGCACTTACTGCAGGCTAGTTCTTTCTTCTCCCGTAAAGCCATATTCGTATCGTATTTGATTACTACCGTGGTATCGTTGAGGTTGCGGTATATATAGTTTGTAGACTGACATCAACACGAATACGTAAGCTCCAGGTCTGATACCATTATCAGATACGACACTATTTTACGTTTAAGTCAACATATAATTTATACCGTCAGACATGGTATCTGATATATAAGGGTCTTGCGATATTTCAATAGATCGGAGATATGAGGGCCGTGGTGGATGGTGGAGGTAAGGTTGAGTGAAAACTAAATAACAAATGGTTAGTTGGAAAAAAAATAGTACTTGGAATCCTGATATATAGAAATGAATTTTGCTTATATTTTAGGAAGGATGGGTTATTTGGAAAGTAGAGCTATTCCACATTGTTGTAATTAAATATGTGTATTCCTACACAGGACTAATCCCTTGTTGAAAAGTAGTAAATACATGCCACGACTATACAGATATCTCCATCAAGTTATAAATGCATCCCTACATAATTTAGGCTGTGTGAGGCAAATGGGGTTGAGGACTATTCTTCCACGCACGAAAAACGGAACGACATATTAGAGTATTATTAATTAAGTATGAGCTTAAAAAATTAAAAATAGATTAATATGATTTTTTTCAAACAACTTTCCTATAATTTTTTTTGCAAATATAGTATCATTTAGTAAGTGTGTGCATAAAAAAGAGGGAGATGAATTTGGGAAAACTGGGTACCAAACACAGCCTTAATGGGCATGGAAACGATATCGCACCCAAGAGCTTACTATATATCTACCTATTATTCTGTATTGTTTATTTAATATATATTTATATGTTTTTTCTTTGGACTTCAATTCATATGGAAAAAAAGCTAACTTCCAATTTTTTTTCATTATAAATTTCTTTTATTCATGCAATAATCCCTGTAAATAATTATTTGTGTAGATATTGATGAGTGCAAAGAACCGAAGATATACCCTTGCTATGGAAACTGCAAAAACAAGGGCATTTTAACTGTACATGTCCTACAGGTACCCGAGGAAATGCCTCCGTTGAAGGAGCATGCCAAAAAATCATCTTTACATCTGGAGCACGAATAGCAATTGGTACGAACCTATTCCAACTCTATCTCATCGTGTACGTATATATACTTTGAATGTAGTTGAGGCTTTTGCAATATAATTGGTTTGTATTAGAGTTCCAATGTGTTCCGTATGGAAAATGTAAACAAAACTCGTGATCCGCTTGATTTGATCATTGCTTGTTAATTACATCAATGTATAAAACAATTCCGATGTTAACATACTTGCTTATACATAAATTGATTACAACTTCCCATTCATCCCTTCAGGAGTCGTTGCCTGTACGTTGGCTGCCCTCTTTGGTTTCCTTGGATGGGGGGTGATCAGGTACAAACAGAGAATAAAAAAACAAGCTCTACTAAGACAAGCTCATGAGTTTTTTCAGCAACATGGAGGTCAACTCCTTCTAGAAATGATGAAGGTAGAGGGCAATGTTGGGTTCACCCTCTATGAGAGAGAGCAGATCTAAGACTGCAACAAATAACTTCAACAAGGCACATATTATTGGAGGAGGGTAAGGAACCATTTACAGGGCAGTGATAGATGGCACTATCGTGACGATAAAGAGGTGCAAGGAGATTGATGAGAGCAAAAAAATAGACTTTGTGCAGGAGTTGGTCATACTTTGCCGCGTCAACCACACTAACATCGTTAGGCTATTGGGTTGTTGTCTTCAGTTTGAGGCACCTATGCTTGTCTATGAGTTTGTGCAAAACAAAACACTGCAAGAGCTGTTGGATCTCCAAAGAAGTAAGAGGTTTCATGTCACACTAGGAACACGCCTAAGGATCGCTGCAGAATCCGCAGATGCATTTGCACATCTTCACTCGCTACCACGCCCAATACTCCACGGTGATGTGAAGCCAGCCAACATTCTTCTTGCAGAGGGATTGGTTGCGAAGGTGTCCAACTTTGGTTGTTCTACAATCGATGAGAAAACCCAGGTTGTGCCAAAAGGTACACCAGGCTATATTGATCCAGACTATCTACTCGAGTACCAGCTCACAACCAGCAACGATGTATACAGTTTTGGAGTCATTCTTCTCGAGCTTCTCACTAGTGGGAGGCCGTTTTCAAACGAAAGGAAAAGTTTGACCTCAATGTTTCAGGAGGCTATGGCGAATGACACACTTGTCGAGCTCCTTGATAGTGACATAGTTGATGGAACTAGCATGAGAGTGATCCACCAAGCTGCGGTTCTAGCTAATCAATGCTTGGTAGTTCCAGGTACAACCAGGCCCACAATGATGCTAGTGGCTGCAGAGCTCCGACAACTGGCACTAGCAGATGAAGTGCAACAGTGCCCACAACCGCCATTGGTGCTTGAGGACCTGAGCTTTATCGGGATGGGGAGAACATCGATGTCTACATGGTTTGGTGGGAGCAATACAAGTGGGGTTTATGGCCTTCAGAAGAAAGCCATGTTGAGCTTAGAGTTTGCGAGATGATTGATATAAATCATTTGTTATGTTGATTCCCTTTGTGTTGTTTGTAGGTGTGTGCGAGATCGAGATTTCATCCGATCTTCAAGAGTGGAGGAGCTGGTCAGTTGTGTGTGACCATGCATATGCATTGTGAGGAATAAGAGTATAAAAACATGTAAAACAGTGAAGCATAAATGTATTGTAGAACTAATAATAAGCGAATCCTAAGAAAATAACTAGCGGTGGTAGTTGTATATGTGAAACAATTATATATCATTTGGAACCATACTACTTCAACATTCTACTTAATTATTTTTAAGTAATGGAGATAGTACATGGTACTATAAATACACCAGAAAATTAATTGTATCTACTCCCGAACTTCTCATGCTGTTATAGCCAAATAGCCAGCTGTGGTTCTCTGAAATCTGAATGCTATTGTAGCCGATCTCCATTTGACGTGTCAATGGCTTACAGAATATAGTCACTCCAATTTGAAGTCCACAAAAAGAAAAACTGAAAAATGACTGATCCAATCCCCAAAAAAGCGAAAATCTGCACACTGTTTTTGCCCTTTGGACACAATTTACAAACGCAACCATTACAGGCATCTCAACAAGAACTGCATCTCTGACCATCAAGGCCCCAACTACCTGCATATGATTGAAATCAAACAAACCAAACCAGCACTCCAAGGGGAAAAAAACAATCAATCTATCCCTCTCTCTATACAGGAAGCAACAAATCAATCATCACCCAGTTAAAAACCCAATTCCATCGTCTTGTACAAGCACACACGATATTGATCAGGTCATGGTTCTTTCAGAACCTCAATAACCAAATCCCTAGCCCTGTGGAAGCACTTGGCAGAAAATCTCTCGTACACCATCTCATACATCTGCAGGTTCATATACGCGAACCTCATGTATCTGTCAATGCATTCCTCGTACTTCTTGTACAATGCAGGGATGGTCAGAACAGCCACAATACCTGTGAGCATGAGGCAAAGAAACAGGGCGTGCTTAATATTAGTCATTCGAATGCCGAAACATTGTGCAAATAAATGTTGGAAAAAAATGGGAGATACTTACTTGTGTAACATAAAGTGGTGAAATCAGTCAGGCTGCCAATGATAGAAATGATCCACAGGCTAAGGAAGACTTGGTAAAATAGCACCGAGTCTCTTCCGAGTGCGATATCATGGAAGACAGAGAAGACCGTGTTCAGAACAGAATGCACCATGGCTACCACTTCATTTACAACCTGCTGAGAAACGTGCATCTCTGGAATAGGTGGTTCTGGCCTGCAACCTCATTTGTTTGCACAACACAACCAGTATCGTTTAGAATGTTGCCAAAATTCCACAGCGATAAACGACTAACTCATCTGATTGAACTAAAACATACTAAGCTGTTTGCAAGACAAAGCTTATTATTATCTACCCTTTAGCTCTCGCTATGTCATCTTCTTGGCATTTGAGTTAAATAGTTTACAGCACCTACCTAATCTGACATCAATATCACCTGGTTGGTTGTTAGATTGTCAATTAGCACAAATTTGGTCAAAGAGGAAATCATCCACCTAATCCGCTTACTGAAGTATTAATGATTAAATTGATGGAGGAATGTCAAAACAACAGCGAAAGCTGTGATGATGATAAGAATTAAGTGCCTGGATTGTTCCTTCCATTGGTTAATTATCAACTGAATTTTGTATCCCAAAAGGGAAAATAGAGCCCAACAGAAATCCCATTCCTGTGCGAAATCGCAGACTCGAGTACTATGTCGATGTAATGAGATGGCTAGAATTGAGCCGAGATCCCCATCTCACCTGTTGAGGAGGCGCGCGGCCTTGGCCCAGAGGAAGAGGACGGTGAGGAGGAGGAGGAGAACGTTGGAGGCGAGGGAGAGGAAGGTGTAGCCGCCGGAGCCGAAGAGCAGCCAGCCGGAGACGGTCGCCGCCAGCAGGCAGGCGCTCACGTCGCCCCGCCGCCACATCACCACGTCCCCAACTGCAAACATCGAATCCGTTTATTCCTCGAATCAAACAAATCAAGAAGCTGAGGCCTACCTATCACCGGATCGAGACGTCTACCCAATTCCCCGATGAAAGATGCACCGCCGCCGCCGCCGCCGCCGGAGCAGCAAGAATCATCACGACGATCCATGGACGGCGAATCGAATCAATCCGAACAAGCAGCGAATCAGCAATCAGCTGGCTAGCTAGAACCGCGGATCGAAGAAGGAAGGGGCAAGTCAATGTCTTTTCCTACAAGGAGAGGAATCGGGGATTTGGCGATCTTTCCCCCAAATGATTTCTCTGTGTGCTGGACTCCCACTCAACCACCGATGAACAGCGCAAATCCCTCCCAGCTCGCTGTCGCAGCTCAGCCTGACGGATGGGCCCTTGGCAGTGGTACAGCGTGGAAAGTTGCCACGTCGGGTGCTCATGGGTTCGTGTCCACGTCAGCCTCGCATGCGTGGCGCAGCGGTAAGACCAATGGGACAAGAAATTTTGCTCAAACTCAAAAGCCACCTAGACCAAATACACGCTCCACGGTGCAAATTACTGTGGGTTCTACCAATACCATATTTTATTTTTTTCCACTTTTTCCTCTCTCCGCCGCAGAGAAAGCTAGGCGGAGAAATTGAGCGCGAGCGGAGATGGTGCCCAATCGAGCGGCCAAAGCAGCGACGACGATGAGCGGGAGGGGGGCTGGCGACGGTGCCTAGCGCTCGCCGGAGCACCACCCCTCCTCTCCCCCCGAAACAGCGGTAAGGTTGGTAGCGCGGTAGCGGGGGATGGCGAGGTCGGTGGTGCAATAGCGGTGTACGATAAGGTCAGCGGTGCGGATTAGGAGGCGTCGACCGGCGAGGGCACCACCGTCGGGGTCACGGTGTCGGCGCTTCTCCGGCGCGGATGCAGCTTCTCCAGTGAGCTTCTTCCCTCTCTCTCTCCTGCCTTTGTCGCCATGGATGGATACGATTTGTCTTTTTCTGACAAAACTTACTTTCTTCTGACGAGGCTCTTGGAGCCAAACGAGGACGCGCAAACCCGGTGAAGACATGGGCCCCACCCCCTCTCTCCTTCACGCATCCAATTTGCCTACGTGGATAGGCATCGCCACACACTAGGTGTGTGCACCGTGAACGCCCTAAGAGCAAAGTCATTACCTAGGCACACGAGTTGGGCTGGCTACCAAATAGTTGCCACTATTCTCTTTCTAAATTCTCTCTTTGCTACATATGTTAAAATCTTACGTAAGCAAGCTATTAGTCAGTTATGATGCTTGCTCTAGTAGCGATAGGCAGTGGTGTAGCAAGTCGTCAATGGCATGTGGGGCTTTGCGATCGCACAGACCACTTGAGAGGCCGCACAAGAGAGATAACGACGGCTAGGACAACACCATCGTGAAGGTAAGGTCTCGCATTACAAAGTCTGTGGCCCAACACCTTCTTAGGAAGGGCACTAACTTATAACATCACTGGAAGATCCACATGCTTCCTTGCTATCCAACCAACGGAACCGCAGTAGAGAGACCAAAGCTACCCAAGTACGGGCGACATGGCCTATCCATAGGTGTGTTGAACTAGTCGGTTGACTATTCGGGAGCTAACACGGGACTTTGTGATAAGCATGTTCCGTGGTATAGCTTGCCTAGGAACTACGATGTGTTATGTGCTAAGAATCAGGTGAGTCACGCCTCCTCGGAACTAGATGTGTGTCATTCACTGAGAAGGTCAACAAACCTAGAGTACAACTGGCTTGCCACAGGAACCCCTCAACAGCCCGAGAAGGGCTTTCGTCGCTTGTCCACCGGCCCAAGGACGAGGGTGTCACCTGTGGGTCCTACGTTCCAGTTGATGCGATGCGCCGGCTGCTGACCCTGTCCAGCACATTTAGCACAGATTCTCTCAGGCAGTCCCATTGCTATATTCCAAAGTCAGGTTTTCACACTGCCTCCTTAGAAGTTATAGGACGTTGCAAGTGGGCCTAGCGTGATGTCCCACTGTGGTTTTTTTTTCGGTGGCTACATAGGCGTTGGGCTTGAAGACCATAATCCAAGCTCCTGAGTGTAAAACAATGATTTCTGTCTCCTAGTGGAGAATGTGAGACAGAGGTGGTAGGGTACCAAATCATAGCGGTAACACATTGCATAGGAGTGATTCTAAGATTCCCTCAAAATACTGTACTGGTTGACAGCTTGCATATCCATCGGAATAGTGAGAGCACATGAGTAGGGCTATTATCCAGTAGAAGGCCCTATCCAATATACTTGATGTGTGTGTTTGTTCTATGTTTCTGAGCATCTCCAAGTATGCCAAGACGCCTCAGAGCCCCTCTAGATCCTAAATTGTGGTTCCCCGTGACTACCGGAGCTCATCCCTATGACAGCGAGTGATAGCCAGATGTAGCACCCAAGGTTAGATTTGCGCTGGCAACATCAGCGTTGCTCCTGGTCACACGTGGTGGCAGGTGGGGAGAAGAAGGCCACCACGGATGTACTGTACTCTTGGATGCTACCGTGTGATGGGAATTGGCCGGTAAGAGGAGGTGGTCATGAGGAGGCTGACCGGCGATGATGATGTTGGCTAGATCCAAGCTAGGAGAGGGCTTATGAGCTTAGCTTGGATCATCGATGACCGATCTAGCCCATGGTGGTGACGATGGCGTGTGCACCACTGACCTGCAAGGTCGACGGTGACGTGGGCTAGATCCAAACTGGGGAAGGGCGGGTGTGCTTAGCCCACGAGGTGATCTAGCTTGTGGCGTCTATGACGGTATGGGCACTACCAATCTATGAGTTGGACTTTTCCTCACCAAGGCAGGCCTGGTGTGATCAGCCTTGGCAAGGTTTTGGCCTATTGCGCTAGTTTGAAGGTGTTGACCGAAGGCCCAAGGGCAAAGGGCGTGGCATGGTGGTCACACTAAAGTGGGTGGAGGTTGCCTGACATGTTTGTGTGTGGTGTGGTAGGGGGAGGGGTTGCAGTGGTGTCCACACGCTGGCCATTGGCGGCACTAGGAAGTAGGTGGGTTGGGGAGCTATAGCTGCAGGGGTTGGGCATGTGGTAGGTGAAATCTTTGTCCGACACTTTGGAGTGCCGTGCTGCCATAAAAGGGCATTGTCAAGCACCTTGTTCACCCCTAGTGGGACAATCCAGGAGAAAACCTTGTCTAGAATCCGTGGAGACATTGCCTTGAAGGTCCTGTTTTCTTGCCTATTCCACCTTTAGACATTCGGGATGACGCTTTTGGATGATGGCCGGTCTGAACAAGGGAGGGTGGATCTTTTCTCTCTCTCGCCATCTACCTCCACAACCCTTCTCACATTGTTGGGAGGTCGTTAATGTTTCAACTGCTTAGAGGCTTTTGGGGGGCGGATCGGTAATAGCCCTTTGCATGTTTGGCAGTATTTGGTCTCTTGGTGCATGTTTCGATCGTCGGTATGTGGGGTGTGTGTTTTTTCAGTACTATAATCTTGTAAATTTTTTTCTATATCAATATGAAACTTCGCATTGTACAATTCGTTTGGAGAAAAAAAGTTTTATGCGGAATTAGGAAGCTTGACATTGTTGAACTAATTTATCCAAAATGATATTGTTCCACCATTTAGTTAGAAAGTTATTTAAGCAGACATTTTGAACATTTGAGTATAAACTTTTGCTAATAAATAAAAAAAAATGAGTAGAAAGTTTCTTCCTATCAAGTTTTAGAGCAGAAAGTTATGAATACAATATTCTAAAATAAGGGTCCAAATTTTTAGATATGAAATTTTGAAAATTTGAATAGAAGTTGTAGTATTATAGTGGTAATTTAATTACGCTCGTAGTTTTACTCGTGTTATCGTGGAGCCCGTGTGTATGCTGGATGTCTTGCACCCGGCCTTCCTGGTTCAACGGTCGGCATGCGTCCTATATGTTCCCGTGACGCACGTTCTAATGGTTGATCAGTTAAATTATTGATGACTGGTTTGCCCGTGACGCATGTTCTTCTAGTGTGCTTCCCTATAAATACTATAGTTGTTCACTTTTTCTACAGTTAACCATAATCAATTGTCTTAGTGGTGAAAGCGTACCTACAGCGCACTGCCAAATTGCCAATGTGTCCGTCGCTTTATCATGATTGGGTTCCATAGTATAATCAAGTGTTTAAAGGGGAGTTCAATGGCCCATGCCCCTTCTCAAGGGGTAGAATAATGTGGCCACATTATTCTAACTATAGTAGCAGTTTGGACGTCACGGAGGCGACATGTTTGTGTTGTTGCGCTCATCGTGCATATACGCAGTTACTTCGCAAATCCTAATTTAGTTTCTTTGGAAAAGTGGACTCGTTTCCAAACTACCATACGTTGACTGACCTGGAATTGACTAGAGAAAATGGCACCATTTACGCGTACGGTTAGAACCAACTACAAATAGTACTACCTCCACTTGTTTCATATTATAAATCGTTTTTTTATTCAAATTTTTTTAAGTTCGATTAAGTTTATAGAAAAACATATTAGGATTTCCAACTCAAAACAAACATATTATCAAAATATATTTAATGATAGATCAAATGAAACTAATTTGATATATTTTAGATATTGCTAATTTTTTCTATAAATTTAATTAAACTTAATAAAGTTTGACTAGGAAAAAAATCAAACGACGGAGGAGGTACCATTTTTCTTAACACCTGCATTTCAAAGTCAAATTAAGGACCAATCCACACATAAACCTACTACTGTATTTACTAATTACTTGTATGGTAGCGAGGCGAAGCGAAGTGAGAGTATGCGGTGTGGACGTGCGAAGCACTCCACTTATAAGTACATGATATTGGACACTGAAACCAAGCAGCATTCATCCCTGTGCCACACTGTACTCCAAGAGCGAGATGATCCGCTCACTACACGCCACGAATTATCTGCACCTTTTGCTTGTCTTCCTGCTGGCGACGCTACTGACGTCGGCGAAGGATTTGGCTGTGCCAAGAAGCCAAGGACATGGCAGCAGGGTGGTTCCATCAACGGCAACCCTGGCCGGTTGCCAGAATTCATGTGGCAATCTGACGTTCGTATACCCCTTCGACATCGGCTCCGGCTGCTTCCGAAGTCCCGACTTCGAGCTCACCTGCAACACCACCACAAGCCCCTCCGAAACTACTCTTCCGCGATGGTACAACCCAAGTTACTCGCAGTATTAACATCGTCTCAACAGAGTATATGGATTCTACCGCGGAGCACTTCGTTTACGTTGATTTTTCATATACCATCTCAATGGCAAATGCAACAACTGTCTTCTGGTCTTTGCCCTCGAAGTCTCCTGGAGATTCTTTTGATGCTTATGTAGCATCCGGGCTAAGTTTTTCCGGTTGCGACTTTGATGTTTATTGGTTAAATCATCCATCAAAGCAAGGAACGCCCAACTGCACAGCAACCTGCCCTGACGGTGAAAAAACGGATATGATGGCTGCTAAAGAGAACTGCAATGGCACTGGATGCTGCCATATCTTCTTTGGTGACACATGGATTGATTCTGCATCAACTGCAAAATTCAAATTCGTCCGCCATGGCGAAGTCAATCTTGAAACGCATCATAACCGAAGCTTGTTATGGGAAACAATAAATGCCACTGATCCTTCTGAGCAGTCTATCAATTGGAGAATCGTTGATCAACCTGACTGCCCAAGGGCCCGTAAAAACCAGACGAGCTATGCTTGTGTCAGCAACAAGAGCATTTGCACAGACATGGATTCGGCCTTGGGGAATTATGGCTACAACTGCAAGTGCCATAATGGCTATAGAGGCAATCCCTATATTCTTGATGGCTGTTCTCCGGATAACGGTAAACTAATCTGCAAACCGCATTATGCTACCTATCTATCTATCTATCTATCTATCTTTTATTATATACTAAAAATCCAAAAGATTTCCTAAAAACACTCTTAAGCCACCACATAGCATCCTTCAAACGCTCCTAAGCCATCACGTGACACTCTAATAAATTAGAAAATAATCTAGAAAAATAAATCTATCCATTGATTTTCATTAAACATGGTGGATACATTGTTTACAACCATTAGATTTAGGATTAATAAAGAAATAATTTACCTCCTAAACCTGGCCCCATCCAGTCCTACACACGTACCGTCCCTCCTCCCTCAATTCCCTCTCCTCTTCTCCACTATTTCTCCTCATATTTCTATGTTTTATTATTTAGAAAGCAAAAATTTATTTAAAAAATTAAGCAACTATCACATCTAAAATATATAATTGTGCTTATGTCTTTAGATTGTTTATGACTACTTTTACAAACAAATACCAAATTTCACTATAATTCAACTATTAAAAGAAATGTCACTTTTGTGTTATATTTTCCGACTTTTGCGTGCCATTCAAGTAATTATAAAAAACACAAAAATAATAATATAGGTTTTATCATCAAACATAACATCACAACAATAAAATTAGATCTATAATCATAAAAGTTAAATGATCCTAACTATGAGTAATGTTCCCAAATATATTACTTAGACAACAAAATTTGTGCTAAGAAAATTAAGCAACTGTGAGATCTAAATCATACAAATTATTTTACATTTAGAAACCCTTATCTTCTTATGTCTTTGTATTATTTTACATTTAAAACCCATATTCACTTTAATTCAACTTTTAAAAGAAATATGCAACTTTTGGGTAATATTTACTGTATTTTGCATGCCATTCAAAAAATTACAAAATTATGACAAAGTATAATGATATAGATTTTATGATCGTATATAACTTTACAACTTCACAGTAATTAAATTAGATATACAATGAAAATTAAAATGAACCAAACTTCCAAAACATTATGCTCGCCGTTTTGTCATTGTAATAAGTGAAAAGTAATATTATTAGATTTGTAGTGTTCATATTTCTATATCTAGAATGAATATATTGTAGGAAAAGAGGAGTAAAAAAATAAAAGACCTTAATCAGTAAATAAAGTTTTATCCTATTTTTAGTTAACAAGTAATAGGAACTAAAACACATTAAATGTTGTGAAAATATATTATAATTACATGATACGTACTCTCTGCCCTTCAACTCTCCCTCCTCTCCTTTCTCATTCAATTCCTTCACTACTAGAAAAACGATTTTTCATGGTGGTATCCTATTTATTTCATTGGCGGTTATATGAGAAATCCGCTTGTGAAATCTATTTTCACTGACGGTGAGTTTAGAACCGCCAGCAGGAGAGGTTAAGAAGTCCACTTGCAAAAATAACCCTATTTTTGCTGGCGGACCTCTTATCGTACCGTCAGCAAAAATCTAATTTTCGCTGATGGTACCGAAGAGTGCCGCCCTTAAAAAAATGCGCCATTAAAATATCACCGCGCGCCCCTGCTCCTTATCCTCCTACCCGTCCTTATCCTATCTCCTCCTCCCTCATATCCAACAGAGCACCCTCCAGATCCAACCCTCTCTCCCTCCAGATCCACAGGCGGTGGAGCTCGGGCGCGGGTGACGGAGGAGAGGGCTCGCGAAGGCGGCGGATAGCTCGGGCGTGGGCAGCGGAACTCGGGCACGGGCGGCGAAGCTCGGGCGCGGGTGGCGGAGCTCGGGGCGCAGGCGACAGGGAGGGCGGAGGAGAGGGCTCGCGAAGGCGGTGGCGAGCTCGTGCATGGGCGCGGAGCGCGGGCGCAGGCAGCGGAGCTCAGGCGCGGGCGGCGACGCTCGGGGTGCGGGCGACAGGAAGGGCGAGGGAGAAGGCTCGCGAAGGCGGTGACAAGCTCGGGGCGCGGGCGGCGGAGTGCAAGCTCAGGCGTGGGCGGCGGATCCGCTGCTGCCGGGCAGCAGGGAGCGCGGATCCGTCGCCGCCGGGCCGCGGGGAAGGTGGATCCGCCGCCTCTTGGCCACGGGGATGTCAGCACCGACCTCAACACCGTCGACCGTGCTTCCCGGCTTCCTCAGCGCTGCAGAGCCTTTTCTCCCTCCTCTCCAACCATCGCTGTAACACCCTAAAAATTCGACCGATAACACCGAAACCCTAAAATACGGACCTTCGAAAACTTTTAACGTAAATCGCATCATGCTGGATTTATTCGCCGTTTTATTTAGATTTTATTGCGGGTTAAGCAATTGTGCATTATAAGGAAGTAATTCGGAACAACCCCAAAGCGATTGGCCAAAGGATTAATCGAGTGTAGCGAAGGATATAATTAAAATACAATTTAGAATAATGTTTTATGCAGGATTTAAACGAATATTACACCTAGTAAATAATATAATTTTAGGAGGAATTATAATAAATATATAAGAAATATGGTGACACAAATTCAAGCGGATATATGTTACCAATATATGAGTACGTATATATACATAGGAGGATAGGTAAAAATCCTAGGCATAAGTGTATATGAGCGAATAAGAGTATGTGAGAATAAAGGGTAAAAAGAAAAGGAAATATATATATATATAATAATAAATAAATTATCGGGATTTGGAAAGTTGGAGTGAAATGTCTTGGGAAACCAAAAATATTGGGCAACATCCATTTAGCCGAAATTAGAAAATGGCGGGTGAATTTTAAATAGGAAATCAATTGGTTTCGGCAAAATTAGAAAACAGCACTGTTCACGGGCCGCCACCTGTTTGATCCGGTCCCGCTCGCGTCGTGCGCGCACAACGCCGCCGCCGCGCCCGCGCCGCATGCGCGCCCACGTCCTCACGCCCGCGCGACGCGCCGCACGCTGCCGCCTGCCGCCGCGCGTGCCGCCCGCCGCAGCCGCCGCGCCCTCGCGCCCCGCACGCGCCTCGCGCGCGCCGCACGCCGCCGTACGCGCGCGCCGCCGCGCCCATGCCTCCGCGCCGCGACCGCCGTACGCGCCCACGACCGCCGTACGCAGCCCACGTCGCCGCCCCTCCCACGCCATGCTGCCCACGCCGCCGTACCGCACCCGGTTCCACGCCCACGTCGCACGTCGCCGCCGTCGCCATCACCGCTTGGAGCCCCGCGCCAGCCGCCTCCCCACGCTCCCCGGCCTATAAAAACCCCTCCTCCGGCCGAGCCCTCCTTCCTCATCCCTCCTCCTCCGTCTCCTCTTCCTCCCCTCCTCGCTGCCAACCCCCGCCGCCGTCGCCGTTTGCGTCGCCGCCGCGCCGCCGCCCTCTGCTACCGCTGCCGCCGCCCGGTAAGTGCCGCCCTTTCTCCCCCTTGCCGGCTGCAAACGCAGAGACAGAGAGAGGAGACAGGACAAAGAAGAAGAGGAAGAAGATAGAAAGAAAAGAAAAGAGAGAAAAAGAAAAGGAGGAAAAAAAGGGAAAAAGAAAATAGAAGGGGGAGAAAAAAATAGGGAAATACAAATTTAGACCTAGGAAAAAAAATCTATAATAGAGAATAAAGTGGAGGAAATAAATTTAGGATAAGGAATTTAGTACAAAATCCGTCGGTTATTTTAGAAACCCGCTCAAGAAATTAAATTGGATTATTTAAATGCAAGCATTCACTTAGCTAAATAATTCGTTAGTGATTGTTCTTTTGCGGGATGTTTAGTCAAATATTTAGATTTCCATTTTTAGGTTTTACCAGCGCGCGTGTATACTAATTAGTTAATTCTAGAACTTCTAAATTAAGCGTTGCCGTTAATGTTTATTGCAATAACCGTTTAATCGTTATTTAATTTTACTCGTCAATTAGGTTATACGCTTGAGTAGCCATTGCAATTATTTAGTAGATTACCGATCACCAAAGGTTGAATATTATTATCGGATCTAACCTAGGCGAGTCGCGTAAATTAAATCGGATAAATGTTCTAATTGGCTAACGTTAAAATTTTGGGGACAAGGGTATTAACAATCGGAATGGAACTATTTTGTAAATAATAATAGGAGCGAAGCCAACATTCGACACTCACGTTCGATCCATTTCTTAAAATTGGATTTTTGTCGGATTTTAATTGAATTCTAAGCGAATTCAATTTCTTTCGCACGTAATTCTAGACACCGAGGGAGTGGTGAGTCCGACCGAAGATCAAGAACCACAGGACTTCGAGCAAGGCAAGTCATCACTATTCCTTGAACATATTGATCCCAAATTGCGAAATTATTTTGTTTGCAAATAAAGTTGCATGCAATAATGAACATCCTACTTGTTGTTATGCCATGCCTTGAATATTGTTTACCCCATATCCCCTTGTAACCACGCTCACGTATGAGTCCCTAGTCAAATATGATAAATGCTTAGTAATGCTATTCTAGAATCATGCATACTCATGTTTATCAAAATGCTATATGCTTGGGCAATTACCTTTGGGAAGGTAATTGAGATGCGGCATGTGGAGACATGAGCGCCACATTGCCATGATATGATGACATGATTTGTGAAAGGAGAAATGAAACTAAACAACTGATTTCGACCGGGGCGGATGGTGGATTTGGGTGGTATCTGGAAAAGGCTAGTACCGTCCCCGGTCAGTTAAGGACCGAGCCATGAAGTTAAGCATGAGACGACCCTCGTACAACCGCACTTCTCGGATGGGTATAGACCTAGCGGACTAGGTAGCCGAGCAGAGGCAGTATCCTTGCATAGATGGTTCACCCCCGTGTGTGAGGCAGGTTCGCTACGGTGGGGCAGCCGTTGAGGTAGGGCCGCGATGCGTGCCCTACGTCGGAGTCGCCATTGGTAGGACTGCCACGTGTGTGAATCTAAACTTAAACTACAAACTATAAACTTTACGTGCGTGTGAGACTTCCCTTCCCGGGAGCGCCAGAACTCCTCTCACTGCTAGAGACAGATACGCCTAGAGTGCATGAGGATGATAGTTCATGGAGCGGGTACTGCCAATGCAAGGTTATCGAAATGCTTTGCCGTGACGCGTCTCATGTGTTGGGACGAGACTCATGTGTTGGGCAGTCGCGGAGTGCGGGTAAAGTGTACATCCACTGCAGTGTGAGTAAACCAAATCTATTCGAATAGCCGTGCTCGCGGATATTGAGCACCGGGACATGTATTACACTTGGCTAGACTCTAAACTCTTAACCTGTGTGGGATGGGTTATTGCATGATGAATTTATACTGTTGGAGCCACTCCCTGAGAGCAGGGAAGGTGAGCGTCCACAGAAAACCATGACGACCAACGGCGGGAAGCCATCCTTGGGATCACAATGGATGGCAGACAGAACCGCCGTTGTTTAAATTAAACTCTGGTACTAAAACTTGACCAGTTATGCTAGGTCTTAGGTTTGTGAAAATGATTGCAAAACCAGCTTTATGCAACTGAGCCTTTGCCTTGCCTTGAATAAAAATCCTTCATATGCACCGTTGTTGTGGTGACTTGTTGAGTACGGTTGGTACTCACCCTTGTAATTATAAACTTCATCAGAAGCCGAAGATGACACCGCGGAAGATCCATACGCCTACTACGAAGAGGATGCGGAAGATGAGGGTGCCCACTAGGTCTAGATACGGTCGTTGCCTGTGGCAATGACGATGCCGCTGCCTTCGCTTCGTTACTTATCTATATTCTGCTTTTGGGACTGTATTCCGGACCGTTTGGTCCTTTGTTCTAAGACTACGCCTTCGGGCTTATGATGTAATAATTCGTACACGACGCGTATGTATGCGCTTTTGGTAAATCAACTATGTATCGTGTGTGCCAAACTACTTGATCCAGGGAAATGACACAGATTACACGAGTGATTCCTGTTGCAAAACGGGGGTCCTGATGTGACATCCCGTCTTAGGGCTTAATAGGATTAATAGAATACTCATATCAACAAGTTGTAACTTCTTTTCCGGAAGCCGATATCTAAAGAACTATCAGGTTAAGCGTGCTTGGCCTAGAGCAATTTGGGATGGGTGACCGACTGGAAAATTCTTCCCGGGTGCGCACGAGTGAGGACAAAGTGTGCAGAAAAGACTTGTGTTGGTCTGTGTGGGCAGTCTATGTCCTAGGAAAGCTGCCAGAAGTAAGTGGGCCCGGCCTTGGAGAGGCGGGACGTTACAGAATGGTATCAGAGCCGACTCTCGCGGTTTCACGGGCGCGTGTGTCGCAGTTGCGCAGGCATGGTGCGCATGGCTGGTGTGGACCGGGAGTGGTCACACAGCATGGCACATGCGCTGGCACTGGACACACGGACGTGGCCAAGAGGGGACGTTCCTGGCCTAGGGTTGACCGACGAGGACGTCGGTGTCTTAAGGGGGTGAGGATGTGACATCCCGTCCTAGGGCTTAATAGGATTAATAGAATACTCATATCAACAAGTTGCAACTTCTTTTCCGGAAGCCGATCTCTAAAGAACTATCAGGTTAAGCGCGCTTGGCCTGGAGCAATTTGGGATGGGTGACCGACTGGAAAATTCTTCCCGGGTGCGCACGAGTGAGGACAAAGTGTGCAGAAAAGACTTGTGTTGGTCTGTGAGGGCAGTCTATGTCCTAGGAAAGCTGCCAGAAGTAAGTGGGCCCGGCCTTGGAGAGGCGGGACGTTACAATTGCGCAGTTCCACTTGCACAGCGACGTCGGTGGCGAGCCAACGGCGGCGATGGTAGTTGTTGATGATTTTTCTCTTGATGTTTGGATGTTGAAAACAAAGTGTAAAATCGATTGATTTTTGGATGTGAATTTAAATTTGGATATGATGTGGGGTTTGAATTGAGGTGGGATTTGAATTGATATTTGCATGCTGCAACAATTTTTTTTCCTTTTGGAAAATACCTTTTTCCTGGCGGTCTTCTTATAGTGTCACTTATGAAAATCGATTTTCGCAAGCTGTCCTCTTAAGAACCCGCCTGTGACAATCGGTTTTCACAAGCGGTCCTCTCTAGGATCCGCCTGCGACAATCGGGTTTTCACAAGCGGACCGCAACCGCCAGCGAAAAGTGTTGCTTTTCACTGGCCTTTGCTTACTGGCGGCTGATAACCTCGCAAGAGAAAATCAGTTTTGGCCGCCAAAGGAAATGCTTTTTGTAGTAGTGCTTTTTCTTCTAATTTTCAACTAATTAACAACTTAGTATAAAAATGATCATTAATTAGAAAGCTAAATGATTATAATTTTTAAGTTATTTCATGTTTTTAGTTTGCTTAAGCTATTGTTTTATTTATAATTAAATAAATAATTCAAGATATATATTATCATATTTCACTGTATAAAAAGAAAATATGTCATTCAAGAAGATTCTCTTCAACGATCAATGATAGGTAGATACTACACAACCTTCGCCAACCACCCTGCTTTGACTTCTTTCCTTCGTCAGCACATTTCTTTCGCTTGTATCGCGAAGTCTTGTAGACAGGACAGACATGTAAGTCCGCACATTGATTGTGGTACAATATGCAGTCGTTTGGACAAACGTGAATTTTACGGACTTCTAACCCTAGGAGGCACAAAACTTGCTTTGCTTCATATGTCGTCGTCTCAGGCAAATATAGTCTCCTTAGGAAGTATGGCTTTCAATATTGTCAAAAGTTATGTGAAACTCGTGTCTATCCATCCACTACTTGCCTTCAGCTTCATGAGGTCCAAGGTAGCTGACAATTTGGTGTGTTTTACCTTGCATCGAGCGTATAGAGGTGTCGCCGAGTCACTGACCAACCTGGTGAACTTCATGGAATCTCTCTCGTTGTAAGCCCGGTCCTCAACGCCACGCAACATGTATTGCAGCTGATCGTGATCCACATCAACCATTTCATCGCCCAATGGAGAAGGTACAAACATATCATGTTCATCTTCATCTTCTTCATTTTGTGCACCACTTCTATCTGCAGCTGCAACATCGCCGACTGATTCTTGCTCTCCATGTTTCACCCATCATGTGTAGCCATCCATGAATACTCGACGTATCAGATGAGCGTGTACGTCTACTCTGCTATCAAGCAAGATCTCGATTCTGCAATCTGCCCATGGACAATAAATATAATCTTTGTTTCTTTTCCTATCCTCCTCCACGGCGTTTATGAATTTTGAAACGCCACTTCTATACTCTTTGGTATGTCGCAAAGTTCCATGCATCTAAATTTAATCCATCGCTGCAAAAGTGAACAGAATATTAGATAAACATTTTATAAAATAAGTATTACTAAATTTATGGGAATCGTTTACTATTTTTTAATTACTTTTATGAATTTTCTGTTTTTCTTGGAAAAAGAAGACAAAAATCGCCCCCCTCAACCTCCCACCAAAATAGTGAACAGTGGGATAACCATTCCCTTGGCAGTTGGAGTATTTAGTGTGTGCAACAAATATTGATAACGACCAACGAATAGATATCGGTGATGGGTTTTGCAGTTATCTTTATCAAGCCTATGTGTGAGCCCGTCATCGATGACAACCATTGATGACGGGCCAAAATATTATCTTTGTCGGACCTATATTAGGACCCGGATACACATCGGTGACGGGTATATGTATAATGCCCGACAAAGATTACAAAGATATTCTTTGTAGGTTTAAATAAAAACCCGTCACCAACAGGTCTCATCAGTGACGGATTCGAAATATATGCATATAGATAATGTATGTACATATCTTTGTCATTGTTTATTTTGACCCATTATAGATAACGATGGTGTGACGGTCCGCAAACCCCCGATACGGGAAAGCCCGTTACATATAAGAAGCTCTGTTCTAGTGCTTGCCCCCATTTATGTGTATTATCTGCATATATAAGTCAGTTTGAGAAGTGAATCTGGCATTCTCAAGAAAATCATGCATAGTGAAAAGATCTGGACATATGTGTTTTAGCACAAATGAATGGGAACTGAACATTTTTTTTTACCATACCATGTACAAGTCAGCAAAGTGCTGACAATTCCGTGCCAAAATGCTTGTTTTACCCACCTTTACATGTTGAGATCATCACGGTACACTATCATGGGTGCTGGTACGCTCGCATTCCTACCATGTTCAGAGGGACATAGCTAGAATCCAAAAGTAGCTCAGACAAAAACTTTCTATATTAGAGTAAGTTTAATGCATATACATTACAAATGCCCTATCTGGCAAATTCAATGCTCATAGATGTCTTCCTACTATCATACACCGTTGTTTCAACCGGAGAATAGCACGGCTCTGAGATTCTAGCACTTGAGTTTCCCAATAATCTGAGTGAGCAAATACCCTCTAGTGTGCCAGTGTGTTGTTGCGATGCCGCACGTGCCAATCGCCGAAGTATCTCTGCCACGTGGCTCATTGCTGGTCTGTTCTCACCATCCATAATTAAGCACCGCCGTGCTAATTCTGCAAATTCGTATATCAGTTGCATGTTATTCTCATGTAGTATTTCTCTATCTATGAGCTGATCAAGGTTTCCCTCCTTCACAGCCTCTTGGAAAACAGAGGCGAGGCTCACCTCGTTGGATAGTGGCTTCCTACGTGTCAAGAGCTCTAGAAGAAGAACACCAAAGCTATAAACATCACTCTTATCAGTCAGCTGGAATGTCAAGAGGTACTCTGGATCTAGATACCCAATTGTTCCCTTCACTACGTTAACATTTTCATCAGCGGCTGCCCTAAATATAGAGCATCCAAAATCAGAAACTTTTGCAGTAAATTTGTCACCAATAAGTATGTTTGCAGACTTCACATCCCCATGAAAAATAGGATGATCAAGTGAGTGCAGGTATGCAAGTGCTTCGGCAGATTGGGCAGCGATTTCCAGTCTTATATCCAGAGTTCTAATGGATGCATCACTTTGACCATGAATCAAATAGTGTAGGGTCTTGTTTGGCACAAATTCATATACTAGAACAGGAACTTCAAACTGCAGACAACAACCAAGAAGTTTCACAATGTACTCATGTCTCACTCGAGAAAGTATGAGCAATTCCTGTCCGAATTCCATCCTCCTATTCTCATCAATTCCCTTGCATCTCTTTATTGCAACAAGATTATTATCTGGATCTAGATCATAACCTTTGTAAACAGTACCCTGTCCTCCTTGTCCGAGGATTGCACTCTCCTTGAAGTTGTTTGTCGCTGACTCAATTTCTTCTCTGTCATACAACTTAAATGAAACTTGGCTCTCTAATTTCATCATATCAAGTAACAACTGGCCTCCATGTTGACGAAAATATGCATCCCTCTTATTCATGAGATCTTGTCTAACCATTCGACGTTTGTACTTGATCCATTCTATGCCAAGGAAAATTAAAAGGCCAAGAAATGCTGATGCGCAGATTCCTAGTTTTTTTAGATGAAATTAGTAAATCAAGTAAGCATTTGCATCATATAAGTAGAGCATTATTGAAATGTTTGTGTACCTATAGCCACCAGTACTCCATGTGTTAGCACTTTCTGACACTGTCCAACTGAGGCATTGCCTCGGGTACCCGGAGGGCAAAAACATTCGAACCCGCCAAGTGTATTGCGGCAAATCCCGTGGCAATTGTTTTTTATGTTCTGATCCGTGCACTCATCAATATCTAAAATCATAGAACAGAGAGTGCTTACGTGAAAAATATATCATATAGCAATACAGAAACCAATAAAGACTAACATACTCATTACAGGCAGTACAAAAGACAATGATATATATATAAACCGTTGACAAATGGGGGTGAATCAGACAAGAAAGCTGCTTTGAAATAGTCAGTTTTGAACAAAATCACCAAGAAGTCTACATCCGGTACCTAAATATGACATTAAAAGGTTTTTTTTTCCATGAAATCAAATTCTACAAACATAAAAACACCATAAGTCTAAATTATTGTTCGGATCCTTAATTAAACCTGTTTTATTATTATCATTATTACCTAATGTCCAAACTAACTAAAAGTAGCTAGCTAGTATTTTAATTTCTCTACCAAGAATTAAGGGGACACTAATTCACCTTGGCAGCTGTTGGGATCTTGTGGGTGCAGGTAAGGATTTCCACGGAATCCTTTGGAGCAATTGCAGATGTAGCCTGGCCCGCTCGGCGAGTCAAAGCACTCGCTGTTTCTGCTTCTGCACGCGTACGATTCGGGACTTGTTCGCCTCGTCTGCTCGCAAGTCTCGTTTCCGATGGCCCAATCCAACAGCAACGGCACCTGCCCGTTGAAACTGTCGTTGAACGCCGACGAGGTCACGTACGCCGGCGAGAACCTGAACGGCGACGACGGCGACTTCTCCATGAGCGCCGCGTAGCTGCAGCGGCTCACGTTGTGGATGCCCGTCGTGTTGAAGCGGTCGTCGAACCAGACGTAGTAGTACTGGAGCCCCATGGGGATGGACGTCTGGCAGCAGCCGATGCCGGAGCAGGCGGCGCCGCTGTCGCCGTCGTCGTTGGTGAGGTTGGTGGCGAGGTCGCTTGGCCGGCAGGTGGCCACGCACCCGGTGGTGAGGCTGCCGACGTCGGCGTCGACGTTGTCGCCGCCGATGTAGGCGAGCGTCCGGCAGCCGATGGCCGTGAAGACGTTGCCGGTGTGGGAGAACCTGTACGGCGAGGAGGTGAAGTCGAGCGCCCAGGTGTTCTCCGGGTCGTCCATGGCGGCCGTGGCCGGGTTGTAGCAGTAGGAGGAGATGCTCATCAGGATCCGGACCTGGGCGTCCGGCAGCGAGACGCCGAGCAGCTCGACGTCCCAGATGAAGGGCTTGTACACGCCGTTGCCGGTGTCGTTGCAGCTGATGTTGAAGCCGTACGTGCCGGCGCCGCCGCTGCCGTGGCCGCCCAGGGCGCAGCCGGGCGCGTCGTCGTCGTTGAGGCCGAACGGGTAAGGGATGTCGACGTCGCCGCACTTTCTCCGGCAGGGTGGCTGTGCGTGTGTGACGGCGAAGGAGAGCCATGCCGCAGTTGCGACGCTTACGCATAGCAGAGCAGTTTTTCTGTGGACGAATCGCATGGCGGGCGGATGCGTGGTGAAGTTGCTATCGATCGAGAGGAAGGTTAGGAGAATGGTTGCACCTGATATTGTCCATGAGAAAGACAATGTACATGCATTCCTAGGTTTATGGTAGTATACATGTCAAGAGTCAAGACGAAGCTATTTGTACCACACAAATTTGTTTAACGTAAATCAAATTTATTTCTCCATCTACCTCCTCATTTCAAGCAATCACAACCATTGTATATTTAAATTTTTTCACATATTTATTTTGTCAACCAATCACACATCTCTTCTAATTATTTTCACCTATTTTCTTAATAATCGTATCTAACTCCAAAAATATTAATTAAATATCTCGGAGTGGAGGTAAAGTAGCTCGGTAGGTAGTACCAATAATGCTTTAGAAAAGACACTGGCCAGAATCAGAAAAGAACAGAACAGGGCCGTAATGTTGGACATAGCCCGGTCTATGATTTAGTTTTGTTGTTTTGAAGTTGACAGGGCCAGCGATTTGATTTTATAAGTTCACGGTGGACTTGTTCTTGGTCTTTAATTTTCACCTAATCTCTCTTGGAAACGATGGAACAACAGGATCCATAGTTGTGAAAGCATCGAAGCAAAATGCTCGAGTCTTGTTGATCCGTGTTCACATGCGTTGGCGTTGTTTATACATTTTTCATCTCTTCGTTTAGGCATCAACATCAAGTGTCTTTTTGTTCAATGAAAGTAAAAAAGAATATGCAATTGAGTGGAAACATGGGCGAAGGAGAAGAAGGATGCATGTAGGCATGATGTTGTCTCTTATTTATCCATTTAATATCACTAGAACAAATCTAACATGCTGTTATATATGAAAACAATACAACAATCACATAAAAAGTCATAAAGATTATCCTGAGTTAATTTTCATGACAAACGTAACTAAACACTTGCGTCGTAAAAAACGTCATGAAGCCAAATAAAAACGAGAACGGGATCACTTTATGCCCTGATATTCACACCGTGACTTTGCTTGATTTCACAGCTAGGACGTAAATATATAGAGACAAATTAAAAGTTCTGTATCGCGAGATCGAACACGTGATGCTTTGAATGAAAACAAAACGTTACTCCCTGTCAACACATCGATCCTTCACTGATCATATCACCCATCGTCTACAACGGTCCAAGATATGATGATGTCTCAAATATTGACGAGCCGGACAGAAACAGCATGAGGTAGCATAAAAGTAATTATACTAAAAAAAATGTTGGTGCCAGATGGGAAACTCTAATAGGTGTCGGATTTCCTAACCGACAACATGGAGACGGCACTGATGACTCAGGATTAAAGGTGTGGTTCCACGACCGGCACCTTTGTAGTGCACACGACGTAAAAAAAGGGCCTCCAAACGAGCTGATGCATCCCTGTTGCCCCGAAACCAAATCCAAATCCTCGAATCCTCGAATCCCAAATCCCAAATCCAAAATCCCTAATCCTTGGCTCAGTGGTAGCGGAGAGGGTGCCACCATGACCCACCAATGCGGCGAGCTTGAAGCGTGATCTACTCGACACTGACTTCGGCGACCGCAGGATCCAACGCAGTGTCGAGATCGAGCGCTGCCACGCCGCATTGCCCTCCATGCTGTGGGCTTCCGCCGCCTCTTTGGCGAGGACGGAGATGAGGCGAAGGAGATGGAGGCAGTGGAGGACGAGAAGAAGGTGCGGTGGATGGAGAGGAAGAGAAGGAAGCGGAGGCGGAGGAGGAAGGAGGAGGAAGACGAGGGGAGAAAGGAGTGAATTGATAAGAAAGAGGTTGATGAGGGAGTAGATAAGGATGGCTCGTTCAGCTCTGACCGGTTGGAGTTTTTTAAAAACCGGCACTAATATTTTAGGCATCGGTTTTTATCTATAATCGCCACCTATAGGTGTAGGGACGGGCGTTGTCCAAGTAGACCCACAGCCTCGTTGCCCCGTTCCATAAATTTGGTTTCAATGGATGGGTGGGGAGCCCAAACTGAAAAGGTCGACTGTAGTGGGTAATCGGGTCGGTTTCACTAGGTAACCGAACGCATTGATCGATCCTCGCATCAGGCACACGACGGCCGACGGGGAGATGGCCGATGTGCGGTCAGCCACGCAAGGCTGCACCCGCGTGGCACACCTCCCCCTATAGTCTTCTTACTTATATATATGTATATATGTACTATAAAAAAGCCCATGCGTTCCAACGGGAAATCCCCTAATCTATGAAATTTGTACATACCTCACAAATATCTCTAAATTTTATACCGCTTTGCGTATTAGGAAAAGGATGTGATTACCGAAAAAACTAATTATTGCCAGAAAAAAGTTTTACCGGAAGCCTTACTTATTTTCTTTAGGTTCTTCCCATCGGTTCCATTTACTTAGAAATAAATTTGAATGCACATACAAAATTTACACCAATTTTATATATTAAAATGATGGCTCAAAGTGATTAAAAATTATTTATGTAAATATTAAATTGGGTGAAAAAATAAAGGACAAATGATAAGGCCCAAAACCTAACGACGGCCCAAAACAGCACACGCTGGCCCAATTATGCACGAGGGTTGCCCGGGGTGGCTTGTTAGGCGAGCAGGCCCTTCATTGCGCGTGGAGGCGCGCGCGGCCCGTAGCGCGTGCAGGCAGCCGAGCAGGCCACGAGCGAGAACGAGCGGCCCAAACCCAAGCGAGCACATGCGGCCTAGTTACCACCCGCAGGCCCATTAGCCTGTGCTGTTGGATCATAATCAACAGCCATGATTGCTTGCAGTGATGTGAGTCAGCGTGATGGACGATGTCCATAGGATCCTGATCGGACGCCTGAGATTTTGTGAGCTGGGACAAAGCACCCTGTTGCTACAAAACCCTAACCCTAGGTTGTGTCACTCCTTTACCCCGATTTCTTCGGCGTAAGTGATGGCAGCGACAGAGGTGCCGATTTGATATGCGATGACGGTGTGCCTGTGCACGATGAGCTTAGGCTGCACACGGCTCTAGTAGAGGTCAAGCCGGCGGTGCACCGTGAGTCGATATCCCCAAGTCTACCCGAGCCGGGTGCCCATGTGTGCTAAGGACCAACATGCCAAGGTGATGGTGTTGGCGGCGATGGTGCACGGTGGGCAAAGGTTGGTGATCCGCTCCTCTGCCATGGTTCTCCTCCTCGGTGCGGCTGAGGGCACAGTAGAGCCAAGCCTTAGTCTTGCGACGCCAACTCAGGCAGGCGTGGGACCGATCCGGGCAGCGGAGTAAGGTGGGTACACGGTGAAGCTGAAGTCGTGCACCACTCGCTTGAAGACAGAGGAGGACCTCGGAGATGCGCACGGTGACGGAGTTCATGCCTTGCGTGTATGATGATCCGTAAGTCCCAATCTGGTAAGCAAAAGACCCTAATCGCTTCGTTATTTGATCAATTTGGGGTTTCTTTGGTTTAGGATTGACTGATTTGGGAGTTTAGGGTTCTTGATTTTGGGCATGTTGTGGGCATTGATTTGGGCATCAATACGTGATTTGGCTAGAGCCAGCTAGAATCGAGGCTTAGGAGATCTTGGCGATGCGATCCTTTTCATGGTTGGCTGGGCTTTTAGATTTGTGTGATTTTTTTTTACCTTCTTCCACTTCCGCTTGGGTTTTCTAATTAGTGATTACCCGATTCTGAGTTTAGAGTCTAGGACTAACATGGAGGGTAACGGTGAATCCCGATCGGAACCTGTCGGATGAAGCGGATAGGCGCGGACGAAAATCAAAAAATGCGTATATGGAAAAAGAGTAGGGTGACGGACGAAAAATTCTACCGGAAGCCTTATGAATTTTTTATTAGGTATAGATATATAAAAATTTTAGGTATACCAAAAATTTGATGTATAAAAAAATACATGTAATACAAGGTTGTATACGTATGTATACACGGTTTATACAAATTTTTGTATTCGCGAATATAATACATATACAAACTTTGTATGTATATATGCGAAGTTTGCATATATGTATACAACTTTATATACATATATTAAAAAAGGGAAAAACCACCATGTATACAAAGTTTTATGTCCATATATACAAATTTTTTTATATGTACATATTAAAAACCGGAAAAAACAGAAAAAAGAAAAAAATCCGGAAGAAAACCACGCGCACGTACCCCTACCCCCGCGCCGTTTTCCCGCAGCGCGTGCCACGTGGCTACGCCGCGCGGGAGAGGTGGCGCGCGGATGGCCGCGAATTAGGATTTTCAACGCGACGGCGCCTGCTACGGCGTCTTCTCCCGAATCACGGTCTCCACTCCCCGCATCAGGCACCGCAAAAAGATTACAGAAAGCTCTTGGGTTTCCCGGCCTCAATCTCGTTCATCCAGCCTTGCAGGCTCCGCATGTGGGTGAAAGATTTTGTATTCTTGGGGTTTCTTGGTGATATGATATGGCCGTGCTGATGCGGTGTGTGCTTGTGATCTTGGTTCTTGGATTAGGTATGGATGCTGGGGGATAACGGAGAGGAGAATAACCTCGATAACCCAAACGAGATGCTGCCGCGCTCTCCAGGCTAGCTTGAAGGTGATCACGGTAATATCCACAGCTCCCGTTTTCTTTGTTATTCGACAAAGGATGATTCGTGGAGGCACTATAAATTATCTAGATTTCCTGGTTTCTTGGGATCCCTCCCTAGTGCAGAAATTTAGTCAGAGGATTTGCTGACCAATGCCCCTTTTGGGATGAGAGTATATTGTGAATTTTTTTTTTAGGAAATATGTAGTGGGTATACTGTGAGTTTTACCTGCTGATTGATGCTATGTTCTTATATGCGTCTGGTTGAAGAGATACACATTTTTTATTGTTTTAGAAGCACAGTACAAACACAAATAACGCTCGCACACTCACTCCTACGAGAACACACACACTACCCCTATAAGAATCTCTGGAATACTGAGCTGACATATTCTGAGATTGACGAAGTCACCACGAACCCCTCGCTATCGACGGGTGCGTCGCGTACCACCGAAAGAATAATTAGTCATAAATGCGAGCACCCATGTCAAATCTATGATTGGACAAACCATACCCATGCTACCTTGAGAATTGGATCTGAGCAACTATTCAAGGAAAAAAAAAGCAATTTGATTTAGTTTGTGTGATCAACTTCTAACTTGTTTCCCAGATCTCCAGCTCGGTGGTAGTGGAGAGGGCGCCGCTGCGACCCACCACTCTGGTGAGCTTGAAGCGCGAGCTCCTCGACACCGACTTCAGCGTCTGTAGGTCTTTCACAGCAATGAGATCGACTGCCGTCGTGCCGCGTTGCCTTCCGCGCCGGGGGATTCTGCAGCCTCATCAGTGAAGATGACGCCATATGCCTCCGCCGCTTACACGCCATGCTCAAGGACCAAGCCGCCCCAGGGGCCTCCGCCATCTCTTCGGCGAGGATGCAGCCACGTGCCTCCGCTGCCTCCACACTGTGCTTGAAGTCCTCGCGGACATCAATGCGTCAGCGGTGTTGAAGTCCTCGCTGGCGCAGCCGAGAGGTGGTGGAGGAGGAGGGGCGACAGACAGAGGGAGTAGAAAGGGTCGGAGGAGGAAGAGGAGGAGAAGGAGAGGCGGGGGATGGAGAGGAGGAGAAGGAAGCGGAGGCGGAGGAGGAGAAACGAGGAGGAAGAGGAGGGGAGAAGGGAGTGAATTGATAAGGAGGAGGCTGATCAGGGAGTAGATTAGGATGGCTTGGTTAGCTCCGATCCTTTTTTTAACAGGTATCTGTTTTTTTAAAGAACCGACACCTGTTATAACATAAGTAAGTATAAGTGTCAGTTTAAAAAAACTGACACTAATACTTTAGTTACTGATTTTTATCTAGAACAGACACCTATAGGTAATAGGTATTTAAAGGTGCCGGTTCTAATGGATGAGAAAATGTTTATATATAGGTATCGGCTTTAGCATTTCTGAAACCTATAATGCCATCTTTTTTATGTGTTTGTGTAGTAGTGAGCAGGATCGGATCTACAGTGATACCACCGGTGTTAGGTGACACCGATGACTTTTGATAAAAGTTATGCTGAAACTGTTTATCCATATATTATAACACTATATTCTAAATATAATTAGTATACTATGACACCAATACACATGTTATAATACCAACGAACTAAATTTCTGAATCCGTCAGTGATAGTGAGGAGATACCTAAATTTCTAGTGTAACACTATAGTTGGTATTACGTATATCGAGGTATTAACATTTAGATGTCTCATGGTACTTTCTCAAGAAACAACAGTAAAATTTCTCATAGCAGAAATAATAATACGGTAAAACCAAATTAAGCTAGTACTATTAATTTATAATTAAGACGATAGTAGACATATATTGAGACAGAGATGAACATGTTTATGCCATAATTTGACTAATAGTTAGTTTCGTTTGAGTAGGCCAAATTATTTGGAGTAGCACTGTTCCAATGAGGAGTATTGATCACGTAGTGCAGATAGAGTGCATGCAGTGATGGAGCTTGGATTCTTGTGTGTTAAGCTGGATTGTATTGCTGCTTGATTTCTGTAGTTATGGAGGCTTGGCTTCTGTGATCGGTGCAATGCAAGCGAGCTGATGGAATATACCAACGGAAGGGTGCGCGTATGGATGTGTAACCGGACATCATTTGGTTTGGTAGTATTGCAATCGAGGCTAAAGAGGATAGTGATATTTTGGTAGTTAATTGGATTAGATTAGATCGTATTAATTATCTTGCGGGAGTTACTACTTACGTGGGGGCTCGTAGGTCGATCCGGTGTGTATAGGTCTTCTTGTATATACCGGGGTATTAGGTCAAATTAAGGCTCCCCGAACAATTATAAACTATTTTCCTGTTCTTCACTTTCATATTATTTTCTATTTTGTTTTCATGTCTGAGCTTTAGCAACTCTAGAATTTGGTTAATCTTTATTGTTTTACGCTGAAAAACGGTCGTGTT
Organism: Oryza punctata; assembly: GCA_000573905.2. Classification (NCBI taxonomy): domain Eukaryota; kingdom Viridiplantae; phylum Streptophyta; class Magnoliopsida; order Poales; family Poaceae; genus Oryza; species Oryza punctata. The sequence continues at coordinate 15,629,848 of CM002491.2, read as the reverse complement.
TCTCCACGAAAGCGAGAAAATTATCCTTTACTAGTTTGCTCAGAAATTAATCGTTCGTTGTTACGTAAGTACAATATTTATCTTCTTTACTATTTGCTCGTACATTAGTCGTGTGATTCTACGAAAGTAAATTAATCGACTCAGTTGATTACACTATAAATCGTAAGGTGATTCTGTGTTAATTACGAGAAAAGAGGTCAACGGAACATATAGATTTACCCAATAAAAAATAGACATTTTTTCTGCACCTTCGAACGAAGATTTATTTATCGGGTCGTTCGCGGCTCCAGGGCCGATTGATGGCCATTTTTACTGCAAACCTGTGTTTTTATTCTTCGACTTTATTTGGTAGTTGTCATGCATGCCACCCACCGTTGCATGCAACGTTTTCGTAGAACTCGTCGCAGCTAGGTAGGGATGGAAATTTGCAAGCCCCGACTTCATGTGGGGAAGGGGGCGGGGCGGTACCTTCACCCGCGGATGACCCATGGGGCTCTGAAGTTTTGAGCAGTTCATGGGCTATCACATATAAAAGCCTATCAAAGGCAGCCCAAACACTATCAGCCTTCAAAGGCCACTACACCAGATCCTCACACCTCTGACGAGATAACAGTGACGGGCAAAGTAAATAGTCACGGATGACCGTCACCTTTGACGGGTCATAGGGGATACCGTCATCGGTGAGGCATCTGGCCGCGGCCCGTCACAGGTATCACCTCACATGTGACGGGCCGCAAGACTAAGCCGTCACAGGTGAGGCAGTGACGGGTTTTTCCTCCAACCCGTCATTGGTATGACCTCACCTGTGACGGGTCCTTTCATTACAACCTGTCACAGGTGATTGGCGTCACCTGTGACGGGTTTTTCTCCCGGCCCATCACAGGTATCGATCTATCTGTGACGGGCAACTCAGTTGAGGCCCGTCAAAGGTATGACCAATACCTTTGACGGATTTTTTTTACCTAACCCGTTTGAGGTGTGTTGGGTCTATAAATACCCCCAAACCGCCAACTACTTTCCATCCCGATCATTTACTGTTCAGAAATCAGTTGGGAGGGCAAGGGGGGCGATTTTTTTGCTAAAATTCAAGGTAAAAAACACATTATTCTTGCCTTCATTCTCAATATATATCGATCATCATATATTTTTCTTCCTATGTTGTTGATTTCAGATGGATCGTAGTTGGATGTATCATGTTCATCGTTCGTCCACAGAGTATAGAGAGGGGGTCACTGAATTTGTCACATTTGCGGAGAATGATAGAAAAAGTAGGATGAGCATGTACATATTGTGTCCATGTAGGGACTGTAAGAATGAAAAGATGATCCGTGATAGCTCAGAAGTGCATTCTCATTTGATAACGAATTGATTCATGAAGAAATATACCTGCTGGACCAAGCATGGAGAGCAAGAGGCGCCTGATGTCGCAGCTGAAGAAGTGTTGGATCAGGATGTAGAGAACACCGCCGCAGCTCGAGAAGGCATGTTCGTACCTGCTCCGTTAGGTGGAGAGACCATAGATTTGGATACTCAATGTCTATCTACAATGCTGCATGATATTGAAGATGCAGAGGACAACGACAGAGATTTTGAGAAGTTTAGTAAGTTGGTGGAAGATTGTCAGATGCCCTTGTATGATGGATGCAAGTCGAAGCATAGCAAGTTGTCATGCGTGTTGGAACTCATGAAGCTTAAGGCTAGTAATGGCTGGTCGGACAAGAGTTTTACAGAACTTCTTGAGCTGTTAAAGGACATGTTGCCAGAGGGGAACAATTTACCATAGACGACATATGAAGCGAAGCAAGTATTATGTCCGTTGGGCCTGGAGGTCAGAAGAATTCATGCTTGTCCGAACGACTGCATTTTGTATTACAAGGAATACGCTGACTTGGATGTTTGCCCTGTCTGTGGGGTATCTAGATACAAACGAGCAAAGAGTGAAGGTGAAGGTAGTAAGTCAAAGAGGGGAGGCCCCGCAAAGGTGGTGTGGTATCTCCCAATTGCGGAGCGCATGAAGAGAATCTTTGCTAATAATGAACAACCTAAGCTAGTGCGCTGGCATGCCGAAGAACGAAAAGTTGATAATATACTGAGGCACCCAGCAGATTCAGTACAGTGGAGGACAATCGATAGGATTTATCAGGAATTCTCAAAGGACCCAAGAAACATGCGTTTCGCAATGTGTACGGACTGCATTAATCCATTTGGTGATTTGTGCAGTCGTCACAGTACATGGCCAGTTCTGCTTGTTAACTATAACCTTCCTTCCTGGTTGTGCTTCAAAAGAAAGTATATTATGCTTGCCATGCTCATTCAAGGACCGAGACAACCTGGCAACGATATCGATGTGTTCCTTGAACCGATAATCGATGACTTCGAGAGGCTATGGAATAAGGGCACACGAACATGGGACGCATATGCACAAGAGTATTTCAACCTCCATGCGATGCTGTTTTGTACCATCAACGATTATCCGGCCCTTGGCAACCTTTCTGGCCAAACTGTGAAAGGGAAATGGGCGTGTTCGGAGTGTATGGAGGAAATAAGAAGCAAATGGTTAAGCATTCACACAAGATGGTCTACATGGGTCACAGGAGATTTCTCCCAAGGTATCACCCGTATAGGAATATGAGAAAGAATTTCAATGGACAGAGAGATACAGCTGGACCCCCGGCAGAGCTAATAGGGACAGAGGTGCACAACTTAGTGATGGGAATAACCAACGAGTTTGGAAAAAAGAGGAAAGTTGGAAAGACAAACGAGAAGAGCATGTCGAAGGACAAAACAGAAGAGCATGTGGAAAAACAAAAGACAAAAGATAGGGGCATGTGGAAAAAGAAGTCAATATTTTGGAGACTACCATACTGGAAGGATCTTGAAGTTCGCAACTGCATAGATTTGATGCATGTCGAGAAGAATGTATGTGAGAGTTTAATGGGATTACTGCTTAACCCAGGTACTACAAAGGATGGTCTCAACACCCGACGAGATCTGCAAGAAATGGGTGTTCGCTCGGAATTACATCCCATAACCACGGAATCCGGCAGGGTGTACCTTCCTCCAGCCTACTACACTCTCTCGAAAGAACAGAAGATTGATTTGCTAACATGTCTGAGTGGTATAAAGGTTCCATCTGGTTACTCATCAAGAATTAGTAGGTTCGTTTCACTGCAAGACCTTAAATTGATAGGAATGAAGTCGCATGATTGCCACGTTCTTATCACACAGCTGCTGCCCGTTGCAATAAGGAATATTTTGCCTCCTCAGGTGCGACGCACGATCCAGCAGTTGTGTTCCTTCTTCCACGCAATCGGCCAGAAGATCATTGATCCCGAGGGACTAGATAAACTACAGGCAGAACTTGTGAGAACCCTGTGTCATCTTGAGATGTACTTTCCTCCAACTTTCTTTGACATAATGGAACATCTTCCCGTGCACCTTGTGAGACAAACAAAGTGCTGTGGTCCAGCTTTCATGACGCAGATGTATCCTTGCGAAAGGTACTTGGGGATCCTTAAAGGTTATGTACGGAACCGTGCACACCCCAAGTGGAGTATCATCGAGAGTTACACCACCGAAGAGGTCATCGATTTTTGTGTCTACATGTCAGAAACATCTTCAATTGGATTACCACGATCTCATCATGAAGGGAGGCTTGATGGTGTTGGTACTGTTGGAAGGAAGATTGTTAGGTTAGATCGGAAGGTGTATGATAAAGCTCATTTCACGGTACTACAGCATATGACTGAGGTGGTGCCGTACGTTGACGAACACCTTGCAGTTCTCCGACAGGAGAACCCAGGCCGATCAGAGAGTTGGGTCAGAAACAAGCACATGTCTTCTTTCAATGAGTGGCTGAAGAACTGAATTGCCAGGTTGCAGAACTTGTCTAGTGAAACACTTCAGTGGTTGTCACAGGGTCCTGAATGGAGTGCCACCACCTGGCAAGGATATGACATAAATGGATACACCTTTCACACGGTAAAGCAAGACAGCAAATGCACAGTGCAGAACAGTGGGTTACGCATCGAGGCTGCTAGTGACGGTGGTCGGCGTGATCAATACTATGGCAGAGTTGAGCAAATATTGGAGCTAGATTACTTGAAGCTCAAAGTCCCGTTGTTTCGTTGTCGATGGGTCGATCTTCGCAATGTAAAAGTTGACAATGAAGGTTTCACCACTGTCAACTTGGCTAACAACGCGTACAAGGATGAACCATTCGTTCTCGCCAAACAAGTTGTTCAAGTCTTCTACGTAGTTGACCCGTGTAACAAGAAACTACATGTTGTTCATGAAGGGAAAAGGAGAATTGTTGGATTGGACAATATTGCAGACGAGGATGATTACAACCAGCACGTCCATGGCATAGGTCAAGAAATACCTCTAGACGAGGAGGAAGAAGAAGATGATGTTCAGTATGCACGCGTCGACCATGTGGAATGATTATTTTTGTAATTTATGTACGTACGTTATGTCTACATATCTGTTATATATCTGTATGACTCTAATATGTTCGCAATGATCAATGTATATTGCTTATGAAATAGTCAAATAAAATAATTAAGTGAAGCACCCACTAGAAGTGAAATAAAATAAAAAAATTAGTAAAATAATAAAGTGCAATTACTACTGTTAGTGAAATAAAATAATTAAGTAACAAAATATGTAGTGTATGCATCAAAATAGTAACAAAATATGTGGAAATATGTTAAGGAAAATAAAAGAACTAAGTGGAATAAAATAAAATGAAATAAAATATTGTGGTCGAACTCACCTGTGACGGGCGCTAACTGTAGGGCCATCACAGGTGACACACCTGTGATGGCCTGGAACGCTGGGCCCGTCACAGGTGACCTCACCTGTGACAGCCTGGAACAATGGGCCCGTCACAGGTGGCCTCACCTGTGACGGCCTGGAATGCTTGGCCCGTCACAGGTGAACTCACCTATGACGGACCCACAGTTGGAGCCCGTGACAGGTGGCCTCACTTGTGACGGACCCATAGTTTGAGCCCGTCACAGGTGGCCTTACCTGTGACGGGCTCGCAGTTGGCGCCCGTCACAGGTGAGTTTGACTAGGGTTGACCTAGGGTTGGAACTCTTCTAGATCCAGAACCGGTCACTTAAGTTACTCAGATCCAAAACAACCGCCGCTTGCCCTCCTCTCTCCACCGTCGCCACTCGCCCTCGCCGCCCTCCTCTCCACCGTCGCCGGTCGCCCTCGCCGCCTAACGCTCTCCGCCTTCTCCACCATCACCGCCCTCTCCAGCGCCGCCACCCTCCTCTACACCGTCGCTGCCCTCTCCACCGCCGCCGCCGCCCTCCTCTACACCGTCACCGCCCTCTCCGCCGTCTCCACCCTCGCCGACGACCAGCGCCGCCTGCACCGACGTCCTGCGCTGCCCGCACTGACGACCTGCGCCGCCACCCCCTACCTCCTCGCCCTCTTCTCCAAGTACGCCACCTAAACCCTAAATTAGATAATTTTAGGATGAATTTTGGATATATGATTTTAGGATTCTTTTGGTATTAGATGATTTTAGGATGAATTTTGGATATATGTATATGTTGGAGATGTGAGATATATGCCTCTACTGCCCCCTTCCTCCTTTTTTTCTATGTTTGGATGAGTTTAGGAGGAATTTAGGATCAATTTTGCTATTAGAGAAATTAAGATGATTTTAGGATGAATTTAGGATGATATATAGATGTGAAATTGATGTGAAATTAGATGATTTTGGATATATGATTTTAGGATGAATTTTGGATATATGATTTTAGGATTCTTTTGGTATTAGACGATTTTAGGATGAATTTTGGATATATGTATATGTTGGAGATGTAAGATATATGCCCCTGCTGCCCCCTTCCTCCTTTTTTTCTATGTTTGGATGATTTTAGGAGGAATTTAGGATGAATTTTGCTATTAGAGAGATATGCCACTGCTGCCCCTGTGCCCCTTGTTACATGATGGATTATTGCTAAATGGCCAGTGATGAATGCTCCATAGCATTCTGTCTAGACTTGTTCATTTTTTATGTACACTTGTTCTTTTTTTGATGAATTGATGCTGCTACTGCCCCTATGCCCTTGTTCAGTGATGGATTATTGCTAAATGGCCAGTGATGATTGCTCAGTAACATTCTGTCTAGACTTGTTCTTTTTTTTTCATAAGAACAGATTATCTAGACTTCTTTTTTTTCAATAAGAATAGATTATCTAAACTTGTTCTTTTTTTTTTGCATAAGAACAGGTTATCTAGACTTGTTCTTATTTTTGTGTATAAGAACAGATTATCTAGACTTGTTCTTTTTTTTGCATAAGAACAGATTATCTAGACTTGTTCTTTTTTTGGGTTGACTTTGGGTTGCTTTTTCCTCCTAGTAGCTGATTTCCTCTATTTTTCCATTCATGCAAATGATAGTAATTGATGCATAATTTTTGAGCAAAACTGAGGCCATATCTTTCATAGTATACCCCGTATTACAGGTATGTAGTCTAATTAGTATAATGATAGGAAATCTATAAGCTTTTTCGGAAAAATTAGACCATGACAACGCCCGGCGCAAACCTGTCTTCCCCGACACCTGCGAGGATACAGGAAGAAGCAAACCCAGCAACGGAGACAGTTGCCGAAGGTCATCCCTCGACAACGGCGGTCCAACAACCCGAAAGTCATGGTAATTTATAGGATAAATTTTCACTACATGAACTGGTGAATTTTAACTAGCACCCCTTAGCATATGTTGCCTTCCGTGTGTACTGCAGAATCGCCACAGCAAGAACATGCGTCGATGTCGGGCGAGACAAGTGCGAGTAGGTCGAGTAGAAACCCCCGGACACAAAATATATGGCTGACCACAGTGCAAGTTATAAGAGAGGTTGACGCTAGTGGTAGGCCCACGGCACCGAGGACTGTCATTGGAAGATGGTCTAACTGTTGCGGGCTGGCGGCACGTGAGAATTTCAGGATCCTCCATAAAGATATCGGTAAGGTCACAGAAGCCGAGAAGGAGCGAGCTTGGGCGGCGATGGAGAAATGGTTCACATTTCCGGCAGAAGCAAAGGATAGGCTCAAGCGGAAGGCATTCCAAAAGATGGGCAAGGCTTGGAAGAATTGGAAGTCGAAGCTCTTCACCGAGTTTGTTAACCCGCCCAGCAATCATACGCCGTTCGATGAATACTCTCAAATAACCGAAGCGGTGTGGGAGGAATTCTGCTCTCTGAAGAACACCTAAGAGTTTAGGGAATCAAGCGAGGCACATCGCCTACTGCAACAGCGGAATGAGCACCCGCATCGGCTGGGCACCGCAAGGTACATCGGGAAAGAGGCAATATGGGCCCAAGAGGATGCAGCCGCTGCAGCAGCGAATGTCCCTGCCCCGTTTTCGGACATCCCTGAACATAGAGCTTGCAACTGGGCGCGTGCAAGGGGTAAGGCCAACCCGGACGGCTCTGTCACATTTGAGAACAAAAGTGATGCCGTTGTCTATCAGGAACTAGTGAGTTCACTACTTGACCTTACTAATTACCGTTCGTATGAAGTAGAAGTTTGTATAAACGACTCTTGTTTTTTCTAGTTGGGGTTGGTTGCTGAACAAGCTTCACAAAGCAAGGTGGAGTCCGCGCCGAAGAGGCGCGAAGATGACATCCTCACAAAGGCGCTCGGAACCAAAGAACATCCTGGCCGGACTCGAGGAATTGGCAGCGATGTGCCCTGGAAGCATGGACTGCCGCAGTACAACTCCCAATACAGGAAACAGAAAGTCTCCAAGGAAGAGAGGGACGCTCGTTTGAAGGCCGAGCTTAAGGTTGAGGTCATTCAAGAACTAGAGGCTATCATGGACACTAGGGTGGAAGAAAGGGTTAACAAGGTCCTCGCCGACATGAATATACCCCGAGGCACAACACATGCTGTGCATCCAACTCCTCGTGCACAACACGACGCGAGTCAGTCATAGCGTAGGTGTAGTTGTGCATCCGCAGAGGTGCCAGCCCCTGGTCTCCCGGTGGCACCACTAGCTGCAGTGGACCACATAGAGGTAATTGATGTTATCCGATCCATATCTAATCAAAAATCTTTACACGTTCCAATATTAAATTCAAACTTTTACATATGCAGGGCGTAGCATAGTGTGTCCTACTGGCGAGGGTCCACCCAACTTTCGCTCCCGAAGTCGCTGAGGGTATGGCTTTCAAACCCTCGGTTACGGATAAGGTCCACAGCGCAAGACCTGCTAGCTGGGTATGCCAAGGTGTCCATCGATACAGTAAAGGACACCTGGTCAGGCTATCCGCTGCCCGTGCCCCCCAATGATGAAATCATGACTTTGGGCGATGCGTGCAAGATGTTCATACAATGGCGCAAAGAAGACATAGTTGTGAAGATGACTCCTCGTCCAAGTCGACTAACGGAGCTTACACCTCCCAAATCTAAGCTATCAATTGAGGCTCCCCGTGGACCGGCATTGTCAGTACCTCATTCTCCTGATGGAGCTGATATGGACTTGGCAGATATAGCTCAAAGCTTGGCTCCAATAAAGACCACAAGAAAGGCCGATAGCTCCCCACCAGTTGTCAAGGGCCAGAAGCGTGAACGGGGCAAGGGGAAGGCCGGGGAGTTGGCGCCGGTGCCAAAAAGGGGCAAGGCTGCGACGTCAATGCCGGAGAGAAAAGCGGGGAAGGTCGTGAGGGCGCCGGCCCAATTTGAGCTAGGCATGCCATTGGTGGAGGACAATATTTTAGCCGTGATGGGTATTACTTGCCGAGAGCTACATAAGTAATACATGGAGCTAAGCAATACCAAGCGGAAAATGAGGGAGTCATCCATAATTGGACATCACGACCACCAGCCGTTCCTATCGTCGCCTGCCTATGTAACTATAGGCTTTGATGACCTCTTTGACCTTTTTAGGATCCGGAAGTTGGACACAGGACTTCTAAAATGCTACTCCTTGTAAGTGCAGACATTCTATACTTGTGATATGATTGGACTATATCTCCTAATTAAACTAGTTCTAATACGTAAATGTTTTAAGGTTGTGTTGGATCGAGAGTCATCGCCTTGGTAATCAGGTTGGGTTCCTTGATCCATCCATGGTGAACGAGGTTAATTTACGACAGAGCTCCACTGATGTGGTTGACTATGTCAACCGGTGTTAATGGGCCCACCAAGACAAGGAGTACATCATGTGCGCACACAACCAGGAGTAAGAGGACAATACCCTTCGTGCATATTGTTTTTGAAGTTAAGATTCTTATTGCTAACGCTACGTAACCACCGCGCAGGCAACATTGGATTCTCTTAGTCGTCGTACCAAAGTGGAGTAGGTTTACTACCTTAACTCCAATAAGACGAAAGATTATGATTTCACTGAAATCACCAAGGCCTTAAATGAAGCTTGGGGCCCATATGTGGAAAAGGGTGGTAGGCATAAGGAGGGCAAGGATGAACTCTATCATGACACCAAGTTCGCATGCGCACAACAGATCGGAGACCAGTGTGGTTTCCACGTGTGCCAAAACATGTCAACACTTCTAAAAGAGGTGAAAGATTTCGACCCTGAGGTTGTTACTAATGGCGAATAAGCTCATTTAAATTCGAACATTGCTATTCTAAACGTGCTAACCTCTGATATATTAAACAGAAAGGTAGAGCTGGCTTCAAGATCTCACCCATCAACCCCCCCGCTATCAGAGGCGAAGTGTGTGCCTTCATTCTTGCAGAAATAATGAACAAGAAAGGACGTTTTCATGTCAAATAGACTCATGAACTTGGCTAGATAATTTATTGTGATGTAAAAAAAGTTGTTTTTATTATGGAGTGCAATGTAATTTACTTTCATATGTGCAAAATTGTGGCTTGAAGCAAAATTGTGGCATTTCAACTGCATATGTGAATGATGTCAATTTTTGAGATGGATCTGTGATGTTGGGGATCATATCCGTGATGTTGGGGATCAGTGATGGTTGAGATGGATCTGTGATGTAATATTAGGGGGTGACTGGAATATATCTGTGATGTTTCTGTTTTTCAGAGAGCATGGCTAGCAAATCCTGAGGCTAGCCAATATTTAGGATTTATTTTTTTTGGAATTAACTCATCACTGACGGGTCGGAACCAAAATCCGTCACAGGTAACCTCACCTGTGACGGACTCGCAAATAAAGGCCCGTCAGAGGTGACATACCTGTGACGGGCCTTTACTTTCAGGGCCGTCAGAGGTAGATCACCTGTGACAGCTTCTATCTACGGAGACCATCACCTCTGACGACCTTTATTTAATGGGCCGTCAGAAGAGGTGTCCCAACTGGCCCTAGGCTAGCGGAGACCAACACCTCTGACGGCCTTCTATGAACTTGCCCGTCAGAGGTGGGTGTCACCTGTGACGGCCGACCACCCGTCAAAGGTGACTATACTCACCATTTACCACTGATCACTGATCCTGCCCAAAGTCGTCAAAGGTGAGGGTTTGGGTCCGTCACAGGTGACCTTGGCCAGTGTAGTGGGCGTATCAGGTACTCCACTTGCAGCCATCAAAAGCCCATAATAAAGAGACACGAATGCACAGTGCACGGTCGCTGATTTGGATAACCAGCGATCACTTTATCCCAGTGACGTATAAATCGTCCTTTACCATCTAAAATAGTAACCAACACTTATATAGATTGGTCACTAGGATATCTTTCTTTTAAACATCTTTTATGATTTATTTCTTTTAAACCGTATATTATTTTTAATATATTTTTGCACCATTGTACTTTGCTCAAAATATGTGACAAAACGAGTTTAATGTTGAATATATTCAAAAATTTAGTTAATCTGAAAGAACTTATTTAAACTATCGAAGTAACGTAGTTCTACAATAGAAATAACTATTTATAGCATTAGAAGTAATTACATTATGAGTGAGTTGAAATAAGAAACTATGTGGAGTAAATCCACAAGCAAAGCAAAGTGTAGAGAAGATTTTCAAGTAAATAAATAGATTGTTTATTTAAATTAATCACTATATTATTTTTTTAAAGAAAGTAAAATATTGCATCATATATAGGAAGTAACTCTTCATGATATTCATGATATGAAAAGTAACTACACTACTGGAGTGAAGTGACTTTTAAATAAATAGAAGTAATTGTTCATAATATTATATCATAATATTAGAAGTAAATATACTGCTAAGGGAAGTAACTATAAGAAAATAAAAATAAATCTTCAAATCATTAGAAGCAAGTGTACTACTAGAAGGAATTAACTCTTTACGGTGTTAGAAATAATTACTTGTAATAACGTGAAGTAACTCTTCGCATTATTAGAAGTAATTACACTTTTAAAGGAATTAAGAAAAAAATAATTTGAATATATTTAATATTAGACTTGTTTTATGACATATTTCAAGTAGAATATAATGGGTCAACGGACCTTTAAAAAAAACTATACGGTCTAAAAAATATAAGGTCAACAAAGATTATATAGAAACTTCCATTGCCGCACCGTGAGTGCTGGTGGGGAATGGGGAAACCCTATTCTCTCTCACCCTCTCCCTCGGTCTTTACACGAGGGCCAGTTGTTCTGGCCTGCATGTTATCACCTGATCGCCACAGCCCACCTGAACGTGACAGCTCACACAATGAAAAAAGAGTAAAACGTAAATTCCTCATGGGCCTCGAGTATTTAATTATGTCTGCGAGGAGTTGGTCCGTGGATGGCGATCCAGCCAAATATAATCGAAACCCAACGGTGTTTTGGTCCGATTGGCCACGTTTTACTAAAAAAATGTGTTTAAGCCCGTTTCACTGTTCAATGTAATCTTACAGTTTGAGTATCTTATGTAACTGATGTCACTAGTACAAAAACTCCATAGATACCGCTTTTCTAGTCGGTACCAGTGCCTTTCGGCATTAGTACTGGTTCTAAAACCAACACCTATAGGTATTATAAGTATTGGTTTTGTGTCAAGAACCGGTACCTATACTATTCAATAAAATGAAAAAAGAGGCAATGGAGCCACCTTCCTTGGATCCGGTGGCTGTCGCCGGCCACCACTTCGCCCGCGCTGGCCTTCTGCACCCCTGTTGCCATCACCGTATCTAGAGGAGAAGGGGGGAGGGTGGACAAAATGGAGAAAGGAGGGCCCCTGGCGGGCCTCCTCCACCTTGGACATCGTCCATAGTGGTGCCCCCGCCACGCCGCGAGGCCCCGGGTGTAGCAGTACGCCTCGCGCTCCGCGACCTCGGCCTCCACCGGTGTGAGCCTGGCAATGCGCCGCACCTGCCGGGAGTGAAAGGGGGGAGAGTGCTGCGGGATGAGGAAGAAGGGAGGGGGAGGAGGATGGCGTAGGGGAGGGCGCTGCCGGGAGAAAGAGGGGAAGCAGCGTGACGAGGGAGAAAGAGGGGAAGGGACATGCCGTGACGTGCAGAGGGGAGGCAGCGAGGGAATGGGGGAGGGAAAGGGGAGGGGTGCCATCTGAGCTGGAGAGTGCGACTGACAGAGAGGAGGCGGTGGAGTGCATAAGGATAGTGGGTGGCTAGGGTGAGTGGATAGGGTTGTGTTAACGGTCGTTATAGATCAATTTCGACCTAATACTTTAAAAAAGATAAAGAACAAGCAATACTTGCATGCATATTTATTTATAAATAATCTAGTTCAACATGTACTTGATAAAATATTTGAATCCAGGAGATTACCTTTTAAATGAAGGAGAAATGGTAGAAAATACACGTTCAACCAATCAGAGGTCTAAACATGATGTACACATGGATGGAAGGGCCCATAAACCCAATGAAACACCTGCAAATGGGCCCAACCACTATGCCACCGGACCAAGGACCCACCAAGAAGAGTCCTGGATGAAGGACTGGGCTAGGAGGGCCAGCCAGGGGCCGACCGACCCAGACCTAGCCCAACTGGCCCTCAATTTTCATCTGCTGGGAGTTATTGACCTTCCACGGCGGTTGTGACCATTTCTACCGGAAGAAACCACCATAGAAGGGGCACTTGGTAGCTCAGGAGAGAAGATGTTCCCTTGGATGCTTGGGATCTCCACTCCCCCAAGTCTTCTCCACTACTATATAAAGGGAACTCTTCCTCTCCTCCAATACACACCAAGAAGTAATCAAAAAGAAGAAGCTCTTCATAGTTATTTATATTTTGTTCTAGTGCTAGTGGAGTTAGAAATACAATAGCTCTTGAGTTCTTCAAGTCTTCCGGGAGAATCCGATTACGGTTCTAGTAGCTTATATCTGTCTTGTAAGACTTTATTCTATAATGAAATATTCTTCTTTATATTGTTTTGGTCCTTTACTTTATTTGCACAATTATTTGAGTACCAACTTTAGTCTAGAGTCATTTTGTATTAATTATATGGCTAGCTTACTAGAGATATGCAGTGGTATTGGCTTAGTGTTCATTCGTATCATTGTTCTATGTCATCTGCAGAGATGTAGAGTAATATTTAGTAATGTATGCTTAAATTATTGAATATCATTAAGTGATGCTATATGCCACGGGATTGTATAGGTAGGCCGCTGGTGGTGATAGCCCAGTACAGGTATTCCTCCACATGCGTATATAGGGCTAAGAAATGTTCCTGGTGCGGGTACTCCTCCGTATCCATAACCGGTTGGATGGCTATGATGGATTATCATAAGGAACTTGTTCAAGAGAAGATCATGCTCAAGGTCAAGCCGTCACCAAGACGAATCAAGCACGCTTTCCTCCGCCGATGTACCCATGGAGGAGGTGGACACTACACCGAGGCTCCTCGTCGACTCCTACCTCGACCTCGTAGATGTCCAGGTGATGCAAGTCTACAACATGCTAAAAGATTGGACATTTTCTCGCACCCGAGCATAGGACCCGAGCCTTTTACAAAAGTTAGGTATGGATGTTGATTTCCATAATATTTGGAAGCTATAGGATGAGATAATTTTGCACATGTAGATAAGCCAGGTTCTCGCTTGCTTACCATTCAATTTTTATGCACCCTACTAGAAGTAGATGATGGTATTTCTTTTCAGTTTTTCTGTAAGGAGTACTATCTTTCTTGGAAGGAATTAAGTCTGCTCCTACGCTTTGACAAAAGTTGCACAATCAATTTTAGGAAGTCATCTCCTAACTTTGACAAGCATAAGTTTTGGCAAAGATCTTGGGTGAACCATTTTGTAGTAAGCCTAGAACTAATGATATCCATAATCCTACTTTGAGGCTTATGTATAAATAGCTTGGTTTAACTCTTTTTCCTAGAGCTGATGTTAGGATTGTTCGTGAAGATGAACTAATTCTCTTGTAGACCATGGTAAAGAAAACTAAAGTTTCACCTGTACAATGCATGATTCATCAATGGTTAGAAAATTTCAAGCTAACCGGTCCAATTAAGTGCACTTCTCTAGTGTCTCGTATAACTTATGAAGTCGGGGTAGTGTCTGATGCTCAGATTTCCTACATTTCCACACCCCGCTCATATGTTAATGAGCCATATCTTGTACAAGGCCATACACTCAAACATGGCCCGGATGATTCACTTGTGTTTTTCTTCCTCGGCTATACAAATGAAATCCCGCTACCTAACCCGGGGTTTTATTTGTATAATTGCCGAGTGCTAACCATTCCTCTCCAGTTGATAGAGGAATCTTGTGCGCATAATGTTCCACGCATGGTGAGACGAAGCATGGCAAGGGAGGCACATCAAGAGGTGTCATGCTCTTCACTGCGAGTGCATATGTATGAGACCAATTGAGTTCCGACTGAGGATGCCCCCGGTTGGACTCAAGTTCCTGAACAGGAGACCGGAGGTTCATATTGGCAAAGTGCTAGTGACAACCGGTGGTGCATGCTGCAAGAGATGCATTAGGGACCAGACTCGTGCTCCTCCAGCTCGAGTGGCCTGCCCCATCCACCAAATTGAGTCGCTCTGTCTCCTCTCAAGGGGACTTGGGTGAATTCACTCGGAGGATAGGCACTCTTGAGCTGCAGACCGGAGATATTCAACATACGCTTGAGGAACATATCATGCAGACATAGGAGTCACAACAGAATGTTGATGCACAACTCTCCAACTTCAACAACAAGATATAGCAATAGTAGGCCGACTGGCAGGCCTACTTTTGCCACAAGGTTGAACCCCTACCATGGACCATGAGCAAAAAGCAAGCTTGGGGGTGATGCCTCTCCCTCCACTAAGGTGACATGTATCATTTCCTTTTCATATTGCATTTTCCCTTTCATATTGCATTTATAAACTTGAAAACAAAATAAAAATTTTCAAAAGTAAAAAGAACAAAAATATAGGATACATTTCCCTATGCTAGGTAAGACTGCATAGTTCTCTATGTTGAGATGATGAATAGTTGTTCTGTTTCATATCTCTTATGTATTGGTTCATAGTGAAGTACCATTTCAAGTTTTAAGTCGGAAGGCCAACCATTATCTGGGAACCTGAAACTTGTGGGTAGCACATTGTATGATCTAAGTCTAAGTTGTTGTGAGGTATGATATGGTAATTTAGAGATACTATGATCTTGTTCTGAGTTTGACTGGAATCCCGGAGTTTTATTTTTCAAAATGATAAACTTAGCAAGTTGAGCCATATATTCTTTTACATTGCAAAACCTTATACTTTGGTTATTTGTAATTCCATTAAACTTTGTCAGAAATTATTGTGACCTTTGTGAGATGCTTCTCACACTTTATGATCAAAATCACACATCCACCAAATACACACTCATATGCTAAACTTCTACACTTGAAACTAGCATCCACTTTATCCATTTCATCAACTTCATTTACAAAATAAATACTCCATATTATTTATGCCACTTTTTCCAAAAGTACCATTCAAAATAAAGAGAGGTATGACTATGCAAAAAGAGAAAAAGAAAATCTTGCTCATACAAAGTATGAGGCTTGATTAAAAAAAGACTACCCATGCACTCTTTCAAATTTCAAAAGAAAAAAAATGGAGAAAGACATACAAAATGAGCCATATTATCACATATCCACCACCATATCACACACATGCACATTCTTGATGAGAAGTATGGTTTGCTATCTTCCTTGGTCTAGCATTTTGACTTAATAGTAAATGTGAATGCAAGTAAGCCTCATTTGATTCCTACTGAGCTCTACATATATGACCTGTAGAATAGGGACAAAAGGCAATATCTTGGTGAGTAATAAACATACACATTCTTAATTGAACGAGGGAATCACTTCAGAAACTAGGCTTTTATTTGCAAAATCATTTGAAAACCTCCGGAATGAAAGTTAGAGAAGGATTGAGTAGTAGTGCTCTACTAACCGTTCGATCTGTTAACCGCCCAAGACAAGGAGAAACATTATGCCCCACAGGAATTGGCCGTATGGGTAAGCCTATGCACCAACTTACATAATTCGAGAGAGAGTACTCATGCTTTGCACTTTGTACATTTGAGATATACAGTATTGCAGCAACTCCTGATCAACAACCAAGTTTTTATCGTTACATGTCCTTCACTCGGGACGAGAAAAAAATTAAGCTGGGGGGTTTGTTGATGGTTGTTATAGACCAATTTTGACCGTCAATACTTCTAAAAAACGATAAAGAACTAGCAATGCTTGCATGCATATTTATTTAATAATCTAGTTCCACATGTACTTGGCAAAATATTTAAATACAGGAGATTACCTTATAAATGAAGGAGAAATAGTGGAAAATACACATTCAACCAATCAGAGGTCGACACGTGGTGTACACATGGATGGAAGGGCTCACAAACCCAATGAAACACTTGCAAATGGGCTCAACCACCATGCCACTGGACTAAGAACCCACCAAGAAGACCCCTAGATGAAGGACTAGGAAGGGTGGCCGACCCAGGCCTAGCCCTCAATTTTCACGTGCTGGGAGTTACCGACCTTCCAAGGTGGTTGTGACCGTTTCTACCGGAAGAAACTGCCATAGAAGGGACACTTGGCAGCTCAAGAGAGAAGATACTCCTTTGGATGCTTAGGCTCTCCACTCCCCCAAGTCTTCTCCACCACTATATAAAGGGCACTCTTCCTCTCCTCTAATATACACCGAGAAGGAATAAAAAAGGAAGAAGCTCTCCTTAGTGATTTATATTTTGTTCTAGTGCTAGGAGTTTGAAATAGAATAGCTCTTAAGTTCTTCAAGCCTTCCGGGAGAATTCGGGTGGTTCTAGTAGCTTATATCTCTATTCTAAGACTTTATTCTATAATGAAATATTCTTGTTTTGGTACTTTACTTTATTCGCACAATTATTTAAGTACCAACTTTAGTCTAGACTTATTTTGTATTAATTATATGGCTAACTTACTGGAGATATGTAGTGGTATTGGCTTAGTGTTCTTTCGTGTGATCACTCTATGTCATCTGCAAAGATGTAGATTAATATTTAATAATATAAGCGCGGTGCTTAAATTATTGAATATTATTAAGTGGTGCTATATGCCATGGAACTATAAGGTAGGCCATTGGTGGTGACAGCCCAGTACGGGTAATCCTCCACGTGCGTATATTGGGCTAAGAAAGGTTACTGGTGCGGGTACTCCTCCATATGCATAACCGGTTGGATGGCCTCGACGGATTATCGTAAGGAACTCGGCAATCAAGAGGCTATATAATTGTACATTAGCTAGTGTATACTAAAATGACTATATACTCTAAGTACAAAAATGAGGCTTTTCTATGTTCTACTCCACTTAGTCTAGATTTATTATTTAGAGAGAGTTTTCTTATAATTGTCCTTCTTTGTGTCAACCTACCCTTACCTTATTTAGAGAGAGTTTTATCTATATAAGTATGATATGAATTAGTAACAAGGTATTTTCTTGACCATATCTTCCCTTGGAATTAAATAAATACGATATCTTGGAATACTACCAGGTGAAATGCTACATTGGTATATCTGTACGCTTGCGGATTTATATGTGTAACCGGAAGAAATGCCGACTAATGCTTGGGCGCCATTGCTGGGAATTATATTCTCAGCAATGTCGTTAAGAAATATCAACAGGTTGCTCGGCTCGCCTGGTTTGACTCGTTTTGTATGGTTACAGATTTTTTAAAAACCGGTACCTATACAATATTATATGTTGTGGTTTTAGGTACCGGTTCTTTTTAAAAAACGGTACTAATAGTATAGGTACTGGTTTTGTTTTTTTTAACCAGTACCTATAGTTCTTTAAAGAAACCGGTTCTACATCTTTCATTCCACGGAGGTAGGAAAATGGTCCATATGTACCGGTTTTAAATGAATCGGTACAGATGAGCCGGTCCCCATTAGGGGTTTTGTTGTAGTGTGTTGAATGTATTTGCTGTTTAGAGCCTGTTTTAGTTGGTTTCTTGTATATGGGTCCTGGACTAGTAAATAACCATGTAATTATATTTTTAAGCATTTAATTGCGTTTACTCCTGATGTACTTCATCTAAATAATCTAGATATGATTTCTATCTTAAGCTTTCCATAAAAAACTTGTATTTACCTAGTGTGAGTGACCCCTCCCTTTGTTCGGGTTTATTTTCTTCCATATATAATGTTTTTCGGTGGGCATAAAGTTTGATAATTAGTGCTATATGGCCAACAATAATCACAGAAAATTAATAAATGCAAGGAAAATTGCGTGGAAATAACAATAATTACATATGATATGAGTATGTCACATTGTTATGTGAACCATACGTTGGTTTAACATGCCATGTGTGACGTGTTTTTAAAATTAGCACCGCATGCACTACATAATATCAATCCGTCTGTACTATGCAGTTCTGTTCTTTTTCTCAACGAAACGAATACTATTAAGTTATGCCCTGGATGGTAAACCGTTCACAACCACTGGTACTGTGTGTCATAAAATGCATTAATTGATTGGAGTAGGAAAGAACCTTTGATGTTTTAAAATTTTCAAATTTTGAAGCATAGACATCTTCAGTGTGGTCCTAATTAATTGAGCTAATAGAGCAAAGGACAGGAAGCTGCTAGTTGGTACATAACCACTCGAGGAATCAAGGCAAATGAATTCGTTAGTTCAAGCGAATGACAATCTAGCTTGGTACACATTAAATCGAATGAGAAACTTGGTCAGCGGCTCGGATGTCCAGAGCTAGGAAAAACATATCAGTTATATTGTGAACACCGCCGGACGATGTAAATTAACGCTGCAGTTAGCATATTTGTTGGCTCAATCATGTAGTCTCTACTCGATGCCCTAAATATTAGGTGAAGACGACTTTGAGTTAGAGAAAGTGTCCAAGTCAAGGTAACCATCCAGTATATATAGTACTATAGTCTATAGTGCTAGTGGTGCATGATGCGTAGTACATGCATTAGCTTGTAATATAGCTGCTAGTAGAAGCCCTCAGCTCATTTCCGCCCAAAATACAACAGGGATGATGCAGGCACTGCGAATGCCACCACTAATGCGCCGCACAACAGTGACCACTTTACTGTGTCTCACCGTAGCAATGGCTACATGTCTTGCCGGCGTTGTTGCAGCATCCTGCCAGAGAAAGTGCGGTGAGATAGAC
Organism: Oryza punctata; assembly: GCA_000573905.2. NCBI lineage: Eukaryota > Viridiplantae > Streptophyta > Magnoliopsida > Poales > Poaceae > Oryza > Oryza punctata. The sequence goes on along the minus strand of CM002491.2, from coordinate 15,610,324 downwards.
ATCCCTTTCCCGTTCGGCATCGGCGGTCAGCCCGGCTGCGCCATGGCCGGCTTCGAGCTGAGCTGCAACGACGACGACACCGGGAACGGCGTGCCTGCTACCCTTCTCCTGCGGAACGTGGAGGTGCTCAGCATCTCGCTGCCTTTAGGGCAGGCTCGGATGAAGATGGATATGTCCTACGATTGCTACAACACGACAAGGAATGATATCGACTGCGTCGACAGGGTTGATCTGAACTTGAAAGGGAGTCCCTTCACTTTCTCCGACACTGCTAACAAGTTTGTTGTTTTTGGGTGCCGTATGCTCGCTTACCTCGGGCCAGGTGAACAGAACGATATAGGCAGCAACCTAACTATTGGTTGTGCAGCCAGTTGTGGCATAGGCGATGATCTGGTGAGTATCAATAGTGCCGGGTGTTCTGGGATAGGTTGCTGCCAAACGAACATCCCTAAGGGGATTCAGTACTACAAGGTTTGGTTCGACGGTCGTTTCAACACGACGGGCATCTACAACTGGACTCGTTGTGCTTATGCAGCGCTTGTCGAGGCATCCAGCTTTAATTTCTCCACGGTTTACAATTCATTGTCAAGGTTCAATGACAATCTTGGTAGTCAGCCGCCCTTTGTGGTGGACTGGGCTATTGGAAATTTGACATGTGAGCAAGCTCGAAAAAATCCAGATTCCTACATGTGCATCAGCAGCAATAGCGTCTGTTTGAACTCGCGAAATGGACCAGGTTACATCTGCAACTGCCAAAATGGATTCCAAGGAAATCCCTACATGAATGATTCTTTTGGTTGCCAAGGTGAATTTCTCAATTAACGGCTTTTGTTGGCTAGAATATTGCTTTTACATATTATCTCTTACCAACCAGCATGCTTTAGCATTAAAGTACATGTATCTACCAAAATATTACCTATTTATCTAGTGCGTATTTACATGTCATTGAGGGGGTATAACAATATAAGTAGGTATGATATCAAAATTTCTAGTGTAAAATTGTGGTAACTATTTATTAATCAAAAAACAGGATAACACAAAGAGGTAACATAAATTAATACTAGAGGTAACATAAATTACCTCTCATGATCCTACTAAAGGATTGTCAAAGGAATTATCTGTCCATCTATCGATTGCCACTTTTTGGGAATTTCCATGTAGAAAAAAAAGGTGTGAATTAATTTAGCATCCGTTTAGGACGGAAGCAAATTATAATGTTTCAAGTAAAAAAAGGAGTCCATATGAGGTGCAAGTTGGTAAGTATTAACCGCTAGAGCCTCACTGTGATGCTCTCTACTGGTAATAGAAAACAATATGAACCGTTGATCTCATTTGATCGAAGGGTTTATATTACTTTCTACTACCATCCTAGTTAGTGGTAGTAAAAATATTAAGGGTCATTATTATCCTAAAAATAGATGTATAATTATCATTTAGCAGTGATTATATTTTTTCTTTCCTTTTTTGTTTTTTAGGAAAATATGAGCAATGCCAACATAATGGATAACGACGTATCGATCTATCCGGGAAAAAAACATAAATAATAAAGTTACTCGTAATTATTGTATTAGTAAATTACTAATTACCCTTAATATTATTGGTAGTATAATACTACATGTAGAGATGACCGGAGCATATGGACTACGACTGCTAACATCAAAACTAGAGTTTATACTTCAAAGGAGCTACGACTTGTCAATTATTATCATAAAACATATGAATTATTAAAGTAAGAAAACACTAATATCTTAGACGAGAGGTAATCAGTTATTTTGTTCCAATCTGCTATTAGCCCAATCTTGTGTTCATGGAACGATCAGCAATCTGATTATCAGGTTATGATCTCCGTAATTCACCTAAGCTAGATTAATTGTCTGGGTCTGTTGCGCTGGCAAAGGCAAAAAAAATCTGACCAGCTAGCTGATTCCATCATTTCGGTGGGTGTATTCAATATCTTTGGTTGAAGGGCTAAACGACTTTGGTGAATGTGTTAATTATGTTTTACACAAATTGAATCTGTCTTAGTTATTACTACATGTAAACAAAATGAAATAAGTATCTTGCGGTTAAAACCTCGAAATCAGTAAATCTACGGTGGAAGCTCTTGACTTAGGTGAAACTCGTGTAAATACTCTGACAAAATTAATCTAAATTCATCAAAAAACCGAACATGTAGATGAAGTGCTGTATCTAAATGTGATATTTTTTTTAAATTTAGATGACTTTTTGATCGGGTTTAAACGAGTTTTTACCTAAATTAAGTTTTCACCGCATAGTTACCCAAAAAAAAAACTTGAATCCAAACTGAAGCACAACCAAATTAAGAAAGCTGTCTGTCAGCATTTTCGTAAATCATCATGCTATTGTTTTCTTCACAAGCAACGTAATATATGTTGACATAAGTTATAAATTTGATTGTAGATATTAATGAATGCGAGGATTCTAGTACGTACCTTTGCTATGGGAAATGCATCAATAAACCTGGCGGGTATGATTGTTTTTGCCCTACGAGTAGCCGAGGAAATGCTTCTATTGGACCATGTCGGAAAGAGTTTCCGTTGTCTACTGGTACACATATTATCATCTCATTATATTATTTTGGCATAACCTATATGTACTTGAATGTTCACGTAGAAACCATTTCACATCCCTACAATTTTTGAAAAGGAAATTCACATTATTACTCAAAATGTTTTCTTTTGTACTTGAATGTATCTGCATGCATAGACACTGTGTTTTAAAATGAAAATTAATCAAATTTTCTTCTCTATTCTATATTGTTTTATATATTCAGAAGTTGGCACAGAATCTGAATCTACTATAAAAGAAAAAAAAAACTCGTACAGCTAATTATTTATGTAGTCCAACATTTGAACTATTAATTGAGTCATATCAGAACAAGGTTTCATTTAAGTTATGACATCATACTTTAGCTTACCATTAATTATTTACTAGCAAATACAACAAATCTTATAAGGGTCCCTAAATGTAGGTATTGCTATTGGTATGGCTGCTGGTTTTGGAATTCTTGTGCTTAGCTTAACTGTGGTACTCCTTATCCGTAAACAAAGAAATGACATTCAAAAGCAACTACGGAAAAAATATTTTAGGAAAAACCAAGGCCTTCTACTACAGCAACTTATATCATCAGATGAAAGAGCTAGTGATAACACAAAAATTTTCTCCTTAGAAGAGCTGAAAGAGGCAACAAACAACTTTGACCCAGCACGCATTCTTGGTAGTGGTGGGCACGGCATGGTTTACAAAGGCATTTTATCTGATCAACGTGTGGTGGCTATAAAAAAGCCTAACATCATTAGGGAAGAAGAGATTAGTCAATTCATCAATGAAGTTGCAATACTCTCACAGATAAATCATCGTCATATTGTAAAACTCTTTGGATGTTGTCTTGAAACCGAAGTCCCTCTATTAGTGTATGATTTTGTCCCAAACGGTTCACTAAATAAAATTATTCATGGTGCTACAAGTAACAGGGAATCATCATTATCCTGGGATGACTGTTTGAGGATTGCTACAGAAGCTGCGGGTGCTTTGTATTACCTCCACTCTGCAGCATCAGTATCAGTTTTACACCGTGACGTGAAATCTTCTAATATACTGTTGGATGCAAACTACACGGCTAAAGTTGCAGATTTTGGTGCATCAAGATTGATTCCTAATGATCAAACCCATGTTTTCACAAATATACAAGGAACTTTCGGGTATTTAGATCCAGAGTACTACCATACTGGACACCTGAATGAGAAGAGTGATGTGTATAGTTTTGGTGTAGTTCTTTTAGAACTACTTCTCAGAAGGCAACCCATTTTTGAATGTGAATCTGGCACAAAGAAAAATCTATCTATTTATTTCCTTTATGAGATAAAAGGAAGGCCAATTACTGAGATAGTTGCCTCTGAAGTTCTTGAGGAAGCGACCGAGGATGAGATTAATACAGTTGCCTCTATTGCACAGGCATGCTTGAGGCTCCGAGGCGATGAAAGGCCAACTATGAAGCAAGTGGAAATGTCATTACAATCCATAAGAAATAAAGGTTTCAGTTCAACGGGTACCAGCCCAGAAAGCAATCATGTGATGCAACCACCCCTATCCGAAATATATGTAAATCAGTATCAGTCTCTTGGAGTTAACACAATTGGTACAATTAATTTAGCATCTTCAAATTGCAATAGCTTGCAGCAAGAATTTATGTTATCGGCTAGTTTCGCAAGGTAAATTATATTACTCCGGCTATTGAATTATTTCTCGACGTTCTTATCGTATCTTATTGGGAACATCTGCATTCCCACAATCAATCTGTATGTCCTAAAGAAACCGTTTTGTGCTCATTTGTCAAACATTATTAATTGTTTGTGTGAATTTAATACGATTTGTTTTGTATGCTTCATGTTGAACCTTTTGGTGAGTTCTCATCTCAAATTGGGTTCTTATAACAGTGCCGCTTGCTATAATTGTTTTTTTAGTGAAGATTTGACTTATTTTTCTCTCTAATTTTTGTGTTTTTACTTTCAAAAATATTTCTATCAATATTCAGCACTGTGGACCTCGTGGTTTTTGGTTTACCTTGTACATATGTTTTTGTTACAAGATTCATGGGCTTGTTATTGTAGTAGAAACGACTCTTCTATCTCTGTTTATAATGTTTTCAAATCCTAGTGCAATGTGTCCACATTTAGCACATATTTCATCACTGACACAATCAATTTTGAAAAACTTCCATCTTGAATATTATGGACTTCATGTGAGTTGAAAAGACATCCAAGTTGTAGCCAAAAAGCTTGAATAATTTTCAGAATATGGAATACTTTCATTGGGTTTATTTCTTATTTACCATTGGCAAATTCACACGACTCTGAGCTTGATGTGTCACTGATATGTGTGCCATAGACCCACATTTCGTTATAAGATCTAGAGGAAAAGGGAAACATGGGAATGTGTCAACTTTCCATATAAATTTGAATGATCTATTTCCACGTTGACTGAAAAAGCTGCACACTTGATGGTTCAATTACGTCATTGTTCCATTGAAAACGATACTACATACAAGTCCTCTTATTCTCCAAGCGGACCTGGAAACAACTATTCACGGCAACATTTCCAAAAATAAGTTAGAAACCTTAGATTACTGGCAAAAGATTTAACAATTCTCTAATAACCCCAAGCTCTAATTAAGAGCCAATTCTAGATGCTTAGTGGACTGTACCATCTATCTTAAAGCACAGTGTTACCTTTAAAGTAATCACTAGGTTTTCCCTCATTAAATTCACATATATGCATAGTTTTTTTAACCGCCTTGCTCCAGATATAATTTATAGCCATAATAGCCATTCTTGAGCAAATATAATTTAAAAGCACAGTAAGTAACTGGATTTCACGAATACAATATTCTTTTCCAAAACATATCCAAAGAGAAATACTTACAAGTTTTAAGTTTATAGAGTATATATATATCAACTATGCATCGCCATTTGCAAGAAAAACCTAGCGCAGTTGAAAAGAATCAGGATCCTATCTCGTTGTTGAGTGAGTGCACTCCATGCATAAATAGCAACAGAATCAGTCATTCAGACTGCGTTATGCGGACATAGGGACTTGGTGATCTTCACCCCGATTGTCTCCTGAGTCCTTCAACATTCCAGTCTCTCGAGTCCTGATACCTTCCACATTAATTCCAATCACTCTACAATTATATCTGAACTCAACCAATATTCTTTCTTACAAGAAAATTGGAAGGTTCGTTCTGTACGGCCGTGTCCCGTGTCATCATACTGTTGACGGTGGCTAGTTCAATTCGGTGCATGTTCTACTTGTTAAGCAGAGGTTGCTCTCAGTATAGTAAAAATTTACTCACCAAATGGTCAATGATCGGGCATATCCATATTTTCTGTAAGAAGAACTGCATCGAACAGACAATCTCTTCCTGACTTCGAAGTCTGAAAGGAAATTAGCAAGTGAAAAGTGATATGCTTTTAGTATTAGGTCTAAACAGAGCACACGTGCATTTGCTCTGATTTAGTCGCTCACTTCTAATTCTTCGAGCCGGTGGCACATATCTTGCATAACCTTTGGTATCATCGACGCAACAGATTTAGAAGAAAGAATTTGATAACAAAAGCATTATGGTATATCTTATTGTGTTGCAGACAAACCAATATACCCGTGGAGAGTGACAATCTGATTGCCAATGGTGTGATGGGCACAACCATCTACACGTAAGCTAGTGTACAGCACAGCCAACCAATCCCATCCTCCCAACTATGAACCTATCGCAACCAGCCAATCCCATCCAAAGACCAATTCTCTGGCTGAATCGCTAGTGCGTTGCACAATGGGATGTTCAGAATCAGCTGCAGAGAAGACAAGTCTCTTGAAGGTACAATGGGATGTTCAGAATAAGGGGTAGAGAAGACAAGTCCCTGGAAGCAGCCATTGATATCCTTGTGACTTCCATTCCGGTTGTAGCTACCATCTTATGTCAGGCAACTCAGCCATTTTTCCCTCATTGCTCGTGCTAGCTTATCTTGCCGTAGAAACCAGCTGACTCAGGTTGGTGCCTGCTACTTTGTTAGGCTGCTACTCATTCAACCACAATGGCTATGTGAAAAAACGATGCACCTACTGGTCATTAACCGAGCAGATTTTCAGTACGAAATCTGCAGCTAATGGATTTTCAGGAAGAAAGCAACTTCATGTGTGTCTTTTTTTAAATGAACCACATAAGATATTGCGAGATTTCATATTGATATAGCAGGAAAAAGTTACAAGACAATAGTCCTAGGAGACTATAATCCGAAAAAAACAAGCCAGATTATGTGCCTACAACACAAGCCCCACTGCTAAGAACCAAAAAGGGTTGCACTCAACTCCATCCACGGCTTCGGGATTTAGGGAGAGAGAGCGAGAACGAAGAATGGATCCACTCTCCCCGTGAGGCCCGCCAACGTGGCTAACTTGCGTTGGCTAGTGCGCTGCTGCTAGAGGATAGACCATCTGCAGATGGTTTGGAAAGAAATGGCCCTTCAAACGACGCCTTTAGGGAGGTTGCGTTGTCGATGATGAGATTATCATTGTCCGCGGTGCAAAAAACAAGACTAGATTTTCACCCGAAAGGATTGCAATGGAGGACAAAGGAGAGACCCACGACAATGCCCCTAGGAGGGTTGCTGCGCTCGAAAGCGTCTCCACTATGGGCTCTGGACGGACTAGGCTTTCGCCAAGATATCTTCCTTTCCTCACTTGTCATCGAATCCCTATCATTACCAGCAGCTATTACCATCTGAGCACCTTCAACATATAGCCACCGCACCAGTGCCCCACCATTGTGCACCCATGCCAGGGGTCCTCCTCATTGCAAAATCCCCACCGCCTTTGCTCACACAGGTCACCACCGCCAACCAAGCACGAGGGGAGGGAGAGCAGCTGCCGATGTCACCATTCCTTGTGCCGTTGAGGCCACTTCCTCCCAAATGTGGAACAACAAGCCACGCTACCTCCATTGCATCCGGAGAAAAAAAAATGGGGGAGCAGCTATCCATACTACCAGACCCGGTAGTCACCTCATCTTCCCCATCCCATGGTCCAAGCAACCACCAGGGCCTCCGCCCTAACGTTGCCCTGCATCCTCCCCCTCTCCTTGCCGAGGATGGGGCTGTTGCAGTCGCTGGCGGGGATCTAGGTGATGGTCGTGGCCCAACTGCTACCGTCCAGCCAACGCGGTGCCATACTGCTCCTTTATCGTCGCCACCGACGATATCGGCACACCCACCGCAGCAGCCATCGCGTCGCCGCATGGCTGGATCCATGCTTGGAGGCCCAGATCCGTCCGCAACCCAACCAATGCCGTCCGACCACCACCTCCGCCGTCGTGGACACCGACGCACTCGCCGAAATGCCCGAGCCACGCCGTCGCCATCTCATGGCAAGATCTAGGCGAGGTGGTCCAGATACGGCCACGACCCAACCGACGTTGTTCCACCACCACCGCACTTCGCTCCTCTGCCTCCGTCACCGCCGTGCACACCAGCACACCCGGGTCACCTCCCTTGGCACGTTGTTTGCTGGTTGCTCAACAGGCCAACAAGAGGGGAAGAAGAGAACCCGACCACTGCTCTCCTTGCAGCCGCGCGGTTTCTAGTGGCCCGCTCAGGTGGCGGCGAGGGAGGAGGAGGGAAGGTGGGTGGTGATGCGGTGGGCTGAGTCGCCGCCGTGTCACCTTGATCGGAGTGGCGCTGGGGACTGGGTGCTATGTGGAGGGTGCGTTATGCATAACTTCACGTATTTTACAAATTGTATTCTGCTATGCATAAACATATGGATCTATTAGTGCCATAAAAATTGTTACGTAGTTTCTTGTGGTCTCGTTAGACAGAGATAAGGACATGGGGGCATCATGGTCCATACATGATAGAGAGTAATCACATATACAGGACATTTCAACCATCTATCGCATATTATTCATTCAATAGTTTTTATTGGATCAAGGATCATACTTCCGTTATACTCAGATCATTTATTACCTCAAGTCATTTTCACCGTTTCTCTCTGTTTTTTTTTCCTCAGACCTGCTGTAAACTGAAAGTTGTAAATTAATCTCCTTTGCTTAATACAAAGATACACAAGCCTTATGTGTATTGTCGGAAATAATTCAATACTAGCCATTAAGTTATATACTCCTCTAGTAAATGTATTTAAGTTATATGATTCTACAGCGAAATGTGAAGGGAATCTAGCAAAACAAATGTGTGGGCTGCCCATCTAGTTGGGTTGTGCATAGATGAATCCGGTTGCACCTATTTTGCAACTTCCTGCCAATCTCAAACTTTTTGCATCTACAAATTGTGGCAGATCTGAAAAAAATTGATTATGCCAAGACAAAACAAATCAACATGTGGACCGTTTTTATCTGTGAAAAGCTAGCTGAGGATCAAAAAAGCTGGATGTTCAGTGTGGAACTTTCTTCTGGCAAACCAGCTAAAAGCCCAACCTTCCAACGACAGCTCTAAACCAGACCCGAATGTCCTGGTGACGATCCCCTCGCATGGTTAGCTAGCTCCGAACACAAGTCACCTGAAGCATGATCAATTTTTCTCGTGATACGTTGTTCGTTCAGAAGACTCAGCGCGAAGGCATTGTATTCGCCAGCGCCTTCTTGGTTTATGAATTCGGCTGTTCAGCTAAGCATGCCGTGCAAAGTATCCCGTGCCTCGCATTCCAATTTTCTACCATCATCGATGCCTCGCATTCCAATTTTCTACCATCATCTTTCTAGGTAATTAACTCAATGAGTTTCTCTGGTTGCTCGTGGCCTTTTTTGGAGCCTATCTTGCTCACTGGAGAGGCTGGCTGCCTGTTTCATATTTAATGACACATGCTATATGCCAAAAACAAAAACAGTATAAGCTATTATTAACTGAGCGGAATTTTCGTTGGAAATTTGAATGAGATACAAGCCGCTCTTCCTTGCTCACATAGCAAAGGAAATTAACAGATGCACATGATACCACCACTAGCACAGAACCCGTCATATGTCACGGGTGCTAACCCTCATCTGTGATGGATAGAAGGGTGGTCACAGATGTGTGGTCCCTGATGTAAAAATCCCATCCGTAGCGGGTGAAGATCCGATACAGATGAGTTTGATCTCTAATGGTTCACAAGTTAACACCCGTCATCAATGTACAATATGTGCGAAAAAAACGAAAATGTTAACCCTTGGCCTTTGATGTCGCATTCAACACAATCAAAAAAACACCAAACTAGATAGATATAATTGTTTGGATCTCGTATCACAATGTAACAAGATTTCTTGCAAAAAAAAAAAAACATCTCCCTCAGCTCATTCACCTCAATCACAAAAGCAGCGATCAAATCATCTCCCTCTGTTCCCCGCAATCATCAAGTAAGCATATTCACATGGACAAAGGCAATGCAAATCCAAAAATTGTAGACAGTAGACACAAAATTGCAAATGGTTTAGGAAAGCGAGGAAAATATTTCTCACTTCAGTTGCAGGTACCTGGTGCTCCAAAATAATATGTAGCGAAACATGGGCACTGCTTCCAAACGAATCGAGAAGATGTTCTGGAGGGATGAAGCGGCGGCAGAGGCATACGTATCTTCTCAGTGAGATGGATCTGGCCATCCTAACCCTAGGGGCGTCGGATCTGAGCAGCATGCCGACGAGGTCAGCAAGGGCTTCCATCCTCCATCTCACCGCTTGCACCGCCTGCAGATCCATCATCCCTGAGATCAGAACGGTCGGATCCGACGCTCGGGGGAGGAGCACCACCTGATCAGAAAGTGGCCTGATCCAGTACTTTGGGGACTAGGAGCACCATCCCCTTGTCACGTTGCTGTCCCCTAGCCATCATGTCTCCTTCTCGCACTGGAGGATGGTGAGGGGAGGCACAGTGTCGATGGCCTGATACTCGGTGCCACGGTAGCTCAAGAGGAAACGAGAGAGGGAAAGGAGACATCAAGATAGAACACGAGAATTTGAGAGAGAGGGGAAACATACAACCTGCTTGAGAAGAGTCATGGAGAGAAAAAAACATTCCTTGACCTGAAAATTTCTCAACATGCTCACTTAACAAGATAAAATTAAAAGATGCTTTAGGTCGTGTTGAGTACATGGAAAATATTATTGAATCCAATGAGTACATGGACATTTAGTTGGATTTTGTTTTATATTTGCTCGCAAACAAAAAAAAAGAAATAGAAATTGCTTTTGCAAAATTAAAGTGGTAAAAATCGGATTTTTCTTGGCGAAGCATGGTTAGACTGACACTGCCCCAACGGTCAGACCGGCCTTAGTGAGATTTTTCGTAAAAATAACCAAACCGTTTTCTCGCGTGGTTATATGCCTATTGTATATATTGGTCATGTGTCCTAGTATTTGATTTCTAAACTTTTTTTATCTAACCGTAGTACTGAGCCATCGACATCTGCATGTTTGTAGGCTTTGGCGGTGAGGAATGAGAACGTGTGAATCGTGTATTCCAATTGTTCGTGGCCCATTACTAGTGACAGAAGTTGGTTTTCCTCCCTCGAACAGGAATCAAGGAGAGAGTTCATTATCTTTGGTGATGTTTCTACAAGTGTCATTCTTGCTATAGGATCTATCAAGGTGAGTGACAAGTTTGAATTTAGTAATATAACTTTTTTTAAAGACTTGAAATATAATTTGCTTTCAGTTTCTCAAATTGTTGGCGAGGATTTTGAAGTTGACTTTAAGAAAGCTGGGAGTAAAATTCTTTATACTTCTCGAGATTCTGTTTTGAAAATTTCTAGACATGAAAGAGTTTTTAACGTTGATTTTGAATATCCCATTTCTACTGAGATCACATATTTAGTTGCTAAATTTTCAAAGGATTTGATATTTTTGCATCATCGTATTCGACATGTTGGTTTGATCATCGCACTAGGATTATTAGTTCGGATCTTCTTCGTGGTTTGCCTAAACATATGAAATATCTTGATTTGGTTTGTTCACCCACATCATCATGCTAAGATTGTTGCTTATTCACATGGTCCTATTTCTTTCTAAGACGGATGCACGGGGACAACTTTTACATATGGACACTGTTGGTCTAGCTAGAGTACAATCTATTAGAGGAATGTGATAGGTGTTGGTTATAGTTGATGATTTTTCTATATATTCTTGGGTTTTCTTTATGACAGCCAAGAATGAGACTTTTGAATACTTTTAGAGCTTGTATATTCGTTTGCCTCCCAGTTCTTTTTGAACCATTCGAAATGATAATGGTGGTGAGTTTAAAAATGCTTCTTTACTCAATTTTGCAATGCAAAATGTCTTGAACATCAATTTACAATTTTCTTGTTGTCGTGTTCATCAACAAAATGATGTTGTTGAACGAAAGAATCATTCTTTTGTTGCCATGGCTTGAACAATGCTATATGAGTATCACACACCTAGGAAATTTGGGGTTATGCTATAAACACTGCTTGTTATATTTTCAATCGTATTTTCTTGAGATCGAATGTTGGAAAAACTTTTATGAACTTTGATTTGGACGTCAACCCAAATTTTCACATTTGCATGTTTTTTGTTGCAAGTGATTTGTCTTGAAATCAGGAAATTTGGACAAATTTGAGAAACGTTATATCGATAGAATTTTTATTAGTTATCTTGCACATTCTTGTGGATATCATGTACTAACAAATTTGTTGAGATTTGCGAAGTTACTTTTGATGAGGCTAGTCTAGATACTAAACCAGAAACCACAAGTACTTTGTTATAGGTTTAGGGGGAGGATATATTTGTGGAAGATAGCGACAACAAGGACGAGGTCGAGGTGGCTGGTCAAACCGAGTGCTAGGCCGGTCAGACCGGGGTAGAAGAACCGGCATTTCAACTAGGGGCCTCAAGCTCAAGCTCTTGTGGTGTCGACTTTAATGGACCTCTACAGGCTACAGCTTCGACTAGTAAAGGTACATAACGTGAAAATTGCTTCTGAAGTCACTGCTCCTTTGCATATTCAATTATGACATGCTCGGAACAAATTATAGGTAATATTGGTGAGTGTATGACAAGGTCTAAGATAACGTCTTATGATATTCATGCAAATTTTGCTTTTGTTTTTTCTTTTAAACCCAAAGATATTACTCATGCCTTAACTGATGAACGGTGGATAATGGTTTGCATGAAGAACTTGAAAATTCTAAAAGAAACAAAGTTTGGACTTCAGTTGAACCTTCTTTTGATCATAGTATTATTGGAATTAAATGGATTTTCAAAAATAAATAAAATGAGGATGGTTTAATTGTGAGAAATAAATCTAGACTTGTTGCTCAAGGGTTTACTCGTGTGGAAGGTTTGGATTTGGATGGTACTTTTGCTAATATTGCTAGAATTGAGGCAATTAGATTTTTATTGGCTTTTGATGCTTCGAAAGGTTTTAAAAGTTTGTTGTATGTTTCTGTGCACAATCAATTGCTGAATTTCAATATGTTGCTGGAGCTAGTTGTTATTTTTATATTCCTTGGTTTATTTCAAATTTGAAAGATTATGGTCTTAGTTTTAAGAAATTTTCACTTTGCTAAGAATCTTATACAAACATCACGCACAGAGTAAATTGATATTCACTTTCACTTTCTGAGAGATCATCTTGAGAAAAGAGATATTGAATTGAAGTTTTTGCATACAAAGTTGTAACTTGCTGATATTTTCATTAAACCATTGGATGCTACTCGCTTTGCTTTTATTCATGGAGAATGGAAATTATTTACCCTTTTGGCATGATTTGAATGGTAGGTTGTGTTCTTGGTTTTATCAACCAAATCTGAAATTAAAAAAATGAGAAAAATATATTTGTTTCATGCTTATTGTATATTCTTGTGCATGCTAGTAATATTTCTTGTGTTGCTCTTAAGGTAAATAAATGTAAGTGAGCCATAAGACTTATCACAGTCATTTTATTAATAAATATTAGGTTTCCCTTCGTGATGTTGACTATGATATTATCTTTGTTTCTGTGAATACTAGCTTGATCCTGAACTAGCACTTATACATAGGAGGTCCTATTTTGTGTCCCCACACCCTTGTCAGCCAACTCCTTGCTCTCCCGGGTTGTATCATCCTTTCCCGTATACTCCCACGCCGGATGAGCGCAGCTCTTCATCGGTTGGGTCCTCAGGAGGACGAAGTTGTAGGCCACGCCAACCCCGGTCGAGCCAGAGTTGATTAGGGAGCACACCCCCTTCAGCAGCGCCCTGACTTGGTCCATCTCATCACGGCCGGGGAGGGTGTACCAGCAATCTTTCACGACTAGAACGTGGCTGGTGTAGGTCAAGTAGTAAAACCATCTGGAACGCCAACCCTTGTCGCTGAACCTGAGCGGGAGATCGAAGAACTCCGACTTCTGATTGAACCGGATCTGAACAACGCTCTCCCCAACCACCATGGGGTTCTTCTGTCAATCGGTAATCCTGATGCCTTGCATTCCAAACAGTTGGCATCACTTTCTATAAAGCTCAACGAATTTCTCTCGTTTCTCGTGGACGCCTTCTTTTCTTTCTAGCCTATCTTGCTGGCTGCCTGCCACTTATTTAACTGCAGTTGTGCTGCGTCAAAATACGATACAGAAACCTCTCATTAACCAAGCGGTTTAGCAGAACGAAAGTTGCATTAAATGGGCAGCATCTTTCTGTCCTCACCCAGAAAAGGGAAATTAACAACTGCGCAAGATATTGGCAGTGAAAAGTAACTTCTAAGAAGTGATGTGCTAGGAAGTGTAATGAATAACATTGCATCTGCGGTGTACGAACTGAACACTGAAGCCCGTTCTACCTCTTGTAGTTGTGCTGCCTAGAGCTTCCAGCTGAAATACAATTTATAAGTTTAATTTCAGAACAAATTACTTTACTTAGGGTTAAAGTTTAATTTTCTTTTTTATTAATTTTGTCTGCTGAAAGTTCTTTCAAATTTTGCAAAACATAATGGCTACTCATTTTTATGTGCAATTACAATTGCTGAAAGAAAACATGGTTGAAATACGATCAGAATTTCTATATCGTAGTCTTCAACAAGTCAGAGGAAGTGCTACCCTCGCAAACTCCATTTTAACCTAAAGTCGGGATATCCAATAATGGGAGCATAGCGACGTCTCCAAAGAATACGGTGTATGGCCCCCATTGATTGCCATATTCCATAATACGTCCAAACAGCTTATTAGGGTATAAAAATTAATTTATAGTTAAAATTTTTATATATGTGTTGTGTGCAATTAAAATACCAATATTGAAAAAGAAATCTACGTTGAAAATATCTTAAAATCTTCCTCAAAATTAAATTTGAAAATTTAAATTTTGACTGTCTTTGTTTATTAGAGCAACCAATGGGGCTCTATGTCCCCTGTGTGAGTGTGTAGCACCAAGATTTGCAAACTCTGCTACGTACTTTAGCAGCATATTTATCAGATTTGGCATGAAATCTGGAATGAGCTACTGTGGACTCTATGGCCTCATTGTCAATCTGGCTCCTGTAGAATGCAGATATCTATTTTGCACCTTGCAATGTCGAGACAAGCACACCATGGATATTGTTAAGTGTATATGTTAGTGGTGTGTATGTGTTTAGGGGTATTAGAGTCGTTTTATTTTTCTTGTTTACTGTGTAGTGCTCATTGGTCAACTCCAATGGTAACAGTAAATCCCGAAATTTGCAATCTCTTATATCTTGTGACAGATGCAACAACAGATGTGTAATAACAGAACCCAGCGGCATGTAAGCCGTATCCTCGATGCTTTACGTTCCAATTAGTTACCACCAACTATCTGCACAACTCAACTGATCTCCCATTGTTAGCCCTGCTAACAGGTCCTGCGACCAACTTATGCAACTGCACTTTTTGCGGTCATGGAAGCTCACCAACCATTCCTCAATTGAAGCAGGATTCAATAAAGACATCCATTAAAGTGGACCATCATTCAAAATAAGTAGATGCTAGGGTTTGCACTTTCGATTTCGGTGAAAATTTTGGTGATTTCGGTATGACCGAAATTTATGAAATTTTGTGATTTTCGGCACTTATCGGACCGGAATTTTTGAAATTTTAATAAATTTTGACTGAAATTGAATAAACTTTGACCAACTTCAACAAAAATTTGAGAAAATCCTAAAATTTTGATGGACATATTGATTTGTCGGTGGGGTTCGAGATTACCAAAATTATGGAAACTTCTAAAATTTCGAACTGATATTGCAATAACTGGTGAACGGTGCTGGCCGTAATAGCAGCGAGGGAAGAGCGGTGTAAACATAGCACAAATGAAACACTTGCTCTGTTTTGGTTTGTCCTGAATAATTTCTCATGCGTATGCACCTATACTTCTTCATTGCGATCGACTTTCAACCTTTTTACTGATCAGTGTTAGCCTGGCCTGCTGATGGGCTAAAACCCAATCCAAAACCGGTCCAGCCTAGGAAGGATTTCAGACCAAACCATTCTAGCTAAATGGGTTCATTCCATTCCAACTGGAAAAGTCTGTCTGCTGATTTTATTCAAACCCACTCATATGAATGGAATTGGTGCAAATTTTTCCTTGTTTGGACATTGAAACCAAAATAGAATAAAACAAACACTCGATCCAGATCGATGTGTACACATGAAAGAAAGCTTCAGTATTTTCTTATCCCGTCTGGACATCAAGAACTAAAAGAACTACATGGACTGAAACCAAACCATTGATTATGAATATCCCCACATCCTAAAAGGAAAAATGTATGAAGTGGTAACCTAGTCCCAAAAAATGCCCCCTCTTGTAATGCTGATGGTACAAGTGGACCTGAAGCATGGAGTAAATCGGTCTACATAATGCTCTAATGCTTTCTTTGTGGTTCGGAAGACTCAGCACGAATCACCACGAACATGTTGTCTGGCTGATACCTCCACATTCCGTGCATTGTGATGTTCAGCTAGGCACACCGTGCAAGTATAAACATATGTACAATAAAAGCTCTCGCCAGCTTTGACCGGTATCCCCATGCCTTGCATTCCCATCGTCTACCATCTGCAACTATCTAGGCAACTCATCCAGTTTCTCTCATTGCTCGTGGAATTCTTCCATTCTTCTGCTGGATGCTGATACTGGCCGATTGCTACTTATTTAACGGCAATTGCTATATGCAAAAAGAAAAAAAAGAAGCACCAACCTATCATTAACGTAGTTTATTTTTCGTACGAAGGCTACATGAGATGGACACAGCTCTTTCGTTGCTTGCCTAGCAAAGGAAAATTAGCAATTGCACTTGATACCACAACTGACAATGCAAGTCCCACCAAGTATTGTGTGTAAAGAGAAAGATCACGCATTTAGTACATTAGGGTAATTTTAAATTGTAGAGAAAATACCGGGAGATACTAAATTTTTTATATAGTGTAAAATTTGGTACCCAGATTTCCTGTAAAATTTATATACTTTGATGTACTTTCTTAATGACCGTATATATATTTTACATTAAGATTAGTGATGCACTAGAACAATGAACAACTTCACATGTGCGAGATATTTAAATATTTGCCACTCTTACAAGCAGTGGCGTATTTAGCATTTAATATGGGTAATCCAACTTAATCGTTGTTTAAATAATGTAAATATAGCATGGTAATATAAGTATATAATCAAAGATATAGCGTAATATATTGATAACAGACATTGTAATATATTAATAAGAGAGTTTTTTTTCTTTTTCTAAGTTTTTTTCACATACATACATATGAACAATGAGGAAAGGATTTTTTGGTCCCAGGACCACCCACTGGATCCGCCAGTGCTTACAAGTGTCAATTAAGGATTTGCTATTGAACCCAAATATCACAAGAGGATTCACATGTTATAAACTATGGGTCTTAAATTCTTAATTACTATGTCTTAAAAGTGGTAAAAACTTAAATCGGATGAAATTAATCAACGATGGCCCCTCTGACCTCTCGCGTTTGTTGCTGCGGTTGGAGCTTCCAGGCGTCCAGCTGAAAACAAAAGGATTTGAGACACTGAGCATAATGACCACAATACCTGGTGGGACTTACTTTTTCTATCCCGCACAATAACCGGACCCTAATGACAAACCAAAAGAACAGCAGAGTCGCCGTCCGCAGATCCGCTCGGTAGGTGTTTTCCTTCTGCATGTCAACCTGAAGAAATTCCTCTCTTCCTCCTCCCGTTGGTTCAAAACACTGAGCTAAAATGGAGTTGAATGCATGGCTCACCCTGTTATGAAAATGTGCCGTACTATACCGTGCATGTGGAAACAGGTAGGAATACTACATATGATATGGAACTTTGAAGCTGTGAAATGTATCACGATGCTTTGCATTCAGTTCGCTGTTAGGAGTCATTCCCGTGTACATGGCTCTAATTGTCTCCCTCCTCTCTCTCCGTATGCTCCGGTCAGGAGACATCCCCGTGTACATGGCTTGAATTAATTGGCTACCCTCCCGAACTCCATTTTAACCCAAGTCAGAGGAAGGTGCAATTACGGGAGCATATAGGCGTCCCAAAAGAATACAGTCTCTCCCTACCACGTCTCGTGTTATTTATGAGCAAAACAGTATGCGCGCTCGTGGCCATGTTCATTGAAAACACTGAGCTCTGTCTGAATGGCTCAAGCCGCTGGGCTGTACATGTAAATATAGGTCAATAACATTGACCTTTTATGCTGTGAAAGAAATATATCCTGATGCCTCACACTCCCATCTGCTTCCCTATCTCATAGCTCGTGACTTTCCATTGTTTTTTTTTTTCTATTAGCCTATCTTGCCTGGTTGGCTCAAGTTGGGGTCTTGCTACTTATATAACAACAGTTAGTCCAATGCCAACGAACAATTCACGAACTCGTCATTAAATGAGTAGATTTTCAGTACAAAGAGCAGCACTGCAGCAGCATTTCGACATTCCTCTCTCACCATCCTCACTGGGAGAAGAAATTAACAATTGTGCGTGACATGAATATTTAAAATGTAACCTGCCTCACTAAGCATAAGGAACTAACACTAGTAGAACAGGGTTTTGGAATTCAGTTTTAGTCCCGGTTAAAATAGAAACCGGAACTAATGTACATTTTAGTCCCGGTTGAGACCTCCAACCGGGACTAAATGTGCCCGCCCCAACGGCTAGTTGAGTGTCGGCGGGGGGGACCTTTAGTCCTGGTTGGAGACAAAAACCGGGACTAAATCCCCACTTTTAGTCCCGGTTGGTTGTACAAACCGGGACTAAAGGTCTTGGTCCCGGTTATTGCCCCAAACCGGGTCTAAAAGATTGGATTTAGACCGTGTTTTTCCCCCCAACCGGGACTAAAAGTTCTAGTATAAAATCACCTCCTTCAACCTCCAGCCCGAGCTTGACCTTATTTTTGCTCCGTCCGGTGGCTCCATTTGTGAAATTTTTCGTTCTCCTATTTCTTCGATTCGTCCGACCAGTCTTTCTTGTTGAAAGGTTAGCAACCTCCTTCTCATACGATATATTGATAGTGTTGCTCGTTTTACGGTTTAAATTCGAGAAATTTGTGGTTTGTTTTTATTTAGTTAGTTCATGGTATAGCTTGATGATGATATGGTCAATATTTAATTGTGTGTGGTAATGTTAATATTGTGAGGACTAAGAGAGAATATATACGTCGCATTGCGTCGGAGTGGACAAGTAGAGGCGACTCGAGACGGCTACGACGTCGATGAGTCGCCTTCTGCTTGTCCACTTTTGCACATGGTGACGAGACTTAGTTGTATGGTTTGCTACACACATCATAAAATGTATTTGACCTATTAGCGAGAGGGCCAATAAAATTGGCAATCCGCTATCTGAGAGCACTAAACTTTGAGTTGAAATCTTTTTTATTAATAATGTTTTTTATTGATACACCTTAAAATTAATTAGTCATGCAATAATTATTTTTCATGTGTTAATGTAATGCAGATGAACCGGCAATGGATGTACGGCGACCGCCGATCCGGGGAGTTTATTGAGGGCGTACATGCTTTCTTACGTGTGGCCGAGGCAAATAAGCGGAATGGTTTCATATGTTGTCCATGTATTAATTGTAAGAACATGAGGGATTATTCTTCCTCAAAGACAATTCACGAACACCTGTTTAGGTCGGGTTTCATGGCCGGTTATATATGTTGGACCAAGCACGGAGAGAGCGGGGTTATAATGGAAGAAGATGAAGAAGGGGATGATGACGAGATTGGTGTGTTTCGTGAATACAGTGCCTTCGGTTATATCGAAACGGACGAGGAGGCAACGCCAGAAGATGAGTCTGTTGATGATCTTGGTTAGGTAATACGCGATGCACATAAAGACTGCGAAACTAAAAAAGAAAGGATGAAGTTCGAGTGCATGTTAGAGGATCATAAGAAACTTTTATATCCAAATTGCGAAGAGGGGCAGAAAAAAATTGGGTACAACACTAGAATTGCTGCAATGGAAGGCAAAGAATGGTGCATCTGACAAAGGATTTGAGGAGTTACTAAAAATCATAAAGAAGATGCTTCCGAAGGGTGACGAATTGCCCGCCTCTACATACGAAGCAAAACAGGTTGTGTGCCCACTGGGATTAGAGGTGCAGAAGATACATGCTTGTCCAAATGACTGCATTTTGGACCGCGGTGAGGATTACGAGAATTTGGATGCTTGCCCGGTATGCGGTGCATCACGGTATAAGATAAGGCAAGATGACCCGGGTGATATCGAGGGTGAACGTCCTAGGAAGAGGATCCCTGCGAAGGTCATGTGGTACGCTCCTATAATACCACGTTTGAAACGTTTGTTTCGAAACAGAGATCATGCAAAGTTACTGCGCTGGCACAAGGAGGACCGTAAGGTTGACGCTATGTTGAGACACCCTGCTGATGGTTCTCAGTGGAGAACCATCGATAGAGAATTCCCACGGTTTGCCGAGGACGCACGAAACCTAAGGTTTGGTTTAAGTACGGATGGCATGAATCCTTTCGGTGAGCAGAGCAGTAGTCATAGCACTTGGCCAGTGACTATATGTCTTTATAACCTTCCTCCGTGGTTGTGCATGAAGCGAAAGTTTATTATGATGCCCGTGCTCATCCAAGGACCAAAGCAACCTGGCAACAATATTGATGTCTACCTAAGGCCATTAGTTGATGAACTGCTACTTCTGTGGCAAGATAAAGGTGTACATGTGTGGGATGAGTAGAAACAAGAAAATTTCGACCTACGAGCAATGTTGTTCGTAAGAATCAATGATTGGCCTGCTCTTAGTAATCTTTTAGGACAAACAAACAAGGGATACAAGGCCTGCACGCACTGTTTAGAAGATACTGAAAGTGTATATTTGAAAAAAAGACGAAAAGTTATCTACGTCGGTCATCGTCGCTTTCTTCCTGTCAACCACCCACTAAGAAAAAAAGGCAAGCATTTCAAATGTAAACCGGATCACCGGACGAAGCCTAAGAACCACAGTGGTGATGAAGTATTCGACATGGTCAAAGATGTGCATGTTGTCTTCGGGAAGGGACCTGGCAACCAACCTGTTGTAAATGATGCTGACGGACACGCTCCAATGTGGAAAAAGAAGTCTATATTTTGGGAGCTACCCTATTGGTCAGTCCTAGACGTCCGCCACGCGATCGATGTGATGCATCTGACGAAGAATGTTTGTGTCAACCTGCTGGGCTTCATGGGTGTGTACGGAAAGTCGAAAGATACACTTGAAGCGCGACAAGACCTAAAATGTATGCATGGGAGAGATAAACTGCATCCAGAGAACACAGAGGATAGACCTGATTATTTCGGTCCAACGAGCTACACTTTAAGTAAAGAAGAGAAGGAAAGTATGTTTGAATGCCTAAAAAGTATCAAGGTACCATCGGGCTACTCGTCAAATGTAAAGGGGATAATAAACGTGCTAGAGGAGAAATTCCAAAACCTAAAGTCTCATGACTGCCATGTGCTTATGACCCAATTACTTCCTGTTGCATTACGAGGCATTTTACCTGAGAATGTCCGATTAGCTACTGTGAAACTATGTGCATTCTTGAATGCAATATCTCATAACGCAATCGATCCATTGAATCTAGCCCATCTGCAGAAGGACGTGGTCCAATGTCTCGTCAGCTTTGAGCTGGTTTTCCCGCCATCGTTCTTCAATATGATGGCACATCTACTAGTACACATTGTTAAAGAGATTACTATTCTCGGTCCTGTATTCCAACACAACATGTTCCCCTTTGAAAGGTTCATGGGAGTCCTGAAGAAATATGTACGCAACCAGGCACGCTCAGAAGGCAGCATCACCAAGGGTTACGGAACGGAAGAGGTCATTGAGTTCTGTGTTGACTTTATTCCTGATCTTAACCCCATTGGTGTCCCTCAGTCACGGTATGAGGGTAGATTAGGTGGAAGAGGAACAATAGAAAAAATATCAATATTTAGTACAGACGAAGATTCTTTCCGTAAAGCACACCACACGGTGTTGCAAAACTCCTCATTGGTTCATCCGTATATCCTAGACCACATGAACATTATACGATCGGATAACCCGGGGAAGCCTGAGATATGGATTACGCGTCGTCACGTGGAAACATTTGGCGGTTGGCTGCGAAAACATCTTAGGGGGGATGATACAATTGATGAGCAATTATACTTATTGTCTAGGGAACCATCGTGGCATATCATGACATTCCAAGGATATGAGATAAATGGGAATACATTTTACACGATAGCCCAAGACAAAAAGAGTACGAACCAGAACAGTGGAGTACGCATAGATACCACAGACCCGAATGGCAATAAGGAAACATATTATGGCCGTATAGAGGAAATATGGGAGTTGGACTATGGACCAAATTTCAAGGTCCCTTTGTTTCGATGCCAGTGGGTGAAGCTAACCGGGGGTGGTGTATCAGTGGACAAGATATATGGTATGACTACAGCCGATCTCAAAAATCTTGGATACAGGGACGAACCATTCGTTCTAGCCAAGGATGTGACTCAGGTCTTCTATATCAAGGACATGTCTACCAAACCAAAGAGGGGAAGAAACGACAAGCTCTCCGGTGAGCCAAAGCGTCACATAATTCTTTCAGGGAAAAGAAACATCGTGGGAATCGAAGACAAGTCCGACATGTCTGAAGAGTATGAAAAGAACGATGAAATTCCACCCTTCACGGTTAACACTGACCCAAGCATCATAATAAATATTGAGGATGAACCATGGCTACGGCGCGATCATACTAAATAGTTTATGTAATACTATTTTACCGATTTATGTACGATTTGTAACGTTGTGAAATGTAACGGACATATATATGTAAGACTCGTTTTAATCGTCAAATTATATTCTCCATGCAATCTAAATTTAATTTACATTGAATGTAGTTAGATGTAAATCTAAATTTAATTTTGTTCTCATATTTGGATTTGAATGTAGTTAGATGTAAATTGGTAGTATAAATGTAATTAGATTTAATTAGATGTTAATTTTGTACTCATATTTTGTACCCATAAATTCAATAATACCACTAGATTTATTTTTGCAATTATATTTGTGGAACAAATATAATTTCGTACTCATATTTTATAAATGTAATTAGATTTAATTGGTACAATAAATGTAAGTAGATTTAATTGGTAGTATAAATGTATTTAGATTTAATTAGATGTTAATTTTGTACTCATATTTTGTACCCATAAATTCAATAATACCACTAGATTTATTTTTGCAATTATATTTGTGGAGTAAATATAATTTTGTACTCATATTTTATAAATGTAATTAGATTTAATTGGTACAATAAATGTAAGTAGATTTAATTGGTAGTATAAATGTATTTAGATTTAATTAGATGTTAATTTTATACTCATATTTTGTACCCATAAATTCAATAATACCACTATATTTATTTTTGCAATTATATTTGTGGAGTAAATATAATTTTGTACTCATATTTTATAAATGTAATTAGATTTAATTGGTACAATAAATGTAAGTAGATTTAATTG
Organism: Oryza punctata; assembly: GCA_000573905.2. Taxonomy (NCBI): domain Eukaryota; kingdom Viridiplantae; phylum Streptophyta; class Magnoliopsida; order Poales; family Poaceae; genus Oryza; species Oryza punctata. Next base: position 15,586,813 of record CM002491.2, on the reverse strand, counting down.
GTCCCCATAAATGTAATTAGATTTAATTAGATGTTAATTTTATTTTTTATTCAATTTACATATCTCATGGTTTAGTTATTTAATTTTAAGTAATTGTGTAATAGTGTGCGCGGGAAGCAAAATTTTTTGGCTAAAAATTTGGCTGCGCGTGCGAAGTGAACCTTTAGTCCCAGTTCTAGGTTGGAACCGGGACTAAAAGTTTACTTTTAGTCCCGGTTTTAAATTACAACCAGGACTAAAAGGTCTATTGTCCCGGTTGGAGCCAAGAACCGGGACTAAAGGTCCTCTTCCTACCGCGCGCGAAGTGAACCTTTAGTCCCGGTTCTAGGTCCTCTTTAGTCCCGGTTCCCATCTAGAACCGGGACTAAAGGTCTTTAGTCTCGGTTGTTGCCGAGAACCGGGACAAAAAGTCCCCTTCATCTACCGCTCGATGCGCCCGACGCCTCTTCATCTTCATCTTCAAGCCGTCTCCACCGCACGCCCGACGCCACCCGACGCCGCAAGACCCACCGCCCGACGACCGCTCTTCTCCGTCCTTCCGCCGCCCGACGTCACCGTCTTCTCCCGCCTTCCGCCGCTCGACGCTGCCGTCTTCTCTAGCCTTCCGCCGCCTGACGTCGCCCAAGGGCATCGACCTCGGCGACCTCCACCGCCACCGCCACTGCCACCACCGCCGTCTACTCCGGCCACCGCCGCCCGACGCCCCATCGCGCACCGGCAGCCGCCCACCGCCAACCGCCGGCCGCCCACCGCCCACCGTCGGCCATATATAGAGACCGTCGGTGATTTTTTTTTATTTTTTTTGTTCAGTTTTAATTTTAAATTTTAGTTTGAAATGTATATTTAATTTTGTACAGTAATTTTGTACAGCAATTTTGTATGGTAGATTTAATTTTGATTGAGTTGTACATTTTAATTTGTAATACTCTAAATTCAATAATACGGTAGATTTAATTTTGATTGAGTTGTAGATTTTAATTTTGATTAAAATGTAATACTCTAAATTCAATAATACGGTAGATTTACTTTTGATTGAGTTGTGCATTTTAATTTTGATTAAAATGTAATACTCTAAATTCAATAATACGGTACATTTAATTTTGATTGAGTTGTAGATTTTAATTTTGATTAAAATGTAATACTTTAAATTCAATAATACGGTAGATTTACTTTTGATTGAGTTGTGCATTTTAATTTTGATTAAAATGTAATACTCTAAATTCAATAATACGGTACATTTAATTTTGATTGAGTTGTGCATTTTAATTTTGATTTAAATGTAATACTCTAAATTCAATAGTACGGTAGATTTAATTTTGATTGAGATGTGCATTTTAATTTTGATTAAAATGTAATACTCTAAATTCAATAGTACGGTAGATTTAATTTTGATTGAGTTGTAGATTTTAATTTTGATTAAAATGTAATACTCTAAATTCAATAATACGGTTGATTTACTTTTGATTGAGTTGTGCATTTTAATTTTGATTAAAATGTAATACTCTAAATTCAATAATACGGTAGATTTAATTTTGATTGAGTTGTAGATTTTAATTTTGATTAAAATGTAATACTCTAAATTCAATAATACGGTAGATTTAATTTTGATTGAGTTGTAGATTTTAATTTTGTACTCATTTTTTTGGCATTACCAATTTAACGAATAGTTGCCCGACCCAAATGAAGAGGCCATATTTGACATTATCGATCAAGGCTCACGGTACGTCGGCGACGATGAAATCGATGACGGCAGCCAGTTCTTAAATCTGGAATGCGCAGAAGAGCAAGTAAATACCGGCGACGTATACATCGTAGATTTAAATTTAAACATAATTTGTAATGAATGTATTAATGAAACAATCGATATGTTTGTGTAGCCCTCTGGATCGACAACAACGTCATCGTCTAGAAAAGTAAGGGGCCCGACAAAGCCGTTGGAGGGGCGATTCATTATCTCTGAAGTTAGCAGTGATGGACAACCGCTCGCGCCACCAGAAAATGCAAAGAAATTTGTATATGAGTGCGGAGTAAGGGTTAGGGATAAGATCAGCATCAATCATATGTATTGGAAGAAAAACACTCAAGAGCCCGATGCAAAATATGTCACTGACAGAGACAAGGATCTCTTATGGAATGATGTCAAGGCACACTTCGATTTACCAGAAGGGACAGAACCAGTAGTTAAGAAATGGGCTCTAAAAAAGATGGCAATGCTATTTGCTAAGTACAAGATGATGCTGAACAGAACATACGTAAAGAAGAATAAGACTCCGTCCTTCGATGGTCCCCTGCAGAAGATAAAGGACTTTTGGGATGAATTTGTAATCAACCAGACTTCTGATACAAGCAAGATGCGGTAGGAAAAAGCCCAACAGAATGCATCAAAGAAGAAGTATCATCATACACTTGGAGCAGGTGGCTACAAGAGTGCAATGCCTAAGTGGGAAAAAATGGAGTCGGACTTGCTTGCAAAAGGGATTCGGCCGGCAACCATTGATTGGCCTGAACGTTCCAGGTCTTGGTTTTTCGGGCATGGTGGAACACTAGACCCCGATACCGGTGCATGCATTGTGGGTGAGAAAATGCAAGCAGTTTGTCGACGACTGTTTGCTGCCATAGACGCTGCGGCCAAGGGTGAGTTCGAGCCGAACAGAGAAAAAGATGAGCTAACCTACGCCCTCGAGAATCCTGAACACCCTGGGCGAACAAGAGGCAAAGGAGTGATCCCATGGAAGGAAGGCTTCCCTCACGATCTGGAAAGCTACAAAAGCCATCAGAGGAGAAAGGCTGAGGATGCAGAGCGGTTTCGAATTTTAGAAGAGGCGATCCTTCAATCGCATGAGCGAGAAAAACGCCTTGAGTCCAGATTGCAAGAAGTTGAGGGACAATTGGCTAGCCAACGAGTGAACACAGTGAACACATCAGAGCCGACTGTCAACATAAGCCCTGCTCCGCGTAGAAGTAGCGTGGCTTCCACGGAAATCGAAGAGGATGATGATGTCTTACGGCGTTACCCCGTGGATGACATCACAACAAATATGACGCCTTGTGAGCTGCACACTCCCGCGAGGAACATCACAATCATGGTGGCCACCGGTTTTGTCATTCTTCCGGAGTCTACCAGCTCGCAGCAAATACATTGCCGTCCGATTCAAGCTGGATATGCTAAAGTCACGGTGGATAGAGTTGTAAAAGAATTTCGACAATTGACATTGGACATTCCTGGCGGTGAGGGGGAGATGACCCTAGGTGAAGTAGAGCACGGATTCATCCTTTGGCGTAAGCGCTACATCGTTATACCTGGAGCGCCTCCTAGACTGCCTTCGCCTCCTATGCCGATCATATCTCCAATTCGATCTCGAGATCGTGAAAGTGCACAACGGCAAATTCCAACTCCTCAGTCACCGATACGGTCTCCACCTCCCGTGTCTCCGCGTCCACGGTCTCCACCTCCCGTGTCTCCTCCAGCCCAGGTGATTAAGCGTATGTCCACGGTCCCAGCAAAATATGGTGTAAAGAGGAAGCTGCCAAACGATATGACTGCAGAGGAAACCGCCGAAGTGGTAAAGGGAGAGGTGAAGGCGTTTTTCTCTAATGTGAGGGAACAAATGAAGAAAAATGCCGAGGATGCAAAAATGTTGCCAAGCCATAAACTAAGGAAATTAGTCGTAGAACACGAGAAGGCAAGGAGGGAAAAAAATAAGTCACCACCTCGATCGGACTATGAGCGCTCTCTCGACAAGTCTTACAAGGAGTCGAAGAGAACAAAGAAACAGGGAAAAGATGTTGCACAACTCGGTATGCAATCGAAGCAAACAATCGAGCCGCTCGTTGTTCAACAATCACAAGCAGAGTATGATCATGACGCGCTCATCCAAATGATGAAAGACACTGGTCTGACAAGGGAAACACTCATGGGGCTGAAATCGCCACCAAAGGCCACCGTAGACGTCGATAAATGGAAGACCAGCTATGTGTATGGCCGGAGTCTTGTTAACCCTAAGGCGGTAAAATCACTTCCTACCCAAATGTACAAGTTACACAACTGGTACATGCAAGCCTGTCAGAACGGAACAGAACTCATTTCGGCTAAAATTCAAGATGAGCATTTCTTCCGGGGCGAGGACTTGATACACGTTGAATTCACTGAATTAAACCTGCTATTTGATAGGGACACTCTCGACAAATCTCTATTGAGCTATTGGTGTCTGTAAGTGATTCTTTTTTAAAAATTAACGAGTCCTGTGTATGTGTAAAGTATATATCTCTCACTTTGTATTTTTCTTACCCATGCAGTATGGAGATGATGAATCAGAAGAAAAACATGGTGTTCGATGTTGGATTTTTCGATCCATATATCATACACGAGAGGACTGTGAAGGAAAAGCCGGAAGAAACGGAGAACAATATGTTCCGCTTCTTTGACAAACAATATCACAAGACGACCATACTCTTCCCTTACAACTTCGCGTGAGTGTTTGTCTTGTGCACATTTTATTTCGACTACTTCGTTCTAAATGTGCAATTAACGATGTACAACTGTAGGTTTCACTGGATACTCTTGGTCATCTATATTGACAAAGGCTATGTTATGATCTTGGACTCCTTGAGAAAGCCAATGTCCAATTACCAAAAGATGCTAGACATGCTACAAAGGTAATTATTTATCTCGCACTTCACATTTTTACGCCATTATCTCGATATGATATGAATAACTCAACTGATTTATTTCTCTTAAGCAGTGCCTGGGTAAGGTTCACTTCGAAACATCCTGGTCAATGGACTGTGCCTCTTCGAATAAACCCACACAAAGTAAACTAGCTAGGCCCACCTCTTTCTCCCATTAAATTCGTTACTAATAAGATTAATTGATTGATATATGGTTTTCTCTTATAGTGGTGTCTGCAGCAGCCAAAGAATACTAATTTATGTGGATACTACGTTTGCGAGCACCTCTTGCATTATTCATTAAAAACAGAGAAATCTATAGACGTATGTATAAACACGCAACTTATTTTTCCCTCTCTTATTAATAATATATACATACATACATTAATAATATACTTATATTTCCCTCTCTTATTCATAGCTTCAATGGAAGAAGGACAGGGTCATACGAGATGACCAGATAAAAGCTATTCAAGAGTCATTAGCAGGGTTTATTAATGACCAAGTCATAAATCCCGAGGGAGCGTACCACTTTGACGGTCGTTTGCAACCCAAAAATTTTACTTAGGAGGATCCAAATTTGGATGATCCAAATTTCGAATAACTCCATGTATCTAGGTGCGGTGTGATGGTCATGAACAATATGTAAATGTGGTTGTACATATATTATTTTGCGCTAATATTTATATAATATTGCTTAACAAGCGCATTAAACTACTTATATGCATGCAAGATGTTTATTACTAGTATGTAATATATATGTACATATAAGTATACGAAGAAGGAACGTATAATACGTTAGATATTAGCGTAAAGAAACAAAAAGAAATTGAAACATAATAAAATTACCGAAAAGCAAAAAAATACTTTTAGTCCCGGTTTTTACCTACAACCGGGACTAAAATCCCCTCTAAAGCCGGGACTAAAAGACCATACCCGACGGCCCTGGGGGGACCTTTAGTCCCGGTTCTAGCTACGAACCGAGACTAAAGGTGTCTTTTAGTCCCGGTTTTCCGGGCCGGGACTAAAGGGTTCCCCTTTAGTCCCGGATAGGGGGTCTCGGTTGGGAAACCGGGATTGAAGGGGTTTCCCAACCGGGACTAGATCCCATTTCTCTACCAGTGTAACTAACGTTAAACGTTTCAGAACAGAGGGAGTAATAGTTATAAGATGTTCACTTGTGCCTTCTCTCCATGCACGACAGGTCAGACAGACCGAAAACAGTCTAGCCTCTGTCCTTGGAGCTGCATCGAAGGAGCTAGAATGACAATTTGGAAATTCCGCTCTTGCAATAACTAATAACAATGTTATGTACATATTGTAAATTTTAATTCCATTGTTGACATAAAAAAATGATTTCACCTAGAGAAAATGCTTTGAAAGCAATGAAAGAGTACTGATTATATGTCTCCACTAATCCAGTTACCATGGTTTATGCCTACTGCTAGCCCCAAAAGGCTTGCCCAACACTTTTACAAACTGAAGTCTAATTAGAAAATCAAGCCCCTATCACTTCCTCCGGTCGGCACCTCTATCTACCTAGGATTCAAACTCTTCTATGTACTGTACATGTAGCAACATGTTTACCAGGTTTGCAAACTGTGCGATTGGCTACCGTGGACTCTATGGACTCAACCTGTGTTTGCACCTTGCTATGTTATGATCAATATCGCCATGTATTTGCACCTCGCAATGTTAAGACAATAGCGCCATGGATACAACAACAGATGTGTAATAAGAGAACCCACTGACATGCAAGTCATATCCTCGATGCCTTCCATTCCAATTAGCTACTATGTACCACTTATCTGCACAACTCAAGCAATTTCCTTCGTAATATCCCATTCTTTGCTCTGCTAACTGGTTGTGCGACCTACACATGCAACTGCATTTTGTTGTCCCATTCCTCAACCGAAGCAGGTTTCAATAAAAGACCTACATAAAAATGGACCACCATTCAAAACTATAGTATATGAAGTCGCACGTTCGCACAACTATAACCATCATATCATAAGTAACGTGTAAGAATATCTATTAATAATATTATATAATTGGAGAATTTATTTAAAGTGTAGAGTATTAAATATACAGTGTTTTTGAGAAATAATTTTATAATAGCAGAAAATGTGAGTACTATTATGAAGAAAAATTATAAGCATTAATAAATAAAACAAATTTAAACTTTTTGTCATTGTAATATAATTCAAAAGGATCATTTATTTGGATAAGTTGTACTAAAGAAGGTGTCAAATGTAGTACTATTATTGTCTAGCATATTAAGTGACGCATTTGCACCCATATCCTCTCTCTTAATGTGTCATTTGTACAAATATTATTATTATTATAAGCATGTAATCTTAAATGCTTGGCGCATTGAACTAACAGAAGTTTTTATTCATCTTCTTTCTCGCTATTTATTATCGAGCACCGCTATACATACGATAAATATCTTACGATCTGTGTACGATGCCTTCCAATCTTCGATGCATGTAGCACACATAGGATACAGAATGTTTCCATGGCCCAATCAATTATCATGCATGACTGGATGTACCAAAGTTGTAACAAGTTTATCGTACGTACATCAAATATTTATGAGTCACAGTCTTCACGTAATTTCCTTCCTTTATTTTTCATTGGTGCAAATACATTTTGCATGTTTTAAGGATTTAGTTCAGGTTTATTTAAAGTTCATGCAAAAACTATACATTTGAAATCATCCTTAATTTTGAAATTTTTTTCAAGAGATTTTGCAAAAACTATACCTTAAATTCCGATTAGCCACCAACCTATCAACATCTATATATTTGAGCAACCCCATTAATTTCACTGGTGACTTTTTCCCATCTTGCTTAGCTCTGCCATCTAGCCGCTTAGGTGGTGTTTGGATACAGGAACTAAAGTTTAGTCCCTATCACATCGGATGTTTGGGCGCTAATTAAGAGTATTAAAAATAGACTAATAATAATACTAATTGCATAAATGAGTGTTAATTTGCGAGATTAATTTTTTAAGCCTAATTAATCCATAATTAGCACATGTTTACTATAGCAAATTAGTCCAGAGTTATGAAATAGGTTTTATTTTTAGTCTACGTTTAATACTTCTAATTAGTATAAAAATATTCGATGTGACATGGATAAAACTTTTTAGTCTAGCTTGGTGAGCTACTTATACAATTGCAGTTTGCTGTCATGGAGAGCTCACCAACCTGTCAGTAATTAAAGCAGGATTCAAAATAAAGAGCAGATTGGGATGGAGTCCTGGTCTCATGGACACCCTCGTCTTCCCTTCCTCACCAAAAGGAAACAGAGCACACTTGCATTTGCTCTGTTCTGGTTGCAACCTTTTCTTTTGCTTGTGCATAAATTTTTTGAGGTGGTGTTTGGATCAGGTACTAATTTAATCCATATCACATTAGATGTTTGGACGTAAATTAAGAGAATTAAACATATAATAAAATTAATTGCATAAATGAAAGTTAATTCGCAAGACAAATTTTTTAAACCTAATTAATCCATAATCAGCACATGTTTATTGTAGCATCACATAGACTAATCAGAGATTAATTTGACTCAATAGATTCGTCTCGCGAATTAATCCAGGGTTATGAAATAAGTTTTGTATTTAATCTATATTTAATATTTCTAATTAGTGTATAAACATTCGATATGATATGATAGGGATTAGTCCCTGAATCCAAACACCTCCTGAGTCACTCCATCAGGTTGCAACTTTTTCAGCTACCAATGTGGACATGTAGGAAACTTTGATCGTGTTTGCTGGTGTGACTGAGAAAAAACATATGAATCAGAATATAGATTTAAACTACTATATGTAAATCTCCAGTTTTAGATGATATTCACCGCTCAAAATAAATGAATAAATAAATAATAAGATTGGATGAACCCTATTCTTACGGATGTTTCACCGTATGGACCCATTTGTTCTATTTTTTTCGTTTTGGGCTCCATTTTTCTTAATTTTAGTTTCTTATTAGATCCGCTTAATCTTTTTCCCCGACGTTAGGCTTGGTATCACACTGCGATATTCTCTTTGGCCATAACCCTCTTGTCTCCACCATTGTGCTGACATTCTCTGTCTACTGGGAGATGAAAGTAATGTTGAGGAAACGGGCTCCAAACTGAAAAATAAAATGTAAGAAAATGGATCGGCAGTAAAAATATGAGCTAAAACAGGTCCAAAGCACAACGACAGGGTCCAACCTGAAATTCTGTTTAATTCATATATGGCTTTCAATAAATTAAAAATAGTTAGATATAAGAATGAAAAAAAACATTAGCTTTGATCCTGGGGAATTTTGCAAAAACCACAGAATTTGAGCACTAGTCACTGTCGAGGCTTCACTGACACAAGTCATGGGCAAATTCTAAGTGATATACATTGATAAGTATTAAATGACCGATTGTACCATTTGCTATTGTCTAATGGGAGAGTTATCCGTAAGGCCTTGTTCGGTTGGGCTATTCCCGACCGGGATCGGGGCCCAATCCCCGTGGATCACCCCGGCGAGGAAAAAATCCCGGCCCATGCGAAATTGTGTGTTCGGTTAAGCCCTGCCGTGGAGTTTAGCCCGGCCCACCACGGGGTTTCCCACTTCTCTAGGCCCGGGAAAAAATCATCTGCTGCAGTGGCGTGGAAAATTTCCTCGAGAGGAGGCGGCGGCGCAACGAAGACGCGACGGAGGGGGCGGCGCGCGGCGCGCGGCGCGACCCGGAGGCGACGGCGATGGCGACGACACGGCTCTCTCCTCCGGCCGCCACCTTCTCTCCAGTGAGCACGCTGCCTTTCTCCTTCTCCCCTCCTCTTGCAAAGCTAGGGTTAGGGTTTTCTTCTCTTCTCCCTTTCCCGCCGTCGCTGCCATCTCTCTTCTCGCCGTGAGTTCTTGATTTGGGCGGGCGTGCCGGCCTCTACCCAGCTCGATCTCTAGATTAATTCCATCGATCTCCTCTTATCCGGCGCAATCATGCGTAGTAGTTGTTGCCATGTTCTAGATCTCTCACGGTCGAATTAATGCGCTTGCTATACCAAGAGTCATCTTCATCTAATACTAGTAGCTTTCTGTTTTGTGACCTTGAAAGTGAATGCTCTGTGATGCTACTGCTAGTAAGTAGCTTAGATGGGTGAAAAATGACTTTAACTTGCTGAATTTGGTAGTCGTAGCTAAAATTACTCTGAAGTGCAGATATATAAATGCAAGGAGATTCAGATCAGTGGATTTGTCTTTCAGTATGTATAGATGCATGCTTCCTATGATGTTTTTTCTCTGTAACTTGGATCTGCATCTTCTACTTCATCTTGTATAGATACATACTATGAGCGTTAGTATTTTTTTTTCTCAGACAACTACCCAGGAGTACAGTATAGATGAGAGTCAGATGGGACATACATATAAAATATGTTAGATACATACACAGACTGACAGGCAGTTCAAACTTGTTATCGTCTCGTTCAAACAGCAAGATAACTTGTAAAATGCACATGCATGAACCACAAATTCCACATCTCACTGTAATTCACTTCTCAAGTCGAAAAGATTGTTTATTACTACAAACTGAAGATACAGTATACCACATCGATGATCGAAGTGCACAGCAACACATTCTGAAGCAGCAGCTAGCTAGCAATGCAACTGTGCAAGCAGCACTTTCTATAGCTATAGTTGATTAATTCGTACGACAAATCTCGTATTTCCTCAACATGATACTTGTATAAAACATTTTTATCATAGCTATTCAAGCACTAGTATGTCTAGTGTTAAATGAGCTGATTGGGTGATTAATTATGTACCCATGTTACACTGTATTTGATGATGAGATCCTTCTATTTGATTGAAAAACAGCAGCTCCTACTTTGATGCTAGCTAGCTCTAGTTCTGGATATATAATCTTGGATGCTGAATTTGAATTGTCAGTGATGTGTATAAGTTGTGCTTGTTTTGTAGATTGCACGTGCACCCATTAGAGTTGGAGAAGACCAACCTCCTCCTTCCTGGGACCTTGTACCCTCTCCTTCCTGGGACCTTGTACCCTCTCCAAGAGGTACTAGATCTATTTATTCCCTTTGCTTTAAGTTGTTTATCTATATTTTGTGATGTAAATATAAAAAATAAAAGAAGTGGTGTAATGTAGACCAAAATTTCTTTTCCTTTCAACATACGGTTAAATTTGTATAAAAAAGTATAGAGAATACGGTTTAGTGATTATTTTGTGATTATCTTTCTAGATATTTTGTTGCTGTGCTAAGTGCAAAATTGTAAATAATTTGTGTGCTATCTATAGTACTACTATGGATATGAGAGCAAGAGACCTCGCTAGAAAGAGGAGGGAAGAGGAGGACGATGATATGATGTTGTTTATTTTCCCTGCACTACATTTGTTGAGTTCTAGTGGAGCAAGGGAAAAGAAGCAACGCCATACATCAAAGCTAACAGGCAAGGAGCGTGTTCGGGAGTTGCTTGAAGGGCATGTAAAAAATTGCCGAGTAGCATTCAGGATGGAGCCGGAAATATTTATATCTTTGGCCAATTACCTTAGAACTGAAAAGTTGGTCGATGATACTAGGATTAAAGTTGAAGAGAAGCTGGCGTTCTTCTTATACATGCTTAGTCACAATGCTTCATTTGAGGATTTGCAAGAGAAATTTGGGCACAGTGGAGATAGCTTTCATCGTCACGTAAAGCATTTCTTCAACTCAGTTGTCCCTTCGCTCTCGAAGCGGTTTCTGAAGCCTCCAAATCCTAATGAAGTTCATTGGAAAATAGAAAAAGATCCTAGATTTTATCCCTATTTCAAGGTTCTTACCTAAACACTTATATCCATATTAATATGTTGTTTTAAATTTTTAGAAAATCATATGTGGTTTTTTTTTGCTGCAGAATTGCCTTGGTGCAATTGACGGCACCCATATACCCATATCTATATCATCTGACAAAGCAGCTCCATTTAGAAATAGGAAAAATACTCTTAGCCAAAATGTGATGATAGCTTGTGATTTTGATCTGAAGATCACTTTCATGTCTACTGGGTGGGAGGGGTCGGCTACAGATGCTAGGGTTCTTACCTCTGCAATAAACAAAGGCTTCCAAGTACCCCCTGGAAAGTTCTATTTGGTTGATGGTGGATATGCCAACACCCATTCTTTCCTTGCACCATATCGTAAAGTCAGGTATCATCTAAAGGAGTATGGGGCAGGTCGGTGTAGACCTCAAAACTACAAAGAGTTATTTAACCATCGCCACGCTTCCCTATCCTCAAAGTTGCAACTTTCCATAAAATCGAGAACCAAGTGAAGATACCAGTGGCTGCTGCAGTGTTCCATAATATTATTCGATCACTGAATGGGGATGAGCAATGGTTAAATAACCAACCACATAATATCCATCCAAGCAATTATGTTGACCTGCCAGATGGTGATGAAGGCAATGATCAAGCACTAATCAAGGGAACCTTTTGAGGGACACGATAGCACATCAAATGTGGAATGACTATCGACAGCATAGGAATTAGTGCGCTGTAATAAGTAGTATATTTGATTTTTTTTGATGTTTTGTGAGCTGTAATATGGATATTGTGTTATGCATCCTTTCTCAGTTAATATGCTTGGAAGAGGTTCTCCAAGGTTGACCATGCTTTTAGCGAAAGCTGCACCAAAGAAGAACTCTCCGAAAGGTCGTCCTACAAAAAAGCATGGAGGTTCTCCAATAGGTATGCAATTATGGAACAGGTGAAATTCATGTTTGAAATTATTAAATGTAGATTATACATCAATTCTTATCTTGTGTAGAAAAAACAAGAGCCTCTTGGAACCCAGCCCTAGAGAAGATCCTTGCTGAGTTATTACATGAGCACAATACTCCTGAGTATAGGGGTCAGAATGGATGGACTTCAGAAGCTTGGAACAAGATCGTGAAGGAATTCCATGAGAAGGATAGATATGCGTGCTTCACAAAGGCCCAAATCCAAGAAAAAGAGAAAGAGCTGAAAAGAGAATATAGGATGCTGAAAGAGGCTAGAAAACAAAGTGGAGCTTCATGGAACAATCAGAGATGCATGATTGAAGCTGAACCTGCTATATGGAACAATATAATCACTGTAAGATTATTTCTGACCATTATTTAATTTTGTAGTTAATTATATTATGCATCAATTCAATGTTTTACTTTTATTGTGTAGTCATTTCCTAAAGCCAAGAAGTTCCGCACCAAATCTTTTCCTCTGTTTGAGGCCTTGGGGGAACTTTACGATGGTTAGTTCTATCACAAGCTATAATCCTTGTTTTCAATATCCATACAGTCTTTCTTACCCTTTCTTGTACTTAATTTTCTTGTGTAGGACATACTGCAGAAGGAACCTATAATTTTACCTCAACTCAGCCATCACAACATCCAGTTATTACACAAATTGAGAGTGATCAAGATGAGCTCGGTAACACCGAGAATATCTTTGCAGATTACGAGGACACCTTTGCTTATCAAGGACAAGATGATACAGATGCAATTGAAGATGATAATGCTAATGTTGAAAGGCTTAAAGAGATGCCGCAAAGAAGGGTTGTTGCTGCACCAAGAAACAAAGAAGAAAAGGAACCCAAAAAGCAAAAGAAGAGTGTTGGCGTAGAAGGACTTATGGAAAGGTATCTTGATATGAGAACCAAACAAGCTGAAGATGAGGTGACACAGTTAGCAAGAGAAAAGGAGGCTCATCTAGCAAAAGAAAAGGAAAACAATGACTTTTCAATCAAGAAGTGTATATCCATTCTCAATTCGATGGTAGAAGTGACAAAAGAAGAGAAGGCCAAAGCTTACACTGTCTTCAAGAATGGGGATAACAAAGAGATTTTTGTGAGCGCTTGTGAAGAGGATGCCGAATCTGCATTGATTTGGTTACGAAATGAGATGGCTTGATAGGTATCTCTTCTCTTCCATTAGATGCATTGATGTTTTTTATTTTAAGATAATAGATGCAAAACGTGTGCACTAATCTTATGTTAGACCCTTGCTTTTGATATTTCCTACTGCACTACTACATGGAATGTGTAAAAATTGGATGTGCTGATCATATTTTGCTTCCTGTACATGTACCTTCAATGATGCTAAACTGCTAATGTGATCTACTGATCTGTATATATATTTCTGTACAAATAATTCCCTTCTGGTATCGATTGTTCAAGGAAATCAATAAATTGCAGCCTAACTATTCTTTAACTATTAGCTCTGGTAATTGCAGTCTGGACATGTGCATGATAGTGGATTTGCATGTCAAAATTGGTTCTGTAACAATTGCAGCCTGATTTTCCTTGCTTGAAGACTAACTATTCATAGCATGGATTAGTGCCCAATGCAGAGCACTGACAATAACGCTTTTTCCCTCTCGCAGGTAATGGAGCTATCTCGCAGGTAATGGAGCTACTAATAGCCTTGCAGAAACGCCCTTCTGCTCTTGCACTTACGGAGAATTTGGTTTTTTGGGACTCTTAGTTTCTGTTTGAGAATTTGGGTCTGCACTATCTTCAGCTCATCAGCTGCATATGTTGAAGCCGGATTGTACTGATGGCTCATCGCTTGTTTCGGTTTATTGTGAATTTGTGATAAGCATGTATGCGTTGATGAAAGATTTAGATATACCACAATTTTAACCAAGTTCAGAGTAATGTTTTAGCTTTAGCTGCTGATATACACGGCGCACTGATTGCCGCCGTTATGTTTCAGAACTCTGTACTTGAAACAAATTGTGTCTCCAAATTCTTACTAGTACTGCAGACATAGCAGATTTGCTTTCAGGATTAATTATCACAACGGTAAATCAATTCATAACCATATTACGCTAGTTCAAAACTGCCTGTAAGTCAATTCATAACCATGCAGTATTCAGAATTTCTAGATAGTTTCTGTTTGTATGCAATGAATGCAGTGATAAAAGAATATTGCCATTAGAACTTTCTATGTGGTATTCAAATTTTTTAGAATCTTTTTAGGCAGTTTTCAGAATTTCGTATATTCTCCAGAAGTTTTAGTTATTTTACTTAGAATATTTCATGATTATTCATCACACATATATGTCACATTTTAATGCACAGAAGCATTTTGTTCGGCTGTTCCTACTGATCAGTAGCAAAATAAATTTGATAACCGAACACAGGGTTTCCAAGAGAGTGATTAGGAGAAAGGGATTTATACCCCCACAGGGTTTAAGTGATATGGGAGGGATTCACTCAATCCCTCCCTGGTTTGCTTCCCCTTGGGGATTTAATCCCTAGTAACCGAACAAGCCCTAAGTGAGGAATAAGATTCTTTCAGGATGGTAGAGAGCAAGCATGCATCTGCTCTCTTATTTTTGCATTCTTCCATGGAGCTTATACTTTTTGCAAAAACCACGTGGACTATGCTAATTTGCAACAAACAAATTATGAAATGCTGGGAATAGAGTTAAGTTTGGAATGAGGTGATCCTGGATCGGTACCGTACAACTTTGCATTCTTCTTGCATGCGAGATGCTGGCCTGCAAGCCAATGCCAACCTCCCAATTCTAAACCTATCCCAACGTGTCGAGACACCTGATCATAGCGACAGTCTTGGAAGAGTGCACCAGACTCGCATACCTCGTCCTCTGGACTCCATACGCAAGTTGACCTGATGGTGCTCTCGTTGTGCTCTAGTGGTGGTATGGAGGACTCAGCTCGAAGGTGCTCTGCTCAGGCTGAATGGTCGATGCTGACTTTTTTTTTTGAAAGCTGGCAAAAGCTTTGCTATTTTTTAATTAATAGAGAAGGAATAAAATTGCAATAAAGAATAGAGAATATGTACAGGGTCTAAACAAAACACTCAAGAGGTTACTCTCCAGGAGGTATAATCTCAGTAATTCTTAAGGCTGGAGGCTTGGCCCATGTACATGCCTTCTCTTTGATTTTGGTGATGGCCGTAGCCGGGGTAGAATAAGTGTTCCTGAAAATCCTGGCGTTTCGTTCACACCAAAACTCCCAAGCCATAAGGACAATCACTTCAGAGCTTTTCTTGGTGCGTGCGATGCCGATGCCTCCTTTGCCCGCGCAGCGGAATGTTCAACGAAACACACCATTAACGCAAAGACAAATCTAGCTTGAGATAGTCCTGGGGTTACGACTAGTATCCCGATGACTTCTGTTCCTATTGCCTGATCTTTCCATGATCTATGCTACTCAAACGATTTCACCCAAATGTATTAGAAATGATACCTTCGGATGGATGTAAAGCCAAGCAAATTGCTTCCGCGCCGAGAACCGAAGATTGTGTGGGTTGTAAGAGATGCGAATCCGCCTGCCCAACAGATGTTTGAAGTGTCCGCGTTTATTTAGGACCTGAGACAACCCGTAGCATGGCTCTATCTTATTGATACGTTACAAAAAATTCCCCGTTGCTCTTGGCCTTGTCTTCTTTTTTTTTCCTCTGGTTTATCTACTAGTAGAGCCAGACTGGTTCTGTTGGTTGGTGCTTGCTACTAGTACCCAAAACATTATTATTGTGGTTCGTAACTAGTACCACGGCTGGTTTCATAGCAGAACCGGTAAATACAGTGATGTACCACCTTTCAAATTTTCTAACGCCAAGAAACCTCAAAAAAATCATATGCTTTTCACACGCGGACGGTTTATAGAATTTGAACATGGGACAACTCATATAGTAAAATATATTGCATTTCACAAGGTCATTTCACAAGCCATGCGACATCTCCCCCATAACCTTTTTACTCGATCTCCAGCATAAAGCTTTGACTATTAATTCCATGCATAAATATAACATATATAAAAGTACTTTCAAATACGAATGTAGTAGTATGACATGCTTAACACTAAACATATATATGTAGATATATCTTCTTACTTTAATTGTTGAGTTAAACAGAGTAGACATTGTATCAGGTCAGCCCAAGTCCAACTCGAATTTGGAGCCGAATTAGTATATATATTCTACTATGAAATGTGAAGGAAATCTAGTACCATAAACCTGCGGGCTATACCCTGCTAGTTGAATTGAATAGAGTAGACATGTATTTTCCCCTGTTTTTAGTTGTATTGTCTAAATTCTCATAGTAGTCTATTTTGCATCTTCCCATCTTTCTCGAATCTTTTTCATCTAGAAGTATTGGCAGATCGGAAAAAAAAACAACTCTGTGTGCATGCTCTATGCTAAGAAAAAAAACCAAGTCAACGTGTGGACTATTTACTTTTGCAGCAAACAAACCAATACACCAGTGTAAAAGAAAGGTGGGGATCGGGTGTTCGTCTTGATGCATCCAAGTAAAAAGCCCAACCTTCCAATGCTTTCTTGGTGTATCAGAAGACTTAGGGTGTATTTGGATGGGACTAAAGAAAGTCCCTATCATATCGAATATTTCTACACTAGTTAGAAGTATTATACGTAGATTAAAAATAAAACCCATTCCTATACTAATTTGCGAGATGAATCTATTGAGTTTAATTAATCTATGATTAGTCTATGTGATGTTACAGTAAACACGTGCTAATTATAGATTAATAGGCTTAAAAAATTTTGTCTCGTAAATTAGCTCTTATTTATACAATTAGTTTTATTATTAGTCTATATTTAATAATTTTAATTAGCGCCCAAATATCCGATATGATAGGGACTAAAATTTAATCGCTGGATCCAAACACCATCTTAGCTCTTGAAGCTGTTCTATTCACTTGCTAATGCCTCCCGCAGAGGTGGTATATTCTCGGAGCCTCCCGCGGAGCCTGGAGAGGGTTGGGAGCCAATGGCAGATTGCAAGTACACTCGACGCTTTTTCGTAGTGGCGGCTATCTTATTCCACGTTTGGTGTGGTGTTATAGGCTTTGGTTGTCTGATTCACCATCTGCAAAGCTGCAATATTCGTATGGTACGTATGCATGGACATAATAAAATGCAAGGCCAGTAGCTGGGTTCACCTTCCCCTTATACACCCAGTTAGCGCACCCCAGCGGTTTCGCGGTTACCGCGGTAACTGTGAGAAACCGCATAAAAATCACGATCAAATATTCGAATTCAAAAATTGACGATATCGGGCGCGGTAATCGCGCGATTTGCCGCGGTAATTCGCCGGCTGTGTAGTTTGTTGAATTTGGGAAGGAAAATTGGGAATAAAAACAAAAATATGGTTAAATGCGTGTAGAAAATAGGGATAATTGGAAAAATATATACAATACTTAGACATTTCACTATTGAGTGGAAAATAAAAAAATTCGGTATGACCTTTGCTCTATTATGGTGTTCGAAGCATTTCAATAATTCATAGCATACTAATTGAAGAACAACAATTCAATAACATCACATTTAAAAGCTTTACAAAGTCCATACAAAACTGAAACCTTGAGAGTAATATGACATGCAACACGAATATAATGAGCCTTAATGGGCCGAATGAACTGTGCGAAGTGCAGATCATTCAGTTTTTAATTTTAAGATTTATTTGATTCCTTTTCGGTTTAGCCATATAATTTGAATTTCTCTAACTAGTTTTCAAAAAATTTGTCCACCATATGAATCTAAAATTCAAGAACTACATCCAAGAATTTTTCTGTTTTTTTTATTTTTTCGAAAATTTTGAATTTGGATGAATTTTGCAAACTCTAACCGCCGGCTACCGCTACCGCACCCCGCGGTAAGCGCGGTAACCGTGGTTACCGCGCGGTAGGGCAAACCCTGGCCAGTAGGCCACAACTACGCATGCGTGGAGGGCCGAAGAATTATTGTGTGGGCCAACATCGCGTGTTTCGAAGGAAGCCTCGATCGCTACTACACCATCGCCGAGTATCGAATCCGTTGGAGAGAATCAACTCCATATCAGTGACACTGAGTTCAACGATTTACCATGTAATATAATATTGATACTATCAATTGTTCTACGATATGTCATTGGGTTAGACTTTTTTCAAAAGAATATCTAAAATACCCTTAGAGACATACAAGGTTAATAATTAATTTATCTCATTAGAAGTATTTTATGTGGCCTCCTTACACAATATGGAACAATATGGAAACTTGTATATACGTTTGAAGTTTTTATAGTATACTTATTTTTTAGAAAAAGTATTTTTGTGTGGTATATGAGAGAGAATTTGCTTACACAAAAGATAATATCACAAAAATATGTTATGTAGCGTAGGAAAGATGATTTATAATAAAAACACCAAAAAAATATTTTATATAGCATATTACAGATAAGTTATTTTTTAAAAAAAATAAAAAGAAGGTCCGGTCCAATGGCATAATTTGAAAGCTTCCAATTAGACTTGAAAATTTTCAAATCTGAGAAAACTTTAATTGAACATTTGAAACTTTCAACTATTTTTTAGAAACTTTGAACTAAATTATTTATGTAATTTTTTTAAATAATAATACTATAATTTAGCGTCGTTAGTGTAAATCAGGTAAAGTGGAGGTGGCCACTCAACTGTGTGGCACAGCTGGAGCAATTTTCCCGTAAAAGAACTACATGAATTATGAAATGAAATCAAGACAGCAGATGAGAAACACATGAATTTACCCAGGCTAGCTCTAATCTCGGTTGAAATGTACGTATTTTCTGTAAGAAATAGACTTACATGCAAAGGGTAGAAAAGCCCGCACGTCGGCTCTATGCTAAGTATCCAGCAGTATCCGTAGGATCGTAATCGTGAACACGCTCGCAAAACTGTCCGGAAGGACCAGGTTTACCTTATCGTACGATAACTACACGATAATCACAGTTATCACGCTTAGGGGTAAGGTAACGGTTTACCGTGATATTGTTTGGATAAAATTTAAGCAAATTGGAAATTCCAAAAAAAATCGAAAAAATCAAAAAAAATCATGGATGTACTTCTTGATTTTTAGTGGTAAATGATGAAGAAATTTTTTGAAATAGAGTAAGATAAATTCAAATTTGAGGGAAAAACAAAAAAATAGTTTAGAAACTGAAAAAATGTATTGGGTTTAAGTTAAATACATTATGAAATATTGATGTTTGTTGTGATACGAAGATTTGTGAAATAGGTGAAATATGGTTTGCTAGTGATGCGGAAAATGATTTTGTAGAGTTGATATGTTATTTTTTGGGTGAGTAGATATGCTCATGTTTAGTGATATACATTTATTGTAATGAGAATGAGTTATCTGTTGCTTATGTGAAATATAATAGTGATGTGCAAATAATGTTAATTTGTAATTATTATGCTATAAAATATTAAATTGCTTCGAAGTCCATAATATAGAAAAGGTCATGCTAAATTTTTGTATTTTACACCCAAAAGTTAGATTTGTAAATATCATATATATTCTTTCAATTATCCCTAATTTCTACACACATTTAAGCGTTTTTTCGATTTTTTTCTAGTGACTTTTCAATTTCATGTGTACTGCTACACAACCGGTGATAACCGCGCGAATATCGCGGTTATCGCCAGAAACCGCAGGATAACCGTGCCAAAACCGCGAAACCACCGATTTTTCAATTCAAAATTTTGGAGATGAATTTTACGTGGTTTTTAACGATTAACACGCGGTTATCGCGGTAACCGTCCAATCGTGGAGGGGTGGTAACCTCTCCCAAAACAGTAAGGGCAACCCTGTCAAGGACACCACCTCCCGTCTACCGAGATTCAGAGGCAGTGGGTATGATGGACGACAGATCGATACTCATTTTGGGGGGTCTGAGACATGCTAATGATACTTCTACGGCATAGGATGTTCACCCAAGGATGCCGTGCATGTAAAATACGGTCTAGAACAACATACTCTACAAGTTGCAATCTGTATCCTGATGACTTCTATTCCTAGGGGCTATATATCTTTGTCTGTCTAGCACCTCAACCAATTTCCATCCTGCATTCTTGCTGGTAGAATTCATTTTTTTTTCCTGCCTATCTTCTTGCTACAGAACCTGGCTTGCCCAAGTAGGCTACTAGCTACTTTTATTTAACAGCAGTTTCTCTGTGTCAAAGAAAGAAAACACAGCAGGCAGTCAATAACAGTGCTCTGTGCAGATTTTCGGTATGAAAGCTTGAACAACTGGACAGCCTTTTTCCTGCCTAATTAAGTCAGCGCAGGGAAATTAACAATTTCATATGATACCACAAGTAAAAAAGTTATGTGCAGAGAAAGGATACATTTGTGTTAACATTAATGACGAATAACACCTCATGCATGCGCAGAGAGCAGAGAGACCACCCATTCGGCCTCTTGTGTTTGTGGTGCATTTGGTGCAGAGAGGCAACTTATAATAATTTCCAAAGAAAATTTCTTAAAAGTTTATCAAAATATAATAGTTCTTCGTCTTCACTTGCAAAAACAACGTAATGACGTCTTCACTATTCACGATAACTATTCAAGGCCTTCAACAAATCAGTGAAAAGTAAAAAAACACAACCCTCTAAAACAGAGCATGTTGCATTCCGATGAGCTATTGTCACCTGTCTAGAAAACTGAACCAATTTCTCTTGTTGCTGATGGCCTGTTTTTTCCGTCTCAACTAGCATGTCGTGCAAGTTGCAACTGCCAACTGGTATCTGGTTACGAGTCTCTGGTTTCTTGTGGCCTTATGTTTTCCCTAGCCAACATTGCTGCTGCTAATACAGGATGCCTGGTAATTATCAGAGCTATGTTCATTAGGATGGAGCGTCCATTATCAGAGCTCTAGGGTGTAGGCTTTGGTAAAATCTCAATATTGTATATTGCTCATCATCTGGTGTATCCGAGACTCTGGATTGATCAATGCCTGCAACAATTGGGAAGATTAGTAGTTGTTATGTTATATCGACTAACTTTTATAAGTTTCATTCTGGAACAGTCTAATTTGTTTCAGATAAAAGTTTAATTATGTTCTTAAATAATTTCAGATAAAGAAAATTAATGTGTCAGGTTTCTCAAAATATAGTGACTACTTATGTTTATATATAATTACGGTTGCTGAAAACACCATGGATATAATACGATCAGCATCATAATCTTCAACAAGCCAGTGGAAGTACGACCGTCCCAAATTTCATTTCAGCATATCCAATAACGGGAACAAAATAGCCTCCAAAGAACAGTGTCTCTGTTCTCTCGCATGGTGTGTTGCTTATGCATGTCGACTTGGGAGCATTCAGTCTGAACTCTTCCCCATGTAGTTCATTCAGAATACTGAGCTAAATGCGGATGCATACAACAACAGATTTGTAATAAGAGAACCCAATCACCTGCAAGCCATATCCTCAATGCCTTCCATTCAAATTTGCTACTACCAACTATCTGAACAACTCAAGCAATTCGATTTGCTTGATGATCTCCCATTCTTAGCTGTACAAACAGGTTGTGCAACCTACTTATGCAACTGCATTTTTGTTGTCATAGAGGACTCACCATCCATCCCTCAGCTGAAGCAGGATTCAATAAAATACCTGCATCAAAATGGACCACCATTCAAAAAAACACTTGCAATTCAGCTGGTTATTCGCAAGTGTGCAATATTTGCAACACGTCCACACTGAGAAAGTAAGGTTCTCTTAGAATTAAACGAAGTTTAGCAACTGAACGGTAGGTAAAACTATGTCCAGTCAATCCAGTAAAAGGCCAGACCAACCAATGGGAGCCAGCATAGCCCTAAACATGGCTATACCTATCCCAACGTGTCAGAAAATCAAATCACACAAATTTTCAAAAAAATAAATTTACAGCTGATATGTATTTTGATTTTACACTCAGGCTTCGTTGGTTACTCCTCAAGCCTGAAAAATAATTGCATTGTCCACATATTATTGGAAAAAGAATTAAGAGATGGAGAGAGGGAGTCAGGGGCAATTTACTTTAGCTGAAACCGGGAAATTGTTAAGACTTGGCTATTGGTGAAGTTGTTAGCATATGAGCAATCAGTTCTGGCTTTCCCAGCCTTCTTTGCCCTAGAATGTGTATCTTCACGTCCTATATTCCCCTTCGGTGTTAGATCATGCACCTTTCTCTTGTGTCCAACAACACAATGCTATTGTGTTCGTATACCTCAGTTAGTGGCACCGAATTTCCTTGGTCAGCATAGAGGATAGGACAACCTCATAAAACCCCCTAAAAACACCCAAGTTGCTTCAGTGCGAGAAATGAGAATATAGTATTATGGGCAGATGTGTATCGGTGCATTCAGATAGTACTCGAATTTTAAAATAAATGTTTTGATTCTTGCATAAATCACTTTGTTCAGATCACTTCATAGACTAATACATTTCTGTTCCTACAACCATCGGGACAAATTATGCAATATATATATGTTGGTGAAATGGGAACTAGAATACCCCTTTTCTCAGAAAATTAGTGCATATACTCTATTAACCAAAAAATCAAACCTAATTCAACCATCATTAAGTTAAGTCGCACCTCAGCAACCAGCATCCAGGGAAGTGGGGCCCACTTCTAGAACGGAGCTCGAGGGACCCGGATTCTCTCAGCAGGAAATCACATCCTTGCTGTTGATCAGGACTGAAGAACTATTTGCCCTTTGCCATGTACAGACTTAGCCTCACCTCCGTGACTCAAGCTACATGCAAGCTAACAGAAAATAAAATGTTGAGCACAAGACTTAATCCAACATTCTCCCCCTAAAGCCTTAAGTGATCAGTTCAATCTCATGTGGATCCTAAACACCTCACAATACATCAAAGAAAATATGCAGGCGCCGCATCACACGGCACACCCAGCATCTCACCGGGTATGCATTCTGGTTCTAGACATCAACTTGCACATTTCACATGTTGAGTTGTGCCTAATATGCTGCTAGTCCTCGTATTGCTTCTATGCAAGGACTACCATATGCGCACCCATTCTCCTACATGCTATTGAACAAATAAAACATATATGCATCACTACTCACAGGACGATCAGTTTATCATCGCTTGATGCCATAGCAAGGAATGCTACTTCCTTCTTCTTCTCAGGACATTCATACGCAAAAATGTCCTAATTCCTGACACTTATAGCACATCACCTTGCTCTTGTCAAACTTCTTGCGGTCACGACCAACACCATCGTAGGTGTTGCTAGAGGTGAGAAGCAGCTGCTCCCCATCATTGTCACCGCGCTTCCATATCTTTTCCTCGAAAGCTTTGAGGCGGCCAATAGCCTCAAATGGCATGGTGTCCAAATCGCAGAATTGCTCTATTGCTGCAATTATGTGTAAAAACTTGTCAAGCACCGAGTCAAGTAGCTTCTTGACGAGCTCATCATCCGTCATGGTTGCACCAAGAACACTCATTGTGTTTTCTAGGCTGCTGATTTTGCCTGCAAACTCATTAATGGTCTTGGTTTTCTTCATACATAGTGCCTTGAATTAACTCTTCAAAGTTTGCACCCGCGCTTTCTTCACTCGATCAACACCAAGAAATCTTGTCTTCCGGCTCTCCCAAGCCTCTTTCTCCATCTTCTTGTTGGCGATCTGCTATAGCACCTCATCGGGGATGGCCCCCAAAAGATATGCCAACGCCATCTTGTCCTTCTTTTCCACGACATCGTCGGCCGCGGGCTCGATGGCAAATGCCTTGTGCCTCCATGTTGGCCTCCATCTTAATCGCCCCGGTGGAGTAATTTGGTGGAGGTGAGCATCGGATATGGGAGCGACACACCATCCTCCCTCATCGACCGTGATGCCGGATGCTCAATGATGGATATCTTGTTGAAGCGTAGGATCTTGGGCACAAATTGGCTATGATACCAATTGATAGGAATCTCTCTCTCACTCTCTATGTGTTTATCACAAACACTCAAGTTCTCTAGCTAGTGCCACGCACACACACGCAAGAACACAACAACACATATATTTTGGTTGACACAAGCCACTCACCAGTTGTTGCCTGGTTTTCATTTATAGAGATCAGAAACATGCAAGGAATTACACCTAGCCAATCACTCGGCTGAAACTCAAGTTAATTACCGTACAAGTAAACTCACATGCTTAACTAACAACCACGGCAAGCGAATCTTACGCCACATTTCGTAGCATGCACAATGTGTAGATGCCATGCAAAATTCCACTCATAAGGATCTATTCTCTCGGTAGGAAATCACATCCTTCCTTTTTATCAGGACTGAAGAACTACTTGCACTTTGCCATGTACAGACTTCCTCACCACCGTGACTCAAGCTACAAGCAAGCTAATAGAAAATAAAATGTTGAGCACAAGACTTAACAATAGCGTAGAGACGTACAAGACCTACATATTATGATGACAAATATAAGAGGACTTGAATCCCAGCTTAGCCTGGGATCCTGGGTCCCCCTCTATTCTAATAAGTCTTGCGTTCTTCGTGGATAAGAGCGTAGAGACTTACAAAATCTACATGTTAAGAGTGATAGGCTATGGGGAGCCCAGCACCCAACCTGTTCGGGATTCCCCCATTATCATTGTAAGTCACACGTTTCTTCTCGAGAGAAGCGCTGAGACATATAAGATTTATATATCTTAAAGATGGTAGGTAGTGAGAGTCTGGGACCCAACCTATTTTGGGATCCGGTCCTCCGTGGCTCTCGTAAGTCGCATGTTTTTTCTTAAGAGAAGGATCGAGACATACAAGATCCACATATTCCCTCATCAATGCCACCATCACGGAGGGTCGAATCTATTGGAGAGAATCTACTCCATGTTACTTAGTTTGTCACAGTTCAACGATTTGCCACATAATATACCAGTGACATTATCAATTATTTTATAATATGACATTATCGAAAAAATATCCAAAATATCCTTAGAGATATACGAGGTTAATTAGAAGTTTCCAAAAAATATGAAAATTTTTATGTGGCCCCCTTACACAACATCGAAACTTGGATATACGTTTCAACTTTTTGTAGTATACTTATCTCTTAGAAAAAAAATTTTGTGTGGTATATGAGAGAGAATTTTTTGACACAAAAATATCTTATGTAGCGTATGAATGATGATTTATATTAAAAACACCAAAAAATATTTTATATAGCATATTACAGATAAGTTATTTTTTAAAAAAAAAATTAAAAAGAAGGTCCGGTCTAATGACATAGTTTGAAAACTTCCAATTAATCTTGACTTGAAACTTTTCAAATCTGATAAAACTTTAACTCAACATTTTAAACTTTCAACTATTTTTTAAAAACTTTTAACTAAATTAATTATGTATTTTTTTTAAAAAATAATACTAAAATTTACTGGAAGCGCTATGTAGTGTCGTTAGCGCAAATCAGGCAAAGTGGAGGTGGTCACTCAACTGTGTGGCACGGGAGCAATTTTCCCTTAAATGAACTACATGAATTATGAAATGAAATCAAGACAGCAGATGAGAAACACATGAATTTACACAGGCTCTAATCTGGGTTGAAATGTACCTGTGTTTTCTGTAAGAAAGAGACTTACATGCAAAGGGTAGAAAAGCCCGCACGTCGGCTCTATGCTAAGTATCCAGCAGTATCCGTAGGATCGTAATGGTGAACGCTCGCAAAATTGTCCGGCAGACCAAGGACACCAC
The DNA here is from genome assembly GCA_000573905.2 of Oryza punctata. Lineage (NCBI taxonomy): Eukaryota > Viridiplantae > Streptophyta > Magnoliopsida > Poales > Poaceae > Oryza > Oryza punctata. Next base: position 15,560,649 of record CM002491.2, on the reverse strand, counting down.
CTCCCGAGGTTCAGAGGCTGTGGGTACGATGGACGACAGATCGATACTCACTTTAGGGGTTCTAAGACATGCTAATGATACTTCTACGGCATAGGATGTTCACCTAAGGATGCCGTGCATTTAAAAATACGGTCTAGAACAACAAACTCTACAAGTTGCAATCTGTATCCTGATGACTTTCCTATGGGCTATCTTTACCTGTCTAGCACCTCAACCAATTTCCATCCTGCATTCTTGCTGGTAGAATTCATTTTTTTTTTCTTGCCTATCTTCTTGCTACAGAACCTGGCTTGCCCAAGTAGGCTACTAGATACTTTTATTTAACAGCAGTTCATTATTGGGGAACCTATCTTTAATCCCGATTTACAACCCCATTAGTTATGGATTGTAAATCAGGACACACAAAGCGGGACTAAAGATGGATATCTTTAGTTCTGATTAAAATAATCGGAACTAAAACTTTTTTAATTGTTTTTTTGCTGCTTCCATATTGATTTCTGCAAATCTGAGTTCCTCCCGACATCCCCAAATCCCTATATCAAATTGACATGACAGATCGAATGAACAAGCTATGTTTGACATCACAAATTCACATATCGAATGAATATCACATATTAAATTCATATTCGAATGAACATCACAAAATTCTCAAAAATTTGATGAACATCACAAGAAAATTCCTCCAAGTCCGGCGCCGAGGCCACTGCACCATGCGCCTCCGAGTCCGCCACCCCTCACGTCCAAACCACACGGGACCGCTGCGCGGCCATGCGGTTGCAGCCGACCACGCTCGCATCGCCGCACGGCCGTGCCGACGCTGTCGAGCCGCCATCGCTCCACCGCTGCACAGACTGCCGCCACCCGCCACCTCCCCTCCCGCCGGATCCAGCGGAGGGAAGGATGCCGCCACCGCCCTCCACCCGCTCGCCGGCTCCACCCCCAGCCCTCTGCACGGTGGCCCCCAGCCCTCCTCGCTGCTGCTGCGTGTGCGCGCCCGCAAGAGGGATGAGAGAGAGATGAGAGAGGAGGAAAGGGAGGAGGGGAAAACGATGAGGACGGACGGAGGAGTTTGCGAGGAGGAGGAGAGGATAAGTGCGAGGGATTATATACGGCGCGTCGATCTTTACACCAAACGGGATTAATGATAGTGAAGACCTGACACTTTTTGAACCGGGACTAAAAATAATCTTTAGTCCCGGTTAGTAATACCAATCGGCACTAAAAATCAAAAAGTTTCGTTGGGCTTTTTAACCGGGGCTAAAAATTTTCTTTAGTCCCAGTTACTATTCGAATCGGGACTAATGTGATTTTTACTATCCGGGTAAAGATCCGTTCTCAGTAGTGGTGGTTAATATGTGTCAAAGAAAGAAATCACAGCAGCCAGTCAATAAAGTGCTCTGTGCAGATTTCACATGATACCACAGGTAAAAAAGTTATGTGCAGAGAAAGGATACATTTCTGTTAACATTAATGACGAATAAAACTTCATGCATGCGCAGAGAGCAGAGAGACCACCCATCCGGCCTCTTGTGTTTGTTGTGCATTTGGTGCAAAGAAGCAACTTATAATAATTTCCAAAGAAAATTTATTATAGGTTTCTCAAAATATAATAGTTCTTCGTCTTCACTTGCAAAAACAACCTATTGACGACAACTCTTCACTGCCTTCAACAAATCAGTAAAAAGTAAAAAACACAACCCTCCAGAAC